>OX458317.1:4795457-6151442 GCA_949768715.1 Dascillus cervinus
AAAATTAACAAAACTTACATTTACAATAATGAAAACATAAGCATCATATTTGCATAGAATATGTATTATACTTACGGACACCACGGCTTACACTTTGTACGTAAAACACTTTGTATAATGAAACGAAAACAAAACATTAATTTTTTGACGCTCGCACTGCTTATATGAAAGTTAATATGCACTGTTCATATACAATTTAGTGCAACGACGATTTCCTGAGCTATGACGAAGAACCACCGGCTCCGATACATTTTCTTGAAATTACAGACCGCACAATCCGCATAAATAAAGACCCAAGTGTATTCTAATTATAATCCTTATGTATACCTAAACTAGTCAGGACTATATACATTGTTTGCTGTTACGTTAGGATTTTGAACTTGGCTATTAAACATTAAATTCTGCTATTCAGTTGTTCAAAGTTGCAACGTTTATACATAGTTGGCATAGGTTAAAAACTTACTTGCATTGCAACTAGCTGAAACAGATAAGATAGTTCAGTTAACTTACTTGCATTGCAAATAACTGACACAGTTAAAAATAAAAAAATTTAAAAAACAGGTTTGAAGTTCAAACATAATTAAAAAATATAAAGACCCAGTTCAACATATAAATAAAGTAATGTGGTTTAAGGGTATTCTTACTAATTTTTAATGTTTTCAATTACAAATTTGAGTAGAGTGGCTAAAAATGGTGTTTCTGCCCTGCTCAATGTCAACCAAAAACATTCGACTTCATTGATTTTTTGTTTTGTCCCCTTTTATTTTTCTGAAGAAGAAGAATAATGCGTCTTGATGAAAAATACCTGAAACTTGAAGAAGGTTGAAATTAATTTATGTGATGAGAATTTGTAAGATCTCATCGAAAAAGTTTCGCATTCCTTGTTATGAAAAATAAATTGTTTTTCTATATTTTGGTGTTCATCTTCAGCTCAATTTGAATTCCTCTAATTAAATCATACATTCCCACTCTATGATAGCGATTTTCACCATATCTCATCTCTATGTTTAGTTAAAATGCCAATTAAGCCATAAATTTCCCCCATTGAACTGTTTTTTTTTTGCAGGCGCTTCTTTGTGGGCAATCGGTTTAACCGGACTGTTCACTTACGAAGTATCGCTTTTAGACATGTTCCTCTTCTCGTCGTTGATCTCCGCCGTCGATCCCGTGGCCGTGCTGGCCGTATTCGAAGAGATCCACGTCAACGAAATCCTCTACATAGTGGTGTTCGGCGAGTCGCTACTAAACGACGCCGTGACGGTCGTCCTGTACCATATGTTCGAAGCCTACACGACGATGGGCTACGAAAATATAATCTACACCGACCTGCTCTCGGGTTTGGCCAGCTTTCTCGTCGTGGCGTTGGGCGGCACAATAATCGGGGTGATATGGGGTTTTGCGACCGGTTTCGTTACTAGATTCACACCTGAAGTGCGTGTGATCGAACCTATTTTTATATTCGTGATGGCCTATTTAGCTTATTTAAACGCCGAGATCTTTCACATGTCCGGTATCTTAGCGTAAGTGCTCCCAAGCAAAATGTCACCAAAAGAGGGGTTACCCTGCAAAAGGTCGGTCAGGTTTGGTTTTTTGATATGTTATATCATAAATGCCCCTAATGTAAACGTCCAGTTTTTGACCTCGTGACCTTTCCGGAAGGTGTTGAAAATGGGGGTTAAAAAAAACACGTTTTTGAGTACGCTGCGCAAACGGCTTTTTTGAAAAAAATAATTTTGACTCATTTAAATACCTGACGATATAGGCATTCATAATCGAATCGAGACCGCTACTCTAGGACCAATAGTTTATGAGTTACGATTCTTTGAAATTCACCACTTTGATTGCTTAAACCGCAAATTAACTGTTTTTGCTGTTATCTCACGTTTCGTGCGCTCCAAGCTGATGCACTCGCTACATGGAAAGAAATGATATGGCAGTGTAATGGGCATTAAATGCTCTTTACTAGGATTTTTTGTTTGATCCAATCGGATGAAAAATGACCACACGGCGAGCAATCACACTTGGAAAATTATTGAAAAAACTGCCTATATTTAGTATTGTTTCATTGTGCTCTCAAACCTGCCCATTATAACCAATCTCAAAAATTTTACATTCCATGAATACGTGACAGCTTATGGGGCACAGAAGTGCAAATTTTTTTTTGCTACTGACACCCTTGGATCAATGCAGCTTGCACTCAAAAATAACGAGAACGTCAAAATTCTCCTAGATTCCTGAAAGTTGGCACGTGCAATCACGTGTATGTGTAGATAAATTGAAATATTAATATTTTTACATATCAAACATATCAAAAAACCAAACCTGACCGACCTTTTGCAGGGTAAAAATAAATTTTTACTGGGCTATGCCCCGCATATCCATCATTTTTGTTTTCAGGATTACGTTTTGCGGCATAACCATGAAAAACTACGTGGAGGCAAATGTATCACAGAAATCGCACACTACCATTAAGTACACCATGAAGATGCTCAGCAGCTCTTCAGAAACAATTATATTTATGTTCCTGGGCGTCGCAACTGTCAATAATTCCCACGACTGGAACACTTGGTTCGTTATCCTCACAATAGTCTTTTGCTCAGTTTATAGAGTTGTAGGTAAGTCGCTACTTGAATTTCATGCATGCATTAGCCTCGAAATTTATGTAGGTTGAGTATCGCCTCTTTGAAGTTTAATTGGATCGAAATTTAATAATTGAAACAGCCCTTACCAAACGGTAGTTTCAATGTGGGCGGAGGTGGAAATTAACCAATTTACATTTTCACAACTTGGGCGAATTAAAAATTTCGTTTCCAATTTAGTGTTTTCGTGAAGAGTGTCCGGTCTAGACGGCATTAAACACATATTGTGGAGAAATACCGCTCGATACGTTAATGTTACCTAGTAATAGCTGCGAATACTCAACCGCATTGATAAGGGGAGCCTATTCAGTAACATGAAACTTTATTCCCTGTCAACTCGGGTGTTATTATCAACTAACTGATCGCAACTTCATACGAAATATTAATTAATATTTTATTCAACTCGAAACTGAAATGTATGACTGCCAGGTATTTAAATCAATAGCAATAACAAGACTAGCTTTGGAATAATTTTAAAATAATATAATTGTACAGTGGAACCCTTCTATAACGAGAACTCAAGGGCCCAACATTTTTACTCGTTATAACCGATTTTCGCTATAGACACTCGTGGACAATAAAAGTTTATACCTACACATGTATTATGAAATAAATTTATTTAATAACAAAGTTAAACACACATTGTTCTTTGTTTGAAAATTTGTTAAAGACTGAAAAAAAATATGCAGACGCCACGGTTAACAGGCAAAATACATTTCCGATAAAATTCTAGTTATCGAAACCCACACGTGTTTTTATTTCTTCCTGGAACCCTCGTAATATCCGATCTATGTTCAAAATTTCTCAGAATTTCTCGCTATTACCGATTTGGAACGGAACAAAATCTCGTTATATCCACCTCAGTATCAGAAACGTACTCGCTATAAGGGGGAAAGTTTACAAGGAGTAGTACACAAAACGGCAAGTAACCAGACGATTTACTCGTTATAACCGGGACTCGTCATAGAGGAGTTCTACTGTATAAGCGTACGAACATAATCCACTGCATACCTTTCCAAGTTTACAGGATAATGAGACATATTAAATATCACACAGCATATTTTAAGATAATGAGCATTCATAATGAACTAACAAATATGAAGAATGGAGAAGGCACATTTCATCTTGCATTTTCTCTGCATTTCATAAATCATTACTTCATCTTCGTTTAGTACATAAATTGTTTCCAATTTTAAAATTACTTTTTTCGCAATTTCACTTTTCCATCTATTAAAAAAAATATTTCACAACGCACAAAACCGGGACTCCTTTGGAAGGGACGAATACACCCGAGGGTTATGACAGATCGTTGATTTACTGCAATAAAACAAACAGTTTCGTGTTTGATAACTTGGGCGCGGCTTCAATTAAGTAATTGAATTTGAATATACCTAAACTTTGGGAAGTATTGCATAAGTGGATTTGCATCCGCCAAGAAATTTATTTTCATAAGTAATATCACAAGAGAGTGAGAATAAATTGAAAATAATTCGACAGATTTTCGAAAACTTGTTGCCAGGGAATAGACACGAGAGCCCGTAGGGCTCGAGTGGCTATTCCCAAATGGCAACAAGTTTGAAAAAATAACTGGAGAATTATTTTCTAATTAATTCGCACTCTCGAGTGGTATTCGGAAGATTATTTTTTAACGTTTTAATAAAAAATACAGCATAAAAATACAGTTTAATTCATTATAAACTAAAATCAAACTGGCGACAGATGTCAAAACTAGAAAATGTGCTGTCAAGTTACATATGTAAACAAAATACTAGAAATTATGCTCGCGGGAATTTTCTACAGTAGAAAATTCTCACTATAATAATGTTGTGATTGGACAGAATTAAACACGTGTGCCCAAATACTGCTAAACGATTGGTGAATGAAATCATTAAAAAATAATCACAGTAAAAATTAAACAAATAATGCTTCCCAAGCATTTTTTTTACATGTAGATTTATTTTCAGGTGTAATAATACTATCAGCAATAGCAAATCGTTTTAGACTACACAAGTTAAATAAAGTAGAGAAATTCGTGATGTCTTATGGTGGTTTGCGAGGTGCGGTGGCGTTCGCCCTCGTCTTGCTCATAGACGAATCAGTGGTGCCTAGAAAAGCGATGTTTATGACTACTACGATTGCCGTCGTTTATTTCACGGTATTCTTCCAGGGTATTACGATTAAACCGTTGGTTAAAATACTCAACGTTAAGACTGCCGAAAAAAGAAAGCCTACGATGAACGAAAGGATACACGAAAGGGTGAGTATTATGGCGTTTTTTCCGGGAAAATTAATTGAAGGCGTCATTTCCAGTTAATGGACCATTTAATGGGCGGAATCGAAGATATTTTGGGCTTGCACGGAAATTACATCGTAAGAGGCAGGTTTGTGGTCTGTTGACACGGCCGTAAAGAACCCCCCTGAAAAACTGTGTTTAGGTTCAAACGATTCGACAACAAGTACATTCGTCCGTTCCTGCTCAGAAACTACCAGGGACAGGAGCCGAAAATTTTGGAGACCTACTCCAAACTGGCGATGAGGGACGCGATGGAATTCATGAGGAGGAACGCCTCGACCATCGGGAATTTTTCAGGGACTGAAAGCATGTCCGCGATATTTAGGAATTACACAGCTGGTAACCTGAATGGCAGGTGCGCCAAAAACTTAAACAACTGGTAAAAACATAAAGGCTCAGAACGCCTATTCAATACATCAGTAGAGCTGATGCATGAGTATCTATCCTCTCTTTGGTTTCGACGTTTTTAATTAACGAGGGACCTGTGAAGTTTAATTAAAAGATCCTTATTTTGATATATTTCGCTGGCGTTCGTGAGTGGCATCGATTTTCGGCTTTTGCATATTTCAGAACGTATCAGATATATGCGCGCATTTGACATTCAAACGTTATTGCTGCATTTTTTATAAGGCGACCATAACATTCAATGGAAATTACTCGCAATTTGCCACAAATCGTTTTTCTGGATTATACAATAAGCGGAATAAATTCATTTAAATTGGAGCTATTGTTATTATTATTTCATGTTTTCTAATTTTCAATTGTGTTTTGCTCAAAAATTTATTTATGTAAGATTTTGACAATTTCAAAAGCAATAAAAATCAAGAAGAATAATAAATTAAAAAAATAGTAGTTCCAATTTTAATGAATTTATTTGATGCTTTAGCCGCACTGTATAACAAAATATTCAAGTGGTTCAATTTTCTTTTGAATAACCAGTTAATTTAAGTCTAAAATATAACGATTCTTCATATAAATTGGCACTGATGAGGGTTTTTATATCTTCGGCGTGTTCTAACTATCTTGAATAGCATCTTACAAATTTGCATTCTGGCCTGTTAATTGAGAATATTTATTCAAGAAAAGACATGAACTATATTTACAAAGTATAATACTTCTCTTTGTCTGTTTCGAAATATTTAAATTGTTTTTCCATTAGTGGAATTACCATTACAGATTAAATGGTGATCTTTCGCTAAAACTTTAGTCTCTCACTCAAGTTTACCTTGCAATATTTAAGGTATGTAATTCATATAAATATGTCATCAGAAACTTCACTTAACTTCATTTCACAAACGAAAAAAACAAATAGATTCTTTTCCACCCTCGTTCCCGGCACATTCACCTTTAGAAATACTCGAACCCACCACAATTTCCAATTTCTTTTCTTCCCTCGCAAGATCTTTGTCGCCTTGATCGCTCGGTTTTTCACACAAACAAAATATATTGGATTAAATTCGAACACGTCGACAATACCTCAAAGATCGACGCCATGAATCCTATTGTGGGACGATGCGAACATCAAAATAAATCGTTCTTTTTCCAGCTTAACGATCGACGGGAAGATTCGGTATGACCTAGTTGTGCAACGTGAAGGGAGTGACGATAATTTTCACAGGTTCCCCAGAAACTTAATTTTCAATTTCCTCTTATCGGCAGTCTTGAATTAACCCCGAACGTGCGCCGACGCTCATAGATGTAGATAGTTACCTAACAAAAATTTCGATGGATCTTTTTTCTTGAATATTAATTCGCGACTCGTTTGCAGTTCCAGCTTCGGCCAGCTCGACTCGAGCACTTGGAATATCGACATGCAGGAAATGGAGTACAATCCGTCGAAGAAGGATCTCACAGACGCGAAAATCCATCATCTTCTGGCCGAGGAGCTATGCAAGCCGTACAGAAGGGTAAGGTACTCGTAGGAGATTCTTCCAAAATTAAATGATTGAGTTTGCAGCATCGTCGATTGAGTTACAGTCGACATGCTGTTAACGATCGCGACCTATCCACACAGGTTAATTATAAAATGCACTTTAATATGAGAAGGTTGGTGGGTGACAGCAGGCGGCATCACCACAAACGGCACAGCAAGAAACTCCACAAGGTATTCAAAATGGTAACTTTGAAAACCGAATTAACTCTACTTAATTGCAGGATGGAAAGCAAAATCATGTCAGTTTCCCCGAATTCCAGCAAAACGGCAGCGCTAAACAATTCTCGCATGGTAAATTTAATTACTGTCAATCTAAAATAATTCTCATTTCCTCAGAGATATACAGGGTCTTCTATAACATCACAGTCTAAGTTAAAATGTAGTAATGTCTTCTTTTTTATTTTCTGCTTGGTTGGAAAGACATAATTCATAAAGTATTTGCTTTTTATCTAAAGAATCATAATTGCCTGAAATGAGGGCAAAATTTCGCTGTAAACTGTTATGTTAAAATTAAAAGTACAAATCAAATAGAGATTTTAAAAAAATATAGTTACCGCCACAATGATTAATGTGTTACCTATTTCTAAAACTTCTAGCGTGGCCAGATACAATAGGCACCCTGTACAAGTCTTTTAAAGATCAATTACTAAGTTATTGTTATACTACATGACATGGAAATTGCAACACCAAGACACGGTATGAATTTTTTGACCAAACTTGGCTGAAATGTATAACTATTCAAAGGTAAAAATTCAAAGAAAAGGAACAAAAGATTAAGACAATTTAAATTAATTTTTATAATGTGTTGGGCCACCCCTATTAGTTTCACACTCCCTCACCCTTCGTGGCATTGCTTCTAGTAAATGGAGTATGGTGTCCCAAACAACCTGCAATTTATGTCGGAGAGCTTCTAGCGTTTGAGGGGGATTTACTAAATTCATCAGTTTTTTTCCCATAATTTCCCACAAGGTCTTCAATTGACGAGAGGTCGAAAGATCTAGCTGTCCGTGGCAAGAGAAGTTTAGAGAAGTTCTCGCTACGTGGGGACGGGTATTATTCTGCTGAAAAAGTGAATCTTCGAGCTAGTAAAGATATGGAAGAATATGGGGTTCCATCACCTCGTCAACGTAATGCAGGGATAAACACCAACTGTTGTGAGACCAACTCCATACCATGACTCTCTCGGTTCAGTGCACACTCCTTTCCCCACGGCAGCAACGAAGGTTTGTAGTTTAGGTCGCATGAGTGTCAGACGAAGACGTGGGGAACGGAGTGAAAGGAGTGTGCACCGAACCGCGGGAGTAATGTTATGGGATGCTATAGAATATGGAAGTAGGTCTCAGTTAATGTTTCATCGAGGCACCATGAACGCCTAGTGTTACGTTGATGAGGTAGTGGAACCTCATATTCTTCCATAACTTCAGCAGCTCGAAGACCCACTTTTCTAGCAGAATAATGTCCGTCCCGAAGTAGCGAGAACTTCTCTAAACCGGTTCGTAGAGGCCCATGTCGATATCTTGCCGTGGCCAGCCAAATTTCCCAACCTCTCGCCAATTGAACCTATGGGGAAAAAAATGATGAATTTAGCAAATCCCCCACACATTAATTGCAGTTTGCTTGGCACACCATATCCTAAGAGGACATCTACAACCTACTGGAATCAATGGCACGAAGGGTGAGGGAGTGTGAAACTAATAGGGGCAACGCAATAAATTATTAATAAAAATTAAATTAAATTGTGTCAATTTTTGTTCTTAATCTTTGACCTTATAATCAATTAGTTATACGTTTTTGCTAAGTTTGACCAAAAAATTCGCACCACTTCTTGGTGGTGCAATTTCCAAGTCATGTAATATTACGATAAAATTTTTCTCTGTCCCTAAATCGAATTTTTTTAGTTCTTCAGTTTATCTTGTGTCATTGTAGCCTGAACTGTTACAGACTACCTAAGCGAAGTACTGAATGAAGACGACACCGAACCGAAATCCAGCAAGGAAGAATGGGACAGCCCGATCACCTTCACCGCTAAATCATCACGTAAGCACACTTATAACTTCCGATCATCCCAAAAAATCGCACAATTTCAGTTTCAAGTAGGTACTACAATTTACCGAAAAAAATCATCAAACGAGACAGGCTCGAATTGGCTGTGTGTGACTTGATTTGCTTTCTCTTTTCCCATATTTTCCTGTTTTGAACGCATGAGTTCGATCTTTTTCATTGATTAATTTGATCACTAACGTTAAAAACCGGTCAAGATCGGCATCGAATGTGGATAAATAGGGTGATATATTTTAGCGAGCGAGGAAGCCCCCTTAAGTACGGGGACCGAAGATAGCGGATGTAGTCCGCTAAATCCTTTAATGGGACCAAAAACAAAAAGATCTCCTGCCGCCGAGGGTTACTTACCTTGGCGTCGCGAACGTTCCAAAAATAATGGTACGATCTACTCGCATTTTATTAGTTTAGCTAACTTGTTGTTCTCTCTTCGGTGATGTATATTGGTGGCGTAACGTGCTTAACCTGTCTTTGGGGACCTAGTTACGTCATCCAAGCAATTTCAATTACCATTCCAAGCACACTATCTTGCATGTACTGCACACTGTTGTATATATTGTATTAACCTGCATGTTTGAGAACTTTCGGCTAATTATGTATATTTAACTCTGCTAACTCTTCCACCAGCTGAATGTTCTGTGTTTAGTTACAGATGACAGTATTATCTCAGATGTAGCAAAGCGAACATCTCACGGTTCCATAGATGGTACGTGTTTCATTTTATTTTCTTACGTAAATTTTACTTTAACGTTATTATTTGTCTAATTGGTGCGTTGCCTTCAGGCGGAGATTTGATGCGCGTCACGACGCCCACAGCCACTGAAACTATGCTGCCGTGGAAACGGAACGATGAAGCTGAATTTGCAGCGCCGCAACCACAGTCCGAGTTTCCAGCATGGGCTTCTAATAAAGAATACTTAGCTTACAATTCTCCTTCTGCAACATTCTTAGGTAATTTACTTATTGCAAAACATACCGCCTCTTCTTTTTAACGCTGAGCATACAATGTAAATATTCCCATGTTCAACATAAAGAAAAAAAACAATATCAGTCAGTCAATATACAAGGTGTTACAAGTTTTACCGCTGCGGCAATAATACACATTAAGGCTGCGCAACCCTAAAGATTGTTGGCAAATACAATTTGCTTTGATTGCTTTAACGTAAGCCTTAATACAGGCAGCACCTTAAACTTTTTTATAATCCAGATGTCACTATAATTACGGTAAAATACAGTGCATAATAGGTCTATGTGTAACAATGAAAACGGCTTTCGAGGGGTTGCACTCCAATATACCTGTTCAACAGATGCGAAAATTTTTGTATCTTCAATAAATTTAGAACGATATAATTTAAAGTAAAATAATATAATATAAATTTAACAGTTTTATTTACTTATTGTTAGTAAAGAAGTTTTGTTATTACTGCCTGTTACTCTGCAATGCCTTAATTTACGCCAAAACGGGTTAGTATGTTGATCCCGGGTATTTTTTTCAACGTAATTTATATTTATATCGTAAATCGTTTTTAAAAATTGATTTTTAGCTGTTTCAAATTATACTAATAACATATCCGGAATATCATCTATCATACTTTATTTTGAAATGTACGCGTTCTTTTAATAATTTTGCGGTTACTATTTTTTTTGTCAATTTGTTACAATATGCGAACAAACAGATAATGGAATGCAGCTGACTGTAGTTAAAATTTTAAGCCAAATAACCTGTCTGAAGAAAGGTTGTATTGTCGAAATCGTAAAATTTTATTACTTAATATGACCTTAGAGTTGAATTTATATTCTATTAAGGTGACCAATCGTACTCCTTTAAGGAGTTTTGAAAAAAAAAACTGAGCACACTTTATGACAATGTGCACTGCAATTTGCATGGTTTTACCTAGGAAAACCGACTTTTATGATTATGATTACAAGGGTTGACTCTTAAGAGTCGGTTTGCCTAGGTGAAAGCATGCAAATTGCAGTGTGTTTGTTTTAACGTGTTTATACATATAATTTTTTGAACTAATGAATTTTGAAATTATTTAAAAAACATATAGTTGAATGGAGAAGACTCAGTGTTTTTATTCAAACAGAATCATCATATCCAATGAAAATTCATTTGTACTCCTTTTGTATAAAAAATAGTTGGTCACCTTATATTAAGTTAATGTAGATAATATATTAAAATTGTCCAAAACTAAAAAATAATTTATAGTAAAATAACTTTTTCAATAAAACAAGCTTTTATTAAAATGTATGCTTTTATTTTTAATCATTTAGGTCAATATCAAAATTAGTTTTAAATTTTTACTACGTTTTGTTTTTTACAAAAAATCTTTTTACTATAAATTATTTCAAATATACTGTTTGAAAACGAAACCTGGCTTTAAAAGTATTTCGGATATTATTGTTGTTAAAGTATCTCTGCTGGGAAACGATAAGTACCTACTGCGACGGTTGTAAATCATTTTGACGTAGCTCGCAAATCGGAAAAAATTAGCTACTTCAATTTGGGTTCTTGATCTAAAGAACATTGAATAAATCAAAAAATATTGCGTTGTTTAAAACAGCTAGGTGTCAGCTCAAAATAAAAAATCTAATCTACGAATCCAAAAAATTGTAATACAAAATTTTGATAACTGAAGGCATAAACAGGAATTTCGGAATTTGATGTTTTAATTAATAACATGGTTAATTATGATTATTTAATTATGGCTTGAGGTCAGCTCAAAATAGATTGGTATTCTCTGTAAGATGAAGTATCGACCTCCTTTTCAAAATTAAAAATAAAGCTATAAAAAAGAATTCCATTTTACATGTATTGAAAATCTTATGGTGGAACACCGTTAAAAATGGTATAATGGGACCCCAAGGAAATTATTGAGCCACTTGCAGAATTACTAAAGTCTTTCATGCTTTTATTTGTAGGTGGTCTGGAGAACACCAGGTCCTCAGTGATAGGCCTATTCAGGCGAGAAAGCGGCGGCTCGCCGATACAAACCAGTTCAGATTCCTCCCCTCAAAAAGACCGGCACGAAACCGGCGGCGCGAACGCGATTATCCTCATAGAAGAAAACCTAGACGATCCTCTGGGAGCGTTACCAAAACACGGTGGATCGCAACAGATCCAACCACCTCTAACGCCCGGGCAGAGGCGGCAGCCGAGGCGAGGCTCCATGCTCGAACTAACGGGGTGTGTTGACGAAACCAATAAAAATAATACGTAATAACCAATGTAAGAAGTTTTTGTTTTTTTTTGCACATTAATTTAAGTTCTACTACTGCTTCATCTGATGTACGTACAGTTGCACAGTCTTTCTACCGTTTTGTTTTGTTACATTTATTTGCTTTCTTTACCTCATTTCTTTGGATTTTTTTGGCCAAATCGCAGCAAGAATAAAATCGTTTGGGGATGTTTCAGGTCGTTGACGAGGGATACGATTCCAGAAGAAGTATTAAGAGCGCGAGGAAGACGCACCTCGTGGCTGCCGCCGCCCCGACAGACGCCCCGACCGCGGGTGCGACGTCAGCACACGTTGGGCATCGCCCTGATGTCTTCGCTTTCCTCTTCCGAGTCCTCCGAGGAGGAAGACGAATACGCGGAATTCCTCATGAAGAAGGCTGGCTTTTAGTTCGGCTCTGATATTTATCAATTTTTGTATCCTACAAACACGACCTCCCCAAAGAAGTCGTGCGTTAGTTAATTTAATTTTTTTAATTTGTAGTATTTTACGCATTTAATTTCGCTAATTAGGACATATCTTGCCAAATGGGTTAAAGAGTAGATGACCGTGATATGTAGACAGTAATTAGTCAATATTTTTTAAGCCCCGAGATTTATCCAGAAACTTTTTGCCAATTCAGGGGTCCCAATTCCGTCCCGAAGTAATCATTTCGTGAAATTTTCTGGACAAGTCTCGCACCAACAAAAAGTGGCCCCGAATGGTTTCCACTTAATACGTACTTAAGCTTCGTATGTCTTTATTAGTTCATCAAATTATCAGCAGAAGTCGTTTTAAGTTGATTTTTATGATAGGCATGTACAACGAGTTTCTTACAATAAACAAAACTTGTAGATACGTCTCTTAGGTATGTTACAGTCAATGTATATTTCGTGATGTAGAAATGGTGCTGTTCGCAAGACTTTCGGTTCGATTCGACAATTCAATTTATTTTTAGACGCCTTTCTAGAAATGTACATAGATGTTTGATCTTTTTTAGCCAAGTAGGTAGGTGTGATTTATTTCTTGAATCATTTTTCCATTTTGCGGTTTCTATTTAAAATTTCGAAAATTTTAAATTCGAAAATGTTATATTAGTAGTAAGTACAAAGTCAGTTTTTATTATCGAACTGACGACATAAACTACTTGGTGAAGACGTGTTGATGAATGTGCCTCATTAAAAAAGTGATGAGAATCGTGAACATACGCTACAATTTGCTTTATCATTTGAACACGAGTACGCTCTTCCAAGGTTTGTCGTTGCAGATAAACCTTGGAAAATCGTCTTTAGAAATTTGAATGGTTCTAAGGCTACTTGAAATCTCTGTAAATATTATTCTTGTAGATATATTAATATTTTTACAGTTTGACAATACAATATCCATTGTTTGCTCTGTGATTGTATAATTCAAGTTTTCGATAGACTTGCAAAAAATTGTTGAAACTTATAATAATTCAATAAAATCACAGTTAATTAGACTGCATTTTGATTTATTTCTCGTATAAAATTCTGTTCGGTTCTGGAAAGATGAAGTAAGTACTTTGATGAGGGGGAAGCAGAAATTAGCATTTCAAAAAAGCAGGATGAAGAAGAGCTGCCGCCACCAACGGAGAAGTAGATCTTAGAAATTAAAAGAAAATTAAAAAATAATAAGAGTCCGGGCAATGACGAAATAACAACTGAGCTATTCAAGTATGGAGGGCATAAGCTAATAGAACAGGGGCACAGAGTGTTGGAAGAAACATGGAAGAAGGAATTGATGCCAAGGGAATGGGTACAAGAAATAATATGTCCGCTGTATAAAAAAGGGGAGAGGTATATCGCTGCTGAACGTAGTCTACAAGATAATGGCTATGCACATAAAAAATAAATTAATCGATGAAACAGAAAAAGAGATAGGAGAGTACCAAAGCGGCTTTAGGAGAGGGAGGAGTACAATCGATGGAATTTTCGCATTGCGAGAAATACAAGCCAAAAACTACGAATACAGAAAACCAACAATGGTTCTCTTTGTGGACTTCAAAAAAGCGTACGATAAAGTAAAAAGAAAAGAACTTTATAAGGCTTTGGGGCAAATGAAAATCAATAAAAAGTTAATAAGAATGATAGGGATGATATTAAAAGGAACGGAAAATGCAGTGAGATTAAACAACAGAATGTCGAAAAGATTTTAAGTAAAGGAAGGAGTTAGGCAGGATGATCCTCTGTCATCTGTTCCTTTTAGCATAGTATTGGAACAGGCAATAAGGAAAGTGGAGACGTACACAACGGTAATAAGGCATATAGTTACGTACGGGTGCGAGACGTGGGTACTAGGTAAAACTGAACACGCAAGGCTAGAGGTATGAGAAAGGAAAGTGCTTCGGAAGATATATGGAAGTAAAAGAGTTCATGATAGATGGGAGAGAAGAAGCAACAAGGAATTACGAGAATTGTATAAGATGCCAAATCTGGTTGGAGTGGTTAAAGGACAAAGATTGAGATGGCTGGGACCTGTGATGAGGATGCATAACAGTAGAGTACCAAAGAAGCTATTGGAAAGTAAAGTAAAATCTAAGTCGATATGGAAGGACGAAGTAATTAAGGATATAGAAGACAGTAAAATCAGTAACTGGAAAGAAAAAACACGAGACAAAAAAGAATGGAGACAAACAGTCAACCAAACTATGGGCCTACTAACCAAATTTTGTTTATCTTTTCGTGTTTCTCTTTCGGGGATATGTTAGAATTTTTATACTGTTGCGGTTATGTTGTCATTATTTACCTGTTCTAAATAAACAATTGCACTGTTAAAGAAAAAAGTTAATAAATAAAATTCTGTTGGTTGCATATTTAACTACCGTTTTAAAATTTACCTTAATAAAATTAATAAAATCGAAGATAAAAAGTTGTATTTGACTTGCACATAATATCATAGGAATATTTACATCGTATGTTCGATGTTTAAAAAAAGATCCGGTATAATATGTACAAAAAATTGATAATACAAGACAACTAGATAAGTGTTTGTGTACCAACGAAACTAATTTTAGGAACAATAAAGATATTTGAATGATAACCTTAAATTTAATTTGTTGATATTATAATTATAAATGAACTATTGCAGAATCACAAAAAGTGTCTTGTTGTTTTTAATGGCAAAAACTACTTTAAGTAGTCGCTTAATTGGCGACGTCACTGCGGATTGCACACGAATAAATCTAAATTGCAGAGACCCAATCAACGGTTACAAGCCTCGCAGTAAAGCTGGGTTTATGCAGCTGTTAATTTAATTTAATTTAATTTAATGTAATTTAAAAAAAGTTTAAACCTATGCTTTCAATAGAAGTGTTTATGCAGTTTAATTTAATTTAATTTAATTTAATTTAAAATAAAACATGACCAACTTTTATCTTAAGAAAATTTACGCATGCGCCCTGTGTTGAAAGTGAACACAACCATGTCAGCTGTATGATCTGTCATCTGTGTCAATTTGTTTACAAGTGATTACATGCATTTTACGTAAAAGGTGGTGAGGTTATGTTTACTTGCATCTAGTTTTCATTTAAATTGAAATAACAAAATGAAAGATTTTCTGTTAATTGGAAATGTTTGACAGAGGTGCACGTGACAGAAGCATTAAAACACTATCCTTTGCGCATGCGTAAATAATATTAAACAATCTGCATAAACGCGTACAGTAAAATTAAATTATATTACATTACATTATCTTACATTACATTAAATTAACAGCTGCATAAACCCGACTTAATAATAGTGTTTTATGTGAGAGATCAACTTAACGTTTTGTGTGTAATTGAATTGTTTTGTTCGAACTCTGCCTGGTAAACATTAATTATCCGTTTTCTCTTAATCGAATTGTTTCTGATTAACTAAATTTATACGGCGATGCACTTTTAAGTGCAATTTAAATATCTATGATTACTGCGGAGACAGTAAAATTGTCAGTGTAATTATGTTTTTTGTTAATATTCAAGTTTTCAACTTTGAACTATTTGTTGATTAGTCAAAAAACATTTGGATGTTCTCAGACCAACTGTGTGACTTTAAAGTGTCACTAGGCGTCTACAATTTGACTAATATTGAACTGATTAAATTGTAAATTGTGTCAATTGAAATTTAATAGAAGCGCCCAAGCATTAAGATTATATCCAGAAAACTTGAATGGTTACTTGGTGGCATTTTGAAAAACCTCAATGCAAATTTATTGTAGATTTCACTGAAAAAACAGCAAAAAAAGAGGAATTCGTTGCGCAACATTTAAATCACACAAAAATGTAGTGACAATAAAAAAAACAATAAATATGCAAATTTTGAATCCTAGACGTTGATAATTTCAAGATTATTATAAGAAATTGTGAAACTGTTTTATACCTGAAAATAATAATTGGCATTTGAAATCACAAAATCACAAAAGTGAAAAAGCGGCCATAAAACTAGAAACGACGAAAACAAAATCACAAAATTTGGCTCATTTATTTACAAATTTGCGCAAATAGAAAATAGATAGATAATTATGCAATTTCACCATACTCCTTATCCAAAAATTTATACAAAGTGGACATAAATGAACGAAGGTAAAGTGAGCTGTGAAATTTGAGAGCTTATTAATTGGCCGCCTCTTATAAATTTACATAGGTGACAAATTTCATAACTCACTTGACCCACATTCTTTTATGTCCACATTGTACTATAGTCCATTTTTCAACCAAAAAGAGCGTTATAAGGCTACAAAATTATTGTTGTATTTAATTTATGTTGGCAGTAATGAGTGCTTAATAACATAAATTCTCGGAATAGAATAGTTTTGCTCAGAAAATAATACAGTTGTATTAAATGTCCAAAAACAAAAAATTAGATTTTTTTCAATTTTTTCGTGTTCGTCCTCCTTAAAGGCGATATATTTTAATCCTTTTTGATAAAACTGTCTCCAAATTGATTTTTATCTCAATTTAGTAAGTGATAAGTAGTCAACATGCCCACGTTGGGGATTCATGTTTCGTCGCAATTTCTTATTTTTCATTGGCACTTGCAAAAGTGTTGCGCAATTGAAATACAATTTTTGCGTGATCAATTTTAATAAACAATATCAATTGCAATTAAATGCTATCGAGCCAATATCAACTTTCCAGACGAAATTAAATATCCCACGATAAGATTGTCCGAGCATCCTTATCCAACAGGTACATATCTACATGTTATCGACCTTCTCGCTTTATAGATACCAATATCGACTCACAACGCAAAGAAACAACAACACAATTTATATAAATTAAATTTAATTATTTTTCAAAACAGCCGCTCCAATCAGTGGCAGCGATTCGAAACTCGCGCGTATAATTGCGACGAAAACTTTAATCGAAAACACTTCGTCTTGAAACAAAAGTGCCGTGGATTTGTGCAATCAGCCGTTATCAGTTGTTACAATGCGATTATCTGGTGAAATTCCTCTAATATCTGCTGCAGAACTTTTTGACGTCTAGTTTGACAGTTGGAGCGGTGCGTGCGTGCAGCATATGCAGCGGTAATTTCGGCCTTTCAAAATTAATTGAAGTGATACGATGATTCAAGGGTACGGGCCTGTTATGCAGGCGTTCATAGGCACGGTGTTCACTTGGGGACTGACGGCGGCGGGGGCGGCTCTCGTTATATTCATCAAAGGATCGAAGGTACTGGATTTAACCTCACTTTTTTCAAATTGATAAAGTAAATTTTCAATTTCAGCGAAAATTATTGGATGCCAGCCTAGGATTCGCGGCTGGAGTGATGACTGCGGCCTCGTATTGGTCCCTACTAGCGCCAGCGATCGAAATGGCCGAAGAATCTAAATTATACGGTGAAAATGGGGAGTACGCTTTCGCCCCGGTCGGTGTTGGGTTTTTACTGGGAGCTTTGTTCGTTTACGGCACGGACGTTTTAATAACAGCGTTAGGGGTGCATTCGCCGAATATGATGCTTGCCTTGAAAGTCACCAACACCAGAAAGGATAAAAAAGAAGACGATACGAGGCGCCATTCGCACTGCTCATCTAATAGGGAAACGACCGCAATCGACGGCTTCCACGAGTGCGCGAATTTCGCTCAACGCAGGAGGACCAAGACGAATCATAATAATCGACAACGCGAGAGTGATGAGAATGAACAATGCGAAGACACCAACACTTATGAAGACGCCTCTGACATAGAAGAAATTCAGCACGGCCAGTGGAAGAGGATCATGTTGTTGGTTATTGCCATCACTGTGCACAATATTCCCGAAGGCTTGGCTGTTGGGGTCGGTTTCGGGGCCATTGGAAGCAGTGCTTCAGCAACTTTTGAAAGCGCCCGGTAAGTGATTTTTTAATTATAATTATCATAGCAAAATCAGCACCATTTTGTTGCAAAAACCGGTGGAAATTTACATCTGAAATAATTTAATTTCAAATTTGAAAATGTTAAATTAGCTCAAGTAAACTGTATTACCTGTAGTTTTTACTAAGCACGATAGATGGCGGACGATTTTTTTTTGTTTTTTTTGTTGAGAGTTACCGTTTTTTTAAATTTTAGAAGTTGAAGATTTGATTCAATTTACTAGTTAAAAAATAAACAAGCAATAAATGAATTAAAATCGTGTAACAGAAATTTGAAGCACTTGGATAGTGCAATTCTGTTAACAGTCCTCGGCGCCCCGAGACTAAATTCAATGGTTTTGTACGTTGTCCGTACGGTCTCATTTTCAAATTTGAAAAGAAGGTCGCTATCTTATACGACGAGTACACGCTAACCAGACGACTTCCATTTAATTACAGTTTGATATTATGTCAATTAAGCTTGTTATTAATTAAAATGTCCAAATTTCACCTAGTCGTACAACTTGCTGTACGCCTCCAATTTTCAACATTTTGCTTTAAAATTGTAATGGTCTTGTAGCTTACTCATTTATCGGCGGCCCTCACTATATCGTTTTTCTTCATATACTGCCGTTTTTTAATTATTTCAATGTTTGTAAATTCATGTAAAAAAAACTGCCGAGAAATGACCAAGAAAAAGATCGCCTGAAGGCATCTGTCTTTTTAATTTATTGGGGGTACTTAAGATACTAATGTCTTGTTGTGGGGTCTGCTTCAGCAAGAGAATTCTAATTTTGGTATATGAAACATTCAATGACAAAGCTTGCACATTTTCGGTATATTCTATCTACCTGGTTCGAATCCTCTTTTATGTGAAAAATAAGTCACTTTGCAATTTTGTTGACTTATGTTCTTTTTGAAACGAACGATTTTGATGTTTTAAATATCATTACAACTTACAGTCGCAGTCATTTGCGATTTAAGCTGGTTAGATATCATTTAAGTTGGCACGTGCAATCACGTGTATGTGTAGATATAAAAACTAAATATTTCAATCTTCTATTTTCATTTGTTTTTGTTTTTTCGTTAAACAGATTAATTTTGTTTACTCTTCATTTTTGCAATAAATTTTTAAACCATAGCATTTTTGAATAGACCATGAAGAGACATTTCAAATGAGATATCACAAACCCCGCTTTCCATTTAAAAATTTGGGGGTTGCAACTGTAACTCGAAAGGGGTTGAGGTTAGGAATGAAACTTTCACTTTACAGGATATCATGTGATAGACTAAAAATTACGTGTTTCGGGATTTGTTTTCAATGTGCAGAATAATTTAGATAATGAATTTATTCCAGTTGGCTGGCGTTTACTGAATATATATCGGAGATATAAAAAAATGTTTCAAATGAAAATTTTGCGTGAATTAGTGTACATAAATGTAGCAAAAGTCATTTTTCCATTTGTAAATTAGAAATATTTCTGTTTCCCAAAATAAACAAAAACAACCAGTTATTTTTGAGTCCGCGCCCCGTTTGAAATAAAGCTGCACTGGTTCAAGGGTGTCAGTAGCGAAAAAAAAATTTTGCACTTCTGTGCCCCATAAGCTGTCACGTATTCATGGAATGTAAAATTTTTGAGATCGGTTATAATGGGCAGGTTTTAGAGCACACTGAAGCAATACTAAATATAGGCAGTTTTTTCAATAATTTTCCAAGTTTGATTGCTCGCCGTGTGGTCATTTTTCATCCAATTGGATCAAACAAAAAACCATAATAAAGAGCATTTAATGCCCATTAGACTGACATATCATTTGTTTCGATGTAACCAGTGCATCAGCCTGGAGCGCACGAGACGTGAGATAACAGCAAAAACAGTTCATTTGCGGTTTAAGCAATCAAAGTGGTGAACTTCAAAAAATCATAGCTCATAAACTATTGGTCCTAGAGTAGCGGTCTCGATTCGATTCTGAGTGCCTATATCGTCAGGTATTTAAATGAATCAAATTTTTTTTTCTCCAAAAAGCCGTTTGCTCAGCGCACTCAAGAACGTGTTTTTTTAAAGTTCAACCCCCATTTTCAACATTTTCCGAAAAGGTCGCGAGGTCAAAAACTTGACATTAACATTAGGGGCATTTATGATAAAACATATCAAAAAACCAAACCTGACCGACCTTTTGCAGGGTAAAAATACATTTTTACTGGACTAAATACATTGTTTTCAAATTTGAAATTTTGTTTTGAAAAAGCGGTTTTACCTCAAATCATAGACCCACGAAAACGTACGAGTGCAGAGATCGAAAAGCCGGAAGCAAATATTCAAGTAATCAATTAATAAAAACCAAAGTTGCTTTCCTATTTGCAATTCCTACCGATAGGTACTATAAAGTTTACAAATATTTAAATAACGCTAATTACATCACAACAAATTTTCGGTTTTTTATTTTGTTTTACTAATAACATTCAAAAACCATTTAAGTCAACAAAAAAAACCCTTCTTCCTCTGTAAGTCCCATTCCAGTACAAAAATATTTTGTTACACATCTGGTATTTAAAAGAATAAAGGAGCCGATACGCCCGAATACATATTGTGTCGCCAGTATTGTAAACTGTATTTCGAGTAAATGTAAGTCGTTTCAAGGAAGTTATTTATGGCTACTTTACCGGGTTCTATTATACCTAATGATTTATGACCGAGATGGTAGCGTGGTTGCCTATCATTTAATGCAACCCCTAACGTCGTAAAATTCAACTTCTACAAAGACAGGTCCTCTATGCCGAGAAGTCTTAAATTTCCCTGAAAAACCGATTGGTTGGGTGTCATGAATGATTGAGCTGTTGGTTAAGCACCGATAGATGGCGAACGAATTTTTTTTTGTTTTTTTTTGTTGGGAGTTACCGTTTTTTTAAATTTTAGAAGTTGAAGATTTAATTCAATTAACTAGTTAAAAAATAAACAAGCAATAACTGAATTAAAATCGTGCAATAGAAATCTGAAGCACTTGGTTGGTGCAATTCTGTTAAATTTCCCTGAAGAACCGGTTGGTTGGGTGTCGCGAATGATTGAGCTGTTGGTTGCGAGATGTCGCGGGATATTTGGGCTGCGGTGGCGATCTAGCATGTAGGTATCCTAGTAGGAGGTCCAATGTTGTGAATGAATGAACCGGCCCCGGCGGGGGCTCGACAAAGGGGCCAGGAATCCGAGTCTCTGCCCCAGGCGCCGACATTCCTCCTCGCAAGACGTCTGACCTCACACCGTTCCCCTTACGTTCCCTTTACTTTGCGCTCTGCAGCTGTGTATAGTTCGTTCTCTTGTGATCCGAAGAGTTCTTATTTTTCCCCAGTCGCTTTTGTCGTGTATTGTTTAGTTTCGCCTTTTGTTCATATTTGTATTCGTTTCCGCTTACGTTCCTTTTTCATATCCTCTTGGACCTTTTGAGGTCATCGGGGAGCTCGGCCGACTTTTAAATTTTCTGTACGCGGCTTATCAATATTGAGTTTGTTGCTTTATCAAACGCGATAATGTTTGGTTCTTGAGCCGAGAGCGGAAGTCGTACTGATATGAAACCATAACGGCAAATACCGAGGGTGCGCAACGCAACAGTTTTTTTTCCAGTCTCCCCGACTTATAAAACTTTTTTCTCTTTTCCTCGCCGTTCGTGGACGTCGATTTTTTCCTCGGTCCCGATATTTCCATTGTGTGCGTATGTAAACGCCAATAATTGAGTCGCGTTATCTCTTTTAATTACTGCTGGTTTCTCTCTTGCGCCGAATCGAAACTGGTATGTGTCCATATTTATTAAACAATTTTTAATTGTGGTCGTCCTTGTTTGTGTTACCAGAGGTATATAAAGTATCTTTGTCAGGAGCCCAGCAGTCTACCAGGATCTTAACATCATTATACGACCTGAATACCGTCCTTGTTTGCGCCGATGACACGTGGCCCCGAAACAGCTTTCCAAAGGTTATATTCTGCGAGAATTTGGACTTTTTCTTTTAACCATTAGAGAATGTATTTGACGTGAGCGAGAAAGGTGTAGAATGAATGGAATGCTGCATGGTTGTTCTAATTATATGGTCTATGTGTGTGTGTGTGTTGTCTGTGTGCACAAATAACTATATGATTTCTTTACTTGTTTGTTTTAACTTTACTACTACATCCTTGTTTCCTACATACTCGTTCTATAATCTTGCACGGTACTTTTACTCGGTTTTTGTGAAATTTCGCAGATCCGTTTGTCAATCGGAGCGATTTAACCATTTCACACGTTTTAAAATTCCTAATTGCGTTTCCTATCCGCCTATCACATCCAATTTTAGAGAGACCCCCTTTTCAAAATTCAATTTTTGCGATTTTGCCATTCATCATATCTAACGGTATTCGGCCTGGTTTCTGACAAAATAAATCTTATCCGGGCTGTTTTGCACGTAAACCAAATGGTTGGTCTTGTGGGGAAGGGGGCTAATTGTGCATTTGCACCCCAGCTAATTTATTTTTAAATTTAATCGACACCGCTGTTTTTTCGGAAATTTAAATTTAATAAATTCGAAAATAAACTGATCCACCAATTAAAATTAACTTTAAATTCAATTTTCTTGGCACAATGCAAATTATTTACTTTTTATTTTATTAGTATTGATTTAATAAATACTCACGAATAGTTCTAGGTCGAATTTGTGTTGTATTTCAATAAAAACGTCGAAACAGCAAGGGCCGAATTTTGGAAACATAATGTCACTGGGTACACTTGAAAGAAAAACGTTATTAATTCCTGCGAAAACAACATCCAATAGGTGGTAACTTAGGTCACATAAATCTCAAAGTGCAGCAAGTCCAATAAGCAGTAAGAGATATGAAACTGAGAAAATCCCCGGGTTCAGGAAGAATTCGCCCAAAATTCATATAATATGGAGCCGACAAACCTATTTGAAGTATGCCTCAATGGCGAAGAAACGCCGATTCGATGGAGGACTTCCTATACACCAACCATTTACAATAAAGGCTCTAAAGATGATCCAAAAAATTATCGTGGTATTAGAAGGAAGCATATATTCCAGAATTCTGAAAAACGTATTAGAAAAAGGCATTGAAGATAAGCAACCGAGCTGAAAGATCCAATATGAAAATAAGGTTGACTAAGGAAACTCGTTGAAATAAAGATGCATACATAGCCTTTAAAGTAACATAAGAATTGAGTCAGGGGTGTTGTCTGTATGTATTTAAATTATACCTATGTCAATCGCTGAAAGGGTGGGCTTGCAAATGCTAGAATATAGGACTTCATTCATCCATTATTCCACTGACGATTAGGTAGTGATTGCTGAAGACGAAGAAGATCTCAATTATATAGTCAGAAGAAGAGTAGAAACAAGTAGGTGAATACTTAGTAGTTGTAAGTGATAACTGCATCTACCTACCATTGGAATTGATACAATTGCAACGATATAATTTGGAGTGATTTTTAATGAACGATCTAATTCAAGAAAAAATAACTAAAGGCAGAAAAACTATAGAAGCACTCAATTCAGTATATTGGGAAAGAAATTTTAAACAAAAAACAAAGCCTCGACTGAATAAGATAATTGCCCAAGGTGTCTTAAACTACCGGGTCTTTTTTAACGTTGGAACATACGATGTAAATAACCCTACGTTAATTTACGTGGTTTGGACACAGAAAAGGGATGGCTAAAGTAGATGACCAAGAAGAGCATTAGAGTGGTTGCCACTAGAAAAGAGGAAGAAAGGATGACCAAGAAGAAGTTAGAGATACGATGTAAACGAGCAATGGAAACAAAAAACTTAAAGCCAGAAAGGTGTGACGACAGAAGGAGTTGGAAACTAGGGACGGAGAGGAACCACCAGTTTATTTTTATATCTTCCGTGAAGTGGGTTTTAAAAAATGTAAAAATGTAAATCTTGTTAATTCAAGACGTCGAGAAATGCAATGCCAGTTAGTGTAAATACACTTCCCCCATTATAAAATTATAATTACAACAAAATAAGCGTATCTAAAAGCATCATTAAAAGTCATGCTCACAAAAGACAGCGCACGAGAATTGCGTTTGGAAGTTATGGCGCAGAAAATTGTCGGTATTTTCTCTGGACACATGTAAGTGGCTAACATCGTCCAGAGAAGGGTTATCTCGCGTTAAAAATAGCCGATGGCTAAAAACGGAACACACCGTAGGGTAAGTAATCGGTCTTAACTAATTAATTTATGAAAAAATGCCATTAGTAAACTTCATTAGAACTGCAACGGTCTGGAAATATTTATAATTAAAACACGTTATTATGAACTTGCTTATGAAATATTTTAACGAAATTAGCTTAAATTGCAGTACGAGCTCGCATAAAATTAATTAGTGCGAAATATTACAAGTGATAACACAAGCAGAGAAATAATTATGGCCAAAGAAGAGGTATATATCGTAGTAAATCAGATCAACGTTTGTTTTACGGTTCGTGAGCTCACAATTTTAAATTTTAAGTGGTCAAACGTAATTACCACAAAGAAAGCACATTTAAAAAGTTCATTTTTTCCTTGCCTTGGTGTTTCGACACCACGACATTTTCGCACGCATCCAACCGCAGAAACGGAAAAATCGTTTTGGTGAAAACGTTAATTGAACGTTGTTGCAGGTTACTTTACAAATTGTCACATCCTTATTCTAAACGGTTTCTCAATTTTCTCAGATTTACGCTCGCATAAAAAATCGATAAAGAAGGCAATTAATGCGTTTTAAATGTCGCTCGGCCCGAGCATCTGGTCTGTTTCCGTCGAAGTGATGAAAAAGTTAATTTAAAAAATAAAACCGGCAATAAAGTTTCGATGAAAATTCAGGCGAACCGGGCTATAACCGAAACTAAACGACCCAATAACGTTTCTATCGCGAAAATCTCGCATATTTAAATGGCTGTTATGGAACGTGCCAAATAAATTTATTTTACAATATAATAAACGTGTTTTATGGTAAGGTGTAAAAAGTTTGATAAATCTTATTCATAAAATTCGCAAAAACATCATTAAACTATAATATGGAATATTAAATAAATTAATAAAACAATTTATCTAATTACGAAAGCAATTTTTTATGTAATCTACCTAACCATTAAATGCACGCATAGCATAGAAAAAAATTCTACGTCACCACCTTCTTCATTTTGTATATTTTTTTAAACGTTTTGCAGATCTTTTCATCGATGAGTGCTAATTCTGGACTGTAAAGTGGATGTCACAGCTCAGTGAACCCACCTCCATTAATATATTTAATCATAAACTGAATTTTCAAATGTATACTCGAACACCAAAATGTTTTCCGGGTGGAAAAGGTTACGGTTGATAGTTTGGATTTTTACTTAACAGTAATCTCATTTTAATTTAATGGAATTATGCAGGCAGACAAAAATAGGTAAAAAAAATGCAGAAGCATTTACCTGAAGTAATTTATTAACTTTCAAACCGAAATATGAGTCTAAGAAACACGCACAGTTATATTTTTAAGTGGCGTTGATTTAATTATCAATTCAGATCTTTTGATGTCCGCCTACGAGTTTGATGGCGGTTTGCCAAAACGCTCTTTTGTGTTTTTCAGCACAATCGGGCCTTAGTCAAAATAGGACGATTTTGATTTCACGATATTGAACGTTTTATTTAAAAAAATATATATATTTTGATGAAGAAACTATTGAATTACTTAACATAATAGATTTGTTGTGTATTAAAGTGGACACGCCCCGTGTTTAATAATTATTAAACACTGTAATGTTGGTCGCCTATTCAAGTGATGGAATGGCAGTTTTCAAGGATTGTTTTTCCTTGAAAATTCAGTAACATAACATGCATGTTATTATCCATGTGGAAAAGTATCTGTCACGGAGAAATAGATACGTAGAATGAGAGTTTAGGTAAGGAAATGTAAAAAAACAGAAAAATTCTTCAACAAGTGAATACTTTTGCCCGCATTTACATCAACTGAAAATGTTCTTACAAATATGCATTTTATTTTACACAGCTATAACCTCGTTTTGTGTTTGTCGCATCTGTCGGTAGCCGTCGTACTTCCATATCTCATCATAGCATACTCGGTTTTGCTCTTTTTTCCTTTCCTCGTTGGTGTTTATCTAAAGAATTATAAAGGCCATTTATTGTCATTCTTCAATTAGAAATTATTCGCTTTGTTCTTAATTTAGCGAGATGCAAATCTATCTGCAGTTATATTGGTTTCAAGGCATTTGTATTTGTCAATTTAATTTCGGTGTCACCATTGATTAGTGGTAATGTAAACTAGAAATTCCACGATCCTCGAAAAAAAAAACCTTAATCGCCTCCCTGGTTTTATTAAATTTGATTGGCCAATTGGCTGGCTACTTTGTAAAATATTGAAACCATGTTGACTTTAAATTGATAGACATAAAATTAGTGGCTCTTAAAGGTCCAATTAAGCAATTACAGCAAATTCATTTAATTAGTGTGCGAATTTTCTTTTTCGCCAATTTTCACTTTCTCTAACTTTAATTAAATGTTCGGTTAAAATGGCACAAATCCATTTTGAGCTTGTGCAACGGTTAAAGTGTAAAATCCACCCCGTTTTAATGAGCGCAACTTTCCAGTCCGATGCCTCCGTTGAAATCCGTAATTAATATGATAACGATTTGATGGAATTTCATCCTAAAGTACGTATTTATATTCAGATTGCCCGGTGCGGTATTTTGCAATCTCGGGCCATCACACTGCTGTTATCTTAATTCGGGGGATTACACTTGAGCTGTGCGACAATTAACAAGGCCGGTTATCGTCGAATTATTGAGTGTGTTTGCGTTATCATCTACCGTATTAGCAGTGTGAATCGATGATATTTCACTGTCTAAATAAGGTAATCGTGTGCGTAAAAACATTCCAAGAATTCCTGCCGTTTAAGGCCTCAATTGAATTGTGATGGCACGCAGAATATTAATTTGGACGGAGGTGAAACTGGGGTGGCTAAATACAGGAGTCCCACTTGTACTAAAATCTAGATTATGTCCGAAAATGTCAAATACCCTAAAAATTTGTAAATATGTAGGTAATCAGTGTAAGTGGTAAAAGAAATGAAGATTTAGTAGAGATTATCAAATACCAAACTCGGTGTTTAATCTTGGAAAACAATATTTCAGGCGATATATGGAAGAATATTGGTGTCAAGTCAATAATGTATCTGATGATGTGATTGAAGTATGAACGACTTTGCATTTTGGTAACGAGGTTTAAGTATCAATAAATATATATATATATATATATATATATATATTAACAGATAAACCAAGCTTCAATGAAGATACTATTATATCATTGAGACTTATGAAACAGGTTGAGGGAAGCAATAACTTTATGATAAGCACAGAGTTAATTAAATATGTCAAGAATTCTAATCTAAAATATAAAGTATATTTTCAAAATAAAAGAAACGACGGGGCAAAGGGAAC
This sequence comes from Dascillus cervinus, assembly GCA_949768715.1. NCBI lineage: Eukaryota > Metazoa > Arthropoda > Insecta > Coleoptera > Dascillidae > Dascillus > Dascillus cervinus. The sequence continues at coordinate 4,823,390 of OX458317.1, forward strand.
GAAGTCAAGACTGGCAGATGCAGAGAAAATAAAACTCGAATTGAAACGAAAATATTTGAAGATTGAATTAGAAGAAATCGAAACTGAATTAAAAACAAACAGAAAAAAGCTGGAAATTACAAATAATATTTTAAAGCAAGATAATGAGAAGTTAAAAGTGGTTTGCAAAATGCAAAATGCAGACAAAATTAGTCAATCTAAAATTTTGCCAGAAATTATCATAGAAAAAATAACTACCATTTCCAAAATAATTTAGAAATTAGAAGAAAAAAGATTTTTTACAGAAAGAGAAATGAAGAATGCTATTTTAGAGAATCAATTATATTATTTTATAATTTTTATTTTGTATTAAATTGCATGCGTTTCTTCCTGATATCTTTGTTAGGGGCGACGTGATGGTCTGATCAAATGTCCTAATGTTTTTGAAACTTGTCCTAAAACCCTAACAGATTGGCACAATTGAAATACTCAATAAAGAATATAAAAATTAAACATTCGGATTAACAAGTATGTAACAAAGATTTTTGACAAGAAATCAAGTTGAAGAATTATGATTTTCTTCATTCTTACTTACATCAGTTAGTAGTTTTTAAGATAGCACGAAGAGCGTATATTGGAATGCATTTTGAATTTTCAAATTCTTTAAGGCTCATAAAATCCAATATAATTACAAATTAATACCAAATTTCGAAAAACTCTGACTCTTCACTCGGTTATTAATTACATAATAATTCCAACAGTTAGCGGCGATTGGCGTTTGCTCCAAGCTTATTGCGGTAAAACTGTAAGTTATAAACCGTATTTTTATTTCCCATAACTCGTCGGTACCAATGACAAAGGAAAATATCACTTTACGAGCTACGACTTCACCGCATCAACATTGTTTTCAAAAGTGCACAATAACCGCACGAGGGGGCGAAACATCAGGACGAGTTCTTAGTTATTCGTCGCGTTTTGAACGAGTTACTTTATGATTCGATTTAGCCAATTTATAACTCACGAGATGACGCAACCGAAATCAAAAACTAACGCTAACGCCTCATTTTAATCAGCGAGTTCGCGGAACCGCTTACGAATTTTTTTTCGAAGATCTTTCGAGAGGTTAATTCCAATAATTAGATCACTCAGCTTTTTAAACACAATAGAGATCACATGAATCAGTTGCGGGTTGCGAAATGCGCTATTATTATTCATATAGCTGCAGGGCCAAGTGACATTTCCATTCGAGCGGCCTTGTCAAGTACACCGATTTTTTCCTCGGACCCTTTTACTCCTTTGTCGCTCGCTTTTTCATCAATCGATTTAAATAAACAATAAAATCGAAGGTGAATTATATAACGTCGCCGGCTTTCCTTGATTGGTCGGTAAGTTTTTTTTTTGCTGCGAAGTAGGTATAATTCGCTTGCATTTTAATGGCCTGATTGATGTCATACCTTTATTCGTAACTTCTGAGCGTAAATTAGTAATTAAATTAGTTTTTGTAATTCGGCGGTATTTTTAGCCATTACAACCGTACGCCGTCTATTTAGAGGATTTCCTTGTACAGCAAACAACCGTATGGTATTTTACTGGGAAACGATTCAAATTCACGAGCGACACCTTAATAAATTTGCATACCGCGACGTTACAATGTGCTGCAGCAATTATAGTGCGGGCCGATTTTTTTCCGGTCGATTATTAGGCGCAATTTTTTTTGAGCGCAATTCCGGTGTCCGATGCTAATTTTATTGCTTTATTATGAGGTTTGTTGAGTTTCTCCAGATTTGAAACGTACATACGTCGACTCCACTATTACAGAGATTATTCATTCATTCATTAATAATGACGTCAGGTTTCATTGAAAAACTACCGGAAATGCGAGAACAACTAACCCCGTAGGTGCCATTATTATCCATTGACAACGCGTTCAAAAAAATCGTACGCTAAAAGCGTTTAATTAATTTAATTCGCGATAATTAAATAATCGCGCCCTACAAACCAAACCGGGCGGCAACTAAGTTGCAATTTGTCAATTTATCGGACGCAATTTACATGACGCACTTCAGATTCCGATCGCATTAATTACATCGTAAACCATTTCTAGAAATAAAACGCATTAGCGTTGTACGAATTTTTAAGCGTTCGGATCTTTCGTCACGTGCGCCTTTCGCATCCTTAATTTCGCCACGAGTACCGAAGCAAGAAGCCCAGGGTTACGTGTACTTTGTAGTAAATATGTGGGAGTTCATGTGATTGTAAATCGTTTCGAAATTACAGTAGAGTCGCGATTTGGTGAACTAATTCCGGCCAAGCCAGTTCACCTTTTAGGGGTGTTTTCGGGGTTCTTACATATGTATTTTGAGAAATCTCTTTTATTTTAGGCAGACCAACAAAATTATGTATGTATATGAAATATAATACAAAATATAGGTATATATCACATATGTATAATTATGTGTATTGTGGTGGTTGGTGCATATAAAGCGAAAAAAATTTATAATTTTGCATTATTTACGCTTTTTGTTTAAGGTAATATGTACTCACTTTTGTCTCAAATCATGTAACACGAGCAAATTGCAATATTGTACTTTATCTAAATTTTCCTCAGCCTACTGGGCAACTTCATTTATAGATTTTAAAGCTCGACTTGTTGAAATTAATTTATCTTCTACGTTTAGCATGTTGTCCTATTCTTCTTCCTTTTCCGATTCGTAATCAATACTTAATTCATTCTCCAACGGATCTGTATCTTGTTCTATATCTTTATTCCATTCTTCAATTTCACTCATCTTGCATACTACCTAAAACATACAGGGTCGTTGAAATAAACTTCAATATGTACAAAATTTTAACATACATTTTTATCAAGATGTTGTAAAAGGTTTGCAACCACATGATTATCATTATATGCTTCATCGTTGAGTAATCGTGTTTGTGAAACACTCATTGGAAGATGGTCTTCTTTATCATTCAAATTTACACCAAAAATATTCGTCCAACATTTCTGAATAACAGATAGCTTTAACTAAAGTGACCAAACGTACTCCTTTAGGGAGTTTTGTACTACTTTTTTGTGAACCGTACTTCTTTTAAAACGAGTACTCCAAAAGCACTCCTTTGCATTCTTTTGTACTCCTTTGTACTACTAAAAATATAAAAACTTGGCATTTAACTTTAACCTTTAAAAAAAGAGTTTCCATTTATTGTGGAAAACAAATGAAATTATGAGTCTATGGTTAAATGTACAATCTGCAAAGGAGAATTTTCTATTGCGATTGGTGGACGAAGTGCAATAACAAAGCACATTGATACTAATAAACATAAAACATCTCTTGATGCAGCGGCTTCAACGTCTAAACTAAATACATTTTTTAAAACTGATAGTTTTGGACCAAATGAAGTATTTCAAAGAAAAATAATCACTGCTATTCTTGGTTGATGAAGTTTTCCATTTTCTTGTTTTCAAATGATTACAACAAGGGTTAACTCTTAAGAGTCGGTTTGCCTAGGTGAAATCATGCAACTTTTAAGATTCAACCCTTGTTGTAATCATTTGAAAACAAAAAAATGGAAAATTTTTTTACCTGAGCATACTTTATGAAAATGTGCACCGCAATTTGCATGGTTTTACCTAGGAAAATCAACTTTTAAGACTCAACCCTTGTTGTAATCATTTGAAAACAAGAAAATGGAAAAAAATTAACTTTATGAAAATGCGTATCCTAACATAAGTAAAAAAAAAAAAAATTGACCTGAGCACACTTTATGAAAATGTGTACTGCAATTTGCATGGTTTTACCTATGAAAACCGACTTTTAAGTTTCAACCCTTGTTGTAATCATTGGTGCATTATCTAACAACACTAGTGCTCGGTTTGGTAAGTTCCGACTCTGTAAAAATGTCGTTACCTAAAAGTTTTATTGTATTGTTTGCTAGGTGGTTATTTTTAGACATTTTACTTATTTCTGGAATAAATATATCACGAAACCATTCTCTAAAAATTTGCATTGTCATCCATGTCGTCCTAGAATCTCTGTAATGAACAGCACAATTAAAATTTCCAAAAGAGCGAGGTTTTTGAATTTTTCTATGACTAATGGCTTCAACTTATGATTTCCTGTTGCATTTGCACGCGCCAAAAATGTAATTCTTTGTTTGGTAGTTTTTCTCCCTGGTGCAGTTTTCTCGGAATGTAAAACATAGGTTTTGCTAGATAATAGTTTCCAATAAAGTCCTATTTCGTCTGCGTTGTAAATTTGATCTTCTATCAGACCGAGGTTAAGAATCATTTGTCTTAGCTATGTTTAAACGAGTCAACTCATGTAGGTTCAGAAGACAATTTTTCTCCACTTATCTGTAGAAGTCATACATCATAACGTTTTTTAAATCTGTTTAGCCAACCATTGGTGGTAGTAAATGATGAAGTCTCGTCAATTGATTTTTGCAAAATCTTAGCCTTTTCTTGCAGCATTAGTCCACTAACAGATACATTTCTTTCTCTCAAGTTCAGAAAATATTTGTACAAAGCTTTTTCCATCGTCGGATATTATGTAGATGCGTTTTTAAAGACTTTGTTTTTCCTGAACGATTCAAATTTTCTGCAATTCTCTTCAAAATCATCACTTGTTTCTTTTTTATTCCACATAGTGTAGACTTTTAAGCCAGCACAGTCGCATATTCTCCTTTACTCAAACATTTTAGCACTACATCTCTAAAAGCTACTTCAATTTTAGCCAAATTATTAATACCCTCGAAGTATTTAAAAATTTAAAAAGGAATTAGTATAAAAAGATACGGTGTAACTCTTAAACGTTTACAGTACAACTTCGTTAATCCGAACTAATTGGAACTGGGCTGTGCTCTGAGAATATTTGACGATTGAGACATCAAAACTGTTCAGATTATAGAGGTATCTGTTTTTAGAATTATTGGAGGTTCGGATTAGTGATGTTGTACTATGCAGTCGAACTTAAAATTGCCACTAATTAGCTATTAAATAAATTTTTAACGGGTCTTAGAAATTAATGTCAATGTTAACGTTAACCCTACGGTGGTAGTTGATGGATAGAATCCGAATATCGGTTGAGGTATTTTGATGCATATTATGCGCAGGTACTCCACTTACAGCATAAATTTTTGCCTCCAGTTTTTTGAACGCGTAAATGTATGTGCGAAAGACGAGGACGGTACGAGTTATGTAAGGAAGTTCCGTAATAATTTTGCATCTCTGTCGCGCTCGCGCGTTTTCGAAAAGTTAAAAGCGGGATGAACGCGATTATGTAAGAGGTTCAGGAGTAGCACATACCTGAGCCGAAGTTCCTGGAACTGAGACGGGTCGGAGACGGTCACCAGACTCGTTCTTAGCGCCCTTCCTGCAACGTTAACTAGGTGCACGTTAAAGTGTAGAAAATTGGATAATTTTGTGCACCGTTTGTATTCATCGCGTTTTTAAGTGCCTATTTAAGCATGCGTTCCGTATAAATTTCACGACAATGCCAAAAAACTGTTTTTATATAATAACAAGCCTACAGTTGCGCTCGCAAATTAAAGCGGCTGAGGTTAACAATTTAGCGAGAGATGAAGTAATGGGGTGGTATGCAGTTGAAGGAATGCGGTCTCTCTCTCCTCCGTACTCGCGATTTCAAGTCGAACGATGATTTTATTCCGTTGATAATTTCATTAAATATCGCTCGATTTTCGTGTAAAGAATGTCAGTCTGTCGGTAAGCCGCGGCCGCTTTGATTCCTTCTTAGAAACGTCTTGCCCGAATCTAAATTCAGTGCATCTACCAACAGAAGTAGCCCAACAACCGAAAGAATTCCTTTTCAATTCTCACATTTTAGTGCGTTGTTCGACTTTATGTCTTTTCAACTCTCTTACGAACGCGGCTTTTATTGTGTATCGCTTTTACAAAAGTACGGCACCGGACCCAAATAAGGCCCACTTAACTTTCGTAGATTACCAAGACAAATTAAAAACGTCCAATTACCTCTTCAGAATTTAATGGTCACAAAACGCACAAAAAAATCTTCATTTTACCACTTAATAAGGCCCACCTACGAAATTTTCTCAAAATCCATTAGCTCAGCAAAATGCCATAAAATGCGTCCACCATAAAGTCGAAATTTCAAGTCATTTACAGAATCTGCAAAATTTTTGGTCATATTTTATGTACGCACTCAATATGCCCAATTAGCTTATTACACCACGTTTTTTAATTCCAAAACTGTTTTTTTTTTAACTTTATGCTGTTAGTAATTTTACATCTGTCAGTTTAAGGTTACATTGGTAATGTATCTATAAAATTAGAAAATATGTCACAAAAAAGCTTTGTCGAATGAAGCAATAGGACTATTTTCAAAGAAACTTATCATCAATATTCTGTAACATTTAAGTGATTCTGCCAAAATTGTATAGGTTATGGTATTAAGTACTGATTACTTCTAACATAAAGTAAAAAGAAATATTTTATCACAGCCTTCTAATCGTTTCTGAAATTAAAAAAGACACTATACAGGGAATGAATAGATTAATAGTGTATTACATACCGAGAGTTGTAAGAAACATATTACAAGTCAAAAAAGTTATGATAAGGGTGTAATTGTTTTACAACTAACATTATATAGTGTACTTTTTCTTCGACCACATTAATACCCGGAAATTAAAAAAAAAGAAATATATTAGTTTAGCAACGCTATGTAGAGATGATGAATCGGGCTACCTAATCTAGAAATCAAAATGTCTGGTTCTTTATTTATCCAAAAAAAAAAATAAGAGGGGCACTGAAAGAGGGGAGATAGACAAGTTTTCGTACATGTTCACCCTTGTAACGATGGGGGTCGCAAATATGTTGATTTGTTAATATAGTTATAGGTGGTAAAACCTGCTAAAAATAATTTCTGACGTAGTCAATTTGTGTGACGTTTAAACTTCGAAAAAAAATTGTATGCAAATATGTATATAAACATTGGTGATCCTATTTGAGATGTAAGACATCTGTTCCTGTCTGTGACCGTTGATGATGGTTACGTGATATCAAAACTATAGTACTTTTGGTTTTAATCAGACTGTTGGAAAGGACTAAACAAACATTCGTTACGTTCATCGTATACGATTTTAATATAAATCGCTGATAATTATTATTATAGTATTATGTCAATTCGCATTCTAGAATGCGCATTGAAATTTATGATAAATGTAGTAACTGTTGGACTGTTGGGATAGACTCTTGAAGATTACTACACCATATTATTTAGTATATTAATGAGCAGGCTAGTATGAACGAAGATGAATGATTGCAAATCGAAGACGAGTATTGTAAACATCTGAGTTGGAAGTGGGCCTTATTTGACGCAGCTACCGTTTCGTTTTGCTGATTTTTTCTCGATCAACAGGTGTCGATTCGAAGCGAAAAAATCACAGCCACCGACTGAAAATTCTGCTTCACTGTTACCGGTTATCTGAAAAGTGGATTTTCTCGGAATTTTCATCGCGCCCGTAATTTTTCATTCATAACGTAATTTTCCCGTTTTGTTTTATGGATTTTCCCGAAGCCGAGCGATCCGCGTTCGGTCCTGCAGCCCCGGTAGGTATTTCCTGAAAAACGAGCTTTTACTCCAATTTTCCGCGGAACCGCCGTATTTCATCCGGAATATCGGCAATTAAAGTTCTTAAAAAGCGATATGAGCGGCTCATTAGGCAGGTATGCTTTCGATTGAGGACAGGAAGTTCTCGCGGGACAATTACACTTTCCTTTAAATACCTAAAGGCGAACAGGAAGTGCGTTAACAGGCACTCATGAAGCGCTGCAGGAAATGAAAATGTATCGATCGGTTTTCCCGCGACGTCGAGCCTTCGCGTCGCAGTGAATTTTCCTCACGCACAGTGCGTAGGGTCAATTCGCGTTTCTACCGAGTTTCGCGAGTTTTCTTTTACGTATGTCACGTAAATTGGGGGTTTTTTCGTGCTAATAAACGAATCGTAGTGTGTCACAACTAAACTTTTTATGCAATTGAAACGGTAAAAAGAGTAGTTTGAAGGAATTGAATCAGTTACTGAACGGGATCACAGCAGGACCTAGCAGGTGTCGCTCCTGTGGAAGTATCGACGCGGACGTGAAAACTGGGCGTGCCGGTTCAACCCCGGTAAGAAGAATTCGTGTACTCGGCTCGTAGGAAACGGAAAAGGGAAATTCCTGGAAACGGGAAAGCGTGCCGGTGAAGTCGGCGGAACGCGCGCAAAATTCAGGATAACAGAAACTCCCAGGAGCACTTTCGGTGGAAATCGTGGCCGCACTGAACGCGCCGTACCTGAGTCGCCTCCGACTTTATGAATGCATCTGTGTGGAGCGAGAGGGGCTAGGCACCCTGGCGCGGTTACCTGCTTAAGATTTAGGAGAAGCGAGGGGACAATAGGCGCCAGCTTTTGCACCGGCCGAGACACAAAGGGTCCCGCAAGTGAGGAATAAATAATTTGAATGTGAGAGCTTATAAAGTAGAGTGATGGGACTGCCCCCCCGCTGTATTCTGCTAACTCTTCTCGGTTTTCTTTTATTCTTCCGCTCGAACAATAGCTGCGATTTTTCTGAAGACCAATTTTTACTTGACCCGACTGTTTTTCTTGTGATTGATTGGCTTATAAGTTCTGTAATAGCAATAATAAGAATCGATTAAAGGCAATCATTATTATAATATGCGTAAATGGTACAACCAATAAAAAATCCATCTAAAATTCTAGTATCGGAATTCCTTGTCGAACAAAACGACCAATGGTACGATCAAATACACCGGTTTTTAAAATAACATATCCTTATTAGGATGTCGACCACGCCTTCAAACTGTACAAGACTTACATGTTCCTAATTTTCTTCTTTTGTTCTTTTCCTTAAAGACATTTCTGTTGTTGTGGATGAACATACCAACAGCCCCACATACCGTAAATATTCCTATCGCTCGAGCTCTCCAACAGTTTTTTGCAAGTGTAAATAATCCAACATTTTTTTACACTACAGGGCCCATTCTCAATATCTTACATTCAGTCATTTCTTCGCAGACCCTGCCTTTTTAATTTTGTAAAGCTAAAGTTTCCAACAGTTTGCAAATATGAGTCTAAGATGAATATTGTAAAAATCTGAGTACATTATGTGCGAGTCAAATGGAACGTTTTATCTTCGAGTTTATTAATTTCGTTCATTAAAATTCTTAAAACTTTAAAACGGTAGTTAGATAAGCAACCAAATTATATTTTTAACTTAAAAGCTGCTATTGAGCAAATTGAATCATTAAAGGAAGCCTTTTCAAAGAAAGTATGAAGTTGATAACTATTGTAACTAATTTTGACCTTTAAAAACCCCGTAAAAATGTTTTAAAATTAAATTTATTTAATCCCTCTAATAATGGATTAAATTTGTTTCATCTGTTGGGATGAAATATGCCACTTCAGTTTTCGAAAAACGGGAATAAATTCGGAATTCAATCCCGCGAGAGCATACAATTTATTATATTGCTCTAATAAACGATTAAATTAATTTAATCCCTTGTAGTTAAATATGCTCGTGTACTTGAATCACTCGGCTGCGTCTCGTTCGTCAAAGTTCATAGTCGCCGATACCATCCACTTTCGAACCTCGTTATGAAATACAACTAGTTTATATAGTGAAAATATCATGTCACACCGTCTTTAATCTGTGAACTAATTACTTGCCGTTCTGCAAACATATTAAATTATTGCCTTCATTACCAATTCGTAATTAGTATATAATTAAATGTAACTCGCCTTTCTAAGCATTAATTTCTGTAACAGTATTCTGCACAGAGTTGCACCAAATAAAGGTTTCTTGGAGGTAGTACTTTATTAAAATATTAAAATAATAACAAATGAAATAATATAATTATGTTTAAACACTACAATAAACCAATCCCTGAAATACTGTTAGTTAATTACTGTTACCGATGTTGATTGTTCCTCCGGGAGGTCCTCCAGTTCTTTTTTGCTAAGATGGTTTACAATACCAGCCCCGAAAGAGTCTCCCATCACGTTCACAACCGTTCTGAATCGATCCCTGTAAAGTTTCAATTCGGTATAACTTTCGACACCGTTGAACAATCTTACAGCAACCAGTCGATGGCGATGATGAGCGTCACGTCTTCTGCGGGCAAGCCAAGCGTGTCCAACACCATGACCATGGTCACGAGTCCAGCTTGAGGGATTCCTGCGGCCCCTATACTAGCAGCAGTGGCGGTTATGCTAACAGCAATTAAATGCCCGAGACTTAAATCGATACTACGTACTTGCGCTATAAAAATAGCAGCAACTGCCTCGTACAGAGCTGTGCCGTCCATGTTTATGACCGCTCCGATCGGTAAACAAAACCTAGCCACGCGAGGGTCCACGCCACTGTTTTCCTCGATGCACCGAATGGTCACCGGAAGAGTTGCGGAACTACGTTTTACACATCAATCAAAATTGGAAAAATTCGCCGCACTTACCTTGATGAGGTGCCAAAAGCGGTTGCCAACGCTTGGGCCATGTTGGAAATGTAAGTGAACGGATTTTTTCTGGTTAAGGCGACATAGATTATCGGAAGTATTATGAAGCCTTGAATTAGGACTCCTGCAACCACTGTGAGGAAATACATTCCTAATTGTCCCATCATTTCGCCGAAATCTTTGATTTCTAATATTTTCGACGCGACCAGGAATAATACACCGATCGGTGAGATCCATATGACCCAGGTCGTGATCGCCATCATGGTCGTTGCCAATGCGTCAAAAAATTTCGTCACGGGCAAGGTTTGCGCGCCCAATTTCGCCAGGGCTATGCCGAAAGCAGACGAGAACACAATCAGCCCCAAGATGTTCGTTCCCTGTTGGTATTCATGGCCGATGTCCCATTCCAACAGTTCGGCTGAAATGGATTCGTTTAATTTCGGTCGGCTCGATTCGGGGCTTTACCTGATCCATTTTTCGGCCGAATTAACACCGTACGATACTGCAACAGAAAACTGATTAGCCGAAGCAATAGGTTATCACAGTTCATGAGCAGAAGGAAAGGGTATCGCTCACGGGTGTGCAAGGGGACACAAGTGAGTAAAATCGGTTTTTCACGAGCGTTTAAAAAAATTACTGAAATTTGTAATACCTGCAACAACTTAGGTTATGTTACTATAGTCATTGTTGTTTATTTCTGTTTTGCAATTTCTATAAAAGCAAATGTACAAAGGCAGTGAGCAAAACGTTTAGCTCACCGCTTTTGCCCTACCCGTTGCCATAGAAAAAACAATTCAGCAATTCAAGCAGTGTATCCAAATAAAAAACAACGTGTTTCAAATGAAGGATTGAATAACAACTTTTTTTCGGTTACTACATTCGAAAGTACAATTTTATCGTACCCATTCAACGAGAGAAAGCGGCACTTTGTCTGTCTAGACAGGTAAAGTATTTTACCTGACTCTGAAAGTCTACTTACACCTATTCTAATTACCGTTCATTTATTATCATAAATGAAAACAAATTTATACTTATCTAACAGTACCTGGTTTTTCAGCATTTGATATTAATTTTCTGGCTGTATATTCACATATTTTTGTGGTAACTGTAATAGGTCGTATGTCAAGAAAATGCACAGTGTGGTTTATTTTACAAAATACAACTTACATCTAAAAACTAACGGTAGTATTAATCGGGAGTACAATAAATCATTATAAAATAATATTGTTTAATTTATAAAAGCACAGTAGCAAAATGAGAGTGTCGTTCCTGTAAAATTTAACGTATTTGACATACGATCTATTGCAGTTACCATAATGGTATATAATAAATAATAATGTTTTAGTATTGAAAATTGCATTTACTTTCTAAAATGTAAATCCACAACTTCTAAACACTTCAAATACAAATAGTAGGCGAAAAAGCATTGTATGTACCACGCCAGTAAAATGTCTTTATCGAACTCGTCTGGTTGCTCTCCTCGGCTTTGCCTCGACTCTAAATTTCGAAACCCGTTCGATAAAGTGCAATTTTACTGTCTTGGCACATAAATAGCTATTAAAATCTTGCCTGTTCAATGCAAGCTTGCACTACGTTCGGCGAGAACATGTTTCTGAGCAGATCCAACAGGGTGTCCACCGTCGTCACGTTTCTGAGGTTCGCTTTGGGGCTCGCGCCCGCTTCCACGAAACCGTCTCCTGGACGGATCGCGACCACCAGAATGATTCCGAGCACGACCGAGCAAAAAGTGGTGGTCAAATAAAACGCGATCGCTTTGGCGGCTATTTTTCCCGAAAGTGACAGATCCAAATTGGCTATCGCCGATATCAGCGAGGAGACGATCAGCGGCAGGATCAGCGACTTGAGCATCCTCAGGAAGATGTCTCCGACGAAATTTACGTACATGATGTGGCGGTTGGTCCACGCGCCGCCGCTCGTCTCCCTCAAGGCGAACCCCAAACCCCCGCCGAGGACCACGCCGCCGATCGTCAAGATGGTCAGCAGATTCGTCCGCATACACGTTTTCATCTTCGGCGGTTCCGGAGCGTCGTCGAGGCCAATTTCCTTGAGTTCCATTCGACTTTCACTCATTTGAACCGATGGTAATTAGGCACTGGTTATCGATTGTATAATTCCGTTGAAAACAGCTTAGAACTGGAAATGTTGGACTCGATTTTAATTACTAACGGTTTAATTTAAACGTGGAAATGTGTCTTGTAAATTACCTTGTCGAATCTCGGTTATCTCCAGATAAAACAATCTTATCACTTCTTTTAATCATTTAAATCGCTTAATAAGTTTATGCTATTGTTTATGGTGTAGCGTCCACGAAGAATTTTCTACACAAATACGGTCTCTATTCCGCCGTTTTTATATCTGCACTGAATCACTTTCATTTTAACACGTTCTACTGGATCTATCTCGTTGACGTTGGTTCTGAAATTGGAACTAAGTTTTTAAAATTAAGTGACATTACTTATTTGTATGGAGAGTTGTGTAACTGTTTAAAATTCCCCATCAACAGGTACTTTCCAAGGCCGCTGTTCAAAATAATTGCATCATCCTGGCGTTTCGCAATTTCATTATGCAGTAAATTTTAATCCGCGATTATCATCTCGATATTTGCGGTCGTCGAGGGTGGACGGGAACAGGAAATACTTTTCGCTCGCCTGTGCCAATTTTGCTCCGATGGTAATTTTAACTTTCCAACGAACGGTGCAACGAACTTTAATCCTTTTTACCAAAAGTTACGCGTGCTATTGTTCGGCGCAATCGCTTTTTCTTCTCTGGGAGTAAACTTGACGGTCGCGTGCGTGCATCATCACTAAGCATTTCTTCCATTGTAAACACACGAGATAATGGACTTAGAAGCTGATACGAACCAGGTGGAAAGTTCCTCCGCGTTTTCGGTTTTTGTTTTTTTGGGGGGGTTTTTTAGAATTTCGGGCGAGATGTGGCTTAGCAGCTTTTTGCTGATCCCCCGTAAAACTTTGGGAACCGTGCTGCAAGCCGAAACGTTCCAAGATTACGTTATGATGAATGGCTCGCCGGCGTTTAAAAAATTTATGCGGAATTTCGCGACGTGCGTGTATTTTTTCCCGCTATCGCAAAAAAGACTGTTTTAAATTCAAATGTCGCGACGTGGTATTTGCGAAATTACATCCATGTTGTTGCCTTCGAGTTACAAGCTTTAACAATTTGAAGTAACTGTTAAAATTCGGTGGTACGTAAACTTGAGGAACATGACATTTTTCTAAATGTGAAATTTATAGGAATTACATATGTGCCATTTTCAGGCGGTTTCTACTTTGTTTTGAATTATTTTAGTTGACCAAAACAAAAATGTAGACTCTTTCAATGCCACTTGTGTTAGTATGCAGCTCATTAATTGATACATGGCAAGTTAGGTCAAGGTAGATTTAAAAACAAATCATGTACAGCTTGACAAACTTAGCTTGGCGGATGAGTCATGGATGCGCCGTAGACCGAAAGACCGCCCCTTAGCGGAGCCCAGTTCTTTATTGGTGGTCGCTCGTCAATACTAGCTACATCCTTATCTTAAGACACTCTCTCGCTTCCTTTTCTGCGCAGGGTCATCCGCCAAGTTATTTCTGTCAAGCTGAACAGTATACGTTCGCATAATGCGGTGCTTCTATAATGCGGTTTCCATATAATGCGGGGTAAAAATGGTGACGGGCCTCCTACAACGCGATACGATTTCCATATAACGCGGTAATCAAAAAGAGCTTAATCTTGCAAAAAGTCGGTCCATAAATTGACTAGGATTAGGCCAATTCACATTCTAGCATGCGTATTGAATTTAGCATAAACGGTACGAATTAATCGCATTATCGGAGGGTTTCCTGTATTACATTTAGTAGGTATGTACAATAGACTCTCGTTAGTGTGAGCGCCGTTAATACGAACTATTCAATAATACGAACGTCAAAATCTTAAACTTCCGTCATGCGAATAGTGGTAATTCGAGTTGTGAAACTTCCCTAGGGCTGGTTTATCAATGTGCAGCTAAATTTAACCGATAGTTAGTAACAAATATTGCTATAACTACAACAATTGTTACTTTAGCTGGTGGATAAGTTACTTAGCTGCACTTTGATAAACCGACCTTTAGAGATGCAAATAACGGTTGTGAGGAAGAACCTTCTTATTTGCAGTTCATGTCTAGTTGTGTACAAACTTCAATATGCTGGGTGAGTTAAGTTTTACCGCCGCGGCCATAACACCTTTTAAAAATTGAGGGGGAAAGTTGAAGTTTATACTTTCGATTAGTGCTACAAATTTTCCAGGTTATTTGTATGTGAAGCCAAAAAAGTAAACCAAAGAGTTTTGGGTAAAATTTCGATGTTTGGTTTTCTTATTTCAAAATTTGTCAAATTATTCGTTGCATCAATCTTTGCAAATTGATTCGTCAAAAAATTAAATTAAACACAAATTAGTAAAATTATTTAAATTACACTAAATTGTGTGAAAATATTTTACTGTTCGTATATTAAAAAAACTAAGAAATTGAACAACTAGTAATTGAGATAAAGCCAAAATTTTACCTGACTAAAAAAAAAATTTTTTTTCAAAATTACTCTTGGAATTTATAAGAATTGACATTATTTTGCCACCGGCGGTAAAACTTGACTCAGAGTGAGTCAAGTTTTGAATATCATATTTTAAGTAAATAAATTATAAATTAATAAAATACATAATCCTTTTGCTACAATAATATTTGGCGAACATAGTTTCATATGTACATGGATTTAACTTATTTTGCACATGAGCGCCGAAGGGATTTAATTGCTTTTACATCTGTACTATCTGTTCTTCTTTCACGAGTTTACAATGTTTTTAATATTTTTTCCGCCTATAGAATATATTCATTTGACAGCCAATGAGACTAGTATTCCAGGGATACCAAAAACACAACTTTTTTTTTTTTTTTTTTGATTTACTTAACTGTTTTTGCAATTGGACGACTCATTTTAAAAAATGTGTTACTAAATAACTAAATAAATCCAGCGCGTTATGTGACTTACGAGGCAGCTCTTCCCTAATTAAGGAATACATATAAAAAGGGATTACAGTCAAACCTGGTTAAAATGGATTTTTTCAGTCTCCTTTTTTACGGGTTTGACTGTACAAAAATTTATTCTCTTTAAATAGAAAATGATTTGTGATAACAATGATGGTGAGCTAAAATTTGAATCGTCCAGATTGTTACAAATTCACTGTTAAGTTTTTTGCGGTTATTTAGGTAAATGATCGTTTTCGATCGATTCGAACGAGCGGATTGTTAAACGCAAAAACCGCCGATTGAGCACGAGTTATTGTTATTTTATTTTAATACGTGACAATATTCGAAAATAATTCGAGATCCGGCGATGATTAGCGAATTTTTTTCCTTTAATTTAGGTTTTATCGTAAATTAAAACGTCATGAGCCAGAAAACGTTTTACACGCTCATTCATGTGGCCGAAAGTCGCGCAAAAACTTTTCAGATTTAATTAAAGCCGACACAAAAATCGGTCTATCGAAAAAGAAAGTGCGCGCACACATTTTCTAGATTGTGTAAACGACCGGCTCCATTCAGAATGACGTGTGGCTAATCATAATCAGCGACAAGAAAAAAAACGATGATTTTTTCACGCCGAAAAGAGGATGTTGTAATTGCAGCTGAATAATTATCGCAACGTGATTTATTTTCGTAACGTTGCAGATACGAATCTGTAGAGATACGCTTTGTTTCAAGTGCCGAAAAAGGTTTTTGCTTTCTTACAGTTATATTGCCATTCATGAGGCATCATAAAGCATATTCCTCGCAGGTATGTATGTACACTCGGCCGGTGAGAACTGCGCTGTTGGTTTTGGCATTTTTTGCGCTAGCAAATTTATTTAGACGTTCGCACATTAACGCCATTTTTAACCCAGAATGTGACCAAACAAATAACTGTGCTATTTTCCGTGTCGTAATAAATAATTGCATGGTAGCGAGTCTCCTCAAATAATGAGTGTGTGAAATCTCATCCGCTGCACTTCTCAATGCTGCCTGAGAAGTGAAACTTACAGCCAAGAGTGTTCTTTGTTTTTTTTTTTTTGCTAAACTAGACATGAGATGTTATTCTAAACTCTTAAGCCTTGTATTTACCGAACCTAATTGCACTCCATTGTGCTCACTTTTGCAATGGCTTTGACCCTTTATCGTAAAGCTTTTACACTTTTTCAATCCATCTGGAGACACACTGTATACTGTTCAAGTTATTTTTGCGTTCGAACCACATTGATATTAACTTCCTTCAAAAGCATACAGTCTGCGTCGTTTGATTTCAACTAGTTGAAAAAATAGAATACTTACCTCGTCTCTACGTGCAATTTATGTGCTCGCGTGCTTAAAAATTTTCGGTTGGCATCTCGAATTTCTAAAAGTGGCTGTGGACTTTCAGTGGAATTGAAATGTTTGCAACTTTTTTGATTGAAATGTAAATGAAAATTTTGCGCGCATTAAAATCGACGACATGAGTTAATTGTCGGATTGAGGAGGCGAATTTTGTGATTCGTCAGGAATCCGAATCGATCGAAATTAGATCTTTCTTGTAAGAAGTAATGCAGCTAGGCTGGAAGCAGCAGCAGGAGCTCGAACGGGGCTTGTGAAGTAGAAGGGTCAAGTCGACTGTGGAATGTGGCCAGGCCTACCTTGACCAGACGATCGTGATCGCGCACCGCTCAGGAATGCGCTCTCCCTCTCTCGCACCTGCAGGAAAACCCCTCTCGTTGTGCACCTTTTTTGTTCGAAAACATCTCCTGCATGTATCTCTCGTTGCCGTACAGAAAGGCACTTTTAAGTGCTCGCAGGAATATGAAATCGCCTTAATTCTTGATCAAATATTATATGTGGATTCAGCTGCCGAGTTGAGAGCACTCGGTTCACATTGTATGGGATAAAACTATCCCCTAATGGCCGTTTCGACTGCCTATCTGTTACACTGTCGCCGTGTTTCCTCGCCCGTGCGAAATTATTCAGATTTCCATCTAATGAAATCGTGGCCCCTCCGCGCTACACTTTT
This sequence comes from Dascillus cervinus, assembly GCA_949768715.1. Lineage (NCBI taxonomy): Eukaryota > Metazoa > Arthropoda > Insecta > Coleoptera > Dascillidae > Dascillus > Dascillus cervinus. Next base: position 4,840,926 of record OX458317.1, read on the forward strand.
ATTTCCTTTGATATTATCATTTCCGAGAAGAGGCCCCAGCGTTTTCGGACAGTCACGGAATATTCTATGCAAAACCGACCATTTTCAGGTTAAGGAACAGATGTCAGTTATTTAATCCCAAGGGTGAAATCACACAAGGGATTTATTTACACTTCTGTCCCGTGGTATATGGCATTTTATGCCTTCCCAGATCATATTTTTTTATTTAGTTTTAAAAAACCATAAAATATTTATTTATTTAGTTATCCCACTCTAATCGGGGATTAAATTTATTTCTACCCACGGAATGAGATGTGCAACTTCAATGAAATCCCAATTTAATCGCGGGATGGTATAAAATCTATTATGTCCCTCTAACAAAGGGATTAAATTGATTATATTACTCTAATCAGCGATTAAATTTATTTAAGCCCCTTGGGAATAAATGTGACAGTTCGGAGAAGGGGAATAAAATGGCAATTTAATCCCAGAAGGGGGTAAGGATAATTTAATTGCGGTGGATCGATAAGTGTCGAAATGTAGAGTAAATACGGTTGCGCACGTGCATTCGCTTAAAAAGTTTAAAGAGCGAACAGCACGTCCGGGGTGATAATTACTAGTGTCGGACATGTTTCTGTCAATGACCAGCACACACCTGATTATTACTAAACTAAATAGCATCGGAGAGATTAGGAAACGGACCTTTAACTGTGGATTTTAAATAATCAGATCTCGCATCCTAGGTACCGTTTGTGCACCAAGAAGCACCCGATCACTTATTTGCCATAAGCGCGTTTGTTTGCTGTAATAATAACGCAGGAGAATTATGAGTTCCGTAACGAGTAAAATAAACAATAGGAGAGCGGTCAGACGTAGTAAAATATGCACTTTTATCAATGGAGGTTATCGACCGACCAGCTGACTGTGTGAGGTAAACTTGCACGTATTGAACCTCGATAGACGCCAAGGAATTCGTTTTAATATACAATAGTATGCGCGTTGCAGTTAACGACACCGTAAAATCCGGCAAGAAAAGTTGCCATTTATTTATTTATTTATATGCAAGAATTTATATCGTTTTCAGCTGCTCGTCTTGTGTAAAGTTACGGGACGGAAAAAGAGGAGTTTAAAGTGGGACATTTCGGTGTGTTCCTTCAGCGAGCTCTCGGTAATAATGAGTGACCAGCAGACGGTCAGCAGCAGCCGAGAGTGGGGTTCTGCAGCGGTCGTCGACCGCGCACATGTCATTCTAACTGTCCGCGAATCCGCGCCGTCGCTTCTGGGAACCATCGAACCCCACACCTCGCTCCGAAGCACATTCTTCGCATTCATCTCGGAACCACGTCACATATGGTCACGTGAACGGCACAAATACTGGAACATACACGGGCTACCAAATCTCGAATGCCTTCTAATTTTATTAATGAATCTCATTTCTGAAATCCGTCCCGAAAACCGTCTCCGGCGGCCGTTCGCACCCCGCCGCCGTACCAGCAGTACGGATCGACACACAGAAGTGTGTGAAAATATGCAACAGGATGTAGTTAGGCCGTGCCATTTGCATATTGCCATTGTCTGTTCCATTGCGGAATGACATAACGTTTAGACGCGAAGAACGGCAGCGTATTTCTGAAGAAAGTGGCGAAACGCTCAGGAATCTAAGTTTGCGCGTCTCCGAAACGTGGCCGCCGACGACGACGGTTCGAAATTTTTTCCATTTTCAGAGCCGCGACGCCGTTTTTTCGTGCGATTTGATATAAAAATTTAACTGTTCAAGATTTATGAATGAAATGTTCGAACGTAGGAAGAACCGCGTGGGGAACCCCGGGGGCCAATGAGGAAGGTCGCTTCCCGTGGAAGTGACTAAACCACTACATCCTTGCGTTCTTAACGTTTTAATTCCCCTTAACGTACTATATTTTTTTTTTTAATCCCGACTTAATTCGCGTAACAATTTTTTCACGCAACCTTGAGAGTTACCTAACCCTTCATTTCGCAATATAATATTGCTGGCATTTTTTTTTTTTGTGAATTCTGATTAAACGCAAATCAAACAGAAATTTGCCCAAATAAATCAAGATGCGGAAGATGAGTGACCAAATAAAATTTTGAAGAGTATGAGAAAAATGTATATATTATTTACATATACAGGGCAAGTCTGCATCTGTAACTTTACAGATGTGACGTTAAAAGATGCAAGTTTTATTTATTTTTTAATTAATAGAATTTGGTTTTGTTTCATATCAACATTCCAACCATTAAAATTATATTGGTCAGCTTATTAAAATTGCCATTGTTTATCAGTTTTCTTTGTTTTGATTAAAGTGCAAGGCAAAGTGACATATTTCGACAATAATGAGATAGCAAAATTAAAAACAAAAAGTTAATGAAAAATTGTTGTTAGAACAAGAGATTTTTATAATCGAGTCATATTTTAGAAATGATGTCATTTGGTAATGGAGGGTGTATATTATTAAAATTAAAATATACTACAAAATTTAATTATGGACATTGTAGACCACCTAGTATCACAAAAACTTTATACAGTGAGCGGTTAAAGTATGAAATGAATGAATTAAATGTGGAACAAAGGTTTTTCAAAAAAGATTCTCAAGCAGGGCGATTTTAATTTGTCAAAATGCAAATTCTTACACTAAATGCAATTCGCAATCATAATTTGTTTTCGACTAATGACGTTATCGGCGTTCATTTTAAATAGTAACTCCATATTTGTTCTTGATTTGTATTGCTTTTTCAGGTATCAAAATGACAGCGTGAAAATGTTAATATCTTGCACAAGTCAATTTTAGAACAAAAGATAATTGAAAATAAAGAAAAATAGGAGGTTACGATTTGAAAAAATGCCGTGACGACATTACTAGGATGATATCAAAATGTGTATTTTGTAGATTTTTTTTTCAATTGTTAATTACTTACAACGTCGACTCAAAAGAGTCATGAAAATGGTTGCGAAATGGATAAATTTATAATTTTTGAGATCACATTTTTCCGAAAATATGTTTTTCTACCACTAATGAAAATGATCAATATTGTACAAACAATAAACTAAGTAAGCGTATCCTTACGCACGCCGTGTGTTATAAAATCGCAATTAAGGACTTTTATCAACATTGTTTTGGTAGTGTAATTGACAGTGACTGTTCGGTTTAATTTTGAGACCCGGATTAAAAAGTAAATAAAATTTCTAAGAGATTAATAAAATACTTCCTTGTTTACTTACTTTGATAAATAAAGTATCAGACATTTTGATTTTTAGGTCCGATCTATCATCTCTTTATAGCGTTGCTAAACTATTAAACGCTTAATTTCTATTAATCATCTCTACATATCGTTGCTAAACTATAAAAACATTTCTTTTTTTTTAATTACCGTGAATTGATGTGGTCAAAGAAAAAGTTGTAATACAATTACGCCCTTGCTTCGCGGCGTCGTGCGTAACTTTTTTGACCTGTGCGCAATATTTTTTTTACAATGTACTATTAAATTGTTTTGAAAATTTACGAATATAATTAGTAAAAACCGATGGCTGATAGTTGACAAATAAGATCCACATTTTAAAAATATGAATTTACATGTTGCACAGATGGTACATAACAGCTACAATCGTATTCACAGTCATGTTTGAATAAGTGGACTGCATATTTCAAATTAAATTCTGTTTAATATAAGCAACACCAACACATAATGAGTTAATTTGCAAAAATGTATTGATGCATTCACACGAAATTCGATGGATTGATAATTTGTGTGTAAAATTCGGCTGAGAAAGTACAGAAATGTTAAAAATGAACCCCGAGCGAAAAAAATCTTTTGTCAGCCGGAACATCCAGCCGGCTGATTTCTCTAATAGATACTTTTGATTTATCGTACGAATTATTTTTGATACGGGACAAATAAGTGAAGAACATAAATCAATTTATGAGGTCCCCCATGCCTGTCTGTGAAGAAGACGGCATAAATCATAATGTAGTTAACTTATTGAAATGACCGTCAGTCGATTCAAGAAAGGAAATTGCATTAAATAGGAAGCTCATGTTAATGAGCTAAGCAGGATATGTGTTGAAAGTGCATTAAAGCGATTAATTGTTTCAGAAATCTGGCGATCGGGATCGGCATCCAGAACTTCCCCGAGGGCCTCGCCGTCAGCCTTCCCCTGCAGGCGGCCGGATTTTCCACTTGGAAGAGCCTCTGGTGAGTCTCGAAAAAAAAGCAGTCCTCTCCTTGAACTGCGTATTTTCATTTCAATTTTTCTATGTATCAGCGCTTGTGTTATCATATTATGATAACGATGACGCCATCAGAATGTGACCTCACAAAATCAGGTCAATGGTTGTGTTTTTTAAGTAGTTACGTTCCTCTAACCTTTTTTGTGCGTTCGTATATTTTTGTTGAAATCGACTCTTTTAAATTTTACAAGTCGCGGTATATTATTCCCTCGGGAAAAAATCGATTTTAAACGCTGCGAGATTGCGACACGAAAGAGGCGCTCTCTCTCTCTCTCTCTCTTCCTCCGCGAGACACCTGCAGATGACAACCAGGTGAACGGTCAGAAAAATGTGCTCGTTGTGCAATAACAGTCTTCGACGGCCGCATTCCTTCGCTTGATCAGTGTAATGTATGCATATAGGAGGGGGGGCACTGGGCCAGGGGGGTACCTAATGAGCTGGGAACGACCTTGCAGGGTCGCGAATACCACGCGGTGTCGTAACACCCTAACCGTGGGGAGTCCAGCCGTATAATATTACTTGTGCCGCAATCTTGATCGATCTGATAAGGAATTAAACCTGAACGCAACGTAATGTCGCAATATTTGAATGTTTCTCTCACACGTTTGATGTTTTGGTCGTTTCAGGTACGGTCAGCTAAGTGGAATGGTTGAACCTATTTTCGGCGTGCTGGGAGCCGTGGCCGTGGGTTTGGCGCAACCTGTACTTCCGTACGCCCTTGCTTTCGCAGCCGGTGCCATGATTTACGTGGTGGTGGATGACATCATACCAGAAGCCAACACTAAGTAAGTGCGAGCCCCCAAAATAACTTCTCAATTATTAGGCAGTAAATTTAAACTGGTACTGCTTACAGCTGGTTCGCTTTCTGATTAAATATCCTTGCTGCTATGTGGTGTAGGTTTCATTATTAATTTTTCATTTCATCACTCTTTCCCTGGTTTAGTGAAATGTCCGTTGCTGTGTGCTGACATGGTCTCTGCATCGCTGATTTCAGCTAAAAATTCGCTTCAAGTTGTTCATTTTGGTAGTTGATTTTAGTGGCATTTATACATAAAATAATACATATAAAAAATATAAATAAAATTTTAGAAATAGTGGATTACTGCAAAACTAGGGCATATTTTCTGTATAACAGTCTTGCCACACGCAAGTAAAATGTTCCTGCGAGAGTGACTTGTAAGGTGATACTTTTTACGATGGCAACGACTGCTACAAACTACCTAGCGAACGGTTTTTTCGGGACCTTTAGACAAGGCGATTGTTTGCATGAATGCAATGCATATTATCGTTTCGTAGACTATTGTGCAGTTACACTTAATTAGAGTTACAACATAGTGTAGTATACTTAGGAGCGAGGTGCGTATACTATTTCTTTTATGACCTGAACAAAATTTCAATAATTTGAACTTTTGGTAACGAAAAGAAACTGAACTGTATGTTTCATACTTTTCGCCATCGGTGAAATATTAAAACTATGTGCGGACATGGTCTCTTCACGAATAACAACAGAATGGTCCACACACAATAACCGATTTTTTTTGACTTTGCTAGCGATTTATTATCAAACTATTAATTTGTTTTTCCAATTTCACCTACGTTACAGTGTAGATTTTTAAAATAGGCAAATTGGCATTTAGATTGTAATAGTAACTGAAGAAATTGTATTCTAATATCATCTACTATTACTTATGGCAGAAACCTTAAATGACGTGCTCTTAAAGTTATGGTAAAATTTGTCAGGGTGATTTAATGGTGTCGGCAATAAAAGCATTTCCAGAAGGACATCTCGCATAAAGTAGATCTCATCGATAAGCAACAATATCCAAAGCCGAATGGCAGGTATTCTACGGAATTTAAAACCATCAGCACGAATGAGATTCGCTTGAATGGAACTGGATTTGAATTTGAATGATTTGTAGTTCAACTGAATGCATATTTTGTGGGAACTTTTTTCGACGTAATTTTAGGAGACGTTTACTACTCTGCAAACAGAAAGAAGATCGCCATTTTGATCATCTAATGTAATTTCAAGGTGATTAGAAAAGGTTCCATTGTAGAGTCGAGTTCTGATGTAGTGAACCCGCTTATAATGAATTTCTTGGTATGGTGAACGCTAGTTCAAGTACTGAAAAAAAAAGTTATGGTAAACCAATTTTGATGCATTTTTCAAATTCACTGTATCCGGACTTCAATATACCTGCCTTGTAGGGTAACCATTCTGTTTTTGTGGTACGGCAATTTTTAGGTTGCCATTCATAAAATTCAATGATGGCGTAATTTCTTCTATCTACGATCTATCTATCTACGAAATTGTCATTTTATCCATCGATAAATTAAAGAGAGCTTATTGGTTCCCAATCGACCAATGAAAATTAAAAATATTTGGATTTTTATTGTCACATTGGTAGCAGTTTACATTAATTGGAACAACATAACCAAACAAAACTAAAGCAATTGACAGCAAAACGTACCAAAGTTAAATAGTGAAATTGGTGGTTTGTGAAACAGTTTTTTGTGACCGATAAACTTAAAATGTTGGAAGAAGAAAATGAAATGTCCTGTACGCAATATCGCAACGACTGCAATAGAAAATCTTCTACCACAAAAATCACGGCACAAATACGAATGTGTTTATGAAACTTTTTTAAAATGGCGAGCAGGGAAAAATACTACTGCCTTTTCTGAAAATATTGTATTAAATTATTTTCTGATGCGTGCAGAAAAATATTCATCTTCTCTTTGGACGATGTAAACTAAATGTCATAGTGGCATGTTCAAAATTTAAAAATATTGAACTAAGAATTTGTTTTATTATTTTATATGGATAATCGTAGATAAAATATATAAAATAAAATATATTCGCAAGTAAAAGTTTTTATCCACTCAAATGATTGCATGCGCTCGCCTTCGGCTCGTGCAGCAAACTTCATTTTCATTGATAAAAACCTTCTTTACTTGCTCATGTAATAATATACTATGATAAGAAACAACCTGTATATAAACTTTTCGCCGGAAAATGTGAAATTAAATTAACAAATTGATCTGTTTTTGGATTTTTTTTCAGAACTTTACGTTTTATAATTTATTGAATTATTGAAGTAGTTTTTGTGTGCGGACAGGAGCTCCGCAAATTACTGTTCCAAGCATATAAAACCAACTATAAAGTAGAAACTTTATTAAAACGTTTATTAGTGGGTTGATAGAAAGGTACGCAAGAGTAAGTTTTAAAATGATTGTCTCCGGGATTATTATCAAATAAACGGTATTCATGTGGACACCACGTCGTCGTTGCAGTGGACGATTGTTCGTAGCCTCGATGGATTCTGGAATTTGCGTTTCGTGTTTGAAAAGATAACCGATTTGATGTTATACTGTAATGCATATAATGATGAATAAAAGTCTGTTGGGAGGGGTTCGAGGAGGTTCATTGAGCATGAGTGGCCTCGGAAGTGGTTCGATATACATTCCAGCTCACGACACCGTTTCTCGTCCTGTGCGAATACATACCATCGCTTGTTATGTCATTCACATTCGCTATAAAATTGATGATAAAACTAGATAGCCGCCATCCCGTAATGTTATCAGATTTTTATAAATTATTTCTGATACACGTGCGAAGGTTGGTACGCCTCGTTTTCCGGGGGTGTCGCTCCGTGAAAATCCAACGGCCAAACCTGGGTGGGCAGGAAAACGTGTAACGACCATTTATTTACAGTCCCCGTTCTAAATTAAAACGAAAGAAGCTAAAACAAGACCAGTGGTCACAATTTATGACGGAAGTTTCCTTTCTTGATTTTATTTCAGTTGCTCAACTCGGCCGACACAAGAGCGCACGTCCCCTTCGAAAATCTTTATGTTTCGAACGCCCTACGCCTCTTCGCATTTAATTTCGTTTCACAATGTTTCGATTCCCGACCGGATATTTGTGGGCTTAATTAAAAATTAAAGCCTCGACGAACGCACGCAGGCATTCAGGTGTTCTCGACAAGTCGAAAATTATTCGGTAACAGTTCTGTGCGGCAGACGCTCCTCTTTTATTGGCCCTTTTACGACGGATGATTCAGTTACCGCGGAAGTTTCACTGTTTCCTGTTTATCACGTTTATTATATTTTTAGTTAATTGGGCTGAATCACTCTCGCCCCGGCTCACGAATTTCGCGTAATCCGTTTTGACAAATTTTTATTAATTTCGGGGGCCGAGATTCGCCGGTGAATAATTGAAGTGTCCGATCTTTTTAAATTTATTTTTCGCGAGATAAAAGCTTGAAGTTCGGCCAAAGACGCGCCCGACATAAATCATAATTTCTCGTTAGAGAGGATAACGAAAGCGAATCGACGGAACAAAATGAGAAAAACCGTAATTACATGCACATTCATCCACACGGTATCGCTGTAATCACATGTTCGTTTCCCTTTCAATAAATTACAATGCGAGTTGGCGCATTGATTTTTCTCACTGGCGGAATTTCCTGTCGAAGGTAAAAGGTTTCTAGGTTACAAACGAAAGAATTTGTTCGCACAGAACTAATTGCCATCTCCACACCCAACGCGAGAGCAACGCTGCAATCCCTTCGAAAGTCTAGATTGTGTTTTGATGGATTTACACGATTTGGACGAGCGAGCCAGTCAGCCGAAATTCTCATATATTGGCTTGTTGTGTTGTCGGGATTAAAATCCGGAGGAAGTTGAATTGTTTTCCTTATTTTTGGCCTTGTTTGGAAAATTTATCTGCTTCAAACATTTGCGCTCGAATAAAATAAATAATTTCGCCTACGGATTTTCGAACACTACAAACGCTGCAATTTTGCCCACACATTTAAACTGTTCCCGGAATAAAATTTCGATATCATTGTCTTGTGTTCCACTATCAATTTGACACAAGCGGAGGGTTTGTATTTTTAGTATTGTTTTTTTTTGTGGTCGAGGGATCAGAATATGATAATAGAATTCATGTAAAACACCTATACTTTATTTCACGATCTTATATAGTGCTGAATATGCACTCTCCATCCGTGCTAGTAAACGAGTAAGAGTAGCGCCCCAAATTTATAGTAACGAATAGAAATTCAAGTTTCAAGTTGCACGTAAACAACACGCGTGTGTGGAACTCTAGCTGGTCGTGGTATAACGTGTATATCTCCAGATATGGCGGTTTAAATGACGTTGAACATTGAAAGAATAGAGAGTTATAACTATAGCAAAACGTCTTGCTATAACTCTGTCATATTTGAGCAAATCTGTTTTTTCTTGTGCCACCGGGTTAATAACGAAATGTAACTTTAAAGTTTAACTGAACAGGAAAATATGTTCAAAAATGTTTAAAAACGCCAAGTAACGCTAAAAGACGATAAAAGCGCTGCATCTCCTTTAATCTTCTACACATTTCTACTTAGTTTTGATAGCAAACTTTTGAGTTGTTTTGTTTTCCACCAGATTAACTGAAAAAACTAAATAATTTCTGTTATCAAAGTTACAAATTTTGCTTGCTCCAAAACCAATAATTTTATAAACAAAATTTAAATATTGTTTTTTTTAAACTTGGTCACTAAGACGACAATTTTAAACTTTCCTCTTGTGCACCTTTCTATTAAACACTAATACATTTTTTAATTACGTTCCAACTCTGTAATTGTTTTTATATACTTTTAACAGTGATTTGCGTAGCTCATATCTGCACACAGTAACCACGTTATAAAGGCTACTTCAATAATTTAAATTTTGTGTTTTTAAAAAACCTCAAAAACGGGCAAATTTATAAATTCAATTGCACATTTTCAGACAAAATTTTTATATACAGGTGTGTCTTGTCTAAGTAATTACGTCATCATTGATTTTGTTTTGAAATAGCAATCTATATTTTTTTGTTGATGTCGTTTCAACTGACAAAACGACGGTATTAAAATGTTATAGCCCTTTACATGTAATGAGGAAGAAAATATCGCTTCTCCGGAAGAACAATGACGCAAGTGCAGATTGATGATTTTGCAGAAATCGCAAATTAAAAAAATTGTAGTATGGAACTTACAACTAAGACATTAAGGATCATTTTGGAAATAATCGATGGGGACTGAGGTGCTAACATTAAATCGTTCTTCCACCGGAGGAACGCAATTTTCTTTGTAATTATGTCATAATTAACTCAAAAAGTCAAAATTTGCACTTACGTCATTGTTCTTCCGGAGAAACGATATGTTGGAGATGTTCTTAGAGATTTAAACAATTGGAATTATTTTTTTCCATAGTGACGATGAAAGTCCACTTTTTCTATCGATTAATGCGATTCAACCGAACCAAAATGAACAATTTGAAGTGAATTTTTACCTAAAATCAGTGGTGCGGAGTTCGTGTCCGCACACAGTGTCGTAATATTTGATACAGTTGCGAACGTTAAAAACGGCAAAAAAGGTTACAACAAAGAAGATGATGCTGCTACAATATTGGTTGCAGATTCTTGATGTAGCTGATGATCCAAAATTCTTATTGCAACATAGTGTTGAGCATTTGGAACTAGAAAAATTAAATTTTCAGCTAATTTCTAAAAAAACTAACAAAATCAAAAGTTTTGAAACAAGAAAAAACTTTTATAAAGAATAAGTTTTTCCTGTTTTTCGGTTCACACTGTATATGTATACTCTGCAGACAGATTTTTGCAACGATTTGACAATATCATTAAAAAGGTTGGGAATTTTAAGTTTTATTGATCGTTTTGCAACACTATAAATAGCAATAGATTGTAGTTGGTAAATTCTGTCTTCAGTCTATTAACGGTCTAGCTTTAGGAAATTCCAGCATCACGAATAATCGACTGATCTGATTGCATTTCTCAAACTCCCACGTTATGGAATTCGAATGTACTGCAATTTTGACCCTATTTACTTTTATTGACCTAATGGTGAACATTACCATTCTGTAACCGATATGCCGACAATCTAAAATCGTTACTCAGTTGCTGGAATTTAATTTTGAACTTTTATTTGTTGGTGCAGAAATTTCCACATTGGCGAATTCCTTTTCCTGCTTGTTAACCTTTTATCTTCGGGGAATTCCGGTGAGACAATTGAACGAAAAAAATTAATGTCAAACAAACGGAATTATATAAACGGGCCGTTTCTAATCAAGCGGAGATTTATGCCTGTCGATCCTCCTTAATGGTCTCATTAAGTTAATTTCTGCATTTTAAATCGTGGACCGTCCGAAGGGTTAAAACCGTCGTTCCGGAGGGAGAGATCATTATTTCAATTACCGTTAGTACGGTGCCCTGTAATCATCGTTTTTGTTTAAATTGCCGGGTACACAATAGTCTACATTTAATTTAGGTAATGTTTACATGTGTTATTGTTAATTACACAGTCTAAAAAAGGAAAGGATGAAGACATCGTTTGTAATTCATCCATTTAAAAAAATGCTACCCGTGCACGGTCGTTATTTGATTTGATGCGAGCTCGAAAAGTAACCTTTTTTTTTAGAATTTGGTGCGTTTAGATCCCCATTGTTTTAAATTTAAATTACTATTTTCGTTCGGAGAAAAAAACTCGTTATTGTGCCCGGCGTGCAATTAGAGTGAAAAACTCGACTAATAAGTCTTTTATGACCGGATAAAATATTTATTAAGTACAAATTGGGCGACTTACACAAATAGTACGATGAAAAGTGTAATAAATTCTGAGAAGAGGCCGCGGTCCGTATCGGACGAAATTAATTCTTTCTACTAATGTTTGGAAAAGTGTGATATATTTCGGTACCAATTTGGGTTAGGAAAAGTTCGACTTTTCTTAACAAGTGCGGAAATATTTTTTCCGCGCTGTTAGTTGTTATTTTTTATCGTGATTACAAATCTTAACATTAACATTTTTACAATTGAAGAGCTTGGGGCAACAAGGCTACATGCCACATGAAGTTAATTTTGAGATATTAATTGTTACAGATTCGGTTAAATCCCAAAATGAAACCTGATGATTTGTAATGAGGGTATATTTAACTATACTGAGTTAATTTTTAGTATAAATGACAAAGAAAAACTAATTTTAATTATTTATTACAAAAATTGTGGCTTATGCCCTTTTTGCTAAAAACTTATTATGTTTTTTTTTACAAATTAGCTTTCGTCTTCACTATTGTTTGAAAAGTTGTCCAAATTTTCAGATTTATTATCTATTACCTCCTCAGTGATATTTCCTGGTACAGTTATAGCAACCCCTATTTCCTGATAATAAGTGTGACACACTAAAGGAGTGTAGGGAATCAGTTGTGCCAGATTTTCTATTTTTTTTGGATTCAGTGAAATCGGATTATTATACTTGCACATTAAATGATGGTAAACCTCTTCCTTTTGGCCCAATATTTTAGATGCTAGTTGAAATTTACATTCGACAGGACTCTCTGCCACATTTGATGGTTTTCATTCACCATGTCTTTTAAGAGTGGTGATGTCTGGTCCTGCATCAGCCAGTATCGTAACGAACCTTCTTCTACATCATTGCCAGGTATAATTGAAAAGATTTGGTCGCTTTAAAAATTCAGCAATCTTTCTAGATATGTCTCTAATGGTATTTATACCAACAGCTTGTTTCGTCTCCTTCTGCTTCGATATCCAAGGAAGAGTCTTGAATTTTCGATTGGTGATGGGCGAAGAGAAGAATATTTTCGAAATATTTCAACAAAATTTGTACCTTCAATGTCTCCACTGGAAGCTGTAAATTCTTTTCGAACGTTTGTCTTTGTATTAGGAATCTTAATCGGTATAAGTGTCCAATTTCGTTAATGTTTTGAAGCTGAAGAAAAAAAATAGTGTTGCCCCACCAATTTTCATTTAATAAGAGCTGTCAAACTTATAAAACTTCTTTATGTCGTTATTTTCTTCATTGATAATGTTGTCCTCAGCATTGAATAATTGCTCCACAATGTAGATTTCTTCATTGATCAATTTCACTCGCTTTTCTTTACACCAATTTTCAAAGTAGTATTTAAATACTTTTCTTTTGATTACACCGGTAATAAAGATTGAACGACCAATGGAGCTGATTCTTCCATATCCAGCGATTCACTTGTATCAAACATTTTTCACAATATATTTCGTCAATAAAAATTGGAAATTTCTTTGACAAACAAACTCATCCCTAGGGGAACGTTTTCGGGTAACTAAATCAGAATTGTTGCTCCGACGTTTTAATTTACAATGTCAAATAACATCTCATTTTAATTTTTTAAACGAACATTAGTAGAAAAAATAATGTGTGCGTTTCGACGGGTTTTTGATCTCGGCCTTCGCCTCGATCAAAAATCGCACACCTCATACGGAAAAATATCACTTTTCCCAACTTTTTACACAAATACTTTGAAACCATCAAATGTATCGATTGAAAACGTTTGCGTTTGAGCCATAATACGTTTCCTGTTTATTTCTAAAAATATGTTTAGGTCACTTTATAAATATCTTAATAGTTAATTGCGTCCTTTGCACTGTAGACAAGCGGTTGACCTAAAAATGTTTGTTTAAATGTTAGATTTTTCGCATATTTCTCGAATCGGTGCGATTTTTGATAAATTGGAGTACACTAATGTGTTGCAACGTGTACGTGACGCTTGTTTTGCGCGATAATGTTATCGCGGCTGAAAAGTTGACGTTTCCGAGTTTGATCTAGTTTTCATTGATGCCTAACTAACCTAATAAAGATTTCGCAACGGCAGAAATTTATCAATGAAAACTGTAATCTTCCACCGACTTCGGTTAATACCAGTCTCTTTTCGCCGTTCGAAACTAAGTTTCATTTTATCACGATCCATAACACGCTTGAAATTAGGGTACAAAGTCGATCGATGTTATTTGTTTTAGTTGCTTTTTGTGACCAGATAATCTTGAAGCAGAGCGGCCTCAATAATTTCATTCATGATTTTTTTTTGTGACGAGTTATCACTGCTTGGCTTAACAATGTTCGCTTCTAACACTAATTTAATCTTTTTTTTTTCTTCAGTGGAAACGGCAAATTGGCGACCTGGGGGGCGATCCTAGGATTTTTGGTGATGATGACCCTCGACGTCGGACTGGGATAGGTTTTTTTAAATCACTAGCTAATGTCGTTTAGGTAGCATATCAAAGTCTATATTTTTTTTTACTTAATCCCCCACATATCAGCTATTCCAAGTGTTAAATTTTTTTGTAGTTCGTCATACTTAATTTTAATAATTAATGACTTGCTTTACCAGAAATTAGGTAAATTATCACTCTTATTTGCCTGTTGGTTAACGAAATTTTTGCTCGATACGGTGCATGTCAATTATGAAGATTTTTCTGAAAAATCGACCTGCTAAACGATCGAGCAAATATTTTTGTTCCAAATTGTTCCTCGCAATAAAGACAACTCGTTTTTTTTAACGCTTTCATTCCACGTCGAGCCGCCCCAAAGGCGAAATTTGTTTCAACCCCGCATGCATTTTTTTACCCAAAAAAACGGAGAGTCCCAGTTATTATTCATCTTTTATTTAATTTGCATACTTATTCAAGTTATGCTATGATCTTCGGCACAGTCAAATGTGAAATTAATTTAAATTATAGTTAGCGTTGTCTGGTTATAACGAACCAAGCCCAAAGTTCCACCGAAATACAAAGTGGTTCATTATCGGGCGGGCGAAGGTTAAATGTTGCAGGTTTTGTTGAGGTCTCTCTAATTTTTTTTAATTTTCAAAATTGACTAAAAATTGTTGACTTATAATTTTAAACGCAGAGAGATCTCAGCATCGACATAATTTGAATTTGAATATTAACAGTTGTCACCCGTTGCTTCTGCTGAAGATTGCAGCATAACAAAAACTCCCAAATTTGATCCTCGCAAAAACAATACATTATTGCAATGATCTGAATGTATACTTCAAACAGTTATGTTGTCATCTTCAACAAAACTAAAAAAATGGCAAAATTCTTTGAATTATACACTATTTAAAATTGAGTTATGTAGACACTTCAATGATCAAATAGATTGTGGTAGCTATGATCCTGCCAATTTTTTGCTTCTGTTGAAAATGACAGCATAACGTGCAATAGTGTATAGGTTGTTGCGGTGACAAAGTAAAATAAATATGAATTTATATCGCTATTAATACCCGTAAATAAACTCTTGGTCAATTGAAATGGTTCACTAGTCAAAATTCGATAATCAAGTAAACAAAAAATAATTCTTACTAGTGGAGCTTTTACATCGACCATCAGTTTATTTCCAGTAAAAAAAAATGCATGTGGTTAAGGGTTAATTTTATTTTTAGAAATTTTTTTTTGATTCCTTCGCAGTTTGACGATTTTATGTTTATCTAAATAGAAAACAATGCACACCCCCAATGTAGTTCCTTACCTTTGCCCTCTGTAGAATCAATATGTTTTAGAATAGACAACTACTGTGATATAACTGTAGACAATAGGAAGTAGGTCGACAAGTGTCGTAACTAAGGTCACTATTTTCGGGGATGAATAATTCATTCAGAGAGATACAGGGTGATGCATGTCGCACCTGATATCATCGTTCGAGAAAAGTCAACCGAAAGTTAACATAAATAACATGGGCGTTCCGAAATGAAATAATAAAGTCGAGTTTTTGTATCGGGGCACTCCCCTGGGAGCATTGATATAATTGTGTGCAGGTGAAAATCCGATACTTTCTTATTTGATAGTTCAAGTACAGAAAAAATAGACACAGAAATGCTGCCCTTCCCAAAGTTTCATTTGCATCGTTTAATATACAATGAATTAATTTCTTGTGCCGTTTCTTGTCGTTTGTGGCATTGTTCCATTGACTGCAAAAAATTGGTATTTTTTCTCGGAGTGCTCCTTCAGCTGCCTTTGTTAATTGGTGGTTGCGCGTTTTTTGTTTGTTGATAACGTTATTTAGATTTTACAGTAATTACGGCTGTTTAATGCTCTCGATTTTCTTGTACGGTAAATATTTGAATGTTAAAACCCTTAGGAGCGGAGCACTACCGAGCTTCCATTAAAAATTTTATACGCGACCGTTAATGCCACGAACGCAATAAAACTATTTATTTATTTCTTTACGTTTATCATTATTCAAACTGTTGGATGTTTAGGTATAGGCAGTGCCGTACAAAGGATGCGATCAAACAGGTGCGCATACCTCTTAATAAAAAATCGTGGTCCTTAATCGTTATCTGCGACTCGCCTCTGAACACAGGTAGTTATCTTATCGCGTTTAATTCTCGCTGAATTTTAATGACGGTTGTTGTCCAAATTTAAATTTGCAATTTCTATCACCGCATTCTGATCACATGACCTGGGTATTGTATTGTCTTTCTCTTTAGCGTTGTTGTTATTTCTTCTTCTTTATTCATCCTGCGAAGAACCTCTATGTTTGGGACGTGTTTCATTCAAGAAATCCTAAGTATGCTTCGGTAACCATCTGCATCTAGTCTTTTAATTTAATTTAATTTAATTTAATTTTTTAGTTCTGATATTAATTGTTTTTCCAAGACATTTTTCTGGATCCTTACAATGACCAGTTCACTCGCCAGCTCCTTGATTTGTTTTAATTAAAAACTTTCCATTTGACACATCAACGTGGTCAGTTTCCCATTATAAAACTATTGTTTTCATTTATTGAATTTTCATATACATTTCCAAATTGTTTTTATACTGCCTACAACAAATTTAAATTTGATATTTCAACGTCAGATGTAAATCTTGTTTTATTGAACTTTTTTTTGTATAATATTTTCACTTGTAATACCACTAGAGGTTAAATTATTTCCGGATTTTAATTTAACGTCGAGTGGTGTTCGGTAAGAAAATTTTGCATCTTTTTGCAATTTAATTTATGCATTGACATATTATCTATAAACGTCACTCAACGCTATAAATAATACGATATTTTGATTGCAAGTTTATGGGAAGCGTTGAATGGCATTTAATGTCAAATGGCATCGTTTATTCTGGTTACATGTAAGTATTAGTGACAGTAATTATGACGTCAAAAAATTTCCACTAAAATTCACTCCAGGGTCCTACCCAATCGGAAAAAATTTCCGAAAAAATACTTGCGTTGCCTTGGTAGCGGTTCAAAAGAAAGGCTTCTGATTGGTTGAACAGGCTGGTGAAAAATTTTCTTAAGTAATATCACAAGAGAGTGAGAATAAATTGAAAATAACTGGAGAATTATGTTCTAATTAATTCGCACTCTCGAGTGGTATTCGGAAGATTATTTTTTAATGTTTCAATCAAAAATGTAGCATAAAAAATACAGTTTAACAGTTTAAAAGATGTCAGATAATTTTCGCGGGAATTTTCTACAGTAGAAAATTCTCACTATAACAATGTTGTGATTGGACAGAATTAAACACGTGTGCCCAAATACTGCTAAACGATTGGTGAATGAAATCACTAAAAAATAATCATAAGTAATATCACAAGAGAGTGGGAATAAATTGAAAATAATTCGACAGATTTTCGAAAACTTGTTGCCAGGGAATAGACACGAGAGCCCGTAGGGCTCGAGTGGCTATTCCCAAATGGCAACAAGTTTGAAAAAATAACTGGAGAATTATTTTCTAATTAATTCGCACTCTCGAGTGGTATTCGGAAGATTATTTTTTAACGTTTAAATAAAAAATACAGCATAAAAATACAGTTTAATTCATTATAAACTAAAATCAAACTGGCGACAGATGTCAAAACTAGAAATGTGCTGTCAAGTAACATATGTAAACAAAATACTAGAAATTATGCTCGCGGGAATAATGTACAGTAGAAAATTCTCACTATAATAATGTTGTGATTGGACAGAATTAAACACGTGTGCCCAAATACTGCTAAACGATTGGTGAATGAAATCATTAAAAAATAATCGTTGTAATTTTCTTACCTCCGAAAAAATACTTGCGTTGCCTTGGTAGCGGTTCAAAAGAAAGGCTTCTGATTGGTTGAACAGCCTGGTGCAAAATTTTCTTACCTTATTTTTAGAAAAATTCTTTTTCTCACTTTGGTTAAAACAATTGAAATAATTTAAATTAATTGTGTGCTTTGGCTTTTCTGTCAAATTTTGAATATGAATGTTTGAATTACCCCTTTGTTTATCGGAAAGCCTTTTGCGCACGATAGGAGCGCGATATTTACACAAGTTTGTGACCTTAGTTGGAGTGTACTTACAATAAAAAAATTAAATTTGTCAATAGGTTTAAATATTCTGCGTTAGTTAAAAAAAATGTTCGAATTTAACCTTTTGTGCACAATATTGAACAAAAGCACAATTTTTGTGTTACTGCCACCAAATTTTAAATTGATTTATAAATGGTTTATCTTATTTTTAACAATTAAAACCTTTTTGTGCCTTGCACATTTTTTTTGTAGTTTATTTACCTTACCTTTGTTGCACAATATTGAACAAGTGCATTCTCGGCACAATTTTTTGTTTTGTTTTGTGTTTTAATTAGACCTTTTTTGTGCCAAAGCCTTGCACAATTTTTGTTTTTCGTAATTTGGTTATATTAGATAAACAAGATTTTATTAAAATTTAATTTTTTTTAGAAGTTGTGACATTAATGTTCAATTTGAAAAATTATATTCCGTTTGAATTTCTTGCACTCGCACAATGTGTTTTTTATTTTGTGGCCTTAGAACAATTTTCATTGTATGTACTTTTTATTGAATTTAAATTTGCAATTTGTATTGCTTGTGCTTTAATTAGAACAAGTTTTTAGTTTTTTTAGCTTGTATTTGGGTCCTTTTTTAAATTGGTTCGGGTAGAACAAAATTGTGAGGAGTGTACGCCCTGCACAATTATTGTTTTTAATTTGTGATTTTAGTTGTAACAATTATATTGTATACGTATGTACTTTACGAAATTTTAATTTGCGATTGTTGTTGCTAGTTTTAAATCTTTTGCTTTAATTAGGGCAATTACTGTTTTGTTTGTGATCGTAGTTTATTTTATTTAGCTTAAAATTTGTACACTTGGGTATTTTTTAAATTGGATCAATTAAAAAAACTTTGTTCCGTCCTTGCTCCCATGTTTTTTTTTAATTTGTGATCTTAGTTGAAACGATTTAATTTGTATACGAGTGTACTTTTTTATTAAATTTTGATTCAAAGTTTGTATTATTTTTTACTATTTTGTGATTCAAGTTGATGCAATTGTATGTAGAAAAATTATTTCTTGTTCAAATTAGACGCACAATTTTCTTTTTATACATTTGTGGCCTTAGTTGTTGTTCAATAATAATTGTTGAAGCGTTCGATCTGATATTGGGTAGTTATGTGTGTGTTTCAGAAAAATGTATCTTAAAATAGAATAAATTTTTTATGACTTTAATTGGCGTTATTATTTTCCCCGTCGCTATCGTCCTTGTCACGTGCAATTTCGTATCGCTGTGTTCATAATCTGACCTGGTGGTTCCGTTTCCGCTGACCCGTTTCCGGGCCGCTTCCGGGTGTCAATATTATATCTGGCGAAGGTTCCGCGGCCGCGTCGAAATTTTTATGAATGAATATTCGGTCGTGACCGGCGCAATTAAATTTTCGATATTGTGAAAGTTTACAGGTGGTCCCTGATAAAACACACCAAATCGCTTTTTGCTGATTGTTTTATTTCAGTCGCGACTGTTGCGAACGTGAAAGAATTTGCCGGGTCGTGTGGTCTTTTCTTTTATTATTATATAGCACGCGGTGAGCACTTTTTAACTTCTTTATCACCGGCGAGATCGTTTCGCAGACGTTGCCCTTTCGGGTCGGCCGATAACGCCATCGTTTCGGCGAGAAACGCGCGTTATCCTGGAAATTCCGGCGGGACGCGAAGACCGCTCCGAGGCCCCTTTGGGAGACTTCCCCTTGACACTCCTTGCTTATGTCATACGAGCGTTTTAAATGATATCATTTATGACACAGTGGTTTGCAATAAAAAATTTCATCGTCCTTATTGTGAGAATTTATAAAAGCGCCACAAAACATCTGTCTAGGAAAAAAGTACGAATAGAACGATTGTGTAAAAGGTCGCGTCTATTTCTCGCGGGCTATCTTTAGACGTGACGATAGGCGCCGCGACGCTCCCCTGCGGACCGAGCCAGTTTCCGGTCTCCGTCCCGTTCTCGCCCGCTCGCCGTCTCGGGGACAATACCCGCCCAGGCATCCCGCTCTTGCGTAATCGAAATTAGAAATTACAGTAGAGTCGCGATTTACTGAACTCATTCCGGCCAAGCCAGTACACTCTCTAGAGGTGTTCACTTTTTCGATGTTCTTGTGTAGATGACTTATATATTTTCAAAATCAACTTTTATTTTAGGTAGATCAGCAAAATTGTATATGTATATGTACTATAATATAATATATCGGTACATATCACATATATGCTGTGTATTGTGTAATACGTAGCTGCATATAAAGGGTTATTTATGGCGAAGAAAATTAAATAATTTTGGATTGTTTGCACTTTTTGTTTAAGTTAACATCATGTAAAAATCATGTAACACGAGCAAATTACAATATTCTACTTCATCTCTATTTTCCTCAGCCTACTGCGCAACTTTATTTATAGATTTTAAAGTTTGACTTGTTGAAATTAATTTACCTTCTACGTTTAGCATGTTATCCTATTCTTCTTCCTTTTCCGATTCGTAATCAATTCTTAATTCATTCTCCAACGGATCTGTATCTTGTTCTATATTTTTATTCCATTTCTCAATTTCACTCATCTCGCATACTACCTAAAACATACAGGGTCGTTGAAATAAACTTCAATATGTACAAAATTCTAACATACATTTTTATCAAGATGTTATAGAAGGTTTGCAACAACATGATTAGCATTATGTGCTTCATCGTTGAGTGATCGTGTTTGCGAAACACTCATTGGAAGATTGTCTTCTTCATCATCCAAATCTACACCAAAAATATTCGTCCAAGATTTCTGAATAACAGATGGCTTTAACGCATTCCAAACCATAGCTAAATTTAAAACTACGTCTCTCAAAATGTATGTTTTCAGTAATGCACTGAGATCATCAGAATTGTTTAACATATTGTGTCAATAAATTTTTACGATAGAATAGCTTCGTTGTTCTAATAGCATTCTGATCCATGGGTTGGTTTAGAGGTGTTACATTTGGTGGCATATACAAAGTAGAAATCGAGCTATCAGGATTTTTTAGCTCTATTTCAGGTGGATGACTTGGTGCATTATCTAACAACAGTAGGACTCGAATTGGTAAGTTCCGACTCTGCAAAAATGTTGTTAGGTACCTAAAAGTTTTATAGTATTGTTTGTTTTACTTATTTCTAGAATAAACATATCATGAAACCATTCTCTAAAAATTTGTATTGTCATCCATGCCGTCCTAGAATCTCTGTAACGAACAGCACAAGTAAAATTTCGAAAAGAGCGAGGTTTTTGGATTTTTCTATGACTAATGGCTTCAACTTATGATTTCCTGTTGCATTTGCACGCGCCAAAAATGTAATTCTTTGTTTGGAAGTTTTTCTGCCTGGTGCAGTTTTCTCGGAAAGTAAAACACAGGTTTTGCTAGGTAATAGTTTCCAATAAAGTCCTGTTTCGTCTGCGTTATAAATTTGATCTTCTATCAGACCGAGGTCAAGAATCATTTGTCTTAGCTATTGCTTAAACGAGTCAACTAATTCAGGTTCAGAAGACAATTTTTCTCCACTTATCTGTAGAAGTCATACATCATAACGTTTCTTAAATCTATTTAGCCAACCATTACTAGCAGTAAATGATGAAGTCTCGTCAATTGATTTCTGCAAAATCTTAACCTTTTCTTGCAGCATTAGTCCACTAACAGGTACATTTCTTTCTCTTAAGTTCAGAAAATATTTGTACAAAGCTTTTTCCATTTTAAAGACTTGGTTTTTCCTGAACGCTTGAGAGTTTGTGTAACTCTTCAAAATTATCACTTTTTTCTTTTTTATTCCACACACTGTAGACTTTGCTATTCCATACCTGTTAGCGAGCACAGTCACATATTCTCCTTTACTCAAACATTTTAGCACTTCACTTTTTTGTTTCAAATCCAAGCGTTTTCGTTTGTGTGGAATCTTAATTTTAAAAAATTAGAAAACTAAAATTGTGTAGAGATATACCACTAAATAAAATGTGAATGTGTTTATATACAATCAGCAACATGAAAACCACATATTTAGGGGCATCCCCGGAGAAGTAACGCCAATAAATAACATAGTTTACTGTATCAGGGTTTGAGTGTTCACTCTATCGCAGAGTTCACTCGAACGGGTATTCACTAAATCGCGACTCTACTGTATTTTCACGATTCACGAAATTATTGAATTCACCAATTGATCGGAAAATGAGCGGGGCCCATTCAATTAATGGTGCCCCTCGAGGTTTGTTCTTGTGTTTTGCGTGCGCCTGCTCCTGTAGGGGAGGTTGTGCCAGCATCGGTCCCCATTGGGTTCGAAGTCCGGCCAGTCGTGCGGTAACATTGGGCTTGGTGCACACGCTTCTAGTTTCACTCTCGGTCGAATTTTTCATTTTTTTTTACCCACCTTATGAATTTTTCCTTAATTTTTTCGATTCTCGAGATTGCTGCGATCGGGGCGGGGGCTCGCAGGAATGTCTGAATTTTTTTTAGGCCTGCGGTTATGGATGTACCAATAAAATAACAACTGTTAAGTTATTTCGGTCGATTAGGAATTTGAATAATTTCAAAAATGTCCCTTGAGCTTTAAGTCATTCGAACCACTGTAGAAAGTTGTTTTAAACGGTCGTACAGAATTCTCTTTAAAACTAAAATGATATTAATTGGTTAAATTTTCGCGTTTCGTCCCAGCCGAACACAGTGCAAGTGGTTTACCGTTATTGCCGTCCCCGGTGCTGATTCGCGGACGGTTGCACTCTTCATGGGATATGAGGAAGAGTTCCGCACACATTGCCCATTAGAGATTAGGTAAGTTACACGCATTTCCTATTTAGTTTAATGGTTTTAATATTCTATAAATTACCTTAATCGTTTAGACATAACATTTCAATTAGTCTCGCCGTTTTACATGCGTACGTTTCCATTATGATGAAATGACCTAGAAAGAAATTCGGTTATTAAATATTTGTATATATACAATTCTAATTAGCTCAATATTACAATGATACGTTGCGTAGCAAGGGCATTTAAAAATTTAAAGAGCCGCAAGTACGTGCGGTAACAATTCTACGGTTACATGCGCTCTATTGTAAGTTGTGATTTCGTCCCTTTTTGCCAAATCACTTTCCGAGCGCGTTGCACGGACCCTCCGCGGTTATAAATAGACTTTCTAGGAAGTAACGCCCGCACCATCGCAGACACAACAGAGCTAATAAATGTATTTTCTGTTTTAAACGCCGCTTCTGAAACGGTCAGAATGCGTTTCGAGAAATCGGTCTAAAAATAGGAAAAAATTCCTGCGCTTATTTTTAGCGCGGATTTTACCTGACGACTTTATGAAGGAAAAAGGCAATGACTGATTGTTCGTGAAGAATGCGCTCCCTATCCGCCCCGAGATCGAAAAACATTCTTTGTGACGGCCATTATCGGATTCTGGAGATTGCCAAACGCACGAAAAGGAACGGTCGTAATTAGTTCATTAGATCTTTTTTTCTGTGGCTCGCAGACGTACAGATTATGCATTGGAATGAACCGGGTGTATGCTCAAGAACGGGCTGGTGTCGTGCTGTGTTCGTTAGCGTGTCGGTCGGCGTGCGCTTGAGCGGCCATCCGTGCACTACGTCTGATACTACAATTCCTCTGGTCATCATCTTCAAGAAGCGGTGTCTTATCATTGTCTCGCCGATTATTTCGCTTAGCGACTCTCGAAAAAACCACCGCA
This sequence comes from Dascillus cervinus, assembly GCA_949768715.1. NCBI lineage: Eukaryota > Metazoa > Arthropoda > Insecta > Coleoptera > Dascillidae > Dascillus > Dascillus cervinus. The sequence continues at coordinate 4,864,971 of OX458317.1, forward strand.
AATCAGCTGGATTTTACGATTCAATCGGAGGTTTTCCCTGAACAAATCCACATTGGACTCGATGACTGAACTGGGCAAATGGGGCGCAACTTTTTCGTTTTTTTTACGAGACGGAAAAAGCTTGCAAGTAAGGCGCCTGTTGGTCCACCTATCAAGTAGTGTCGGACTTCACTGACTAAACAACCACCTATGTGCGAAGATGTTATTTGGTCATTAATGACTTATTTCCTTACACAAATATAAACAAGGGATACTTTTTGTTTTCATTTATCAAAACATTTCCAGTCTTGTAGAAAAAAAGGTCAAAGAACTACCTTCAAACCTGTTTAAGACAACTACTGGAAACCGAAAAAAATATCCGCCGTAGCCAAGTTTTCGGCTTTTCTTCGTGAGGTATACCTAAATTTCAGAAAAAAAGCCCTTTTGGCCAGTTGTACTACATTTTTTAATTCCAGAACAAGTTAGAAAACTGAAAATAGTACATTGTGCAACTAGGGAATAAACACATATTCGCTCCCGTGTAGCATATATTACTTTCTCATACGAGAGCGCCAAATACTATGCGCCAAAAGCAATATGTACTGCACGACACGGAAACACTGCTGCTACTGATTCAAAATAACGAAGAAGGCTATCGTTTACATGCGAGTTCGTTCGCGTTTTGTTTTGATTTTAGTTAGTTTCGCGGTATTAGTACATAATCAATAGCTCCGTTGCATTTCAAAGCAGTGCTACTACTAATAGCAATTTGCTCCCTCTACATAGATGAGAGCGCCAAATACTATGTGATTATGTTTTAAACATTTATAACAGTATGCACATGTTTATACAGCATACAGTTATTTTGCTCCCTGGAGAGAGAAAGTGCTATTTTGCGATCAGAGTGTGAGAAAATATCTTTTTTACTTTATATTGATAGTAATGGCATTTTACATCTGTCAGTTTATGGTTATATTAGTTCTGTCGTTTTAAATTTAGAAAATATAGTACAAAATATATAGCAACATGCATACTTATTTTCAAAGAAACCCCAAGAAGGAAAATTTTATCTTCGATATTCTGTAACATTCAAGTGATTCTGTCAAAACTGTATAGGTTATGTTATCAATTACTGATTACTACCAACATAAAGGTAAAACAAAATTTTCATAGCCTTCTATAGTGTGTTTTTTAATTTCAAAAACGATTGGAAGGCTCTGAAATATATATTTTTTACTTTATGTTGATATTACTGACATTTTACGTCTGTCAGTTTAAGGTTATAACCTTAAACTAGTAATTTAACTTTAAACTTATAAAATATAGTAACAAACGATTCTGTGGAAGGAAACAATATGACTATTTTCCAAGAAACTTCCAAATCAAAACTTTATCTTCGATATTCTGTAACATTTAAGCGATTCTTTCGAAACTACATAGGTTATGGTATTAAGTACTGATTTCTACCAACTTAAACTAAAAAAAACATTTTTTGACAGCCTTCTAACCGTTTCTGGAATTAAAAAACACACCATAACTTGTTCTAGAATCAAAAAACGTACTATAGACCTATTATGACTTCCAAAATACAATAAATGACTGACAAATTTTCTTTCCGAGCCAAGGATTGAACCCAAATCTGTATGCTGCTTTTTTATTACTTGGCAAAATGTTCATCAATTTGTCTCTTTCATTTTTTCATTTATAAAATACCGACAAAACATTTTTTAGTTCGACAAAAATTGCGTGAAACATAATTTACAGTTTCGCTCTTTTATGAAATACCAGGCCTTGTTAGCACTTCTTTCGTATACACTTTTTCCAAATTTTGAGTTAACTTTCTCTGTCATTTTTGTAATTTTGCCCTCGTTCTGTAATCTACATGCAAACTAATAATTCTATTTCATGTCATGAATCGTAATATTACTGCAAAACTCTTTTCAGTTGCTGAAACGTCACTGAAATTCAAATGCCATCTGTTATGAATCTTGCTAACTTTGTAATGAGTTTTGAGATTTAATTAAAAATTGCAAAATTACTCAGTGGCACTTGGTTGGACGAAGGGTGGTGGTGCGCCCGTGTTGTCGGAATTAGGTCAATCGCCGCGGCCCATTTTTAGTTTTGGGTATTTAATGCGGAATCCCATGCATTTTTTTAAAGCCATTTTACCTTCCGGTCTTTTTAAATACCGTATCTTACTAAATTAATTCGTACGCTCTGTTGATCTCGAATTTTAGACTTCTGTTATGTAATTCACCGCTATTTCAATAAATACTTAATAGATTATTGCTTTTATTGATCTTTATGTGTTTAAGAGCCATGCGTGCGTGCGGTCGTTAATTATAAGGAAGGTAAAGTACTGATGCATTTCGCTTGTATAAGGATTAAGGATAAAAAATAAATGCATTTAAATAAAGTCGGTTATTGTTAGTGAAGCTTAGGAAAATGGTATTAAAATTTTTGGATGACGTCGAAACTGTAAAAGTCGTAAAATTATTTTATGTTCGTTTAACTCAACTTTCCTCGTAATGCACATCAATAAAACGTTCAGCAACAGCACTAACTTCTGGTGTGTTTGACAAAAATTTCAAAATTTATTAAAAAAATGTTCGGTTACAATCCAATTTCATTTTTCTGTCGCAAAGTAACATCCGCGGGCAAAAGCAACGTTGCCAACAAGTCGGAATTTCCCTGTTTTCGGACAACAATTTCCCTAGATTTACCCGGAATTAAAGCAAACTGCTGAAACTGTAAAAATTACAAGAGCACAATATGTAAGCAAATGTAAGCCTTAATTAGCAAGCGCGGCTTTAATGAGTTCAGTTTATTCAGAAACCCCTGAAAATTCTTGGAACGTCACCCAGTCAAACAACTTCAAACTCGACTGACCCAAAGAAATTTAAATAAAATGTAACTAATAGTGATTCAAGCATAAAAACTGCCATTGGTTACAGATCCTTGTTTTTTCCTGAATGATATCAGAATTTCCGTGTTTCCCTAAACCTCGCCTAACTCTTCTTTTTTACGTTGTGGCTTCAAATACAAATATTTTGAAAATCTTCTGGCACTCACCGAAAGTGTACATTTCAACTGATGTAACCTGTAAATTGCATTATTTCCCCTCAATTTTTAATTGGTATTATGGCCTCAGTGGTAAAACTTGTAACACCCTGTACAGTAATAACTCAAGTTACGCTACCTCGAATAACGCGAATTCGGAGTTACGCAATTGACCGCTTTGGCTCATTTGCTGCACCTCAGCACTTTGACTGAATTTTTAAAATGAAACTTTAAATTTTAATGGGGAAAATTATAGATCCAGTAAAAAATTAATGAAACAAAATTCCTTTCAGCATTTTTATTTAATCTCAATTACCTATAAGTAACGAATTTGTTAAATTTCAATAAACCTCTATTTTTTAAAAATTGTAATGGTTTTTTAATTTTTATATTATTTTCCACTGCAACTTTAACCCTGCACCTACCAGTCGGGTCCATTGGACCGTATTACAAAATTAAATCTGAATTAATTAGCGTAAATTAAATATTTATAATTTGAAGGTTTGTGACATTTCGTGTACATATGTATGTTTATGATTGTAAGATTTGTTTTTTAATGGTGCGTTTAAACTTTGCTCCTTGTCGAATTTCATATGGGCGCCCATGATTCTTGCAATAAATAAATTTCTGAAGGTTGTAATTTTGTCTTATTATTACCTCTTTATTACTATCATCGTTATTATTATTAAGCAATTCTTCGATCCATCGGACCCGATCTAGATAAAAAGAATCCGGTAGATGCAGGGTTAATATTTATAACAAAATAAAATAATGGTTTTTATAATAAAACTGTGAAAGATCATTTTTTGAAGTTGATAATTTTGGTTGAGGTTCAGGTATGGGGTATTATTATACCTGTATAATCTGGCTGCAACAACTGCATTTTTGTGACACTTGCCGTAAATTATGAGCATATCCACTCGTTCATCGTTTGAATACATTTTGAACTTATACAACTATTTTTGTCCAAAAACATGACACTTAAATACATGTTTTTTGTATCTAGCATATTGTGTGTAGGCTTCGAAAAGTTGCGTTAAACACCCTGTATATTGAGAAGCAACGATTTTTTTAAAATACAGGGTGTTCACGAAAAAACGCCCCAGCTCCTAGCGCTATTATTACGAGTCCAATTGTAACAAACGATACGTCAAATTAAATGGTTCAAAAAGTACTACGATGTGTAGCTCTAACATAATTTTTACCTGTTTCTCCATTCAAAGGTCAAAGGTCAACTTCATTTTTTCAAATTACAACCTTATATTTTTCTTTTACAATTTGATAGAGATTTTTTTTCTGAATTCAACGATGTATCACAATCAATATTTCTGATTTATTTTAGGGTAATAAAGAAATTAAAATAATAATTAATATTATTAGCAGTAGGCTTTGAAAAATAACTGAGACGTAGCGGTGGCTATGGAAACGATGTGTCAGTACGGAAACAACGTATTTTAAAGAATTAATTTATGAACAACAACAGATAACATTTAATAACTAAACAATTAAATAAAGAAATGGCAAATTAACAAAAATGTTCAAATTGGGCATCGTTTCTTTCCAGACATTTTCGTCGACATCTAGATCCTACACTTTGTGTAGCATTAATTAAAATTTCTGCTGGTGTCTCCCGACAAGCGTTGACTATTCTCTCTCTCAAAATTTCCTCTGTTTCCGGGCACGTAGCATAAACAATATCTTGGATGTATCCCCAAAAGAAAAACTCTAGAGGTCACAAGACCGGGCGGGCCATGGTATAGGTCCATATGTTCCAATCCATTTGTCTTCATTATTCTATATTTAAATAGTTCCTAATCATAAGAGCCTTTTGTGTGGTGCAGCGCCATCTTGTTGAAATACTAGTTCATTCCATTCAATGGCAACGGCAAGTCTTCTAAAATTTCTTCTAAGTCTTCAGGCAAAATTTGAAGATATTTTTTTTGGTTGAGATTTCCATCAATGAAAATTGGTCCTATTAGGTATCCTGGCGCCTAATATTCCGCACCAAACGTTCACCGAAAATTTTATCTGAGGATTTTGTTCGATGGTAATATGTGGGTTTTCTACACTCCAATAGCGGTGATTGAAACGATTAAAATGTCTGTTGTTTGTAAATTGACACTCATCAGACCACAAATTTTTTGTATAAAATGATGGATTTCGCCTTAACTCGCTTAAAAAGAAATTACACAAATTTATTCTACGCCAGTGGATCGTTTAGTTCACTATTTCACTAGTTCACTATTATTCATTTTTATTACAAAAAAAGATAAACAAACTAATAGCCAGTTTCTGACGGCGATGTTAACGTATTTCTCCAGTTAAATGTCCCGGTTACCATGGTTATTACCATTGTTGCAACAATAGTAATAGTAATTTTTATTTGTGAGACGTCGTTTCCATAGCCACCGCTATGTCTCAGTTATTTTTCAAAGCCTACTGCTAATAATATTAGTTATTATTTTAATTTCTTTATTACCCTAAAATAAATCAGAAATATTGATTGTGATACATCGCTGAATTCAGAAAAAAAATCTCTATCAAATTGTAAAAGAAAAATATAAGGTTGTAATTTGAAAAAATGAAGTTGACCTTTGACCTTTGAATGGAGAAACAGGTAAAAATTATGTTAGAGCTACACATTGTAATACTTTTTGAACCATTTAATTTGACGTATCGTTTGTTACAATTGGACTTCTAATAATAGCGCTATGAGCTGGGGCGTTTTTTCGTGAACACCCTGTATATTAGTATTATTGCTCTACTGAAGTGGCCTATAGTTCCATCCCACAAGATGATTAATTTTTGATAGTGGAAACCTAACATTATACAATCTTATCCACAACTAATAACCCAAACACTGCAAACGATTTTCGTACAATTAACAACCTTGATACCTGCAAAAACGTGGCTATTGATTTTTAATTAGGCTTCAGAAATGTCTGAATTAAAAATTTATTCAGCTCGATTAGACAAACAAAAATTAAAACTCTTTCTTGAATAGTGTGAAACCATTTTTTCGTGAAAACGACATCTTAGAGATTTAAATTTATCTTAACGATGAAAACAGCGAGGGGCCAATGGGTTAATCGAGTTGAGCAAATATTCGTGCTAATCTTGTTAAGTCGCGAGCGCCAAACCCCGACGATGCAATATAACAATTTAGCCAAAAAATATTTGCACACAAATAAAATCCGAACGTTTAACCGCCTTAAAAGTGGAACTAGAAACATGAAAATGACTTCAATTACCGAATCAATAATTTATTAGCAAGTAGGAACTTTTGTTGGAAAATCGATAGCCATGATTCGTTAATAAGAATTTTTTATCCGAGCGACGTTTTAAAATACATTTTCCTTGAATAGTAAAAGTAAGTGCGAGTAGATTAAACACTTAAGTGCACCTGTGGATAATCAGCAATGGCAATTAAAAACGGGGAAGTTATAAATTAGTCGGTGGCGTTTGTCAGGTATCAAAACAGTCAAAATATCATTAACCATTAGATACACGCTTCCGCATTAGGGTTAACCCTAATATTGTCTGAAACAGTGAAAACTTCACCATTAATCATGATCCACCGGTGTACGAGCCAATTCATCAACGCCTATGTGTACTGTTACACGATTACAAAAGACCTTTTTTCTCCTACGACACATTTTAAAAGTCAATTAGTCAACACATCAGTTATTCAAAATTGCGTAAAGACGGGCGCAAACTCGAGTTTGGTAACAGCATTCTTCATGTCGCAAGAATAATAAATTAAAAATATCAAGATTATTCATTGGGCCAGTTTTAATTAACCCTTTCACTCTCATTTTTGCAAGAGAACGCGTTAAAAAATAGATTTAAGCTTCCCTTAAAATCGGATTCTGTTCCTTAAGTGTAACTTAACAAAATTATTTGTTTGCATTGTTCCAATTTTTGGCCTTAAATATTATAGGAAAAAAACGAAACTTATACATCATACATATTAGACATTAGTCTTTACACAGTGCATATTGGTTTATTAATATTGTTCATAGAAGGCCTTAAAATTAAGAAAAGTCTCATTTACAGTAGATTCGCAAATTTTATTCTTCACGCTGTGATGTCCATTTCAACTTCTAAAATTGAAGACTCAAATCCGAATTGAGAAATATTAATTAGATTTGAAGTAAATCGCAGTTTTACACAACGAATCAAATATCGTTTTATTTACAGCCTTTTGGTTCCACAATAATAAATTATAAATAAACTGCGGACAGCAAAAACTGAGGCTTTTATCGCTGACCTCTCAAACGGAGCGACTAGTACTGCAGTAGGTAAAGGTTTCCAGGGCCATAACGTTGTTTTTACAATTCGAATAGTGAAATATCCTCTGGTTAATTTCAAACAATTACATTAATTATAATTAACGGTTTTACTATTCGGTAAATCGGTATTGCAAATTTTATCATTAAATAAATTGAATAGCTATGGTATGATGGTTAATAAGATGTGAAGAATACACTAATAAACATATAAAAGTATTAATTGCTACTATAAAGCGAAACAAATTCGTCACGACCCTAAAACTTATTAAAAATAATAAATAATAATAAATATGTCAAATTTGGGCAACCTCGTATAACAGGCCTGCAACCAACAAAGTGTTTAGAAACCAATAGCTGATTCTGATAGATTTTTGGATGCTAATTTCAGGAAAAATAGTCAAAAGGTTCCATCACGTACCATTTTATCATAAATTGAAAATTTGATTTTAGTACCACTAAAAGCAGAAAAAACAACATTTCTTAGTATTTATTTATTTATTGAATCTAAACGTCCTTTTACCGTTCGATGTCGGACTGACAATTTACTTTTTTACATTTCATTTATTGGTATTTCGTGTATTTTCCTTTTCCATACGACCTTATCCAGAGCTACTCTTCTAACCTCATTCCAATGGATTCCACGTTTTTCCGCCCTTTACCACATAATATTAATTTATACATAAGCAGCACCTCCGGTATTTAAGCCAGTAGTGCGCTTGCAACAAAAATGCTCTGAGGTAAGAGATGGAAGTGTGGAAAAAAGGAAACACGGCGTGGTTCACATTCACAGACAGATATTGCCATCCTGTACTAACCTAATAAAACGTTATGTTTTTCTCTCTCATGCACAAAAACATGCGATTTTTACGCGTGCATACGATTGGTCGTTTAATCCAGTAGTGCACTTCCATCTCTCCCTCTCATTTTTAACCTCTTTGTCGAGTGCTGCTTCTGTATTTACTAATATTCTGTGGCAGTACTGTAGCTATTTACAATCGAATTGTGTTTGTTGTTTTTTTAACTTTTTGCAAAACAATTAGGTACTACATAAACGTCTATTCTACGGCCGCAATTGTATGTACATACAAAATTCTGTTACTACCTGTATCAAACTTTGTATTTACGTTTTTCTTAAGTTTTGAAACAATTTTCTGAAATAACATTTTTTATAAGAATAAAAAATAAGGCTACTTTGCTTAAGGCAAATGTCATGTTTTGTAATTTTTGGAACAACCTGTACACTTTAATAAAACTTTGGCAATTGTTTATGATTATCCAAGCCAATCAAAACTTTATAAAGAATAACTTTTTGGTGTAAAGTTGAAAATGAAATTGTTTCCCTTTTGTCAATCTCATCTGTGAACAGACTGTATTCAAACCCATTTTCCGCAAAATCCTTACGTGACTGAGAAAAATGGATTGCTGGTCTGTGAATGAACAGTTTCGATTTTCGGGGTGGAGGCAAAGCTCGACGCACCCTGTACATTAAAGAAAGGTCGAATTTTATAAAGTCAATCACTTTCTGCATTGGATAAGCGCTCTAGTGAAACACCTGCCCGTATGACTAAACCAACCAGCTGACAATTAATTTTTTTTTCGAAATTGGGTCAAAAACTAATAATTTAAATATTTCAGATCCGCACTATTATTGTACCGGAAGCGATAATTATTGTGAAAACGACGTTAACTTATACCGGTTGTGCGTAGCAACGAGCATGGGGCGGCGTACCCTCGTTGAAACTAGTTTTTCGTTTTTAATAAAACGTTCCGGCGACAGTTGGTCCTTTGTGAACGAGAAAGAATAGCTAGGTAGTTAGAAATCTCGTCCAAACAAAATCCAAACTATCGGTTAACTCGCTCAAATATTGACACTAGATTGCGCGCCCTAATTGGGACAGCTGCTAATTAACCGGCGAAATTTCGCATTTTCGCGCAACTAATAATTGCAAAAACGAAAATTAAAACTTTATTGCAATAAACCAGTTTCCTCGTTCAAACGCACTGAAACTGAAACAAGTTCGAACATTTGCGCTGGCCAATCTGATATCAATCTCGGCGTTGCCCCGTTAGGCAATTAACATTAGATTTTTGCCGATTTTCGACCGACCGGTCGAATCGGCGGCGTGCAATTAATTTCGAGACGCGGGGGCGGCAATGACAATGAGACGCGGAGGAATGTTTACATTTTTCTGTAACAGTTATGATATCTGAAATCCGGCGATGCTCAGAAATAACTTGGGCTGACCCAGAGATGCCCAGACGCACACTCACGCGAGTCATGTTGACATTCGGCCAACGAGCTAAATTAACCGGCGAAAAAATACGGACGCTTTCACGCAGCACACTCTGTTTTGACTAATCGACTGGGGCGACTTCTCGATCGGATTCCTCTCTGACGGTTTTATTAATTCCCCGGATCGGTGCCGGAGACGTTCATTAATTTTTTGGACACGTCCACTTCCTGTTTGGACCGAATCTAGAGGGAGGCTGATTTATATCGTGCTGAAATTTTTGGCTAGCGGATCGATTTTTTGGGCAGCGCGAATGCTAGGAATTGTCTCCGTTTCGTCGACTGTTTAGTGACTACAGTAGAATCTGCTTTTAACCCTAGACTGGTCGCATCAAATTGAGGAACGTATACGGTCGCGTGGTTGACTTTGTCAACCACAACTTTTTATTTGAATTTCTGGCTTTTAATCAAACAACAAACTGTTTATTCATTTTTTTGTTATACAGTAGAATTCAGTTATAACGGCTCCGGTTATAACAAACTTTATTCCAAGTCCCGACATTTTTCCCTATGTAACAATATAAAAAACAATCGGTTATAACGAACTCGGATATAACAAACTATCGGATATAGCGAACCTGAAAAGACGAAATTAATGAAATTTGAATCGGCTATAACGAACTTTGCATTGTATATAACACGTAATAACCTTTGAATCTGATGATGACTTGTCATTAAATGAGTGGTTACAAAAATAGAAACAAAGGGAACGTGAATTTCAGCAATTGGAAAATTCAAATTTTTCCGAAAACTTACAACTAGAATATTTGGGTATTTGTGGTAGACAAAAGTGACCACGAAGAAGCCAATAAGGATGAGCCGGAACCACCAGCATTACAGATTTTATGTACACAGGAAGCTGTGAAAAGTGTTAACAACATTCGTAATTTTTTACAGAATTATGGTGCGCCGATTATTGAAAATGTGTGAACAATTTATAATTTAAAAATGCAACAGTTCAGTCGAAAATAACAATTTTTTTCAAATAAAATTACTTATTGCATTTTGCTTTGTTTCACTTAACTTTAGTCCTTATATTTATAATGGTTTTATACATATGCATATTTACAGACAATAACGGTCTCATAAAACACTCTTGCATTTATTCTTTCATTAACGTTTATAACGAACTTCGGATATAACGAACCGATTTTGACGGTCCCTTAAGGTTCGCTATAACCGGATTCTACTGTATTTAAAGTATTAAAAGATTTTTGAACAAGTTTTGCATCAGAAATATTAAACGCTATCAAGGCATTTATATAGAGTGTCTCCAAAAAACAAGACGAGTCCATAACTCCCTTATTTATCGGAAAATTTCAGTTATCTATATACCAAGTTAAATGGTTGAGAGTAGACTACAAAATAGCATAACAAAATCACATATTACCCTAAGGGCATTAAGGCTATACCGTCACAACATTTTTTTTCAAATTGGAATATATGCATTTCTTTACTAATTCTGCTAGAGATTTTTATTCCGAATACAACAATATATCACAAGTATACGCTTACATAAGAAAAATTAAACAAAACAAAAATAAAACACCATTAAACAATAATAAAATAGAAAAAAAAAATTCTGGGCGCGTGGTTGACTTTTCAACCAGCCTGTTTCTAACTCCTTTTATATTACTATTAACATACTTATTGAGTTTACTGTCTCGGATACAATGCTGACTGGACAGTAAGGAACTAAAGATAAGGTACTGAAGGCGGCAGTACCCCAAGACTTTATCTAATCAAACAATACCGCCTAAATACTCGGATGATTGACAAAGTCAACCAACGCGACCGGTTTAGGGTTAACGAATACCGGATATAACGAGACACCGCTTATAACGAGCAATACACATAGAGAAATTTGATTTACTATTCAAACGCGGTTAAAAATGTCCGCATATTACGAGATCGGTTATAACGAGACTCCGGTTATAACGTCGGTTGAATTGAAATTTTATATAAAAATATCCTGATATAGCGAGATCTAAATATATACCTTTGACTAATATTGATAATGGTTTACTTAGAAATGTGCTGATTCCAACTAATCAGGCTTCAGGCGGTAAAGAATCAGTTTCACTTAGGTGACCGAAGAATTATCATGTCAACCTCCGGTAAATTAAACGTAACAAATATCAAGTTGGCATTGCTACCTCCCAACACGACTTCAATACTGCAGCCTATGGACCAAGGAATTATAAACTTCCATAAATTTCATTTTCGAAAAGTGCTTGTGTTGCATTTGATAGATGGCATTGAAATGGAAAAAGAGGATCGGGTAGCACTTCTAGACGCCATTCGATTTGTAGACCGAGCTTGGAAAAGTATTACGCAAACCATAATAAAAATTTTTTTATAGGATTTATAGGAGAAGTTGGTCCAGCTGAAAATTGACAAAGTGAACTTTATATCGCATTAAAGACTGAAAAAGTCAACTTTCAGGAGTATGTGACGGTTGACAATTTTGTATGTGCTAACGAAATCCCAACCGAGGATGACATCATTGTGAATGCGCACCAAAAATACAATCAAACTCCAACTGAAATTGCTAAATCTGATGATGATGAACCGGCCGTTTTACTAGAAAAGATTTCGCATACGGAAGCTAGAAAGTGCCTGGCAAAATTAAAGAGTTTTTTTGAAGCCGAAACTACTCTAAATAGCGCGTAACATTTTTTTCATTTTTTGGCAAATTGGGAACATTTCATTGACGAAACAGACTATTACAGACTATTTCGGTTAATAAGTACGCCTAAATTTATATATGAAACAACTGTAACGTACACGCATTTTACTAATTTATGTCAACAAATAATATTTTCGATAAAAAATGTCTACATAATAATCCGCTTTTAACGAAATCCTCTTATAACGAGCTAATTTCAAACTTCCGTGCGTCCTCGCTATAAGCAAATTCTACTGTATTTAGTGATTTGTTACTATTTTAGCTTTTAGGTCACAATTTCTAAAAATTGATCACTAAAGTCGCTATTTTCACTATTTTGGCGCAAAATTTTTCGACCGTCATCTCAAAATAAAAAACCTGCAATATTCACATTGGTCACAATTCCTTTTTAAAAGGATTAGAAACGTTTTCCAGTGCAGTAAGTGATTTTATCATTGCTCTGTATCATTTCCTTGATGGTTGGCCATTACGATTAGATGACTTTGAGAAAATTCAGAGTGATCTAAAGTTATCTTCACACAAATTTATAAAACATGGTGCCAGGTGGTTAACGTTGGGTCCAGCTATCAGCCGTGCTTTAGAACAGTATTCAGCAATAAAGAAATACTTTCTGGAGTTTATTCTAAAGTGCAGAAGTTCTTTAATCAAAACTAAATCTTATAAAGGTATTATTATATTTGCAAAAAATACAACTTCTATAGAGTGTTTCACAAATTTTTACAAAATTTACGAACTTTTTTCAAAAGGATGAACCGTTAATTCAAGTGTTATATTCAGAATTAAAAGAGTTAACTAAGACTATATTACTCAATTTTTTTAAAAATAGAAGCAGCTGTTGATTTTGATAATGTGCTTGCAAATATTAAAAATGTTTACATCGTTACGATGAAGGCATTAAATTATGGAGTAAAAACTCAACAAGAACTTGGGAAGCTACCTGAGAAGGAACAATTAATTTTTTTAAATCGTTGCCAACATTTTTATATGAAAGCTGTTCATCATTTAATAAATAAGTCTGCAGTTACGTGATTAACGTTTGTAATACTCTTCCCATAGACATTGCTGTGGATAAAGTATGTGATGAATTCAAATTACTGCAGTTGGTCTTATTAGAGAAGAGAAATTTTGATGGAAACCTAAAAGTAGATGAATTTTGGTTATCTTTCAAACACTATAAAGAATTGTTTCAAGTTGTTAAACTGTGTCTATCTTTGGCACATGGAAGTGCATCAGTTGAAAGGGGATTTTCCCTTCCGGGGCAAATTTTAACTCCAGACAAGTCAAACATGAGTCTACGAATACTGAATAACAAGTTAAGTATTCGTAGTGGTTTAAAAAAATATAATAATCAAATAGAATAACACAACAACTTCTAAATATGGGTTGTAGAGCTTATAACTCATATAAAAGTTGTTTAGAGCTTGAAAAATCGAAAAAAAACAACAATCAGAAGTTGAAGAAAATCAAAGAAAGGAAGAGCTTGAAGAAGAGAAACAAAAAATGGAAGAGTTTGGAAAACATAAAAAAATTGATGGCTTGGAAAAACAGTTGGAAGACAAAAATAAAGAGAAGTCATATGAACAACTAGTGGTAGCGAAGCTACTGGATGAAAGCCATAGAAAATTGAAACAAGCACTAGAAAAGAATGATATTACGAAGCAGGAATTAGTGAAAAGGATGTTTTCATTTATTGAAACGTAAGAAATTCTGTTGAAGAAAAATTTGAGAATTCAAAACTGTTAACTGTCAATTTGGCAATTTACAATTTTGTTGGTTTTTGGTTGAATAGTTAAAAAGTGTTACTTTCTGCACAAGACATTTCAAATTATGGCTTCATATTAATACTTGAAAACTTGTCGAGGCCAGAAAAGTTCACATTTACTTCCAAGGATGGAAAAATTGTCTTTTCTAGCCCGTTTATGTTATTATCATTGAAAGCAGCACTTTTGCTAATTTTGTTGCATTGCTATAGGACCGGAATTCATAGACGCCTCGGAGTAGTCGTAAGCGTCCACTTACACTTAGGTAAGTGACTGAGAAACGAGTGAAAAAAGATTACACTTTCATAACGTACTGTTGCATATTTAAATGTAAGAAATTTAGTTACAAATAGATTTTAGAATTTTAATGTTAACTATTCGTTTGATAATTTACAATTTTGTTGGTTTTTATTACATGGTTAAAAAAATATTTTATTGTTTCTGAAGAAATTTTAAATTTTGACTTTATTTTAATCCCTGAAAACTTGACGAAGCCAGAGAAGTTAAAGAAAGTGCACATTTGCTTCCGAGGATAGAAAAATTGTCTTTTCTGGTTCGTTTATGTTGCCATAATTGAAAACAGCACTTTCGCTCATCTTGTTGCGTTGCGGAATTCATAGACAACTCGGGGTAGTCGTAAGCATCCACTTACACGACTGAGAAACGAGTGAAAAAAAGGATGCACTTTCGTAATGTGTTAAACACGATTTTCTGTTCCATATTTAAATGTAAGAAATTTATTTTACTTACAATTACTTTCCTTCTTCTTAACAATATTTACAAAAAGAAAGAAAAACATTGTGTTGACTCTTTTTAAAATGTGTTTTTAAAATGTTTGTGATTTGTAGTAAGTGAATTTTTTTTTTTTAATATTGTTATGAAGAAGGAAAGCAATTGTAAGTAAAACAATTATTACATAACAAGGGAAACTTGATTTAAATAAAGTAATATTGTTAACTATGAATTAATTTGATAATTTACAATTTTGTTGGTTTTTAGTTAAATATGTAGTTGAAAAAGTATTTTATTTCTGAAGAAATTTCAACTTATGACTTCATTTTAATCCCTAAAAACTTTACGAGGCCAGAAAAGTTCATATTTGCTTTCGAGGATGGAAAAGTGGCTTTTCCGGCCCGTTCATGTTACTATCATTGAAAGCAGCACTTTCTCTCATCTTGTTGCGATGCGATCCAGGCCGGAATTCACTTGGGGTAGTCATAAGCGTCCCCTCACGCGGCTGAGAAAAAATTCTAAAAATAAAGGGGACAAATTATGGCAGTTTGCCTGTACAATGTCGTTGCGTGCTGTTTTTTCCTGTGATGTCAGAAATCGAGTGACCTTCAAGGATCTTTGCTGCATTGCCCAGAATTTTTTAATTTATTATTTAAATGCGATTCCATTTCCGTTTTTGTTTGAATGTTGTTTCGTTTCCCCCGTTTTCGGTTATGGTGCGGTTCACGGGCCAATTAATGAGGTATTTGAGTACGTCAATGGGGATGGGCGACGTTCGGAAGGGACTATCAAATTTGCATTTATCCTTCACGAAATTAAAACTTCGACATTAATATGAATGAGGTTGCTTAACCGGGCGAAATAATTTTAGATCCACCAAGAAACTTTCTTACATTTCCTGAACGAGTACAATTGCATTGCTCAACCAATTTGTTGTAAACAAGTTAATGTCTTGTTATGATTGCAACGACATGAACACTTTTTTTAATGTTCCGAGTTTTTAAACATTTTTTAAATAATTAAATTCAGACCTATTTACTCAGTTACGATTTTGGAATGTTAATAGTTAATTTAATTTAAGGGTTACGACTTTTATGTTGTTATGAAGTCCGTTCTGCATCCCTGGGTGGGTCGTTAACCTCGCCCGGGGTTGTTCTCCTCTTTTTCTAACCGAATTTTAGGCGACTTGTTGCGGGGGATTGGAACGGAACTGTTCGTAACTGCTTAATAAATAAGAGGATAACTGAACGCGAGGGTTGTGTCGCGTGAATCGTGTGATATTTATCATGTGCTCTTTAAAGTTAACGGTGGCCGGTCCTCAATAATCGTTGCTGATTAATTTCTTTCGAGTGTGTGTGATTGTGTGCCTACTAACACCCCGTGGAGTTTAAATGTGTACATTGTGGCGCAAATTGGTTGAAATTGGTCGATGATCCGCACCAAACGTTGATGGGAATTGAGGGGCAAGTTGAACTTGTTGATATCTATAGTGCATTTTTTAATTCCAGAAACGGTAAAAAATATTTTTTACGTTATGTTGGTAATAATCAGTACTTAATACCATAACCTATACAATTTTGACAGAATCTCTTAAATGTTACAGAATATTGAAGAAAGTTTTCCTCATCGGAACTTTCTTTGAAAATAGTTATATTGCATTCTTCAACAGAACCGCTTTGTACTATTTTCTAATTTTAAAGCTACATTATTAATATAACCGTAAACTAACGGATGTAAAATGCCATTACTATCAACATAAAGTTAAAAAAAAAAATGTTTATTCACAGCCTTCTGGACGTAACAAACGCACTATAATAACCCTTTGAATTTGATTGAATTAAGTTTTAGGTTAACATTTTTTTGTTGATATCAACATTAAATTTTCACAAAATATTGATTTTGATAACATCAACCAATATTTTACATAATTATATTTTAGGCAGCTGCACCAACATTTCTAAATTAAACTAAGATTTAAGTTAGGTTAGTTTAGTTTGATTAAGTGTAGTTCAGTTAGTTTAATTTAGGTTTAGTTTAGATTTAGGTTGGTTATATTTAGTTTTACTGAATTGAGATTTGGTTGGGCTGGGTTGGCTTAGTTCAGTTCAATTTGTTTTTGGTTTAATTTGCGTTTAAATTAAGTCTTTCGGTGTCATGGAATTTTCAAATTGTAAATTGCGCATTTCAAAGATTCTAATATAACTTTTTTGTAAACTTTGAAGGCTTACTCCCACTAAATCTTACAATCTCATAACACCTTGCTTTTTCTTTGCTAAATAAATATTTTGGTGATGCTAATCTTAAAGTTTAATCAAATATTTTGATTGTATTAACTAATGAATATTTTACATAATTTTATTTCAGGCAGATGCACCAACATTTCAAATATCAAAATTAAACTTTGTTAAGTGTAGTTAAGTTGAGTTTAATTTAGGTTTAATTTAGATTCAGTTTGGTAGGTTTAGTTTTATTGAATTTAGATTTAGTTGAGTTTGGGTTGGTTTAGCTTAGTTGAATTTGTGTTGGTTTAATTTAGTTGAATTTTTGTTGGTTTAGTTTAGTTGAATTTATGTTGGTTTAGTGTGCTTTTAAATGAAGTCGTCTGGTTTTATGTAATTTTCAAATTTTGAATTGCTCATTTCAAAGATTCTAATATAACTTTTTGGAAACTTTGTAGGCTTACTGACACGAAATCTTACAATCTAGTAACACCTTGTTTCCTTTGTTAACTAAATATTTTGGTGATGCTGATCTTAAAGTTAAAGTAGATACTAATCGATTTTGATCCTAGTAACTAATTTTTGTAAATCAATTGTACCTAAATTTTAGGTTACCTTAGGTGAGATCAGTTTATTATAAATTTAGTTTAGCTGAAGTTTAGTTCAGTTTTGGTTGAGTTCAGTTTAGGTTTGGTTTAGTTAGGTTCAAATTAAGTCGGTCAGTTTTCTATAATTTCTTAAAGCCACCAAATTTCGAACTGTTCATTTCAGAAATTTGAACATAACTTTTTGCAGATTTTTCTCTTAACTAGCACTTAATTGCCTTACTAAAAACAATATTTTGACGATGTTAACATCTAATTCAGTACAAGAATATTGGTTTTGGTAAGAACGGCCAATTTTTACAACTAACTTCGTACACATCACTTGAAAAAGAAATCGGATTTCAAAATTAATCGGAAATTAAGTGTTAAATTGGCCCATCCATCAAATAATTTGTCAGTTTTTTTTACTCCGACTTTTATCCCACAGTCGCCCGGTTAGAAATTATTAATTAAGCATTCAACAAGCCGAACCTTTATGAAAATATTGAATGAAAAATTCGATTTGTCATTTTAAGCGCCCCTTTAATTTTTACGTCTCAAAAGCGGACGTCTTTTCAAATTGACCGCAGCACCTTCCTTCCCCAATAAACCCTTGTTGGAATTAATGGACTGTTGCGGCGGGCGACCTCCCTCGCGCATTAAAATACTTAGCGAGTGTTAACATGGGTTTTTATAGGTGGAAGCGAGCGAACAGGTGGGTGGTTGGAGTCCCGTTTAAAACCGGCGCTAATTTTACTTGAGTTCACCCTTAACAACAACATACGGACAAAAGGAAAGGAATGGCGAGGGATGATTTGCAAATCTGCGATTTGAGCAATAATAACGAGGGTGATTCAATCTATTTCTTATTTCTAGGGTTGTCGAGGGAGCAATTTGCGTTATTTTACTTGCTCCATCCGCTCAGTGAGTGAGTGAGTCAGGTTCGTGGCATCTCTTATTCAGGTTATCTGAGCTTGTATAAGATTTGGTTAAAGATTCAGAAGTCGGAAAAGGATTTAAAAGCCCTGCAAAAATCAATAGCACCGCCCCCTTTAAGAAAGCTTTAGCCAATTTTCAATATTGAAACCGGGAGTTGTTAAGGTTGATAGGAAGTTGGGATTTAATAAATTCATGAACATTTGGAGGTCTTTATATGTAATATTGTTAATTTTCACCCCTAAATGACTGAGATCCTCATTTTTTTGATCGACATCGATTCATCGAGTTCGGAAAAAGGGTTCATTGTAAAGGATACAAAAGGGGTAGGTGGACAATTCGAAGTAATATTTTGAAAATTGTTTTTTTTAAACAAATTAAATTGGAAGATTAAATTTGATTAGGTTAGGTTACGTTTGGTTATGTTAAGGTTAGCTATGTCCGGTTCCACTTAACTGTCCCAGTTCCCATGGTTATGATTGTTGCAACAATAGTAACCATCGTGATAACTGGACATATTACTTAACATCACTTTCGGATACTGGTTAGGTTAGATTTGGTTGATGTTAGCAACAAACCGAATTGGGAGATTTAGCTAGATTGGATTGGGTTGTGTTTGGTTATGTTAGTTTAGCAACAAATTGAATTGGACCATTAAATTAGATCAGATTAGGTTTGGTTATGTTTAGCTTAGCATCAAACTTTATTGGAGGGTTAAATTAGATTAAGTTATGTTTGGTTATGTTAAGCTTCCCAACAAATTGGATTAGAAGTTTAAATTACAGTAGGGTAATTTTGGTTGTGTTGAGTTTATCAAAAAATTGAATTAGGTCCTGTCGTTCAGTAATAGGTAAGTAGTAAAAACTTGGGGATACAAATTGTGTTGGCAATGCTGCAAATGTGAATAATTACCAACTTCATTTCATAACCTCACTTGTTTATGTGTCAATGTAAAACAGCGGTTCTTCACCTTTTAATGATCGGCACCCCTTGAATCTAAAAATAAATTCTCGTACCCCCTTGAAAAATGTGTTTCTATTTCGTTATTTAGGTTTAGTAAATCTGTTATAAGATAATTATTATTTCTCACAGGCAAACAGACGAGGCGGTAGTTTTAATGGAAATTTCCTGAAGTTTTTTCCCACTTCTGGAAATGCGTTTTCGCATCCCCAGGGGTACACACACCCCAGGTTAAGAACCGCTGACATGACAACATGAAAGACAAGATATACTTTGACACACGAGCACGTGGAATGATGAAATGAAGTTGGCATAATTGAAATTTTCCGCATTTCCAACACAATTTTATAGTTTTTTATTTTCCCCCAAATTTATAGTTATACTTAAAACCGAGACTGAACAACAGGCCCTTAGAAGGTTACATGAGATAAAATTAGATTGTTGGTTATATTGAGTTTAGCATCAAACTGAATTCTTAGGGTTAAATTAGATTTTTAAAAGAAATCAGTAAATTCTTGTTAAGATGCCGCTAACAACTTGGCAGCTGGTAATCTATTATGGGACGATTTGAGGGATTAGCTAAAAATTCCTAATTTGCACCCTTAAGTGCCAATTAATTTTTGGAAACAGCTTTTATGGTTTCTACCAAAAGTCTAACTTAACACAAGGGGCAAGGAGCAAATTTTCCTCATTTTGACCTTCCCACAAGTACCGAAATTTCCACCACACCTCGAGATGCCTCAAAAGTATCTCCGTAAATCAACAGATCCTGAAAATTCGGCCAACGGTGGCCAAATCAAGTCAAAATCAACCGAAAATGTGTCCATTTTCCAACGAATGTTGGAGATTTGGGCGAAAGTAACACAGCCAACTAGGGTGAAAACATGAATATAGAAATCGACCCTAAAAACTAATATACCGGGTGAAATTCAAAGGCGACTGTTAAAAATTGGCGAGAATTTGCAAATTTGCGAACGAAAATGAAAGATTCGTTCGAAGAATGTTTAAGTAAAAGCATTAAAGGGTTAACTTCATTCCCGAACGCCTTTTCTCAACCAATTTGTGAATTATCAAAATGGAAACGGTCAAATCGGTATTGGGAAGTCGCGATTATTACACTTTTGAGCAATTGGAGTTGCTGGGAGGTGAAATTTGCACCCTTAAAGTACGAGGAAGTTTGATTTTTTTTCTAGTGCTCTGATTGACATTTGAAAATAATTTTTGCTGTTTATGGGTAGGTCGGGGTGTTGTTTCTAACGACCGATCTTAAAAGTGCGAAAATTGCACAGGGCCGCTTTCGTATCCGGATTTTTTCGAGGCCCCGCAGTTCGCGCCTGCCGCAAACGGCCTTCCAAACCGATTCTTCGACCCTTTATCGCGCGGTCCTCCGCAGCCCCGATCGATTTCTCCCGGGAATCGATAAAAGTCTGAAAAAAATCGCCGCCTGGATTTTAAACCCACCCCTGCGCTCGGAGTGCGTATTCGAGTTTCGCACGGAAGGGGCCAAAGTTTCGCCAACTTTCAAAGGCGATAACGCTGATCGGGCGGTCGCGGCACCGCATGGAAAATTAAAAATTCACACTTTTGAATTTTTTGACCTTAAAAAAATTGTTAAATGCGCACAACACTCGCAGACCCGGTCGGGGCAGCCATTTTGCGAATTCCCCCCCTGTCCCGCTGTCGCAAAGTGCGACTTTGGCACTTTTGGAGCCCGATTTCGCCCGTTTCCGGGCGAAAACCGCGGACTTTTTTGGCCCGACGGCCGAAATTCCGGGGTGAGTCGCCGGTTGGCGGGGGAAATTTTCGAAAATGATCGCCAAAAGGGTACAATTTAAATATTATAAAATACACTTAAGTAATCGAAGGTCGCGAATCCCCTACCACTCTTGTTCACGATCTCGTGGAGTGACAGTTCAGCGCCGACGTAGGTTCAATCGTCCGTCTCGCTCGTTCTCGCGCCGAATCGGCGGCGGATTGGAATCGTTTCTAGTCCTCGACTGGGTTGCTATGCGGCTTTCAGAATCGCGGACCTTCTAGTTTCGCTAGTCGTGGTGACGGTGTTGCGCCGAAAGCTGCTGGAGCTTTTGGTTTCTGTGATACTTGGTTTTGGGGCCGCTCCGATCGGACATTATCTCGCCTGGTAAGACCAATTTTGCTAATTTGCCCCGATTTTTGGGGACGTTTTCCCGACCCGCGACGGATTCGCCCCCGGGGAGATTTTTCTCCCTTGGGCGAAAAAATCTCGATTTGGCGAAAATCGCGAACGAAGGCAGCCAACTCGAGGTCTAGGAACTAGGTAAGATTATAAATGTATTAGATGTGGGAGCCGCTGTCTAGCCTAAACTTGAGGCCCCCTTTAGGAGTCGTCGTCTGTAGACGCCGAATTACCGCTAGTCATTTCGCCAATTTTTTGCGAGCAACGTTCGCACTAAATGGTCTCATTTCGTCTGGAACAGGCCGATCGCCTCCGAGGGGCAAAATTCGGCGGGCGAGAGTGGCGGTGCACCGAGGATCGTGTGGGGAATTATGCAGGTGTTAGAATTTATTAATTTCGGCGAGCGCGTGAAAAGCGGCCCCTTTCCCCACGAAATCCGTCTAATAAGGAAATCGATACGTTCGAGCCTCTGTGACACAGTAATGCCATATAATAGTTTTAATACACTTATTTATGTGTGTGTATGACATATCTAGACAGCCTACTTAGCCGAGTTCGTTGACCCCCCTTCTAGTTTTGCATATTCTTTACTTATTACTGTACCCTACCTGGCCTACCTGGACGAAAGTCATTTTTATTTTCAACATTACATAATTCGTCTGCCGACCCGCTATTAATAAATTAACCAAATCCGCGACGAAAATCGTCTCCGAACTGGGGAATTTCGTTTTGGTTTTTTTTTTTTTTCCAAGTTCCGACCGCAGTGAGAGTTTGATGAAAAGTGGAGAAAGAGTCGGGCAAAAATTACATTCGGTCGCGCGGTGCGTTTGATGAGAGGACGTTCGCCGGAACTGCGAGTTGTGCTGAAAGTGGAAACTTTTTTATTTTAAATTCGTGAATTTTTTTTGGAACTAAAGTGAACTTAATTTGAAGGTAAGGAGATTTTGGGTCGAAATTTAGTTTTAAACTAAAATTGAAACATTTCAAAAGTTTTATTAAGATTTTTGTTTGAAAATTAAACCAAATTTTTTCCGGAATTCATTTTTTAATCCACGAACGTTCGCAAATCGTTTGAAATCATTGATGTATAAAATTTGTTGAACAATTATATAAATAATGGCTATTTTACAACGAGTCCACAATATGGCACTTTATTGGACGATCCGGTTTAAAGCCGATTATGTAGTGCAAACCACATTTACATTTGACACATTAGAAATTTGCTAGCTTCGAATTGTACTGCTTTTATCGCTATTGTGGTTACTTCATTATTGGACTAGTTCGTAAAGAGCGACATTCCGTACGCCAAGAGGGTGTCAAACATAAAATTTAATTACCCCGTGATCTGCATTGTAGTTCGTATTACAGAAGATACCACTGGTTAATAGAATCAGCCGCTTATTTGAAGGAAACTAATAACCAAATCCATTTGTATATTGCTGAATGAAAATTTCTCCTTTTAATTGAGTTACTAGAGTTATTTCTTGTAATAAAGCCTGCTGTGGTGTTGGATTTTTTGAGATTGTGACTTGTAACAGCCGTTTATTTAAGAAATGTGGGCCCGTTTGCTAGCCGCTTGATAAAACTTGCAATTAAATTTTTATTATTTTAAAAATTCTTGAAAAATTAAACAAGATTCAATCTATTTGCGAAAAGTTAAGTTTGTTATTATTTTTCCGGAAAAGTTATACCAGTAAAATTTATTTTTTAATCCACAAACGTTTTCAAATCGTTAAAAGATTGAAAATCATTTCTTTTAAATTTTTGTGGAAATTTGTTGAACAATCAAATACATAGTGGCTATTTCTGCAACGAGTACATAATGTAGGACTTTACTGGACGATCCGATTTAAGACGAGTTTATAATATTTTTATTTTTAATCGATTTATTAAACATTTACTACTGGTACTTGCATGATATCCATTAAGATACAAAATTTTCATTAAGATGCAAATTTATAACCAATGGAAATGCAACATCACTAACATTCGGTCAATATCAAGTGTTGCCATGAGGATGGCGTATCTAAAATTTATCCATTTTGACAGTTCATAGTTACTGTTAACCTAGTAAATTCCTAAAATTTGTACATTTTACAAATAAAATTGATCAAAATGTGCGATGATGATAGTGAAATATTGAATTTAACTTCACCAGAAATTGTGGAACTTACAAGGGTCGAAAGCAATTTATGGTCCGTAAAATCGGCAATAACAGACGAAAAATTTTACTCTCAGGTTATGAATTTGAAGCACAAAAATAAGGCTCAAAACTTTTCAAAAAATGTCTTAATTGTTTTCTGTGTTTTCTTTGTAATAAAGTTTTCTTAATATTTCTTTAGTTATAACTTATAATTTCATTACAAGTTTAATACATTTTCAAAATAAAGTGATTGGTTTTTAATATTATGACTGGTCGTAGAAAGAATAGTGCATGCAACTCACATTTAATGGCTATTAAGATACTCGCCTACGGCTCGTGTCGTAATTCTCGTAGTCGTTTGTTAATAGCTATCATTAAATGCTCATGACATAATATACTAATGTACTGCTGTTACGTTGAACAGCAAAAAAAATAATTTTTAAACAGTTGTTAGATATGTGAAGCCGATGCGTGTAGGTCAGTTTGAGTTGTTTTATGCACGAACCATTAAAAAAGTGCGAAATTTTGCAAAAATACGATGTCATATCGCCGTGTAAACTAATAACATTGAAATTATTATCTTCTAAGATTTGTTGGTTTTATACTTTTACAATTTTTTACAATTGAATTACAGTTTTTTTAAAGGGATCATCAAAAAAAAAAATTTTATAACCGCCGCTTAATTGAATCAAGAAACCGAATGAAAACCAACAAACGTCGTTAGTGGAATACGTCTAGCTCTGTGCTTGAGTGGTTCATTCCATTCCATGCTTCAATTTTATTGTTGTTTCTATTATTTTATGAAGCATTGTTTCAGATTTTTTCTACAGTAATTCCAAAATATTTTTACGAACTGCTCGACATAAAGGATTTTGATTTAGCAAAATGCGATGCAATACATTCAACAAATTACGAAATTAAGGCTTAAGTTGGACCGCACGAAATAATTTTGAAATTAAAATTATGCAAAGTTAGCTCAGTGCAGTTCAGTAACCAAACCGTACGAAAAAATTATCATAAAGTTATGAAATTTCAATTAAATTGGCCAAGATACGATCGGACCTAATTAAAAATGTTTCATTACATCCTAAGTTTACAAAGTGGTCGTTGGAAAACTGAAAATTATGTTAGCGACTGAACAGTTGCAACGAATAAATTATTTTTTCTACAACCACTACCGAAAATAATCAAACTAAGTAAGCATATCCTTACGCACGCCGTGTGTTATAAAGTAAAATAGCACAATTAGGAACTTTTAGCAGCATTGTGTTGGTAACGTAATTGCCAGTGACAATTCGGTTTAATACCGAGGTCAAGAAATAAATAAAGTTTCTGAGAGATTAATCTTGTTTACTTACTTTTTGTGTGCAACTATTATTAATAATTTTGATAAATAAAGAATCAAAGACATTTTTAGGTTAGGCAGCTCGATTCATCATCTCTACATGGTGTTACTAAACTAATAAAACATTTTTTTTTTAAATTTCCGGGAATTAAAGTAATCGAAAAAAAATTACACACTCGTGCTTAATATGTTTCTTACAACTCTTGGTATGTACTATACTATTATT
This sequence comes from Dascillus cervinus, assembly GCA_949768715.1. Taxonomy (NCBI): domain Eukaryota; kingdom Metazoa; phylum Arthropoda; class Insecta; order Coleoptera; family Dascillidae; genus Dascillus; species Dascillus cervinus. The sequence goes on from OX458317.1 coordinate 4,890,341, forward strand.
CGTAACCGGTTAGTAATGGGTCAATTCCTGACTTTAAAAGTTGGGAAGTCGGTAATTACTAACTTGCCGCAAGTTTGAAAATACTCTACCAGATGGCACTGATCGATGTCAAATTTGACAATTATAATTACGTGAACGCCAACCGGAATACTAACGACAATAAAAATAATAAGAATTTGAGAAATCGGAAATTGCTGGTCTTGTCTATTTAATGAATGCAAGAATAAAGAGACGTTAAGTAAAATAAGATTTTCCGCAAAGATGAAATACTTGCAGATGGTGTATCGTATGATTATACATATTAAATTCCACCTTTGGTACTTTTGGCATTTAAGGGAACGTTTACGGAAGAACTGCTAAAACAGGTTTGACAGAATTGACATTCAAATGTAGGTTAGTTTGTAAAATTAATTTAGTTAAACAACGATTTTAATGCATTAATCGTTTTAGAAGTATCTCCTTTCTAAAATTGTAATAGGACTTAGAAAAAATGTAAATTTGTTCATTATTGACCAGTGGTTAATAAAAGAAAAATGATTTACTTGTCACAGAACAAACCGTGGTGACACAGCATACTATAATGTATATCAAAATAATACGCTGCATGACTTGTTGTAGAAAAAATAGTATACATACTTCGGTGAATGTTTTCCTTCCAGTCTCGTGCTGCATCTTACCTCGACGCTTCGCGTTTCGACTATAATGAAGCATCTTCGACCTCGGTATGTACAAAACTTCAGTCTATTTTTTAATCAATGGCCTGAAACTTTCCTGGCAATATGCGAAGTAAGAGGACGTTATCTACAGGCCGCGCAAATAAATCATGAAAGTTGGACAGGTCCTGCAATAGTCTCGAACATAATCAATAGGAGAACTGCAGAGCCGCATCTAAATTACCCTCATCCGAGCGCGCCTCTGCCAAAAGTTAAAATTCGACGTTCGGGCATTGAATGGACGCGACCGGAAGTTGTTGCGTGTTTTATTACTTTATCTTTGTATCATTATTTGTAGATCGTAACGTAGGGTGGTGGTTGTAAAATAACTGCTCATATTTAACGATCAAACGGGGCGATAAGAACGTAACAAGAGGAGTGTCCGATTTACATTCCGATTTTTTTTTGGCGAATTATCTTGTTTGCGGAGATAGCACGTCCCTAAGGGCCTCCACTTTGGACGCATTAAAACAGGCGCCTCGATGATTAAAATAGTGGCCAAAAGTATTTAACGGGCGTCTGTTGATGTTTAGACTAAGACGGCCCCCGCCGATGACGCAATTATACAAATCGTGTGGAACTTTAAAGTTTAAATGGATTTGTGTGCGCAACGACACCAGCACACATTTATGACGCAAAATTTAAGTATTATTGAAATTACGCTTCTTATCATTTGAATTCACGTACGCAAGTTCGCGATACGTCACAGACCGGTGCCTGCTTACGTTGTGTGGTTCTAGCCATAAAAAGATTTACTATGTTTGCTAAAGCATAGGATTTTTTTAATTTTTAAATGCCCGGAGACAATGGCACGCATCAGGCGACGAATCCGAGTTTTTCTGGTGGGCAGACAGTTAATTGGAAAAAATGACGGAAAGTCGCGGCCGGCCTATAAATAAACCTGACATTGACTACTACAGATTTCACCGAAATTCGCCGCGGAACGAGCATATTTGTTTGTTTACCACCTTTCCTCTCAAAACGCCCATAATTCATTCCTACGACCAAATTAGAATACATCAACGCCTTTTTTATTTAATATAACAGGTAGTACCCCTACACCTGTTCAACAATGCCTACTCTTATCTATGCTATATGGTCACGTAAATACTCGCGTACTCGTTCAGTGGTCTTGTGACTAACTCCTTGTCGCCTCGTCGAAGGTTCCAGTGCAGTTTTTCCGGTAATTGCCGCAGGTGACTTTTGGACCGTCCCCTGTATTGGAAATTATGGAAAGTTATGGTGATTGAGTGCGGTGCACCTGATGCATTTAATGCAATGTTTCTTTCGGTAATGAGTAAGTGAAGTTAATTTATTTTATCGCGGAATCTAGACTTACAAATTGCTTTATAACAGTGATCAGTGCGCGCAATTTTCTTCCCTTAAGGAAAACATTTAATTATCTCATTAACGTACGGTTGGCGCGACGGTGTTAAACACAAGAGCCATGCGTTTTAAACGGTTTTCTACGTTTGTGTAATGCAACGAGATCATATCGGTGTAAAGGGTTTCATCAACGTTGCAGACATTCGGTTTCATAATTTCCCTGCCAGCGATCAAAAATTTCCCGCCGAAATTAAATCAACTCATGTGGAATTTAATTATACAGACTGCCCAAAAAGTTTCTGAGTGACTGGCCATTATGAGCATTTTTGCGCCAACAATTAAATATTTTGTTCAGCAGACTTGAAAAGACCTTTGAAGAGTTTGAAGTCCATTAACTTATTTTCAGGTTGACATTTTACACAAACTGAAAATTATTATTGGCAATCGGAGAAACTTTACAAACAGCCTGGAAACAAGTCTCTCAAAATTGATATAAATGTAGAAAATAACACATTTGGTTTCATTAGATTTAAAATAAACTGTGAAAACCGCAAAAATCACAAAATCATGATTGTAACTTCCCAAATGTCGCTTTAATTAACAGTCGCAACTTTTATAAGTTCAGCTGATTCAGAAATCACCGAAAATTCAGGACTTTATTCAACAGTTTCTTAAGAAATCTTCAAAAATTCTAGGAACGTCACTCAATCTACTAATTTAGCTGTATATTTGGTGCCCAACTTTGTGCAAACTGCAGAAATTTAAAAAATTCAATAAACGGTAAATCAGCTAAAGAATAAAAAACCACCAGGTCTCTATTTTTAAATAGTAACAAAAATTCCTTGTTTTCCTAGACCTCTCCAAATTTCTCAAGTGTTGGCAACGGTGATATAACAAACAATCTAAATGTAATTAAATAGAAGAATATTGATTTTGTAAATTGACCGATATTTAACTTCGTTCCTGTTATTAATTCTTGAAACCACATAGAGATCATTTTTATAATTTTTAATTCAAAAATTGTTTCGAACCCGTTGCAAAATTTACCAAGTACTTAATCGAAATAACGAAAAAAATATTTCTGCGCTAATTAACAATCAATCAATCTCAAATATGTAAAATGCATTTTTAGACTTCTAATCTTCGTTTTTTTCTTTTTGTAAGAAATACTTTGACTGCATTGCAACAAATTATTTCACAAATTATTATACCGATGATGATTCGTATTGTTAACAAACAGTTAATTGTTTATATTTATTATTTATTGTTTGTTAATGCTGGACTTCACTCGATAGTTTTTTTACGAAAGCCACCTAATCACTTGACTTGACAATCAACTGCTGTATATTTGTTGCCCGAAGAATCGAAACTGTAGATTCTGTATTTTTCCTTATGTATTAACAAAATTCTCTGTTTTCCTAGTTTTCTCAAAATTTTCCTGGCGTTTTATACATAATTTCGATTTTTTTAAAATTAAATAGATTGAGTAATGAAATTATTTTAGCAGTCTCGATGAGAGTTCTCATCTTTTTATATTTGGCATTTTTAACCCTACAAGTCGACGATTGTTCAATGCTCGACCCTGGGATTTGACTCTTTCACCAACTGGTAAATTGGTTTCTGATAAATTATTGTAATCCTAATAACGACTGCCGCCTACTTGTCGCCGCTATTGTAAATGCAAATTTTTTAAGTGCTGTAAAAATTAACCGTTTACATTGTTTAATACGTTAAATATTATTGCAACGTATCGCGAAAATTCTGTCGAACAAAAAATAGAAACTGCAGGGAAAGGTTTTACTGGAGTGATTACTTGTTTCTTCTTTTGCATATTTTTTTTTACAAAGTCTTAAATTTATCTTGTTTAAAAGCGAATCGATGATACAACAATATCAATAATGAGAGAAAAATTAGTTTAGTTCCTGATTTAAGGTGCAAATTTTCCGGGGTAAGCAAAAAACTTGTATCATTCTTTATAATTATTATCAAAATTTTTGTTCAACTTTGGATGAAAATTGCCTAATGACTTCATGCATTTGTAATTATTTCATGTCTGTATTGCCAGAACAGCTCAAATGTTATTTTCACTTTTCAGTTTAAGAATCTGGACATATCTCATAAAAGTAGCCCCTTCTACAAAATAAGTGTTGAGAAAAAAATTCTATGTATGGACTGAAACTTTTATATTAGTGTTTGATAAAGGTTAGAATAAAATTATTGTCTTTGAAATTATTATCAAATAAAAGATGTGCGTCCCTCAGTGGCGGAATGACTATTATGACTAGGATCGACGACTATAGTCACCCTGCATTAATTTTGGAATTTTTAATAGCGTGTTTCATTAGTGCTAAGGACTAATTTTAAATATTCATGTGCACAATTTGCTTTTCAATTCCGGACAGGTGTGCATTATTAATAAATATGCATCATGTGTTGCGAAACTGCATTGTAAAACTTTAGTGAGGAAGATTGGTGGAACGGCGATCGATCATCGTTTATGGAGCGGCTTATTAGATTTTTTATCGGGTTGGGTAATCCTCCTGCACCCAAGAGGTACACCCAGTTGGCAAATTTTCCGATCTGGTAGTTCGTAATTTGAAAACCGTTTGGTCATTCACACACACAGTTATCAGCGGAACGTGTAAGAATGCGCCCAGTAAAAAGATCCATGCGTACACTTATGCATTTCTGTAATAATACACATCGAATTGCGTAAGCACTAAACCACATCTTTTCTCCAGTTAAATATGTGCATGCATCACGTGAACAAAAGAGTTATTCTCGGAAAGGCTCGTTTTTCTTGCGCACCTTTGTACTTTGAGATTTTATGCGCTCGCCAATAAAAGTCGATCGGTAATTGATCGTGCGTCACAAGTTAGAAATTATCACGAACCGCGGAAGGCGAACTGCAGCGATGTTAACAAGACAAGGCAATCGTTCGTGAATATTGGTCGGAGTATGCGACTGTTATTTGCATGTTTTGTACGTATAAGGAATCAATTTTAATAAAGTGAGAGTGTGTAGATATGTACGTGGGTCCGGGTGGCGCTAGTCCCTATATGGAAGAGTCTGTGCGGTGATTCACGCGGCCTCCAGGGGTCGACCCGCCACTGCACCCACAGGGCCACATACCAACATTAAATAGCCTACTTACGACGATGACACAATACTCTCGTGTGTCGTGGGATACGAATTAAAACGACCGTTTTCCCAATTATTTAAAAGGCGCATTTTTTTCTGGTATCACGCACTTCTTATCCTTAACCTTTTTTCGACATTTCGATAACTCGCCCGGTACGCGGTCAAGTTTTATTAATGCGACAATCGTGGAGCGGTTATTGCGTAATCTAGAATTCAGTGTAATTATGCATCATCGAAGCATTCCGATCATATGATGCACAACACGCCTCGTAATACTATTTTTAATCGTGCACCGTCACACACACAGAATCTCATTCTGGCCGCACGACCATGTGTCATTCATAACATTATATGCTCAAATTATGGCTAACGCGAGATTAAACGGTGCCACCGGAGCCCGGACTCGACTAATTCTCTTCTCAAGAATGCGACAAATAATTACACGCTATTCTAACGTCTCAGTTTGTTTTATTAAGAATAATTACTATGTTTAACATAATCTGCCAAGATTGAACACTTCCCAACCACAACCGATTTTTTTTTCCTTCTGAGCGGAGCCAGGGTTGATTGTGTAACTCTCTTGTGGACACAACGTCGTTGGACGTTTTACAGTTGTAAATGCGGCGGACGTTTTTATTTTTTCTCTTAATCTTCGTGTTTTATGCTATCATTCAAACCGGTAAAGCATTCTCAAGTTCGTTCAACTGCTGCTGGAAGAAATATCATTTAATTATGTCAACGCATTTCACTTCTGCATTGTTTCCCATGCTCGGCGACTTTTTCTGAAGTTAATTCGGTTTTTCGAGCGCGGAAAAAATGGTTGCGATTTTTAATTCTCAACAGCTCCGCTCGATCGCCCTTGTGACCACTTTTTCACCGGACCGACCCGTTTTCAACACTCCAGAATTCGGACGTTTTTTAAAATGTGCTGAAAATTGTTGTTCTCGTTGATTTTTTGATCTTGCTTGTTGCGATCCTCCGGATATAACGAATCCAAGTCGATAAAGACCTTAAAAGTAATCAATTCAGTTATTACGATTTGAAAATTGTTCAAGTGCATTTTTCTCTTAGAAATAAATTTCTAGAGTTAAAATCCGACAGTTCCTACATATCGAATTAGTAAAGGCTCTGATTAAGTCCTATCGATGTAGATCTTTAACAATGCACTTGTAAAAATTCAATTTCAGTCGATTTTTCCTTGTTTAACTCGTCATTTTAATTTAACATGGATTCTTGTAATAGTTTTTCGATTATATAATTTTGTATAATTTGTATAATTTTGTTTTATCATATCAAACGCCTTTTTGTAGTCTACAAATACCAAGTAAAAGGAAAATTTGTATTCAGTATATTTATCTATTAGAATTCTCATAGTTAGCAATTGAATTTTGTCTGTTCATATTGCTGTTGTTCATCCAGTTTTTTTTGTTAATCTGATGGTTATAACTTTCATCTTGATTTTGAATAAATCTGATAACCAAACTGTAATTTTCCTGTATTCGATGGCTCCCTTTGTTGTGCATTAACATTGTTATGGATTTATCCTAACTTTTTGATATATTTTTTTTGTTTTATGCAGTTGTTACTTCTGGCATAATTTCTTGATAATCTTGCACTATGTTTTTGATATTTTGGTATACATACAGTGAAGTGCGGATATAGTAAACTTGGAAAATGCATTAAAATTGGTTCACCATAAAAGAAACGGCATTTTAAAGCTACCAAAACAGTGATTCTCATTTTACACATCTCCGGGGCCAGTTTGTAAAAAAGTCGGGCCTAGTCGGGCTTAAAAATGTCTTTACTGTCATAGTTCTTACGAAGGTCAGTCCAAGCAGAAATAAACATGTCTTTTTTGAATAAACTATAAGCAGTTCTCTATATCCGAACTCGACTATATAATTCTGAACAGAATTCCTGTAATTTTATTGTATCCTTTTTCGATTTCTAATTACAGTTCCCTCATTATCTGTCGCTGTCCTGTTTTTGACGTGCTTTTCGACTGTTAAGTTTATTAAATTCTGATATTTACCACCTTAAAATTAACTATTGTAACGTAAAAGTTACTATTTATTTACAAGAGATAAATAATTTGTTTTGTGCCAAGAACATTTAATTTAAATCAGATTTTTACTAGTGGACCCACTTCAAATGACCAACAGTTTATATTCACGAGAGCAATTAGTTTTTGTTAAAACCTCCCCCAGAAAACTAAACTTATTTTTCAATAGCTCCATAAACCGATAATTCTGCAAAAAGTGACCCCTGGACTTGAAATTCCATCGGACAACAAAGCCGCCCTTAAAATTCCAACCCTCGTTCCGAGAACCAACTTCAACGATCTTTCCGAACACAATTTTTTTTCTCAGTTTTCAAAATCGTTCTGAACGTGCAAGTGAGATATCGCACGGTCGGGTGGTCTTCAATATTTTTATTTTAATGTGTAATTATGGGATATCCCCTTTCTAAATTTAAATAGAGCTCGTGCGATGTGCTCATTCAGTTTTTTTACAACTTCCTTTGGATTAATTAAGTCGAGTTCTATAATTATCTCGGCCGATTTTCGCGCTGTCGCCGATCGGTTAAATATTAGCGCCGATTTGAAATTCGATCCGAAAATAATACCGATGTGTGTTAACTGTTTTCTGTGCATTCCCACGGTTGATTCCCATGAGTTGCAGGTCCTTCCTGAGGGAACTTCTCTTTTTAGGGTCCGTCTGTTATTCAATAAGTCGGTGTGTAACTAGTGCGACGAGAAAAGTGTTCAAGGACCCGTTTTATTAACAAAAAAGATGTTTAGGCGAAGAATAGTCGACCTAGTTCTCGGTGTATCTTTTGCGCAACAGTCTCCACAAAAAGCAATAACACAAGCGGTAAACATTAAAATTTTATAGATTAGGAAAGTATATAGGTAGGCATTGTGACTTTTACGAAGGGAAAGTTTATTGCTCGAAAATGGGTCAGTTGATTGTTCAGGTTCGTTCTTTTATCGGAGCTAAAAACGGCCGATTGTCGATTTTCGTTAACGTCCGGAAAAACGACCTCGATTCCGAGATGACCCCGGAAATTTTAAAACTGGAAAGTTAACGCGCGCGCCCGGTAAATAGAACGTGAAAATAATAATAAAATTTCAACGATATCGGCTGAAAACGCGAGAACATTCTAAATATACTTATTTCAAAAACACGGAAGCTGCCTTTTCAAAGAGTTTAAGTGCGTTGCGTCTTGTTGTTTTATGTACAATTTTATTATTACTAGAACGCGCCCATAAACTCATGTTGTGGTATTATGTCTGTCAGTATGTAGCTGTCACAACAAAGGAGTAAAATATGTAAATAATAGTCTACTTTATTGCTGCACTTATTCTTTCCAGTTTATATAGGTAGTGCAGTGCTGCAGCGTTGGGGACATAAAAGAGACGAAAACCGCAAACGAGCGCGTTAATGTGTTCTGATCGTGTTCAGCGCTTTCGCGTTTTGGTGGAGGCGCTCCGCTCCGCTTTAGCCGGCGCTTCTTGACCTAAGACCAGCTTGCGCCAATAAACCATTTATTGTAGTTAACAATTTTCTTTATTTTGTTGCACACAGGACGTACGAGAGGTGAACGACCCCTGCCGTAGCACGTGTCTAGAGTTCATTCATTCATACGTAGCTCTGCTGGCTTGTCAACCATTATTATTACTATTACTAGCTACTTCGGCATAATTACACCACTCTACAAATTTTACCTTTTTGTCGGCATCTCCTCGACAATTACGTGATTTTCTGGCATTTTCATACGTTCAATTTCGAATAAATGTCTAAAGAATTTGCGTCGGCTGTTACGACCTAAAAATTCCTCAAATTTCGTTTACTCCCCTAATACATTTTTCTCGCAGTCATAAATTTCGAAAGTTAAAATCAAACAGTACCTACTAGTGAATTAGTAAAGATCCAGATTAGTCCTATCGGTATAAAGTCTCTCTTTTTTTAAATTGAACATATGTAATACAAATGATTTTACATTTATGTCAAATCAAAAATTTGATAGTAGAAGTTTAAGTTTCGAATTTAGTTATTCAATGTACAAGAAAATAATTAATATTGTGAATTGCTATAAAAATAACAATAGCTTCAGACAAGCAGAGATTTGATTTTCCATCAAATATCCTGACAGATTGATGCCATCTGTCGGAACAGTAATGAATTGAATTCCATTTATTTAAGAAATGCTGTGTAGGATTTTACAATCGTTTAGCGCATTGTTTAGAATGTGAAGAGGGACAATTTGAAAACTTATATTAATTTTTGTTTTAAATAAATCTCGTTTTACTGTTCTAACGTCGTGCCATCACAAGTTATTAACAGATAACATAAAATACGTTGACGTGAGACTACGATTGGTTGCATACATTGACTGATTGACTTCTTTTTTTTAATTGAACATCGGGATATTTACATGGAATGTTTAATGTTAATATGTTTGACAATTCATTTTAGGTTTGTTTTGGAATAGTAATTGCAAATTGTTACTTATAATGGTTTTCTAATTCCATCCATAATCTGTTAAATGTTTTGTCTAGATAATTCTGTTGGAAGAATAAACTTTGTCGACGTAGTAATGATTTCCATGATTCCATGATTTCTAGTTGTACCTTATTTATGCATTTATGCATCGCTCCAAACGTTGGTACCTCAAACGGTTTGTTTCCTTGTTTCCGTTGCTCCAATCTGGATTTTCATCGAACCAATAACGGTTATTTTGTTAATGGCTACATTATTAGGGAATTTTGATTCGTTCGTCTTTAAAATAGTGTCTAAAAATGATGGGTTGTCATAAAGATATTTCAATAATCAAGCAATTGTGTTGTACTAAATCGATTTTTCTTTCTTCATTCAAAATAATTTCCCATAATTCCCTGTTTGGAAGACTTAGTCCAGGAAATGATCCTCGATTTTTAAGCGATTCCATAACTCGTAAAAAATAATTATGAGCTGTTTGGTATTCAGCAAAAATTAATACATCAACTTTATCACTTATCCACCTTGATAAATCAATTGAATATATTGTATTGTTAAACTCTATTGTCAAACAATTATTATTTTGTTTTCCATTTATTAATTGCCCATTTCGATCGTGTAGTCGGTTATATCGAGGCACTACTGTATGCAAAAGTGTCGAATTTCTTGCAGTAAATCTCTTGAGTACATATTTGAGTAATTTGTAGTCCGAAACTGTGCATAACATGGTAAATTGCCGTTGATCAGTGTTATTACGCTGTTCCCTGAGAAAAACTGTTTTTCCTCTCGAGCGGAAAGCGGTGATTTTTTTCTAGATTCGCATCGCGACAGGAAACGGTGGCCCGACGTGTGTGTGTGTGTATGTGTGTGGTGTGCGCGCTCTGCAGGCTAGATTTTTTGCGTCTCGAAACTTTTCCCACCCTGAGACCGACCTACTTAACCCATTCTTCGGTGCGGGTTCAGCGTACAGCCCTCGCTCCATTCATAATCTCGCTCTCTCCGGCTCTACCATTCCAATAAGCTCGGCGCGGTTTTTCAGTCGTTTGAGCGTTTCCGCGAAGCGGCCGTCATTGTGCGCGGCCGGGCCGGTTTCCGGCAAAGCGAAATTAATAATTTTCAATGAATCGCGCCGACGGTGTGGAAACGCGCCGTTTCATTCTTAATTTCGCTGGTAGGGATCGTGTATTAAGAGTATGGCAAGAATAATACAAGTAGGATCAGTGTTTATCGTGCATCATAACAGCTGTCTGTCTTCCATCCGGTCTTTCTTCTCTGTCTGCGATATTTTTATTAGTGCTTCTTGTTCGCTCCCGTTTAAATAGGTTGCATATTACGAATTCGCAATTGTACGTCTATCAATTTGTGCTTTATATTCGTCGTTTACGTCAGTGCGATCGCATAATGGGATTTTCTCGTCTGTTACAGATTGTGCGAACGGCCCGGAGAGCTAAAGCAGTCGGTGAGTTTTTATTTTGTTTGCATTCTTTCGTTGTTGCGGTTTCAGGAAGCAATGAAATGTACATTACGTATTTGATGGCTTGTGACGTAATGACGCGCCGATTCTATTTTTGACGCCTAGACGCCCGACCGAAAGGCGAATAACTTCTAATAACCCGCAGTAGAGTAATGTTTCTGTTTAGTTTATTTTGTGTACGTTGGATAATAATTTTCGGGCTAATTTTGGAAATCGTGGGCGTGCGATTTATCGCTTCATTTTGAAAGGGCCCTTTTTATTTTTTCCTTTATTCAGCGAAATGCGGTTTATATTCTGTTTCAAATCGCTACTTCAAGTAAGTATTTTTTTTTTATTGTAATGAAAAATTACATTATTCTGTTACGAAATTTTTGAGGCATTTTATTATCAGTGAGAGGTATGAAATAAATTTATTAAAATCTGAACAATTATTTTTCAAAATAAATTCTCCAGCAGATAGATTTAAAACTAAAAAATTCCAAGTGAAGATTTTCCTTCGGGATTTTCTTTGTATTGTTAATTTTGGTTATTATAAAATTTGTTTATTATCAAAATCTGCACAATAGAAAATTTACGTGGAGATATGAGGTTAAGAAAGTTTGATGGTGTATTTGTATAATGTGACGCATTTATATAGTTGTTATATAGTTGTAGTGTTTGATGGTTATGATGACAATAGTAACAATATAAAAGCAATAGAACAACTTCGTCCGATGAAAACGACTGCAAAGTTAGGATTACCATATTCAATAATATGTGGCTTTTGTTGTGGCCAGTCATATTTAAATATTACGTCCGATGATGCGGCAGTGAAATCTGAAAAAAACGACGCCGGAATAGACCTTATTACTGTGTGATCCCCTGAAATAATTATAGATGATAACAATAACGAAAATGATAAAGAAGAAAATGACAGGCGAAGAAGTAGAAGAAAATGACAGGCGAAGAAGTAGAAGAAAATGACAGGCGAAGAAGTAGAAGAAAACGACTCATAATGGGTCTAATGGAAACACCACATAAAAAAATCGCCTTGCATTCTACCTCAAAAGTGATGAGGAAACGAATGCATCGCCCAAGTTTTCTCAATCTCATATCCCGAAAACCATTGGTTCCACATAAATTTTGTATAGAACCTTTATTGTGCAGATTTTGATGATAAACAAATTTTTTAATAACCAAAATTAACGTAAAAATCGCAAACGGAGACATGCACGCTGTTTTCTAATTATCATAATTGCAAGAACAATAAAAATCGAGAAAGAAAACGAATGATGGAAATTGGATTTGGTAAAAAAATGTCACTCTCATCGGTTTCTGTATAGTACAGTAATAACCGCTTATATCGAACTCCAATGGTTCGTTAAAATCGATGTTCGTTGCATAATTAAAATCAGCGGCATACTTTATTATAATACTGCAATTTTTACATAGGTGTCATCCTTTTTGTGCAATATTATTTTTGTAATTGTCAATAAAAATTGTATATTTTATTGTCATATTTAATTTCGATAAAAAAATGACAATGCCAATCTCACTTGTTGCACATCAAGAAGCGAAAAGTGGCAAATTTGTGTCGCATTCATTCCACATCGACTTTTCATCGCAAACAACTTGAAATCGCCATAACGTTTTTATTTAGCATTGACCGACTCATTCCGGAAATGCTCCTCGAGGAAATTACTAGCGTGCCATTACATCTATTTTATTTGATTTGCAATTTAATCTGCGACATACAGGCAGATTTGTCATTTTTTTCCGATTTTTATTACATCAATTACTTTATATTTATCATAACATAATTTAGAACTTCGTTTGAAATTACCGAACCATAACAGTTAATTTAATACTAATTTTACTCTGCAGATTTTTATAAAGTTCTGAGAAATTGGAGATTCCCTAATCCAGAAATTGATTAATTCTCAACAGTTATTACAAACTTCCCATATAACCAAACCGTTTGTCGACGTTCGTTATAGCCGACGTAGACTGTATTTTGCTGTATTTAAAATTCAAACGTCTACCTCGATTTTTGTAACAAAAATTCTCACTGCAGAACCGACTTTCAGATTTGCCGAAACGATAAATTCGCCAGTTTTCGATCCGCGTTCATAAATAACGCAAACAACAGACTGTGCCTTTGTTAATTGTTGCATTACACGGAATTGGCGTTCTAACCGATAAAATCGCCGAGCTACAAAGCGATCATCCCGTACCCAACAGGTGATGGTGGAAACGGAGAATCCGTTTTCAATCAAAGGCGAAGCAAGGTGCTCCTTGCGAGCCACACGTTGGGCAGATGTTCCTTAAGGGCAGGTGTCGACCAATCTCACGATTTTTTTGGCGGCAAACCCGTGAAAAGAATCGGTGGCAACGGCTCCCAACAAACAAAGCGAATCAGTCCGCTTCATCAAAACAATGCTGCAATGAATTGCATGTTCTTATGTAAGAGTTAACGTAATGGAGGATGCATCTCACAGACGTGATTATCCAATTTGCGACGTTTTATTCAGAACCGTTCTCGTGACATCCTGGTTTTTTACGTCACTTCCTACACTGCCTACGACTTTTCTCGGCGATTTCCGTCCGGTGGAAGAAATTTAAAACACGCAGACATTGTTGCGATTCCTTTTGCAATATTCATGATGCAAGCGTTAATTTAATGCGCCAACCCGACTGGCCGTTATTTATTTTCTATCCGAGGGAAGATATACGGCCGTTCGTGTGTTTTAGGCTGATTTTAGTTTGTATTCAATTCCGGATTTAAACCGGATTAAACTGTCTCTTTTGCTCGACGAATGTGCATCTCACACGGTTTTTAATTGTCGACGTTATGTTGTTTATGCCAAAACTGGCCTCTCCACGTGTTACACCTGACCATTTTTTACCAAGGGGCAAACCGCTAAACCAATATGAGCCGTTTCCGGTCGACGATTATTATTTACATGATTAGCGTGCACTTAATTTAGATTTTTTTTAATTTGTGAGGAGCTTATTTTAAACTTTTTCCTTAAATGATCATAATGTTGAATTCCCCCCAAAAAGCATTTGTAGACTGTTGGATTAATGGGCGGTTCAGACGTTCAATATATATTGCCAATATTCCAGTTTCTTCAACCTAGTGTGACCTAAAATATTGAAGTATTGCCATCATTGAAACTATTGATCTCGACGGTATTGGCAATATTTGTATTGACAATATATATATTGGACGTCTGAACCGCCCATAAAGTTAAAACTTATTCAAATATGTTCAGTTTTCTACACTGTCTCTTTTTTTAGCATTAAACATACAATGTTCAATTTAACAAAATAATAATGTCAATTAATAGTGTACAGGTGCGCCGATTTTTGCCTCTATACAAGGCCCTATAACTAAAAAGGCCTCATTGACACTAGATTTGCAAATTTTATTCTCCATAATATGATGTTCATTACAACATCTAGAACTGAAGACTCAAATCAGAATTGAAAAATAATTAGATTTCAAGTAAATCGCAGTTTTACACAACAAGTAGCAAATATCGTTTTATTTACAGCCTTCTGATTCGACAATCATAATTTATACGGACAATTAACTGCGGACAGCGAAAACCGAGGTTTTTATGACTGACCTCTCAATTGGAGCGTCTAGTACTGCTGTCGATAAAGATTTCCAGATTTTTACAATTCGAATAGTTAGTTGGTTAACTTCAAACAATTGCATTAATTATAACTAACGGATTCGAATGTGCATGAATTTTTTCGCGTGAAAACGTTCCCACGTGATAAAGTAAAATAGGCGATAAGTCGATTATAAGCGCGTTGATATAGGCGCCCATGCCGGTACGATTATTTTCGCATATTTAAAAGTCGCTGGCGTTTGTGTGCGACTTTTGGCGCAGGTGGTATTTTTTTCCTGCTATTAATGACATTCCTACACATGTGTATCGAGTTACAAATATTTTACAAGAAGTCACGAGAAAGGAAGTCGAGCTCGTTATGTTTTTTTTTATATCCAATTGTCCGACGTTTCGTGTTTTTTTTTCTCGAATGGGGGTAGAGTCGTTTTATGGGAAAATTCGAAAACATTCAACGTTGATATTAGTAACAAAGTGATTACTTCAAATGAGTCCATTGTCGCGGTTTCAGTAAAATCGCGTTTTTTGTTGAAATTTACTGCTCCGTTTTGATAGTTGGGAAGTGATTTAATTATTAAGCGTTCTTTAATGAAGTTCCTGTCTGCTCGTCTGTGATCTAAACCGCACGATGGCTCTTCTAATGGAACTTTATACGAGAGACCCTCACTAAATATGCAATTAAAGTGACACTATCTGAGGAAATGTGGCGACAAGGCTTGAAACTTAACGTTATTTCATCCTCGACTCATTTATTAAATTTTAACACGTACAGAAAATTGCTTGTAATTGGTCGTAATCGCCATTTCCAACCACTTTAGACACATTTTAATTTATTCCACGTACACTTTTCACATTGGTCGTAACTCGCAAACGGTTCAAGTTGTGAAAAAGTTATGGGAATCGAATTTGTGAATTGCGCGAATTTTCTTGTGTCTGTCAACTAAAGCGAGCTTATATATTTACATATTGATTTATATTAATATCAGTGTTTACCTGTTACTAATTTTATTACTCAAATTCGTTTTAATTGGCTGACGGTTGAACAATTTGCAAGTCGAAAAGAATCCTTAATTCCTTAATGATCAAATATCGTCGTTAATTTCTTCTTTGCAACCGTTCAGCATAAATTACTAATTAAATGCTCATAAATTATTATTAAATTAGTGCATTTTCATGAATTTACATTCTCTGTGCAGAAAATTAAGGTCATTCCGGGTGATGTTGAAATTTGCAAAAAGGGTTTTATCTAAAACTTCCAGCGACGTGTCGACCCAACGGTCAATTCCCACAAATTAACTCATTTCATAAAATCGCCTTTTATGATGCATCGAGTTTTCTCACACTACATTGTTCCATATTTGTGCTGTTTGAATTGAAATCACATTAAAGATTAAAACGACTCGATTTTTTTGCTGTGTATTGTGAATCTAGAGCTTGGGCGATCAACATACAGTGCAACTTCGCTACTTCGGACGCTGCAGTCATTGGGATATTGCTACAATTCGGGGAGTTTGGTGTTCCTTGTCAATATTGGGCAAAATGAGGCAACTGCAAATTTTACAGTTGAAGAAGCTTCAAAATCTGACGGTAATGCCTTGAATATTGCTGATTTCAAATGCTATACAAATCTTGTAATAAAATTAAGCAGAAAGATGTTGTTTAGTCATTTTCTCGGTGCATTCTAAGGGTAAAACAAAATAACACAGCAATGCAAGATAGGACGTCTTGTTATTACTATAACCCGACTGAATGAAAAAATGGAAAATAATTCGACTAAGATATTCCAAATTTCACTATTTTTCCACTAGCGGAAAAAGATTTTATCTCAAAAATGCTATACGATGGACCACCCTGTATGTTTTGCTTAGTTAAGTTGTATTAAGGGGGCCACTTGAGAAGCAAGATTCACAAGATGGCGCCACCGTAGAAAAAGGTGTCAATTTTGTAAAATACTTTTTTCATTAACAAGCTTTTTTATATAAAAAACTAGTGGCGGATATAAAAGATAAAAAATGATCTAGTTATAGACATAAATTTGCCATGGAAAAAGTTGAGAAAAGTATTTATTCAAAAATGTCAAACTTTCAATAATATTTTAATTTTTTGTTAAAAGTAAAGAAAATCTTGCTGATCACACCCTGGAAGCATTAATCATAAGTATACTCGTACATTATCTAATCACATTTGTCAGTATTTAAGTTAAAAAGCATCGGAAAGTGTGACATTTTTGAATAAATACTTTTTTCAAGTTTTTCCATGGCAAATTTAGATCATTTTTTTATCTTTTATATCCACCACTAGTTTTTTATATAAAAAGCTTGTTAATAAAAAGAGCATTTACAAAATTGACATTTTACTACGGCGGCGCCATCTTGTGAATTTTGGTTCTCAAGTGGCCCCCTTAAGCAATTGTATTTGCATTGTTTTTTGCTTTTTTAAAATACTTCTATAATCCGGAAAATTCGCCAATCCAGACTAGGAGAAAACTTTTATCTGTCCGGACTAATGAAGTTGTATTGTATCTTTTAAATTCAAATTTAAGAAATGCTATTGTATCTTTTAAATTCAAATTTAAGAAATGCTGCACAATAGCCCCAATTTGAGTTTGTGTGAGTGAAACGAATTGCTTATTGCGAAATACAAAAAGTCCCCTTCATATAATCACAATAGTCCATAAAATAATCGAAAAAATCAAGTTTATTGAATTTATTACAGCAAGTTACACATTCTAGATAAGGGTTTTATTCATTTTCTGTTTCAACTTAACCCTTTGCTGCTGAAGTTTCTGGGACTGCTTGCTTAGAGTAAGCAATACTCAAAAAAAAGTCCCTGAAATGTACTGAAGGGTTAAAAATGTTGGAAAAATATATTTCAAGGTTTATATTTTTTCGAGCGCAGCTGCTCGTATCGGCGCAATATTTGCAACAGCATTTGCCTTATCGGCCGCCGCCATGAAAATCGGCGCAAAAGTGCGCAGAGTAAACAGCTCATAAAAATGATTGTGTGCAGCTCGATTTTCTTGAAATCTTTTGATCGTAACGTGAACTAGTTAATGGCACGGTTTGCATGTTTTCCTGCAGCTGTCGCCGCTCACCTGCCCGTCCAGAGAACAGTAGATCTTTGTGTGCATGTGCGCGCCTCGAACTTGGCCAAACCGAAATGAAACGCATCAATTAAATGCGAAATCAAATCGGTGAGCATAATTTCCCTTTAAATTCCCCATTCATAATTCATATTGGAATAGCGTAAAAGTCGCCGCAGCTATTTGTTAACAATAGCTGAACTGGCGCCTGGTTTCCGCTCACTGTTCAATAAAGTAGTTATCAGTTTTTCGATACGAAATTGCCTAAATAATAATATTTACACTTACGCGGCGCGGCGATCACATGTGCTTCGTTTCCGAGCGGGGTTCCACCCTTTGCCGGTATCTCGCAGATAAAGCGAGCGGAAAAGGTCGTTAAAAATTTGTTTAATTTTTATTTGCTCTATCGTATGGGAAAGTGTTTTTTTCTGCGAAAAAACTGTTTTGGTCGAAGTCTTATCAATATTCGAAAATGTCGTGTATTTCATATCTCAAAAATTATTTCATATTTAGTAGTTTATCTGTATGTCGGTTTTTTGTGCACCTGATGCCTCGTAGATTAGGAGGTTTTAAAACTACATTAAGTGATCTGAATTAGTTTTGATTGAAATTAGTTTGTGGAAAATCAAATATTTTATAGTGGATTTAAATGAAAGTGCAGTAGTCCATATTTTGAAATCCTAATTCAGTGGTACATTATTTAACGAACCCATAATGAACTCTGATGTTTGCAATACTCGTCTTCAACTCGTATTTTATCTTAACCCTGGAGTCATGTTCTATATGTCCCACAGACCGACTTTTTTCTAAACTTTAAATAACTTTTTAGTATTTTAACAAATTGGGCAAATTCTTTGCGTAGCTGCTTAATTTGGTCATCGCTATCTACAGCCAGTCGCATGATAGCCACATGTGCCCATATTGAGTTGTTTTTGTGATTTTTGCACCGTCTCGGTCTGTGAGACCATATAACATGACTGGAGAAAGTAAATAAACCAACTACAGTTATTTTATACGGTATATTTTTAGACTTACTTATGCATTTTTTTGTTTATATTTATTTTTTGTGTTCTTACTATTGTTTTAACACAAATAATGAGTATTTATATTTTTTGTGTATTATCATAATTTTCAATCTAATGTTACTTGGAATATAGCTGGAGAAAAATACAAAAAAAAGAATATAATAAGTTTGTAAAAAATGCAATAAGACTGATTTATAATAGTTATTATTTTCGTAAAACCATTTTTTATAATTCTTTTTCATTTTGTTTGGTAGCTTATTATGCTAAAACTTAGTTACAAAGTTATTTTGGAAAGAAAGCGTAATGATCGGTGGTTTTTTTGGTATTACAAAAAGGGCAATAAGTTAAATAGTTGAATAAAAATAATGTTATGACGCATACATTCCACAGACCGGCCGTTTTGCATATGTAGACTAATTTTTTATTATTAGTATAACAAATTTGGTCGATTCTTCAGTCGGTCGCATGTTATCGACGTGTATTGTTTTTGTGATTTTGGCGTCATCACCGTCACCGTTTGTGAGCCCCTACGGCATAAATTAGGTAAGTACAATAAACCAACTAAAATTATTATTTTATGGCATATATCCTTCTTACAATTGTTTTGGCACAAATAATTTAACGAGTATTGATATTTTTGACGTATTATCATAATTTTGATTCTAATAAAATGGATTTTGAGAATGAACAACGCCGTCTTCAAGCTCTTTTGAATGAGACTTCAGAAATTGAAAATGATTCCTCGGATAGATCATCGGAAAGTGAAAGTGACAGCCAAACTTTTGTCGATGAGCAATTCGAAAACACAGATAGCGAAGAGGATTTGAGCGATCATGATCTTACCGGGGAAACGGCAGGAACTTCGACATTTTATTTGGGAAAGGACAATATCACCCCATGGAACAAACTTCCTTTTCGACAGTCTGTTCGTGCTCGCCGCTGCAACATCGTGACTCGTTTGCCAGGACCTACAAGAGCTATTTCGCGTGAATATGACTCTCTTGCCATATGGAGACAATTTATTGATTATACCATACTTGAAATGATTGTCAAATATACCAACAGCTATATTGATTCCGTTAGACATAAATACGCAAGGCAAACGATTGCCAAACCAACATACCTAACAGAAGTTCAGTGCCTAATCGGATTATTATTATTGTCTGGTGTAAAAAAATCAAATCACCTGAATGCAAAAGAACTGTTTCGAACAGACGGTGGTTCTGTAGAAATATTTAGATTATCGATATGTTATGAAAGATTTCAATTTCTAGTACGTCATTTGAAATTTGATGATGGAGCTACTAGACAGCAAAGAAAAGATCTAGATAAATTATGTCCGGTGCGAGAAATGTTTGAAAGATTTGTCAAAAATTGCCGGGAAAATTACACGTTATCCGCTTTTGTGACTGTAGATGAAATGTTTGTAGCGTTTAAAGGAAGATGTTCATTTAGGCAATACATACCTAATAAACCAAATCCCTATGGTATCAAAATCCAAGCCCTCTGCGATGCAAAAATGTTTTATACGTACAATCTTGAAATATATGCAGGAAAACAACCTGATAATAGCCCATACGCAGTTGACAATTCTGGCCTTGCTGTGGTACAAAGGTTGTGCGAGCCGATTTTCAATACTGGTCGTAATGTTACTACAGACAACTGGTACACCAGTGTACCATTAGCTGAAGCCCTTATTGAGAAAAACTTGACAATGGTTGGAACGATTAGGAAAAACAAAAAAGAAATTCCTCCTGCCTTCAATCTGTTACGCGGTTGAAGTGTAAAGTCAAATATGTTTGGATTTTGTAAAACCATGGTTTTGGTTTCGCACGTCCCAAAAAAAAGGAAAAAATGTCCTTTTGTTGAGTACCTCACATAACGACGATAAAGTTGACTCTATTTCGCAAAAACCTGACATAATATTGAACTATAATGATACGAAAGGTGGTGTAGATGTCGTAGATCGATTGTGTGCCAATTATAACTGCGCTAGATATACAAGACGCTGGCCTATGGTTTTGTTTTATGCTATGTTGAACATCAGCACCATAAATAGTCAGGTGATATATACTGCTAATAATCAAACCAGAAACATTCAACGTCGTAAATTCATAGAAGATTTGGCAATGAAATTAATTGAGCCTCATCTAAAAGAACGGCAAATGAAATTGAACTTGCCTCGATCAACGAAGCTTAAACTTTCTGAAATCTTGAAGACTGATGAACAAACGTCGGCTGGTCCTGCAAGAAAAGGTCGTTGCTTCGAAATTGGTTCGAAAAAAAATAGAAAAACCAAATATTGTTGTAAAAAATGCAACAGATATCTATGTCTCGAACATATTACGGTCATATGCAACGACTGTTGAACCGAGCAAGAAGACTGATTTGTAACCTTTATATTTTCGTAAAAAAATTTTTTTATAGTTCTGTTTTTATTTTCTTTGATACGTTATTATGTTGTTTCCTTAGAACCAAAGTTATTTTTAAAAGAAAGTTTAATGATTTGTTTTTTTCTAGAGATATTACAAAAAAGTGCTACAATTGCGGTACCAGTGAATAAACATCGATAAGTTCAATAAAAATAATGTTACAATAAATCCATTTGTGTTTTATTGTAGAGGAAGGACCAAGTTTCCAATATATTGATTTAGATTTATCCTAAAGTAATATTTTTCAATAATAATTAAATTAGAAAAATTCGGACTCGGAGACCGAAGACATGGACGGAGAAATTTTATTTCGGAACATGACTCTAGGGTTAATAAAATGTCATTTTAATTAATTAATTCATTCATTCATTAATTGTATTACATTTCATAAAAGAAATATCTTGTTAATAAAATTTCGCCCTCTTTAACCCGAGGTTAGTCATTATATGAGATTTTATCTCACGTTACCGGGAAATTTCCCATACATGTTTTATCATATCCTCTGTAGATAGTTTGCTAGAAATTAGTTGATTCGTTTCATGTAAATACGTTTTAGTTCGCTTGCAACAAGTTTTGCGATTGGATACTCAGTTTGTAAGATTTTCTCTCATCGCGCGACTACTTTGTTTTTTTTTCGCATTAATTAATCTTTTTTAGAATAGTTTGTTGCAATTATACTTTATTGTTACTGCAATAATAATTATAATGTCCTATAAGGTATTTTATTGAAACTTACTAAGTGAAAGAAACTCTCAAACGCGACCAATCGCGTTATTTTCAGTGACTACCCTCGGGTTAATGGTCGATGCATGAAACAACTTAAACTAACCCACCGACCTTACATTTTTCAATATAAGAATCCTGACTAATAAATGATAAATGGCAGCACGAACAAAGCATCGATTTAAATGCAAGTTTCAGCAAATACCTAGCGATAACATTTGTAGGGTAGACTACTAAACAGCTGCCAAAAATCTATCGCGAAAATACAACACAAAGCAGGTTTTATTCCGAGAAATGATTCAAGTAACCGCCGAAGGTCTCTTTTGATGATTTAGTTAAAAAGAGAATTCTGCTACACCATGGATTTTGTTATTACGCCTTGATTCTAATAACGATTGATCCGATTAACCGATTAAGTGGCATCCACTGTAATTAAAATTAATTTTTTAACCTTCTTCCGCCCGAAACAGGTCAAAATGAACCACCTCGTATTTTGGTGTTTTTACATCAATTTCAAAACGCCAAAATGTTTTAGATCTTAATGAAAACTTGCACTCTAATAATATTTCTGTGTTAAACTAACATGACATATCTTCAGAGAGCAGCCAAAGTTCTAAAGCTCGGGTTTGAAGAACAGTGGAATTATTTAATGGGTCATTTTTGGCCCGTTTTGGGCGTCCGGGCATCAAGTTCAGGTGATGCGTTGGACGCATTATCGTGGCGGATTCCACTCGAATAGATAAACTTGTGGCGCCTAGAATCGTCAATTTTTGCGATAGTGCGCCTGGTACAAAGTAGAACGTTTCGATTACGGACTTTTTTTCAGTCGCCCCCGTTTTTTTATTATTTTGACGCATTCGTTCCATAATTTTAGTGGTTCGTGTCGGTGCGCCAGGAATGAAACTTATTATGAAATAAGACCACCTTGTTGACTCCTGTGTCGTATGTAGGGTGTATTTATAAACGATTATTTAGACTAAGTAATGTTTGTTTTCGCATTTTTGTGGTAGGTGTTGTGTTGGCAGGAGTACTGCTGCCTAATTGCCATTGACGGTACAATAAACTAGGACGGGATATACACTCGCGACTCGTGAGTAATGAATAAGAACTCTTTTGTTTTGTTAACTGGGTGGTCAGGTTTTATTAAACAACTCGTTTTTCTCGCTGCATTGCATTATTATAAATTTAAGTTATGGCATAAAGGTTATCAAATTTTACATGTGTATTGCGCTGTCCTGCAACCTGCTGTCACGTTGTGTACTCGAGGGATTAGTTTTGCTGATTTGCGCCCCTCTTGCAGTGCCCTCCGGCCCTTTTTCATCGCTTATTGGTTTGCTTCCCCACTTTATTTACCCACTCGTCCGTTTTTTTGCCTCGAACTCTTGAAAATCGTTTTCCATCAAGCGATTTTTTGCACTAATCTTCACTATTTTTTTCAAAGTACATTCAGAAAGTGGCCATTAGTTTAATTTTTACAAAGAACTATCAATTTTATTGGAGATGGCTAATAACAGTTCAATTTATTTGTAAGAAGAATTTGTTTGCTTTTACTTCGTTATCGACGATTTTTGATTTGTTCGATATTTTTTCAAAAATATAAACAGTGAGCGGCAAAAGTAACATCCAAAAACAGGTTAATTTTTAAATTGAATTTGAATTGTTTTGACATAAATCTTGACAAAATAATGATGCCATCGTCGCTTTGTTTAAATAGCAACCCATGCTGTTTCGCCATGATTTCGATAGGTGCTTTAACTGTCAAAAGGACGTTATTCTTACATAAGGAAAAAGTTCAGAAAAAAGTTATTGAAAAGTGATTGACAAAAATAAAACAATGATTCGATAATTCTTAAACTATTGACTTTTGGAAAAGAAATGCAGATTAATTTTTTAAATTCAATTTCACATTTTTTTGGCATAACATTTTGATATACAGGGTATCTCTTGTCAAAAAAATTAAGTTAGCATCAGTTCTTTAAATTGCAAAATAAATATTTTTGTCATAATTTTAATAGTTATTGTAACTGTTAAAAAATGATGGAGTAATAATTTTAGTTTCTTAATCTTTTCTCAAAATTATTACAAGTAAAACTAAACTAAAAACTAAAATTTTTATACTCGCGTTTTAATAATTGAAGGGCCTATCAAAATCATGGCGATAAAATATTAGTTGCTATTTGAAATAATTGCCAGTTGCGACTTCGACAATACCCAACCTATATATAAATGTGAAATTAAATCTATAAGTTGATTTGTTTTCGATTTTTTCCCAAAACCTGATAGTTTCAGATTCAGCAAATTCTTGCGCTACTTTTGCCGCTCACTTTTCAACAATTTTTTTCTTGTGGTTCTAGTATTGTTAAAAATGTTATGTTAAAACGTGTAAAATTTCAGTTCAAAATTGATTTACTTTTTGATTTTTGGATTTGTAAGTAATTGTAATTGTAAAATTGTAAGTAAAACAAAAAAGACTGAAGAATTGTTGGACATTTTATAAAAAATCCTTTTATTCGAGTTAAACCTTTTCCTTATAGTAAAATTCTTCGTTCATTTTATATTTTACTATCTGCCCAGTCATTTAAAAAACGACGTAAATATTGTCTGCGCTGGTTATTACGATCTTGTTTATAACGATTTTTCGGATATAACAAACCAAATCCAAAGTCCCACCACGCTGAAGAAGATACTTAAATAAGTCCAGAAATAGTGCCGTTTAACTTAATCAGCACTTACAATATTACTTACAATTATTACTTACAATAAGTTTGTAAAGCGGAATATGTGATGCTGGAGATTTTAAGCGAAACTTGAAATTTAAGTTGCAGTGGTGCAAACGGACGCTATAAATCTTAGGTGGAACCCTTGTCGCTAAGTAGCTCATTCCATGGCTACCGGAATCACATATTATGTATATTTGTGGTGGTCTCAATTATATAAAAGTTTGCATTTGGGATGCAAGTTTTGAATGCATTGTAATGAAAAAATTGGCGTCACGTGTTTTTATTGCATTTGCAATAAGAACGTTAGAGATTATTAAATTTCTCTTCTCATCGCTTAAGATGCCGCAAAATGTGTTTTCCAGTTTTGAAAGTTCGACTTCGTCGTTTGACCTTTTTTTAAAAGTACGTTATTGTTATCTGGTGAATCGATGATTTTAGAAATTCCCGATAAACGGACGTAAATTTAATTGGCGCGTTCTCTTTCTGTTGAGGTGATTGTGACCGCACGATATGTTTCAGATGTGATTTTGGTCGGCACTTGTGGACGTTATCAGCTGTGCCGGCTATGGGAATATTCAATATAACATCTGATTATTCTGTTCGAGTGCAGCGGAACGTCGGATTGGTGGCGAGCGGTGTTGGGAATGTGATCCTCCAGCATCCAGCTGGACCGCTGCGGGTGAGTAGACCAGCATTCCAACAACCTACGGCTTCTTATTTTTTAATTCCGCCACCTCGTTGCAGCAAGATTGTTTTAGTATAACGTTGCACGACTCGCGGCCAGCACAGCACATCTTTTGCCTCTCTTTTAAAAATTCAAAATTTTTGACACGGAAAAAAGAGCTTGAAATACGTACAGTTACTTTCAATTCACGCTTTTTTGTCTACTCTAACTGAACCATTTGCAATTAGATTTTTGCGGTCTACAACTCTTGAAGTATGTAGGTTTATTAGTAACGCTGTCCGAAAAAAAGGACAAAACGCGCGGCAGTGCAACCTGGCTGTACTTTGCATATTTTCACACAATGCCGCCGGTCGAAACGAAAGGGAATCTCGCGAATTTGGGGGGCCTAATTTCGGCGATCATGCGTGCCGCTTCCGGTATTGACCTGCGTGGAAGTAAACGCGGAAACGGTCAATTAAACGAAAGATAAATGTCCCTCGGCATCTGAATAGGAGACGGAACGGGTTCTGTACGATTCAGCCGAGTCTGTGGGGCCCATACTTTATCTGGTAAGATATTCGGGTATGCGACTGCGCGAGGACCGTGCGACTTTTTCACGGGCGTTTGTCCCACGGTCAGCTGTTGGCTGCTGCAGATCTCGCAAATCCTTCCTTCTCTCCGTGTTTTCTTTTGCCTCTTTCAGACTCGTATGCACAAAGCGCTTTATAAAATTCGCGCAGGTAACTTTTGTTTTTGTATCTCTTTTGCTCGAAACCCGCATCTCCTTAATAACAACTGCTTTTAATCTTCTAATTATATTTATATGCCTTGTTATGTAATGCAGACAATTAGAGACGGATAAATGTTTCTTTTAAATGGTAGTTGCATACGCATGTTGTTTTATGTGTGGTACGGCCTGACAAGGCGCTGGATACTAATGAATAGATATAAGTGAGACACCGTAAGACGAATGTGAGCGTCTTCTGCGACGACTAATGGACTGTCTAATGTCTGTAATTGCCAACACTCCATGAATAACAAGTTACAATATCTTGGATCGTTGTAAAATTAATCGCGGCACATTTACAATGCAACGCCACTATTCATCGCCTTGTTCCTTCCTCCTTTATCTCTTTAAAATTATAATTATTCGACTTATTGCACCTCACCATTGTCGAACTTTCAATCAATGGACGAAATTTTCACCAGAATAATGGACGAGCTTGTTTTTAAAAAATTACGTGTTTCCGCACTTTCCACCTCATTGAATTTAAGCATCGAAACGTGATGGGCCTGGCCCAGTACTATTAAATTATTCTCCACTCGTAGTGGCGCTCGGATTTACCCATGGAGACGTCATCGTCGCTGCATTTTTCGCATTCCTATCCTCTGATGTAAAATCGACACCAAATTCGCGAGTACAGTTAAAACTGCTTGTATTCGCATATAAAAACAAAAATTTCGAGTCACATCAGTGGAATCCAATGTTCAATGAACCCACATCTTTCTTAAGTTGATACAGTAATACCTCGATTTAGAGACCAAATTGGACTTGGGGGGGACTGTTTGATCTTCTGCAATATGGGTTCAAAAATTTGTATGCTTTGTAGTGCAAGATTTGAAAATTAAAATTTAGATGGAGAATTCGCATATGGTGTGATTTTTTAAATATCATACATAATGCAATATAAATTTAGCGAAATGTAAGGCGTAACTTGATACAATGACGCTGACTTGTCATATGAAAACTCTTTTGCAATATATTGAGCAAGGTTTTAGTTTAACAATAAGCCGTAGGTCGTTGCAGTCTCAACAATCAATTTAAAGTCCCCCGGTAAATTGTGAATTAAAAAATGCATAAACATAAATAATTAACTGATTCTTAACAATATGAACCATCAAATTTTCTCTGATTAACATATTTTTTAATAATTTATCCAATAATTTGTTTCAATTCAGTCAAAAAAAAAAATTGCGAAAGAAAACTAACAGATTAAAAGACTAAAAATGCCTTTTACATGTTTGAGATTGACTTCTCATTTTGTTTAGCTTCTTTTAATTTTTTTGTGAATGAAATTGATAATTAATAACAGGGTCAATTCACAAAATCAATATTCTTCTATTTAATTTAGATTGGTTATGTTATAGCAACGTTGTCAACACTAGGAAAATTCCCGTATTTTAGGGAAATTTGGAGAGGCCTCGGAAAACGGAATTTTTGTTACTATTTAGAAACGTTGTGGCATTTTATCATTTAGCCATCATTTATTACATTTTTAAAATTTCTCCTGACGCAGTTACACAAGTTATACAAGGTTGGGCACCAAATTTACAGCTAGTTATTTGAATGGGTGACTTTCCGAGAATTTTCGGGGAATTCTGAAAAAACTGAACTTTTAAAAATTGCTGCTAATTCAATCGACGTTAGTAGCCAACATTTGCGAAGATTTTTGCAGTTTTAGCAGTTTACTTTAAATCTAGGGAAATTTTTGGTCGCAAACAGGAAAATTATGGAACCAAATGTTGGCAACGTTGTGTTCTACATAATAATTTATATCAATTTTGGAAGATTTGCTGTTCGAAGTGTCCCCGATTTGCGTAAAATGTCGACTTGCAAATTAATCAATGGGCTTCGAGCTCTTTGAGGGTCCTCCGTATTTTCAAATCTCCCCAACACTTAGAGACGACGATCAAAGACATTTTGGATAACAATCTGACTGTTTGCGCAAAAATTGTTACAATGTTTAGTCACGAAGAAACTATTTGGACAGTCTGTACAATTAGATTCCTAATGCGTTGATTAAAATTCGATGGTTCTTGCAGGAATATGGTCGTAAACTGAGGGTCACCTGTAGCTACAGTTGCATCTGCCACATGCACAAAATTGTGTAGGTAATTGTGCGATAAGTGACTTTGTGTAATTAAGGGGAATGTATGCGTGTCTAAATTAGATTGTATTTGTAGCGAAAATGAATCAATATAACGACGGAATTTTTAGCGGTCCCTTCGCCATCGTTATGCTAGTCACGTAGTGTACCTCGATTCTTCTCGACTTTCCTTGAGAGGAATTGGCGCTATCTCACCCCGTATTTAGTTCGCATTCCACGTCTTCTAAATCTGGCCACAATCGCAACACAAGATCGTCTTTGGAAGTCCCCAGCTGAGACCTATGTTCGGCGTCTCCTCTCGATCTCTCGGACTCGTCATTTTAAAAGGAATACGTCGTAACCGGATTCGAGTGTAGATCTTAGTTATGTTACTGTTGATTTTGCATTCTTTCGGTGACTGCATTCTTCGCGAGTCGTTCTCTGGATCATTGCACTTACTAACGTTACAATTTTTTTCCCCAGAGAAAAATTCAAAATTGCGAACGTTTCCGATTGTTCGCGTTTCGGGGAACCACCGTATTTTTCCTGCTGTTAATATGTAGTTTAGGCGGCTGTCTAGTTAGCAGGTTAACACGTAGGTACGCGGGTCTGGTGCAGTGTGCCGCAGGAATGTGGTGCTGCAGTAGGTGGCATACCCCGACTCCCCCGACCTCCCCGACCCCACGGGCCCGCCTGTGATGTTACCGCACACCGTTCACACAGCACGGTGAGAACAAATCAGCGCAGGTCCGGATCTTACAACTACAAATATTCAGTTATAATACAATGAGTAGTCAAAGATTGTCGAATATTTTTATGAATGGTCATTCGCTTTATGAACACCATGAGTGCGCAGCACGAATGGTGTTCGCAAGCGTAATGACCATGAATAAAAATATTGTACAATCTTTGACTACGAATTGTATTCAACAGACTATTCAATTCACCAAATCAATGATTAAAATAAAATATTTCAAAAGCTAGTTCGCAAATTTGAGTTACACATTATTTTATTTTCATAGCAACCGGTAAAAAAATGTTGTTATTTTATTTTTTTCTGACAGCAGTGTTTCACGAGTTAATTAATTTATAGGTACTAATTATTGCCATTTTGCTATTTACGTGTTATTTGCAATGGAAAGTGTGTACAAAAGATTTGAAGAGACATCTGATGCAGAAATCAAGGTAGATATGGGACGAATCGTGCGGGAAAATACACGGAAGTCACGAGAGTCGGTACGGCGTCAGTTTTCTCAGTTTTTGGAAGAAAAAGGCTACTTTTTGACATCATCTACCACATCTGCAGAGTTAAATATTATTCTGAAGAGTTGGGCTGTCAATATGCGGAAGAGAGATGGGTCGGAATAGAAGGAAGGTGTGGTTAAGCATATATGGAACAGTACTGCGAAAATGATGCAAGAAATGTATTTCAATAAGTGGAACATTGAAATTAACCCATTTAGTAAAGCTGCATTCAAAACATCGAGAAAGGCCAGAGATGCTACTAGACGAAAATTGCAGGCGCTTCAAATTGCTCAGTTAATTTTGTGATAAAGTCATAATTTCCTTAAATAAAAATAATAATCAAGTTACTTTAAAATACTCACTGCAACCACTAGTGGAATATCCAGTTATATTTTCACTAATGAAATACTCGCTGGAATTTTCTGTTGTTAGGATACGAAAGTAAATATCTGCTATTTTATTGGCTAATATTTGAAAAATGATTTGGTAAATTGAATAGTCATTCATATTTTCCAACTGCTGCGACGACCATCGTTCGATCCTCCGCGGTTTCAGTGCCGATCCTCGCGGTTCCAGTGCGGGTCGTCCGAGTGCGCCGCGTTTTCGGTCGGTCCCTCTTCGTGTGATCCGGCCCTGGATGGTCTGGGGGCGCTTACTTGGCGTTAATGTATACTGTCAAGTCCATTGGTTCAGCTGTAGTTTATAGTGGCGGCCCGAACCGCCGGTTATTTATATGTAATAGGAATTCCTGCTCGACGGCCCCTATTTTTGCGGAAACGTGCGTATTTTTTCTCCGCATCAACATTAAAATGCAGTTGTTGTAAAGTTAACACGTGAACGAAAAGAGGAATTTATAAACAATTTCCTGTTGCTGTATTTGATTATATAGCTCTGAGGTAAATATTTGTGTTAAGCTCTATAATGCATTCTTCGAATACTTGGACTTATCTTCACAAGAACGAGTTCTTCACGTTCAAGAGATTATTCTCGATTTTTTTTACATCTCTCCGCAATTAAACACGAATTTTTGACACTAATCAATCACGTCCGAAATCGGTTGGAATGTGAAAATTGTGCGGAAACGGTTCGAGACCACCTGCATCAAAAAAACACAATTATGTACGTGTTAATGAAGCAAGCAAGAGGAAAACGGTCGCTCGTCGCCACTGAATTCCGTAAATGCATTATAGTATGACGTCCGAAGTTCCTTAAATAGAACTGTTCACAGAAATGCAACAAATGCATCGGTAATAATGTGTGTTACGTCATTAACTAAGAAAAGCTGGAAGGTCAAGAGCGCAAGAATGCGCTTCAGTCGCTCATTTCTGCCCGTCTATCTGTTTGTAATTGTGTAATAACCCACGAAAAAAATTGTACCAACCTGACGAAAATTGGTAAGTCTGGCTAAATTGTTCTAGATTTTCAGAATCGGGCTAAAAATAAACGTTTAATTGGACGGTTTTTGCTTGATTGGAAGTAATTTTTAGTTCATAAACGCATATAATTGACGTACATTTTTATAAATTGACTAACTGTATTTAAATTATTACTAGTTTCGCCATCTGGGAACGAGTGGTATGGAACGACTCTTCACTTCTGGTTTGTGGCTTCACTAGTGGTAACTGAGCCAAATGAATGGCTCCACTTCTGGTTTGTGACTCCACTAGTGGTAACTGAGCCAAACGAATGGCTCCATTGAGGTTTGCGTCAGTACTAATTCGATGGTAGGTTTGTATCGTAACTAAATCATGTGGCAATTATTTTGTAGATGCCTCTGAGCGGTTGGGAGATTGTTTAGAAATAGATGGCGCTTGTGTAATTTAACGCGTTTTAAAAGCGTAATCGACGGGAATTTTCGATAATTAGAAAGAATTTTCAA
Source organism: Dascillus cervinus (assembly GCA_949768715.1). Classification (NCBI taxonomy): domain Eukaryota; kingdom Metazoa; phylum Arthropoda; class Insecta; order Coleoptera; family Dascillidae; genus Dascillus; species Dascillus cervinus. The sequence goes on from OX458317.1 coordinate 4,921,748, forward strand.
TATTTTTTTATGGTAATGACGACCTCGGCGTTCCAGGAACTTGAATGAAGTTACATTTTAATTTATAATAATTATAAATAAGGCCACAGGTCATCAATATTTTATCTGAAGCTTCCTGTCCACCAGCCAAGCTCATCAACTGATAGCGCTCGATTATTTTATTTCGTGTAAGCATTTGTTAAAATTCAGTTTTAAATTTATAGATTTTTAATCGGTCCGTTTTTTCCGGCCGACAAAAACTCGACCCTTTCAAGATGAAGACGTTTCAACATATGTTAAAGCCCCTGCTTCCTAATTATATCGGAACCCGATACGACCCTTTGTCGGCGACTTGAATTGCGCATTTTCATGCATTACATAAAATCGAATTTTCCCTAAATTTAAAGTAAATCTTAATCTTAATTAGACTAATTTCTTTGTGACTTTTTTTGGTAATTTGTTTTACTTTGTGATATATCCGGCCCGCTGGCTGCCCTACCCATTTCCGGACCGCCCTTGCGGCCACAAGTTTGCACTCAAAGAAGCAAATCTCCTAATTGCCGTCTCCAAAATGTGTAATCTGTTTATTAACAATGTTTAACAGAAATAACTTATGAGCAATAACATTTGCAATAATTTTAAATTCGTCACTTTTTGATAAGAAACTGATTTCATTCACAGTCACGTTTCATTCATGGTTTCCTCGTGTACTACAAGCAAGCTCGTCGTAATTTTTAAATCAGTGCGCGTGCAATCGTCGGTTTGCGGCGAAGACTCGGAGGCCCGCTGCAGAAGACCCCCAAGTCCACGGCGGAATTCACGCAGTCATCGCGACGTCAGCAAGACGAAACTGGTTTTCACAGTGATTTGACAGATGTATTTGATTCTGAGATCATTGTGAAAGCTGATTTTGTTCATCAATCATCGATGCTCTTCGGGACGATTTTTCCCGGTATCAAAGCGGCCGCATTTTCAAATCGCCAGGTTTTTTCCCTTCCAGGTTCGAATATTCTCTTCCGGATGTGTGTGAATTCACGATCGGCGCTGGGAGGAGAAGTGTCGCTGGTATCACAATGGCGTGAGATTTTCACGATTTACGCCCATGGAATTTCACGCGCGTTATCCATTTTCATTACTTGTCACTTCAAAAGTTAAAATAACTGCATAGCAAAATTACTAAATATTTATCATGTACTTGAACAAATCGACGAGTCATCGTGTTGAAAGTAGGTAATATAATGTCATATTTCATTAGACTTAATCAATTAGATTTGGTATTTGATCCATTGTGATTCGTTATAGAAACTTTCATTAGCCGAACTTGAATTATTTATTTAAAAATTGTTTTTTTTGTTTTGCTAGAAATGGGTAGGAAGCAGCTGCTTTTCGTCAAGCCGAGCACCACTTCAGAACTATTTTGAAAAAAGGAGGATTAGTGGTGATCCCGTTACAGAAATGCACCGCTCAATTACGGCCTCATTAACGACAATTCATTTTTGGCTGCACTCGCGTCGTTTCTTAAACTCGGCAATTATTCCCCTCCGAGTAAAAATATCTTCAAGTATGGGTGGGCAATCTTTGAAACCGAAAGTCATCCTTTAGTCAGCGATATCTGAACTTATAATATTATTTCACACCCACAGTCAACTATTTACAACAGCAGTACCTCAACCCGAAGAAGCGACCGATACCAAGAGGAGAAAAACCTTAATCGAAAATTTGAGAAAGAATGGTCAACTAAAGGGATCATCAGTTTAAAGAAGAATTAATAAAATTTGAATTTGTTTAATTTTTGAAGTTTTTTTAGAAAACGCACTTTCTGAGCCACGTCACGAACAGTACACTGTCTAAATTAGCCTTCAACGTGGCAGTCGTTATTTTGATGTCTGCATTTTAAACCGTTCAACCAAGAAGATTGGTGACTTGAATTTTGACAGTAAAGCAACTTTGATTTTTGTCACATTTCGATTAATCTTTTTGTGCTTCTAACTTTTTAGATATTTTATGATCCGTCTTCATTACTGAACGATTAAAAATAGGCATTGTCCTTTGATAATAACGATTAGCTGGTTCAGTGGTAAGAGAATCAATAGGTCAGAAAAAATTTCGTTTCATTCGGGGTCGGCACATGGTCCAGTCACCATTCGTCATTGAGAATTCAATTAATGGGTATACCCAGAAAAATATAAAAATGGGCTTGTGATAACATTTTGCATTAACTTCGATCCATTCTGGAGATTATTTCTTTTTGATAATTGTGTCAAACGTTCGTGTTACAACCATCGGGTTCTAAAAACGAGCTACCTATAATTTATTTAATGAAAGGAAATGAAGATTTTTTTTATCAACAACAGAAGATAACATTAACCTAAGGGCAGGAAATTTTAAAAAATAATTGTGAAACAACATAATTAAAATAAATACTTTTTTCGACCACGTCTCTAGTAAATATGACATTAATTGCATACTATTTGAAAAGATATTACATTACAGTTTGTTTACTACCTTGCTTACCAACCGGCGGACGGTAAGCATGTTATTACGTTTCTCAAACAGATTCGACAGTGTCTCAGACCACCCGAACCGCCCTTTTATAATCTAGGCAAGTGGTAATTTTAAAATAAGAGAACTAGGTAATTTATATGTTGGATGGTACTTTTAAAAAGGTGATATTTTCAACGGTTTACGGTTATGGTTGAAATTAAACGTTTGTACCAAATATTTTTTCTGACCTTCAAATAACCTTACTTCGACCAGTCCTGTCTTCCATTTCAAAACTAGGCAATTGGTTATTTTGAAAAAGTAAAAAAATAAAAACCTATACAAAAGTTTTGTCGAAAAATTTCAATTGTGATTTTCAAATGGCAGAGTATGAAGTTTAAATGTTAAAAAATGATACGTTGCCTATAGAAACGTTAAGTTCGGGTATAAACAACTCTTTTCTAGATGAAACTGAAAGTTAAAAATATTGGGTAGAATATACTCGATAGACAGGATGTCTCAAGAGTGGCGCGGTGCATCAAACTGAGAGAGGTTGTCCTCTATCAAAGAATGTGCCGTTTTGGCAGTACAGTGAATAAAAGAAAATTAAGGTTTACATCATTTATTGCAAATATTCCAAGTAACTGTTCAAAATGGCGTCCATATTGCTCAATACACAAGTTGACAAGGTGATGCATTGATGTACGGGAATATTTTCGGCCATCAAGAAGTCTAGTGGAATCAAATCTGGGGATCGCGTTTGATGCAAATACCGGTCGGAACCTCCACAATACGACGACAACATGGCTGATTATGTCCAACGCACGGCGAACCTTTTATTCACTGTACTGACAAAACGACACATTTTTTGACAGAGCTATATATTAACCACAATGACTTGTTTTGCTGTCCTACAATTCCTCTCACTCACCACTCGTCGGACACCCTGTAGAATTTAGGTAGTTTTCTTGTTCTAAAATAACGAATTCCCTGGATTATAACAGAGAGATGTGAGTAATCTACAGTGTACTTCTTAATTCCAGAAACGGTTTGAAGACTGAATTTATTTTTTTTTTACTTTGTGTTGATACTAATGGCATTTTACATGTGTCAGTTTAAGGTTATATTAGTAATGTAGCTCTAGAATTAGAAAATATAGCACAAAATGGTTCTGTTGAAGGAAGTAATATTACTATTTTCAAAGGAAAACTCTATCTTCAATATTCTGTAACATTTAAGTGATTCTGTCAAAATTGTAGAGGTATTAAATACTGATTGTCACCAACAAAAAGTTAAAAAAAAAATATAACAAACTGAAAAATTAAAAGTTTTGCACTACTCAAAAACTACTCTATTTAGGGTCTGATCTTGAAATGACCTTACTTCGACCACTCTTGTGATTCATGTAAAAACCAGGCAATGGTTATTTCGAATGGTGACAGTTTGAACTTGCGATTCCAAAGGAAAAATGGCATTTTTCTTGCAGATTCGGATTTTATGTGGAAAAATATGAGACCTTTGCAGAAAAGTTGTTAGTATGATTTCTAAATGAGAACCAATAATATTGCAATGAAGATTTTTGGTACTGCTGTGACGTGAACGTTTTCCATTAAGTCCGCGTGCTGGGCAAAAGATATGCTTAATGAGACTACAATCTAATAATGATATAGACATTTGAGTTTATATTTAACGTTACAATGGCACAAAACCGAAACTTGTTCGAGGCTGATTGACACAAACCCAATAAAAATAATTCATTAGTGTTGTTCACGGTGCCAGTTTTGTTGACGTTAATGGTTTCGAAGGTTCCCAAGAAATGATTTCGCAGCGTCCTTTCAGCCAGGGGCCGTGTTTACTACAAGATTTTAATGTGGACCATGTACCACTGTTTACTAAATAAATGGGAGGAAGTCAAGTGTATAAAAATCTTTTGGTCATAAACCTATAAAATAAAATCATTTGACAAGTGTCGCTTTCGTGTTTTTATGGGCTCTTATATGTTCAGTCGATGATTGAAAGGGAAATACTTTAAAAAAACGGTTTAACGTAACGCGTTTGAAGGAATTAATTTTATAAAAAATCCGATCGCCGGAATTCTTGAAATTTCAGACCATCTGCGACGGCCATAAGTCAAACGCTGTTTACATTTATTGCGACCGAGTGGATGTACATTTTAATTTCGTAATTTATATCAGATGTGGTGGATAAATTCTCGTGGGTGTTTTCGAAACGTTTTTCGAAGTGCAACCTGGACCGAGTACGTCAGCAGTTCTCAAGAAATCTCAAGAGCCTCTTGTTACTTCGCCTGACGTATCAAATGTTACGTTGCTGGATTAACGCCTCTTGAAATTTTCATTGTAAATTCCGACATGTGGTCTCGCTTCGAATCGTCGTGGCGCGAATTTAAACAAAACCGTAGAAATCAAAACATACAAACCATCCAGACAGATGTCATAATAATTTGCTGAGAAAACAGATCGCCGAAAATTAATTTTTGCCGCTAGGATGGACCATCCTTGAACCAGAAAAATCAATTTTGGAGAGCTTCGGGCGAATCTCGCAATCCGATAAATGACGTTCCTTAATTATTAATTAACATTTGCAATGTTTAGAAGTTAGTCATCATTTTTTTTATTGACGTTTAATTAATTCATTCAATGAGCAACGCTGATTGCCAAATAAGTTAAAAATAAAATTATAATTTTCTTAAGTTCAAGGAAAAAAATCGGAAAACGAAGACCAAATGTGGACTTTGTAATTTACCTCTGTAATACTAGCTCTGATTTTTTTATTATTATTTTATGAACCACTAATGCTACTAAATAAATGTTGATATAGTTTTGTATTCTCTGAAGTGAAATAAAAATATTTCAAGCAACGACTGCTTCATTTAGGGCAAATACATTCAAAACTCTTTAATTGTAAATTAAATTTCAAACTAGTAAATCAGAAATTTGTAGTATGAAAAAAAAAACTAAACAAGCTGTTTTATGGGAGGAACTTTTCAAAATATTATTTTGCAGATTATTTGCCTTCAACTTTAATTTCAACCGGATTAAACATGAGGAGACAACTCTTGTAATGGGAAGTGAGGCGTCTTGCGGTGACAGAGTAATTGCGAGCCGCAGGAAAATCGATGGTAAGCTCATACACACCAGGATTACCGAACTTGCGACACGAAAGGCATTACGTGGAACCACACCAGGTCACAAGTCGTCCCCGGCCCAACACGTTGTCAACACGATGGTTACGGTTCCAGTTATGAATAATTTTTGCATACACCTACCTCACGAGCTCGTGTGTTTGTCAATTTTTGTCTATCATTGTTCCCTAGAAAAGTGTCGACATGTGAATTCGTTAAGGTAATGAAGCAGCAAGTTTGAATTATCGCCATTTAATTGTGATTGTATAATTGTGTTGTTCTAATAAAGTATTTTGAAATGAGTGCTTCCTTTATTGTCCATATTTGCTGTTTTCGAACGAATTTAATTCCGGGGAAAATGTTGGACTGGGCATACAGTTCATTTTTATCACTTTAATCGAGGCAGGATGTGGAAGTAATTATTGTTATAATAAACGTTTAAATTATCATTTAGGAATTTTATTATCTTTTCATTAAAATTATTTAACCAAACCAAAGATAAGTTTAATAAGGAAACTGAAAAATTAAAATTGCATGGAAAGGTTTTTGTATTTACAATAATTGTAAAAAAAATTCAGTGTTTCAGTAAACATTTTATCGGAATCTTAATCTTTTAATTAATAATAAATTTTATTTATTTTTTTAAGTCTACTTTAAAGGAAAATATCACTTTTGAATATCTGATATCTCTATTAGCATTAGAAATTATTTCAAAGTAGAAAAATTCGTTCAGTAATTACAAAATTGTCCAATCATGCAGTTATTTTTTAAGTGAAGACATACAGGTGGCCATAAATAGCCTTTGTAAACCTTGCACTTTTCGTGAAAATCGGGGTAGATTAATATTTAATATAATCTCACAATCAAATAATATGTGCCTAACATACCCCTACCTAGGTATGTCGGTATACCAAACACACAGAAAGATGAAAACGTAGATGGAATGCATCACTCTCCTGCCCCTTGAACCTAACAGATTTGAACTGAATATTCTAATTTTGAAGAATTCATGTCATCAAAAATGTATGCCATTTCTAACTAATGAAATGAAAATTTGCTTTTTTAATTAAACTACCGAAAATTCATAAAAAAGAATACATATAAAAAAAAATGCAGCTGATTAGACAGGAAGAAGAACCTACCTTTTACCTAACTTCTTCAAAGTCATCCCAACGTGGAATTCAGCTCTACATTTGCACCACGCACCTTTCACGACCCCCAACTCGATTTCAATGCACTAGAAAATATTCAAATATACAAAAAAACGCACTTAATGAGTCACTGTCGTGAAATTTCAGTTATTTTCTGGAAGATTTCAGTTTTTGTCGAAGAATGTTAAGCAATCGATTATAACCATTGATTAGATGTACTTACACAGCGACTCTCAGGTTTGCAAAACCAATGTTTCTAACCACACAAAACACAACAAATTGCGACAGCGCCATCTACTTTAACGCTCGAACGAAGGGTCGCTAAATTAATTTTTTTTTAAATTACATATTAGCAAAAACGATAATTGAAAATCGTACATGTTTTGCCTAGCGACCAATATTTCATACGAGATAGAACGAAAGTAGCCGATGGACAACAAATAAACCCATTTTTCGGATATTTCAAATATCATTTGCGGTTTGTAAAACCCATCGCTCGATCAAATTTAACATTTTCATCGACAAGTAACTTAATAATGATGCACTTGCGTTACTTTAAGCACCCGAGGGGTCCCGGTTTTCGAAATTTCAATGAAACTGATGTCAAGCGACAACATTGGCGAACTTCGCAATGCCACAACAAGAAAGCAGCTTGGCGGCAGATTTAAAATTGTAAAGAAAAATAAAAATCGTTCAAAAACTTTTCGTTGGACCTTTTCGCTTTAGAAAACAGCACAAAATAAAATGGATAAGGTCAGTTGGGGTAACTGGGCCACAGAGGCATCTGGGCACCCCATTTGAATTTTCCTTCCTATAGTCAGTAGCGAGTTTTAAAAATTTTCTTGGTACCACTAGTGACCATACCTTTTTAATTTTGTTGGACGTTTTGCACGAAACATCGTTGTTTCCCATTGCAGAAATAATTTTGTGATAAAATATGGAAAGTAAATATTACTAACATTTCATTTACATCTTGAGTGAAATTTTGTATAAGAGTCTAAATTTTGGCGATGGGTGGTACAGTTTTGTATACTTGTGGCCATGTTATTTACATCTTGCATATTTCTCTTATTTTTCAAAATATCCACACCAAACTTGTCAAAAATGTTAAGCAATAAACAATGACATGCCCTATTAACGCAAATTCTAAACAATGCATTCTAATGGGAAAATACACGGCGGTGGTCCAGTTACCCCAAAAATTCTGGTAACTGGGCCACTCTGCGAACAAAAATTTAAAAAATTATATTTCACTCCATACATTCCCTGTGACCTTTCAACTTATTATAGTCGGTGCCTTAATATGTAGAGAGACTACGACCAATAGGGCTAGATTCTATGTTACTTACAACAAAAGTTGTGGTGCTTTGAAAACCGCGCGTTGCAAAAGGGTGGCCAAGTTACCTCAACTGACCTTAATAGCTATTTGTGTAACAAGTTATCAAACACCATATATTCCTCTTTGTCCATCGCCAAATGAAAATTCAAGATTCTTCTTTGGATGTTGAAGCGGATGTGTTTTAACAAAGTCGGAAATAGAAAAATTCTTAATAGAAGCGGAAGATGCAGGTAAATTTTAAATTTAAATCTTTCCAGTGTCCAAATATTAAAATGTTTGTTTTTCTTCAGCTTCAGCTCAAAATTTCTAACGTACGAAGAGAATTTATAATTTCCAGGGGAGATATTGAAGATGCAAACCTTGTTGAAATATTTCAAAAATATTCCCATCTTCGTCCATGGCCACTTGAAAATTGAAAATTTTTCCTTGAATATCGAAACGGAAAATGTACGAAACAGGTTGGTGGTATAAATAGCATTGAAGACATATCTAGAAAGATTGCAAATTTTTTAGTTATCGAATTCATGCAATTATGGCACTGATGTAATGGCAGACATCTTAAAAGATATGATGGATGGTTATAAAAATGTGGCAGAAACATAGGTACATTGAAAGTTCTGTTGAGGATAAATTTCAAGTAGCATCCAAAATATTAAGCCAAAAGAAAGAGACATAAACACTAGCTCTGCTTTCTACTTCTTCTAAAACCTGTTCTGGGGTTTCATTCACCAATTCTAAAAAAGTTACATCCTATGTCCACCCTGAAGGTTCATTCTAAAAATTGGTGAAAGAATTTTTAAAATCGGATGAGCAGTTTCGCAGATTACCTCCTACATTCCAACTTACAAACTTTACCTCTTTATAATATTAGTATAGATACAGTTATTTTGCTCCCTAGGGAGAGAAAGTGCTATTCTGCTCCCTCTACATAGACGGAGAAAATAGTATTTTGCGCTCAGAGTGCGAGAAACAATATTTCACCACTTGTTAGGAAAAGTGGAACTTTAACTTTGTTGCAATTACCAACACACTTTTTGTGTGTTTTCTGTGTAGGTATTTACACGCTTAAACAGTCATTTTTCAAATGACTGTTATCCTCTGGGCTATAAAGTCGCACAAAACTTTTTTTGTGTTTATTTCAACGTAGAGTTTTTACAATACTCAATTATTTTTAATAGTAGCTGCCGATTACGAGTCCCAGCTTAAATGGGTATTTTAACCAGTCGGTTACTCAAGCTAAATCATACCATTTATTGCTCACGAGCTGCATTTCTATATTTACTTTTTGCAAGTCGCTCCTGGTAGCCGAGTGCAGTGACAAGAATTTATGCCTCCGAGACATTAAACGGCAATAAAAGTGAATTTTAAAGCGTTTTAAAACTCAACTGGAGTAAATAAAGTTTCGGTTTAGATTGTAAAGACACATGGCCCTAATATGACCACCCACCCGATCCGCCTGCAACCTTCCGAAATATTGTGCATTGTCAATCAATGGTGTCAAAACGTCACGTTTCCATTTCAAAATTAAATCAAATTTCAAATTCCTGTGTAATTCGATTCCTTTAAGCGGCGGGATTTTTTCTGGGTTATGTTAGTCAGGGGATTTATGGGCGACCGATCGAACCTGGAAAAAATCTTGGCGTATATGGAGTACACATTTAGTAGGATAAAATAAACAAATTTAAGATGCAATAAAACTCGAAGCATAAAAAGGAGCCAAATTCATCTGCGTGTAGCCGCTGACAGATCGTAGAACTCCACCGTAAATATGTTAAATTTGTACATCAGAAGAGGTTATCGCTGAAGAAGGAAATTTTATTTATTTACGCGCACCTATTACTTCCTGAGAATTTAAAGCTGTGTAAAGAAATTCACAGATAAAATTTTATTTGTCCTGCGGACGCACGTGCGCCACCACCTGCCACCGCTCATAAGCCATAACTCCCCGGGAATTATTAAAAACACAGTGATTTACGCGCTCGGGCCACAAAATCAAAAAAACCTGAAATAGACCAGGGCAAAAGTTACAATAACAGGGATCGTGTTCACGCGCGAGAAAAAATAAATTTCGGGACATAAAATTCGACTATTACACAGCCAATAAAATATCAAAATATTAATTGGGAACATGTGTAAGGGGATCAATTTACGCCGCGAAACATGTTAATAATTAATATGTGGAAGTGGATGTGGGCCAGAGAAAAATTCCGGGAATGCGGTCGCGTGTCGTCGTTTTTCTATCGAAAGAATTATGTCATCTTTCGCTTCATGATTTTACAACTCGAAACACAAAAGGCCACCCCAATCATTGATGAAGCATTCAAAACTCTTTATTATGCGGATACTCAGAAGAAGAGTTGATGAAGTGACATGAGCGAGGGTCAAGAGTTTAGGTTCAGCTTGATTGTTTACTCGGCGGTGTATACCTTCTCTAATCAAAAAGGACCATTAAAACGTGCCGGTTTTTTGTGCATAAAGCAAAAAAAATAACTGGCAAGCGCGAGCAACGAAACGTCCATCCCGTGGTGGAGAAAACAGAGCGCGCTTGTTTAAAGCCAATGCTCCGTGCAAATTGCACTTCTTTGATGATAACTTCACTAAAAGCTAATTGCTCTGTGTTGATTTGTTAACTACTTTTTGCCACTGTACTTTACGCTTTATGAACTAAACTGGCAATATATCATCGTCTCGATTTTCTCTTTTATCTCTCGTCTCGTGTAATTTAAACGGTGTCCGTTTCTCTAAACCGGATTCGTGATGAAGTGGCTGCCGTTTTTCGGATCACTTGAAAATAATCTAATCTAAATTGTACGTAAACATAAGTCGAGTTAAGGTAATCATTGGTCTTATTATCGACAATAAAGCCAGCGAGTGTCATAAATCTCCGCCGTACAAGTTATTAAAGCTCCCATAAACTTAAGTATGACATAAAAAGTTAAGTTCAAATCAACTTTTAAAAAGGGCTGTGGGTTAGATTTACGTGGCGTCGCCTTGGCGTGCTTGAGATTAAAAATTGGTTGTGAAAAAATCGCCGAAAAACTTAATTGTAATTGGTTTTGATTTTATGGTCGATGACTACAAATTGAAGTGCGAATGAGTGGAGTGAATTATGTCATCGGGATTGCCCTATAAAAATGAAGAATTTTAATGTTTCATGGCGGTTTCGGTTGTCACTGCCTGTTTAATATTAAATTCCCCGAGTTTTCCAGGGCTTTCCTGAACAAACACAGACAATATGTAGAATGTGATAGAAAACAAAAACATTGCGCTTTAATTAATTTTCATGAAAAGTAAGAAATAAAAATAAGATGACAACAATATTAACAGTCGAGTACAATTAGTTTTGCTTTATTCAATTTTCATCAGGAATAATAAGATGTTGCTAACAAAATTAGCAGTCGAGTGCATCTTAGTTTTGGTTTAATCAATTTTCATCAAAAATAAAAAACAAAAGTGAAATATTGACAACAATATTAGCAGTCAAATGCACGTTATTTTTAGTTTAATCAATTTTCATCAAAAATAAGAAACAATTGTAAAATATTGATAACAATATTAGCAACCGAGTGGACGTTAGTTTTGCTTCAATCAATTTTCATCAAAAGTAAGAAACGAAAATAAAATATTCATAACAACATTAGTAGTCGAGTGCATCTTAGTTTTTGGTTTAATCAATTTTCATCAAAAATAAAAAACAAAAGTAAAATATTGATAACAATATTAGCAGCCGAGTGGACGTTAGTTTTGTTTCAATCAATGTTCATCAAAAGTAAGAAACAAAAATAAAATATTCATAACAACGTTAGCAGTAGAGTGCATCACAGTTTTTGTCTAATCAATTTTCATCAAAAATAAAAAACAAAAATAAAATATTCATAACAATATTAGCAGTCGAGTGCATCTTAGTTTTGGTTTAATCAATTTTCATCAAAAATAAGAAACAAAAGTAAAATATTGATAACAATATTAGCAGCCGAGTGGACGTTTCAATTAATTTTCATCAAAAGTAAGAAACAAAAATAAAATATTCAAAACAACATTAGCAGTCAAATGCATCTTAGTTTTGGTTTAATCAATTTTCATCAAAAATAAAAAACAAAAGTAAAATATTCATAACAATATTAGCAGTCGAGTGCATCTTAGTTTTGGTTTAATCAATTTTCATCAAAAATAAAAAACAAAAGTAAAATATTGATAACAATAATAGCAGGCGAGTGGACGTTAGTTTTGTTTCAATCAATGTTCATCAAAAGTAAGAAACAAAAATAAAATATGCATAACAACATTAGCAGTAGAGTGTATCTTAGTTTTGGTTTAATCAATTTTCATCAGAACTAAGAAACAAAAGTGAAATATTGATAATAATATTTGCAGTTGAGTGCACGTTAGTTTTTTGTTTCATCAATTTTCATCAAAAATAAAAAACAGTAAAATATCAATAACAATATTGGCATTTTAGTTTCGGTTTAATTAATTTTCGTTAAAAAAACAAAATCAAAATAAAATATAATAACATAAAACAATGCATTAGAAATCTTGAAATTATGAAAAAGAAATCATGAACTTAAATTTTCTGTGCAAATTTTAATAAGTTCAGTGATTTTTTATCTTAAGAAGTGGAACACTCGTCACATTTCCATCTCGTAAACAAAATTTGGTTTTTAGCCCAACGCTCCCCTTAGGTCGGTAATGCGCGACCGATAAATGTTCACACTTTCTAACGCATAACTACCATGAAATTGAATTTATTTGTTCTCTCATTGCTACATAGTAAAACAGGCCTTTCTTAACCCATCAACTTGACACTTTTTCAAGCGAATGACGCACTTGAATTTTTTCATAATTAAAACTGCCCATAAATAAGGGGAAAAAATTCGTCCACCAACAACGTCCAGAATGTGGTCGGGCGTTACCACGCACTGGCAGTTGAGCGACCGCCGGGCAGACATACAGACAAAAAATGCATCATCACATGGACATATTAATTAAAATAAAATAATCGAGATAATGCGAAGCGTATAAATCTGCGGAATGAATGCGGCGTGAGTTCAGAGAATATGAGTTTATCTGACGCACTTCCGGCCAGAAATTGTCTCGATGTGCTGACCAGCGTATTATGTTACCCCAGACTCATTAATACAAAACATATTGTTGTAATTTCGCTCTCGAATTCAATTTATCAAGTCGGTCGGCGATTTTCAGAATTTTACGTAAAAACAAGGTAAGTCCGACCTTATCATTGCATTTCTGTTTACTTATTAAACCCCCCTTTATTTGAATATTATTATCATGGGAAAGAATAATACGTTGACGGTCTCACACAATATCTCGTATGGGTGTGACATACATAGATTTATATGCAATAAATAATTTTTGTTGAATTTTGCAGGAAGGAGATCGTATTATTATTATAGGGGTGAAATTAGGATACAATCCTTTTTAAAATTTAAAATGAGGAATACGTTCAAGAAATACAAAGCTCAATGTACAGTATAAGACGGAACTACTTCATCTTAGCCAAGTTTCTGGGTTAACTAGTGACAAATAAAACGATACTTAAATCAGAACCAGTTTATCCAGATTTGACTGTATCTCGAAGTAATAAGCGGAATTGTGACAGTTTGTGACAAGGGATTAGGGGGTCTTTTTAAAAATGTGACATCACAAAGAGTATTTTGTCAACCTAGGCGAACCTCTCATTTATTGTGTTTTCCTTTATAAATGAAAATAATTTTGCTTCTGTGACGTGACGCATGTGGAGGAAGGGGTGTTTGGTACAGTGTGACACATTGTGACATGGGGACAGGGTAGGGGTTAAATTTGACGGAAAACCTGTGACATCATCTATGGAAGCCGCCTAAGTTGCAATATCAATATAAATATCAAATTTTTTGTGTCCAAATTAAATTAATTTATTAATCTTTACCTTTTCAGGGCCCACTTGTTTTTCTGTTTCAGGAATAAATCATTTTTCTTTCAGGAATAATATTTCGGTAGTTTATATTGTTTTTCTTTGCTTGGTGATTACGTTGTTTGAGATTGGTTTTGCACGTCTGCAGTTGACCAGGGCTGCCGGTGTATTTTTCAATTCCCCGGCTTTTGCAGGTTTTTCCTGATCAAATACATAATTTGTAAAATGTTATCGAAAGTACGAAATTTTAGATGCACAAACTACAGTAGATGCTCGGTTATGTGAACTAACAGAAACTGGGAGGTGTTCATAAAAGCAAATTGTTCATATAATCTAAGGTGACCAAACGTACTTCTCCTTTAGGGAGTTTTGTACTCCTTTTTTGTGAACCGTAATCCTTTTAAAACGAGTACTCCAAAAGTACTCCTTTGCATTCTTTTGTACTCCTTGGTACTTCTAAAAATATAAAAACTTGGCATTTAACTTTAACCTTTAACCATTAAAAAAAGAGTTTCCATTTATTGTAGAAAACAAAGGAAATGATGATTCTATGGTTAAATGTACAATCTGCAAAGGAGAATTTTCTATTGCGATTGGTGGACGAAGTGCAATAACAAAGCACATTGATACTAATAAACATAAAACATCTCTAGATGCAGCGGCTTCAACTTCTAAACTAAATACATTTTTTAAAACTGATAGTTTTGGACCAAATGAAGATTGAAATCAAAAGTATTTCAAAGAAAAATAATCACTTCTATTCTTGGTTGATGAAGTTTTCCATTTTCTTGTTTTCAAACGATTACAACAAGGGTTGACTCTTAAGAGTCGGTTTGCCTAGGTGAAATCATGCAACTTTTAAGATTCAACCCTTGTTGTAATCATTTGAAAACAAGAAAGTGTAATTTTTTTTTACCTCAGCACACTTTATGAAAATGTGCACTGCAATTTGCATGGTTTTACCTAGAAAAAACGACTTTTAAAATTCAACCCTTGTTGTAATCATTTGAAAACAAGAAAATTTTTAAAATACTTTGGATTTTTTGCTTTGCCTATTACAAGTGGTTTAATTTTGTGCAAGCAAGGAAGTTAGCCAAATTTTTCATCTTCCTCCCTGGAGCTGTTCTTTCATCAATTTTTACCAAACTTTTCTCGGGAAGTAGCCCCTAAAAGAGACCAGTGTCGTCGGCATTATGAATTTGGTTATTTGTTAGATTTAATCTGTATATAGTTGAGCACAGATCTTATTTGAAAGGAACCACGAGTTCAGGATTTGTTGCATGTTTTTCACCAGATACCTTTAAGAATCGGATGTCAAATCTGCATTTAAATTCTTGTAGTCACCCAACACTAGCAAAAAAATCATCCACCTCTCTTTCAGAACTTCATGTAAAGACTTTTCTTTAATTTTCACTAGTTTACTCATTATTGGAAGGTTCTTTGCTCTTTGTTTGCAGAACCATTTATACAGTTTATTTTCTATTCTGTACCAACAAGATGGGAGAATCTTCACTTAATCGAGATTGAGCTTGTTCACTCTATAGAACCTGGTGTATAAAATTTTTACTGTTCACGGTTGTGGAATGTTCATATAATGAAGTGTTTATTTTACCGAGGTCCTACTGTATTACTAAAAAACGTAGAAACAATAAAATTTTTAAAAAAAATCAGGGAAAATTTCGACTACCGTATTTAGGCGTGTAGAGGTTGCACTTTTATTACTAAAAATAAGTAGGTAAAAATGGAGTGCGGCTTATACTTGGAGCTTTTAAATTAAATGCAGTAAACACTCTTTAGTTTAGAACAATGCACAATATTGACACATTTCGCAGAACCTACTTCGAGTCTAAGATGGAACTCAGAAAAAAGAAATCCCTACAAATGTCGTCTCCAAATTCACGTGCGGCTTATACACGCACGATGCACGCCTAAATACGGTATATCTCAATTGCTAATTAATCAATTTATTAGTCTCTTTGACGTACGAATATCAAGATATTTTCACGCAATTTAGTGTAATTGAATTAATTATACCAATTTACGTTTCTTAAATAAAGGTATTTTTGTATTACAAGGTAGTTTTTATATGATTTACAATAGGAGGTGACCAACTTATCCAACAATGGGATTAGTTAAGGACACTGCACTTATTATTCATGGCAGTGTTATGAACTAAAGAAATTGAAGAGCACAAGATACATTTTACAGGTACGGGTAAGGGTCGTCAATCTTTCTTCACAAATTTGTTTCACGGCAGTTTTCGAACACATGTATAGAAATTTTTCCCAAAATGTTTTTTTTTTACTTTGTGGCCTCAAATAAAAATATTTTGAAAGTTTTTTTGCACTCACCTAACAATATTTACTAGGTATTATGGGCCCGGCGGTAAAACTTATATCACCCTGTACATGATAAGTGAAATTTGAAATTAATAAATTAATAAATAATTTTTGGAATAAATTCGACGAAATGCTAATAAAGATATCAGAGACTCAAAAAAGGCTTTGCACGTATCAAGAACAACACGAATGATATTCACCTTTCAAACGTCGCTAATGAAATCATTGTAACACCATCGAACAACTCATATTTTGCCTTGGAACAATACTAGCTGCATACCTGAGCGGAATATTCCGAGTGCACAACTTGTACCTGTCAAACTTCAACCTTCTCAATAATGATGTTGATTGCGGATTCCTATTCACCAAAACGAAACGTCTTGTAACCAGGCACTCTACGTTATTTTTAAAGCCCCGCCGTCAATATTTACGTTCAATTTTATTAATTAAATAATTCCGGCCAGCAATTTCAGAAATTGCACACCCACTTAATCGGAAAAAAACTGCGTACTTCTTGTAGCCTCATCACTCTTATCTGCACTTTGTTTATGTCTGTGCGCCATTGAGCGCGTTTCACTTTGTCAGCAGAAAAAGACTGTCTTGTTTTTTTTTGTTCGATTTTTGAAACGAAAAGCCACAAGTGGTAAAAATATTTTTATTATAAAGTAATTTTATAAAAAGGATATCTTTCTTTACAGAACGTTAGCTTACATGAAATTAATGTGTTAAACTGGATAACATATCAACTATCCTAAATTTTCTACATTATTTCAGATCTTATAAAAATAGCGATTACGCCGTAAAATAATTAATATATTAATATGAAATTTCTACAGTGCGTTGTCCTCGACTTACATCGTGTAGTGGTGGCCCCATCCTTCCGCGGAAGAGCCGCCGTTGCTATTCGAGTAGACCTGCGCCCTTTGCGGCAAATATTGATAAGAGGGTAAATACTGGTGGGCGCTACTCGAATAGTATGCGTTGTTGGACGAGAGAGGCACCGACGGCTGATAAGCGAACACGGCCGAGCTGGGCGAAGAATACCTCTCGGTCTTGAAGAGCGACGAGCTCGGCTGCAGCTCGTGATAGCGCGCGAACGACAGCGGCAGATTCTCTTCGTAGCTCTCCTGCTGGCTGTGGTTCTCCGCGTATATTCTTTTATTTTTGTTGTTGTTGCTCTCGTCTTCGGCGCTGTGTTTCAAATAGTTCTCCTGATAAAATCCCGCTTGATAACCGTGACTGGTCTCGGTCGGTAAATATTGATCTAAGTCGTTGCTATCTAAACAATCTTCCGGTATATAAGTAGTATCTAGCTCCGATAATCGATTAAAATCGATGCTGCTTGATTGCTCTATGCAGGACCTCAACGGTTGCGGCGTTATCGAGGGGCTGTGCGGCTGTGACGAGCAGGACGACGGCGACGTCGAGCTGTGGCTCCTGGGACTGCACGGGGAGTCCTCTTGTTTTAGAGAGCGTGTGAATGTTATGTTGTGGACGTGGGTTAGGTGGTGGGTCGGTTCTCCCTTGTTCTGTTTTCTTCTCCGCGGCTGGTATTTGTAGTCGGGGTGCTCGCGTTTGTGGATCACCCGCAGACGTTCAGCTTCTTCGACGAACGGTTTCTTGTCGATTTCGCTCTGCTCCCTGCAATTAAACGATTTTATGGTTTAAATTACATTTCTTGTCGAAAATCTATGATAGCTATTTTTAAAGTTCTTTTGATTTACTTATTCGGACAAAATCTAAATTGGTTAATTGTTACCACAGAAAGGAATATGATTACAGTAAACCCTCCGACAACGCGATAATCCTATAAATCGGTTTCCTTATACGCGGAGCAAATATTGGGACGGCCCTTCTATAACGCGATGCGATTTCCATATAACGCGGTAGTCCCATAATGCGATTCCTTTTCTTAATCAGCTTGAGCAGTTTTTAAATTTAATTTCATATCTTTTGACATAATATTCTTGTATACTGGGAGTTTATAGTCACAATAATGTCTTTGTCGGTTTTTTGAAATAACAACCAATATTTTTTTTTGTGATTTTGATAGGTCTTTTAACTGCCAAACCGACGCTATTTAAAAATGACCGACAAAAAATAAAGTAGTTATTCAATGCAACTATTAAGTTTTGAAAAAAATTAAAAAATAAATTAAAGAGGTTTTGGTAGAATTACAAAAATGCAACTGCTTTTGAAAACCGAGATGAAAATTTGCAAAGAGAAGAGGATATTCGGGCCATTAAAAAAGGGTTAGGCTTATAATATATGCCGGTGATGATGAATGTTAAAAGCATCTAATAATAAATGAAGTTTTTTTGTTGGAAACAATTTTTTTAGTTTATATCATACTTAAACCTCCATAATTATAATTCTTAGTTTTTTATAACATGATTTCCATACAACACTATACGCAGTTTCCAAATAACCATACTAAGTCAACTTTCAATATAAATAAAAATATTTGGAATTATGGACCCAATAAGCAATTTTCTAGATATGGGATATACCGAGGAAATACAAATAAAAAAGATTTTTGCTGTAAATTAAAAAGTAGAAGCAGGGTAAAGACACCAGTTTCAGTCACTATACGACTTTTATTTATAAGGTTTGCGGTAAGTAAAGAATTAAGAATGTGACCCTGTGCTAATAAGGTTTAATTAATAAAATCAACATTCGATATAAGTTTCGTTAGTTACGACGGATCATATTTCTGCGCTTCAATTATTTGTTTCACCTTAAATTCATTTTTTTGTAGTGTTAAAGAAGGCTCATTGAAGGACAAGTGTCCGAAAGTGGTGAATTAATTAAATTACCAATATTTACAGCGTAAATAATATAAAGACAGTTCAAGATGTAAATATGTCTATTCTTAGTCATCTGTTAATTTCTTCAATTACAAATTTGCTCCAAGTGGTTAAAAGTGGTGCCTGTACCCTACATTCCGTATTAAAATGCAAGAGCGTGGTAACACAGTGATCGCAACTTTCTGTTTTCAATTTGCTCCACAAACAAATGTACTTATACATTGAATAATGAACCAAATATTCAAATCACTCGAAATTGGGCTCAGAAAACCCTAGAATAAATTAATAAATTAATATCTGGCTTGAGATTTTTAGTAACAATATTATCAAGCCATTTGAAATTGAAGGAAATTTAAATTCATCAACGTATTAGAAATATTAATAACTAAGGTAGGGAACAAGTTGCAAGAGAAAACCAGAAAACTGCTTACAACATTTTGACTTATTGTTGGATGTTAAAAATGTTTAAACATTGTATTGATAGAGGTGGTGTTTTGAATTGGCAAGCAAGATCTCTTGATTTAGCACCATACATTTTTTTTTTTGGTGGGACCACCTTAACTTGTGCTAATAATAATAGTAAATTTAAATTCAAGTTCAAATTTAACGGTATTTTTCCCGATATGGAATTAATTATTTAGGTATGACTTACGTGCCGATTTTCCTACTGACGATGGAAACAAAAACTTGCGTAATATTTTTAAAATAAAAATTTACAAGTTATAGGAAATAAAATAAAATAAAAAGAAGTGCACATAATGCCAGTAACGTTTTAAAATGTTTCGAAGTGTGTTCAAAAGTTTTAAAATGTTTGTTTTAAATGTAAATGTAAAAATGTGACGAGGAATAAAACATTCCAAAATAAGAAGAAAAAAAAAGATATGGAACAAGGAAAAATCGACACGTAAGTCATACCTAAATTAACTTGTGCTCTTTATGGGGCTTGACAAGCCCCACGCGAGTAGTTACGTTATTTAAAATTTTCTAAACTTTGCTAACATAACGTTGATATTTGTCATAAAATATTAATATACACTGTGCGTCTAATGTTGCTTCTCCTTTTCTCCTTCAAACTTTAGAACGAGTCGAGTTAAAAAATTCGAGCAAAATTGAGGGTTGAATCATAGCGGCATCAGCTGACCAGGGTGGTTACCAATATTCATTTTCCAAATTCCCTGACTTTTCCAGGTTTTTCAGATCAAAAATTGAAAAATTCCGGAAAGGTCCAAATTAAGAAAAACAACTTGCACATAGAGAACATTTTCGTAAACAATAACTGAGGGACAGATTTATTACACAAAATACAGGTAGCCCTCGGTTTACGCCGCAGTTCCGTTCTTACAAAAGCCGACGCAAATCGAATCGGCGTAAAAGAACCCATATTTACAGTGATGTATAGGGTTAGGTTCTACATAAGTGAAAAAGAAGCAAATCATTTTATTTATTAATACATAATAATGCAAAATGCATATACACCTATCCACCGATTTACACGGAAGATTGGTTCCTCAAGAAACCGTGTAAAACGGAATTTTGAATTTTTATAGGCAAAACCGTGTAAATCGAAAACAACGTCATTTATTTAACGTAATTTTTTTTAATAAGATATTTTGAAAAATTAAAATAACAGTTCATTCGTAAAATAACAAATATACAGCGCGAACCAGTCAAATGGAATAAATTCAGTATCTCAATTATTGTGCATATTTATAAAAAAAACCGTTTATGACATGATATCCTGCAAAGTAAAAATGTCATCCCTAACCTCAACCTCAACTCCCTTCGAGTGACAGTTTCAACCCCCAAATTTTTAAATAGGAAGTAGGGGCTTGTGATATCCCATTTTAAAGGTCTCTTCATACTCTATTAAAAACTGTTATGGTTTAAAATTTTATTGGGAAAAAATTGTAAAAAAATTACAAAAAATAATTGTTTATCACTAACCAGTAAATATGAAGTTAAAAAAATTCTGATTAGTAAAAACACAATGATGTAAACTTTTCTACTGGCACAAATTTACTGCAGTAATTTACGCGAATACGTAGGAAGTTTTATTGTGCATAAAAAACGGGGAATCACCAATATGTATAACCAAGTGAACGGAGTTAAAAAATGATTGTAGAAATATGTACTCATCTAAAATATTCATTTTTACCATTTTATTTTGAATTCGTTATTTTGAAAACCGTGTAAAAGCGAAATCGTGTAAAAAAGTATCGTGAAAATCGGGGAATAGGTGTATTATAAATTTAATTTTTCAAATGTATTTTAAGATAAAATGAAGTGAAACGTTTTTATTAAAAAATATTAAGAAAAACAAATGAAATTTCAAAGTTTCGGATCTCTTACATTTTTTGGAAAAAAGAATCCACAACGCGGCTCAACACTGAAACGAAAATCAGTCTAACATAGGAAGAATCGGTGAATTACCCAATTATGTACACGGCGAAACGGTGAATTGCACAGAGGCGTTATTGTGAATCGGCATAAATTCAGCCGGCGTAAATCGAGGGCTACTTGTATTTAAAAAGAGACACTTTTGTTAAAACAAATAAGGGCTCTGTAAACAAAGTTCAAAACACTTTAAAAAAATGTAGTTTTAATTCTTTTTAATTTAGACACTACCCTGTACTGAAAGTTTTATGGATGTAACTCACTTTCCTGGACAGAACTCTCACTTGCAGTGCTCAAGGTTTGACTTTCAGGACGTATATTACTACATAACGAACTATTAATAAAAATATTAATTTCAAGTTGCCACATTTTTTGCTAAATTTAAAATTTTAGGTAGTTTTCTGAAGGAATATGTTTTGTCTTGTAATCAAAGTCAATGGCTCAAAAAATTCCCTGATTTTTTCGGTTTTTTTACAAAATTCCCTGACTATTCCCTGACTTTCCAGACCAAACCAAATTCCCTGACTTTTCCAGGTTTTTCCAGGTTTTCCAGAAAGTAACCACCCTGGCTGACGTACACGAAACGAAACACAACTGGCATGTGCCCTTAGTTTGTTTATTGTAAACGGAACTTTTGGATAAAATCGCCAGGAACGCCTCAAATTTAAAATAATTCATAATAATTCAAATTGCACGTGACTATTACGCCGATTTGTTGCTATATTTGGTTAGTAAATATATTACAGCACTTGCAATATTTAAGTTGCGGTAGTATGTACAAATGGGTGTAACTGACTTGAAGAAAAAATGTTCCATATTAAGAACAGTTCGATATTTAATTATAATGTTTGATTTATGAGTGCATTATATAGTTTTTATTTCGAAAAGTTATTAGAATCGATTTATGCATAACTGTAAGTGAGTTTTGGAAAAAAACCGTTTGTTTGTAGTACCGTCGGTCGTGCTCCTCCGTACGTACGCAATCAGCCCGGTGGAGACCAGCGGGAGGCGCATTCAAAGTCACCGCCGATGCTGCGTAATGTGGCACGAATATTAATTTGGCCGATGGATGCTTGATACGTTCTTTGCCGGATCATTATGTACAATGACTGGGGCGTGTTGTCGTGCCTTATGCCAAAATAAATCCCACTACGTTGGCCAAATGTCATTCCCGCGGACGTATCTTTAATCATGTTAAGTAATACGTAACCGAAACGGGCACGACTTTTTTTCCGATATTTCTTCCGCTAGACATGACTCGCTCGAAATACGTGAGATTCCTTTTCCGTTTATAATTACAACGTGAAACGAGTGGGCGATTTACGGCGTTTTAATGCCTTCTTTTCGCACTTTTAATTGTTAGATTGGTTGGCCCGCGGCGCGAGAGTAAACATACCTGTGCTACTTTGCCTCAAGAACGCGCGCGTACGACTCAATCTATTGCGCGATATCGATAATGTAAAGTCTGCAATGGCCAGGTGCTGAGGAAATCAAAAAAGAACCATAAACAGGAGAAAATGTCATCTGGGCTGAACAAATACGAGCCCTCCTTATTTACTTTCTTCATGCGGTTTTTCCAGAGGGTAGATAACGAGTTTCGAATATCCTGTAAAAATGAATTGCTCAAATCGCATGAATTTTTATAAAAACTTCTGCTTGGAGCGCGCGAGCCCTCCAGTTCAATATTTGATCAAGTTATTAATATCGGAAGCAAGACGTGGATAAAATAGGGTGAAGGCACCATTTTCAGCCAATACACCACACATCTGTCTTTATTTCTTGATAATGTTTTGATATAAGTTTTGTTAGTTATTATAACAATGCCGGATCATATTTCTGTGCTTAAATTGTTCCCCTTGAATTAATTTTTTTAAGTAGAAAGAAAGCAAATTCTAAGAGAGCTTTGACTGTGAAGGTCCTTGAGATTATTGAAAATTTGGAGTTAGACGAAGATGATGTGATAGACATAGTATATATTCCTCCAGTCGTAGTTTCTTTAACCGATGAAGAAAATTTTAACGACAACGAAGCTTGTGATCAGGACAGTTTACAAGAAATAACTGGAACATTCAAAATTTTCGACAAGGAAATCAATGATATTGAAGTTGTAGAAGAGGTTTGTGAAAACGAGGAAATCATTGACAGAGAAATTGCAAACATTGCAAAACCAAAAAAGAAAAAGTTTGGCAATGGAAAAACAAAAAGACATCATATCATATGGTGTAAGACACCAATTGATTATGAAGATTATAATTATAATATCCGAAGAGTTACATGGCAAAAGTTCTATTAAACTTTTCCAACTTTTCGGTTTTTAAACATTTACGCTGCAGATAATAATAGATCAGAATTTGAGCTCACTTCAGAGGATTTGGAAAAATTCTTAGACATTTTGCTTCTAAGCGGATATCTCACTCTGCCTCAGACTAATATGTACTGGTCTACAGATGAAGATGCAGGTGTTGAAATTGTTAAAAGATATATGGCAAGGAACCGTTTCCTCAGTATAAAACGAAATTTGCATCTTGAGCACAATAATAATCTTAACAAAGACGAAGAAGATGGAAGTTAAACAGACTGGTACACTGTCAAACACCAAAATCTCAAATTGAATTTCGATCACAATTGGTACGTGAATTACTACTAAAAAATAAGTGCGACAGTCAAATAACTATTAAACAGGTCGTGCATCTGGAGGATCATTGGACACTTGGTGTAAAACATTCACAAAACTTTTGAAGAACTTCCAAAGTTTGCAAAAGTACCACATACTATCATTGCACAAAATGTGATGTATTCTTGCATTCCAAATGTTTAATGTATTGTTTTGTCTTTCATCTATAAAAAAAACATATTTTCATCCAATTTTAAACAAGGCTTCTTGAAGAACAATGTGGCAGAAAGTGGCGAAATTGCACATATCGCCTAAATAATGAAATTACCAAGATTTACAGCATTTCGGCTCAAGAACTGTAGCATAACTAAAAAATATGAAGACTCAATTCAAGATATAAATAGAATAATATGGCTTTCTACAACCACTACAGAAAATGATCAATATTGTACAAACAATAAACTAAGTAAGCGTATCCTTACGCACGCCGTGTGTTACAGAGTAAAATCGCAGTTAGGAACTTTGATCAACATTATGTTGGTAGCGTAATTGAGTGACAGTTCGGTTTAATTCAAAAAGTAAATAACATTTTTAATAGATTAGTAAAATACTTACTTGTTTACTTACTTTCTATCTGTAATTATCATTAATAATTTTAATTTTTAGATTAGGTAGTCCAATTCATCATCTCTACATAGCGTTGCTAAACTAATAAAACATTTAATTTCTTTATAATTCCCGGAAATTAATGCGGTCAAAGAAAAAGTACAGTACACAACTCTAGCTGTAAAACAATTACGCCCTCGTCAGATTACGGTTCGCGGTGTCATGCGTAATTTTGTTTATTCGTGCGTAATATGTTTCTTACAACTCTCGGTATGTACTACAATCGGGTCTTTTTTATGCGGTAGATACGTTGCACAGAAAACCGCGTAAAAAGATATTGATGATATGGTAAAAATAGGGATAGTTTTCATACTATCCTAAAACCCCATAAAACCAACACAACAAATTAAAAAAAAACGAAAATTGCAAAAAAATCGGAAAAATAACAATGACTAAAAAAAACACAAGGTAAATTGGTTCGAAAATCAGAAATCTTTGCAAAAAAATGAACAAAATTTAGATTTACAATAAGGAAAAAAGAAGTGCCATACTTGCATGGAAAATTATACTTCACGAACATCACGGCTTACACTTATACTTTGTGCATAAAACGCTTTAAATAATGAAAAGAAAAAAAACATTAATTTTTTGAGCACTCGCACTGCTTATACGAAAATTTTATTTAGTGCAACTTGGCGACTTGCTTATCTACAATGGAGAACCACCGTCTATGATACTACGGGGAAGCCTCGAATTTTCTTCAAATTACAAACTGCACAAAAAAACGCATAGAAAAGACCCGAGTGTGTACTATTACTTCATTTGTTAATTTTTTCAATTACAAATTTGCTCAAAGTGGCTAAAAGTGGTGTCTCTACCCTATTTTTCATTAGCTTGGAACTTTCCTTTAAAATAACCCTTGGAGTTGTAATATCGAAAGAAAAATTCATCTTTTATGTGGTAAATGATTTACGGTCAATTTCGTTGTTTGCGTTGCTCGCAGTAAAGCTTATCTCGATTCTTTCACCTAAAATAGGCGCCATCCGAAAAATTATGAACTCCGGATAAGCTTGTAAATAGGAAGTGCGGCATAAAATTAACCCCAAACATTCGACGTTAATTTTCTTCAACAAAATTGTTTTTCATCGTGGAAATTCCCTTCGCTTCAATCAGAAGATAAAAAACTTCGATTGGATCTAAAAAATAATACCGAGCCGTGTTTACATCAACGATTACCAACATCAACTTCTGATTACATTCAGATATACACAAAATGAAATGGAACTGAACCTTTTTAGTTTTGTTTTATTTAGATGTTAACATACATTTTCATTGCGATAAGTGATTTAAGCTTTTTTCGTCTGTGAAAATTTAAAAAAAATTGTTTACAATTTAAAAATCCATAGTGTGACCGCCTATTAATTTTTAGGTCCGATTGTAGGATTTACGGGTAAAAATTCCAGACTCGATTTCGCAAGTTTGTCATCTTTGAAACTTGTACAAAATACTGCCGACAGAATTAGTTTTTGGCATGCTCTTTAAAAGACACCATCCTTCTAGAAGAATTATGGCCACTGGCCCGAGTCACTCAGATCGTAAATTTATTCGGCCAATTGACTTTTGGTCACTTCCACATTTTTTTATTTCCAAGGTTCTGAGAATTAATTCCGGCGATTAAGTAGAAAACTAACTGGAGAATATAACAAATGTCCCGTGGCTATATTTAGTGACTGCTAATCAATTTGTAATTATCAGTTGGGTGGCATTTTCTTTTTTTTGGTCCATTCCCATGGCTGGAAAATAACTGCGACCAATTCATTCATTGTAATCTCTAATTAAAATTGAAAATATTTTCAACTGATGCACGAAACATAGATTAGAAAATATATGAGGACCTCGAATAGGGTAGAGACACCACTTTCAGCCACTACACCACTTTTATAAATAGTGATGTGGTTTACGGATATTTTTCAATTACAAATTTTCTTAAAGTGGCTAAAAGTGGTATCTCTACTCTAACACAAGTGCATTTGAAGCAACATGAACTGCTAACATACAAATGTAATTGTTTCGAAAAGAAATCAAAAAGGGGAAGATCCAAATATGGGCTAGAATCTAATAGGGGTAGTATGGGCGATAAATGTAGGTACATTGCAGAGTTAGGAATTAGCTTTGATATAAAAATGTGTATTTTTATAAATTAAAATCGCCTGATTCCAGAATTTATTTAAAAAATAATCAATTTGTCAATTTTCTTTCTCAATTTGATTGGAGAATTTGAACCCTGACCTTTTGCGTCATTTCGGGGGATGACTGTACACAAATCCACCAATCAACCGCTTGTGGTTAATTGCTTTTTATTTCCGACTCAGTAAAAAACCTTCCCTGCACCCCAATGAAATGACAAAATGTACTTTGTCGGTTTGAATGAAATGAGCATTAATTAAAAATCGCAGGTTGTCGATTAGTGAAAATGAAGCTTTTTGTGAGTTGCGACAGGAATGATATGAGAACTTCGGGTAAAAATTGTTTGGATATGAAGTTCGATCGTATTTACCAGTCGGCTGGAGTCTCGGATATAGTTTAAACGAGCGAATAACCAAATTATAAACAGAACGATTTGAAACTCCGTCGCTTGTATACTTTTGTCTTTGATTATTTATCTTGAAATTAATCACTTTCGCAGTTACTAAAATGAGGCTGCAGCGACGTTACCATGCAGGTTATAATTAGATCATCGCATAAGTCTTATCAGCTTGAAGGTTTGTGTAAAGGCGGGCGCCTTTTGTTCCGCCAACAAAGAATAAAGGCTATTATTAGTAATTCTGCTTTGTTTTAAAATGTAGACCGCCGGAAAAAAAATCGGCATAAAGACAATCAAATGTTGGGGCAGATTACATAAATGTTATGACGGCCGATTTGTTTTCGGCGGCGCCGATCATCATCAAACGCGCGGATCGCGGTCCAAAAGATGTTTTGGCGGTGCAGATTATTGCACTTCAAAATAAGCCAATAAATTTATCGCACGAGTATACACAAGTTTTGGCGGTGTATCGACTTCAAGAGGACCGATCTGTTGTTTTTGTGATCGATTTTCGCGCCCGTGCTTCCAACGCTGATAAGATGTTGAATCGATTCCATTTATTTATTTATTGTCGCGGATTTCAACAGCTGAGTTTTCAAGGTGAATCGCGTTCGAAAAATGATTTTCGTGGAACTAAGTATGACTTTTTTCAAGGGGATTTATTATGGCTAAATGTGCATGTACCTAAGTGATAATTTCTTTTGTGTTTATAATTTACGTAACTGATATGTGCTAAATAATTTTTATTATTAATTATTTTTTTGTTCCGATGACGTTGGAGTTGCGGCCGAAGATAAGATTATTCTTATAGTTCAGTTGAAACTTGTGATAAATTGTTCTGAAATTAATTTCGGACACTATTGCCGGAATCAGATACAAACATTACAGTTTTTGCAAGATCTCAGGCCAAACTTGAATTTAACAAAAGGGAAAAATTAACTTCCATACCACAAAACAGTGGTTGATTTAAATTGTACACATTTGCTACTGAAGTTCAATCAGTTCAATCATACTTCAATTTGCTGTTTTATCGTTTAAAATGTTTCTTTAGTGTGTTATGTAACAAATAATAAATTATGAAAATATAAACAAATAAAATAAATTTGGAATAAGTATACACAAACGAAGAGATTTTAATGATTAACAGCTGACCGTATTGTTTTTTATTTTTTAATTGTTTTGTTGAGATACAAAGGTCACAGCTTTTGCAATATGTTGACTTAGCATCCGCGAAGGTTAAAAATTCGCCAACAATTCAATTTTTTTCTGGGTTTGTTTCCTATAAATCATATTTTAGACGCTCACAAAATTTCAAAGGGAAACTTCAGTCGATTTATGATAAGTTGATATGAGCAAACCGTCGTTATAAATTCATAAAAAATTCAATATTTTTTTAATTATTGTTCCGTTTTTGGATAACATCATTTCAAGGTATATTTAGCAACTTTCGGTGTGACTTTTCAAAGGATGTTTTAGATCCTAAATAATTTTTAAAAGAAAATATGTAACAGTTTAGAAGTTAAGAATTTTTATGAAATGTTACAGTCGAGGCGTAAAGATAAGTAACTTTAAAAATTCCTAAAAAAATACAACAAATTTTGTACGTTATTGTAGCTGTGATTTTGTAAAAATGTATTTTACATTTCAGGCATTCAGATGTAACTTTAAAAATCCGTAAAAAATTTCAAAAAATTTATATGACATTTTGACTTTGGGTGTGACTTTTCAAAAGTATATATGAGATGCTGAAAACATTTTAAATGAAGTTACAAATTTTTATGCAATGTTGCGTTGCACTCGAGGGAGAAAAATGACCAATTTTAAAAATTCGTAAAAGGTACAACACATTTTATACGCTATTGGACTTTCTAAAAGTGTACTTTACATTCTGAAAAAGTCAGAAATTAATTTCATTACCGCTTTATAAGTTGGGAATTTCTAAGTTCACTGTCGCACTTCGGGTATGCAGATGAAAGGACGAATACATTTAAAAATTCGCCAAAAATTTCAAAAAATTTGTATGATATTTTAACTCCGGTTGTGACTTTTCAAAAGTATATTTTAGATGATGGAAAAATTTGAAATGAAAATATGTACCGGTTTAGAAGTTACACATGTTTATGCAATATTGAACTCGAGGGAGAAAAATGAGCAACTTTAAAAATTCGTAAAAAGTACAACAAATTTTATACGATATTATGGCTTTAGCTATGACTTTCTAAAGGTGCACTTTACATCCTGAAAATGTTAGAAATTAATTTCATTACCGGTTATAAGTTACGAATTTTTAAATGCAATGTTGTGGAGAGTAACTTTAAACATCCGCAAAAAATTGAACAAAAAATTGTGCGATATTTTGGTTTTGTTTGTGACTTTTGAAAAGTATACTTTAGACCCTGAAAAAATTGTAAATGAAAATATCCACGAGTTCAGAATTTTTATGCAATATTTTATTCGAGGGGTAAAGATGAGTAACTTCAAAAATTCGTAAAACTTACAACAAATTTTATACGTTATTCTGACTTTGACTATGACTTTCCAAAAATGTATATTACACCCTGCAAAAATTAGAAATCAACGTTATCAACGGTTTATAAGTTACGAATTTTTAAACTTAATATTGTGCTTAGGACATTCCAATGAGCGAGTAACTTTAAAAATCCGTAAAAAATTGTGCGATATTTTGGCTTTGGCTGTGGCTTTTCAAAAGTGCACTTTACATCCAGAAGAAATTAGAAAGCAATTTCATTACCGGTTTATAAGTTACGAATTTTTAAACTTAGTTGCGCGCTTTAAGATGAAAATGGTAGATTTATTTACTTTTCACATAAGAGCAATTTGCAGCATGACCAACCAATACCGCAAATTCCGGCATTATTCATCATTAAAGTGACGCAGTGGGCAGATCAAAAACCGGAAAAATAAATTTTCCAATTAAGCCTCGAAATTTTGAACTCGAGTGTGCTAATATCCAACGCAAACAAATTACAGCAAACACTTAAACGTCACCGTAAACAATCTACACCCACTAAAAAAAACACGGTTTTTAATCGTCGAAAATCATTTTTAAGGTGAGCTTAATAAAACGATTAACAAGTACCGTTGACCTACACCGTCGTTCCATGCCTTCAGATATCGTATCGCACAATTAAAGTTATTAAATTTCATTCCGTTTGCTAATTGTAAACAAGCGAGTTGTGCTTACCTACGATTTTTTATTCAGTGATTTATTGGGTGTTGTTTACTCTGGGCGATAATAAGCAATTCTATAAAAATGGAATTTCACTATTACTCGATTAAATTAAATTAAATGTGATAAAATAGCAGGGTATCACGTTTTATTGTTTTGAAAGAAATACGAGATTTAGTAATCGTTTGTTTGGGTAAAAAAACTATAAATATTTAAAGTATCTGGAGATGTCCTGATAGATGGTTTATTCACCCCGAAATTACAACGTTATAGTAATCGATGGGAAATTTACTCGCAGACGACCACGTAATTCTAATCAAAAGTTTGGCCTGAGAAGACCGTCAGATTGGTACGATTTAGTTTATCGTTCTTGATTGGAATTTAAGAACTTGTTTCGTAACAACTTTGATCGACGACCCCCACGCGAACTTTTAAGCAAGTTGGGGGGTTGTACTAACAAATATTTTCTTAATTACCATAAAAAGATGATGTTTATTTGGAAAAGTCACTTTACTTAAACGCAAATGAAGTTGTGAATGTGAAACACATACATAATAACTCTCGTTGCAATAATAACATTACGGTCTACTATTTTTTCGTTTTACGCAGCTACGTTATTTCCTTGGGGCCATTCATGTAAACAGTTATTAGCTTAACGTAAATATCGATGCTTTTTCAAATTTTCACGTTCGGAGTAATTTCTCCGCCTCTGCGGAATTCACACACTTCATTTATTACCGGTTCACTTAGCATGTTTTTTTGGCCTCCCACTTTTTATGATTTTCATTAATCAAATAATAATCTTGCAGTAAAAGCAATTCTCGAGTAAAACAAGCTGCTGATCGTGGAATGCCTTTCGTCCTCAAATTACATAGAGGAGGAGAAGATTTCGAATTTGGGCGACCCTATATACTATATCTGTCAACTCGGTGAGTGGAGATATGAAGTACACATTTATCCATTTTATCCATTCTCGAGTTAATTTATTTTATAAATCGGTGTTACAACCATCGAACCTAAATGCAATTTACCTATAATTTCACTTAATGAAAATATAAGATTTTTTTTATCAATAACAGAAGATTGTGAAACATGACATAATTAAAATCAATAATGTCATTAATGGCAGATTATTTGAAAGGGTACCCAACGTTAGTTTGTTTACTGATTGCCATGGTTACGACCTTGCTTACGGACCGGTGGACGGTAAGGAAATTATTATGTACCTACAACAGATTCCAGTGTTCTAAACCACCCGAACCATCATTTTAAAATCTAGGGAAGTGGTAATTTTAAAATAAAAAACTATGTAATTTATACAATGTGTCCACGGAAGGTGTTGACAAGGAAATTTTTTTAATTAAAATTACAAAAGATGTTTTGTAATTTTTAGAACACCTCTACATTTTAAGACTATCCAAGACAAGCAAAAATTTTTATAAAGAACAACTTTTTGGTGTAAAGTCAACCTTATTTGTGGACACATTGTATACCGGGTATACTCTATCGAATGGTGATATTCGCAACTTACGGTTATGACCGGAAATGGACGATATTAGGACCGTAAGTAACTGTTTTTAACTGAACATGGATTTCTAATTATTGGAGATTCGAATTTTATATAAACTCTGGTAACTCTGATCTTCGAACGACGCCGTTAGTTCGACCACCCTCATCATGCATTTAAAAAAATTAAAATACAGCTCTTTCAATTGATGATATTTTGAGCTTTGGTTTTGGTTAGAAAAGGGTTATTTAAACCGGAAATTGACGTTTTCAAAGAAAATATGCTATTTTTCTTACAGATTCGGATTTTATGTATAAAATATGACACTTTGGAAAGTGTTTCGAAAAATTCCATGAATTACTTTCAAATCTCAGAGTTGGCATTTCTTGAAAAAATATCTGTTCCCGTTTTCTCGTATAAAACCCAAATTTGTTAGAGAATAATGTGTTTCCTTCAGGAACATTAACTTCCGGTATGAACAACGCTTTTCCAGATGAAACAAAATTTTAATTTGAAATGAAGATAAATAAAAATGATTTGGTAGTTTTAATGATACGTTTAGTGAACGGTACATTAGCAAATAACCTAACACATTTTGCAAAATTTAACGAAAATATTTAAAAATTAAAACAAAATGTAATTTCGTGCAGCGTTGAAAACGAAAATTTTTTCCTCATTGTTGCCGGATTATTGTAAATATCTTTTAGGCTAATATGTTAGATGAATAAATAGTTCTACCATTTTATTTGCTAGAGTTCTTCAAAGCAATATAAACATCAGCGGCGTGCGGTCCGTGGATGCTGTGGATACGGCGCATCCCTTAACATTTTAAAACGTCATGAGTGTTTTCATACCGTATTATATTTGAATTCGTGTAGCTTTACAAATGGTTCGTTTTTTTGAAAATTCACAGCTCGCCGCTGATGAGCATATGTTTTTTGAAAGGGCCGCCAACAGGTGGCGGCCGCGCAACAGGTACATTCATCCTATTTACAATTAGTTTTGTATATCAAACAATCTTAAATGGTCTTGTTTTCTTCGTATAAAGCAGTAAACAATTTTTATAGGAAACTTAACAAACCTACAAAAAAATCAACAATCAATCAAGTACTCGAAGACATCAAACCGAAAATTAAAAAACTCAAGGAAACATTGAAAATTGTTTACAGGGTTACCTTAACGCAAATAAATGACATTAATTAACGTGATCGGAATGCGGTGGATCCAATTCCTTTATCACAAGAAAAATTTAAATATTCAATTTACATAAAAAAATAAATATCTCGATCCATTGTTGCAAGGCGTAAGAACATAAAAACAAACAAAAACAGAAACGAGCCAGATACATAATTTAGTGGTTATACAGGGGGTTTAGAACGCCATAAAGGGAACGATTCATTTCATGCGGGCGGATCGACCGAGTCCAGTTTTGACACATTTCCACCCGGATTTAAAAAAATCGAAATTCTCACGTCGAAAAAAATCGAACCGGTATTACTCAAGCCAGTTCTGGGATCGGATTTATCTTGAGTGATCTCGAGCACACATGTTACTAAATTAATTTCACGTTTACTGGATTACATCGATCCAATTAATTCCAACGTAATTTAAACGACTATTTTTAAATATTAAACGGCGTATCAAACGATTTTTCTGTCTTTACGTTTAATCTTACAGAACAGATAAAAAGCAGAAAGGTCACGGGTCCAGAATGCCCCTTGAAACGGTCAACGTTCGACTTACAGTGACTTTTGGGCTTCATTATCAATTTACAATATCCGCTGCATTTTTTCTGTAATTGGACGATAAATTTTCATTCATATCCGACGTTTGTGAATGAATTCAATTTTTTCGAACCGCGAAAAAAACGTGAGTGTTCCCGTCTCACGTTTTTATTTAATTTAGCGTCTAAAAGCAATTGAGGGATTTTTTTCGGGGCTTGTTTATGGGTTAGTGCGAGCGATTTGACAATTTAATGTAGTGATAACAGCTTATGTAATTTGTCACTGATAACACGGCTACCAGTGGCTGTTACTAAATTTTTTTCTTATTTATTGTACACATCCGCAACTCTCGAGAGGTCATTACTTCGTGCGGCCAAAAAAACGCAATTTTCGAAAAACTCACCTCCAAAGTTTTCCCAGCGTTTTGGACAGCTCCGCGTTGTGCATGTGGGGGTATTGGACGGCGAGTTTCCTTCGGGCCGCCTGCGCCCAGACCATGAAGGCGTTCATGGGCCTCTTCACGTGCAGTTTTTGCTTGTCCGTGGACGCCCTGCAAATTCAAAAATGAGGCACGCTTGGCACGTTCGTAGCACGCGACCCGTTCGATCAAAAGGGCCTTTGTTCGTCTAAATTATGATGCAAGGGCTCATTTATCTGACGCGAGAACAAATGACTTTACCATAAATTAGATCCCGTAACACTTAAAATTGGAAATGCTCGAAAATTGACCTCCGGCGAAATTGTCGAAACAACAAGCGCGGTATTTTAACATCACACGAAATTAGTGTCAAAATACTTTTGCAAAATTACCCGAAACCAAACAACTTCAATAGAAACATTTTGTTAAGCAAATACGCCGGACATGACTGTAAATACACTTTGACTACATGAAAAGTACCGTCGTTTAAGCCTAATTAACAGCTATACCTTAATTAAGTGGCTTTAAAATCTCGGGTTTTAAATGTTTTTATGGTGACAGACACACGAAAAACACTTTCTCGCCGAAAAATTGCATTAGATGAAATTTACCAACCCAAGGATAGTGACAAAAAATTGGCCTTCTTTTGCAAGTTACAGAAATAATGTTATCACAAAAGTTGTGGAAATTTGGAATCTTTACAATTTTTATCACAGCGATTTTTTCAAATTTTCAGTCGTTGGCAAGTTATTTGCAAGTTATTGAATTAAAATTTTTAAATGCCCTTAATTTTTCATTAGGTACAATAAAAGTTTCAGTTGGTAAGCGGTATAATTTCCTTTTATTAAAAATTGTCTCCAATTACAAACCAATATCAAGTTATGATCAGTTTCCATAAAGGGGCCTTAATAAAAATCGAATAAAAAAATTGAAAATTGCCCTACTTTTCAAGTTACACAAAAATTGTTTAGAAGCTCTACAATGCAAATTTATCATAATTTCCCCGAATTTCAAAGCTTGATTAAGTTTGATCAATTTACATATCTATAGCCCTATAGTTTTACCAATAAAATCTTAATTACAAAAATTGAAAATGGCCTTACTTTTCAAGTTACAACAAAATCATTTTCTGGAATTTCAATTTGAATGATCAATTTACATATTTATAGCCCTATAGTTTTCCGATGCAATTGTAATTAAAAAAATTGAAAATTGCGTTACTTTTCAAGCTATAAAAAAATATTTCAATAAAAGTTGCCAATGTTGAGAAGCTTCACAATTTACCTACATTTACCACAATTTTCTTGAATTTCAAAGTTTGATAAAATTATGATCAATTTACATATTTCAGGCCTATAGTTTATCAATAAAATTGGAATTGAAAAAATTGATAATTGCCTTACTTTTCAAGCTACAAAAAATTGTTTCAATAAAAGTTGCCAATGTTGAGAAGCTCTATAATTTACATTTACCACAATTTTCTTGAATTGCAAAGCTTGAAGTTAGGATCAGTTAACATATTTGTAGCCCTATAGTTTACCAATAAAATCTTAATTAAAAAATTAAAAAAGAGCTTACTTTTCAAGTTACAACAAAATTATTTTAATAAAAGCTCTACAACTTGTATGCACCATAATTTTCTTAAATTTCAAAGCTTGATCAAGTTATGATCAATTTACATAATTATTTCAGGCCTATAACTTACCAATAAAATTGAAAATAAAAAAATTGAAAATTGCCTTACTTTTCAAGATACAAAAAGTTGACAATGGTGAGAAGCTGCACAATTTACATTCACCATAATTTTCTTGAATTCCAAAAGCTTGATTAAGTTATAATCAATTTACATATTTATGACCCTATAGTTTACCAAAAAATCGTGATAAAAAAAAAATGAAAATGGCCTTACTTTTCAATTTTCAAGAAAATTATTTTTAAAAAAGTTGCCAATATTGCAAAGTTCTACAGTTTGTATTACCATAATTTTCTTCAATTTTAAAGCTTGATCAAGTTATGATCAATTTGCATATTGGGGGCCAATAAAATTCAAATGAAAATAATCGAAAATGACCTGGCTTTTCCAGTTGTGAAAAAAACTGTTTTAAGAAAAGTTGTTTATATTGGAAAGCTCTACAATTTGCATTCATTGCATTTTCTTGCATTTTCGTTGCATTGTTCAAAGCTTGAAGTTATGATCAGTTGACATATTTATAACCCTATAGTTTACCAATAAAATCTTAATTAAAAAATTGAAAATGACCTTACTTTTCAAGTTACAACAAAATTATTTTAATAAAAGCTCTACAATTTCTATTCACCATAATTTTCTTGAATTTCAAAGTTTGATCAATTTACATATTTCAGATCTATAGTTTACCAATAAAAATGGAATTAAAAAAAAAAATTGAAAGGTGCCTTACTTTTCAAGCTACAAAAAAGTTGACAATGGTGAGAAGCTCTACAATTTACATTCATCACAATTTTCTTGAATTCCAAAGCTTGATCAAGTTATAATCAATTTACATTATTTATTGTCCTATAGTTTACCAAAAAATTGTAATAAAAAAATTGAAAATGGCCTTACTTTTCAAGTTTCAACAAAATTATTTTAATAAAAGTTGACAATATGGCAAAGCTCTACAGTTTGTTTGTAGTTTACCAATAAAATTCGAATGAAAATAATCGAAAATGATCTTACTTTTCCAGTTGAAAAAAAATTGTTTTAATAAAAGTTGTTTATGTTGGGAAGCTCTACAATTTGCATTCATTGCATTTTCTTGAATTTCAAAACTTGATCAATTTATAACTAATTTAAAACTCGAATTAAAAAAAATTGAAAATGATCTTGATTTCTAAATCAGAAAAAGTGTTATAACAGAAAATTTCAAAATTTTCGTTTTCATCAATTTTATTGAATTTACTTATTTTTAGTTCACTAATCAAATAATAATACAAACAATAATCTACAGGGAGGAAAAATAATTTCATCTCAAGGGGAAAGAAACTTACTTTGTCACTGTGGGCACCAGGGTCCAATCGTACCCATTGAGAACTTTGGCAACGGCTTCGTTGATCCCATTTTTGTCCATTGGGGCTGGATCCTTGCTGGTGGGCAATGAGGGCGAAGAAGTACCTTGCATCGCAGAACTTCGCGAAAAATCAGACAATATTATTAGCACTACCGAGGCATCAATTAAGGCACTACAGTTTACTAAAAAGAGCACTCGTGAAAACTATGAATGAACCACCTGATTACTACAACGGTTTAAACAATAAAGGACTGTTTTCTAAGTGTATCGCTCTGACACCTTCAGCAACGACATTAATGAAAGAAGTGCTTTCAAACCTTAGGGATACTTTTCATATACCACGCGCTACTTTCAAGATATGATTACTTAAGCAGGCTTGGGCTGTTCTCGTCTTCGTTTTATCTTCGGCTTCGAGGAGGACGAAGTGTCGGACGTTGTGTGAGTCGGATTCAGATGTATGTGTTTATGCTAAGATGCTGCGGGCTCTCAACCAATCGAGAAGAAAACTTATGTTTATAAATACGCCTAGCACGCGTTTATTGGCTAAGAAATTAAGACTTTTTAATTATTTATATCTTATTTTTATTATTTTGCTATTAGTCTGACGATATAATCTGCTCGAGACGTTGCAGTGCCTCGTAATTGCGATATTATGTCTGTTAACGACTTTTTTCGTCGAACTGATTATGGCGGATTTTTCTGGTGTTGGTGAAAAATGCACGACCGAAAATATTTCCAAAGGATTGTAGCCCACGATAGCATGAGAAACATATGATCAGTCGAACCGCCGCATGTGGAGTCCATGAGGCGTAACGTGCGCCGTGACGCATGTCGTCGACTGTAATTATCTACCTGAATCTCTTTCACTAATGATCATTTAAATAGAAACTATGCTGACTGTTATCTTAATCTCAGACGATATCTCTTCATCAGTTCGAAATTCCGTGCCAAAATATAACTCTTCACGTAATTTATTTTCTGTAAAAGAAAAAAAACTTTGTGGACTTCCCATCGGTTTTGGATTTTTTTTTTGTTTCAGTGCAGTCCAACTCTGCATTACGTATATGGTCATAATGAAATCATAACAAGAAACACTCAACAGCACTCGCGAAGAAGCGATTTCGCCAACTTGTGTGCTCTTGCACACTCGGCTGGCGCCTCGTGAGCGAAATTCTTGGTTTCTTCACTTGTGCTGTAATGTACTATTAATTCCATGTAGACAAGGCATAATGTCTGCTCGATGTACTCTTTTTAACCCTAGAATGCTATCGTACGCCGATGCGACGCCTTGCTTGCATACAATAAGCGACTTTAGTTAATATATTTTGAATCGTATTAAATTACAGATAAGTAGCTGATAACGCGCTATAAACCAGTGCCTATCAAACAGGGCGCTAGCCGCGAATAAAATATATTTCGCGTCAGCTCTGGCGAGTTAAATGCGGCGTTTGGAATTTTTGCTATCACTGTTTTGGATGTATAATATAAATAAATAAATGCAAAATCAGCACAAACTCACAGCTCTTATCTGTAAACCGCAATATAATCAATATTGACTACAACCGAATATTGCTTGATACTAACTCCAATAACGATAGCATTCTAAGGTTAAACACCCAAGAACTTCTAATATGGCCAACTTCTAATTGATTTTAAATAATTTTAACCAATTGGACCAATTATGTACGACAGTCGTGGATAACCGCGGGCCACATGCGGCCCGCCGAGAGTTTTGTGCGGCCCGCACTTTTCTTACCTTTTGGAATTTCTTTATATAAAATAAAAAGATAAATTTAATTTTATTTACTACCCTTTGTAGTTTTAAAATGCTTCGTATGATCAGTCAGCTAAAAAGTTTGCCCAGGCTTGATGTAGGGTGAATGCAGTTGTTGTCGGCCATTTAGCTGAATTTCGAGATTACGGTAATCATATCCGGCGAGCAGTTATATTTAATGAACTATCGTGCATGAAATGAGATGAATTGAAGTGTTTTTAGTATAAACGTGCATTGAAAATACCACATTCCCAAGCTTCAATTTTTAAAAATATTTATTTCCCAGTAAATACATAGTTTACCGGTTGTGGACCGATCGCGCAATTCTATAAACAAATACAAAATATTAATGCAACCATATTTATTTTTAAGCTATCGGATAACAGGTACGTTCACCCTACTACTGGAAAACTTATCATTTCCTGTTATTGACATCATTACAATAAATGATAAAAGAGATACTCCTATCTTGGATAAAGATTCAACGGTAAAAAAACATTTTTATGTCATTTTGGATACATCTAACCGAAGCAAATCTCTGTTAATTACTTATAATGGAATTTTCAAACTTTATGACACATCAAATCTGCAATTGATTAGTAGCATTCTCGGAGACGTTAAGTAAGTTACAGCCACTTAAACAGTTAAATCTGTGTTTTGAAAGTTGGTTTGGAAAATATTTTCATAAAATATTCCAGCAACTCTTTATTATACCGGGTGCAGGCGCATTGCCACGAATTCAAAATGCAACCCATCATACACATTTCACAACAATCTTTGACCGAATATTACTTTAAAAACAATCAACCACCCTCAGACAAATAAAATGTGTTTTTAAAATGTGTTTTTTAAATGTAGTTATATAATTGTAATTAAATGTGACAAACTTTGAATTAAAATTTAAAGTGAAGTTTTTTTTGATAAAAAATTCAAGGATATGGAAAATGTAAGTTAAATTAATTAAAATATTTAAAAACAACATTGACAGTTCTCAAAATTAATTTAGCCTTATTAGTAAGCAATACATTATTTAAACAGTTTGCATCTGCATTAATTTTAAGTTACAAAATTGAATTAGTCTTTTTACTAAAAAGGTGCAGATTGAAGTTTGACTAATTGTAGTTTGTCTGGATATGTATTTCCTTTGTATCATGATTGGGATAACGTTGCCTGTATTTTTGTGACATTTGCTGTAAATTGGAATTATTTATTGACACATTTTCGTTTTTAAAAACTATAAACTAAACTATAAATAAAGCGAGGAATAACTCAGACTCTGTATAAACGAGCCGCGACAGAAGCATTCTTTTACTTTCACAGTAGATTAAAGTTAGGTATATCTGTTTCTTCATAAATTTGACAAAGTATCAAGTCCTGCCACGGCATGCATTAGTTTTAAAAATAAAATTTTATATTAGTTTGCTGTGAAAAGTGTATGATGGGTTGCATTTCTAGTTTGACAGGCTCTTTAACAACACGCGCCACCCGGTATAAATTTTGAATTTCTTCAACTTCTTGCACACCAAATTAAATGATCTTTGGAAATCTCGACGTATCAAAATCGTTAAAAATTAAATATGTTAAAAAATTGACAAAAGGGGCGAAGGAGCACTTCCGATAAAACGGCAAAAACGCGTCTGAACAATTCAGGACGTAAGAATTTTTCAGGAATGCGTCCTAACGTGCGAAGTTCCCGAACAGTATCGGTAAATCATATTTATGGAGAGCCCCCCACGCAGAATATTTCTACAAGATAGGAAGTCTTTGTCGGCTTGTTCTGGAGAGAGTTATGAACGCATTTCGACATGTAGGTGAGTTAATTTCGTAAGAGGGAGTCATTTTTGTGCTTGTTTTCATTTGTCAGCGAAAAAGATCGTCAACTTTCGACACCTGCTCTTTATCGCTGTCCTCGACGACGAGCACCACAAAGGGGCATATCTGACGCCTCTGAACCGTAGCCCAACGTAAATAGATTTAAAAAAATCGGTTTCCGCTTGATCAAAACCGGAAAAAGTGAACCAACATGCAAATCAAATAATTAGCACGTTTCCTGTCTAAATTGGCCCCATCCGGAATTCCTCGGTTATTGATAAACGTGACGTGTCAAAGCTTTCCCGATTATCCAGTACCCAAAATTCTCCCAGGTGGGCTGTAAAAGTTGCGGTTAAACAGTAACCAGTTAAGGGCTTTAAATTAATTCGGAAAGTTTGGGTAGGTACCGGAATCCCATGAGGAATGAAGCAACCTCATCATTTTTGTGTAAAAACGTAGTTTTTTAATGTTTTATTAACATTTTGCAATTTGAAGATAACTTTGTCTTGCACACTAAATTAAGAATTAAAAAAAAAAATTACTCAAATAGTTAATTAATTAATCGAATCACTTCTACGATTTCTCTTCCATTGAAAAATGCGACCAACCCTTATTTAGTTGATGGACCATTTGCTTGATTATCAAGTTACTCTGTTGTGAAGCTTTCTTTTCCTCCGTAATTAATTTCTGCCCAAAAGACCAATAGAAGGGCTCTATGCAAGAAGTACCTAAGTCACTGTTCATTTTCTGTGATATTTGAGATTTGATGTTTCAATTTGATATGAAAAACACATTGTTTTGATTTTGACTTGAAACATCAAATCTGAAAATATGAAATATGAAAAAGTGATTTAGGTACTTCTTGGATAGAGCACTCCAATTTATAGTAAATAGCTTTATCGGTTTTGTAATGGAAACACATGTAGATAATACATTTGTAATACATACTTAATTAATAAAAAACAATTCAAATTAAATTTGAAGTATTTATTTAGAGGGATTAAATTTATTATATCACTCGAATAAAAAATTGAATTTATTATGCGACTAACCGCTTGCGATGAAATATGCCACTTCAGTCTTCGCAAAACGGGAATATAATGAAAATTTAATTCCGGAAGAAGATAACAAATTTTTGTGTTGGAATAAATATAAATGACTCCTTGAAAGTGAATCCTGCTTTTTTTTTCTTGAATTTCCTTATTCAAAAAAATTTACAAAAAATTTCATCGTTAAATAATCATTTTCAAGTTGTTTTCGAATTTGTTTGTTCCTTATTTT
This sequence comes from Dascillus cervinus, assembly GCA_949768715.1. Taxonomy (NCBI): domain Eukaryota; kingdom Metazoa; phylum Arthropoda; class Insecta; order Coleoptera; family Dascillidae; genus Dascillus; species Dascillus cervinus. The sequence continues at coordinate 4,963,830 of OX458317.1, forward strand.
CTTTATCTTACCTCTCGCTAAAATATGCAAATTTACTGATTCACCGTTGTGTAAATAATTGCATTTCCCTGCTTTTTCTAAACTAATACAATTTTCTTGTTTATCATAGTTTTTAACGTCCTGGTAATTCAGTCGGATGGCAATGTTTACAATATAATATCAACAAATAACACCATGTTTACACAAATCTTTTATTGTAGTTATTCTTTCTTATTTAGAGAATCCACGTGTAATTTGATATTGCAAATACAACAGACTTTAACAGAAAAAATCTGTTTGCTCATGGGATAATAGGATTAATTACAACATTTATTAATTGAAGTTAGCATTAAGGTGCGACGAGGAGCATAAGATAGCAAAAAGTATGAGCACAATGATTAAAAGTCGATATAAAAAATTCAGCCGCCTCGACCTTTAAAATTTTTATTAATTAACCAATTTACAAGTTCGGCTCGTCTCCAGACGATTTTATAAATATTCTGAACGGCCATGAAATCGTAATAAGCACCGAAACTTTCCTTAATTTATTGTTGATTTCGACAAAGTTTCAAATTAATTTGATTAACTTCTAAATGCGAAAATGAAAAACCAGTGTTCGAATAGAAACAATAAAGGAAACTCAATTTAATTTAATTAAGAGATTAAATATTGTTGAAATTAATCGAAATTAAATTGAGCTTACAATCAAAATAATTATAAAAAATACATTTTTTATTCTTTAAATTTTAAATTTGGTGCGTCTCTCTGTTTGACAGTTGCAACACGTGCGCCGTATTGCGGTCAGAAGCTAAATCAGAGGTAACAAAGTGGAGTTTTGTATGAAAATATGCCCGGGATACTTAATACTTCCTTTTTAGCAATAGTTTTTGAAATTTAAAAATTTTTATTTACCTTATAACAATCATACTTTGTTTTATATTAATCTAATTTGCATGTTCTACTGTTATTTTAAATTAATTAAAAATTCCTTTTCTTGTAGTTCATTTCGTCCGGTAGTTCCGATGTCCAATTTTATGGTTTTGACAGCTTGTCTTCTACAACAACGTGGTGAAGCTATCGAATTTTATTTAGTTAAACCAGTTAAAATCCTACAAATATGTATCTTATGTATTATTTAAACGAAACGGGTGCCCGTGTGTACACATTAAAGGTTTGCAGATTTAAAATACAATTATTAGTGAGGTTAAGATGAATTATTTGTAGAAAGAAGATCCCACGGGCAAACCAACTGTTTCGGCACATCCTGGTATGAATCTCTTAAAACTATTAAACACAGATCTGCAATTAATGTTAATTTCCAGCTCGGTTTTCTCCTGAAGATAAATATTCTCGGCAACGGATCACGATCAAGAAGCGATACAACTTATTAATCACTCAGAAAGAGGAACCGGTGTGGTGATGGCCATCAGTTGGCAGTAATTAATACATAACACATTGTTTATTTAATTTTTTTACATTTATTGCTATAGTACAATGCATTTGGCTAGGATTACAGTTACAATATACAAATATTGAAGTCTATCTATTTCTATTTACAATGAAAAAGTCGACAATTAAAATAAAGGAAGGAAATAATACTTTTTTGATTAGTGAAATAATTATTGTGTCACAAATGATATGTGAGGAAACTCGATATTGTTCATAGTTGTTAATAATACTGTTGATGCGGGGTCACGGTTTCAGAACTCAACTAAATCAACCTTGTACCGACGTGGAGTACAAAAATTACAAAAAGGCACAACTTCTCGTGTAGACCAATACTGTTTACAAAGAGCCTATCGAAAACTACATAGTATAAAATTTTATTCAATTCGTTCAAACAAAAATATCTACTAATTGACGAAACCTTTCACTTTGTATGAAACGACTATTTTTTATCAATGAACTAAATTAACTGGCTGATTCCCTTAATTCTATAGTCCGTTTTTAAACCAGCAAGAGCATTCGAAACCTGAAATAATTTTTTTTAAGTTTATGTTGGCAGTAATGATATTGACATTTTACATCTGACAGTTTAAGGTCATATTCGTAATGCTTGGGAAATTTAGCGAGAAACTTTCGATTAGGAAAGCTTTGTCTTCAATATTGAAAATTCTGTAGCATTGAAGTGATTGTCAAAATTGTATTATTAAGAACTCATTACTACCAACACAAATGAAATAAAACAATAATTTAATGGTTTTTTAATGCTCCTCCTGGTTTAAAAATGAACAGGAACAAGTGATTTTGATGGCTTAAGAAAATGACCCATGGAAAACATTCTTGGAATTAGGCGTACAGCCCCAGTCGATGTATTTTGGCAGATAAGAAATTATGCAGGATAAATACCAACGGTTTAGGATTGACTTCCATGTCCAATTCCTGTAAAATTGATATTAATATTTAACTGTTCGATTATGATTTAGTTACCATTTCGTGTTCGTCGCCTCCGAAATCCAGCCATACTGACTTGTTCCCATCGTCAGAGGAATTTCTTAATTTGTCAAAGGGATACCTCCACAAAGTTCTTGATCCAGTCCCTCCCTCTAGAAGAGTAAATCCATTTTCATAATGTATTATAAGCTGAACCGGTCGACCCTTCCAGGTGCACCCTTTAATATTTTGTATTATAAATCAGTTTGCCAATTTAATCAGTCCAGTTTAAATGAAGAAATTATGAAAATTGCCAGATAAAATGAATCTTCCCACTTGGGCCGATTTACGAAGTAATTTTGCCATTTACAATTTTTTAATGGCTCAGTAAATCTTTTAGTTAATGGGGTAAAGTTGGGAAACTGTAACTTTGCTTTCTCTGAATTATTGTGAAAGAACCACTGAAATTTTATACAAACTCATTTAATTCGCGCTGGCGAATGAGACGGTTTAATTTTGAAAGGGAACAAATGAAATTCAGTTCCCTGGGTGTTCCTTCACGTGTAGCTTTAATGCCTCCAAAAATGTACATCTGAATAAGTTTAGTCTTCAACGGGTTTATTAAGAACTCGTTAATTACAATTGTTACAACTTTGGAATATTTCAAGCTGGGCCCTTCTACAGCTGCTCATGGGTGGAATAAATTACGAGATAATAATAGACTTGATTAATGTTTTTGTGTCAATTTTGATTATTAAGAGGAAGATATTCTCAGAAAGGTCTTGGAAAAAGTACCAAGTGACTGAACATAGTAAAATCGTCAGGTGGTTAACCAATCACATCTGTTTAGTGGTACTTGTGCAAAATGTATAAATTTATGGATGAACTATAGTGCAGTTACAAATCACAATATTATTTTAAGAAAGTACCCCATTGTAATTTCTGGGGAGAAAATACCGATTCTTTCATTTAATCTTGCATTAAAATTAATTGAGATAACAATTTTTTTGATTAAAAATGATCCATCTACAGTGTGTTTATCGAAAGTGGTAACGGTTTATCTTACTAGATACAAAAAAAAGTTGTGATAGTTTTATATTGAATTCGAAATTTACTGTTGTAAACGGCTTAATTATATTTTTTTGTACTTCAGGATTAACTGGAAGTATACAGGGTGTTATATGTTTTACCGTGGGGGTCATAATACTTATTTAAAATTGCGGGGAAAGTCTGCAATTTACATGTTATATCAGTTGAAATGTACACTTTCAACGAGTGCAAAAAAATCCAAAATATTTTTATTTGAAGCCACAAAGTAAAAAAAAAACTTTTGGGGAAATGGCCATTCTGTCACGTTTTTACGTCATAAGGGTGTTAAATTTGTATTCCCAAATGTGGAAGATATTGCAGATGTTCCAAAAGAAGAGATTGTGCTGAAGCTACCTTCTCCTACTTTCAGTATGAAGTACATTAAGTTTTATTGTGTAATTAAGCAATAAAAGTTCTTTACATATTTTGTTCATTTTTATCACTCTTACAATCAAGAAACTAAAAAAATCATATATCTAGATGCATTTTTATCCGCTCTGTCTCACTATTACCCTCAAAATTGTAAGAAGTATAATTTATAAACAGCAAATTATATGGGTGTCTCATTTTTGTACATGGCTGTTGCATATTTTTCCCAAAATGGGGCTAAATATGAGACACGGTTTTTATCTTTTTTCTCACTTATAGTTATATTTTGACCAAATTATCAGTTTGCCAATACCAAGAAAATCAAACTACATAGACCTGTATATTTTTAACTGTTCAATAATCGAATATTGACTATCAAGTTTTAAAAATATCTCATAATTAAATTGTGTGAAAATACCCTAATATTCAAAAGTCAGAAAAACTAATAAATTGTATAACTAGTAATTGAGAGAAACCCAAAAGTTTACCTGATTTATTTTTTCTTTCTTGATTATATACCCCTTAATAATATAAAATTACTCATGCAATTTATGGGAACTGACAAACTATTTTGAAGGGTTATTTTGCCACCAGCGGTAAAACTTATAACGTCCTGTACAAACATCTTTTTTTTCAAATGGTACCATATTGCTTTTTTAACATTTGCATAACTGATATCTTATAAATCGATAACATTTTTTTCGAATTGTTTTTTATGAAACCTTATGAAAAAAAATTCTTTTACAGTTCCGTTTAAGTTTGAAGTAAATTTCGAGTTTAATATAAAACTATTGAAACTATTTTTTGTATTTGGTAAGATAAAGGAATTATTGACTGTTACCACTTTCAATGAACACAAAGCTTTGCAATGATCATTTTCTAAATTTTTATTCTGATCCGTTCATAAAATAAAAAACACTTACTGCAGACCAATTCTCTCTGTGTGACGGCGCTTGCATGGCATCCGTTCACAAGAGCTTTCGCCCAAGCCGCCAAATCCCTATGCGTCTCTGCCCTAAGTGTGTGCGTTATGACTCCTTCGGCGGTGGCGCATCGTATACTAAATTCCGGAAGTTCAGATCGCCTCCCGGAGCCGACCAAGCGCGTGGCAATAAGCGGGTAAGCTTCGGCCGGGGTCCTCCACGCCTCGCCCGACCAAGGGGCGCTCTCGTACAGCCTCAATTCGCTGTCGGTTACCGCCGCGAAAATGGAGTGCCACCTGTCCAAGTCCTCGGAACTTTCCGAACTCGACATGTTGTTCTAGAATCGGAATAAAGTCATGAAAGGATTACGTGAGACGGAAAGAAACGCACTTCATTTCTGGGTCTTCTTAAAAGCCATCCAATATATCTCAGGTCCGGAATTGCTCGCGAGGCTTCGTGAAGCGCTGAAGTGGTAAGGACGGCTAATGCAGAATGTAGAGTGTTAAACCAGGCGACGGCTTCCGCAGGATCTGCCGCCCTCAATACGCAGCTGTGAATGCCGTCGGGAGAATGCAGCTCCAGCGTGCGACCCTCTGCAATCCGAAAATCATTTTATGCATTTATGCAAGCTGACTCGCTTTGTGGCGAGTTTCCAGATTATCGCCGTTCATGAACTCATATAAATTAATGAGCGCAATAAAATATTAATTAAAGCGCGAAAACTTCGATGTGGCCGTTTTAATATTTACGCCTGTTTTCGGTCGACAGTTTTCACGTTTCGTGAACCGATCGGCGAACTCGGTGCGCACATTTCCCGCATTCGCAATTAGATTTATCGATTCTTTAAATTATTTTAAGTGACCTCATAAAAGAGTTAACTATCGCCGTGGATGGAGGCTTTAAGTGTGGTATAAAGCAGTAAGTGTCCCGTAATAATTTCATTCACTCGAAACTCTTAAGCTATCAAAAGTCGACCGCAATTTTCATTAATTGCATTACCGCTGTTTAACCCTTCCGCCGCTGTCGGGACGCGAGTGCCCCGCGGCAAAAAGGACTCGCATCTTTTATGCAAAAGCATGACATTAGGATATTTCAGTGTTCCTAACGTTGTTGAACATTAACATAAAAACACTTAGGAAGAGGTTGCTGCAGAACTTTATTAGTGCATTAGTCTGTATATTAATGGTTGTATTCGGCAGAACTTCCTCTATTTCTTATTTAAAAATTCGGGAGTTGCAACTGTCACTCGAAGGGGGTTGAGGTTAGGGATGAAATTTTTACTTTACAATATATCATGATGTGTTTCGGGAATTTTTCTCAATATGCACAATAATTGAGATACTAAAGTCATTCCATTTGGCTGGTGCTCACTGTATATATGAGGCGCTCAGAAGCAGAGTGGCCCAAGTGAAAAAAACGAGTTATGAGATATAAGATAAATAAGAATTCGTGTCAAACGTGTCCCATTTCGTAGTAAACGAAGAAATCTCACTTGGGTCACTAGGAATTTAAAGAAGAGCAAATGTAGAATATGAAATGCGACCCAAATCAAATAAGACAAATTTGGAGTTGGGCTACTCTGCTCCTAAGTGAGTCGTTATATTAGTTCAATAGTCCGTCAAGTTGGCGTATAACTTATATACTCCATATTTGGTTGCAACAAAGCATAATACAGTAGATGCTCGGTTATGTGAAGTAATAGAAACCTGGGATGTTCATAAAATCAAATTGTCTATCGTATAATCGAAAGTAAAATTAAACATACATATTACATGTTTTATTGATATTGAACGGTCGCTACATTATACTAAAATATTGTGTTATTTGCTTTTGAACTTTTTTGGCAGCCAAAAATTTCTGCAATGCTTTATTCTCTACATCAATATTAAAAATATTTTTTTCGCTCCAGATAAACCTTATTAAAGGTATTTATAGCTTTTGATGAACTTATTTCAGTGTTTGGATCAATATTTTCATCTTCACTAATAATATCATCATCATCACTAACTGTTTGCGCATTTACCAGGTCTTGAGTCTACTTTTCAATATCATCTTTTGAATATTCAGACTAACTATCCTATCCACTTCTTTTAATATGTTTATGACTTCGTTTAGATTTTCTGTTTCACTTCTGCACATTTCCTGCACAACGCTGAGAAGAATATCGTCTTCCGGATCGAAATCATGCGTTTCATCATTTTCCGTAAATTTCAAAATATTTTACCAGCACTTCTTTATTGTTTCAACTTGAAGCTTATTCTATGCCAAAGAAAGGTTTGTTAACTCCTTTAAAAATTTTGACAGATCTTCAGATTTGGAAGATACAATTGATGATAACAAGCTTTATCGGTAGTATAGTTTTGAAATGCGGATAACGTTCTGATCCATTGGTTGAATCATATGGAGACATATATACAACAAAAATATTTTCATCATCTGAACGTAAATTTAACGCAGGTGGATGACTCGAGGCATTATCCAATAGAAGAATGGCTTTCATGGGTGGGTGTTCTTCTTTTAAATATCTTCTAACTTGAGGAATAAAACAATTATGAAACCATTTGTCTATGTTATCCAAGCATTTGTGGAATAATCGTAATCCACAAGAAGAGGAAATTTTTTAAAATACTTTGGATTTTTTGCTTTGCCTATTACAAGTGGTTTAACTTTGTGAAAGCAAGAAAGTTAGCCTAGCTTTTTCAACTTCCTCCCTGGAGCTGTTCTTTCATCAATTTTTACCAAAGTTTTCTCGGGAAGTAGCTTCCAAAAGAGATCAGTTTCGTCGGCATTATGAATTTGGTCATTTGTTAGATTTAATCTGTCTATAGTTGAGCGCAGGTCTTGTTTGAAAGGAACCACAAGTTTAGGATTTGTTGACAGTTTTCCACTAGATATCTTTAAGATTCGGATGCCAAATCCGCATTTAAATTCCTGTAGTCACCCATCACTAGCAAAAAAATCATCCTTTTCTTTCAGAACTTCATGTAAGGACTTTGCTTTAATTTTCACTAGTTCACTCATTATTGGAAGGTTCGTTGCTCTTTGTTTGCAGAATCATTTATACAGTTTATTTTCCATTCTGTACCAACAAGATGGGAGAATGTTCACTTAATCGAAATTGAGCTGGTTCACTCTATAGAACCTTGTGTGTAAAATGTTTACTGTTCACTGATGTGGATCGTTCATATAACTGAGCGCCTACTGTACTACTATTGCGCCGTCTTTCCTTGAGTAGCCATCTCAGACACAACTCGCCTAACAATGGGCCTTATATTGTTGTTTTAACGATTTGCTCTGACAAAAATTTTTAGATGTTAACTCCGTCATTCTGAATAACATGCGTACGTGTCTGAAAGATGATGGTAACGTAACAATTTAAATAAATTGTCACAAATCACCGATTTAAAATTCGTCGATGGAATCCGCCCCTTGTCGAGCGTCGCGTCGCGCTCCTAAAATCATCTTTTTGCCCTTCACCTTGCCGATTAAAAAAGGTGCGAACGATTCGAACAAGCAAACTGTTGCCACGTAAGAGGCTCAAATTTTGAGCAGTGCGTTTTTGCGAGCTGCCGAACAATAAATCACTCAATTCTTAACAATTGAAAACAAAAGCCTTCCTGTGTGTCGTGGTTTGCACAATCCGCACTGACACAATGCTATCTTCCTCTGGGCATTTTTTGCTCATGCCGCAACATTAATCATTCTTTTATCTCGCTCCTCATCCTAGTTACGACTGTCCAGGACATGCCGGAGCAATTTAAGGAGAGTAGGAAATTGAGTTTTAGAAGCTTTTTTGCGTTTCGTCCACGAATCGCGTTAAAATTCATAAGTTGTTTGAGTATGTGGCCCCGGAAATTTTCTCCACTATCATATTTACTTATGAATGAGGAGCCTTTGATGTGACGTTTCATAAAGGCGCGGGCTGCGTTTGATCTTACCCCTTTACATATTTGCAGAAATATTTTTTGTCATTGCTAATCGCTCGTTTCGGAAATGTGTCCTGTCGGCACAGAAAGCTAATGAAAGAGCGAAAACGTATTCGAACCCTTTGTGCGAGGACTTTTTTATTGGCTATCCGTCCAATCATTTCTACTATTTGCATCGCGAATCACAATGGAATTTCGCATGGGCCGCGCCGGTGGAGGAAGCAGGACGGAACGCGCCGAGGTCTAAGCGGTCGATCATCCCTGCATATGTTCAATCACCACCCTGTGTTTATTCTGAATTCGGGATTTTTGCGGATTCCAACCTCCGAGGATTATTTTCCGTTGTCGGTTTTTTTGAAAGCACACGTCTGCATGTTTTGAAGAGCGTGAAAAATAACCCATCTTTAAGGCTTGAAGGCGCCGTTTTAACCCTTTCACCACTTCTAAATTTAGTTGCTGAATGGACAGGGAGGCCACATTGAAAATAACAGCTAGAAAATTATAAAGGAGAAGGTCCAAATATGAGGAGTTTGTTTAACTTAAAATTTCACAAATCGGTATTTTCTATTCCAAAAAGAGGCTGTATGTGTCATTTTTTAATAGTAAAAACAGACAATACAAACTTCATAAAGAAATAAACGAAAATTCACATACTTATAATAAACTTAGATTATGCATGTAAATAAATCAACAAAATAAATAATTAAAAATTGACTTCTTGTTCTTAAACTTAACTTTTTCAAATTTTTAAACCACAGGCTTCCACCAAACAGTTACACAATTGTTCCTCTTTTTCAGCAGTCGTGGATTGCTGAGTATCCAGATTTTCATCTAATAATACTATTTTACAAAAGCGAAACTTCTCTTGGCCTTTCCCCTCTTTGTCAGCCTGATCGAGTATGGCAATTACGCTCTGTTTTTTATCGTTTTTTATTATATTTTTCAGTGGCACAGATTTCATGCATACATTTTTGACTCGTTTTCCTTTCTTCAGCAGTTTCATATTTTTTCTGTAAAATATTTCATTTTTGACCTTCACAGTCTTGGTCCTCGCATTCTTAACAAAATTAAACCTTTTTGCGTCACTTAATCCAACAATCTTCTTCATTTAATTACCCAAACAACAATCCAATTTTCCCCAAGCTTGAAAACCTTTCCTTCATCTTCGTAGATATCATAATATTGTTCCTCATTAATTATCTCAATTTTCCTTCGTAATTTTTTCACCATCTTTCCAAATACCCGATCTGCAGGCATAAAGGAGTGACCACGAACTGGGAATGTCAGATGGATTTGCTTAACGTTTTCCATCTCCGATAAGAGTTTCATCAAGCCAAACATCATAAAATTGTTTTTGTTCTGTCCGCTGCCTCAATCTGCAAAAAGCCTTATCGTCTGGCAACCATCAGGATAATGAAAATTTTTCAAAAAATGTGTAACAGCTGACTGAATTTCTTATTTCCACTTGTCCATCTATATCGTGATCCACTTTTATTACACGAACCGGAAATTAACCGCAAACAACGTGCGAACTCGTACGGATTATAATTTTTATGGTTTATGAAGCGTTTTGATTGAAAAATGGAAATGTGCCAGTTTGAAAACAAATAATCTTCAATATACTGCGTTTTGAACCTTTACAGGATTTTTAACACTTCATTGTATGGACTATATTGAGATTTGAATCGAGCACGTTGGTTCAGCGAATGGGAGGGCATAATAAAGTAATGAATGCTATCTTTAGTTCAAAATGTAAACAAAATGGAAACATTGCTTTTTGAAAATAAACTCCTCATATGAGCTAGGGTCTAAATATGGACAGTCTTTAACACATTTCTAACTGATAACTGGTTAACAAGGGCACTGTACTCTAATAAATCTAGACATTTTCAGTGCTCCCTTCGTAGCCAATTGCTTCAATTGGCCAGTGCCGAGAAAACAATTTTTTTTGGTCATTTCATTTTCAAGTAATCGCAATTAGGCCCATTTTAAAAACTCATAGCAAAACTCGTTAAAATAATAGCGTTAAACAATACAACGAGGGATTTGGAAGTGACGACATCATTAACATACAGAGCGATGCATTAATATTCATCACCGGAACGCTCTATTGTGGAAAAAAAGATAAGGGGCGTTCAAGTTTACATCAAGCTGGAAACTCCGGAAACCTGTCCACCTTAAAATTTTGGGCTGTACCGTTTGGTGTAAATTGAATTACAAAGCTTGTCACGTATTAGTTGTCAATATGCCACGCAACCCTTGTAAATACTTTGAGTTAAGTCCGCGCATTGTTGGGTGTCCCTTAACTGATCTGCTCCCACTGATAAAGCTAACATCGATAGTCAGCGTTATATGAGCTTACGTTTCATTTTTTATCATTCCACAGAAAGGGGTAATAAAAGCTGTGAAAATCATAAATGAATATAATAGTATACACTTAGGTGGAGAAGTGTATTTTTATTACCTGAAGGCTGCGTTTAGATTTAATGTCCGAAGGTTATAATAATACATCTCTACCATGGTGTGTATACAATTTTTTCTGCTACTAGTAATATTTGAACTAAGTTTTCTTTTTATTACAAATTAACAAAATATAATTGTTTGTTGTTAGTTTTTTGGCCCTTTGCATAAGTTTTTGAAGCTGTTTTCGAAAAATGTTCAGCATGTATAAATTATATTTACACCACCAGAAATTCAAAAAATTGTAGATCATTTACCTAAAAGTAAAATGACTTTAACTAAAATGAGATTTACCGCCAGGGTGAAATACTTGCAGATGGTGTATCGTATGGTTAAACATATAAAATCCTACCTTTCGTACTTTTGACATTTAAGCAAAACACTTTTGACAAAATTGATACCAAATTGATATTCAAATATAAGTTAGTTTTTACAATTAATTAATTTAGTTACACAATGATTTTAATGGATAAAATGCCATTAAATTGTATATACCCAATAAAACAAATCATTCTATAAACATTTAATTGTAAATGTAAATTCGTTCATTATTGACCTTAGGTTAATAATAGAAAATTCTTTACTTGTCAGTGAAGAAAAGGTAGTGAAATTAAATTTCATAGCATTCTAATATACATCAAAATGTTATTGATTTTGAAAAATGAGAGACAGAATCAACATTGTTAGAAATAGAGGATCGGAACAATATTATGTTTACAAAGATAAAAATAAAAATAAAAAATATGGGGGCAGCTAAATTCTTTTATGGAGGAAACGTCGAAATGGCCAACGAGATGGACACTTTAAGAATAACGTTTCATTAACTTCTGCAAACAGCATTAAGGCCATTCTACACACAGCACAGTACTTTACTTATAAACTTCAATTAGTCTCGTTTTTAACTGTATCGTTAATGAGTACTCCTAATTCGAACGTAAAAAGGGAATAACACAAACATAAACCAAAATTACTTAAAACGGTTGTGCTTACAAGTATTAATGTACAGGCGGCGGAAAGTTGTATTGCCAGTTTTAGACAACCCAACATGCTGTTATCCATTACATGGTCCAATTAACATTTTAGTGCGAGTTCTGCAGTATTTTATTGTAAGCACGATGGGTTGTCTAAAACTGGCGGCCGAACTTTGGATCCCAAGGGTATGAAGGGTGTTTACAAAGTTGCAAGATGTGTCCCAGTGGGGCTAAAGGAGTTAACTCGTTCAAAATTACTAAATTAATTTTATTTTTGCATTTAATGTCATTTTTAAATTTTACAATTTGTGTATATTGTAAATTGAATGAACAGTGCAAGAAAAAAGTTACACTAAATCAAGCATCAGCAGTTAGAACCGGAACTAAGTGAACAGATAACATCAGGGAGGAAAAAAGAGGACAAGCTTTCACCTTAACACCCAGGGGTAAAGTGCTAACTGCGGCGATGACGATGCTTCATCCCTAACGCCGCTCCCTGCAAAAAACCGTCCGGCAACAAGCGCCAGCGGAATTAATCAAGACGAAAAACGTGCAATCGAACCGATATAAAAAGTAGAATTTAAAGAATAATACCAGTCATCCCCGTCCCCCATTAGCAGTTAGCATATTTTTCCGCGAACGCAACGCAGAAGCGGCATTGGAAAATAACGGCTAGCAGCGTTTAATGTGACATTTTTATTACATTCCCTTCCTGAAATTAGCCGAAATGTTTTGTTGCCAGTCCAGAAATGAAGGGGTTGCGTTTTAAATGTCACAAAAACAAACATCGAGACGTCGAGTTTGTTTTGCAGTAAACGTAATTGCCGGAGTAAAATAGAGTTGTGAGTTCTTACCGGGATCTGGGTAGCGGAAGCCTCTTGCTAGATGACACAGCTGTAGCGGAAGATATCGCGTGTCCGCTCTTTGAGGTGATCTTACAGCGGGAGGCGCGCCAGAAAGGAAGCCCCGCTGCAGTTCCCATCCCACTTCTGATATTATGCTCGCCTTCCGGAAGTACGGGGTTACCTCGCGCAGATATTTCACTGAAAAGAAAACCACCAATTAATAAAATGTTTTCTTCTAGTCTGTATTATTATAACCTATAACCGATTCAAGTTACCTACTAGAAAAGTGTTAGGAGTATATAAATATAGTATATTTGTGTAGTGAGTTAGGAGAACTGAAATTTTTCCGGATTAGGGTTGTTATTTTTAATCGAGGCGATGGCCGAGATCCAAAACACGCCATGTATGGAAAAAACTTTTTTACACTAGTAATATTTCAGTTTTTTTATTTGACATTTATAAATGAAATCGTTGAATCAAGAATACTCATTTATGATATTAGATGAGTTTGTTTGCCAAAAGAATACAATCGTTTAATTAGTTTGCATTTTTAAATGAAACAAAATTGAGAAAAATATGGTGAAAAATGTCTGAAATAAGCGAATCGTCTGATATTGAAGAATAAGCTTTGTTGGCTGTTCGATTTGTATTACCAGTGAAATCGAAAGAAAAGTATTTAAATACTTATCAGCACTTTGAAAATTGATGTAAAGAAAAGCGAGTGAAATTGATGAATGAAGGAGTTTTATTGGTATATTTCGAACAAAAATTCAGTCTACAAGAGCTTTACATTGTGGTGTATTTATTCAATGTTGAGGACATTATCGATGAAGAAAAATATCGTGTCATAAAGAAGTTTGTAAGTTCTACAACTTTTATTTAACGAAAGTCAGTGGGGCAACACTTTAAGAAATTCAGTGTTTTAACAAAGTCGGAAATATAAAAATTCTTAACAGAACAGAAGATGCAATATACTTGATGATTTCACAACGACACATTTTTTACCAAAGGTATATTAACCACAATGACTTGTTTTGCTGCCTTCTACAACACCTCTCAGTTTGATGTACCACTCGTGGGACACCCTGTATCATCAGGAACTTCGTCTACCCATAGGATATGAGGCATTTTCTATTTTTTCTATTCTTTTTCTTTCTGTTTCCCACTTAAACTTCTAACGTTCCATGTTTCTATTTTTCATACTTTTTCTTCGTTCGTTCGTTAACTTTGCTCCGCTCGGTTCATCTAATCTAGTTTATTATTGGGCGCTTATTATGTTGTATCTTCTCTCTTATATTCCCTCGTTATAATATTTTCTTAGTTTTTTGAACCTGTGCCTGTTATATCGATTTTCATCAGATTACCCTTTACTGCGCTCCATTTATATACATTGTCATCAACTATTAATTGTTCATATCCATTAAGCATCGTCTTTCTTCCCTGCTGTCATTGCTTCTTTGCTTTATTCCTTAGTTTCATGTGTATTTCTCATTCTTTCTTGGTTAAATCATCATTTATAAGATTTTATGTTCGACAATATTTTTCAGCTTGTAGTACTGGTTTTACGCTTTAGAAGAATATGTGTTTGGGTACTGCCCAATTGAGAACCATGTATCACCACTCTTAAAAGACATGGTAAATGGAAACCATCAAATGTGGCAGAGGGATATATTGAAAATTCTGTTGAACATAAACTTCAAGTACGATTCAAAATATTAGGCCAAAAGGAAAAGGATAACATAAATACTCTTCTTCTACTTCTTCTAAGACCTGTTCTGGGGTTTCATTCACCAATCGTAAAGCGTTTTTCCAAATTTGTTATGAGCCACTTGAATGAAATTAATTTGATTGTAAAGCAAGTCAAGTTCAATGGCTTTTCCTCATTGCGCGTTGAAAATTGTCATTGAAATGAGTTTACTCGCAATCTCCGTGTGTACAGACCGTTACGCTAATAGGCGACTTATTGACAGAGCACTCAATTTATTCCAAAAACAACAAATAAACGTGTAAGCACGTGAATCATTTATGAACGAGCCGCGAAGCACTTATTTCATTGAAAATTTGCAGGAATAAAGACTTTATTTTTCCGCCGAGTGTATATTTGCTTATCGGGCGTAATTTATTGTCGCAGTACGGTTGTAAAGTGCAGTTCTGTTTTCTAAAAGGGCAATTCGCTTGATTGAAAATTTTTATCGGAGGAAATTGTGTTGTTTTTTGTATCTTATTTTTATAAATGGGGAAAACGTGCACGTCTAATACACGTCGCGTAATGAATACCGTCGATGCACAATACATTTTCTTTATGGGTTCATCTTTAACTGCGAATAAGCTTTCTGAAATCGAAAAATGGGCGCTATTTGTTGCTTCAGTGCCAATTTGGTTGGAACACAGCTACTTAATCAATTTACTCGGATTGCTGCTTTATTCATGAAATCCATTTACATTTAAACTATTATCGCTTTAAAGCTTCTGCATTTTTTTTTTTTTTTTGATTTGATGAAAATATTTTGCTTTCGAGGCTAGAGATAAATAAACTGTCAGTGGATAGAAACATAGGTTTATGTGATGTTTGTTGCCTATTTAATTGTAAGTAGCTTTTTAAAGTTAGAAGAGTTTTAATAAATAATATTAATAATACAGGAATAATACATGATGTACACAATCATGGAAAACAATCAAAATTTTAAGGAAAAGTTCATATACCATACATTAAAGAAGAAGAATGGGTGAGATATTATAAAACACTTTTAAATGAAAAGGAAATGAAGAAGAAAATACAGAAGGACAAGAAGAAACAGAAAGAGGAGATGAAGAGGAGGTAATAGTAACAGTAGAAGAAGTGAAGAAAATGCTAAAAGAAATAAAAAATAAAAAGACGGGTGGACCAGGATGACTGACGTCGGAGTTAATAAAATATGATCCCGAAAAATTATTAAGACTAATAATAACAATGTTGCAAAGGGCAATAAACGGGGAAGAACTCCCAGAAGACCAAATGAAAGTAGAAAAAGATGCCCTAACGTATATTGAAGAAAAAAGACTGTTGTCGTACGGACATGTAAGGGGAGCAGAAGAACATAGGTGGATAAACAAGATAACAGAATGGAGCCCGGTTGGACGAAGGAAAAGAGGAAGACTTAGAAGATCGTTTAGGAATGAGATCGATGAACCCATGGACAGGAGAGGATGAAGGAAAGGTGAGTGGAAAAATCGAGGTGAATGGAGGAGCTGATTAAAGGAAGGAAGGCAGTGACAACTGTATCAAATTAACTACAAAATAATAAAATTAGCTACAATCAATTTAAGCTTTATCATAATGTTGCGTTTACGCAACTTTGGTATTTGAAACTATCTTTATGGTATCGTGCTGAGACCATTACGAAAGTAACCACCAAAAACTTATCTTCTTGTGAAAACATCATTCTTTTGTCTAAAATTTTGTATTATATATATTATTATTTGTATTACTGATGTAAGTAGAGCGGGGAGCAAAATGTCACTATCACTGTAGAGTGGCACGTTCAAGCTTTCTTGATCTCACGGTACGTGCACAATAAATAATTTGTGTTTAGTTACATAATATGAAGATCTTCACCTATCTCATAACCTTTCACAAAGCGCTCAACAACAAACGGTAAAATTTCTTGTAGACTGTAATTAGAAATTTCATGCCAGCGCCGGCGTTGAAGGAGCGAAGTTACATCAAAAATCTAATATTAAGCCATTATGAATTAAATTTAACTCCGGAAGTTTGTTTCAAATTACCTAGCAGTGAAATAGGCACTCAAACGTAATTATGTTGCCTGAGATGTAACTAATATTAGTAAGCCACAACCCTATGATAGAACGTATTGCGGCGTCACGTAAATAGATATGCAAATAGTCGAGGACAGGGTAGGTTGGGGGGAGCAACGTTAATATTTTGAAGCCGCAAATCGAGTTGCAGGTAAAGAATGGGATAACCTTTTAACCAAATTAGCTCCGACGCGGGCAATTAACGACTAATCATTTCCAATTTTTCCCCCCGGTTGTAAATAAGGGCAATACCCATATCAACCCGCCGGCCGTAATTCAAAAAGGTTCGAGATGTGATTGTGTAATTACAATTGAACGAGGCAACGCACAAGGGGATCGATTGGCGCGCCTGAAAGATCCAAACAGTGCCTAGCGTTATTATTTCTCATGAAAGTTGAGGAGAGACTATTTAAAAAATAGGCTAAAGCACTTTGCGTCCTTTTTGCGGAATGGGAACCAGGGTGGCTAATTACATTCCCTTTTGAACACATTTCCTTGATAATAATAAAATTATGTTTTTATAGCTCCGTTAAATTATTGCAGTATCTCTGTTTTCGCGACGTAAAATGTCTCATCAAAAATAAAATTTCTGGGCAATTTTTTTGATGCAAGAATTTTAACTTCGTCGGCGGCGTTGCCTTGGCAATTTAAGTTTCATTTTACGCCGGAATAACTCTTGTTTTGGAATTTTTGAGTCGATCGAATTTACAGGAAAGCTCTTTGAAACGCGGAGGGCTAAATGCATAGCGATTCCAAGAATACTTTCGGCGAGAATAAATGGGTGAAACTATTTCATTATTGCGTTTATCGATTTTGGTTTGGCAAACAGCTTTCGTCAGATTTTTATGGTTAATACCGAGCACGGTATAGATTTTTTGTTTGAACTCTGCCTGTCTATAATTTTAATGCAATCAAAGTACCAAGCACGAGGTGAAATGAAGTTTGCATAAACAGGTCGAGATCGTCAATATTCCTGAATAAAACTTTGTAAATAGGTATTTCACTACAACTAAAAATATCTCGAGGGAATCGATTTACTTGCTTTACTTGATTAGATTATATTAAAAATCTGAAGTTTTAGTAGACAATAAAATGAAATAAATCTTTCAGTTCGTTAATCAGCACATAATATTTACAAATACCATTCGCAAACAAGTATTATAACCATCTGAGTCCATAATAGCTGTTGTGTGCTAATCAAATACAACATTTTATCCTCGATTGTAGGTAATTTTATTATTTTGCAGTTAATTTGACGCAATTGTCACTGCCTTCCTTCCTTCAACCAGCTCCACCATTCACTTCGATTTTTCCACTCACCTTTAAACACTTAAATATAAGTTTTTTGTATCTATAGTTCATTTATTAATTTGAGAAGCAGATTCAAATAGATCCCGCCAAAAGGTAGATGTGTGATTGGCTCTTGGAAAGCTTTTTTTGCACTGATGAAATTATGGAAAATGGGCAGTCGCCATATTGCCGAAACAGCTGATTGTAATGTGTTTCATTAAATTAAAGAAGTTCTTATCAGAATTGAGTGGCTTCAGTTGTGTGCTTTTATTTTGTTTGGCTTCATTTATATTTTTTCCATTTTTGGTTCAATTACAAACATATTATTGTTCGCACGTGTTGTGTCCACTTTACGAAAGTTTGTGTTGATATTGCAATCAGGCCAGATGACGACACAAGCACAACAGAAAGTGACGACAATGAATTTGAATTATTTGATTAATAAATGCAGTGGTGTAAAGTGTGAAATTACTGAATATTGTGTGCCACACTTTTTTTGTATTCGTTCTCCTTTATTGTTTTTCAAAAAAATCGCAAAAACTAACAATACAATGAATATAAATTATTTGTATGTAATTTTCCTAATTTTTTACCAACATGTGTTATATTTGAAATACAAATGTTGTTTTAATATAATTTACAATGTAATATAATTTTGTGAATTAAAAATACTACAATTCAAATTTTCCAGTGTAATTTGTTCTTTTTATTTTAATTCTCGAATTAATAAATGAACTATAGCATGTTGTGATTTTTGAATATTGGGTTGCGTGCATTGGGCGTAGGCCTGGGAAAGTTACGTGAAACATCCAGTATTGTAGCAATTTAATTCTTGAGCACCAATTATCTACTAATAAGTTATGTTGTGGTATATTGCTAGTAGGTCTTTGATCCGATATGCAGCAAAAGAACGAAATCATATTATGTATCGGCGCACAACGTTTGGTGAGTACCTACAGTCGAATTAATTACAAGGGGAATACGCTTGGATAAATTATTTATTGTACTTGAAGCTCAGTAACTGTAATTTCCAATAGTAACAATACCGCTTTGATACACACAATGGTCTAATGCATGCATATTGAGCCGAAAACGATTCTGGTTACCTAATATGGACACTTAAAAAAAATACAGGAATCGAAAGGATTGGTAAGAAGTTCTGATTAAAAACAACAACCTTAATTCGTTAAAACTTTGGGAAAATTAATTCGGTATGTGGAAATTTCAAATTTCACGAAATTTTGTTTTGGTTTATCGAGAATTGGGAAATCTAATCCGAACATCAAGCTGAGTGAGAACAGGCAGTTTTTCCTAAACGAATTCTGGAAATCTCCTCCGTTCCTGTCCGTCCATCGATTAATCTGATTCTTCTTTAGTGATATAAATAAAGATTGTAAGGAGCCGAAAAGTGGAAGCGAGAACCCGGGTCGCCGTAATTTCACACCGCAAATACGTCGACTGAGAAGTTAAAAAAGTGATTTCGAAATCCACATTTTATTTACTGCACAAGTCAATTTAAATTCCCGGAGGAGATCCGCTTACGAATAATTCAGGACTTACCGAATCGAGTCGCCAATAACAAATTTGTAAAATACCACTTTGAATTTAATTGAGTAATATTTCAGTTTTGACATTTTATTGCGGCTCCTCCAAGAATGCAAATGATCAACGTTCGCGGCGGTGCATTTTTCCGTCCTGAATTTCAAATAGTGTAATCCACGGCCTGGAGTTAAGGGGAATCTGATGGCTCAAAAACGTGTATTTTTAGCCGCGAGCTTAATTTTCCTCGATACGTTTTCGGGGGCGAATTTTTCACGAACAATTTCGCGACGTCCCAGTTGCATTCAAAATCACTTCGGTTCCCCGTTAAGATTGTATGCCACATTTAAATATCCCCTCAAGTCGTTTCGCGACTTCATCGGAACGAAAAAGTGTTCGCAAGTTCGTGGGGGATGTAAGCGAACACTTCTGGATGTTGGGGAATTAAGTTTAGTCCACCTAATTTGGCCCCTTGAATTTTCGGTTAAATTTATGATATTCCTTCAAGGCATATACATTACAGATATTTCTTGCTTAATTTATTCATTAAAATAAATGGGCCTTTCAAGGCAAGCCAACTGGAGGAAGCCGCGTACGGGCACTTCCGGGTTCGAAAATAAATATCACAACATTGTGGACAGGTTCGTTTTTTCAGGTTCAGTGAGGATAATATTTTTCGATAGTATGAAAAATTCCTAAAATCTATTCCGTGGCACTTCAAGCTGATAGTGGATGAGTACTTGACAGTGATCGAAGTTAAATGTGGATATAAAGTTCAAGCGGTTTCACATTGAAGAACTAAAAATCACCCTAATTCGAAGTTTCCGTTTTTACCGCACGTTATCTAAATACTACCGGGATATCCAGAATGGCTGAATGTGTCATGATATTTTCTGTGCCGCTTTATTTATTTATTTATGCGGTACTTATGAAAGAACAGTAAATTATTTCACTTGTTTGTAAACGTCATTTATTGGAATTATTTACTGTCAGTGAAAAGTGACCTTAAGCAGTTACTAACAAATGAATCCTATAGTTCCAAAACGTGTCTTCTCCAAAAAAAATCGAAAACTGAAATAAAAGCACTGCTGCAAACTATGGCCAATTCCTCAACTTTTTCATACCTCAGTTTGTTAAAAAAAACTTCTTTACAGCCTATTTTAATAAAACAAAATTGACTATCTTTCCGAACTGTGTCTTATCCAGCAAAAATTGGTTCCTTTTCGTGTCTATTCCATATGTTTCCAAAGCACTGCTGAATACCTTCGCACTGTTTTGATGTTGTCAACATAAATTTGGTAGTGTGGTAAACCTGCATGCTAGACGCCCGGATTCGAAAATCGTTTTTTTAATTTCCTAATACAATCAGAAGATGTAGAAACTCATAAATGAAATAAATTAAATACTTTACTGTCCTGGTTACGTCGAGACACAAACTCAGATCCAAAGAGTTTTTTAATGTTTTAAGAAATAAAGAAGCTAACACCTTAACTATTTCATATGATTGTGAAAAAAAAAACTTGTTCTATCCAAAATTCCTGATCAACCTACATATTACAGCAGACAACTATTATACTACTACAACTGTACTATTTGTGAAGGCTCATCAAAAGACCATTTAGACCAGTGGTGGCCAACCCGCGTCCCGGGGACCATTTTTCTGGCCCGCGAGATTCATCACACTTTGACAAACACAAATGATACACAATAATAATAACTCATTATGTTTCAATTTTTCACTCCAAAAAAATGTCTATAGTGGGCCTAAATCTAATATGGGGATATATAATTTTATATGTGGCCCGCGGAGTTATGATGCATTTCCAAAGTGGCCCGCAAGATCATTTGGGTTGGCCACCCCTGATTTAGACAAAGACAATGTTTTCATTTACACTTGGTTAGAAAGTGAACATGCCAAGGGTTCCAATGAGATTGCCAGTGCCGCTTTTCACCAATCAAGAACCATGTAAATTGGAGCTGAAATAACACAAATACGACTTTTTGCAGATGGTTGTGCAGGACATAACAAAAATGCAATTGTTGTTGGGATGGCAGCTGGTATTTTACTTCCCTGTAATCGGTCATTCCTTTCTTCCTTCAGATATGGTTTTTAATTAATCCAGAAGACTATCATTCCATTTTTGAAGACCACGGTACTGTAATTAAGTTAGGAGATGAAGACCGTTCAATTTTAAACTGGAAGTCGGGAGTTGACAAAGTACAGCTATTACCTGGTAGTTGGCATTTTAAGTTTAAACCATGTAAGAGAATTATTCTAAAGAAAAATCGCATAACATCATTATTCGCGGTGAAAACAGCTACAGAGCAGATGTAGGTAATTTCAGAGGCGTATTAAAGAAGGGGCACAATCTTTACGAAATGGAGCTAGAAATTATTGAACAACGAACTAACAATTACCTAAACGGTCTTCTACAGCCAAGCCGGCTGCCTGACTGAGCACGGACCTTATAGCTGGCTATGTTTTGAGTTGCCTTGGGGAAGATAAAATAAACAAATGTCACCTTTTTTACAAAGGCCAGAAAGACGTGGTTCTATTTACAAGATCCAGTATTTTTATTTGTGTATGTGTTATGAGTTTAGTTTAATTGTTCCTACCCGGTAACATTTGGCGCCCAACGTGGGGCCTCGAGGAAAATGGCTTTTCCTCCGAACCTACACCAACGACCCCGATGCCGCGATGCCCTTCTGCAGGGGGGTTAAATCCTAACATCAGGAACCTCCAGTGGCGCCCGCAATCGATGATCGCTACACGATTCAACAACAACAGCTGCAACGGGCGACCCCACTTCCCGGAGCTCTAACGCACAGCGTCGAACAACAACTTTTGATAAAGCATTTTGTCAGTGCGTGGAGAGAAAATACTGAGTTGATGTATTACAATAATATTATTTCCAATCAAAAGTTGGTTCATGAAGCACCAGAATAACCTGATGAAAATTATTGCGAAGATGAACCAGATGTTGAACAATTCATTTAAGAAGAACGCATTCGTACATTAAGTCCCTATAATTTAACTTCTTATTTTTTTAAACTATCTTTTTTAATCTTTGGTCATGCTTATGGGCTTTTTGATACCAATTGGTAAGCATTTTCTTGTCTTATTTTAGGTTTAGAAGATAAAAAAAAAAATAGAATTAAAATTTTTCTTAAAACAAACAGTTTTTAAAGTTTCTTGTGTTTTTCATACTGTGCCTTACTTAGCAATATTATTCCAAAATTTGTCTTCTCCTAGTTATAGTTCAGAAACTTGTTTTATCCACTTTTAAAAGTGAAATAGTTAATTAATTTGATCAGTATATCGCAACCCATCTTTGTATTTGACATCAGTAATTGCGAAAGTAGAAAACAAAAAAGGAGAAGATGCAGATTTTGTAAGAGTAAAACTATTTACAAATGCAAAAAATGCAATATCCACCTTCATACATATTGTGATGCAAAAATTGTGATGACCTAGAATTAAAAATCCGTTTTTGTGCAGACGCCTTCGAACAATTCCATCAACATTCACGTCGCACTTTTTCTTGGTAAAATATGTAGCAATTACTATAACAATGGGGCGAAATAAAAGGCTCTTTTTATTGCTCGCCGGTTATATTAGTCTAGACTGGAAACGATCATATCGATCTAGAATTCGAGCACTGTGGTTATATGTAAAATAGTCGACAATGACATATGTAGCGTGTAATTCTACACAGGAATGCTATTTTAATACGAATAATAATCAACGGTGCAAGTGTAATTACACTGACTGTAAGGTTAGATGACGCTTTCGCACGTGATTCCGCTCAACACGCGATGTGTAATTAACGGTCGAAATTGCATAAAAATTGCTGTTTATTATGTAATAATCGCGGTTTCTTATTACGTGGGCAAATCCCGCGTCGATACCACCAATCGGGATGAAAAAAAGTGATAAGGAAAACGAATGTCAGAAAATTGCGTCGCGGGCGTGGATTGGCTCGAATTTGTAATTGCAAAAAATTCTTAATATCGCCGATTTTGCTCGAACTTTACAACTGAATATTTCAGTGGGCGATTTCTCAAATATGCGAATTTTATTCGCACAAGACAGTCGAAAACAAAAATTTATTAGGCGAAGGTTGTTTGATGTAAAAGTCACTTCAATCGAAAGAGAATTTGGGAGAAATATTCGTTCATTTGTGTTCTTGCAAAAGTTTCACAAGTCTTCTTCACATTCATAATGAAATGTTACGTTGAAATAAAATTTTCACTGAAAAATATTAGCAAATACTCGCAAAAATAGAGGTCAATCCTGCTCGAAGGACCAAAATGATTTGTGCCAACCAAGAGATGTTAGGTTAATATTTGTTATTTAAGAAGTTTAGAGTTAGAGTTTTACTAATATTGTTTTTGGATTTATTTTCGAACTCGAACCTATTTATTTACTTTGCTCACATTAATATTTCAGTTTCTGGGATAATTTATCGGAAATCTACTTGAGATATAATCATGAAATTGGGAGGAGGGTTGTTTAGCAAACCTTTATTTTTAATTTCCCCGAAACAATTTTTCCCATTGAAACTAATTGAAACCCAATTAATCCGTTTGCTTGTCCAGAAATATATTGTTTTCTCTACGATCATGATATAATATAACCATTATTGATGTGAAACCTCTACTCTAAATTGTCAAAGAGAGCTTCTTATTGGTCCCCAGCCATGGGTAAAATTGACAGAAATTTTATCCATCGGGACTTCGACCAATGAAAATTAAAGATATTGGAATTTTTATTTTACAACATTGCCACGTTGGTAACAGTTTGCATTAATTGCAACAACATAACCAAACAAAACTAAAGTAATTGACAACAAATCGTACCAAAGTGTATTAATAGTGGAATTCGTGATTTGTGAAGCAATTTTTCGTAACCGAAAATTTTTAAATGTTGGAAGAAGAAAATGAAATGTCCTGTACGCAGTATCGCAACGGCTGCAATAGAAAATCTTCTACGACAAAAATCACGGCACAAATATGAATGTGTTTATGAAACTTTTTTTTAAATGGCGAGCAGAGAAAAATACTATGCATTTCCTTTTCTGAAAATATTGTATTAAGTTAATTTGTGATGCTTACAGAAAAATATTCATGTTTTTCTTTTTGGACAATGTAAACTAACTGTCGTAGTGTCATGTTCAAAAATTAAAAATATTGAACTAATGTTTATTATTTTGTATGGATGGTCGTAGATAAAGTATAGTATTATACTATTTTAGTTAGAGTTTCGAACGTTAAACTAGTCTAGCAATGGGATGTCTCGATAAAAGTCACAGATTATATCTTTGTAACAAAAATTTGTACTGATATTGAAAGATATTTATTGTGAAATGATGAAAAGCATAAATTTTATGTTAATTTGTAATTAGAATTAGCTTTAACTATATTTTTCGAAAAAATAGGTTTGCCCCACTTTCAAAATATGTTACAGTAAAGGTGTTAATTCAGTAAATGTATACAGTAACGGGTCAATGTGCGTACATACTAAGTTGATAAGTAAATTTATTTACAAGCAATGAAACTTACAATTACAGAAAAAGTGCGACTTGACTGGCTGTGAGAATTGCTCGCTTCGGGTTAATTGCACTGGAAAATGATTAAAATCCGTTACAGATGTTGATTTAAGTTGTTTCGCGCGAAGGTCGTCCAAGTTCGTGGAGTTTGAGCGTCGCAACATATATTTGCACTTTGGAATCATTCAAAGTTATTCATCAGCGAAGACTCTCCGGTTTCGAAAGTAATTTGGAGCAACACAAAAACTCATTTAGTGTCGAGTTGAAGTGGCATAACTAACGAAAAGTTATAAACTAAACGGTTATCCCTCGGCGCAGGATATTAAAGTGCTAGTGAGCTCCGATCCAATTTATTATATCCAGTGATGGGTAACACGTCGTAAAAAAACTAAATAAAAGATGGGGCTTAAGAAATAAGTAATGAAGGATTTTTGGGACAGGAAGATTGCATACAACGGATTACCGGGGACAAAATACCTTTCCGCCGTATTAGGAAAAAATCGCCGGATTATGGTTAATCTTTTATGCATCAACGGTTCTCAAATGAATTCGTCCGGAGTTTTTAGGTGAAGTCGTTGACAAGTGTATTTTCGGAACCGCTGAAATGTGGCGTTTTTAAAAAGGCAATTTTAGAGATACATATCGCCGCTTTGTGGAATAGTCATTAATCATGCGCTGGGTGAGAAATGACATTAAATTAAAGATATTAGCAAACGATGGGGCTCCAAATAAGGAGAGCACAAAAGGTGAAGGCTCCAAATTTACGATTTCACTGCACACACTAAAAATACTCAAATATTCAAAACAAAAATTTGCAAAAGTACAATTGGTTTTACGAATCAAAACAAAGTTTCTGTATTATTTACGCTTTTATTAATTAAATTCAGCAGATATTAAAAAATGAATTACTGTTATAATCCAAATTAGTTTCGACATGGCATATTTACAAGTTCTGGAAGTTTCTGTTTAATTATTTTATTCAATTATGTAATGTGCCAACGTCACTGATTCTGTATGACATGAAAATTTCAATAAAGAGTAATACAGTAAAACCTCTTTTAGTGGATCTCTACAATGGACACAATCTTATTCACCTGTCTTAAATATTCCTGTATACCTGTCAAACATTTTAAGCCCTTCTTCATAATGGTTCTTGCAAATAGGTAAATATCCTTAAATAATCCATTTAAAAATAATTTAGGTTGTACGTTTATATCTACAATAAATGTTCAGTAAATATACAGTATGTTCATAAATGAAGGTGATTGTAGTGAGTTATGAAATTAACCGCCCCCTTTACATCATAAAAACAAGTTTAAGGACACTATTTCCGGGCCAATGAGTGTCCATATGGAAATGTTTTACTGTACTTTAATTTTGATTTAGCTAATCTACCTGAATTTTGATAATAAACAATACTAATACTAAACTAATAATGAGTAAAATGCGGCTACAGTGTTGCCAAATGTATGTTTCTTTAAAATAGTTCCTGAACACATACGAAGCATGATACGACATTTTAACATTAAGATTTTTTATTCAGAACCGAACGAAGAATGTCACTGCGTGTAGCTTTTCCGGCAATTTGTACACACGTTATATATAGTGTTTCAGCGATATTCATTTTGGATCCTTTTGGTATTTCTTTCTCAAATTTCATAACGTTTTGTATAGGACCATGCATATGTCCTTCCGTAATTCCGTAAAAAAAAGGATTTTTTTAGAAGAATGGGTGTTTTTTGTATAAAATGACTGGACTATACATTACTAATTTTAATTTTACATTGATATTTTAAAATTTTTGATCAGTTTCTAATTTTATAGTATTATCTACTAGACATAAACTTAAGTACTTTCACTTCTGTTATGTTGAATAAAAAATATATTGTTCAATCCACAAGACTACTTCATTTATTGCATTATCAATGAACGACACAAAGTTTCAAATTTCGTTCTAAAAATTGATTTAAAAGTAAAATATTTGCAACACAATAATATTTTACCTGCAAATATTGCATTGAAATGTAATGGGATGTGCCGGTCAGTTTACAGAAACATTGAAGTAATTTTTAAAAGTCGGCGTTACCGAATCGTTTTGTCGTTTTATTCCGTATTCGTTTCTTAATATACGACTTAAGTTGTTCTTATTTTTATAAATGACTTTGTATAGAAAATAATTTAATTATGTAAATTTTGGATAGATCAAGAGATCCAAAAACTAAGCCGAAAATGTTATCATCATTGCAGAAAAACCATTGTTAATATTAATTATAAATTTCAACGATGACAGCGTCGTTTATTCCATAACGACTTTGATCTCGTGTTGTAAAATTATTTTTCGCACATTTTGCAACTTACAATTTTTGGTAGTTTTTTAAATACAACAATGATATTAAAAATTATTTTAAGTTAAATGAAATTTTCGTTAATTTAGGGCATTTTAAAATTGAGTTAAATTTAGACTGCGTTCACTAATTACTTTGTCTACTTATTGTTGCAACAATATTTGAAAGCTTAAAAGAAATTATTAATTCAGTATCGTTTCAACAAGTTAAAGAAGGTCAAATATGTTAGCGAAGGAACGCTATGAATGAGTGGGACTGAAACGTAACGATGCACAGCAAGTTAGAGAAGGACATGCTTAGTTTCAAACGTTAAACTAATCTAGTAATGGGATGTCTCGGTACTAAAGGCACACAGTGTACCTCGGATAACGAACACAATTTCCCAACAAATTTTGACTCGATCTATGAACAATGCCTCGGTTTACAAACGCAGCCCGACCATATTAGTAGCCCTTCCACCGGATATCGCAGTTTAATGCTAACGTGCCGCGGTTTTAATAAAAAATTTAAAAGTACTCTTGCGTCTGACGTCTGCATAGACATATGCGTACGGTCGTGACAAGCATCCGAATCGCGGTATTCTAATAGCAGCACGCATACCTACCTCCCTTTGCAATAATTTAATTTTCGTCGGTTTTACTTAACGATTGGCGTTATAAAACCGTAGTAAAGCGTGCGCGCAGGTGTTTTCCACGCTGTGGTATGCCGTTAAAATTCAAATGTTCCTCTAAATAGTGAAAGGGAGAGCTCTGAAAGGGCGCACCTGTTTTTCCCTTTTTTTCGCTCGCCAATTATATTTTCGCGCAGCGAAAATTACACGTTTCGAAAAAAGTTTTTCCATTCAGAGCTCCAATTTTTCTGGGATGGGTTCATTGGCGCGGAAGGCGCGAGTCCTAATTAAATTTTCACGGATGTGGCGACGACGGCGACGACGGTTACCTACGGAATCGCTCAGATAATGCACTTATTTGATAATTTGGTCGATAAAATTTATTGTTGGACGAAAAATTTTTCAAATCCGATTACACGTCGTTTGAGAGCTTAGTTAATGCAGCATTACAAGCCCCGAACAAGGGATTCTTTGTATTTCAGCCGCTTATCTCCGTCTGCAGTGGCGACGCCCTTCGCATAGCTAAAACGGCGGACCGGGGAGAACTGTAAAAGAATTTTCTACACTTTGATAACGTTATATTTTTAAATTTTATTTTATACGTGGAATGGTTCCAAAATCAAGAAGTACACGTCACGAGATTAAATAAAATGTAGTATCCTGTACATGGGATGCATTTTTAAAGCGAACGCCTGGCAGAGTCAGAAAAGGCAACACATCTTGCAACCTAAAGATCATTACGTTCAATTGATTTTAAAAATATTACTATAGGGTTTTCCAATAAGAGGTGTTATTTTGAATAGCCCGTTATTTCGGTAGATGTCACTTTTGGAGCTGTAATTTTTTGACATTTGACAAGTAGAAACTACGCCATTAATAAAAATGGAACGATACACGCTTCAACAACGCATTGAAATTATTAAAATTCACTATAAAAATGGTGAAAATAATAATAATAATAATAACACCTCTTATTGGAAAACGAAGCCATCCAGGTGGAAATGGGCCTCATCACTCAAGATGATTTTTCGATGGAATTCCGGATCATTTTCATGCATTTCAAGCACCCAATCGGCAAAGATACGACGTTGTTGATGATCGGCCGGCTTGAGTTCTTGTGTTAACTGAACTTTATAAGCCTTAAGACCCAAATCTTTATGCAAAATACGGTGTAATGACGTTTTTGGAATGTCTAATTCCAAAGAACGACGAGGAATGGACAAACCTGGGTTTTCTTCAACACTTTCGGCTACAGCAGCAATATTCTCGGCTGTTCTTGAGCGACGTGCACGGGTTTTATTCTTCACATCACTAACTTGTCCCAACAGCTCGAATTTTTCCACCAATTTCTGTATTGCGGTCCGACAAGGTGCTTCACGACGACCCAAAAATGTTCGAGTTTTACGAACCGTCTCTGCCAAATTTTCACCATTTTTATAGTGAATTTTAATAATTTCAATGCGTTGTTGAAGCGTGTATCGTTCCATTTTTATTAATGGCGTAGTTTCTACTTGTCAAATGTCAAAAAATTACAGCTCCAAAAGTGGCATCTACCGAAATAACGGGCTATTCAAAATAACACCTCTTATTGGAAAACCCTATATGTAATTTAATGTTTTAATGTTGTCAATGCAAGATGTATTGCCTATTCCGAATCTACAAGACGTTCGTTTTAAATTGAAGAAACTATACAGGGTGTTATAAGTTTTACCGCAGGGGCCATAATATATTAAAAATTGAGTGACAAGTTTATTTGTTACGTAAGTTGAAATGTAAACTATCGAGAGTGTAAAAAAGCGACTGCAAAGTAAAAAAACCGGTTGAGAGTGAATTAGGCTCGCACAATTAGGGTTCCGTACTAAAACAACAAAACTACATATTACATTGTAAAAAGAGTTTTGGGAAAAAGATAAACTATTTAGAAGGGTTATTTTGTAACGGGCGGCAAACTTTATAACACTGTACAGGGTGAGTTAAGTTTTACCGCCCAGGGGAAAGTATGCAATTTACATGTTACATCAGTTGAAGTTTACGCTTTCGATTAGTGCTACAAATTTTCCAAAATATTTTTATTTGAAGCCAAAAAAGTAAAACAAAGAGTTTTGGGTAAAATTTCTATGTTTGGTTTTTTATTCCAAAATTTGTCAAATTATTCGTAGCATTAATATCTGCAATTTGATTCGTAAAAAGATGATTACTTTTTGAGTTAAATCAAATTTAAGATATAGCACAAAAAATGCTTCTACTTATGACTTTCTAACAATAGATAATGCGGTTTACCATCCTAACAATAATTTATGATCGACCCATCAAACTGGACGAGACAGCTTTTCAGTTGCCGATAGACCTGAATTCTTAAGTTCAGTTTAGTGACCGCCATAAATAATCTGTCAAGCACCCCTACATCAATACCATTGTCTGGTAAATTAGTCTACTTATGTCGTAAATCATTTAAAAAATACCTTCTAATACGGAAATAGCTTTATTTAATAAACGCAAATGACTAAAATTATTTCAATTACACTAAATTGTGTGAAAATATTTTACTGTTCGTACATCAAAAAAACTAATAACTTGAACAATTAGTAATTGAAAAAAAGCCAAAATTTTACTTGACTAAAAAAAAAGATTTTTTCTTGATTTCTATGTACCTTAATAATATAAAATTTGCAATTTATGAGAATTGACAAATTATTTTAAAGGCCTATTTTGCCACGGGCGGTAAAACTTAACTCACCCTGTACAATGAGCGGTTAAAGTATGAAATAAATTCATTAAAATTAGAACAATTGTGTTTCAAAAAAAAATCCACTTACAGATTGATTTTAGTTTATAAAAATACATATTGTTACACTTAATCCAATTCCCATCCATGATTTGTTTTCGACTAATGACCTCATAGGCATTTTTCTTGTTTTTTGTTGCTCTTTCAATTATCAAAATGGCAGTATGAAAATTTTGATATCTTACATAAAGAAACTTTCGAGCAATTAAAAATTAGAAAAAGCAATAAAAATCGGGAAAAAATATCGAGTTAAGTAAACTCTCGAAGCGCAGCCCTTTCACGACGAAAATTAATTCGGAAAGAAAAATATGAGAGAAAAATTAAGCGAGCAACTTTCGCGAACAAGCGAAGTTCATGTAAATTAAATCCTGGCGCATAAATAATAGAAACGCAAAGAAATGCAAATGCAGGGAAATGTAATGAAAAGCGGCGAGTGTATGATAGGTCCGGCGTCCTCGCGCGGGTATCGCCGTAAATCAAGCTAATTACTCGACTGTCGCTGCAACCGCCGCCGCTCGACCACTTTTCTACGATTCATACTCTGCAATAAAATTACCATTCGCACGAGCGGGGACGTATTTATTGGCCGTGTTCTTGCGTGAACACGCGTGTAATAAGAAATAAACTTCCGTCGAGGGTTTTTAACGAAGTTAAAAAAGCCTCCTTCATCCTTTCTCGCTGCTCGTTTACGGTTTAATCTAAAGCGGCCGTAAAATTTGGTAAATGCACTAAAAAAGCCAGATTTCTTTTCTTACATCTGCGGAATATGACGTCCTTTCAGAATCCACAATAGTTGGATCCGTATCTTTTAACAATGGCGTAAATTTGAAATGTGGAATTACAGCGAAGAAACTCTCTAAATTATCTGCTCAGAATTAGGGTCCCCTTATACCGGCGACTAGGGCGCGGCACGACCGATCATTTTAAGGTGGTAAATACCACTTAAATTAAAATTCGACTCGCCAGTAACCAGTAAAATGGTAGGTAAATAATTTGTTAAGGTGGGTTTGGTAAGTCTAGAAGTGAGGTTAGAATTATTGAATTTTCAATCCAAGTTAATTTAAATATTACAACTTTAAGAAACATTTACTCACTGTTACACTGTAGCCTACTTAATACCGAATGAGGGGACATACTTGAGAAATTTTGGTAATGAGCAAAATCGCTTAATATAACATAATAAATTATGAAAAATATATGTCATCATACCTTCATGCCAGTGGTTTGCGATTTCTACCTTTTGAAGCTTATCTGCACTGTACATTTTAAATTAACTGGGATTGAAAATGCAATAATTCTAACCTCACTTCTAGACCTACCAAACCCACCTTAAGGAAATTTAATTTAAATTCAATTTTTATTAGTGCACCACTTCAAATGCGTTTCAAACGACCGGGTCGCTCTCCCGCAGTTACCGGACCGCCACGATTGAGTCTTATGTTGGTATAAAGGGGCTTTCAACCAATAAAAAATTTAATTGTTTTGTGCGAGAAATTAGTTAAACTTTCGCTAGTCTTTCTCGTTTTGTAAGATTTTATTACTCACTTTTGTGCTAAATTCAAAACGATGGTGCCATTGGATTTAAACAAAATTGCTTCGTCAGACAGATAATTTTTCTAAACTCATTCCAACTCGGAAAATACAAGAAGGAAATGTAATATTGCAGAGAGGTACTTCGGTAAGTAAAAATGTAATTTAATAAAAATAACTTCGATGCGGATTTCATATTTTTCTATTAAATTCACTTGTGGACCAATTTCATTATTTTGTGTTCTACGACCACTTCTGAAAATTATCCAATAAACTAAGTAAGCATATCCTGACGCACGCCGTGTGTTATAGAGGAAAATCGCACAGTTAGGGACTTTTATCAACGTTGTGTTGGTACTGCAATTGACAGTGACAGTGACAGTTAATTCTGAGACCCTGGTCAAAAAGTAAATAACATTTCTAACAGATTAATAAGATACTTACTCGCTTAATTACTTTCTATGCGCAGTTATCATTTTGATAAATAAAGAATCAAAGATTTTTTGATTTTCAGATTAGGTGGTCCATTTCATCATCTCTACATAGCGTTGCTAAACTAATAAAACCTTTAATTTTTATTCAGCATCTCTACATAGCGTTATTAAACTAATAAAACATTCAATCAACATTATTCTGTAATGGAAATGTTATTGAATCCTCGGTAGGTTGTCAACAAGGTGACCCTCTAGGTCCTGCAATTTTTAGTTTATCTATTCATCAAATTATTAAGAATTTGAATTCAGAATTAAATGTTTGGTACTTAGATGATGGTTCTGTAGGTGGTAAGGCCTTTGATGTCTTACAAGACTTAGAAACGATAATTTCCGAACTTAAGAAAATTGGTTTGGTTCTTAATTTCACTAAATGCGAACTTTTCTTCCTTAATAATGTTTCGGAATTAGACAAGTCTTCAATTTTGAAGAGATTCGAATTATTAGCTCCTTGTATTCACGTTTGTAATGTTGTAGACCTTTTTATTCTTGGTTGTCCTATTTTCGATGCAGCAATTCCTCCATTCATTTCTAAAAAAATTGATTCATTCTCTTTACTTTCTTCAAATCTATGTAAAATTAATCCTCATATTAGTTTATTTTTACTCCGCCATTATTTTTGGATACCTAATTTCACTTATAATCTTAAATGTTGTCCTTTTTGGAAATTTAAAAATCAGTGTCTTGAATTGGATAATATTGTTATTTCTTCATTGGAAAAAAATTTGAATATTAAATTTACAATAAGATCTTGGACTCGAAGCCAAATTACCAATCCGTTTTGGTGGATTAGGTATAAGGTATATAATTGATATTTCCTCGCCTGCCTTTTTGTCTTCTATATTTTCTAATTCTGAACTTGTTATGTCCATTCTACCTTCTAGTTTTTCTAATTTTGAAATTACATTCCTTAACGAGGCTCTTGATACGTCCAGTTCCTCCTGCCCCATCTACCGCCACCGTTATGCCGACCTAATCAATAGTATTGAATTTAATGAGTGACGTTTCCTTCATACAGGCGAATCTGCAGAAATGTAAGGCGGCTACTGCTGAAACTATACGGTACATTTTCCGGCACAATATCCAGGTTGCCTTACTCCAGGAGCCTTATAACTGTTGCCGTAATAACCGCTACTATGTTCCTGGCCTCATGGGACTCCGCCTGATTGCAAACAACTCTACCCAATTCCGCTCTGCCAACCTAGTCAATGATTCTCGCTTTGACATCCTTCATCTCCATCACTTGTCTTCTGAAAACCTTACCACCATCCTTATTTCCGCTGGCGCCTTACAACTTCACCTTATCAATGTGTACCTTCCACCTTCATCCCTGATTGAAACTGACCTAATTGCGGTCCAGAATGCCCTTGCTGAGCTGCAAGGCAAATCCGTGTACCTCTGCGGAGATTTTAATGCCCGTTCTACAATCTGGCATGACCATCTCTGTGACCGGCGCTCGGAACATGTGGAAGAGATCATATTGACGCATGGTTTGTGCGTATTGAATGAACCGGGTAATCCACCGACGTTTGAGTCTAGGAATGGTAGTAGCCACATAGATCTAACGCTATGCACTCCTGACCTGGTTGGTCGTACTTTGAATTGGACCGTCTTAAATGGCATAAATTGTGCAGATCATCGTGCAATTTTCTTCCTCTATAAAGGTTACCAAACTGCTGTGCAAGGTTCCCTGGCTCTACTATACCACCTGGACCAATCGACTATCCAGTTGAAGGATATTGCTGTCCCCCTGCAGAGCCTCGTGGATGGTATTGATTGTGATTGGCCAATCCTAAACTCACCTGCAGTTGTGGATGCGTGCCTTTCTACCCTCCTTGATGGTCTAAACGCCATCATTAAGCTGTATGCCCGCTGCAGAAGGAGGTTCCCTCACCGACCCGAATGGTGGACGGAGAAAGTTGACCGCTTTCGCCTCATATACCTGTATCGTAAGCGGTGTCTTTATAGAAACAGGATCTATACTGAACGAGAAAGACTTGCAGCTGCGATGGCGTCTGCCAAGCTTGATTATAACAGGGTGCTTGTACAGGCTAAGGAGACTTCATGGAGGAAGTTTGTTGAGGAGGATCTTGCCAAAAACCCCTGGGGTGTGGCCTATCGTTTGGCCACAAATAAGATCCATGCTCGTGGAGTTCTTGCTTCAATTCGGATCCTGGACCATGGCTATACTCTTACAATAAGGGATACCCTAACTTGCATCTTACACTCCCTACTCCCAGATGACATTCCTGAGATTAACACTGCTCACCAGAGAATGCTCCATGGCAACCTGAGAGCTATTGTTGCTATTCCTGACTACTCTGAAGATGATGTCCGTGAGGAGGAACTTGCGGCTATTGTCTCCTGCCTCCAAAGCAAAAAGGCGCCTGGCCTAGACAACATCAGAGGTTGTTTCATCAAAATGATACACCCGGTGATAGGCCCTCTCCTAACCCGCCTAATGTCTTCTTGTCTGCGAAGCCGCTATTTTCCAACTATCTGGAAGCATGGTAATTTAAAAGTGTTGCTGAAAGATCCAAGTGCTGATCCGGCACTAACAAAAAGCTATAGGCCAATCACACTTCTTCCGGAATATGGCAAGATTTTAGAGAAGGTTATTCGCTGTCGCCTGCTGGATGCTGTCACCCCCTTCCATGCGCTGAATCAGTATGGCTTTGTTGCGGGAAAATCAACCACTGATGCCCTGCTTGCTTACCAGCGTCTGATCTCTGTTGTTGGTCCCAAGTACATTTTGTCTATCTTCATTGATATTTCTGGAGCCTTCAATGACCTTTGGTGGCCTGGGCTTATCCAAGCCCTGAGGAACAAGGGAGTATCGGGAGCCCTCATTGCTACCATCGTCAGCTACCTGGATGGGCGGAAAGTGGAACTCTCTGCGAACAACATCACCGTTGAAAAGGTTTGCACGAAAGGTTGCCCCCAAGGTTCGGTGCTTGGTCCGACACTTTGGAACTGCATTGTAGATGTCCTGTTGGAGGAACAGCTTCCTGAGGGCTGTGATGTCATTGCGTATGCGGACGACCTTACCTTTGTGGTGACGTCCTCCACCAGGGCTGACTTGCGCCTGCGCTCCCAGCAGTGCCTTGATATCCTACAGCAATGGGCCGCTTCACAGAAGCTTGTGATATCGTCCACTAAGTCCACCTTCATGGTTAACCGTTCGCCTCCACGCATTCACCACCGGGACCTCATGTTCTATATAGGCAATACAAGATTGAGCCAGTCCACAAGCGTAAGGTACTTAGGTGTTGTACTAGACCGGCGACTTACATTTGAAAAGCATGCAGACCATGTGCGGAAGAAGGTGCGTGCTCTGATAAATGCTCTCCGATGTAAATGTAGGGCATCCTGGGATTTGGACGTTACTGACTCCCTCCATAGTATCTATAAGTCTGTTATTGTCCCTATTGTGTCCCATGGTGCAGAATTGTGGCAGCACAGGCTCTGCATGGTTAATATGAAGAGGAAATTTGATTCCATTTATGGTATGTGTTGCCGTGCTGTTTGCAAAGGGTACAGCTCCCTCTCTAATGACGCCGCGGGCATCCTGGCTGGCATCCCTCCCCTGGACCTTGAAATACAGAAGAGGACTTGCCTCAAGGGATTACGCAAATTTGGCTCCGCCCCATTTGAGGCTGATATCCTTTTTTTGGCTGATTTCCCCAGTCTCACCCATGCCAAGGAGTACCTGGCACTCCGCATCTTTGACTGCTGGCAGGATCGATGGGATTGCTCCACTAAAGGTCGGATTACCTACTGCTTCTCGCCTCGGATTCCGGAGATGCCTCGCTCTCTCTCTTTCTATGCTACCCAGTTTTTGTCAGGCCATGGTAACTTTGCTGTTCATCTCCATCGGATTGGAAAACGTGACCACCCGAACTGCTCGGTGTGCCCTGATGATGTTGACGACCCTGTTCACCGCCTTCTTGCCTGTCCACTTTTTAATGAAGCTCGGACTGCCTTGCAGGCCCAGTTGCTAGTCTGGCCCCCGCCTCTAGAATCTGCGCTTTTTTGGGATCCTGCGTGGATCTTTCCTTTTACGGTGGCAATAGAATGACCAACTTGCCACCTGCTCCTATGCCTTCCCTAGGCTTTGACGCCATGGTGCTGTTACCTTTCCTGCACTTTACTGGTTCCCTAATGCGTCCTCGTCCTAGGCAATTCTGCCCCTATTGTTTTAAACAGTTTTTCCTTAATTCTAACATATTTAACATATTTTCGCTATTGTACTGTAATTAATTTTTTATTTCTGTAATATTGCGTTCAATTTGACGCTGGTCTGTGGAATATATGCGCTGTTGGGCGCCTTTTGTTGTTGTTGTTGTTGATTATTGGAAGGAAATTTCTAATTCGTCTTTACTTCCAAAAGAGCTTTCTATTCAAAGAAATATTTCAAAATTTATTACTTCCTCAAATATAACAGCTATCTTATTAGCGGGATCTGAACTTGAATCTGGAGCTTGGCTTGAAGCTCTTCCATCTTGTAAATTAGGTACTCTTTTAGAAAAAAACATCTTACAAATTGCAATTTCACTTAGATTGGGCATCAATTTCTGTCATCCTCATATCTGCTCGTGCGTTTTTTCTGTAGACTCGTTGAGTCATCATGGTTTATCGTGCATTAAAAGTGCTGGTAGACTCTCTCGTCACAGCTGTATTAATGACATTATTAAACGTGCCTTCTCTTCTGCCAACATCCCTTGTATCCTTGAACCTAATGGTATGCTGAGGGATGATGGCAAACGTCCAGATGGTATTACAGTTATTCCATGGAAAGTAGGTAAATCTTTAGTTTGGGATTTTACTTGTACGGATATACTTGCCCCTTCTCATTTGACTGATTCTTTATTTTCTGCAAGGTCTGCTGCACACTTGGCAGAAAATCTTAAGAAAAAAAATATAAGGCAATTTCTGATGATTATTTTTTCGTCGCCTTCGCTGTGGAAACTTTGGGTCCTTGGAGTGCTAATGCCCTTTCTCTCCTTGAAGATGTGGGGAGGGGTATTGTTCAAACAACGGGAATTCCTCAAGCCAAAAGATATTTGAAGCAACGAATAAGTTTGGCTATACAGAGAGGCAACGTTGCTAATGTTCTTGGTACAGCCCCGCTTTCTTCTCTTAACGAGTTATTTTATTTATTCTAGTTATTACTTATGTTATGTGATTTTATGTTATCGTTAAGCAAATGTACCTATTTTACACATTATATCATTAATTAATAAAATTTCAATTTTTATTTTAATTTATAGAAATGAATGTGATCGAAGAAAAAGTAGGGTACACAACTCTACTTGTAAAACAATTACGCCTTAGTCAAACTTTTTTGACTCTTACAGCTCCCGGTATGTAATATACTATTAAATCACATCGATTAACACCTGAAAAAATATACGGAGCACCTTATGAAAATGAAAAGTGTGAGCTGCTGCATGTGATAGGATGATATTCGGTTACTGCTCGCAGTACCGGTCATAAATTAAACCTTCGGAACCGAACCGAAAAAAATAAATTTGAACAAAGTGGAAATTTTGAAAGTTAAGCATTAACGTGCAACCCCATTTTTATTCCGTCCTTGTTTGATATGGATGCGGTGGGAGCGGCCAGAACGTCACCAGCAGGGGAAGCATTAGTGTCAATCTGGGGACCGAACCCTCTTGCTGATGTCTTCTATCCTAACGTTATTACATTTTTATTTCTGGTGGCTAATAAAACGTTCCTCGCACACTATCAAACGTATGTATCAAAATATGATTCAGCAATATCGGTCGCCAATTCCGAGCGGCAATGATGCGGACCGAGACGCGCGATATTGAAATGACTGCAGATTTCCAACAGTTCAAATGCACCCGCCTGTTAAATCGTCTTTATTGGAAACTGGACTCCACGTGTGAACCGGTTCGCGCTCGTTAACCAAATCAATCGAACAGTTCCCCAAATCGCGTTATTATTCCCACAGTGGAATAAATAAGCGCATAAATTATCGGTGTTAGTTAGAAAGTTGAATAAGTAGGCATTAATGTCGATAGTTGCATCACTTCGGGCGAATCGGGCATAACCGTAAATTATAAACTCGCCCGAATTTCAATTTCGGCCGCGTTTTTCTTATTGCGCTTAATCTGAACGGATTTACACTTGGGGAAGTACAGGACGTCCGGGAACGAGGCTGTAATGCAATTTGTTGTTTGCTGTCGATTCACCTGGAAATTCAATTGGATAATAAAAATACCCAGTGTCCATTAAACGCGATTCGTTATTTTTTAAAATTGGCCATGCAAACACTGCAAAACTCCCTTAATTAATAATGATGATATAATAGAACACGTTTAAGCTGATTACCCACAAAGTTAAGCCCTTCTGTGAAGTAGCCCTTAAAATTGACCCTAGCTCACCAAAACGTAAACTGGTCTTAACAATGTTAATTTAACTCTCAAATACTGATGTATTTCGTTGTATCTCCTTAATGCAGAATTTCGCTATTACACATACCGGGCAGATACCGGACAGATAAAGTTTTTTCCTAGAAGTATTTTAAAAAAGCAAAAATAATGCAAATAAAATAATTATGCTTTTAATACACTTAAGGGGTATAATTTCTTTTTTTTTTGACAAAGCTATTAAATATATAAAATAATTTTTATTTTACATAAATACTTTATAGTATATTATATATTAAATATATGAATGTATTATAGTATATTATAGAGTTGTGAATAAATGTAAAAAAATACAAATAAAAAAATTAAAGAATGGCCGAGATAGGAACCGTCAAATAGAACCCTCTTTTGAAAATTCTTGCTGATGGTGGAATTTTTCTGTCGTTTGAAAAATTTTAAAAAATTGTTTCTTATTGCGAAAGGTAATAGATAAAATGTAGCATAGAGAAAATCACTCACACAAAGACTTAAAATTAAAAATCCATGTTTGAGATTTCAAACAGTTAGAGACCATAACTCATATTTGCAGCTTCTCCTTTATACATATTATCGCCTACGTATACAGTACAACTTCGCTACATCGGACACTTTAGCCACTGAAACACCCTGTCATTGTTGGAATATTTTCAGACATGAGTAATTATTTGGAACTTACTTTTCTGTTCTTACCCTGTGCCATCCAGAAAGGTTGAACGTGCCATTTCCGTTGCAAGATCATAAATGTTAAACGACAATGGTTGCTTAAGCGCTAGTTACTCACTAATCACAAACAGAATAGCTGCCATACGGTCTGGATATTATTGCTTTATCACTTTGTGCCAGATATCCTTCTGCAATTGCTTCTATGTTTATGTTTTTATTATGATAGTTTTAATAGTTTGTTAATAAATCGCTATCAAAATCAAATTTTCGCACCGATTTAATTGAAAAGAAAAAAAATTCGACCATATTATAGGTAGTTTAGTAATTGAAGAATATTACTTCCAATGCTATACGATTTACCACCGTGCGTTTGTTTTCTTTAGTTAAAATGTAGTAAAAGCATAATTTATTTTTTTACTTTTTTAAAATACTTCTATAATCTGGACAGGAGAAAACTGTATCCGTCCGGATTAGTGAGGTTGTACTGTAATACTTTTAAATTATAACAAAAACTTGTTACCTGAATCATGTTTTGAAAGGCTACTTTTGGATACAAATTAGAAATTCACAAGACGTTTCTGTTAATTAATTTCGGAGCGTGGGTTTTAATTTTCCTTGATGATTTTCGTAATTAAGTGTGTGGGTTATCGCAAACAGATGTGCGCGTGACGTGCAGTGCGATCTCTGTTTCTAAACAATTTCTTGGTATGCTTGACATCAGCTGTGTTAATCAGGAAACGGGTGGCTGTCATAACTCCCGGAGAACTGTTTAGACATCGTCACACGATTCCTGTAGGTTCATGCATCAAGTTCGGTTTCTAAAGTAAACTAAGCGAAACATCGGCTTACGGATAGTTTGATGTTTTCTTGTTTCAAATTAATTTTGCAGTGCCTGATGAATTAAAAAGCAAAACACAAATAATCATCCGTGTGATTGCTTTTCTGATTACAATTGTGGAGGCAGATTTAATCCCCTGTTTTAATTAAATAATTAAAATTGAAGTTCATTCTAACAAAAATAGTCTAAAAAGAGTTTTTTACATCGTCGAAGAACAGGAGAAAACATTTACATGTGGTGTCAGCTCAAAACGGGTCTCTAATCTTAATATATTTACCAACTAGGTATATTTATTACCCATTGTCATATTCGCCCAAATCTCAAATGTTATGCAAATGAAACATTACAAATTTACATAAATAACACTTTGAGTAACCGTAAAAATAATTTGTGGGGCGTTACCGAAGTTCAGGTAATTGGGCGTTAAGCAAATTAAAACATTGCAAAACGCTAAGACTTAATCGCCTTTGTTTCCGAAGGAAATTAAATTATTTTTAAATTTAATAGCAAAACCAAACCGCTCCGATGAATTCGTTCTGTTTTAATACTTTAATAACAAAACAATGATTTCTAAACTGTTGGTTTATCACAGCAAGAACAGTTAAAACCACTTATGTGCAAATCAAATACAACGTTTTATCCTTGATTTTAGATTATTTTATTTATTAAAATTCTTGAAACTTTAAAACGGTAGTTATATAGGCAACCAACATCACATTAACGTGCAGTTTTTTTACGGACATTGTATATCCCACCAATATCTACTGGAGAAGATTATCTCCACTCCCTTAAATATATGAAAATAAAAAAAAATAAAAATAATAAAAACAAGAACCTTTAATCACAAAAAAAATTTATATAAAATAATATAAAATTACTCACATAGACGCGTTTCGGTGGCTATGCCACCATCTTCAGTACATCTACTAGTAGATGTACTATCAGTAGATGTACTGAAGATGGTGGCATAGCCACCGAAACGCGTCTATGTGAGTAATTTTATATTATTTTATATAAAATTTTTTTGTGATTAAAGGTTCTTGTTTTTATTTTCATTATCGACATCACAGGGTCCACTATATATATTTTATTTTCCTTAAATATATATTAAACGAGGGACCACAGACCAGTAAAGCTGCAATGTACGTGCCACACATATGACCAATGTTATTATGTTATTTCAGCGCAGTTACTCCATTACCCTCGTGGTAATTCCGTACTGCGTCTGCAGTGCGCCATATAATTTAATTTAAGAATATTTTCTTGAAATGTGCCGCCGAGGGGACAATTTCGCCACTTACGCCCAAACTTGCGTAAACAAAATATCCGCACGCCGAGCTCATTTCCGGTGGAGAAGTGAACGTTACTATTTTATTCTTATTGATTGGGTCATCAACGATTTAAAATCGTGACTGCTTCTTTGTGCTTATTGTGTACATACGAAGTCATCGTGAAATTGATCTCTTCCGACAAAGGCTGCCCGGATTGTTCGGCTGACGACAGAACAATAAAAATGTTGCTGCCTATTAAAATTATTTCCTACCGTCGCCGGTGGCGATTGCTAGGAAGACGTCGGTTATAATTTTAGAAGCTTACACCAATGGTTACGAGGACCCCTTAAAATTTATTGGGATAATCGAAACGGTCTTTATGAAATATTTATGAAAGTTTTATTAAAAAAAGAAAATTATTTGCGAAGAAATGGGCTGTTTTATTGAGGCGTTATTTATATTGTTATTTTAGGGCGGTTTCCATGAATATTGATGGGGCTTAGCCTAAAGGTGGAAAACGTAGAACTGGAATAACGCAGAAAAAACTTGGGAAATCTAACGGTTTCCAACAAATGTCGAGTTTTTTTATAAAAAAAACAAAAATGCAAACGACGCCAAAAGTTAAAAATATCACTTTTCGACGGAGCAAACCAAGAAAACAGCCACTTCCTTAGATTTTTTAGTACGATTCTGCTTGATATTAGTACGAACAATATTAAATCTAGCAAATCACCGTTTTGGATTTAGAACGGGGATTCTCAATTTGTGGTGACCAGCTGGGCGGATACAAATGTACGGAATGTTGTAAATTGCTTTATGACTGACATTTTTCTGCAAGGGGCTGTTTACTGACAATAGATAAATTACTTTAGAATTTCTTAAAAATTTAGTTGAAAAACGTTACATCAAACTCGGCTTGCAGTAAGAAAACACACATTACGGTGTGCATTTTCTGTATTTTTATTGTAAAGTGAATTTTTAGTAACTTACATAATTAGTGAATATTTAATTGTGAAGAAATGGGAAATATTACAAGTGGTTTAATGTGCCGAAATGAAGATGTTAATTCCATGCAATATTAATAAATGTCGATCAACAAAATAATCAGTTTCAAAGACCATTTCTAAAAATGGTACTGAAATTATGGGGATTTTCTGATTCTTTGTGTGATAAATTCGCATGTAAGTAAATTTGTTGTATTTATAATTTTTCCCACAATTTTAGCTTACTGAATGAATTTTGTAAAAGTTCTACAAGTTTTTTCAATGTAGCAGCTATTAAACA
This sequence comes from Dascillus cervinus, assembly GCA_949768715.1. Classification (NCBI taxonomy): domain Eukaryota; kingdom Metazoa; phylum Arthropoda; class Insecta; order Coleoptera; family Dascillidae; genus Dascillus; species Dascillus cervinus. Next base: position 5,007,189 of record OX458317.1, read on the forward strand.
AATTGTTTTTTAGTTTATTTCCGTCGGAATGAAAAGTAAGAAGAGATAAAAAGAAAGGGACATGCAAACCAGTTGCTTCTATAACAGAATTAATAGTAACGACGAAGGTAAAGAAATAATTTTGATTTTCTTTTATACATTTAGTGTTATTTATCTATCTTATGATAAATTTTAGTTTTTAGCGGATATAGAGTTCTTTGTAAGAATTTAACAAAACACAAGCGGTCAAAATTCATTGAGAAGACTAATGACTTCGATGAACTTCCATTTCATATACGTACATCTGTTACCAAATGATAATGTGGTTCTTAAACTAAAAATTAATTTTTGAAGAGGATGTGATGTGATCTTAAATGTTCACCTGCTAATAAAAATATGTATGAGAAATAACTTTATATTCTAAAATTTCGTCAATTCAAGCATTCCACTCTACAATTCATAAAAATTAGAAAAAAATTATTGTATTTACAAGTGCTTATTTAATATAATAAGAAGGCCATCTTCAATTCTTAAATAAGAAAACACATTAATTAAGAACATTCTTAAGCAATTAAATAAAAGTTCTTAAAATTAGAGCGACTCTTTCTTGAATTTGTCACGAAAAATCAACGTTCTTGAAATCAACGGCTCAAACGAAGAGAAATGTTTGCAAACACGTCAACAACGAGTATTGTAAACTTCATCAGATCTTTTGTCCGCCGATTTTAGGTATTAATTTTATTAATTAAAATTATTAAAACTTTAAAAAGCTAGTTAGATAGCTAACCAACATCACATAATTTTAAACGCAAGAGATTGTTATCGTACACAACAGACAAGTGACCACAACAACAGGTTAAATTATACTCACAGATGGCCTATTAACAGGTTTTACTTTATTGTTCTTATTAACTTAATTAACTTAATAATTGTCCACACATGAGATAAATTTTTTAAAATCATTTTACCTTGTATATTGTTCCTTTTTTATTCTCATGGTCACTTTTTGTTACAATTTAAAATATTTTAAACAAACAAAACACATTTATACAGAAAACATTGTTTAGTCATTATACACAAAAATCTCTGTAAAATTAAATTTATTAAAATTTTTTTTTGTGTATAATGACTAAACAATGTTTTGTGTATAAATGTATTTTTTAAAATGTTTGTTTAAAATATTTTAAATTGTAACAAAAAGTGACCATGAGAATAAAAAAGGAACAAAATACAAGGTAAAATTATTGTTCTTAGTTATTTAATTGAAAACCAATTTCTAAATAGAGGACTGAGATCCTGCTTTTTGGTAACTTCACAGTTTAACACGAACCGGATTCCGGATCCTGCCACGTCGAAAATGTCTCGAGATTCTGGAGATGTGTCAGGAAAGTAAAAATGAAAATTTGAAAAATGCGGGTCGAAAACGTCGAACCTCCCATTTCTTGGCGATTTTAAAAGTCATGTTCTATTTCGCCAGTATTAGAACATTATTCCCTCACAGGGGCTGACGTATTGACAGTGACATATTATTGACGCAACATCCACTGCCGTAGACACGGCTACATCAATGCGAGGCACTCAATTTACTCCGATACAGCAAAATTTAAAATGATTTCTCGCCAACAAATTCATGGGATGGAAACTAATTACGGATTTTAATTGTCGGGGTAAATCCGAAAAACATCAAGAGTTGGTCGACGAGTGTGACGACTGAAGATTTATAAATTACCCTTCGGCAAAAAGTTTGCTGCGTAGGTGCCGGCATTTCACCCTTAATTTAAACGGGAACGAATTTTTTCGCGCCCAATTTACAAAACAATGAGATAAGGCGGTTTTTGTTCGCGAACGGTCGCAGTGAAAGAAAACTAATTTGCGACGAAATTTAATTGTTCATTCCACCGGGGACAATTTACAATTGGCATGTCAGTCATGCACTCGACGTCATAACGTGCTTTATTGTGGCGCTGCTCTCGACATGACTGTGAGGGCAAGTTAAAACGGTCGAGCACCTCTCGCTATATTAATTGTCGATTGGACACGTAATTTTTCAATAACTGGCGCTTTCTCCGCGAGGTAATTGAAATCGCTCGTTGAGGAAGACACCCGTCGAAGTAGCGAATTTGCATATAAATGCCCGCCCAACGCGAAGCCCATCGATCAGGACTTCGGAGGAACAAAAAATTTAAATTCAAATGCGCTTATAACAACGTTGGATGAATCAAATGCATCAAATTAAGTTCAATTTTTTATTACAAGGTTTATTAAGATTAATAGTTATGTTTCCGATAATTCATCATCGAAAAGTGAAATTACTGTAGAAGAAGTAATAAAAGCAGTTTGTAGCATAAAAAATAGAAGAGCAACAGTACCGAAAAGCGTACCGATCGAACTTATAAAATGTGGACCAGAAGAACTTTTTGATAGCTTAACTTATACACTGCGAGCCATATTGTTCGCACCATATGGGAAAAACTTTCATCTTCAAGTTCTTTAAAAATCTAAATCTGCCAAAAGTTTGTGCATTTTCAAAAACCCAAAAAGGACTACTCGGATTCTGCAAACGATTTTTGGTTTCAGAGAAAATGGAATCTATAAAAACTTCAAAAACTGAAAATAAATATAACTTTAAAATGAAAATTATTTTTGACGAAATTTTGGTAACATTAGTTAGATATTCAGTAATTGCGATGCCAATTATGAAATCAGATGAGTTTCTTCAACAGATGTTAAAAAAATTTGTTATTTTTCCAATTGCAACTACAGTCGAACTCCTCTATAGTGATGTTCGAAAAGCCACGAAAAAACATCACTGTAAAGAAACTTCACTATATAGAATTCAAGTATAATTTTACAATTTTGACAGTCACTTTAAAAACCAATTGATACTCAAAACAAAAAATGAAAATTTATTATATTTGAAAAAATATTTGTTTAAGTATATAGAAATACACACAGTTAATAATAAACAATACAAATTTGCATCTGAATACTTACATAACATGTACTTATTGATGAAAAAATCTGTCCAAAGTTGATTGCATAAGTAAGAATTTTGCAAGAAATTCTTTTAAGGATTTTTCAGGTTTTCTATTACTGAAAATTCCGTTCCTCGAGAATTTTGGTAAACCTTTCGTAAAGAATAATCACTATATAGAGGCTTAACATCATAATATAGAGGTATTTTTATATGGAAAACGTTCAAAAATGCACGTTCCTGGCAAAAACATCACTATAGAGAAAAAATCATTATAGAGGAGGTAACTATAGAGGAGTTCGACTGTATCTTACAATTTCCACGTGTAATCTTAAATTTTAATTATTTCAAATCTAATTGTAAGTATAGTTGATTTGTTTATTTTTGTCCTAAAAAATGAACTAAACTGGTACAATATAATATTACAAATGAAATTTTTAATTTCAAAAGAAATTTTGTCATGTTATTTTACATTTTTGGTGCAAAGCATTTTTATCGCGAAAAACCACATTTTAAGTTTCAGCTTGTTTCCTAATTTACTCAAAATACATGTAACTTAACAATTTATGTGAATAAATACAAGAAAAGTGTATTTTTCCTTTAAACGCACTAGAAAGTTATAATAACAAGACAAAAATAAATAAATTAACTATACTTAGATTTGAAATAATTAAAATTCAAGATTACACGTGGAAATTGTAAGAGAAAGTTGCAATTTGAAAAATAACAATTTTTTGGACATCGGTTGAAGAAACTCATCTGATTTCATAATTGGCATCGCATCTACTGAATATCTAACTAATGTTACCCAAATTTCGTCAAAAATAATTTTCATTTAAAAATTATGATTTTTTTTCAGTTCTTCAAGTTTCACTAAATTCCATTTTCTCTGAAACCAAAAATCGCTTGCAGAATCCGAGTAGTCAATTTTGGGTTTTTGAACACGCACAAACTTTTGGGAGATTTAGATTTTCATATGGTGCGAACAATATTGCGGGCACTGTATATTTTCTTACTTTATCCACTTTTTCCTATGAATTTACATTTATTTTTTGTTTTATTGTAGCTTTTCCAAAAAAGTAATATTATCTGGTCATTATGGCAAATCGTCCTTTAAGTATTTTCTCTTTAAAATTGTAATAGGATTATCAAAAAATGTAAATTTATTTATTATTGATCTTAGGCTAACAACAGAAAATTATTTACTTGTCACTGAGCAAACGGTAGTGCAATTAAACTTCACAGCATTCTAATAAACATCAAAATGATACATCATTATGGATGTCCCGGTATTTCTTATTTCTGAACATCAGCTTGTTGCCAAACGAATACATTGACGAACTCTAGGAGTTATAAAAGCAAAAAATTTAAAATCGCCCTTTTTCTTGATTAGCCCATTTTGATTATAAATATCTTCCGATGCAATTTTCTTCAATTGCATCGGCTCCGCCAAATAATTCTATACCACAACTTATAAAAACTTATACGAACAAAAGCGTTTGACTGAAAAACGACTTGTCCCGTAAAAAACTTCCTCAAACAACGCTTCATCATCATACTACGTGGGCTTCTCGAAAACAAACAAAAAGCCATGCAGTGATAAAATCCAGACTAAGCCCGGAATCACCGTTAAATCTCCTTCGGTCATCCACATTACCACCGGCGCCCTAGTATGAATTCGGCTTCATTAAATTCAAGAAGCACTCCATACGTATTCCCTTATCAGCCGTTGATAAAGAGAACGCCGTAAACAGCCCACAATAAACCGAAAAAAGCGAAATGTTTGACAAAACGAAAGTGTACGAGATAGCGCGATGGGCCGGTCCGGATCTCATTTTACCTAAATCTGAAAATTACCTGACTGAAATTCGCGTTCGCTTTTTCCCCACAAAACAGCCTTTCGGTCGGAAGGTGGAAAGCCATTTATTCTACAAAAATTCCGTCTTTAAACATCAAAGAAAATCCGAAATAATTTTGTTCGGGAATTGCTTTTTTGTAAATTTTGTAAATTATTCAACGTGTGGTGAATGGTATTTCAAGGCTCAATAACTCGGGGCCCGGATTTGTATTACCATCAAAAAGCATTAAAGACGATCGAAAAATAATCTGAACGTCGCGTTCGAATTCAATCTCGTAACATAACGTTTACACGCTCGAAATTAGCATAAACTAGAAATGTTGTGTCGAGTGGGGAGGTGGGACGGCCAAAAGCGCAGCTAAACGCGAGAAATTATTTTTAATTTTTTATTTTCCTAAACCGACAGTGTTTTGCAGACGTTCTCGCCCGGGATTTCACACCTAAAATAGGGCATCTCCTCGCTAAATCAGCTCATCCTTATTAATTTTTAACGCGAGTACGTGCTTTACAGCTCCTTTACGGCGCTTCTGGAAGGAGTTTGCGCGACATATTATTTAGGAAATTGCCGCAAAAAAAACCTCTTCACTTAATTCGATTTTCTTTCATTAAATTTCTTTAGTTAAATATTGTCGTAATATTAAAAAAATCCTACTGAAATCTAGCTATAAAATTTTAATAAATAAAATTAATAAAATTACCTAAAATCAAAGATAAAAGGTCGCATTGGACATGCACATAATGGCTAATATGAACTCAGATGTTTACAATACTCGGCTGTGACTTGTTAATAATACCCTACATCATAATAATGTTAAGCGACCTACCGACCTTTTTTTAACATTGAACATACTATGCAAATATCTCAATATGCAATTTAAAAAAATAATAAGTCAATCAGTAAAATACATCACAGAAATCTTTTATAATACAAATCATTTGACATGTAAGTCAATTTAGAAATAAAAAAATTTATTATTAAAGTTTAAGTTTGGAATTTAGTTATTAAAATGTATTGAAAAAAAGAAAAAATTAATATTGTGAATTGGAGATTTATTTTTCATCAATTAAACCGACAGATCGTTACCATTTTTTATCGAAACAGTTTATAATCTAAAATAAGTTGAGATGAGAGTACGATTGGCTGATTGACTTTTTTTATTGAACATAAGAATATTGACATTGAAAAAACAACCGGTATAGATGTCGACGTTTAAATAGGTAAGTAATACATTTCGACCAACTGTGAACGTGTTTTTACAACGTTTGTGTTTGTATTGGATTCCTTCGAGCGTTAGTAATTTTTTTGTTCTTTTTCTGGTTCTGCTAACAATAGTTATCTGTGGAATCGGTGTGAAACTTGAAGTAAGTGCTTTGACCATTGTGAAAACAGCTTAAAAAGAAGCCTTTTATTGTTTCTTATTTAGGTCGTTATTTTTAGAACAGAATTCATAAAATATCAATTGTGTTAAAACTTGAAAATGTGACATAAAATCGGCTGACTACTACAACAATGTTTACTATTAGCGGATTACGTTAATCCAAAGTATGTGTTCAAACGTGACCCGTTGCATCTTCAAAGCATATCGGTGACACCATTGCAAGTTATTGACGTTCCTCCTTAGAATAATTTTGCATAAACAAAAACATTCAATATTCCATGTCTCGTTGCAATCAATAACATTTATCCAATCTGTATCAACCTCAAACATAACAAAAATCGCCTCTTTGAAAACTTGAGCAGACTTGAACGTGTCCGATTTTAAAAAGCGACGATTCCACCTTTTGATGTATTATTCCAACGGATGCAGCAGCAGAAGTTCATCACATATGCAGTTGGCTTGAACGTTAACTCGGCGAAATATTTTCCACTTAAATATTCAACAGCATGTAAGGAATGTGCATCTTGCACATAGCGCTTTACGCTTGAAGTGTTCCATTCCAGGGCAAAAGTGTGTTGGGTGATATTTTGGAGACGAATCTATCTTTTTCACTCCAGTGAGTGTACCTTTTTCGACGAAAAGAACACAGAACTGACAAACACAATTCCCATTCAGCGTTTTATTCTCAATAAAACTGTAGCTTTTGATGTGCCTTGCTCTTACTTTGTCAAGATGATCTGTTGCTCAGATCTGATTCAATCTGATTTGAATGTTGAAACGAAATTTAATAATGAGAAAATTGTTTTTGGCACATTTTTACATACCGGGTTCTTTTTTATTATTAAATATGCCATGTAAATATTTCTATGTTCAATTTAAAAAAAGTGTCAATGTAACCAAACGTTAGAATAGTAGAATAATTTATTTAGAAGAAAACTTACAATAAATCTTCGAATTGTTCTCCTTCACATTAAACAATACGCTAAACAATTTGTAAAATCTCTGCTCAGCATTTTTTAAATGAATGGGATTTAATTTATTATCTATCGAAATAATTGATAGAAAATAAATCTCTGAATTGTCTGAAATTATTGTTATTCTTATACCAACTCACAATATTAATTGTTTCTTCTTTTGAAAACATTTTAATAACTAAATTCCAAACTTTGTATTGTATTTGTATTATCAAGGATTGCTGGGATATACACTACTGATTGACTTCATTTTTTTTTAAATTGAATATATAAATACATTGTATATCAATATTTAAAAAATGAACCGGTATGGTAAGAACAAAATTTTAAAAATAAGTTCAACTGTATATGCGATGTGTTTCTACTTTTGTTTGAAAATATAAATTAAAGAAGTCCTTTTAAAAGGACACTTTAATTGGAGTGCTGCCATATAAGAAGACACTTTATCGCACGACAGAGTGTGATATCATTTTTGAAGGTTTATAACTCCAAGAATAATTGCACACTAATAGAATTTAAGCACCGAAGTTGATGTTTTAATACTCTCGCCCCTGGCATTTTAAATCTTCACTTGTGGGTCACTTCAACAGTTTTGGTTCTATTTCCTATTCGATTCCTTTTATGGCAGTGGTAGGACTTGTTAGCGTTTATCACGCCACATTGGAGTCAATTTTTTCCTTTTATATTTATGTCGGCTTCGGACAACACGTATGGAAATCACGTTAGAACCATCGGCACCGTTCCAAACATTCCAACATTACAAAGCGTAAACAATAGGGCTTCGGATGCCCAATAAAGTTCCGAACAATAACGTCGGTGATTTTGTAATTTATTTTGAATTAAATATTAATCGCCAGTTTGCTGAATGTTAATTGGGTTCAGAAGTTTCACCAAAATAACAGTAGCAAATTTCGGAGGAGAATTTTTATTATCAAACGATTCCACAGGTCACAAAGCACGGATTTTTGTCGTTGGCAATATTTTACAGAATCTTTCGAACAAAAGCCGTTTTTATTTTTATCTCCATATTGGTGATTCCTTTAAACAACGATATACTTTACGATTGCTTTTGTGTTATGGTGCTGACGCATAAAGGGCAGTGACCACGACGGTTTTGTGCGGAAGTCCACATTTTTTGGCAACGGAATTGACCTCGACGGAAAAGAAATAAAGTGAATACGGGCGGTTTTATGATGTCGGTGCAGCCCCTATAACCTTTTATAGTTTTTTTTTAAATTGTGTTTCTTTCTTTGGTGCCTTTTAAATATTTTTAATAAAAACGATTTTGGGTATTATTCCGCTGTGTTTGTTATCGCTGCTATTAACTGTAAACTCCCACTCATTCTTTTCGACTGCTACCATTTAAATTCTGTACTACTTGTATAAAATAACTAATTGTTATTACAAGATGTATCTATTATCTCATTCTAAAAACGTGAATAGAATTTTTGTGTCGCCGGGAATCATTGTAAACAACACCGATTAGTCAATTCATGAAATTTGTGGCGTCGGTTACATCAGTCGTTCGAATTTATAGTATTAATTATGTGATATTCTGACACCGTTATCTCTCAAACTTCTGCTAATTACAAGTTTCATATCTGAAAGCTTCACGGCCCAATAATTTATCCCTAGTTTCCCATGTAATTTACCCGATTCGATAGAGAATAGGTAAGATGAACGCCCTGATGTGATCCCGATCGAGATTACTCAGATGAAAGGTGAGAAGAATTATTGGCTTTTGTCTATCGAAGCCAACGCGTGTCTCATATTAATGTCTGTTTCCGGTAGCTGCTGATATATATTTTTTTTTTAATCAGAAAAGATGTATCGCCTCCCGCAGCTTCTCTAAACGACGGGGTTTATGAAATCTTAAAAACTTTCGAGTTTTTAATTTGCGATTTTTTCATCGCACAATATGAAGTAATAAGTGTGCGAAAATATATTGCGGCCATTAAAAGGGTAATCTCCGAAAGTTTGGATTACAAAAAGACTTGTGTTATTAATCATTTCAAATTGCGTAGAAATTACATCTACTAATTTATGGACCCGATACTAATTACTTCCTTTTAATCTTGATCGCGTTTATAAATGAACTAAATTAAATAATCGCGTTAAATTAAAAGTTGGCAATAAATACACCAAAATTTAGTTAAAAGTTGGCCTTTTTTAGAACAGTTCGAAATATCGAAAATTAGTCAATGATAAAATTGTTGAACTAGTTAATATCTACAACTTTTCTTATATAACTTTCTTGCATAAATCGTCTGTAACGATCGAAAAGAGTGTGTGGCTGTTTACAGTTAATCACAGCGATAACAAACGCAGCGATAATATATGCAATGATGTGGATAAAATAAATTACTATTATTTTCCAATTCGAACTTTTTCCAACCCTTCGGCTTATGTTATTCTCATTGTTTGCTCGGCTCGTTCATTAAACAAACAAAACTTGGAGCTTGGCAATGTGTGTACAGCTCGATATTAAAAAACTGGAATGTTTGAGAATTAAGGAAACCAAACGAACTTTGTAGTGGCTGCCGTTATTGTTGTTTACCAAACAAGCCATTAGTTCCGTGGAAATTACGTACAACTATTTTACACCCCTCAACGTGGAAGAGCAATTCGCACGTCGATTTTCGCCAATTGTAATTATGAGAGATCGCCAGGAACGGCCGAGATATTCGAGTCTTGTAAATGTGGTCACTTGTGGTAGCAGCTGAAATTAGCATTTAACAATTGGGTGATTTGTTGCATCGATTAGGTTCTAAAGCGGAACGTCGAGCGGAAGACCGAGATTGCGACAACAGGACAAATACTTGACGTAAACATTGTGAAAAGCTCCACTCGAGGGATTGCGAAAAGTACATGTGCGCATATTTTAAGCGGATATTGTTTGTAAATGTCGGTTAAAGTCGAGATAACATTTCATGCATGTTTCACAAGGAAATGGCTCGTTTTCTGGGTTTGCGTCAGAAGTTTTGATAATAGTCTCTTGAAGGATCGCTTTTACTGGATATCAAAAGAACCTGAAGCAAGAATTGCTTGAAAAATTATTTTTTGGTTCTTTCAATATCAAGCAATTTGTTTTCTACAGAAAGTTTATACAAGAATACGGCTGAAGTGGCCTGTAAAATTTCAGAAACGTCATTTGATTTGTTCTTAGTTGTCAATTTTTATTTTCGCTTCCCTATTATTGAATTTTTGTTGCAGTTCGTGCAAACTCAGGAAATAAACTTTCATCCTCGGGATGAAATAACCGACTTCCCTTCCTCATTGTATAATGCACTATTATCCATCATTCTATCACTTGAAGAGGCTGGACGCGCACATGTGCTTCGGGTTCTAAAAGTACCTGAAGTGTCCCTCTCCCAAAAATACCCTTAAGGTCCATAGAAAACATTTAAGTCAGTTACTTACAATAGCTCAAAGTTTCAACATCATAAAAACACTAGTGCATAATTTAGCGTTATTGTGTATATAGTATTAATAAATCATACAATCAGAAAAGGTGTCTCATTTGGAGAATCTAAGCAAAAAGAGAAACAGCCAGGCAATTCGGCCTATACATTTCATGGTCCTTCGGAGTCGAATATCAACCTTGTCAATTGCAATCAGACACTACAGCGACGAATCAACAAAGTCATTGCAATTAGACAACTAAATCAACAAACAAATCAACAAATCAATTGCTACTGAGCAATAAAACGCAATCAAATCAAGAAAACATCTGGAAGTCGACGTCGCTTGGGTTCAAACTACGCACCGTTCAGAAGTGCAGCGGGTAAGTACAATTCAATTTATCCCGTCACAAAACCCTTTCCCAACGGCAAGCTTCGCATTTGGAAACAATAATCACATTTATAATGCAAGACTCTAATGAGCAATACGCGACTTTAAATCGCAAGCGCGGCCACATTAAGGCAAAATTAACGCGGTTCAACAATTATTTATCAGAACATGAAACAAACGTTGATGTGTCCGTACTCAAACAACGGTTTGAGGGGGTCAGGTTACTTTTAAAAGATTTTGAGGAAATCCAACTCAGTCTCGAGGCGCTGCAAGCAGATTACGATCATGAAGAAGAGACGGTAGCGTTTGAAAATTTATATTATGAGGCGTCGGGACGCGCCGCTAAATTAATCGAATCCGCAAACGTCATTGGACGATCGACATCATCGACGCCAATATCAATTCAATCAAACACGCACGCGCTCGGCAGCCAAATCAAGCTACCAACGATCAAGTTGCCAGAATTCGCAGGGTCATACGACACGTGGTTAAACTTTTACGACACTTTTAACTCACTTATACATGACAACACAGCAATAACAGACATTCAAAAGTTCCACTATTTACGGTCATCCTTGAAAGGCGAGGCAACAGCGGTCATTCAGTCGCTAGAAGTGTCCGCAATAAATTACCAAGTGGCATGGACGCTTCTAAAAGATCGTTTCGAAAACAAGCCCCTAATAGTTCAAAAACACGTGCAAAACATCTTTGAATTGCAGACAATGACGAAGGAATCCCACACTGATTTACGACAGTTGACCGATAACTTACAAAAAAACTTACGCATTTTAAAGACGTTAGGACAACCAACCGAACATTGGGACGCTTTGCTAATTCATTTAATTACCTCTAAATTAGACGTCAAAACGAGACGAGACTGGGAAACTGCAAAACCATTTGGCAAAACCCCGACTATGGACGAAATGTCAAAATTCTTGAACGCTAAATGTCAAGTGCTCGAGTCGATTGCTCCGAGCAAGCAAATCCAAAAAGATCGGAAAACAGCGGTGCATGTAGGGATCAACGACAAACCAATGTGTCCTTTGTGCAAGGGCATCCATCCTTTGTATCAATGTGACACATTTATTAAACTCTCTCCAGATGCTCGAATGAACGAGGTCAAAAGATTGAATTTGTGCACCAATTGTTTTCGAGCAGGTCATTTTGCCCCGCGCTGCTTTTCAGGCGCTTGTAAAAAATGCAATCGACGACACAATAGCATGTTACACATTAACAAGTCGATGGCTACTGATGAACAAACACAAGGCACCAGTGCAGACACAACGGTGGTTGCAGTGGCAAAACAATGTTTAATTACAGTCGCATCTCAGGTATTATTATCAACGGCGGTAGTCGACATGTTTGACATGAATGGCTATCCGCAGCAATGCAGAGTCCTCCTTGATTCAGGCTCACAATCATGTTTTATAACTAAATCATTTTCTAGTCGTTTAGGAATAAGACACAAAAACACACAAATACAAGTGACTGGTATCAATCAGTCACAAATCCAGACGACAAATTCAATTCAGGCAGTCATGAAATCGCGTTTTAACCGATTCCAAGCATCTATCGAATGTTTAGTCATAGACAGAATAACAGACAGATTACCAACTGTCACATTTGACAAGTCATCAATTCACATACCGACGAACTTACGATTAGCTGACCCCGATTTTAACATCTCCTCAGACATCGACGCTTTAATTGGCGCCGAACACTTTTGGGACATTCTGTGCATAGGGCAAATCAAACTAGGGAAACATCTGCCAATTCTCCAAAAAACACAACTCGGTTGGGTTTTAAGCGGTTCTGTTAACAAATCACTTCCACCCTCATCAGTATCGGCATGTCATCTATCAATGACAGACATTGACAGTAACCTCACCAAATTTTGGGAGATTGAGCAATGCCACAAAAACAATACATTTAGCCCAGAAGAGAAAACGTGTGAGCAACAGTTCACGCAAACATACACACGTAAGGAAGACGGTAGATTTGTCGTGACGTTGCCAATAAAAATAGATGCGCCCTCACTGGGCGAATCTAAGTCAATAGCGTTAAAACGCTTGCATTCCCTAGAAAAGCGGTTATCGCGAGACGTACAGTTACGTCATCAATACATCAATTTTATGAAAGAGTATCTGGAATTAGGCCACATGAAATTAATTCCAGACGCTGAATGTCACATTCGCAACTATTCAAGTTTTTATATGCCGCATCACGCGGTCGTCAAAGAAAGCAGCGTCACAACAAAGGTGCGTGTAGTATTCGACGGTTCATGCAAATCGTCAAACGGCGTTTCGTTAAACGACACTCTCATGGTGGGTCCGACAATCCAACAAGACCTCTTTTCAATTGTCACACGATTTCGCACTCATCAGTATGCATTCACTGCTGACATTACTAAGATGTACCGACAAGTACTAGTTAACTCGCACCAAACGCAATTGCAACGCATCTTATGGCGCGAAAATACATGTGACCCTGTTCAAACGTACGAATTAACAACAGTAACCTACGGAACCGCATCGGCACCATACCTCGCGGTCAAAACATTGAACCAATTAGCAGTTTTAGAACAGAATCAATTTCCCATCGGTTCCAAGATCGTTCAGCGCGACTTTTATGTTGATGACTTGTTAACCGGTGCAGATAACATTGCTGATCTAAAACAAATTCGCAACGAGGTAACAACGTTATTAAAGTTAGGAGGTTTTCAATTAAGCAAATGGTCCTCGAATGTACAGTCATTCCCAAGCATAGCCACAGTCAATATCGGATTAAATCATGATAATCCACAAAGCGTAAAGACCCTTGGGCTACAATGGAACACGAATTCAGACTCCTTTCATTACGCAATTGCGCCAGTTCAAGAAAAACATCGCATTACGAAAAGAACGATACTGTCAAGCGTTGCACAAATTTTTGACCCCTTAGGCCTGCTCGGTCCAATTATAATAACCGCGAAAATTATAATGCAATCCCTGTGGCAACTGAAATTAAGTTGGGATGAATCAGTCCCACTCAGCATCCATACTACATGGTCGCAGTGGCTCATACAACTCAATTCAGTGAATCAAATCACAATTCCGAGACACGTGCTCAGCACAAATCATGCATGCATACAACTGCACGGCTTTTCAGACGCATCACAAACTGCATACGGTGCAAGCATTTATTTGCGAACCAGCGACAGTCACAACAATCACACCGCAAAATTACTGTGCGCTAAATCGCGAGTCGCACCCTTGAAAACCATTTCCTTGCCGCGTCTAGAGCTCTGTGCAGCGTTGTTATTAGCAAAATTAACGAACAAAGTTGCAAAAATCTTAAATATTCAATTACATTCCAGTCATTACTGGACAGACTCATCAATAGTCTTGTCTTGGATCACATCGGTATCAAGCCACCATAAAACATTCGTGGCAAACCGCATCACAGAGATCCAAGAGCTAACAGACGCAGCAATGTGGAAGCATGTAAACACTAAATGCAATCCCGCAGACCTGCTATCTCGCGGCGCTGGTGCCGAAATATTAGCAAACTCAGATTTGTGGTGGCATGGCCCAAGTTGGTTGACACTTGACATGACTGACTGGCCCATTACACAAATGACAATTCCAACACAAGACATACTTGAACTACGCAAACCCATCTGTTGTGCGTCGACAATAAATAATGAATTTGCAACGGCACTCTTTGAAAGGTACTCATCCTTTACAAAACTACAACGAGTGGTCGCATACTGCAACCGATTCATAAAAAATATACGAAACGAGCATGACACACGGACGGTCGGGCCACTGACAGTAGACGAACTAGAAGGTGCTACCCTGAACCTTATACGTTTAGCGCAGTTACAGACGTTCGCACAAGAAATCACCGATCTCACGGCAGGGCGACCAATCAAACAAAATAGTCGTCTACTGACTCTTAGCCCGTTCTTAGATTGTAACAAATGTATAAGAGTAGGAGGTCGATTGAAACATTCGCAGTCTACATTCAATCAAAAACATCCGGTATTGCTTCCACCACATCATACATTAACCAAATTAATCATCACTTATGAACACATAAATTCATTGCATTCGGGAGCTCAAGCCGTATTAAACAAATTACGCTTGAAATATTGGCCCATGTCCGGACGTAGCACAATCCGACAACTCATACGCAAATGCATAAAATGCTTTAGAGTGCGACCGGTAAACGTACAACCTCAAATGGGTGAATTGCCCGAACATCGCGTAACGCCATCGCGCCCATTTTCAATTTCAGGCGTAGATTATGCGGGTCCCTTCAGCCTAAAGGAAGGCAACACACGGCGATCCCGAATAGTCAAGGCGTATTTATGTTTGTTTGTTTGTTTTGCAACTAAGGCTGTGCATTTAGAAGTGGTAAGCAGCCTAACAACAGATGCATTTCTAGCCGCGCTCAAACGTTTTATAGCCCGACGCGGCATATGTAGCCACGTTTATTCGGACAACGCCACAACGTTTGTTGGTGCTGATCGAGAATTAATCAAGGTAGCAAACCTACTCGGCAACACCGAACAGCCAAATAAATTTCAGGCATTTTTAAATTCAAACGCAATAAATTGGCATTTCATACCCGCAAGATCACCCCACTTTGGGGGATTGTGGGAAAGTGGAATTAAGTCGGCCAAGGGCCACATAAAAAGAGTAGCAAGCGAAAGCGCGTTAACGTTTGAGGAAATGGTCACCCTGCTTGCGCAAATCGAAGCTTGCATGAACTCACGACCTCTCACACCGCTTTCCAATGACCCTAACGACCTTAATCCATTAACACCCGCGCACTTTCTGATCGGTGAATCGCTCCACTCACCGCCAGAAGCCTCGATAACGGACATCCCAATGAACAAACTATCGCGGTTCCAACGAGTACAGCAACTTCTACAACACTTTTGGAAGCGATGGTCAAGGGAATACCTGTCATCTCTACAACAGCGTTCAAAATGGAATAAACGCCCACAGGATGACATCAGAACCGGCACACTAGTGATCCTCCGCGACGACAATCTACCACCGCTAAAATGGCAGTTAGCCAGAGTGTTAACAGTGCACAAAGGCAGTGACGGGGTAGTGAGGGTAGTAACGGTGACGACTGGAAAGACCACAACAAAACGCGCAGTGTCAAAGGTGTGTGTGTTACCAATTAATGACAATTAATGAACAAAAATCACGCAATGACTTTCATTCTTTGAAAGAGGTCAACCCTTTCAAGGCGGGCGGCATGGACGCGCACATGTGCTTCGGGTTCTAAAAGTACCTGAAGTGTCCCTCTCCCAAAAATACCCTTAAGGTCCATAGAAAACATTTAAGTCAGTTACTTACAATAGCTCAAAGTTTCAACATCATAAAAACACTAGTGCATAATTTAGCGTTATTGTGTATATAGTATTAATAAATCATACAATCAGAAAAGGTGTCTCATTTGGAGAATCTAAGCAAAAAGAGAAACAGCCAGGCAATTCGGCCTATACATTTCAGAGGCAACAAACAATAAATAAATATTAAGCACAGTGCTTTGTAGCTACATAACAAATGTGGATACAAAATTTGACTGAAAAGTGAAAAATAGTCACTGAAAGTGACATTTTATTTGGTAAAGGTCAATTCCGGTGCGGAATTATGAAATTGAAAGTGTCGGTGTGAACATGTGTATACTTTTAAGAGAAATGAAATTTTTTTATTCATGTGACACTCCCAGAGGCCCTTATTACGTCTTTAAACCTTGTATTTATGCTCTAGCGTGACATTTAACAAATAACTTTATACGGCGACACAAACCGTTGGTAATGTAACAAATATTTCAACATTACCGCGATAAAAACTTTACCTCGGTAATGGATTTTTTATTTTGATTCGCTTTCCCATTTTAAAACAAACCAAAAGTTGGAACTGCTCCAGTTTAAAGCAGCACCAAAAATCAGTAATGCGAAACGTTCGAAAATTATTACTTCATTTCAAGGATCGAAAGTATCCCCGTTACGGTTATGACATAATTTGATTGTTGTGGAGGTAATTAAGTGAAAGAATTGGGGTAATCGCTTCCGTTATTTGCAGTAAATTCGGTCTAGCCGATTTCAATCATTTCCTAGAAGTAGCTAATTGCAATTCATAATGTACGTTCAAAACTTTGTAGTAAAATTGCAATAATACTTTGCACTCCCGTCGACTAAATTGATTGTAACCTGAACCACTTTATAATATTAACAGGCGGATATAATTGCAGTCGTAGTGAAGCATCGAGTTTCACGGTATTAATTCTTCGAAATTTGTTTCTTAATTGAGGACGTGATACAATTCTAATCAACCTGGTACACAAAGTATCGGACGTTAATTGCAATAATCACTGTTTCCAAATGTCTTGCTTTCGAAGGTTGATTATAACGCTTAAATGAAATCGCTACCTAACGCGCAGGTCGAGTTTCATCGTTGCTGAACACAAAATCCACAGCGCCATCTATTGGTTGAGTCAAACAAACTTCTGCTTTTATGACAGTAAGTTAAAACTTCTCCAAAGGTCCAAATTGAAGAAAAAATAACAGGAAGGACTTAATTTTAATAAATCATGTCATTTTTCAAGAAAAGTTATAAAGTTTTTCAACGTTTTGAAGCTCTGCACCGCCGTAGTAATCACTCCTGATTTTTAGATGCACTTCAGCAAATGACACGGATACAGCCATGACAACGTTAACCAACGGAAGAGTATAATTGCGACATTTCATTAAAAACAGACGCTTTCATTTTAATTACACTCCCCTCTTTTAGAAGGCGTCAAAAGAGTGCCTTTAGGCGTTCAAACAAATATGCAAATATGTATCAAGGGAATGTTGTGGGCTGTAACAAAGAATTTTTTATTGTAGTTAACGCCATTTAATTAACAAAAAATTTTGGTCAAGATTTGAATGGTCACGAAATTTGAGCATGTAGCCATTTAGCGGCCGTCTCGAGCGTCTTTTGAGTAGTTTCTCTTCCACTTTAAAAGCTGAACGCCGAAAGAGCGGTCCCCGACGACCGTTTGGAGGTCTCCAACGCAGTGAAAGCTCCTTTCCTTGACAGTGGCCCAAATTGAATTATAGCATGTTTGTAAATCTGACGTTCGAAATGATTACGACCGTATCAGATCTGCGTTCATCATTCGTATTATTAAAATAATTTTGAAATATGCCAATTTATCATCCCCCCGGAGGAATTAATACACCCGGTTTTAGGGTCGATCGATGCAAGAAAATGTTTAAAGGAACGGAGATACGGATCAAACAATGTAGGAAGAAGAATAGAGGGAAACCTGCAGATTTTATGAACGTTATATAGATTCAATTTAATCAATACAAGTTATTTCCAGGTACGAAGTGTATTTGGGAAAAATGTGTTTCCTGTGTCGCGAATTTTATTTTTAAAACCGCTGCCTGTATTTTCGCAGTTTCGATGCTTGCTTTAAAAAAAATCAATTGAATATTGTAACAGAAAAATTCAAAATTGTTCTAATGTTGAAGTATTTTTTTCTGATTGTTATTTGTATCAATGATACATTCAAAAAAAAAAATTCTTATAGATAATAAAATTCGGGCTTAAATTTAAAATTGCGCTTTCTTTATTTTGGCCCAAGAATTGGTCATTCTTGAGTTTTAAGAATGTTTATTCTTGTTGTCAAATTTAAGAATGGGTCTTGCTTGATTTCAAGAATGTTTATTATATTTGTCAAATTGAAAAACCAGACATTCTCAATTTCAAGAACGTTGAATCTTCGTGACAAATTCAAGAAAGGGTCGCTCTAATTTTAAGAACTTTTATAAGTTTTACATTAAGAATAGCTCATGTTGATTTCAAGAATTTTTACTTAATTACTTAAGAATGTTCTTAATTAATGTGTTTTCTTATTTAAAAATTGAAGATGGTCTTTTTATTATATTATTTTAATAAACACTTGTAAATACAAATATAATTTTTTTTTTCTAATTTTTATTAATTGTAGCGTGGAATGCTTGAATTGAAGGAATTTTAGAATATAAAGTTATTTCTCATACATATTTTTATTAGCAAGTGAAAATTTAACATCACATCACATCCTCTTCAAAAATTTATTTTCAGTTTAAGAACCACATGATCATTTGGTAACAGATGTACGTATATAAAATGGTAGTTCGTCGAAGTCATTAGCCTTCTCAATGAATTTTGACCACTTGTGTTTTGTTAAATTCTTACAAAGAGCTCTACATCCGCTAAAAAGTAAAATTTATCATAGGCTAGATAAATAACACTAAATGTATAAAAGAAAATCAAAATTACTTCTTTACGTTCGTCGTTACTATTAATTCTGTTATTGAAGCAACTGGTTTTCATGTCTTTTTTTTTCGCTTCTTACTTTTCGTTCCGACGGAAATAAACTAAAAAACAATTTATTTAATAGCTGTTACCTTGAAAAAACTTGTAGAACTTTTACAAAATTCATTCGGTAAGCTAAAAGTATGAGAAAAATTATAATTACAACAAATTTACTTACATGCGAATTTATCACACACAGAATCAGAAAATCCTTATAATTTCAGTACTATTTTAAAAAATGGTCTTTGAAACTGATAATTTTGTTGATCGACAATTATTAATATTGCATTGAATTAACATCTTCATCTCGGCACATTAAACCACTTGTAATATTTCCCATTTCTGCACAATTAAACATTCACTAATTATGTAAGTTACTAAAAATTCACATTACAATAAAAATACAGAAAATGCACACCGTAATATGTATTTTCTTACTGCAAGCCGAATTTGGTGTAATGTTTTTCAACTAAATTTGTAAGAAATTCTAAAGTAATTTATCTATTGTCAGTGAAAGGTCCTTCGCCGTAAAAATGTCGGCGATAAAGCAATTTACAACATTCCGTACAATTGTATCCTCGCAGCTGGACCTAGCGGTTGTCTCGAAGAATACCTCCAGTGAGGCTACCGTAAAATTGAGAATTCCCGTGCTTAATTCAAAACGGTGGTTTGCTTGATTTAATATTATTTGTGTTAAAAGAAGCAGAATCGTGCTAAATATAAGACTTTTATCAGTTCTTAATGTAAGAAGTGGGTTTTTAAAAAATTCTTAGGTGACATTTTTTCAGTGTAACTATACATATTCGAGTTACCTCTGACTTTTATTCAATTAAATTTTGCCAATTAACTTTTTAAAAGCAGAGGTTCAGTACATTGCCGTTGTAACTAATTGTTATATAAAAAAGTTGAACAAAAAAAATGCCCTGGAAATTATTAGCGAAGGTCCAATTAAGTGCAGTGACGTCAACACACTTCTAAAGTGTTGCAGATTAGATATAAATGTATGTACTAAACCTCAATTCCTAAAAAAATTCTCTTGTAAAGGATTTTTTCTGGGATGGATTAATCTCGGCGCTATTCTTCAAAAATTTTTCCGGCGTTTGCGCCCCGGGCTATTTAAAAAATTTGTGTACAAATTGTATAAGTCCCGATTTGCTTTCAACCTGTCCGTTCGAATACCTGACTAGTTTTCACGAGTTTTCAGAACGGACGTTTTAATCCGCTTCGTAAGTTTCGTCGGAATGATCGATGACGGATGTCAATGCCGAATTCAAAGAAAAATATTACCATCGACGATTGTCCGCAAATACCTCCTAATCGAGATATTGTGTACCTTAAATGGAGCTGGCGAACCACCGGACCTCCAAACATTTTTCATGGATTTTATAGCTCATAAACGCGACGTTGCAAAAATCCCGGTCGAGAATTCAACTCAAAACCGTAAAATGGTAAATTTAATTAAAAGTAAAAACTTCAGGAAAAACCCACACGAAAGGCCCCATTAACGGTGTAATAAAAACGTCCAGAAAATTGAGACTTCTGCCGCTACTGCACATTCCATTTAAATGATGGTCCGAATATCGAAATTTATTCGCGGTCTAGTTTTTTTTTTTTTAATTTCCTATCTCGATCGGAATGGAATGAATAACGGTTTTGTGCGAATTACACAATGGTACACAAAATAGGTGGCCATTTATTATAACTCCAAATGCGTACAGCTTACATTCGACAAATTTATTGCGAGATAGGCCTTTATCCTTTTACAGCGTATAATGTTTAATATCAATAGTGCAGTACAATAAGCTGACTATTGTTGTACCGATGTGAATCCATTGTGTCGTGAACGCGACCATAGTGCAGAATTAACTGCTGACACTTTTTTCTGATTTTTCATTACAATTCTTTTTTTACTATTTGAATATAATTTGCCACCTAAATCAGATAAATTATCGTCGCGTCCCAAAATGTAACAAACCTTGGATATAGTGAATCAATTTGATGCATTTTCGAACTTCACTATATCGTGACTTCATTGTACAATAGAGCGTCAATTATCCGAAACGTCGTTAACTTTGACATTACATTACATTATAATGTGATTGAAATATTATTTGTTGTTCAATATACAGTGAGGACGCGTGGGTTGGAATAAATTCATTTAAAATTTATGGGTTTAGTTATTGGAAAAACGCTCGGACACATCGATTTTTGTTTTTAGAACTGCATCTTTTTTGATATTTATAATTTTAAGATCGTCTTTTGTTTTCGCACTATGACGTCATCAATAATTTTTTTAAATTGCATCCTATATTTTTGTTCACGAATTTGGATGCAGCGCATTTTTCTGAGTACAGAAATGTCAAATTCGTATGACCTTGAAGAGGAAAGTTTTCGAAATAATCAGTCCTAAAGTTTCAAAAATTTATGATAAAATTATTAGAGTAGACCACTAATAATATCATCAAGGAAGCGCTGGAAATAGAGCAAAACATTCAATTGCGTGTTTATTTTTCTGGTTTATTGAAGTAGACTTTAGATTTCAGATAACCCCATAGATAAAAATCTAATGGAGTTAAATCGGAAGACCTAGCTGGCCATTCGATAAAACCTCTCGTTCCAATCCATCTATTTGGGAAAATATTATGAAGGTATTCTCGTACTGTTCTCGAATAGTGTGGGGGCGCTCCATCCTATTGGAATCATACTGAATGTGCCGGTATATTTGGGTTTTCATTATTCAGGTACACTGCGCTTACACTGGGTATTATGTCATTTTGTAGTAAGTCTAAATATTTTTCAGAATTAAGTGTTCCCTCAATAAAAAAGGACCCAAAATTCAGGTACCCACAATTCCGGCCCAAACGTTAATTTCTGAGGGAATTGTGTATGACTTTCCATTCTCCAATGTGGGTTTTCTGGTGCCCAATATCGAAAATTTTGCCTGTTTACCGAACCATTCAAACGAAATGTTGCCTCGTCGGAAAAAACTATCTTACGTAAAAATTCCGGGTTGGCATTGCATCTATCCATCATTATTTCGCAAAATTCTAATCTGCGGTCGAGATCGTCTTCAATAAGTTCCTCAACAAAATGTACTTTGTATGGGTGCCATTTGTTCTTGTGTAAATATTTTAGAACAGAAGATTTACTTGGTGACTGTTTTGCAGCTACTTGTTGACTTGATTTGTGAGGATTTTCTTGTAAATCGAGCAAAACATTCAATTGTGTATTTTTTTGGAAATGTAACATGGTTGGTTTTGTAATTGTCTCTTACGTGGCCAAAGTCTCTAAACTTTTTCTCCATCTTACTAACTACTGATTGTGTAATATGCTTCTCCGGGTACTTATCATTGAACAATTCACAAACTTCAGCTTGTGTTCGAGTATTATCGTCATATCCTACCATCATCAACATATCTATTCGTTGTTTTTCAGTTAAACGCGCCATTCTTCAAGCTTTGAAAGTGTACTTGACAAGTGTCAACAATCAAAAAAACAAAATAAATACAATTGAATGTTTTGCTCGATTTCCAGCGCTTCCTTTATGATATTATTAGTGGTCTCCTCTAATAATTTTATCATAAATTTTTGAAACTTTAGGACTGATTATTTCGAAAACTTTCCTCTTCAAGGTCATACGAATTTAACATTTCTGTACTCAGAAAAATGCGCTGCATCCAAATTCGTGAACAAAAATATAGAGTGCAATTTAAAAAAATTATTGATGACGTCATAGTGCGCAAACAAAAGACGATCGTAAAAGTATAAATATCAAAAAAGATGCAGTTTTAAAAACAAAAATCGACGTGTCCGAGCGTTTTTCCAAAAACCAAACCCATGAATTTTAAATGAATTTATTCCAACCCACGCGTCCTCACTGTATGTTTATATTCTATCATTTTGAGTGTTTTAGTGCTCATAAACTATGAGTGTTCGGTCATCCGAATTTTCGATTATACGAACGGTAGTCGGTCCCAATTAGTTCGGATAATCGACGCTCTACTGTATTTGTTTTGCAAGGAACACGATAGTGCAATTAAAAATCGATTTGCTCTAAGATTGACAGAGATAGAAAGCTATATCTCGACAAAATGGCCGTAGCTCCGTTAATACTGGAGCAACCCAATTAATTCTTGTTCCATCGTTTCCGGCAGGAAAAGTTATCCTAGTAAGAAAAAAAAAAGAAAAAAAAAGAGAGAGAAAAAAGCCAAACCAAGGAAAACACTTTTTTTTCTTTCTTGCTTAGAGCGTCATATAAACATGACAACTTATGTATTTTTTTGCAAGGAACACCATAGTGCAATTAAAAATCGATTTGCTCTAAGATCGACAGAGATAAAAATCTTAAACCTAAACTAACATGGCCTAACCTATCTTAACCTGACCAAACTGGGTTTATCTTTTCGTGTTTCTCTTTCGGGGATATTTTTAGAATTTTTACACTGTTGAGATTATGTTGTGATTATTTACCTGTTCTAAATAAACAATTGCACTGTTAAAAAAGAAAAAAAAAACATTCACCTGAGCACACCTTATGAAAATGTCCACTGCAATTTGCATGTATTTGTTTTGGCCAGAGAGTTATATAAAAATAAAAACTTATGTACAGTAGAGCGTCGATTATCCGAACGTCAATTATCCGAAACGTCAATCATCCGAATGACTATTTGATTTATCCGAACGTCAATCATCCGAATCGTCTTTAACTTTCCCATTACATTACATTATAATGTGATTGAAATATTATTTGTTCAATACAGTAGAGCGTCGATTATCCGAACGTCAATTATCCGAAACGTCAATCATCCGAATGACTATTTGATTTATCCGAACGTCAATCATCCGAATCGTCTTTAACTTTCCCATTACATTACATTATAATGTGATTGAAATATTATTTGTTCAATACAGTAGAGCGTCGATTATCCGAACGTCAATTATCCGAAACGTCAATCATCCGAATGACTATTTGATTTATCCGAACGTCAATCATCCGAATCGTCTTTAACTTTCCCATTACATTACATTATAATGTGATTGAAATATTATTTGTTCAATACAGTAGAGCGTCGATTATCCGAACGTCAATTATCCGAAACGTCAATCATCCGAATGACTATTTGATTTATCCGAACGTCAATCATCCGAATCGTCTTTAACTTTCCCATTACATTACATTATAATGTGATTGAAATATTATTTGTTCAATACAGTAGAGCGTCGATTATCCGAACGTCAATTATCCGAAACGTCAATCATCCGAATGACTATTTGATTTATCCGAACGTCAATCATCCGAATCGTCTTTAACTTTCCCATTACATTACATTATAATGTGATTGAAATATTATTTGTTCAATACAGTAGAGCGTCGATTATCCGAACGTCAATTATCCGAAACGTCAATCATCCGAATGACTATTTGATTTATCCGAACGTCAATCATCCGAATCGTCTTTAACTTTCCCATTACATTACATTATAATGTGATTGAAATATTATTTGTTCAATACAGTAGAGCGTCGATTATCCGAACGTCAATTATCCGAAACGTCAATCATCCGAATGACTATTTGATTTATCCGAACGTCAATCATCCGAATCGTCTTTAACTTTCCCATTACATTACATTATAATGTGATTGAAATATTATTTGTTCAATACAGTAGAGCGTCGATTATCCGAACGTCAATTATCCGAAACGTCAATCATCCGAATGACTATTTGATTTATCCGAACGTCAATCATCCGAATCGTCTTTAACTTTCCCATTACATTACATTATAATGTGATTGAAATATTATTTGTTCAATACAGTAGAGCGTCGATTATCCGAACGTCAATTATCCGAAACGTCAATCATCCGAATGACTATTTGATTTATCCGAACGTCAATCATCCGAATCGTCTTTAACTTTCCCATTACATTACATTATAATGTGATTGAAATATTATTTGTTCAATACAGTAGAGCGTCGATTATCCGAACGTCAATTATCCGAAACGTCAATCATCCGAATGACTATTTGATTTATCCGAACGTCAATCATCCGAATCGTCTTTAACTTTCCCATTACATTACATTATAATGTGATTGAAATATTATTTGTTCAATACAGTAGAGCGTCGATTATCCGAACGTCAATTATCCGAAACGTCAATCATCCGAATGACGATTTGATTTATCCGAACGTCAATCATCCGAATCGTCGTTAACTTTGCCATTAAATTACATTATAATGTGATTGAAATATTATTTGTTGAATACAGTAGAGCGTCGATTATCCGAACGTCAATTATCCGAAACGTCAATCATCCGAATGACGATTTGATTTATCCGAACGTCAATCATCCGAATCGTCGTTAACTTTGCCATTACATTACATTATAATGTGATTGAAATATTATTTGTTGTTCAATATATGTTTATATTCTATCATTTTGAGCGTTTTAGTGCTCATAAACTATGACTGTTCGGTCATCCGAATTTTCGATTATACGAACGGTAGTCGGTCCCAATTAGTTCGGATAATCGACGCTCTACTGTACTTTGCTTCTCCTGAAAGCCTCTAATTCAATTTTAGCTTCTGCTTCTGTCTCTTTCTCTTTAAGAATTCTTCCAATGGGTCAAGACTGACAAAAAAATCACAAAAATTTAAAACATCACTGGCTACATTGTCATTCATTTATTAACCCTTAAATTGATTTTGTTGTATATTTTGAATTTATTAAACATAGACAGTTTTGGTTAGATTACGATTATTATTAAAAATAATTTCTGATTTTGTAAATAAACTGTTTGTCAATTGAATGATCCACTTCAATTGGCCATCAGTGTATTACATGTACATAAATATTTCCGAAAAATTCCGCCTACACAGGTTACGTCGCCTAATTACCAGATCCAACTCGAAAAAAGAGGGGAAGCAGTATTTCACCATACGGCCTTTTTTGTTCTATCAGCGGAGTGCGTGTTTGAATTTAAATCAGATTTTACATAATAGGAAATGAAACATCTTGCATTCAAATCAAGCTTCGGGTATCAAACACGAACTTTTTAACTGCTGAACTTAGTTCGGGCGCATTTTATGTTACTCCCAGGAAATGGATTAAAGTATTTTAAGAGGTCTTTTTGGGCCGTTGGAATTTAATAAATTATAAGCGCCTGCTCTATTTTTCCCAAGACGAGCGCGCCGCGTCGCCGGGCGCACTTTTAAAGCTAATGTTGTTCCGGATTATTTTCGAATCGGGAAGAATTTAATAAAAAACGTGGCCGGTGTCAACTGTCGCAATAATAAAGTATTCATGCAGTACGCTGACATTAACATATTCTGCCATCTATCATTCTGACAACAAATGTTAAGTTGATCAAAATGTTCGAGGTAAGTTATGAGTTGCGTGGCACATCGTAACTTTTTCAAGATGTTGCACGTTGATTACTTAAATAAACAAATAAGTGATTTATACACGAGATTTTTTTAGAAATTATATTACCTGGAAAAGTCTGAAAATGTGAAAGTAACCAGACAGTTTCAGGAAATCTTTAAGTTGAATGTTACCATTAGCCGTATTACAATCCGTCTTAACGTTAACCAGCCGTTTTACTGAACAGATCTGTTTTGTAAAACGCCTGACTAACGTTTAAGCAGATTGTTGTAGCAACACGTTCCATAATACGGCGGCCCACGTTTAGCCGGAATGTTGACGATATGTTATGTCTTACAATTTGACTGAAAATTGTAGGTGTTTTGTTAGACATTTTATTAAAAAAACCTTTTTTATTGAGTTAAACCTTTTCCTTATAGTTATGACTTTTATATTTGTCATAACTATAATATGAAACGTTTTTCTTTATAAAACACCTAAAATTTTCAGTCAAATTGTAAAAATTCTCCGTTCATTCTAGATCAGGGGTGGCCAACCCAAATGATCTTGTGGGCCACTTTGGAAATGCATCATAACTCCGCGGGCCGCATATAAAATGATATATCCCGATATAAAAGAAATTTAAAAGAAATTGACCTGTGCACACTTTATGAATATGTGCACTGCAATTTGCATGGTTTTACCTAGGAAAACCGACTCTTAAGATTCAACTCTTGTTGTAATCATTTGAAAACGAAAAATTTTACCTGAGCATACTTTATGAAAATGTGGATTCTAACATAAGCAAAAAAAAAAACAAAAAAACCTGAGCACACTTTATGAATATGTGCACTGCAATTTACATGACTCTTAAGATTCAACCCTTGTTGTAATCATTTGAAAACAAGAAAATGGAAAATTTCATCACCCAAGAATAGAAGTGATTATTTTTCTTTGAAACGTCCATTACAATATGGCTGATCAATGTTCGGCCATATTACAATCCACCTAAACGTTAAGCAGCCGTTTTCCAGAACAGTTCTGCTTTGTATTGCGACTGATTCTACAATCCGTCTGTGACATGTATGTAAGATCGAACTCTTTGTGACAGTTTTTACATAACAAACCACGTCACTGTGTCAAGTTACGCGCTACGTTTTGCTTGATTTTGTTTTGAAAAAGTAATCATACGCAGGCCCAGGAAGAGGGGGGGGGCTCTTAATTCAGGGGGGCTCTAACTAACACTATTTGAAACTACACAAAACGATGAAAAACGGTTATTTTTATATACAGGGTGTTCACGAAAAAACGCCCCAGCTCCTAGCGCTATTAGTAGGAGTCCAATTGTAACAAACGATACGTCAAATTAAATGGTTTAAAAAGTACTACAATGTGTAGCTCAAACATAATTTTTACCTGTTTCTCCATTCAAAGGTCAAAGGTCATCTTTATTTTTTCAAATTATAACCTTATATTTTTCTTTGACAATTTGATAGAGATTTTTTTTCTGAATTCAACGATGTATCACAATCAATATTTCTGATTTATTTTAGAGTAATAAACAAATTAAAATAATAACTAATATTATTAGCAGTAGGCTTTGGAAAATAACTGAGACGTAGCGGTGGCTATCGAAACGATGTGTCACAAATAAAAATTACTATTACTATTGTTGCAACAATGGTAATAACCATGGTAACCGGGACATTTAACTGGAGAAATACGTTAACATCGCTGTCAGAAACTGGCTATTAGTTTATTTACCTATTTTTTGCAATAAAAATGAATTATAGCGAGCTTGTCGACATGCTGCAAGTTTATTTAGAGTGTAATAAAAACAGTGGATAAGCATTGCGTCGTTATCAAGAACACTTTCCTAATAGACAGGTCCCAAATCGTCGCAAGTTTGGAAGTTTCCAAAGACCAAAAATGCCAAATCATACCCATCAAGATGAAAATTTCGAGATGAATGTTCTACTAAGTGTTGAAGAAAACCGATGGACGTCTGTGAGACAAATTTCTCAGAATTTGGATGTTTCAATCGGCAGCGTTCACAGCATTTTGAAAAAACATAAATACAAGCCATTTGTACCGCGAAAAATTCATACAATCCAACAAAACGATCCACTGGCGTAGAATAAATTTGTGTAATTTATTTTTAAGCGAGTTAAGGCGAGATCCATCATTTTATACAAAAACTTTGTGGTCTGATGATTGTCAATTTACAAACAACAGACATTTTAATCGTTTCAATCACCGCTATTGGAGTGTAGAAAACCCACATATTGCCATCGAACAAAATCCTCAGATAAAATTTTCGGTGAACGTTTGGTGCGGAATATTAGGCGCCAGGATACCTAATAGGATCAATTTACATTGATGGAAATCTCAACCAAGAAAAATATCTTCAAATTTTGACTGAAGACTTAGAAGAAATTTTAGATGGCTTGCCGTTGCCGTTGAACGGAATGAACTAGTATTTCAACAAGATGGCGCTGCACCACACAAAACGCTCTTTTGATTAGGGACTATTTAAATATAGAATAATGAAGACAAATGGATTGGAACAAATGGACCTATACCATGGCCCGCCAGGTTTTGTGACGTAACACCTCCAGGTTTTTTCTTTTGGGGATACATCCAAGATATTGTTTATGATACGCGTCCGGAAACAGAGGAAATTTTGAGAGAGAGAGAATAGTCAACGCTGGTCGGGAAACACCAGCAGAAATTTTAAGTAATGCTACACAAAGTGTAGGATCTAGATCTCGACGACAATGTTTGGAAAGAAACGGTGCCCAATTTGAACATTTTTGTTAATTTGACATTTCTTTATTTAATTGTTTAGTTATTAAATGTTATCTGTTGTTGTTCATAAATTAATTATTTAAAATACGTAGTTTCCGTACTGACACATCGTTTCCATAGCCACCGCTACGTCTCAGTTATTTTTCAAAGCCTACTGCTAATAATGTTAGTTATTATTTTAATTTCTTTATTACCCTAAAATAAATCAGAAATATTGATTGTGATACATCGTTGAATTCAGAAAAAAAATTCTATCAAATTGTTAAAGAAAAATATAAGGTTGTAATTTGAAAAAATAACGTTGACCTTTGACCTTTGAATGGAGAAACAGGTAAAAATTATGTTTGTACTACACATTGTAGTACTTTTTAAACCATTTAATTTGACGTATCGTTTGTTACAATTGGACTCCTAATAATAGCGCTAGAAGCTGGGGCGTTTTTTCGTGAACACCCTGTATATATATATATTATTTTTTTTGGCAAAACAATAATTTTTGATTTTTTTTCATTATATAGGGGGCGACGTATGTTACTTGACCTGGGCCTCTAAGTGGCTCTAACAGGCTCTGATCATAGTTGTCTAGACGTAAAATTAAAAAATCACACTGTATCTTCTTACATTCTTAATATTGGTAATTTTCATTGTCATTTTTATATTATATTTTTATGTATTATTTATTTTTTTATTTTATATTTATATGTTATTTACAAAATACTGGCGCATATGTGTCACTTCCAAATCCCGCAGATTTTATACACGCGGCGAGTTTCTCTTTACACTGATTGTATTATAGTTCCCACTCTCTACTTTTGTTCCTGGAAAGCTGCCAACTGCATAAACATGATTCTCTCGGACAAAAAAACACTTTTAAATTGGCTAACATCCTCCTCGCGTTTCTTACCATCATTTTGCTAGCTTCCTTCCCCACTAAAAATAACTCCTTATTTGCTTAAAGTGCTTCTGATGGCCCATTATGCTAATCGCGGGATTCATTTAAATAAATAAATTTAATATGTAAAAGTTCCTGTTTGCGTTACGTTACGCGATTTCCGCGATCGGGAGATATTCCCGGTCAGGATTGATTAACGACGTTCAGACAGGAGAAAATTTATTCGGCGATTAAAAGTGAGAAAGTTGGCCGAATTCGCCTAACGAACGTTATCGTATGCAAGGATAATAAATTTCACTTACAATAACCGGAACGAATAAGTAATCCCTTCGATAAATATTTATTTGCAGTTAAGTCTGATATATTCGGAAATAAATGAGACAAAACATGATATAATGTGGCGCAGCCAAGTAGGAATGTAAGCAATGGAGTGTACCCAAGTAAATCCTTCCTAATCCGGACATTTCTCAGTTCTCCCGTGAACTTGCAAGATAAAAGTCCTTTTCTTAGTTTCTGCGGGAGTTTATAAACCCCCGAGGTCGACCCGGATTAATGTCGGGACTTACGCACGTCCATCTTCGCTTAAGTGATTTAAAATTTTTAAAAGTTCAATTTCTCGACATTTATTGTTTTAGTTGGCGAACTAGCCGGCGAAAGATGTGACTGGAGGCCGTGGAACGGCAAACAAAGAGCTCGAGCAAACTCCACTATTGTTTGCGTTGCTGCGAACTGCTGAAAATTCGCACTAAACTATTCAGATTTGTATTGCAATTTGTGCGAAATTCCTCGATGTAACTGAGCGTTTCCGGGCAAGGGACGTGCCAATATGGAACCGTCTCTGTTTGATTATTTTTTCGATTTGAGTTAATTTAAATTTAAATCGAGGTTTGTTTATTTGATTGTTTCGCAACTAGTTGGATGTGATTTCAGAAACTTTGTTAATTACAATAGAAACATATTTACAATTAAAGTGTGCTATAGTAAACTGCTGGTCAATTGAAGTGGTTCACAAGTTAAAATTTGTTTTAGTGACTGAATCAGTCAGTTTTGGACGACCATCACCATGACTAAAACTTACACTGCTAGTTCTCGTAAATATTTGTAGATTTGTCGAAATTTGAGGAGTATTGCGTGGGTGTGCGCAGTAAACTAATTTTAGTTAGACGAGTTCATAATTAGGCGTGCCTTCGTGTCGGTCGAGGCGATGTTAAAAAGCACGTGTTATTTAAAGTTACAATGTGTTGTTATTGTGCCCATCGATGGCAGTATTTCTTGTAAGTTAAGGTGACCAAACGTACTCCTTTAGGGAGTTTTGTACTCCTTTTAAAACAAATACTCCAAAAAGTACTCCTTTACATTCTTTTGTACATCTTTGTACTTCTAACAATATAAAAACTTTGCATTTAACTTTAACCTTTAAAAAAAGAGTTTCCATTTATAATAGAAAACAAAGGAAATGATGATTCTATGGTTAAATGTACAATCAGCAAAGGAGAATTTTCTATTGCGATTGGTGGACGAAGTGCAATAACAAAGCACATTGATACTAATAAACATAAAACATCTCTTGATCCAGCGACTTCAACGTCTAAACTAAATACATTTTTTAAAACTGATAGTTTTGGACCAAATGAAGATTGAAATAAAAAGTATTTCAAAGAAAAATAATCACTTCTATTTTTGGTTGATGAAGTTTTCCATTTTCTTGTTTTCAAATGATTACAACAAGGGTTGACTCTTAAGAGACGGTTTGCCTAGGTGAAACCATGCAACTTACAGTGCACTTTTTCATGGTTTTACCTAGGAAAACCGACATTAACGATTCAACCCCAAAAAACCTGAGGACAATATGAAAATGTCCACTGCAATTTACATGGTTTTAGCTAGGAAAACCGACTTTTAAGATTCAACCCTTGTTGTAATCATTTGAAGAAAAAAAATGGAAAACATTTTTACCTTAAGGGGCCATCCATAAATTACGTAACGCCAAAGGGGGGCCGGGGGGGTACGTTGGCACGTTACGGCGTGTTACAGAGGGGGGCGTAGGGGTTTAACGTGTTGTTATATAACGATTGATAATTATACCAAAAATCATATTTTGAATTTTTTATTACGCCAAAGGGGGGTTGTAGAGTCTTCGCGTTACGTAACTTTTAGGGGGGTGGGACTTGCATGGTGTTATGAACTGTTACAGATGGGGGGAGGGGGTAAAAATTGTTCAAATTCTGCGTTACGAATTTATGGATGGCCCCTAAAAGACTTTATGAAAATGTGGCATAAGTCAAAAAAAAAAAAGACCTAAGCGCACTTTATCAAAATGTGCACTGCAATTTGCATGGTTTTACCTAGGAAAACCGATTCTTCAGATTCAACCCTTGTTGTAATCATTTGAAAACAAGAAAATGGAAAAAATTGTTACCTGAGCATACTTTATGAAAATGTGCACTGCAATTTGCATGGTTTTACCTAGGAAATGATTATGATTACAACAAGGGTTGACTCTTAAGAGTCGGTTTGCCTAGGTGAAAGCATGCAAATTGCAGTGTGTTTGTTTTAACGTGTTTATACATACAATTTTTTAAACTAATGAATTTTGAAATTATTTAAAAAACATATAATAGTTGAATGGAGAAGACTCAGTGTTTTTATTCAAGCCCAATCACCACATCCAATGAAAATTCATTTCTACTCCTTTTGTATAAAAAAAAAACAGTGATAAAGTATCATATTTGTGTTGTGTCTTACATTTTTATAGAATATTTAAAAATGAATAAATCGGAAGTATTTATTCCGTGTGATCTCACCATGAACACAAGAAAGGGGGACATGATAAGTTGCCTCAAAGAACGTAATATTGATGTTAACGAAGAACTTACTAAGTTACTAAGTACAGACGAATTTCATAAAAATTTGGTGATTTATAATCAACTTCCTTCAGAAGAGAAATGGAAAATGTTTATACTCAGAATTTTGGAATGACTCCACGTAAATTTCGTAATCAAATCTAATTATATTGTGTAAAACATGCAATAATTGAGTCGACTGCAGAAAACACCGCAAATTTATTTTTAGTCCCATAAACGAGATGAGAAAATGTACGGGTTCGCTTTGTTGTTTTCAAAGCGGCTAAAAATTACCGGCGTCCAACCATATTGTTATACTAACAAATTAAATTATCTGAACCGTTATTTGCATAGCCACTCGTTCCATAAATAGATTCGAAAAGTTTCAATTGTAATGAACTGCTTTGTTTCCGGAAACTCTATACCTCTTTTGCGATACAGTACGAAGATTATTCGAAAAAGGTTTTCGGAA
This sequence comes from Dascillus cervinus, assembly GCA_949768715.1. Lineage (NCBI taxonomy): Eukaryota > Metazoa > Arthropoda > Insecta > Coleoptera > Dascillidae > Dascillus > Dascillus cervinus. Next base: position 5,040,876 of record OX458317.1, read on the forward strand.
TTCAAAACTTTTTTAATAAACGGATTAATGAGATTTCTTCCCGGCTCTCGGAAAAAACGCCCGGAAAAATTAGCCCGATAGGATGACCCTGCTGAGGTGGACACTGGCGCGATAGGATCTGTTAAATAGCTCTTTAGAAGACGACATAAAGGATTTTAATCTGGACCTTCGTTGGTCACCTTATTTATTTTGCAAGATTACATCTTCGACGGTTATTAAAAGAAAATGAGAAACTGCGCTGTTTTCGGTAAATGGATGCCCTAAATATCTCAACATGTAATAAAATGCCCTAATAATTTGTTCGGTGTTCGGTGGTTTGATCAAATAATCTCCTAAATTTTTAAACAAATGTCCTAGTTTTTTTTTTAAATTGTCCAAAAATGCTAAAAAAATCTGCTAAATTATTGGTGTGAACTCTGCAGAAATATCATTGTACCGCAGTGGCTCATTTTGTACAAAACTCCCCCGTATTGTATAAGATGATTATTAAAAATTCGATAGTTAAATGGATTTTTTTATCAAGATCATTGTAAATGAGAGAAATTTTGTCCCATTCTTTTATTATTGCTTCTGAAGCTCGTTAAGTGTTGTAGGAGAACGAATGTATCACTTAGCATGGTAAATAGAGATGTAAAGGAGTATTGAGTGGGCGAAAATCTGCGCGAACAAAATGACCCAGTGGCGTAGCAAATCCCAGTAGCATCACATAGGAGTGGTTTAAAAGATAATATTATTTCTACTTTATTAATTAATTTTTTTTCTTTTGATGTTTATAAATCAGTGATTTCTTTCATGCGTATTGATTATTAAGACTTAATCAGATAAATCATTCAGAATATATATATTGAATGTTGGACAGCAACTTGCAGTCACGTTAATGCACTGGAACACCTTAAATTTGTAGTCAATATGTGGTTGAAGACGATGAAGGTAAGGGCATGTCACCAAACTTGCCTACATTACATAATATATTAATTATTATATTTTTATATTTACCAATTATTATCTGATTCATCTGGCACATTGCTAGATCGTCTGCAAAGGCCAGACAGACAATTTCCAAGTTATCTTTCATTCTTCCTATTTTTATTTTAAGAATACATTATTATACTATTAAGATATCTAACGATTTTAAATTTTTCAGGTTGTCCCAAAACTTGTAAATTACTTCAACATCTTCACAAAACTATTACCATTGTCATACCGCCTTTAAAAACTGTCCAACGAATTTGACAATTGAAAACTGTTATTTAATGTCTTTCTATAATCTATTTCAATATTTTGAAATATTCCATGTCGTCTTCAATTTTTATTAAATGAAAATAAAATTTAAATACCTTATTAAAGTGACCCAATACTGTTGCTGAAAAGTTTGAAATACTTTGTGCAACCCTGTTGCAGATGATGCACATTTTACATACTCCACGTAAATGATATCAAGTAACCTTACAAGTTATTGGAAAAACGTATGTTGCAAAGTTACCCAACTTAACAAATTCCACTCCATCCATCTTATTCAGCAGACCGTCCAAAAACAAATTTCCCTCTGTTGCTCTCACTTCAAAATTACCCTCAACAAACAGCATTTGAAGGAATAAACAAGATCTTGGATCCGAAAACTACTGGATTATTTCCCTCGACAAATTGTCTATACAAAAAGTCGAATTTTATCGAAACGTTCTCCATAAAGTTAAATTTAAATATCTCGTGCTGGAACAAATTTTCCAGCAGATTTCCCCCCAACGTGCTTAGAGGCAATTATTTAAAAAGATTACACATCAAATTAACAGTATTGAATGGTCGGTATCCATGTAAATGCCTGGTGGGTTGTTGATTTAGAGGATGATACTGTGTACAATGGATTACTCATTGTCAGTTAAAGCTACCTGGCTTTGCGAAATTCATCCGAATTAGAATTATACCAGTCTAGCGATTTCCAAACCGAGTAATTGCTTCTGCGTTTTTAATAAAATATATATAGTGGACCCTGTGATGTCGATAATGAAAATAAAAACAAGAACCTTTAATCACAAAAAAATTTTATATAAAATAATATAAAATTACTCACATAGACGCGTTTCGGTGGCTATGCCACCATCTTCAGTACATCTACTCTTTAAACTTTAACTTTAACTTTAAACTTTAAAATATCGAAAGTCTCGACCCCAAACGACGAACTGAATAAATTCGGCTCATAAATTACGGCAACACAAAAAGTTGAAGCGCTTTACGTTTGACCGAGGTCTTAGTTTTGCGGCAGTAAAGTAGAAACACTCGAGCACTCTCCTCGAGGACCTCTTCATCCAATTCCTTTTGACGAAGCTGTTTTTTCTCGTCTTTAACTTGTAAATTTTAAATGATAGGCATTGTACCTATTGAAAAGGGGAAACTGTATACGAAATGAGTTACCTAACCGTAATTTTAGAATAGTTTGCCAGTTTGCAAACAAAACGAATTTTCTGGTACGTGAGTTTGCGACGTAACATTCTTTGTTACATACTTCCGCATAAAATTCTTCACTTTAATGCAGCATTCTGGAACGGGATAATTTTGTTTGCGCGCGTTTTTGTACCTTCTTTTTAAATTGATCGCCTAACAAATTTTGCTTGCCAGGTTCCTTCACGATTTTATTAATGCAGCAATCTTTTTGGCCCGCTGCAATTGCGTGAAATTAATAATTTTTGCGTTGCATTTACGACTCGCTGTATTCTTAGTAAGTAGGTGAAGTTGTAATTATTTTATGTTTCTCAATGTGTGCCGGTGCAAGAAATGAAATAAGAACATCAGATAAGCTGTAATTTGTTTAGACCATAAGATTTTTAAAACTCTTTGTGGTAAATCTGAACAACACTATTGGTTTTAGTTGAATGTAGTATAATTATAATTACAAAAATGTTAAGTGAAGATTGAGTTCTGTCGTGATTAGTAAATTATATATGCAAAAGCGTTAATTGTAATTCTAATTACCCATGCAACACAAGTTCGTCTATAGGATGTCTAGAGTATATTTTCGCCCGATGTTAAGGGGGCCACTTGAGAAGCAAGATTCACAAGATGGCGCCACCGTAGAAAAAGGTGTCAATTTTGTAAAATGCTTTTTTCATTAACAAGCTTTTTTATATAAAAAACTAGTGGTGGATATAAAAGATTAAAAAAATGATCTAGGTATAGACATAAATTTGCCATGGAAAAAGTTGAGAAAAGTATTTATTCAAAAATGTCAAACTTTCAATAATATTTGAATTTTTTGTTAAAAGTAAAGAAAATCTTGCTGATCACACCCTGGAAGCATTAATCATAAGTATACTCGTACATTATCTAATCACATTTGTCAGTAATTAAGTCAAAAAGCATCGGAAAGTGTGACATTTTTGAATAAATACTTTTTTCAAGTTTTTCCATGGCAAATTTATGTCTATACCTAGATCATTTTTTATCTTTTATATCCACCACTAGTTTTTTATATAAAAAAGCTTGTTAATGAAAAGAGCTTTTACAAAATTGACATTTTTACTACGGTGGCGCCATCTTGTGAATCTTGCTTCTCAAGTGGCCCCCTTAAGATATCTATAGGATGTCTAATACCGGGCGGCGATATACTTTATTTATCCACTAGACATTAATTTATCACAAACTCGGACATCCAGGGTATATCTCGGTCGGACTTCTATTAGATATACATTTTGTCTATTCAGAAGATTTACAGTTATTCGTTATCTTATAGATATCTTTTGTATATACAGTCGAACTCCTCTATAGTGATGTTCGAAAAGCCATGGAAAAACATCACTATAGAGAAACTTCACTATATAGAATTCACGTATAATTTTACAGTTTTGGCAGTCAATTTAAAAACCAATCGATATGCAAAATGAAACAAAAAATTAAGATTTATTATGTCTGAAAAAATATTTGTTTATTTAGAAATACACAGTTATTAATAAATAATACAGATTTTTCATCCTATGTAATTGAATACTTAAATAACGTACTTATTGATGCAAAAATCTTTCCAAAGTTGATTGCATAGCAGTATTTTTAAAAATGGAAATTCCCATAAGTAAGGAATTTGCAAGAAATTCTTTTAAGAATAATCACTATATAGAGGCTTAACATCATAATATAGAGGTATTTTTATATGCAAAACGTGCAAAAATGCACGTTCCAAACAAAAACATCACTACAGAGAAAAAATCATTATAGAGGAGGTCACTATAGAGGAGTTCGACTGTATGTATTAGATATTAAATTTTTCTGTACATCTATATATACATAGCCTAGCCATGAATTAGACATCCAGTAGATATTGAGTGTTGTATGGGTAGTTAATTGAATTTCAGGAAATGGGTTCGTATTTTCATTCGGCACAAATTGTAATGTTTTTCTATTAAATTCTTGGGACATGCTGTATTTATAAATTTCTCACGAGGATTTCGACCGATTTCATTAAGGAACCGTGGAGGACGTCAGATACAGCTTCTGACTGCGTGTCGTAAAAATAAAAGATTAATCATGGAAACCAGCATGGAAATTATAATAACTTGGGCCAAAATTAAAATCTGGTGATTTATTCTTTGTTTCCCTGCTAATGAAATTTTCCTGCGCACACCATCCATAATGTCTTAATTTAGGTAAATATCAGTTTGGGTAGCAATATGTTTTATTATTGATCAGTTGAGGGTGTGTAGCTATGCTGGATTTAAGCTTTATCAATCAACGATGACAAGTAGAAAGTGATATTTCATCATCACAAACAGTACAATAAAAATACGAGGCAATAAAACACAAGGCCAAAAAGGGTTTTGCCAGTTTTTTTTTGTATTCATTCTGTTAGTTCTACGTGAGGATTTCGTGGATGAATTTTGTGTGCTAGGAATGTTCCTGCGCTCCTATAACCAATGAAATTACCACATAAATCAGTGCAGTTCACACCATTTCCGCAAGTTCATGCTCTCACAATACCTGTCGCCGTAGATATTATTACACACAAGCTAACCTTAATTTTCAAAGCGCAACGTAACTCCTCTAAACCGATTTGCGATGACAAATTTAGAATAGCACTCGCTCGACAAATTATGACATTGCTAAGACGCCGTAAACCATCAGGAGAAGTAAATGGGAACGCATTTCTTCGAGGGAACGTGCGTTAACTAGAAAAGTTTCGAGCTTTTTTGCCTAATTTTGAATAGCCGACATTTGAATATCGGATGAGCATGGAAATTTTTCAAGAAAACCGAATCGTGAATTATTACTCCTGGAAAAAGTAGTCAGGGTGATATATACAAAGACAATAAACAGGCACATTTCGATAAGTATCTTTTTGTTGTGTCGAAGTGGAAGCTAGTGAAGAGATATTTCGGATATGAATTTTATAAAGGCGACGGTGCTGTCGCAATCTGTAACAATATTTGTTTCGTTGAGTGGATTGGTTGTTTTACCTATCTATCCAATATCCGAAGTTTCAGCCCAGAACAAAAAAAATAAAAAAGCCGTTGAACTTGATTCAATTTTTAATCGAATTGATTTTATTACAATATTTTACATCAACTTTACTGGAACTGCATCAAGCTTTACATTATTAATTAAAAATTCCCCTGAAAGTTAGTTTAATATTTCTCTGGCTTGTGGACAAATTCATTAATAAAAAGTTAAATAATTAAAATGTAGTACAAGAATGTTAATATTTGATTAATTGGTTTTATCAGGTAACGCATGAACATCTTAAATTTTAATTAATTCTCTTAAATCAAAATTAAGTTTTGACTTACAAAAAATGAAAAGCTGTAATTGCCGATCAATTTGGCACGTTAATTTCACCAGGGCGGTTATTATGTACTTCATCAAAACAACATTATGCTTGCCAGATATCGAGCCGATGCCCTGTCGTTAACAATAATTTAAATTTTTAATAACCCTCCCAACAGCGTTGCAACATTTTTCCGAGAAGCAATAAACAGAAACATCTCTCGTTTGTGTATCATTTACTGCACCGACACACATTAAGAATAATAAAATCATTACAACCTCACCTACTTACTAAGAATACAGTGGCTTGCGAATCCGAGCAAAAATGATTAATTTTACGCTTTTCAATGAGTCGGTATTTGAAGAAGATTGATAAAAAATGGAATGCAACTTTGTAAAAATATACCTCAATGGAGGGTACATTTAATCACAATAATGTAAAATTGATGATAACCAATGTTTATTTCTATAAAATATTACTTGTTTAAATAATCATTTGATTCCCAAGATCCAACTGTTGTTTCTCGTTATCGTTCAAATGGATGAAAATGGGAGTTCGTAAAGGCAGATAAATGGGAAGATTGGCCGCACAATGAGATTTTTTCAAGAAGTTTGTCTAGTTGAAAACACATTTCGATACTTCCACGTCTGCCGCTACTTTAAAACAAGTAAATTTCACGATGCAAACAAGTTAAGTAGAAAACGGTTTTAATGAGATTTCTTGGTGATCATTACTCGATGACTACACCTTTTCCAGTTGTATTTCAGAAATGATTAGATGCGTTTCAAAAAATATCAATTGTGTTTCAGAATAGTGAATCGTATTTCAGAAGACGTCAATTATTATTCAGAAATCATCAATTAAAATAAATGCTTGACTATTTACATTTTTTTAATGAAATCCTGAATTTCACACAATTGAAGCAACGATGGTAAGTTATTCAGAAAGTGTAAATGCTTTCTTAATTACAATCGTTGCTGCCTGAATCACAATTGATATTTTCTGAAATACAACTGAGTAATCTAAACTACAATTGACAATTGACGTCTTTTAAAATACAATTGAATTCTTGAATTACAATTAACACTTTTTGAATTACAATTAACACTTTCTGAATTACAATTCACATTTGCTGAATTACAATTGACGTTTCCTGAAATACAATTGAGTAATCCAAATTAAAATTAACGCTTGCTAAATTACACTTGACGCTTTTGAAATACAATTAACTATTCTGAAATATAATTGACGTTTCCTGAAACACACTAATCTAACTTGAATTGTGATTGTTAAATGGAAAGATTTTTTCAGGGAGTTTCTTTAGTTGAAAACACATTTCGATACTTCCACGTCCTCCACGACTTTAAAACGAGTAAATTTCGCAATGAACCAAGTCAAGTAGAAAACAGTCTTAATGAGCTCCCTTGGTGACCATCGCTCGATGATAAACTGAACAAGTTAGAAGATCACGAATCAACTCAATCTTCATGTTTTTATTCATTCAACGAAAACAATGGTTACTACTCAAAACATAACAACTTTGAAATGGGAAATACCACTTGTAACCCAAACGAATTTACTCCTAATTCAGCTGGCTATAATCCAATTCAAGGAAAGGAAAATGGGATCCTTGTGTCTTCTCGAGTGGATATAAAAAAAGCATAAATATAATCAGCGCCAGCTCGCAAGGATCGCAAATTGAAGTGTGCGCAACAATGTATTGAATCAAAGAAAGGCGACAAAGTTTTCGCATTAATTTTTGGAGCGTTCGTCATGCAAACGGTCGGAAGATTCCGGGATCGAATCATAATCGGCACGATTAACCGGCGACTGCTGCAATCGATGCATCGACTGCAGCGAGGCCATCAGCAAATTTTAATGTATCGCAATATATATCGTAGGTATTTCCTCCGTAATTTACGGCTGGTATTTACATTATTATACGATGAAAAATAAAACAGAATTAATTAAAGCCCTCCCACGTTTTATCGCTACGGCGATCTTGAACAGGTAATAACCAGGGCTAATTTTATTTTATCAATACCGTTTCGTTGTAAACATCTAAAAATCTTCGTGCGTTAACTAGACCGGATCTCCCCTACACTTTATTTAGCGACGACATAATAGCTTCCTGAAGACATACCGTTCTTCCTTGCCAGATAATATGCAAATTGCGTCCTCGAAATTTTTACCTGGCAATTATGTTTATTAGCGTCGAATTACGAAAGACTGTTGTGTAAACACATGAAACAATAGAAATGTCTGTGTTGTTTCGAAAATTCGAGTTTGAGAAAAATAAAACAATTACTTCACTAAATATGTACTTAACCTTTTTACACCGATTTAATTTATTTAATTTTCGTGTATATTAATTTCGCAGTCTCTCAAACCGTTCATGTGGAAACGTTGAAGTTACAAAGTTACAAAACGGTCACTACGTCTAGAGTTATAAAAAATCTATACACAGTGTTTCACGTAACTTTCCAAGGCCTACGCCCAATGCACGCAACCCAATATTCAAAAATCACAACATGCTAATTATGCTAAAAAACATATATTTAAGTTTCATATTTTTGGAAACTCCTGATAAAAATAACTGTCAAGCTAACAATTTAAATATGATCATAATCTACGACGAGCGTCACAAAAATGCAGTTGTTACAGCCACATTATACAGGTATCGTTACTCTGAGCGTAGACACCCAACCTACAAAACATTTAAACACTGTTTTAATTAATTAAAAATAAATACAAAAGTTATGAAAATGAAAACCATGTGAAGATAATTCAACGAAGCAAGTGTTCAAATTGACGTCCATCATTTTCTAAACAGGCTCGACTGCGTCTCATAAACGATCCAGGAACACTACTTAAAACTTTTGGTGTGATTTTTCTACAAGCAGTACATATTCTCTCTTTTAATTCCTCCAAATTTTAAAATGGAGTTTCGTATACTTTATTTTTTACAGTTCCCATATGAAGAAATCCAAGAGAGTTAGACCCAAACTACGGGGTGGCCATAACTTGACGCTGCCCCGTTCTATCCACTTCCTTCCAAATCTGTTGTCCAAATAAGTCCTCACATTTCGCGCAAAATGGGGAGGGACCCCATCCTGCTGAAACCACATTCTTCTTCTAATTTCTAAAGGCACATCATCGAAAAGTGTTGGTAAAATGTTCTGCAAGAAATTTAAATAAATATCACCGGTCAAATTATTTTCAAAAAAATAGGGACCAATAATGTAATCGTCTACTATGCCACACCACACATTGATTGAAAAGACGTTCTGAAAATGGCTGTTATATCCAGTGTGGATGTTCCAAGGCATAATAATAGCTGTTGTGGCGGTTAACTGTTCCATTATTTGAAAATTTTGCCTCATCGCTAAACATCACCAATCTTAAAAAATCCTCCTGCATAAAATTACAAAAATTGTAACGTTAGTCAGTTTCCTTTAATTCTTGCACTAAGGTCACATGGTAGAGATGAAATTTATTTCCTTTTATTATTCTACATACTGACGACAGATTGATTCCAGTTTGTTGAGATATCTGGCGTTGGCTTACGTGGGGGATATCGTCTATTAATTCGATTACACGAACTCCATTGTCCATGTTTGTCGCTGTTGGACGCCTATGCCTTTTTGGTTTTGGTCAATTCTCCCTCAATTCATTTTCAAACTGTTTAAATGTTTTGTCGGTTGGGTGTCTACGTTCAGGGTAACGATACCTGTATAATCTGGCTTCAACAACTGCATTTTGTGACACTCGTTCATCGTTTGAATACATGTTGCAAATTTAAATTGTCACTTTGACAGTTATTTTTGTCAGGGATTTCCAAAAACTTGACAATTAAATATGTATATGTTTTTTTTAAATTTAGCATGTTTTGATTTTTAAATATTGGATTGCGTGCATTGGGTGTAGGCCTCGGAAAGTTATGTGAAACACCCAGTACAACATAAGTTTTGAACCTTGCAAATTACTACAACTTTTACCTTAACAATATTTCTCCATTTGTAACTGTCCTTATGTTAAAGAAGAAAGTCTAATGTGTTGCGGATTAGCGATAAATGTATGTACGTACAGGGTGTCCCATCACTTATGGACACTCCCAAAATTGAGTTTTAATTGAATTTATAGAATGATGATATTTTGACTAGAAAAGAGTTCACCTCTCATTATTTTTGTGAAACCTTAATCTTAAGGATTAAAGGTTATGATGATCTTGGGAATGACTTGTGCGATTGTAACTTATAAATGACTAATTCCGAAAACGCATCGGCGAAGCATCAATTACCCGCTTTTATTCGTTGTGAATTAAGAATAAGTTCCCAACCATTCATTATCTCCATCGGAACATGATTTCCCACGAGAGTGAAACGCATGGATGTTAGAATACGTGTATCGAAAGCCAACAAAATGTGGTAGCATGTCTCGGTAAATTAGACCAAATTGCGCTACAGAAATAAAGAAATCTCGGCTTTATGTTAAAATAAATTGATGGCCCCAAATTATAGGCCGTGCGGTTTATACATCAACAGCTCGCATTAACGGTTCAAAGAACAAATTTCAAATTGCACTCGAAAATTGTTTCCGTTTACTGGGGTAATTTCGATAATAAAACCGCCGGCGATATTAATCACAAAAAAATTTCCGACCGACTAGCCACGTTTTAATCCGATATAAAAGAAACTCATCTGACAAAATATTTCTAAATATTTTTCATGTCAGCCGTACGGCGAGCACAAAGGGATAAAAAATTGACGGCCATATATTAATAGACGTCGGGAAGGCGCAACATTTGTCACCGAAATATAGGGGAAAGTCCGAGGGATAATCCGGATCCCAATCATTGCCCCAATTCCGGAAAAAACGCTTTTAAAAACATACCATGCTGGCGCGCACCTGTTCGCCGAAAACTTCGATCGGGTGACAATTCGCTTAATCAAATTTAATTGTCGGGCATTTCAACGGGTCCGTCCGTCAAGCAACTTGCGCGAAAAGCAAACAATTTTTTGAGAGTTTTTTCTAACTTTCGTGCGCCTGGAGGGGCGTGCGATGGTGAAACAAATCACTCGGGGTGGGCTTTAAAGTGGGTGAGTAATGTTTAAGATTATTTCGTGCAACTGTCGACGGGCAGTATTCTGCTAATCGAAAAAAGGCCTTTATTTCTCGAGTTACATCGAATTTTGGCCACTCTTAGTTTTATTTATATGTTTATTTTATTTAAGGGATTATGTCCGAGATTTTCTTACAACATATGGAAGAAAGAATCATGAATATGTTTAAGGAAAAATACAAAGTTAAGAAATGGTTTCGATATGATGATATGATATGATGACACATTCGTTGTCACAGAACATGCAGCCCCAAATTAAATATTACAATCCCTAAACACTATTCATTCTAAAATTAAGTTTACCATGAAAACGGAAATAAACAACAATATAAACTTTCTTGATTTAACCATTACTAAAAAATACAATAAATTGGAGTATAATGTATATCGCAAACCAACACATACTAATCAAATAATACAAGCCGATTCTTACCATCCATATATACATAAAATACTTAGTACATAGGTTATATAACATACCGATGAGTAGATCGAATTTTGGAAAAGAGCTTAGCATCATTAAACAGATTGCAGTTGAAAATGGTTATGATAGTAAAATGATTTACAAAGTTATAAAAAAAATCAAATATAATAGAAGTAAAAAAATCAATGGAACAGATGGGATAAATAATAACGACAACCAATGGGTTAAATTTAACTACATTGGACGTGAAACTTATAAACTTGCAAAGATTTTTCAGAAAGAAAATATTAAGGTTGCATTAGAAACAAATAATAAAATAGAAACGGCCCTAAAAACTAGCTTAGAGCAAAAAGATGTATACAGTTTAAATGGTATTTACTCATTAAAATATAATGCATGCAAACGGAAATACGTGGGACAAACTGGCAGAAGATTTCATACAAGGTATAAAGAACATATAAACAAGAGGAATGAAACATCTAATTATACTAAACATCTAATTACGGAAGAACATATGCATGGTCCTATACAAAACGTTATGAAAGTTGAAAAAGTAATACCAAAAGGATCCAAAATGAATATCGCTGAAACACAATATATATACAGTAGAATCCGGTTATAACGAACCTCAAGGGACCGTCAAAATCGGTTCGTTATATCCGAAGTTCGTTATAAGCGTTAATGAGAGAATAAATGCAAGAGTGTTTTATGAGACCTTTATTGTCTAATTAAAATTAAATTAAAATTAAAGATTATAAAGGAGTCGTCAGCTTTTGGTTTTAAAACACTACTACTGATCGTTACATTATTTAATCTTTGTTGCGTAAATAACTTTTTAAGATATTGGTCGACGTCATCATTCTTAGATTTTCGTAATTTTTTAGCGTTTAATTTTTTACTTTCAAATGCAGCACATAATTTTTTCTTCTTCCATATTGTTACTTATGTTCTTTTGACGACAGATTTCGTGTTCTGCTTTTCCATCTTCCATCTCACGTATTATTTCAAATTTTTCTTTTAACGAAAAAGATTTTCTTGAAAATTTGTACGATGTTGTTTAAACGCTGGCTCGTTTTTAAAATTGAAGTGAAACTGGTTTTTTGTAATAATTCACATGTGCACAAGGGGTTTATGTGTGTCCGATACAGTCACTTCTTAGAAGGTCTTAGCGATAATTTGAAAACCGTAACATCCGGTCAACTGTGCTTTCTGTTGAAATATGTTCTATTTAAAGGGCATAGTAACGCAATACGAAAGACACAAAACGTACAACGGCGAATTACCGACTAAGGTTATTGTGCATTATATACAATGTAAAGTTCGTTATAGCCGATTGAAATTTTATTAATTTCGACTTTTTTAGGTTCGCTATATCCGATAGTTCGTTATATCCGAGTTCGTTAAAACCGATTAATTTTTCAATTGTTATATAGGGGAAAATGTCGGGACTTGGAATAAAGTTCGTTATAACCGGTGGTTCGCTATAACCGAAGCCGTTATAACCGGATTCTACTGTATATAAAACCAAAAAGGATGAGGAAATATTAAATGAACAAATTTATACAAACAATGATGCGATATTCAAGTTGATATATAAAGTTAAAATTAACTAAATGTAAAAAACGGATTCCATAAAAGTTTGGGACTGAGGGAAATTTAAATTAGTATGCAATGATTACTGACGATGGACGCACGAAACTGAAAAAGTAAATGTTGCAGTTTAATCATTGTGTTGACTCTTTTTTAAAATGTGTTTTTTAAAATGTAATATGTGTAATTGACGATGTTTTAAAGAATGTGTTTTTAAAATGTTTAAAATATTGTTATGAAGAAGGAAAGCAATTGTAAGTAAAAAAATTATTTTTATGTCTTGTTACTTAAACAATCTTCATCGTATGCCCTGAAATATAAGCGACATTGAGTCGGTCATGCGTCATCCTGGATATAAAATTGCCTTTCCTCGCCAAAAACTTTCGGAACGTAACGCTAAATTAGCGCCGAAGAAAGGGTGTCAATCGCTGACAAATTGATAGGCCAAATTCAGGGTTTAAAATTGATCCGCAAATACAGCGCAATAAAATCGGCTTTACCTGAACTTCAATAATTAAGGCCGGGTTATTATTGCAGGAAAATCGCTGCGAACGTAAGAGCCGAGTTTGGCGCAAGAATATTTGTAGGTAAACCGTGATCCGCAAACTCGAACGTGCCGTGTAAAGTTTTAATAGCAGCGAAATAATTAAAACAGTTAATTCGGAGTTCGAATGCGAAGAAAAGTGTCCCTAAGAGCCGTGATCCGTAAAGGCCTTTTGATCAAAGTAGTTTCAGGTGAAGTTCTCGCTATAAACTTGGATAATGGCGGTGTTCCTATTCGTTCCGTGATATCGTCAACAGTTATTTCCCCTTGATGTTAATGCGGGCAGTTAACAAATTCTTCGGTGCCTCTAAGCCTTATTAATTGAAACAATAATAATAATTGTTGTCTTAATAATGGTGGGGATAGTTAAGAATAATTTGAAGATGTTGCGCAAGCCATAAATTATAAAATTGTTGTTGTACCTGAATCTAATTAGAATAAATTAACAGTTTTGTGTGAGTTGAAACTCACAAACATTAAATTCAAACACTCAGATGGTTGTTTACAGAAAAAAAAATTGGACAAAAACAATTTAGAATGAAAGATCGTCCTATTATGTGAAGTTATAGAAGAATTCCTGAAATGATAAAAAAGGCCGAGAAAATTGGAGGCCCGGTTAATGCTGGATGAAAACAGGTTCGTCGTTAATCTAAGACTACATCAAAAAGTAATTTTTTTTAATGTAAGGCAATTAATTTAACGGAGTCCGTTTGAATGCAAGCGATGGATGATTTGATTAGATTTCACTTGTGGGGGTGTATATCAAAGATTATGTTAGATTATGTCACAACATTCCCAACATGACAATTGAGACAACGCCAGATTAAATTTGCTGTTTGATTGGTTGCATTTAACTTTATTAGTTAATTACTCAATAATTTATTTACATTAAGTTTTTATTACTTGCAATGCTCTACGGGGCCATATTGTCCGCACCTTGTTATTGTATTGCGCTGTAATATAATAGTTAATGCGTTGTTGTGTGAAAAGCTTCAGACCATTCTAGAAAAGAGTAATAGGATATTATTTTACGAGCATATTAAGTAAATGAAAACAAACAAGTAGACATCTGAGTTCATAATGGTCATTATGTGCAAGTAAAATACGACCATTTATTCTTGATTTCAAGTAATTATTAAAATTCTTAAAACCTTAAAACCTAGTTAGACAGGCACATAAATCACCATCCACTGATGGTTTATTTATAATCTTTAAACAAAGTATTTGTTATTTAAGAATTATATATTTATTATATTTGGTACAAGAAACAGAAATATTGTTTTCTTATGATATTTTATTTTTAATAAAAATTAAAGATAACATTGTAATAGTGCAATAGTAATAATAGTGTTCCATTCAAATAACTGTTTAAATGAACACCAACGAGCAAAAGCAAAAAGTGATCTAGACCGAGATGATAACATATGGAAGTACGAGAGTTATCGACAGATGCAACGCACAGATAAGAGAATATAAAATAGCATGAATATTTATAAGAACATTTTCCGTTGATATGCAGGAACAATAGTATATTGTTGTATTAGAATTAAAAGTGTCACTTTTTAGCGAGCAAATTTTGTGTTTGCGAGGCGGAGCGTTGCCGAGCCGAGCAACTTTTAATCCGAATGAAACGTTATTTTTTCTCCAGCCAACAATACACAGCAACGTACAAAATATACAAATTCTAAAATATTGATAAGCAAAGTGATTTCCAAGTAGTCGCGACTTTATTTAGTTATGTCATTGTTTTTGAAAAATAAAAGTATCTGTCAACCTCTCGCAAATGTGTGTATTTTGTGTGAGTAAAGATGAATTGTGAAGAAGAAGACTTATCTCCAGATGTGGCAGCGTTGTACGTTTAACTTTAATTATTATTAAGATTTGCAAACCAAAAATGGAAGACAATATTTTTTAAGTCTAGAATTACAAAAGTTGTCAAGCCTAGGATTAAAAATGAATGTGACGGAAAAAGTGGAGAAAAAAATATTCACTTGTTAAAGAACGTCTAAAATTAAATGAGACCATTAAAATTCAAAAACAAATATATTAAGTACCGGGTAGAATTTGTTTCTTGATTTACGAATTAGCTTTACTAACATAAATTCACTCAAAGTAAATTAATCATAAAAGTTTAGTATACAGAAGATCCTCGATAATTAATTCAATTTAAGAGCAAAAAAAATAATTTCTTCTACTACTACCCATACAGCGTATCATTTTTATGTAAATTAAAATTTATAAATTTATAACCACTGGTCAATAATCAACAAATTTACATATTTTGATGATCCTATTACAATTTTAGAAAGAAAAATTCCCCACTCATATTTTGATCTTCCGGAGTACATAAGAAATAACGATTTGATTTGCACATGGTGACTATTATGAATTCAGATGTTTTCAACACTCGTCTTCGACGCGTTTTCCAACATTCATCTTCGTTAGGCTACATTATTAATTAAAACTAACTTACTTCGTATTAACTCACTCAAATTTGTTAATTATCTGCAAATGTTCATTCCGTTGGACGAGACAATTTATTTTGGAGTCGTGTTTGATTTTAAATGTGAAGTGAGATCCACGTGAAGCACTTTGTGTAATCATTTCATGCCCTTAATTCGTTTTTAATAGCGGCCACAGACCACCGACTTTTTTCCCCGATCATTCCTACACAAACAACGAACTGTTAATTATTAGTAAAATCGTGGATTTATTTTCCTTTGTGGCCGAAACAAGCGTTGATGTATGTTGTGTTCACTGCATTCCGCCGTTAATGTTAACGATCCTGGGTTCATTCGATAGTTTACGTTACAAATTACAACCTTACCAAACGCAGGTCGTTAATTTCGATCTGATCGGGGGATTATGTATCCCGATTTTTGTCCGACCAGTTCGGGCCAAGTTTGAACTAATGAGAAATTTATTAATTACCATAAGTTGTCTGGAAGTCCGGTTTGTCATCTGCGGATGACGTCGTAAAGTGATGTTAGTTTCCGACAAGTTCCGGGCAGCTACGCGCGCCCCGGAGCTTAATACGAATCTCCTGGTTATTATGCGAAGAATCCGCGCGGTTAATAATCCGATGAAAAATCGCGCGAGATAAACAACGCTCTCTTTAAACTTTCGCCGTTTTTCTTCGAGTTCTCCGCCGTAATGAAATTACTTTTTTCAGGGGATTAACTATTTTTGCAGGTGCTTTAATTTAATTAGTTAAATCAAGGGTGAAAATGCTTAAACACAGAGCGAAAATTATGAAATTTTGCATTGCTGGCTGAGTGAATGCAAAATGAGTTTTCCTTATCAAAAAAACCATATTGATTGCTGCTTGTTGTGTAACTTGGAGGTATTATTTTAATAATTATATGTCATTCCGTATCGTGTTTACATTGTAAGAGTTGTTTGTATTATTATTTATGATAACGCGTTCACGCTATTGCGGATACACATGACAAGCATTTGAACTGAATTTATTTTATTATTTAGCGTGATTGGCGTGAAAATAATCATTAATGAACTTTATTGTTAAAGTAGAAACCTTTTAAAAGGCTTGAAACCGGCGCAACAAACGTTGTACATCTTGGCAAGCTCTACGGTTTCTTAATAAATCTTTTTGCGTCTCGAGTTATGATAAATTTTCACAAAAATCGAATTACTGTATTCAAAATGATCTTATTTTTAAAGTTACAAAAAAAATATTATAATAAAAGTTGTTGGTGTTAACAAGTCCAACAATTACTATTCATAGTGATTTTCTTATCATAAGTTATCATTAATTTACATATTGAGAACTCCATGGTTTACTAATAAATTCGAATTAAAAAATTTAACTCGGCTTATCGTTCAAGTTACAAAAAAAATGTTATAATAAAAGTTGTAGATGGTAACAAATTTCATAGTCCATAGTGATTTTCTGAAATTTTCATCCGTTATCAATTTATTATTAATTTACATATTCAGGGTTCGATGATTTACTAATAAAATCGATTTAAAAAATTGAACTCGGCTTATCGTTCAAGTTTTTTTAAAATAATGTTATAATAAAAGTTGTAAATGGTGACAAGTCCAACAATTTTTTCTCATAGTGATTTTCTCGAATTTTCATCCGTTATCAAGTTATCATTAATTTACATATTGAGGATTCCATGGTTAACTAACAAAATCGAATTAAAAAGTTAAACTCGGCTTATCGTTCAAGTTACAGAAAAGAATGTTATAATAAAAGTTGTAGATGGTGACAAGTTCAACAATTACTGTTCATAGTGATTTTCTCGAATTTTGATCCTTTATCAAGTTATCATTAATTTACATATTGAGGATTCCATGGTTAACTAACAAAATCGAATTAAAAAATTAAACTCGGCTTATAGTTCAAGTTACGAAGGAAATGTTATGATGAAAGTTGTAGATGATGATAAGTTGAACAATTATTGTTCATTGTAATTTCCTCAAATTTTGATCCTTTATCAAGTTGTCATTATTTAATTTACATATTGTGGAATCCATGATAAAATCGAATTGGTTTTTCAATTTTCAAATGTGTTGGAACAAAAGTTGTATTGGAAGTTTCGCATTTCTGTTGCTATCAATTTTTCAAATTTGAACCGTTATTGAGTTATGATTAATTTCCATTTTTGGGCTCCTTTGGGAAAATCAAATTAAAATAAATAAGAATTATTTACTGTCGCTAATAAAATTTAAATTTTTCTAATTACTTATAAACAAATAGGCATTTAGAACTTAGTGAAAATGAGGCGAAACTGTTAACAACGCACCTGATCATTTCTGAAATAAAACTGGAAAAGGTGCAGTTCAAAACAGTTAATCATCGATTAATGTCAACCAAGAAATCTCATTAAAACCGTTTCCTACTTAACTTGTTTTTGCATCGTGAAATTTACTTGTTCCAAAGTAATGGCAGACGTGGAAGTATCGAAATGTGTTTCAACTAGACAAACTTCTTGAAAAAATCTCATTGTGCAGCCAATCTTCCCATTTATCTGCCTTTACGAACTCCCATTTTTATCCATTTAAACGATAACGAGAAACAACAGTTGGATCTTGGGAATCAAATGATTATTTAAACAAGTAATATTTTATAAAAATAAACATTGGTTATCATCAATTTTACATTATTGCGATTAAATGTACCCTCCATTGAGGTATATCTTTACAAAGTTCGATTCCATTTTTTATGAATTTTCTTCAAATACCGACTCATTGAAAAGCGTAAAATTAATCATTTTTGCCCGGATTCACAAACCACTGTATACTTAGTAAGTAGGTGAGGTTGTAATGATTTTATTCGTCTTAATGTGTGTCGGTGCAGTAAATGAGACACAAACGTGAGATGTTTCTGTTTATTGCTTCTCGGAAATATGTTGCAACGCTATTGGGAGGGTTATTAAAAATTTAAATTATTGATAACGATAGGGTATCGGCTCAATATCTGGCATGCATAATGTTGTTTTGATGAAGTTTAATGTGGAGGTACATAATAGCCGACCCTGATGAAATTAACGTGCGAAATTGATCGGTAATTAGAGCTTTTCATTTTGTGCAAGCCAAAAATTAATTTAAATTTAAGTTATAAAACCAATTAATCAAATTTAACATTGTTCTAATAAAATTTACTTATTTAACTTTTTATTAGCGGATTTTTTCATCCATAAGCCTTTAAATATCGCAAAAAAATTATTCATTTTAAAAATTCATTGAAGTACAAATCATCAAAAGCGCCGCTTCATTAACGTGTCGTTAATGCAAAATACGGTCGAGATTTTCAATAATTAAACCGAGCAACAAGGTGTCAGCTCGCAAGAAAAAGCTTCTAATGCTGGCAACGGTTGGTTTGATCGATTTAAGATAAAGGCAAACTTGCATCACATGAAAGTTTCAGGGGAACCGGTAATGAATTTAAGAGAACATTAGGTGAAATTGAAATGGAGCAGAGACGCTCGTAGAAACTGAATTTTTTTGTTCGTAATCGAAAAAGTCCCATTCTTATTCGCGACCCAAAAAAAAAACGATATTAATTTGGCAGAGCGGTTATTGAATATTCCTGCTGTGCCTGTGTGTTCGCAATAAGTTATGGAATAATAAGAACCTAATTTGCAGTTGAGGTAGAAAATATCAGTACAGCCTGCGCCGGCTACAACGAACCTCCAACCAACATATAATAATTTTTTTCTACTTTGCGTTCGTACTGAGATTATTACGACACGCGTTTGCGTATCGTACTAGACAAAAGGTGTGCGGTAAAAAGAACACTAAAAACAGTGTAATTTATTTTTTAAATTTTGGCAGCTTGTGTCTGTGACAACCTAACATTACTGTCAACACTAAATTAACTGTGTCAATCAGCACTGGGACTTTTGTAATTGAATCAAATAGAAATAGTAAGAGGAAAAACTCTTTGACTGTGCTTGATTTAATCGTCACAAAAGACTTCCAGACATACAAACATAACCTTAAAAGTCAGGAGTGAAGGTATGTGCGAGAATAAGATTTTTAATGTAACAAATTATGACTACATTTCTAGAGAAAAGGAGTAACAAACATTGTGACTAAAGACACCACAAACTGGAGGATTTATACTTTTGGCGCTACAATTAAAAATATGCCAGCATAATATTTTCAGAAATTGTTGAGATCTTGTTTTTCTTACGTCAATTTTCAAATTCGCCGTATTTATTTTTCGAAAATATGGCGTGATTTTGTGGGTAGCAAATTACCAATTGTATTTTCACTTGTAATACCACTAGAGGTTAAATTATTTCCGGATTTTAATTTAACGTCGAGTGGTATTCGGTAAGAAAATTTTGCACCTTCTTGCAATTTAATTTATGTATTGACATATTATCTATAAACGTCACTCAACGCTATAAATAATAAGATATTTTGATTGCAAGTTTATGGGAAGCGTTGAATGGCATTTAATGTCAAATGGCAACGATTATTCTGGTTACGTGTACTTAATGTAAGTATTAGTGACAGTAATTATGACGTCAAAAAATTTCCACTAAAATTCACTCCAGGGTCCTACCCAATCGGAAAAAATTTCCGAAAAAATACTTGCGTTGCCTTGGTAGCGGTTCAAAAGAAAGGCTTCTGATTGGTTGAACAGGCTGGTGCAAAATTTTCTGCAAGAAAATCGTATTTCTGGAAGCGTACATTCTAAAGCATCTTCAGCCAAGTTGATTTTCAGAATTTATTGAAATAATGACATTTTAAATTCATTTCCTTCCATAGCCGCCTTTAATGTATTTGCCGCATGCCGCGAAATTCCCTAGATTTTGAAATTTCATATTTTTGCTTAAAAAATGTGGCAAAGTAGAAAAAATAGTATATGATACCTCGTTTATAAGGCATTTTGTCGCACTTTCTCTTTTTCTCTTTCTCGTGCGTGCGACAAAATGCTTCTTATTAAACTCATATCATAATATACTATATATTTTTAAGTATATAATTATTCAAATTTTTCTACATACATAAAACATTTCTAAACATGCATTTTTATAAGTGCCAAAGCTTAATCTGGGTCTTTACTAATTCGACACGTAGGAACTGTTGGATTTTAAGTTCCGAAAAGAACAATGCATCTGGCGTAACAATATTTGAGAAATTTTTAGGTCGTAATAATCAGAATTGATTATTTTTAAGGTCGTTGGTCAAATTTCGTTATATCCGGAGGATCGTTATAAGCAACACCGCGATAACCGGCGCAGACTGTATTTGAATATTTTCCGTTAACTGAAGGAATTGTTTATTTTCGTCTGCAAACATTCCCAGCGAATTCATATATCCCTATCTTCGAACGCAGCAAATCGAGAAGTTTTTCGACGAGTCCAGTCTCGGCAATTTAAAAATTCGAACTTGTTTGCGTTTGACGTGGAACTTTTATTGAATTTTACTCAATTTTCCAAACGGCCGTGTTGACTGCGAGTTAATGAACTTTTCGCCGGGGAAATGTGTCGCATTAATATGGATCTCGCGATGTTCCTTTCGAGGCCGGTTTTTAGTGCGGTTTAAAGACAATAAGGACGGCCTGAATTGCAAATGTTCCAAGAAACAAACTCCCTCGTCGGCACTTAAATTTTCTCTTTGTCGAGTGTATCGTCGCTTAATTGCACATTTTTACGAATGATTGATTAACATAACAAGGCCTCATTTGCATAAGGCCAGCAGATGTGCTCGAGCCGGAAAGAAAACAAAAATAAACGGTGGGCGGAATCGCTTGTAGCGCAGCAATTGCATCTATTATGTACGAAACAATAATCAATGCGTACGTTAAAAGTGGGCGTTTGTTTCGGTGTAACGTTGCTTAACGAACTTTGTTATTTCAGAAGGACGATACATCAACTAATTGTATTATCTGGTTGCGGGCACGCACTATTTTCATTTTGCCACTAACTGCCTTTTTAATTTGATTGCTGGCCGAGCGGCAAACTGGATATTGTGAAATGTGATTGCGGATATAAAAACTTTTAATTGATGCTTTGTGCGGTATTCAGTTTGTTAAGCAGGTGAAATGGTCCAGCATGTTAAATGTTGTAACCGCTTGACCTGATTGTAATAGATATTTACTAAACGTTCGTTATTGAGTGTTTGCAGTCAATCACAGCGATAACAAACACCGCGACGGGGCAACGTTCATTTTGCAGTTTTAAAAGTTAAGCAGAGCCGATTGAAAGTGTCACGTCTTCATTTCAAACTAGTTATGGAAAGGTTTAATGTGATTTCCCCATTAGTTTTACTTAAGGGCGTATGGAACCCTCAGAACGTTGATATGTTTAAATCTAAAATTTGGCTTTTTAGCAATAAATGAAAGAAAGAGATGCATGGAATATGTTATAAGAATCTATTTCGCTTAATTGTAGATAAAAAAAATAAAATTATTACTAATAGTTTAGAAGTTAGATTTATTTATTTTCTCGTATTCTCAACCCTTTTATTCTTAGAAAAAAAATATTTAGTTTTCACCATTCTATTAAGAAACATGTTCTCTAGGAATTCCCCCAATATTAATGCGTATTTTTTTATCAATTAAAAGCTATGAATTATTTTGTAATCCCGTGCGTAGTCATTAATTGTAACTGACTACAAAATAATTCATATCTCTTAATTGATAAAAAAATACGCATTAATATTGGGGGAATTCCTAGAGAACATGTTTCCTAATAGAATGGTGAAAACTAAATTTTTTTTTTTTAAGAATAAAAGGGGTAACTTATCCGAGAAAATAAATAAATCTAATTTCTAAACTATTAGTAATAATTTATTTTTTTTATCTACAATTAAGCGAAATAGATTCTTATAACATATTCCATGCATCTCTTTCTTTCATTTATTGCTAAAAAGCCAAATTTTAGATATAAACATATCAACGTTCTGAGGGTTCTATACGCCCTTAACGCTATATCAGTACGGTTGAGCCCGTAAATGATTTTATGACAAGTTTTCAATTTAACCGTAACGAAACAGTGTTTAATGGTTAGTTACATTAAACATGTTGTTGTCGGTTTAAAAATTTCAAATTAGAAGTTTATATGTAAATTAAATGTTGCTTTTAATAGCCAACATAAATATTTTGATCTGATAATTTTCATATTTACATTTTAGGCTAAGATTACATATTTTGATAAAATCTGCACGAACGATTAGATTTGATGGGAAGGTTGCAATTTAATAAGAACGACCAAAGTTGAGTTTTAAAAAGAATTCAAATTTTTATACAATCAACATATTTTAAATTGGGCTAAATTGGGCCACTCCGCCCACACACACACACTCAATCGTTCACTTACCTATTCCTGAATCTAATTTTAATAAAAAGTGTAAATTTCTGAAATACCAAAGCTACTCACAACCTTCATGCCATAATTTACAACGACACGGATTACAAAATGTTATTTACTACCTTTGTATAATCGTCGATGTGGCTAATTAGAAAGTGGTTTCCTGACTTAAATTCAGATTTTTTGATGTTCGGCTGCGATGCTCGCATGCTCGTGCGATTTGACACCCCAACACAAACGTAGCGAGAAAATGGGATCAAAGAACGAGGGAGAAGGGTAATGTTGCGCCCCAACCAGCCATTAAGACGTCGGCCACAGGCAGCTCGATTACCAGAAATTGAAGAAGCTGCACTTAATGCAATAGTAAACAATACGGCGGGAATTTTTCTCGTTATCTTATTTTTAGAAAAATAAACGTCGGAAAGTTAGAACGACACACGCGAGCAACTGGAAATAATTTACCTCCGGAGTTTTAAGCACTGGGTAATTGAGGGTGGGGTATGGAACTGAGATAATTCGAATTTGGTTCCTTTCACAACAATTTTTTTGTAATGTTCTGAAGCTGTTGACATAAGTTAGTGAATTCGTGAAAGTTTTAAGAGTTGAAGTTTCGATTCTCGCAGGAGGCAAATTCAACGTCCAATTATCTTCGACAAAAATCCTTTGTTGAAAAATAAATGACAAACTTTGAGTCCCTTTTAGCCTGTAAACTCAGCAGGTAATAACTAAATATTGATCAACGTACAAAGGAAATTTCTAATTATTTTCTATATTTTGTGAATACATCCACTGATCGAATTAGTTTCTGCGTACATTGACCACTAAGTGAATACATTCACTGTAATCAAAAATTGTGAACCTGGAATTAATTAAACGGTTTTAGTAACTGATTATGAAAGTACGATGTAGGCTATTATTAACGATTATTATTGTAAATTGTAAAATAATAGCCATTATGTGCAAGTCAAATACAACCTTTTATCCTCAATTTTAGGCAATTTTATTTATTAAAATTCTCAAAACTTTAAAACGTTCCAGTTGTCAATTTAATAAATCAAAATGGAATTCCAGCATTACCTAGCAAATTAAATACCTATGGCTATCCATAAATTATAAGTCATCGACTTGCAGTGACGTGATTACCAAAACGTTTCACCTATTAAATATGAATACATATTAGCATAAATTTATCATCAAAAACCAGTCGACTCTGGACAGTTCAAGTCGCGACATTCTGCAAATATTCAAATACCTACCAAAACTTCTTAAGGACCGTATTCACAGTTGTTAATTGGGCCAAGAGTGCTTGCTTGAAAAACGACTTTTATTAGGGTTCGTATATTTCTTTATACTTAAAATGGCTTTTTACATAACACTTTTTTGATTTTTGTTAATTTTGCTGAAATGTAGATAAAAAAATCCTAAACTGTTTCCTGCGTCATTTTATTGTTTATAGTCAAAATACATTATACAATACATACATTATACGTCTGACACTTGCAGGTAAGTACTTGCTCAAACACCTGCTTAAGCACTTGGATAAAGGAACAACTGTGAATACGGTCCTAAGCATCCTACGATTTCAAGTCAGAGTTGCGACGGTGTAAATCGGTTACCATGTTGATTTCCAAGGAGGTAACATCCTAATTTCAAGTTGAATTAGTCCGGAAAGCCCAATTTGACATTAGGTTGTGGCCTTGCTGGAAACCGATTTGCCCCGTCGCAACTCTGACGCAACGACAGCGCTAGATCGACGCTAACTTTTAGTACGCGATCGAATAAAAAAGTTACATCAAAACTCTCGCATCGCCCCGTCAACGGTACGTGACAGCAAATTCCCCGAAGTCCTGTCCTGGTTTAGATTAGGCCTCTTGTTTAAGAACCGCTTTCTGGAGAGATTACGAATGCAAATTAATACCCGAACATGTTCACATCAAGTTTTTGCAGTTGCGAAATGAAAATCTTCATGCACTAGGGCACACATAACCGATCGTAAAATCTCACATTTTGATGAGATCGTAAAATTGTTATGTGCGTGACTTTACGTACAACCAGGTACATCTAGATTTTACCTTCATTTCGAACGCCGAGAATTAAACGGTGACGAGAAAAAGGGGAAAAGGCTGCGCTGATTCAGACGCACAACAAAACGCGGCTGTTAAATTAGCAAAAAAATGTAAATTAAAAACCTGAATAACACAATAAACACGACGCAAAATGTAAACACACCTAAAACGCTGGAGGTGATAAAGAGGATAATGAAATCCTATAGGAGATGCAAACGGCGGGGAGGGGTGCGCTGGAGATTAATGAAGGACCCCCTCTAACATCACACAATATACTCAGTCTGTCGTTTAATGGACCCACCACCTATTCGCTGTTTAATTACTTCTTGGGCCGATGAGGAGGGAGGCTCGTTTAACACTGCCTGCAAGCTGCGCCTCAAAAAGCTCTATTCTATTTCATGTTCTTTACTAGGCTAAAACTAATATTTATTTCAAGTTTAAAACGCGCATTTTTTCTATTGGTTGACTACCTGAAGAGAACTTGTAAGCAAGGTCACCTTTTCATTCATTATAAAATTTGACACATTTTTGATAAATCTATTAACAGTAACATCATATTATTTTTCATAGGAAATGAGTGCGAATGTTGACTGTAGTACTTGAGCGACTCCACAAAAAAGTGGGGTACTTTTCAACCATTGTAAGTCAAATAACAGCACGGATTGTGCCGAAGTCGAAATTCTGTTGTAAACGTAAGCATACAATTTGCTAAGATAAATATCTACTTCGCAATCGGATTTCGAATTGTTCCTCAATCCAAATGGTTGTAAATGCAGCTTTACTGTTTGAAATTTTAAGTAAGGTCAGTTGGGGTAAGTGTGATAACGGGGTAAGTGTAATAACGACATTCACTATCATAGAAAAGCACAATATATGGATATACCATCATGCATTTCTGAATACATTTTCAATTTGGTGCTTGCATTCTGCCATTTGTTAACAAAAATTTGTTTTAACGTTCAATCAGCTGTTTGTTTAGGTGTGAGGTTAAGTGGTGCAGATCGTTTTTCGTGCAATGATATTTGGTACAAAAATTAAAGTATATATGCGATTATTATAGTTACGACTATCATAAAGTATTAGATTTTAATTTCTTTTAATATATGGGTTTGTACACGCATGTAACACACTTGCCTCTCAAACAATCAAACGCGGGGTGAATGTGTTACATTACACTTGCGCCGTTTGAATTTTAAGTGAAATGGTGCGCAATTATAAAATTATAAAATAAAACAATTTAATTTTTGAAAACTTGGAGAAAATCCACAGTTACTAAAAAGCTTTGTTCTTTCACACTTTACACTTTACGTATGGAAGCACAGAGAGTTTTATTACATTTGCCCCCTCGTAAGGGGCAAGCGTGATATAACATGTTTTTAAAAAAAATGTCAAAAATGTATGTATGACAAATATTTTTGAGGTTTTTTCTACATCTGATTAAATCAGATTAAATCATCGATTGAATTGTCACTTTTAAAAAATTATAACGCACTTGCTTCAACTGGCCTTACACGTTTTTTCAAATTAAAATTCCTTTAGAGTCAACCAAAAATATTTTCCTGAGTGGAACGTGCATTTCGAAACTATCACAAAAATCGCAATTTAAAAATCGCAACAAATGTTGTCACCGGAAGCTAAATAAAATCAAATAAATTGCAATTAAATGCGAAAAATTTAACGTCCCATGATTTTGTAGGTAATTTATATTGGACGAATTCAATTTCAATTACTTATGGTTTAAATTGGAAACATTTTAGCATTAAATTGTTTCGAATTCAATGACAGCTATTCAATTTACACTAATTCAGTTATAATCGGTTTTGAATTGTGGAGAATTAAATATATTTCGTAAAATAAGTTGTAATTATTTATGTTGTTTTTACACAAATTCAAACAGTTTCGTGGAAAATGTACAATTATCGCTTTGTTTTTTGATCTCAGAACGACAAATATGTTTAACCAACACCCATCCATAACAGTGTCGATTCTAACAGTTGTAAAAGCAATATTACACACTAGTGAGTTTTGGTTTACCGTAACACCACGAATGAGTTCTAGTTTACTTCCACACATATTTCTTCTGTTGTTTAGGCTCGACTACTTGCAGAGAACTTGTAAGTAAGGTCACCTTTTCATTCATTATAAAATTTGACAGTCATGTTTTTGATAAAAATACATTATCATATTATTTTCCATATAAAATGTATGTATAAAAACATCATCAATTGCCGCCTAAAAACTTTGTTTTCACAATCTTGAAACCCTCATTTAAAAAATATTTCTTCTAGAATGGCAGCGAAAGCTAAAAGGTCCTGTATTAGTGGAGATAATTTGAAGAATCGAGCTTAAGCGAAGCGACGTTTTAATTCAGTCCAAGCGATGTTCCGATACACCTACCTGCCTTTTAACGACGCGATTAAAATGTAACATAATTGATGCTGCTAATTTGGAGCTGTCATTAACCTTTCGTTTACAGCAATTTACAAGCAGCGAAACGCCACTTTTTCGGATGTAATTTATATAAAATTTGTTGAATTACAAATGACTTTAAAACGGTTCGTTGAGCGAGAAACGTTGAAAGCGAATTTGTGTATTTATTATTAACGTTCGTTCTTGGCCCAAACATTAACACAAACTCGGAGGGGTCCTTGTGAGACGTAATTATCCTCTGGCCATGCTCATACACAGTAAGCGGCTCAAGTATGAAATGAATTTATTAAAATTGGAACGATTGTTTTTCAATGAAATTCTCACACCAGTCGATTTTAATTCAGGTCTCAACGTCATTTGTTTTGTAGTAATAGTGTCATCGGCATTTTTTTTTCTTGATTTTTATTGCTTTTATCTTATGTTCATAAAATGGTTGGAAATTGGATTTGGTATAAAAATGTGAATTTTTATAAATTAGAATCAACTGGTTTGGGAATTTTGTTTAAACAATTTTTAGAATTTTAATTAATTTATTTATCACTGTACAGGGCGTTATAAATAATACTTATTAAAGATTGAGGGAAAAGTATGCAATTTGGATCTTATATCAGCTGACATGTAGACTTTTGATGAGTGCCAAAACAATTACAAAATATTTTTATTTTAAGCCATAAAGTAAAAAAAAAACATTTGGGGAAAATTTCGTTGTTTAGTTTTTTATTTCAGAATGTGGCAAATTATTTATAACATTAAAAGAATTATTACATTTTGAGTTAGATAAATTTTAAGGTAGCACAATAGTTTATGGTCGACCCATCAAACTGAAACGGGACAGCATTTCGTTTTTCAACAGAACCGTATTCTTGAATTATCTCTGACAGAAAAAATTAAAGAAGTTTGTTAATATTAAGTTTGTTATTTTACAAAAGATGCTCAAAATGTTGCCCCTCTTGTTCCGTGTATATACGGATGCGTCTTTGAAACTGCCGAGAACCCTACTTGTCAAATTTGTCAAGAAATATGGACGACCCTTACCCCAGACCTGTAAAATATATCTTATGCTCTTCAACTTCTTTAGTTTACGACAACTACTATAAATAATAAGTCAAGTACCCTTAACTGATCCCATTGATGGATAAATTGGTCACCTTCTTTCGTAAATCATATAAAAAATACCTTCTAATACGAAAATGCATTTATTTAAGAAACGTAAGGTGGTAAAAATAATTCAATTTAACTAAATCGTGTGAAAATACCCTAATGTTTGTATGCCAAAAAAAACGAAGAAATTGAATAACTAGTAATTGAGAGAAGGACAAAATTGTATCTGATTTTTAAAATTTTTTTTCTTGTTTCTATGTTCCTTAGTAATATAAAATGATTTATACAATTTATTTTATATTTTTATATTTTATACAATGTTGCGATAAAACTTATAACACCCTGTATAATCGTCGCACAGACTTAAAAGTAATCAAAATTCCTAGTCAGTTTGTCTCTGCCTGACTGGTAAACACGAAGATAATTAAAACGAACTTTGACTTATTAATACAAGTTCTCACGCATTAACACAAATAGACGCAAAAGTTTGTTTACCTTCTAACTCGACGACTTTTCCGGCCCTCTTGAGCGCCTTGACGGCCTCGTCGTGGGTCGCCTCCCGCAGGTCCTCGCCGTTAACCGAGAGGATGGCGTCGCCGACGTAGAGCTGCTCGGTCTGATCCGCGGCCATCCCCTTAAATATTTTGCTAATCAAGATCGGCATTTTATTTTCTTTCCCCCCTTTTATCGATATCCCGAGGCCGTTATTATCTGATTTGACAACGCGCACTAAGCGTTTTTGATTCGCGACCGAATCCGGAACATCCGGCGTGTCACTGAGCCCGCTCGGGGTTTCGATGTTGTTGTTCAGGGTGCCGTTGAGGGTGGTCGTGTTTTCGCACGACTCGTCTAGAGTGATGCTCAGGTAGTCCTCCTCGAGGGTGACGAAGACGCGGTACCATTGGCCGCGGACGTGGGTCTCGAGGATCCCCGAGCGGCCGTAGTAGCCGGGCGAATTCGCCCCCTCGACCATCATGTCACAATCACTCGACATGTTCACATATTCGCGGGCACGAACGTACTGTTAGGTGTGCTTGAATGGAAGCACGCGCACGGCAGCGGCAGCGACACGCTAGAGGCCTTTCACAAATAACTGGACGAAAGACGTCGGCATGCTAGACTGCCCGGCGACGTCCAGTCTGACACCTTGCTTTTAGGACGACTTCCACTACTAACACTTTGCGACCCGGTAGAGTTGAGTAAACCAATGATTCGGCGCGAGGGAAACCCCTCCGTTACCATGGTTACAGGCCCTAGGGGCGCATTCTGAAACACCTTTCGTTGAGATCATTAAAAACTGAAGTCATCTGCACGCAGGTAGAAGAGAGATGCACGACCGAAACACAGCAAGCATTCATTTCGGTTCGTTACTTCGCTGTTGGGTTCCAACAAGAATTTTGCTTTCATCAAAATATTTCAACAGCTTTATTACAGTGAAACCATCTTAAAAAGTGTGACACGTTGTCCGTTGACACATTGAATTTTTTTAAATTTTTTATTTGTAAAGAATTTTCATAAAAAAAATGTGGATCAAGTGCTTTACTACAAAAGTTAAGAACTTCAGCAAGCGCCAAAAGTAACGAAACAATTCGATAGACCTGAAACCGTTGAGCTTTAAAAACGATTCAAAAACAAGTCAATTTTTAAATTGTAGTTTGCACCTTTTCGTATAACGCTTTCCTATACAGGGTGTTTCTTGTTAAAGTAATGATGTCATTGCTGATTTGTTCGCCACGATAAATATGTTAACCCCTTACTTGTAATAATTTCTTCTCCACTATTGAGAAAAGATTGTATGTAAAGGGTTCAAATTGTTGCACATTCATTTTAACAGTTAAAACGCCTATCAAAATTATGATAAAAATAATTTTTTTCACTAATCATACAGCATATATTATTTTGATATTACATTAGAATCCTGTGCTATAATTTCACTATCGCTTCTTCAGTGAAAAGTAATAGTATATTATTTAACGAGCACATATTATTAACAAAGATGAAAGTTTGTAAATACGAGTGAAAGACGAGTATTTTGCAACCATCTGATTTCATAGTAGCCATTATGTGTAAGAAATTGTTCTTATTTTATTAATATTGTTAAAACTTTAAAACGCCCGTTGGGTATACAACCAACATCACATTACGTGAAATGTACCCACGTGACAATTACTTTATTTCTAACCTTTAAAAAATGAATCCTCAACCATCTGTCAAAACTGTCATTCTATCGCATGCGTAGGCAACCAACATTGTTTCGAACACAAATAATGAAAATAAAACCGAAAAAATTAAAGGTCCGTCTCCTGTGAATTAGTAGCCTTGGTATGTATCCATGAAATGAACGTATTATGTCATGATCGTAGATAAACAATTTTTGATTGTTAACCACTGGTCAATAATGAACAAATTTACATTTTGTGATGATCCTATTACAATTTTAGAGAGAAAATGCCTATAGAACGATTTGTTATAATGGGCAGATATCATTTAATGGCATTTTAGGCATTAAAATCGTTGTTTAACTAAATAAATTTATTTTAAGAATGTCATCTATATCAAAAGTATTTTGTCAGTTCTTCGTTGAACGTTCCCTTAAGTGCCAAAAGTGCGAAAAGTAGGAATTTAAATGTTTAATCATACGATACACCATCTGCAAATCTCATTTTAATTAACGTCACTTTATTTTTATGTATATGATCTACAATTTCTCGAATTTCTGGCGGTGTAAATAAAATTTATACCTTCACTCATCATTTTTGCAAAGTAACTACAAGAATTTTTGCAAAGACCAAAAACACTAGATTTAACTAAGCCTATTTCTAAAAATTTATATAAAATAAGTCTATTACTGCTTTACCACTAGATTTAAAAACCCATTCAAATGCAAACCACATTTCTAGTAATGACATAAAATGGACTTTCAAGATCAGTGACTCACAAATGTCAAATTGGATTTAAAAATTAACTTGTTTTTGTATTTTTTTCAAAATTCAAGTTTAAAATTTATCGAATTATTGTTTCATTTTTGTCATTCACTTTTTAATGATTTTTTTTCAACTTTTTCCTTATGTCAACGTTTTTATACCATCGTTTTGTCATTTAGAAGACCTATCAAAATCTTGACGAGAAAATATGGATTGCTATTTAAAGGCAGCGACGGTAATGTGATTATTTTGACAAGAAACACACGGTATATAAAAATGCTGTCAAAAAAAAAAATTGACCTGTTTTTGAATTTTTTTCAAAACTCAACAGTTTCAGATATATTCACAAAAACTTGTGGTGGGGTAACTGAAATACCCCGCACGGCCACGCAAGGGTTAATATCAAAATTAAATTGATTTGAATATTAAATCATTAGGTGCATACGAAGAAACAATTTTATATAAAAAACTTGTTTGAATTCCGTGCGAATATACTCTTTATGTAACGTTCGATAAACCAACTGTATCATTCCCGAGTTATTAATTTCAATTAATATCTGCCTGAAAACTGACAAATTGTTGTGATTGCTACAAACTGTTTATCTGTTGGCATTTAAATATTTACATTAATTAAAAACAATCTAAAATGATGAAATTTCTAGTTTATTTACCAATTTGAACGTCAATTATTACAGAACAAATTTCATTGCAGTAAAAATTGATAATGCGTCTGCGTCTAATCTACTTATTTGCTTACATTAAAAATTTGGTATTTTCATAGCAAAAGTTTATCTTAAAATTTAAACAATAAATAAAACATTTACTCCGGTTCTATTTAGACGTCTTATTCTGGCTCATTGTGCCGACGAGTTTTTCAACAAAACGCCGCAAAACATCTTGCCTCATCCTTCCGACATCCATGACCTCTTCATGGCTAGGGTCGCCCTCGGTTTCGTAATCAACTAAGCACATATTCGTTATCAGGCTCAGAGCTATCACGGTCAGTTGGCTATGGCGCGCCGTCACCACCTCATGGACCGTCGACATCCCAACGGCATCGATTCCCAACATCTTCAGCATCTTCAATTCGGCGACCGTTTCGTAATTGGGGCCGCCCAGACAAGTGTAGACCCCCTCCTGGAAAATTTCGCTGACTCCCATCTCTTTCGCGATCCGCTTGGCCTGGATGATCAAATCGGGGTCGTAGGCTTTGGTCATGGGCGGGAAGCGCGGCCCGAAGCGCTCGTCGTTCGGCCCTTGCAGCGGGCCATTTCCGGCGAAACCCATGAAACTGATGTGGTCCTTGACTAGCATCAGATCGCCCACCTTGTAGTTGGGATTTAGTGCCCCGGCGGCGTTGGTGGCGATCAAGTAACTGACTCCTAGGAGTTTCATCACTCGCACTGGCATCGCGCATTTCCACAGGGGGTAGCCCTCGTAGTAATGGAAGCGCCCCTGCATGCAGACCACGGGGGTGTTGGAGAGATACCCGAAAACGAGTTGGCCCACGTGTCCTTTCACGGTACTCACCGGGAAATGGGGTATCGTCTCATAAGGGCAATAAATCGGATCCTTGAGCGCCTCAGCCAGAGTTCCTATCGGAGAAAATTTATTTCAATTAGGTTAAGATAAGTGTAATAACCCATTGGCGTACCTAGTGATAAGGGGCTATTAATAAATATTTATAAATTATATTATGTTGACTTGAAATAGTCGATGCAATAAGCAAGGGTTATCTGGACGTAATAACCTTTTGATAAACGTACCTACAAAAATATATTTTGATTGATTTGATTGCGTTACAATTATTAATTTTATTTTATTGGAAAAAATGAGGTTACAATAATTGAATCAAGTTCTCGATAGGAAGGTCATGTTTGTTATCAAAAACTATTTGATGCAAATAACTGATGTAAGTTTGGTAGTACGTTGGCACATGATTTTTGGATAGTGACTAAGAAAAAAATTTAGTACTACCATTATCCTAATACGCACCCATGCCAGAACCGCAGATGATTCCCACCTCTGGAGTGAAGGGGATGCGACTTAAAAGGTACTGGGCTGTTTCCAGTAGCGATTCGTAGGTGTATCTGAAAGTGAAGAAAATGTGTCAACAACAAATAGCAAGTTCCGCATTGGGTGTGTGATTTTTAATCGAGGCGAAGGCCGAGGTCAGAAACATGGAAAAAAACTATTTCTACGATATGCACACATGGTTTTTTTTTCGGTGGAACGACACTTTAAAGAAATCCAGTGTTAGCAAAGTCGGAAACAGAAAAATACAACTTATTTGATGATGAATTGTTCAGTTTCTAGGTAGTTTTAATTTTTGGTACTAATGGAGCATGTCGAAAAGAAGAACTAACTTTTTTTTGGCTTCAAAACAATAAAAATATGGAATCATTTATACTGATTGAGACTTCTAACATTAAGGCAACTGTGTAAAGAGAATTTACTATTTCCAAAGGAGACATCGAATGTGCGTGCAATCTTGTCACCCAGTTAAAAATTCAAGATTCTTCTTTGAATATCAAAGCGAAAAATGTACGAACCAAGCTGCATTGAAGTTGCTGAATCCTTCCAACTAACCGAGCATTGCTTTAGAAGAACATCTGATGCGATACTGGCTGGTGCGAGGGCAAACATCACCACTCTTAAAAGACATAGTGGATGGAAATTATCAAATGTGACAGAGGGATTTATTGAGAGTTCCGTTGAATATAAACTTCAAAAGCATCCAAAAAAATGAAAAGTTTAACATGGATACTAGCTCTACTATTTTGGCATTTTGTTCATCAATTGTAAAAAGGTTACTGTTTATATTTATAATCAGCATAATGCATGTAAGAATTATATGAAGGTTAATTTGAATCAAACATTTGAAAAATTAATAACATTTAGTTATGAAATATGTTTAATGAAGTTCTGTTTGTCACTTACTTTTGATCTAAATGCCGACCTTCTTATCAAGTTTTTTTTGGGTATAACTTTTCTTTACATTTTTTTTATCTGCATGACAAGTTTGTAGACGAAAAAAAATATATTTGGCCCAAGGCAATAAATTAATATGTAAAATGTGTTTATAAAAATTATGATTACAGTAGAGTCCGCTTTTAACGGATACCGGTTATAACAAAACACCACTTATAGCGAGCAATATACGTGGAGAAATTTGGTTTACAGTGCAAACGCGGTTAAAAATGTCCACATATTCCTAGATCGGTTATAACGAGACTCCAGTTATATCGAAAAATTCTGATAGAGCGAGCCGTATTAATAGTCTACGCTTAGTAGTCTACTAACTAGTGGCCACTAACATGTCACTAGGCCATGCGCATAAATAGACGAAAAATAAGTAGCCACTAACTTCTTAGTGGCCACTAAGTTTGTCTATTAATACGGCTGAAAGTCTTTACCTGTTAAATATCGCGCAAACAAAAGTGCTTCGATGACAGCCGAAATTTTTATCGAAGAGCTTCATGACTGCGATTCAGAACTAGACAAGACAAATCTAAAAATTCTTGTCATCGATAATTGCGCAGCCCACTCAATCGTGCCTGATTTTAAAACAAATTAAGAGGGCATTTATACCCCCCAACACTGCAGCCTATGGACCAAGAAATTATAAACTCCCTTAAATTTCATTTCCGAAATAAGTCAAAATAAGAAATTGTGTCAAGCATGCAGGATTTTTAGGAGAAGTTGCCACAGCTGAAAATTGGCAATGGAATGACGAAGTGCCTTTAATTGAATTGTATCTTATTAAACGCTGAAAAAGTCAACTTTCGGGAGTATACGGTTGACAATTTTGTATGCACTAATGAAATTCCAACCGAGGAACACATCGTTGAGAATGCGTACCAAAATTTGATGATCATGAACCGGCCCCTTTACCAGTAAAGATTTCTCATATGGAAGCTAGAAAGTACCTGACGAAACGGCGAAGTTTTTTTGAAATTAAATTACCTTAATTACCTTAATTGACGAAATAGTTTGAATAAGAAGCAGAACTGTTTCGGTTAATAAGTACACATAAATTATTATGGAACAACTAGAACGTAGACGCATTTTACTAATTTATGTTAACAAATAAGATTTTCAATAAAATATGTGTTTAAATAATAATCCGTTTTTAACGAAATTTTCTTACAAATACAGTTACGACTACTTGGATATCACTCTGCTTATCTACTGAATTTGTATATTTTGTACTTTACCATGTATTGTTGGCTGGAGAAAAAGTAGCATGTTTCATTCGGATTAAAAGTTACTTTTTTGACTCGCAATTTTGTATTCGCTCGGCTGCGCTGACGCTCCGCCTCGTTAAAAAGTTATATTTTTAATTATAATAAAACAATAATGCCATTAAAAAGAGGTAGATAAAGTGATAGTAACAAGCAATTAAATAAAAACAATAAAAAAACAAAGTAATTAAAATACTGGATATTGAAGAAATGTGCAAAATGTGTATTGCAGGTGTGTGAATTCCAGTTATTCCATACACGGACACTGAACGATAAATTAGAATTTATGAAAAAAAACTTCATTATCGAACAAAGTCTAAAAAAGCCAAGATAAGTCGGTTCCCAAAGAAGCAAAGGTTAAGTTAATTAAGAAATTAAAAAGTAACGAAACGTTAAAAACCAATTACTTCATTCATTAATCACATAGAAAAATAATTGCATAATTTACCAATCACAAAAGTGCATCGAGATTAATTGCAATAAACTCACGTGTTTTCGTTTTGAAGTCCATTGCTGTCATTGTGATCATTGTGGTCATCATCGGTTGGGGTTTTCGTTTGATTGGGTAGATATTCTTTGTTATTGCCGTTGGTAATCAAACTAATTTTCCCAGTTCCAGTCATGCTTAACAGAGTCAATTAACAGCAATTGAAATGATTGATACAGTTGAATTCAATCCACACACTGAAACATGGAAATCACCGACTTGCTTTATATATGCCGTAACTGCTGGTATCACCACAAGAAAAATTGTTCAAAATATTGTAATCACATGAATGATATGTTTTGCTAATAACGTCAAAAAATTACGTCCATCATATTACAAATAAGTTACGAAAACAAATTTCGTCGCAGCTTGTATAAATGCCCCTATTCATGGCTAATTTCCGACAGTGAAAAAGTTAAAAAATATGTTTCGTAATCGTTGCGATTTTGCAAAAGGATTTTTTCTAAGCAGATAAGCGTGTCGGGGGCATCACAGTCCTTTTTCCGTTATCCTTTTATTATGTTGCATCATCGCGGGGGTCTTAAGAAAAACAAGTTGATGTTTGCATATAAATTTTTACTTGCGCTTATCTCTCAGATAAATTATTGTATATGATGCGCTGTTATTAAGTACTTAACCGTAATTTGGAGGCCTAGTTTTAAATTGATGCAAGTTTTGTTATTTTCAGTATTTTGCAATAAAAAGCAATGCCCTGAATCGAACCGAATTTGCTACAAGGAAAATAAACATCTAAATAAAATAAATAATTTTCTGGAACCTAATTATTATTGTTATTGAACACTCGCTGCATAACATCAATTCCACTTGAACTTAATCAGAAGATGTTAATTATTTTTGCCACAATTTGATCGGGTAATTGTTTTTAATTAAGCAAGTTAAATTACTTAATTACTTAATTTTTTGATAGCCAGTTTAACAGATAAATATTTTTTTTATTAAACGATTTTTGTGTAATGAATCAGAAGATGGGTTGAATCCCATTTTGAAACATTTAAAAATTTTATATAAAGCCAATTTTATGTCATTGGTCAAGTGAAGGCCACTAAGGTAATTACATGCAATTATTAAATGAAATTAACTTTCAGACATGGGCAAAAATTGTACTTACATTTATATTTTTCTCCTTATTTATCCTCATGTATTATCTTGTTCTTTTTCTTGGAAACGTTTATTATTGTATAGTTACCTTTAGTATTGTGACAGGGAATAAACGTTTCCAAGAACAAGATAATAACATGGGGATAAATAAGGAAAAAAATATAAATGTAAGTACACCCAACCTTGGTTATGTTTAAATGCCTCCAGCAAAATTTTTATTGCATTTTATTGAATATTCCGGTTACAATAACTTCTGCAGAGTGTTGGTAGTTTAAAAACGTTTGAGAATGTTTAAAAATCTTTTTTTATTTATTTAATTGTTTCTACATAATTCACTTCAAGTTTACAAAATTCTCTGTACGAAATCACAAAAGTTATATCAAGCTGCCTAAAGTGAAATTAAACATGAAAAAAGTAAAAATTGTGACAAATTGGACATACATTTTTGAACGAAAAAAAGAGACAGTTATTCGGAAAACACATGCAAATTTATAAAAATCATTGGTCCCGTAACAAAAAACGAATTACAGACAGATTTATACAGGATACAGTTGATTTATGCAAGCCGTACCTATGATATTTTTATATTAATATTTTGTTGTTGTTTGTACTATATTTGAACATCCTGTATAAACTAAATAAAATAATTCCTGCTGTGAAAGTTATAGGTAAATGCAAATCATATTAGTTCAACAGTTAGACAATACTGTTACAAAAATTCGCAGTTTTTATTTGATATTAAAAAAAATAAACAATAAAACAATGTTACCTTAATAAATCAATTATATACCAAACTTTATATATCTTACATGGATCACATATAGTTCATAAAAATTAACTACTACAAACAATAAAGGAACAAAAAGCGAAATTTTCGGTGAAAAACTCAAAAGGGGCCATAAGTACTGGGCTGAGGGGTGTCGTAAAAAAACCTTAGTAGTACCGTTATTTCATAAATAATCAATTATATACAAAGTGTCATGCACTTCTAAGACCTACCACGAGCACATTTTACTTTGTTTTTAATAAATATTCTAACTACTCATCATTCCTACAAATAGGTGTATACGAGGCTTACTTTATGCACACCAACTTAGTCAATATATCCAGTCTAACAGTCATAAGTGAAGATTTTTGCTATTCTTACTAAAATTAATAATTTCTACAAATTCATCTTATGGCAGGAAATTCGGTACATCCCAATACCAAAACGCTCAAGTATATTACAAAAATTATTTATAATATAATCATTTGGCTTGTTTCATAAATTCACAACTTTACTTCTTCTTGTTGGCTTTCTCCGCCATTTTATCGGCCTTCCTCTGCAACTTTTCCTTCTCCTTGCGGTCTTTCTCCATCAGCTTTCTCTCCTTCTCCGCTTGCAATCTCAATTCCTTTATTTTACGCTTTAACTTGCTTTTATCCTCGCTGCTGATGCCCAAGATTTTAAAATCGGCCGATGTCAGTTGCAGAAGTGCAGAACCGTTGACTTGAAGCTCCAGAAATTTGCTTATGTGGTGCTCCAGGCCGAATGTGAGCAACCAATGGCACACCTAAATCACCGATTTAAAATTTTGTGCCATAGACTTCCATAAACAATGTCACAGATTGGGACACCTTGTGACATAGCAAGGAGTTAAAATTTCAGCCTATGACATCATGTGGAAATTCAGGCATGACGAATAGGAGAGGTATACGACATAGTGACGGGGGGGGTCTAAATTTTAGGTCTGTGACATAATTTATGGAGGTTGCCATATTTCAAACAATCACTCACTTGTTCCTTGCTCCAATCTAAAACGGGAGTGTTTTGCCCGATGTGGGAACTTCTCTTATCGATACTAATACTGGAAGACGATAAACTCAAGTCTGAAGGGTGCGTCACGGACCAAGAACTATCATGTCTTGATGGTGAAACAGAACCTGAGGATAAACTAGATGGTGAAGGAGGTGTCGGTGATGTGGCGCCCTGTTGCTGCCAAGGCACTGTTCCTGGTGGTGACAATGTTATTGGAACAACTTTTTTAACTGAAAAAATAATAATAAACACATTAACGAAATATACAATGAGACTGACTCTTTTCGACTCCAATCGTTACTTTCTCATGCAAATGAGTAATGTTTTGCTAATGAGTGCATGACTACATAGCCGCCATAAGAGTATGTAGTGGGTACCATTGTGCATGATGAAGAAACGTGATTTTTTTTGACAGACTCAGTCACATAGTATAGGGTTATTTCGATCTACCTCTAGCGTTCGCTTCGCTGACCGCTTGTCTAATCTCCTCGAGCAAGTGTTGAGCCGTACTCTTATTCTTCTCGCTGAGATCATCGACGGAATTTCCCATGCTGTCGTTGCCTAGACGTTTTTCCCTCTCAGCTAAGACCTAAAAACAATTTTTTAATTTTTCCAAATCGGAGGAAAAAAAACTACCTTTTTTAGTTGCTCTGCCAAAGATGCAGATGGACCTACCCCCATATTAACGCCTTTATTTGTTGCACTCCAAGAATCAGGATTGTTTTTGTTTTCTTTTTGAACTCGAGCATAAACAACGCTGCTGTTTAGAGGCTGGACATTATATTGGGCACTGTAAGCGTCCGAAACGTTTTGATTATAAGTACTGTGTGTACTTTGTGTGTTGTAAGAGCCACTTTGAATATTATAATGGGTGTTTTGAACATTGTATTGTATCTGTTGCACATTGTAATGCGCTTGATCCGGATAATGAGTACTTGTATTGAGCGAAGAAGGCCTTACAATCGAATTGTTGCTTCCATACGAAATTTCGTTATCAAAGGAATCCGGTAATTCATCTCCTGAATTATAGCTCTCATCCAATCCGTAATCTGAACTGCTGTTACTAAGAGATCCTTTCTTTCCACTCGGCAGTTGCCTGTTAGCGAGTGCCCCCCTTGTGGCCAACTCCGCTTTACTTTTACTAGCAGATATGTCCAACAATTCGTGAGGAGGAACAGCCTTATCAAATTCTTCTTTAATCGGTAGTTTTCTTTCCACCGTTGCCGTCTTATCACCGTCATCAGGGCTCGTATCGGAAATTTCCGTGTCTGAGAATTCAGTGTCCAAGGAACGAAACAACGGTTTCGGCGGTTGTCTCCTAGTCATTTGTGGTGTAAGTTGCTTGACACTTATGCTGTCATAAGGAAGAACTGCAGGTATTCCAGCCTTCCTCTGAGTTTCCAAGAGATCTTGTTCCAGAGCTATGATTCTGTCTTTTAAATTTTTTACCAGGGCATTGTATTCCGTGTCTTTTTCCTGCAAGAGCTGCTGGTAGAATTCTTCCCGGTGGATCATGTCCAATTCTCTTTGCTGAAATTCCCTGACCAGCTTTTTCGCTTTACTGTATTTTTTCTCCAAGATGGTGTATTGGTCTTGAGACTGTTCCAACATATTTTGGTAAGTTTGGGCCTCTTTCTTCGTTGAATTTAATTTACTTTCGGTTTCTGTGAGCTTCTGGTTGGTTTGCTTGAGCTTTTCAAAACCATCACCATCTCCATTCTCCATTAGCTGCAAAGTTACACATTTATTTGCAATCAATTTATTTCGATTGAATTAGTTGAGAACAAAGAAACATGCACTATTACGTACCTTGGCTTTCAATCTTGAAACATCTATTTCAGACAAGTTTAGTTTGCGCTGACTCTGCATAACAAACAGTTTTATACATAACAGGCAATGGAATTATAATCAAAAATGCAGTCAAAATGCACAAAAAAGTTATTTGTAAATTTACAAATAAATCTGTTGTTGCAAATTAAAAATAAAGCTTTTAGTGTTCAAGCCAGGAATAACATTTTGATTAAAAACAGAAAAATTGGTTCAAACCTCTTGGAAATTATTTCTGGCTTTTTTTTAAATTAATTGTTTTCACACAGTCAAATGGAAGTTTTTGAATTGTTTATTGTTAAATATCTAATACACACACAGTTAATTTGGAAAAACTAGGGTTCAAACCAAGCAAACCTTTAAAAATAATGTGAAACAACCGTTACCTCTTGTAATAGCAGCCTTAATGATTCTATATCGTTGTCTTCCTGACATTCTTGGGCAAAGGTGCTGTCACTGGTGCCCGTGGGGCTTGCCAAACCTTCAGAAACACTGCTGGTTGTTGAGCCTAAAATTGTTTTTTCAATAAAATAGTCACAGAATGTCTTTATAAATGAATGCTCCCAGAATTTAAAATGTTTAACCAACGAAATTAAAATTTGAATTAAAAAAAAACAACAAAAAACAAGAATTGTCACTGCTGACCCACATTCTTTTGCAACATACTTGGTAATTGCTGTAACATTGCTTCGTTGTTCTGTTCCGATTCAAAAATTGCCTTTTGTCTCCTGTCTTCCCTCTCTTTGTCTGCTTGCAGGGACTGCCGAATCAATTGTGCCACCTCACTGTTTTCTGGATCCCTTTCCCTCCCAATGCTGAACCTGACTAGTCCCGAAGTATTTCGAAGAACGCTTGCGGCATATGCCTGAGTCACTCCCACAAGACTTTTCCCATCAACTTCGATGATCTGGTCATTGACTTGAATTCGACCATCTCTTGCAGCAGCCCCATTGGATGTTATTGTCTTCACGAAAATGCCTAAAATTAAGGCAATTAAACGATAAAAATTACTATTAAGGAATTATTTTACCCAATTTTTCGAGACCTGCATCAGCCCCGACGCCCATTCCAATAATGCTCAGACCGAGTCCTTCCGGACCTTTAATGAGCTCTACGGGAAATACGTCCATTTTTTCCACCCTCTTTTCCAATTCATATTCAGCTGAAGCTGCAACTGGATCTACATCTTCGTTCCTACAATTTCTCTGTTTAAAATCGATTTTAATTTCAGCTTTTTTTACCTTCTGTCGTAGTCGTTCACACTAAATGTGGAATACACTTTGATTGGTTCCAGAGAGAAGGATACTTTCGACGGTTTGTGGATGTATAGTGGATATTCCAGCTCATCATCTTCGTCCTCTTGTGGCAGTCCAGGGACTTCCATAAAAAAATGGCCATCTTCGTAATAATGAACGCCGTGCTCAATTCCTATTATTTTTGACGGTTCCGGTACAAAATCAGCAGTTTCAGTGCTGGTTCCAAACTTATCGCCTTCAGATAAACTCGTTATAGAGTCTGGAATTAAAACACATAAGTAAATAGTACAAAATTACAAATTTGAAATAAATTTGTAGGTTATGCTGTCAGCATCGATTTCAAAAGAAGTAAAAAAATTATAGCAAATCTGCCGATTTATCGTATTTTAATAGCAATTTTGCCTACTTAAAATATTAATTTCTAACCAATTAGTCCTGAATCAGAAGCAGTCGTGCTCATGTCCAATTTAGAAGTGGTGGAACCATCAACCTCTTGACTGGACATGTCAAAACTTGAAGCAGATTCTTGCATTTCCTTTCTGGTGTAATATTCCCCATTGGGATGGTATTCAAACGACTCTGTTATCGATTCCTCCTTTAATGACGGAGGGCCCATGCTATCGTTCAGTGACGGAGGTCCCAAAGAATCTTGAAGCAACGAATTCGGCCCCGAATACGAATCTTGCAAAAAAGAACCAGTTTTCACTTCCTTCGGACTCAATAATCTTGTGACTTCCTGAGCCTCTTCGTCGGATAAGATGTCCTGTCTTTGAAAATAGATGGGTAATGAAAAAATTCTTAAAATAATTCAGTCCTTACCTAATTCTCTTCTCCAAAATTCTGTTTGGACACGAGCCAAGCCAAAAAAAAATAACATAAAATTAGACAGTCAAAAAACTCAGGGCCTTAGCAACCGTAATCAATTATTAGAAAATGAAAATGCTTACTTAGCGCTTAGCAAATTTTCAGCCTCGGCCGCGGTCATGGCGTCCGCTTCAGCTTCTTTCTCGCTGACTTCTTCTTTTTCCTCGTCGCTGGCATCTGCGAACTCGACATCGTTCAAGTCTAAAATACTGGCCTCGAGTTTCTCCTGTTGAGAACTTGCGATCAAATCACTAACACTATTTTCAACTACTAAGTCTTTATTATCATCACTTTTTATTTTATTACAAGTTGAGGACTCTTTTTCGTGCCGCAAAAATTCCCTGCAAGCGTTTTCGTAACTGTCTTGACTTTCCAGCGGGGCAATAGCAACATTCACGTCCGATTTCGACCGACTATTGTACATAATATCGGAATCGATCGATGGTTGTTGCAGAACTTGTGAAATTTCAGGTTCCTTTTGCTGTTTCATGCTTGGTTTATGCGGAACCGCATACAAGTCTTCAATACACTTGGGTGTACTTTCATTTTTTAACTTATCTACCAGACTTTCACCGTTAACTGCGATCCTCTCTTCCGATACGGAAGAGATTAACGAATCAGTCGATTTTTTGAGATCAGTGCTCGATGTGTCAGATGCAGCATCGTTTGTGGGCTTCAGTTTCGCTTTGACTTCAGGTATCGGCTCGTTAAACCCGCCTTCATCCACGGTGCCAGTGCTCACGATGGACGGAGGTCTGTTCCCCAAACCTGCTGCTGGAATGTTGAGTGCAATACTGGAAACCTTGCGTCTAAAAACCTCTTCAGCTTCATCGTTCTGTTTTCCTGTTTGATCTGAAAGATGGACATTTATTATTAACATTCAATTGAAGAAGTGCACAGACCTGAACAATCAATACATAGCAATCTTAATCTGAGACACATCTTTTGGAAACGATTAACCATTAGAGATTTGCAGTTATAAAAATAAACTTGTGGACTATTTTGAATGGAGCACTTACGTTTTAACCTTTTTTAAATTAATTTCACGAAATGTGATCAGGTACAG
Source organism: Dascillus cervinus (assembly GCA_949768715.1). Lineage (NCBI taxonomy): Eukaryota > Metazoa > Arthropoda > Insecta > Coleoptera > Dascillidae > Dascillus > Dascillus cervinus. The sequence continues at coordinate 5,085,278 of OX458317.1, forward strand.
TGTATTATTGGTTTAGTGGTTTTAACAGTGGGACTGAAGGAGTGATGACTGGTTTGCAACAGAAGAAACTGTCTGGTGAAAATGTTAATGATCAACACAGATCGTAAGCTGGGAGTAAAATAGCAAAGGCACTTATGAGAGGCAAATAAGTAGTAGCCTCTCCCAAACATACACTCTGTTCTATAAATAAATTCCAGCAGACCTACACAGTTGGTTTCGTTTGTGACTAAATGTTTGTTCCTTTTCTTAACTGCCCACACCACTTATAGACTATCAATGAACACGTTAATAACTGTTGCTACAACAAAATATTTTCATACAGTACAACCTATTTAATCAACAATTTTAATAAAACTTTCATTACACAAAATGTAATTTTCCAGCAAAAATCGAAGTACAGTCGAACTCCTCTATAACGACCTCTTCTATAATATTTTTTTCTCCATAGTGATGTTCTTGTCAAGAACTTTCAATTTTGCATATTTTACATACAAACATATCTCTATAGTATGATTTGAAGCCCCTAGTGATGATTCTTTAAGTAAGATTTACCTTGGCTCAGAAAAAACAGAATAGTATCGTTCATTTTCAACTGCATATTCACGGTCTTTGAAAACTAGGACAGTAATTTTAGTTTTGCAAAATGGCACTGACACTTCCTTAATAAAAGTATTCAAAGGTCGTGATTATACAAATTTTCAAACAATCAAAAGATAAATGAATATCAAGACAATTACTTTTGTAATTTAGGGAAAGTTGGTAATCTCGCAACCAAAATTAGGTTTTGGGGCACTTAAAGAGGTTGTACTGTACACCGATACCTTATTTCGAAATAAAAACAGTGCATCAACCAATAACATGTTACATAAACAAACAATCAAAACACAATACTCACCGATTAAAATGCGTTTTTCACTAATTTCCACCTCCTGCTTTTCATTTTCGCCTTTAATTTTGCTCGGGCTGCTCGGCGGGCTAAGAGACGACAAACTACCAGACGTAACTGATAAATTATCCTTGTTACGATCCCTTTCTTCTATAAGTGATTTGTTAACGATCGGAGACCGAGGGGACGCAATGTGCGTCGAAGAGGGCCTCAAACACTCCTGACCGGTGCCACCTTCTTGTTTGGGCGACTTGGCACCTTCTTTAGTTGGGCTAGGGCTTTTCGTTGAGGTGGTAGGTATCACGGACGCCGGCCTGTCTCTCCTGATGGCGTTCGGTCGTCTCGAGGCTTCCGTGCGAATCGGAGGAGGCGGCGGGGAGGTCGTAGGACTGCGAATTTGGTTATTGAACGAAGAACTTCTCGTCGCGCCTGAGGAGCGCCGATCCGCGTTGATGTTGGTCACCGCGAATTTAACTTCAGATTTGTTTGGGTCGCTGTTGAAGCGGGTGCTGGTGCGCGATTTTGAGAAGTGCGACGTCCAATTTCGTTGTTTTTCGATGAGCTCCTTGCTGTTGAACTTCCGCTCGGGCTTGTCCGGTTTCTTGGCGACACTCGATTTAGTCCTGTCTTCAATTTTCACGTCACTGTCGTTGATTTTCATCGCGTTATCGAGGGGCGCCACGCCTAAATCGTTATCCACTAGAGACCCGTTAACGTCGTGTCCATTAGTCTTATTAACAACTGAATTATTGTTGAGCACTGGCACACTACCACTAAAATTATTTAAATTTCCTTTCGTTTTAGGAGAAGGAGACCTCGATCGCTGGTTGTTCTTCGCCTCTTTCGTCTCGCTGTTGGCGGAGCTGCTCCTGGACCGCAGGTCCAAAATACTAGACGCGCTTTTGGTCGACTGGAGAGGTATGATGATTCGCTCTTTGCACCTGTTTTCCTCGCCCAATTTTTCGAACAAGGCTCTGGCATTGTTGAAGCGCGCTGCGTGCGATTCGGTACGCATCACGGTGACTCCCGGATTATCAGCTTCTTTCTTTTCCGGCGGAGGACTGTCGGGCAGTTTGTTCTTTTGCCTCATCGGAATTATAATTTCGTCTTTGATTGGCATTTTGGCCTGGAATATGTTGGCCATTTGAGAAACTTTAGTGCCACCCACTCGCGATGCCTTCTTGTCCTCCATAACGGCTGCTTAATGAGGCCACCTGCACAAAGAAAAAATATTTTAACGCCAATCATACTATTAATTAAATATTTACCATTTTAATTACAACACAGATAAGTGTAACTATATTCAGCGCGAAAAATATGTATTGTAAATTTAATAGCTTCTTATCAAGCTGATAAATTCGCTGATAAGGTCACTTACGTCCAAGATTCAAAACTACAAATTAATAGAAATTCGAGTGCACGCCGCGCCGGTTCTAATTGGATTTTTTACAAATGTAACTATTTGTGTAATCAGTGCACGTAAACGAATAATATGAATTAGATGAATTAAATTTAGAAACTGATTCACGCACGTTTTCGTAGAGGCAAAGTGTAATGCCCTGTAATCAACACAAATTCAAATTTAACGTAGTAATAGCGCACCAGGTATGATACGGTATGGTATGGTATGGTGTGGTATGGTATGTTATGGTAAGGGATGGGTTGTTTATGGGGTGCACTAAATTTTAGAAAATTAGTGATTGGTTCGTATCTACGCTAGGTCTGAATTTACTTGCCGCGTTAGGCAACCAGCAAAACAATATGTGAATGTTAAATGGCCCTCAATTATTAACGCCCGATTGCACCAATTCAGCATAGATCGACTTCCCACAAGCTGTTACTTAAGTTGGAAGTACACCGAGTAAAAAAATTCCTAAATGCAAAAAATCCGAAAAATAAAAATAAAAAACTCTTCAATAAAAAAAAATCTGTCGTATCGTTTTTGAACAAAAAAACAACTAAAAACTATCTTTTTTGCATCATTTTATTTTTTATATTCAAAATGAATTTTTTCTTTCTTATTGCAATGCTTTTTGTACTTCCACGTTTTGGTTGGTGTATTGACTACGATTTTGACTGCCCTTTTACCTTAAAAATAAGTTTTCCTTTAATTGTAAACTTGTTGCACGATTTGTACTTATTAAAAAAATAGTTCAAAAGAGGTATTGAATGGCAACACTGCAATTTGTATTGTTTCGATCAACTGATCCCAAAAAATAACACAAACTGACAAGAGCAGATAACTCCTACTTTACAAAAACAGATGAGTTTGTTGTTGAAGTTTTCTATTAAATAAAATAAAGATTTCGAAATTCACAGTAATAATCACCAGCTACATTTACAAGAGATTTGGAAACTGCTTGTTTCTTCTGACAAGAATAAAACATTCTTTCACATTTTAGGAAACTTCTTGCAACTATTCTCTGATTATTTCTCGCAGCTCTTAAAGAGTATGAACAGGATTATTAAATGTTTCGTTTTCAGCAGTAAGGACCAAAAAGTAGTCTAAAGGAGTAAGATCGCAGAATCTCGCTGTTGTGCAATTTTCAAATTTGTTCCTCCAATGAACGTGTTAAAAATTTGAGATCCGAACTCTCCACAACTTGTACATTTACAGAAAAGTTTCACGGAAATTGGGGTACACTTTTAATAGCTTATAGAAATTAAGCACAGACAAAATAGACAAATTGAAATAAGAATACGAGTACCAGACAAGTATTTTGAATATCTGAGTTCATAATAGCAAGTCAAATACTACCTTTCATCCTAGATTTTAGATAATTACATTCATTTTATTTATTAATATTCTTAAAACTTTAAAACAGTAGTTAGACAAGCAACCAACATCCACTCAGTGAGCAACAAATAGTCCTAAATATGGTCTAAGATCCTAAAATTAAATTAAAAACAAGCATAGTCGATAAAATAAACAGAGTCCATAATTAATTAATTCAGTGACCGGTTTCGATGGATCAGTAATTATCACCGAGTCGCAACACGATTTAATGAAAAATCTGAATATTATTATTTTTTTTTGAAGTTTATGAATTTAACATCGACTTTAATTACGACTGACTGAAACCCGCACAGAATAAATATTATCCGAAACGTGCGTCTCGCAGAACGGAAATGTATTTAAATCATGGGAGTTTTTTTAACTTAAAAATATAATTATTAGGTTCATATCCGCGCTGTATTCATTAAACAGCCGGTATCATTAACAGCAGCACACAAGTCGATAAAAGGATCGACAGGGTTTAGAGACATATTTAGAGAGTGTTTCTAATTACGGTTATTATTTGACCTAGAACTTTTCGTCCGAAGGGAACGACAGGATGAGAGTACCGTGACGTGTCGTTTTAGATTAAAATTAATTTCATATCTCATGCATGCTGCTTTTCAACTTTTATGGTGATCTCAGAAATCTGCATATTGAACCGCTAGGACTTGGTCATTTACTTCAAAATATCTAATAAAAAACAAACTAGTTGGCACAGTCATAAATTTTTGATGATCAACCACTTTTTATGGCAGGTGCCTAACCTCATTGAACAAACCTCGGTTAGATTAACGATGACCAGGAAATAATATCTTGCACTAACGGGTAAGGTTTGCTCAAGATTGTTTTCGCTCATCTCAATAAAATCTTTTAATTACCGAAACAAATTAAGTAACACTTCGGCAATACAAAATTCCAGAAATAAAAATTCCGATTGTTCAAGGTTTAATTGGCTGGGTATAAGTTTTCGTTGATTTCTACTTTACAACACGCAATTAATTTCTACTGAAAAAGGATCTCTCTGTATAAATGCAAGGGTAGCTAGTAAATGGGACAATTCATCGCAATTAAGAAAAGTAAATAACAAACCTTGAAATGCTTTAATTAACCCCTTGTAACGGTGCACATTTGCACACATCAAAATAATATACACGGTGTCTACAAATGTATGTGATCCCAGTTAACCAGGGAATTAATTGCTGGTAAAAAAGGGTTTGAACTACAGCTTATAAGGCACTTAAGTGCATTCACGTTTATTTTGAACAACAAAATTATAAACATTTGTAAACAGCCTTTATAATAATATTGTGTCTACATGATATTTCCCATAATTAAGTAACTTATTCATTAATATGTGTATTTTTAAAATGCATTTTAAGTACACACTATAAAACTATGAAATAGAAGTGTTTCCCAGATTGTAACTAATATTTAAACTGATTGGTCTCTGGAAGGACGACGCATCAGTAACTAAGCAGTGAAACCTCACGTCAACAGTAACGGCTCAATGAATAAAACATTCAGTTCAGAAAAAAAAAATTTCAATCAGGATTGGAAATTTTTTAGAAAGTTAGGAAAAATACAAAGCAAAACCGACTCCTAAAAATCTAGTAAAGCTGATAAACATTTAAAATAAAAAATTCAGTGTTTATACAGGATATGTTCAATCTCTTATCGAATTTGGTCTTTCACTCGTGAATATTTTGAAATTATAATAACTTTTATGAGGCACATTTAAGGAAATTAGTCAATTATGAAACATTTCACGGTGTTTCTAGCAGTCTGATCGGTGGTTCCATCCAGCTGAAACCAAGAATTAGCTTGAAAACGTCGCAACTGGAACGATAAAATTAATTAACACTCAACCTAATAGGTAGAATGCAATAATACTAAATTGTTACGGTTATTTGAAAAGGGGGTTGTCAATGGACAACCTATCTCAACTTCCTTTAAGCATATAATGGCTAGCTGTCGTTATTGTATTTTCCTGTGAGCTTGTTCTACATTGGTTGATTTCCCTGAGGTAGCACGCATTATCATCGGTTCGTGTTCAACAATTTGACACATTTTCTAAAAACATTAAATATTTATAATCGAGAGACACGCGAGCCGGACCGTAAACCGCAAAACGCCCGTTATCTAAAATAGAATTCAGACAAAGAATAAGACAGGATATACTGAACTGTTTAATCATACACGACGTGTTATCTTCCCGATGACTGACTATATCTGGCTATTAATACAACAAACGAGAAGCTCTTTATAGAATCGAACCAAGGAATAAAATTAGAAGATAATTATTACGACAGAACAAATCAATTTTTCATTACAAAACTTTCTTATATACAAATTTTTTATATACTGGTGTCGCTTTTTAAAATAGCAACCCCCATTTTTTCACTATCATTTTAATAGGTCGTTTAACCGTCACTTTAACAATTAAAAAACTAATCCAAATCATGTCGAAAAAAGGGTTGCTGTTTAATCGACGATGATATTATTACTTTGACAAGGCACAGCCTGTATATAAAAATGTTATGTCAAAAGATGTGAAATTAAATCTAGAAATTGAATTGCTTTTTGCTTTAATTTATAAAGACCCATTCTTTTGCTAAATGCAATTCTCAACCGTCATTTGTTTCGAATAATGAAGTCATTGGTATTTTTTTTAAACAGTAATTCCATTTGATATCTTATATAAGTAAATTTTCCATATTACATAAATCAATTTCAAAACATCTTTCGTCGTTGTCCGATATCTAACCTCCATTCACTTCTGTTGTTCCATTGACCTTCTCTGAAATCTTTAGCACAGCCTTGGTTATACCCTATTTCCACGTCTTCTTGGGCCTTCCTCGTTTCCTAGTGTGGTATCCACTCCATGATAATTTTTGGCAGCCTAGTTTCCTCCATCCTTTGGACATGTCCGCACCATATCAATTGTTTTCTCTCGATGTCTGTTATTATGGAACCACCAAATTCCATTCGTTGTCTGATTTCGTCATTCCGGACTCTATCTCTTCTGGAGATACCCAGTGATCTTCTAAACACATTATTATTTTCGTTTTTCCACAATATCCCATTCGGACATCACATAGTTCTTCTGGCTTGTGTTATTCTTTCTTTATTTCTCTATCAAGTTTCCCTGGAATTCGACATCTAGATATGTGTATTCAATGCATGCTGCATCGAATTTTTTTTCCCACCTCAATTGTATTGATTTCTGTAAATTTTTTGTCCCACATTTCTCTCTTTGCAATGATTATTGTTCTTCTTGTCCTTTTTAGTTTTAGGAATGCATCTCCTATCTTCCTGTTGTTGAGTATTCAACACCTTTTGATAGTTTCTTTTTTTGAATTACTAATGCTTGAATTTCATCACGCCACCAGAGTTTTGTAAATTTTCCCACAAAACACAATTGAAAATTAGAAGTAATAAAATCAATTTTTAATTTCAACGAATTTTGTCCATACTGTAGACATAAAATGTATCGATTAAAAAATTTAGTGGCGTTCAATAAAAGTGCCCCAATTACGTCCCATCCATCGGCCATCATAAATTTATTGGGCGAGTTTTTAATATCGAGCGTACAGACCAAACACGGTCGTAAAAAGAAACATGTTCCACACTTATCAATGCCATTAGGGAAGTGCGAAACAATAACAAGTGAATGAGCGCGACGTCCCCGCCAGGAACAGGACTTTTCGCGATTTCAAAACATATTCGTCACATTGTGAAAAAGCGTTCCTCCGATTAAATAATATAATAACGGCAGATTTAAATCTAACCTGTATTCACGAAGTATGTCCGAAGGAAAACAACACAAAAGTAACAATTACTAGGGAAAATACATAAAACTTTTACTTTAATTTTTTACGCTTTCATTAACATTTGAAGGGGCGCGGGGAAAAACGATCATAGTCACCAACTCTTAAAGTTTCAGAATTAAGTTTTCAATATTTCAAGTCTATTATCTGATTTACTAAACATGGATAAAATAATTACTTTAACTCTTTATATTGCAGTACTTCATTTATTACAGAATATAAAAATAAGAATTACAAATGTACAAAAACAAATTATAAAACAACCTTTTACAAAATAACAGTCAGGACATTGATCATTTTTGCCAGTTACTGGTCGTCATCAATAGGTGGGTCGTCTGCATACTCGATGTCACTGTCATCTTCTTTATGTACTTCACTGTCCGGATTCAACGCTTCGAAGAAAGCTTGAGAACCAGGGTTGGTCAAGAACTGTTTCAGATGCATTAGGTCCTTCAATTTTGCAGGTTTGATAGACAATTGTCTAGAGTTTTTTTAGTTCCTTGGGTTCACTTTTCTTTTTAAGCTTGCTTGTTTTCTTTGTTTTCTTTCTTGTTTTCTTGCCGCTTTCGTTTTGATTATCAACCAAAACAGCTTTCAAATAATTTCCAAAGTAATTAGCCTTGTGTAAAATAAACATTGGCTTCTCCTTATCAATTTTCAAAATTCTAACAGGTCGTGTTGGCATTGGGCACTTTCTTACATACAACTCTGACAAGAAATCTGTCCACGTTTGAAAATTCACCTCAGTAGCACAGTTTACTACTGTAAAAGGTGAAGGTTTGCGTCTGCTATTTCTTATCACATCCCTCCAATCATTTGGTGTCTCGGTGTAAGATTTTGCATTCACAAGGCTCATATCTTTATCTCCCTCCATATACGAATGACCCCTTATAGGGAACACAATTTTCACGTTATCAAAACGTTTCAGTTCATTGAAATTGGTGATTATACGTTGTCGTTCTTCAGGTGAAATTACTTGAAAACACTTGAAGCGAAAACACTTACAATTCGCATCAATCTCGTGAGTTGTAGCGCGCAGTTTCTTCATGACATCACTCATTCTACCTGTCTTTTTTCTCTTTTTTACATTGCTTGCAGTACTATTTCCTTCTACACTGCTTGCGTCACTTAATTCACTCGACTTCATTTAAGTAAAAGAAAGTAAGAAAGAAAGGAAAACAAAGTTAGATGCAGGCTGATTGAGGTTATGCTTGAACAAAGCAGAAGAACAAACTGACTAAGTAGGAAGTGAGTGGGGGAAACGACTTGGACTCTGATCTATCTTCCCCGTTGGCGCTTGGACTCCGATCGTTAATGCTCGTTACACTGTATCTTTCTTCTATAATAACTTGGTAACTATGATTTGTTTTGCCTGAATGATAGTACATGTGCATTCTGTCTGTAATAACCCACCTGATAGCATAGTAAACTCAGTTTAGCCATAAATGGACTATGATCGTTCTTCCCCGCGCCCCTTCATTTGCAACAGTCACAAGTTGAATAAATGTAAATATGAGCAGCACTTTACAATTGATTACAGTCAAGTTGAAATAGAGGTGATGTTTGTAAATACCGCAAAAGCAAAAAATAACGAAATGCCGCAGACGTATGACAATTATGCGCGACTGAAATTCAATTAACATTACATTTCTAATAACTGGAAAGAGGTGCGGCGCTTGCATTTCATATAAAAACGTAATTCCAGTGAAGTCATACGATTACAAATGACCGCACAAATTAATGCTCAAAAATGGTAATAAACGGGAACTTCGGCGCCGTCCGAAAAAATGTTTAGACAAAACATTCACCAGCCATTTCTTTTCAGGTCATGTGTTTCGAATTTCATATAAATTAATAATAAAACAATATTGTGAAAGCCGAAAAAGACCAAAAAACTGCGGAAGTTCAGAAAGAGCTCTCTTTACCCATCGATCTGCCCCATTGGCACACTTTTGATTTGATATGAAATAACTGCATCAAATTTCATTGCAGCCACATTTCTAAATAGCAGTTAAAGCACTTAAAACCGGTGAATTATTTTATTTTGCTGAACTTCTTTTTGCGTATTTCAATGTTATCAGTGTGTGTAATTTTATGTTTCAACAGATAACAGATAAAGATTAATCTTTTGGGAAATCCGAGAACAAACACTTTGTAATGTGGTTTAAAATGTTGCCCGTTTGTTGAGCGACAAGTGAAATTGCGAAAAGCATTAAACTCCAAAGAAACAATCAGAAAATGTGTCAATGGTAGGGTCAAGTGGGATAATTGTAGTACAGTAAATCCTCGATAAGACGAACTCGAAGGGACGAGAATATTGCATGTTCGTCATAAATCCGAATTATTAAAAAATATTTAAAAGTATTCCAGTTTTTTCATGAAAGTAATACAACACTGTACAGGGTGTCCCATCACTTGTGGCCACCCCCAAAATTGAGCTTTAATTGAAAGCTATGTATTTGTAGTTTGGTGCACGTATGACTCTGGTGTAAGGCTAGAAATTTCCGGTTTTAAATGTTAATTGTCGGCGTTAGTTTTCGAGAAAAAAAATATAAACTGATTTTTTATAAAAATACTATCTCCCAATTTCGACAAATTTCACTTTTCAGGATCAGTATTATTGAGACAAAGATGTCCAAAGTAAAAAAAAAAATAATCCAAAAGCTGTAATTAACCTAAAATTCCCTTATATTCGAATCTTAACAGTAAATGTAATGATTTTTGACTGTAAGGATCGTAAGGATAGTCAGGATCTCTCCCCCAAAGTTAAGTACGATTTAAATTTATGGCATTGTAAAAATTTGTCACTCTCGAGTGGAATCCAGTCGAAGTAAACATCAGGAGCGTACCTAAATCGAACCTTTTTACATTCTTGTAGATTTCTAACATTTTTGTAAGTCGTCTAATAAGTTACGATTATGAGAACGAACGTGACCTGAGCACACTTTATGAAAATGTGCACTGCAATTTGCATGGTTTTACCTAGGAAAGCCGACTCTTCAGTTCAACCCTGAGCACACCTTATGAAAATGTGGATCTTAACATAAGTCGTAAAAAAATAAATAAATAAATAAATAAAATTTTAAAAAAAAAATTTAAAAAAAAATTTATGAGTGGTCGGATTAGAAAAATCGCGTCTACCGTTGATCTATTCTGCCTAAAGAGTTGCTCTTCTTCACAAAAGGTAAGTTGTTCTTTGAATTTTTTCTGACAGAATCTTGGTCATAATTTTCAATGTGGAGCGGAGCTTAGCAGAGTTATTCCTCTATAATTTGTTGGATCTGTTTTAATCCCTTTTTTAAAGATGGGTATGGTAATACTGGTTTTCATTCATTTCGCGCTTTCTTTTGATATAGATTAGTTACTTCTTGTTGGATTCCACCTCTCCCATATTTAATTCATTCATTAAGAATATCGCCAATTCCAGATGCTTTTCTGTTAATCGATGCCATTGTGATTTTTCTTACTCCGTCTATGCCTATTTCGACCTCAGTGGTTGTTTCAAGTATATTTTGGTTAGGTTCTGTATTCTTCTTCTTCTTTTTAGCCTTCTTCAGTTCAATTTTGAACATATGCCTCCTTCATTCTTCTCCATGGTCTCTATTTTAAAATATTCTGATGTTACATTGTTTATTTGGACCTCCTCACATCGATTTTTTGTTCCGCAATTCGTATAGGTCATTTCCATACATTTCGAGAAATTTGTACAATATTCTCAACTGAAACTAAAATGAGAATATTGCACAGACTTCTCTAAAGATATGTTGTAACGATTGATTCCGAGAATTATTGGGAATTGGAATTATTAATTAATTAAATTTCGCACGCTTATGTAAAGGCCTGAAATAAAAGCGCCAGTGCCAAATGCTTTATGGTACAAATTAAAAATTTCCTGTACACACAACAACGTTAACTACTACAAAGTATGTTCACACAGGATGTTTACTCAATTCAAATTCTTCATACAAATATGTACAACACGTACCATTTATAACCGAATAATTCTCCTTGTAAATCGAATCATTGACATGTTACCATTTGACGGGCTCTCAAAGCGCCAAATTGTCAGATATCATTCAATTTGACGGCGACAAAATTTGGGGCGCCCACGATTTCCTCGTCGTCTTGTCAGCTCGCTAATTCATTTTACAGTACGACTTATGCAACGCGCTATTAGCACACTTCTGAAGAGGTCTTGACGATGCAGATGTTAAAATTAATTGCAGTTAATTGAAACTTCAGACAACGCTTTACATATTTCGCGTTATTTATCTTGTTTTCGTAGAGTCCGAAACTTAATATGTTCGGAACGACGCAGAATAGTTGTAATTTACTGCTTCGGCTAGGACGACTTTCCTTTTTTGAATTTATATCGACGATCGTGGGTTGTATCGGAATTTCTAGTGCGACCAGTGGCGACGTACTTTAAGAAGGGCACCGGCCAGTGGGCAAAATTAATTTCAAAAGAAGGCCATTCCCCTTTTACGTCCCAATAATGTAATCTGATTAGAAACGATTCGGGTTAAGGTTGTAGACATTCGCGACGATTTTTAATTCAATTTTTATAGTCCTAACAATCGTCATTTCACTCAAATTACCAAGGCAAATTTTTAAGTATTCAAGAAAACTTCAAACTGACTGCAATAACTACAATCTATTTTAAAATCACGAGGAGCGGTAAAAGACTACGAAATACATTTTTTTAATTTATGTTGGCAGTACAAGTCATATTAGCACTTTACATCTGACAGTTTCAGGTTGCAACATACAGTGAGCAATAAATTTGAAACTGTTCAGTTTTGAAAACAATCCAAAAACAGGTCAATTTTTAAATTTAATTTAATATTTTTTGAAATATTTTTATATACAGGCTGTTCCTCGTCAAAGTAATGACGTCATCGCGGATTTTTTTAAGTAGCAACTAATACTTTTTCGCCGTGACTTTGATAGTTCTTTCTTTAATTGTCAAAATGGCAGTATAAAAATTTTAGCTTCTTATATGTAATAATTTTGTTTTCAATATTGAGAAACAAATTGTTGTATATTTTGCCACTTAAAGAAATGATGACAAAAACACTCTGTACATATATTAAAATGCCACGTCAAAAAATTTTAAATTGCATTTAAAAATTAACTTGTTTTAGCATTTTTTTCAAAACGCAATATTTATACATTTATTTATTTTTGTTTTGAAAAAGTATGTTTTGATATTTCGTTTCGTTATTTTGACTAGACGGTAAAACTTGACTCACCTTGTATATACAAATTTTGTGTCGAAAAACAACAGAATATTAATTTATTATTATTCTGTGGAAAAACTTTAAAATAAATTCATTGATCTGTTGTTGGATTTTTTCAAAACTTAATAGTTCAAGATTTATTGAATTGTCGCATTACTTTTGCTTACAGTGACATTTGGTCCACCTAATAAATAAAATATAAACATTAAAAAATGTGGGAAGGAGGAAAGAATTTATTAAAACCAGACATAAGTGTTTCGCCTATTTTAAATAATTCAGTTCTACTGATGAAGCTCACTTGAGCGAAAACTTAATTTTGTTAAAAAAATCAATTAACAAGTTATAGTACACAGACTATATTTTTAATGTGCAAATAATGTGATGAAAAAATATATGTATTTTGCATAATGAATATTGTAGCCAAAAATAAATATATAATAGTATTAACTGTTCTTATAAAGCGAAAACAACTCGAAATTAACCTAAAAATTATTAGAAATAAATAAAATTTCGAAATATATTCAATTAAGTATGTAAAATTTGGTTACCGTCATATAATATTAGCAGTTTCGATTTTGGCGGTGGAGGCAAAACTCGGCGCACCCTGTATGTACATATGTGACACTTACGATTTTAGGGAAAACTTAAAATTTAAGGTGAAGTGGTGCCAACATTAAAAAAAAATCGCAGCCTTCTAAAGCTTCTGTTTTCGTTATTTAATGTTTATGTTTTTTTAATCCCATAAAAATTGCCCTTGAAAAAAACATGTAAAAGTGAGACTTATTTCAACACAGAAGACTTTTTGTGTATCACTTAAAAACGGAATTATCTCGTGTGTACAAACAGAGTAAATGACCTTCCCAATCGCCATATGTGCACGATAACAATAAAACATCGATTCTCCTCTCAAGACAGTCAATAGGAAACGCTCTTGGGCTAAAATGGATTAACGCAATAATTTAAGAGTCGCGAATTGTTGGTCTCGAGTAAACTGTTACATAAATTTATGACCGGCATAAACCGCTTAAAAAAATAAATACACGTCACTGGCTCGAGAAAAATGAATCTTGAGAGGATGGATTGAACCGGTCACGAAATGTGCAAGACGAAGAGCCCGCGTCCTCGGCATTGACATTTATGGAAAGCGGTTTCATATCGTCGCCCCTTCGAAATTGCCTGCTACGATCTATCAGTCGTGACACTTGTAAAAGACCGTTTACAAGGAAGTAAATACGGCGTAGCCTTGACGGGGCGAATCGTAAATAATGCACATGCAGCAGTTTCCGGATTTATTTACTCGCAAAAGAAAACAAGAACTCACTTGCCTATCGATGCAGGTCAGCCTGTCGTAAATGACATGGTACTGCCACAAACTTAATTTCTTCCTCGGGCTGTCACGGTGCTCGTACATTTAGGGGTTGGCCGCACATCACTCTCGCACTACGCGGAATTATCGAGCGAGACGCGAATTCGTAGAGCCGCTGCACCACATCCACTCATTTTGAGTGAAAACGCACTGCAAAAGCAGGTTTTGTGTGAACGTTCGAGAGCAACAACCCGTACACAGCAGTACAGAGGAGGGTCGCGGATCGTGGTAATCCAGCAACCTTCCAGCGCATGTTCTCTCACACGCCCGACCCTCGAATGGCCAATAAAATCTCCGGATTGTTGCGGTCCCGTGCGAACTCACCCGAACACCGTTCGGCGGTGTATTTATTGTTGCCGATTATTACTTTGTTAAGTAATTAAAATCATTTTTTAAATTTCATGAAAAGTTTGCCTCAAATTCATACACTTGGACAATTAAATGCAAAACAACTTTACCGGATTTTAAAAATATAAAAATGAACTTGTTAAATACAGTTTTATTGCCGGTGGCAAAACAGCCCTTCAAAATAGTTTGTCAATTCTCATAAATTGCAAGAGTATTTTTTTATTACAAAGGAACATGTAAACAAGAAAAAAAAATTTTAAAATTGCATAGAATTTTGTTTTTCTCTCAATGACTAGTTATTCAATTTATTAGCTTTTTTGGCCTACGAACATTACGCTACTTGCACAAATTAACTTTACCAATTTTAGTTTCCTAAATAAAGGTATTTTCGTATCACAAGGTATTTTTTATATGATTTACAAACGAAGGTGACTCAACAATAAGATCAATTAGGGCACTTGACTTATTACTATGGCAGTGTAGTAAACTAAAGAAGTTGAAGATCACAATAGTACATTGTACAACTAGGAAGCAAACACCTATTCGCTCCCGTGTAGCACATTTTACTTTCTCAAACGAGAGCGCCAAATGCTATGCCTCAAAGGCAATATGTACTGCACGACACGGAAACATTGCTGGTACTGATTCAAAATATTGTTTACATGAGAGTTTGTTCACGTTTTGTTTTGATTTTAGTTAGTTTCGCCGTATTAGTACAAAATCAATAGCTCCGTTGCATTCGAAAACAGTGCTACTACTAACAGCAGTTTGCTCCCTCTACATGACGGGAGCGTCAAATGCCACGTGATTATTTTTTAAACTTTTTTAACAGCGTTTTAAATCCATTATTGCAGTCTGTAAGGGGTGTCTCATCACTAGCGGTCACCATCAAAGTAAAGGTTATTTATTTGAAATTTGCTGGATATGACTGGTATAAAACTGTCAATTTCTGGTTTGAATTGTTTATTGGTAGCGTTAGTTTTTGAGAATAACAATAAAAACTGACTTGCGCAAAATAATATCTCCGGATTTCGTCAAATTTCGCTTTCCGGGGTCAGTATACTGAGAAAAAGGTAACAGAGGTGTCAAGAAAATTTTAGCAGTCATAATTAGCCTGAAATCCACTTATATTTGAATATAAAATTAGTTTATCCAACGAAAATACACCAGCGTGATGTTCACGCGCAACTTGAAACTTGAATTTTTATTGGTTACTATAAATTTGGGGCGTTACTGGCTTTCTTCGCCAGAAGTCCCGTTTTCACTGAACACAAACTGTGGGCACATGCCAGTTGGAATTGAAATTTTAGTAAGTAAACCTTAATTTCTTTCTAATTTTCGAACTTACCTAATTTTTAGGCATTCTTATTTTTCGGGTTTTTTTCATTTATTTGATTTTATGCGGTTTCCAAAAATTGTTGGAACGTATCTCTAATTTTACCATATACGCAATGTCTTCTTTTTTTATTTGTCGTATAAAAAAAGACCCGACTGTATACATATAAAGTTGTTGCAGCCTGTATAACATCATTAAGTCATAGACTTTAAAATAAATTGAATGCCTAAAAAACGTATAAATAATATTTATGTAAGAAATAAATTAAAGATTAAATAATTTCCATAAAAAAATTTGTACTTTACAAAACAATTTTCACATTCAATTCATGTTTGTTCAGTGAAAAGCGATATTTTTTATTACTAACTTAATTCACACCATCTTCCCTGCAAAACGATCTTGTTCTTGTCTTTAAAATTTTCAAACTACAGTAGAATTCCAATTATCTGAATCAATTGGGACCGGACCCTGTTCGGATAATTTTTTAAAAATAGGTCGTCTTAGAAAAAAGCTCATTTTACTGATTTATATTGCAGTAATGTATGTATATTTACATGGTAGATATGTAATTTACTACTTACATAAAAATAGTATCATTTTTTTCCGTCAAAAGAACATTGTGTTTTTGGACAGATTATGTCTTTTAAAGTTACATATTTAATTTTTGTCCCCCTAAAACAGATTCGGATAATTGGCAATCCAGATAACTGGAGTGCGGATAATTGTAGTTCTACTGTACCTCAAAAATTATGATTTTGAGAACGGTGCAGATGTTAGCCTATAATGATCATTCTTTGTCCCCTCATTTTTGTTAAAAAATGACATTCATACTTGTAGTACATTTTATTGAAATAAATCTATAATACGAAAATGTACAAATAATATTTCTTAATCAATTAAAACTTATTACATACACGAAGAGCTAAAGTGAAAAGACTTCCATCTAAATTGTTATAAACAAAAATATACCGAATACACATATCTCCCATGGATGAAAAAAAATCGATGCGGCCTCTATGCAACAGTTAGGTACGTCATATGAATTTTAGGATGTTCAGTCATCAGCCTAGTCATAAATAAAAACTGTAAATATTGCCTACAATTCACCGCCGATCCCTGTAACGGTGGCGGCTTTCCCTATCACGTTCTCTTTCCCTATCCCTGGTCCTCCATATAAATTCATCTACAGACCGATCGTAGGATCTTTTGTCAGCATACGAATTTGCACGTGACGGGGGATAATCTGGAAGCGGCAAGCCATCGTAATACCGAGGCGGAGGGGGCAGGCCGTCGTAACCGCTGCTCGGGTACAGACCAGGAGGCGGCACGTACGGAAGGGGAGGTAACTGGTGCTGCATGCTACGCATGTAATCTGCAACGTAAGCCTCAGCTGCAGCTGCGGTGTAAGGACGAGGCGAGTCTCTGTCGTAGAAGAAGGAGGAAAACCGGTCTCGAGATCTTGGCGAAGGCGACCGTCTGTACACGGAACTGGGAGTTGTGAGTCTTCTAGTTGTGAGATAAAATTTCCGGCGTGCATAAGAGGAATTTCGATTTCTTATGTTACTTAAGGCTGAATTTCTCGCCGCAATCGGCATACGAGCTTTGGGATGCCTGTGGCCTCTCAAACCGTTCCTTTTAGCCGCCTCTTTGGACAGACGCAAAATAGGCGTCATTTCTATCCCATCATCTTCAGGAAACAACCTGCACAGCTCTTCTGCCACTCTCGGTTCGATTTCCTGACCGTCCCTTCCAATCTTGACAGGTTTCCCATCGTTCCAAGGATTGTACAAGTGCATGGTCTCACTAAAAGGCAATTCCTTGCGACAGATCCAATCAACTTTGAAAACTCCCCCTAAAGCTTTTGCTGAAAGCCCTGGAGGTAACACCCATGATATAGCTGGGACATCATGTCTAGATTCGCCGTGCAATCGCGCAAAACCAGCAAATTTTCCACTTTCTTTGACGGAGAAAATAAGCAAAACATTCCTCGATTCTCTATAAGCTTGATTCAGATTAGCTTCGTTCTGTGGCAACGTCGACCAAACTCCTTTGGCCTTCGAAAGTGTGACATTCTCTGCATTATTTGATTTGATAACAAAAAAACGTGTGTCTCGGAATAAATAATTTAACTTTGTAATGTAATCGTAAGATTTGCCTTTGGAACGGGCAGTTTTGGTCGGTGGCGAGGGGCTTTTGTCTCTCGACCGTCCCCTCTTGTGACGGCTTCTTCTGGCTTTGCCCGAAGATTCTGTACTTACGGAACTGATGCTGGGAGTGCTCGAACTCTTAGAAGTACTGGAAGACACGTCACTCTCGTAATTAACCTCCTCTAGTTTCTCGTCGCCCATGTCAAGGCTCAAATTTAAGTTTTCCGTCTCGATACTCCCGTTCTTGCCAGCATCGTCCATTATATCACCGGTTATACTACAAATATAAAATTATGCGTCTAGTACATAATCACCCGAATAGTGCGGTTGGACGCTGATCAAAACGTCGAAATTAATTTAATAAGCGTTGTTTATTTTGTAAAATGCAGACAAATAACCCAACCAAAACACCAAATTACTTCTGTTGGCATTAATCGCTGCATTCTACCAACATCGCAACGCAAAATAAACTGGGATCGCAGGGACGTTTGTCACTAGATGAAGTTTGCTGAATCACCGCCAGAGGCTAAGGACTTCAATGGCGCCAACATTCCTTTCAAAATTTAAAATTATAGGTTATTTAAACTTAAATAAATAAATTTTGAAATACAGTAAGTTGTTTAATGTGTGCAGAAGATAGACAGTATTTTTGTCTTTAATATTAAATATTCTGTAACAGTTAAGTAAATCGGTCAAAATTGTATCGGTTATGTATTAAGCACTCATTAGTGATAATATAAATGCAATAAAACAATAATTTAATAACTTAATGCTCCTCCTGGTTTACAAATGGATTCTAAAATTTAATAGGATGTAAACAAATTATCATATGTTAAAGAAATATTTATGTTGGCAGGATTGTTTTTAACCTTAGATTTTGAGTTTAAAACGTGAAATTGAATTTAGTGCCTGAGCTTTTTATTAAACCTGATTTCGAAAATTCTCATTTTAGTTTTGCATGACTACTCTATTTTTGTTAAAAGCTGCATGTTATTGATTATTTCCTCGTTATTTTAAAATGAATACCAGCAACAGGAGCGATAGTGAGGATGCATTTGATCCTATATTAACAAGCACTCAGATTGATGATTGCAATGAAACGCCGGCAATTAGTAGCCCCACGAGTGGGAGAAGGTTACGAATTACAGTGACATTACGTAAAAATGATCCAAACTCTTTAAGTGAAGCATCCTTTAATCACAGTTTTTCTTTTGCGTCTACCTCACAGGATGTTTCTTGTCAAACAGACTTTTGTAGAGCAAATAAACGTAAACGTTCTGAAGTTGATTCAAAGGTAGAACGTTTCAAATATGGAGAAACTGCAGATGCATCAACGTTACATCGACAGGCAGGTGTTAATACAATTAAAGAGAAAACAGAAAACAGAAGTAAAGAAGAAAAATGTGATAAAAATTGTGATACTGTTTCTACACTTGCTTCAGTTGAGCCGCAAGAGTTCACAAATGATAATTTAGGCGACAAATTGGTTTCCAGAAAAAAGAAGAAAAAAACTGAACAAGAGCAAAACAAAACAGAGGTAAATTTAGGCATGAAAGATAATGAAAATTTTTCAATTGAAATTTTACAGGCGTTCACAAAGGACAAAGTCGAATGGGAGTTAATTTGTAGGAAAAATTTGGAAAAATTCAAACATAAAGATGAAACCACAGTTAAAAGTAAGAAGAAACAGGTTGTTGATTCAACAAATTTAACAGAGAAACCCTCAGAAACATTTTCTGCATTAAATGCATTGAAATGTAACGTACGAAAAGAAAATGATGTGAAAAAAAGGAAAATATCTAAATTGTACGATTCATTCTTTGAAGAAGAAAAAAATTTAAGTCAAACAATGGATAAGTTTTTAAGAGAAAAAAGGGAAAAAAGGGAAAAAAAGTCTAAGCAATCGCAACAAGGATCCGTTCAGCACTCAATTCTCCATGAAGTAGTTGATGCCAATGGGGATTCTCCTTCACAACAATTTTCTACATTACTTGACATATTAAAAAAGAGTAAAAGAAAATTAGATAATTCAAATGAAGATGAGGAACTTCCAAACCAGTCACTAGAACGCGAGGCAAATACAATTCTTCATTCTTCTCATAGTTTTGAAAAAGATGCAATTAATAGAGTTTTATTGTGCAATAGAAATACAACAGATTTACAATCCACGAAAAAAAATAAAAAACCTAAAGATTTGAGTAAAAACCAAAGCAAAACCTTTGAAGAATCTGATGCAGAATTACAGCAAACTGAAAAGATGAACACAAATTTAGATAATTCAACAAAAAAGCGAAAAAACAAAAGCATTGTGCAATCCTTTGAACAGAGCAATAATGAATTATCACTTTTGCCTGAAGAATTACACTCAGATAAGAAAAAATCAAAATGCTGGAATAAAATTCAAAGCAAAGCTGATCTTATATTTGATGCACAAACACAGCAAATTGAAAGGATCAACCCAAATTTTGATGATTTGACAAAGAGTAAGAAAAAAAACAAAACCAGGAAGCAAGCCTTAAACCAAGCAAACATCAATCAATTTTTTGCGAAAACTTCAAATTATGTGAGGATCAAAGAATTGGGGCAAGATGAATTCAGTAATAGAGAAAAATTATCGAAGCAAAGAAAGAAGAAATCTAGACACACTGAAAATGAAGAACATAATGAACTTGAAAACTCATCTGAGCAAGAGGAACAAAACAACAATCAGAAGGTAAATGAAACTATGGACTCTTCATTTAATACAAGCCCATCATTCACTTCACTTGATTCCCCCGAGAGAAAACAATTGAAGGCAACCAATGCAGATAGTGATGATTCTTTTGATATGGTAAAACTTTTGAAACATTTAAGATATGTAACTAACATTGTAATAAATTTTAGCTGCTCCGAACTCTTACAATAACTATGCCCTTGAAAATACCGATGATCCATCGTATTGAGACAAGAATGAGTGCAGCTCCTACTAAAGTTCAACAGCGGAAATTGAAGAGGCTCAACGTGAAAACTGGACGATTTAGTGAGAAAGAAGACCAGATAATTAGAGACAACTGGAAATTATTTTGCGAAGTAAGCCTTAAATAAGACTTGTCATGCTTAATAAAATTTTACGTTTAGGTTCACGGAATTTCTTCAGACCCCAAGCCATTTTTAACTTTCTCGCATTCCGGCAGAATGTTACCTAAAAGTGATAGAATTAAATTTGTACAGTACCTGGGTAAGGGGCTGAACACTCGGCCGCTGAATTGTATCTACCGCAGGTTTAAACTCCTTTATCAAAACTGTAAGAAAGGATGGTACGTAAAAACAATTCGATAGCATAATAGTGTTGAAATGTGAATATAGTTTCAGTAAAGAAGAGGATGAAACTATTTTAGAAGTCATGAATGCATCCAAAAGCAAAAACAAATTTTTAGAAATTGGCAGGGAGTTAAACCGTCCCAGATATTCTGTGAAACGGTGTTGGGAAAGATTGTGTCAGAATAAAAAATTCCAATCGCCTGAAAGGTTGGAAAACGGTGATGGTAATTGTTTAATTGCAAAATTAACAGTTAATTGATTTTTTTTGGTAGGACACCGCAAAAGGACAAAAAAAACAAATAAGAAACAAACAAAGCATTTACAGGAAGGGCCCTCTCATAATTTAACGTTCAGTGAAGTGGTTAATGCCAATGAGGAATCTCCACACCAATCATCTCCATTGTTTGATGTATTAAAAAAAAGTAAAAACAAATCAGATAAATTAAATAAAAATAAAGCAATGGAGGAGCATGCAAACGTGTCACCAGAAGTTCCTCATTATTCTCATAGTTTAGAAAAAGATGCAATTAATAATGGAATTTTATTATGCAATGAAAACACAACAGATTTACACTTATTAGGTCCACCCAAGAAAAAACCGAAAAAATTGAGTGAAAGCCAAAGTGAAACTTTGGATGAATCTAATGCAGAATTACAGCACACTGAAAAGTTTGATCCAAATTTAGAACATTCGACAAAAAAGCGAAAAAACAAAAACATTGTGCAATCCTTCGAACAGAGCAATGAATTATCACTTTTACCTGAAGAATTACACTCAAATAAGAAGAAATCAAAATGCTGGAATAAAAGCCAAAGGAAAGTTGATCTTGAATCTGATGCACAAACACAGCAGATTGAAACTAGTTTTGATGATTCAACAAAAAGTAAGAAAAAAAAAAAGAAGAAGTCCAGAGATAACTGTGAAACATCTGAAATAGTAACTGACACTGACGTAAACATGTCATCCACTAATGATCTAAATTATGCATCACAGAAAAAGAAGAAAAAATCGCATTCAGTAAATTCAGAACTGTTACAAAACCAGAAATCAGATAATTCCTTGAGTAAAGAACAATCAAATCAACTAAAATTAGTAGAAAATCAAGACATTAACGATCTATTGGAACTGAACTATTCTGATGAGTCTTCTCAATTTAAAATGAGTCAGTTGACCAAAAAGAAGAAATTAAAACAAGTGGACATCAGTCATTTTTTTGGGAAAAAGTCTGATAATCTGAGGACCAAAGGATTAGAAGAAGATGAATTCGGTAATGCAGAAAAATCGTCGAAGCAAAAAAAGAAGAAATCTGGACATACTGAAAATGAAAAATCATCTGAGCAAGATAAACAAAACGATGAGCACAAGGTAGATGATAGTATGGAAGCTTTATTTAATACAAGCAAAGGATTAGGACAAGATCAATCTAGTAATACAGAAAAATCATCGAAGCAAAAAAAGAAGAAATCTAGACATACTGAAAATGAAGATAAACAAAACGACGACCACAAGGTAGATGATAATATGGAAGCTTTATTTAATACAAGCAAAGGATTAGGACAAGATCAATCTAGTAATACAGAAAAATCATCGAAGCAAAAAAAGAAGAAATCTAGACATACTGAAAATGAAGATAAACAAAACGACGACCACAAGGTAGATAATAGTATGGAAGCTTTATTTAATACAAGCAAAGGATTAGGACAAGATCAGGCAAGTAATACAGAAAAATCGTCGAAGCAAAAAAAGAAGAAATCTAGACATACTGAAAATGAAGATAAACAAAACGACGACCACAAGGTAGATGATAGTATGGAAGCTTTATTTAATACAAGCAAAGGATTAGGACAAGATCAATCTAGTAATACAGAAAAATCATCGAAGCAAAAAAAGAAGAAATCTAGACATACTGAAAATGAAGATAAACAAAACGACGACCACAAGGTAGATAATAGTATGGAAGCTTTATTTAATACAAGCAAAGGATTAGGACAAGATCAATCTAGTAATACAGAAAAATCATCGAAGCAAAAAAAGAAGAAATCTAGACATACTGAAAATGAAGATAAACAAAACGACGACCACAAGGAAGATAATAGTATGGAAGCTTTATTTAATACAAGCATAGTATTAGGACAAGATCAAACTAGTAATACAGAAAAATCATCGAAGCAAAAAAAGAAGAAATCTAGACATACTGAAAATGAAGATAAACAAAACGACGACCACAAGGAAGATGATAGTATGGAAGCTTTATTTAATACAAGCATAGGATTAGGACAAGATCAATCTAGTAATACAGAAAAATCATCGAAGCAAAAAAAGAAGAAATCTAGACATACTGAAAATGAAGATAAACAAAACGACGACCACAAGGTACATGATAGTATGGAAGCTTTATTTAATACAAGCAAAGGATTAGGACAAGATCAATCTAGTAATACAGAAAAATCATCGAAGCAAAAAAAGAAGAAATCTAGACATACTGAAAATGAAGGTAAACAAAACGACGACCACAAGGTAGATGATAGTATGGAAGCTTTATTTAATACAAGCAAAGGATTAGGACAAGATCAATCTAGTAATACAGAAAAATCATCGAAGCAAAAAAAGAAGAAATCTAGACATACTGAAAATGAAGATAAACAAAACGACAAGCACAAGGTAAATGATAGTATGGAATCCTTATGTCATGCAAACACACCTAAGAGAAAACAATTGAATCATTCAAATGATTTAAACGAGTCCCAAGAATTAGAACATAATAAAAGTCTGCAAGAAAAAGCAACAAAGAAAAAAACGAAGTCTACATCCACAATTAAAGATGAAGAAGAAAGTGAAGATTCTTCATTATTAGACTTCGCTGATTCCAGCTTTGCTAAAAATTCTTCTAACATTGTAAAACTTGTAAACCATTTAGATATGTAACTGACATTGTGATGAATTGTAGATGTTCAAAGGTCTTACAATAATTACACCCTGGGAAGTGTCGCCGGCCCATCTTATCGAGACCAGGATGTCTTCAACTCCCACTAAAGCTCAACGGGAAAAATTTGAGAAGCTTCCTTTTAAGTTAAAAATCGGAAAGTTTAGTGAGCAAGAAGATCAGATAATTAAAAACAACTGGAATCGATTTTGCGAAGTAAGCAGTTGGGTTTGTTTGTGGTTAATAAAATTTTGCGTTTAGGCTTACAGAATTCAGTCGGATCCACAGCCGTTTTTAAACTTGGGTACAGCACTAGATCAACAGGATAGAATCAATTTTGTAAGATATTTAGCAAAAGGAATCGAAAACCGTATGTTAAATCGAATCTACTGCAGGTTTCAGACTCTTTATCGAAACTGTAAGGAAGGGTGGTACGTAAAAACAATTTAATAGCATAATATTGTTAATGTGAATGTAGTTTTAGTAAAGAGGAGGATGAAGCAATTTTAGAAATCATGAACGTCTCCAGAAGCAATCATAAATTTGTAGAAATTGGCAATGAACTGAACCGTAGCAGGTTTTCTATAGAAAGGCGCTTCCAGAAATTAGTTCAGTATCAAAAATTTCAATTACATGAAAAATTGGAACACAGTCATGGTAATTTGTTAATTTGAATGTTGATGGTTATTTAACATTTTGTGATAGGAGCTCAGAAGAGGCCACAATGGAGCATTGAGAGAATACAAGAATTTCTAACGGTTCTTCAAGAAGTCACTTTAACAGCTGATATTGATGAGTTGAGAAATCGTGAAATATTGAAAGAGGAATGGGAAACTATTTCCTTACAATTGAATTGTTCTGTTGAACAGTTGAAGGTGCTATGGAACTTTAAAGTGTATCCTCAGCTTTTTATAGAATGTCCTTTGAGTGGAAAAGAAATGGTTGAGCTCATCGTTCGCAGGTAGAATATTTATGTTTTATAAGAAAGCAGTGTTAAATATATTAAATAGTTCATTGTGACAACTAATTTCTTTAGTTATTCAAATTTAGTTTTTTATTAATAAAATTGAATTGAATCAACTATTTTCAGACTCCATAAAAGTGATGTTACATGGAAGACAGCAGATTGGAAGGCAATAGCTGAAAAGGTCACTGGATTAACAGCACTACGAGTGTATAGGTGTTTTAAGAACTTTGTCAAAGACAAAGTCCCGAAGGAATTGCATGGCAACTTAAAAGGTACTTAAAAATTCAGCAAAATATCTTATAATTTGACTGGTTATTTCAGATTGTGTCAACTATTTAATGACTAATTATGTAAAGGTGGATGCCACAGGAGCTTTCAAAATGATCAAAAAATTTAAGTTTGAAGATGGAAACCTTACTGTTATAGACAAATAAATATTTACATTTTTCCTAAATTTTATTTAGAAAAAAATAGTCATAAGAATTAAGACATTTTAGTTTTCTGTTTTTGTTTCCTTCAAGTCCTTTCCTTAGCCTTTTCATATAGCGGCAACATCGCAACGAAAAGTAAACTGAGATCGCAGAGACGTTTGTCACTAGATGAAGTTTGCTGATACACCGCCAGGGGCTAAGGACTTAAATGGCGCCAACATTCATTTTAAAATTACAGGTTATTTAAACTTAAATCAATAAATTTTTAAATGCAGTAACTTGTTTAATGTGTACAGAAGATAGACAGTATTTTTATCTTTAATATTAAATATTCTGTAACAGTTAAGTAAATCGGTCAAAATTGTATCGGTTATGTATTAAGCACTCATTAGTGATAATATAAATGCAATAAAACAATAATTTAATAACTTAATGCTCCTCCTGGTTTACAAACGGATTCTAAAATTTACTAGGATGTAAACAAATTATCATACGTTAAAGAAATATTTATGTTGGCAGGATTGTTTTTAACCTTAGATTTTGAGTTTAAAACGTGAAATTGAATTTAGTGCCTGAGCTTTTTATTAAACCTGATTTCGAAAATTCTCATTTTAGTTTTGCATGACTACTCTATTTTTGTTAAAAGCTGCATGTTATTGATTATTTCCTCGTTATTTTAAAATGAATACCAGCAACAGGAGCGATAGTGAGGATGCATTTGATCCTATATTAACAAGCACTCAGATTGATGATTGCAATGAAACGCCGGCAATTAGTAGCCCCACGAGTGGGAGAAGGTTACGAATTACAGTGACATTACGTAAAAATGATCCAAACTCTTTAAGTGAAGCATCCTTTAATCACAGTTTTTCTTTTGCGTTTACCTCACAGGATGTTTCTTGTCAAACAGACTTTTGTAGAGCAAATAAACGTAAACGTTCTGAAGTTGATTCAAAGGTAGAACGTTTCAAATATGGAGAAACTGCAG
The DNA here is from genome assembly GCA_949768715.1 of Dascillus cervinus. Lineage (NCBI taxonomy): Eukaryota > Metazoa > Arthropoda > Insecta > Coleoptera > Dascillidae > Dascillus > Dascillus cervinus. Next base: position 5,111,817 of record OX458317.1, read on the forward strand.
ATGCATCAACGTTACATCGACAGGCAGGTGTTAATACAATTAAAGAGAAAACAGAAAACAGAAGTAAAGAAGAAAAATGTGATAAAAATTGTGATACTGTTTCTACACTTGCTTCAGTTGAGCCGCAAGAGTTCACAAATGATAATTTAGGCGACAAATTGGTTTCCAGAAAAAAGAAGAAAAAAACTGAACAAGAGCAAAACAAAACAGAGGTAAATTTAGGCATGAAAGATAATGAAAATTTTTCAATTGAAATTTTACAGGCTTTCACAAAGGACAAAGTCGAGTGGGAGTTAATTTGTAGGAAAAATTTGGAAAAATTCAAACATAAAGATGAAACCACAGTTAAAAGTAAGGAAAAACAGGCTGTTGATTCAACAAATTTAACAGAGAAGCCCTCAGAAACATTTTCTGCATTAAATGCATTGAAATGTAACGTACGAAAAGAAAATGATGTGAAAAAAAGGAAAATATCTAAATTGTACGATTCATTCTTTGAAGAAGAAGAAAATTTAAGTCAAACAATGGATAAGTTTTTAAGAGAAAAAAGGGAAACAAAGTCTAAGCAATCGCAACAAGGATCCGTTCAGCACTCAATTCTCCATGAAGTTGATGGCAATGGGGATTCTCCTTCACAACAATTTTCTACATTACTTGACATATTAAAAAAGAGTAAAAGAAAATTAGATAAATCAAATGAAGATGAGGAACTTCCAAACCAGTCACTAGAACGCTGGAGCAAAAGTCAAAGCAAAGCTGATCTTAAATCTGATGCACAAACACAGCAAATTGAAAGGATCAACCCAAATTTTGTTGATTCGACAAAGAGTAAGAAAAAAAAGAAAACCAAGAAGCAAGCCTTAAACCAAGCAAACATCAATAAATTTTTTGCGAAAACTTCAAATTATGTGAGGATCAAAGAATTGGGGCAAGATGAATTCAGTAATAGAGAAAAATTATCGAAGCAAAGAAAGAAGAAATCTAGACACACTGAAAATGAAGAACATAATGCACTTGAAAACTCATGTGAGCAAGAGGAACAAAACAACAATCAGAAGGTAAATGAAACTATGGACTCTTCATTTAATACAAGCGCATCATTCACTTCACTTGATTCCCCCGAGAGAAAACAATTGACGGCAACCAATGATGTGGTAAAACTTTTGAAACATTTAAGATATGTAACTAACATTGTAATAAATTTTAGCTGCTCCGAACTCTTACAATAACTGTGCCCTGGAAAGTACCGATGGTTCATCGTATTGAGACAAGAATGAGTGCAGCTCCTACTAAAGCTCAACAGCGGAAATTGAAGAGGCTCAAGGTGAAAACTGGACGATTTAGCGAGAAAGAAGACCAGATAATTAAAGACAACTGGAAATTATTTTGCGAAGTAAGCCTTAAGTAATACTTGTCATGCTTAATAAAATTTTACGTTTAGGTTCACGGAATTTCTTCAGACCCCAAGCCATTTTTAACTTTCTCGCATTCCGGCAGAATGTTACCTAAAAGTGATAGAATTAAATTTGTACAGTACCTGGGTAAGGGGCTGAACACTCGGCCGCTGAATTGTATCTACCGCAGGTTTAAACTCCTTTATCAAAACTGTAAGAAAGGATGGTACGTAAAAACAATTCGATAGCATAATAGTGTTGAAATGTGAATGTAGTTTCAGTAAAGAAGAGGATGAAACTATTTTAGAAGTCATGAATGCATCTAAAAGCAAAAACAAATTTTTAGAAATTGGCAGGGAGTTAAACCGTCCCAGATATTCTGTGGAACGGCGTTGGGAAAGATTGTGTCAGAATAAAAAATTCCAATCACCTGAAAACTTGGAAAACGGTGATGGTAATTGTTTAATTGCAAAATTAACAGTTAATTGATTTTTTCTGGTAGGACACCGCAAAAGGACAAAATGGAGTGCGGAGAAAATAGAGAAATTTTTAACGGTTTTACAAGAAGTCACATTAGTAGCTAATATCGATGAGCTGCGAAATCGTAAAATAGTGAAAGAAGAATGGGAAGCTGCATCGCTAGAAATGAATCATGCTGTTGACAGTCTCAAACGTTTATGGAAATATAAAGTTCATCCTCAGGTTTTTATGGATCGCCCTTTACATGGAAAGGAAGTGATCGATTTTGTAGTTCGCAGGTGAAACCCTTTTTGATTATACCCTGTTTCCAATAAAAAGATCGTTTAGGGCAGGCTGAGATTTTAATATTAAGTTGGCGACATGCAAATTGGAATGACAGTTACCAACTTAAAATTAAAATCAGCCTTTCCTTGGGTTTTTTGTTGCAGGCACGTCTTTTAATTTATAATCAGCAGATATTGTTCCAATCAAAATCATTTTCAATTTACTTTAAACATACCAATTATCTTCAGGCTCCATAAACGTGACGTTACATGGAAGACAGTGAATTGGGAGACAATGGCTGAGAGTATCCCTGGATTCACATCACTAAGACTGAATCGGTGTTTCTACACAGCTGTAAAAAGTAAAGTTCCTGCCAAATTACACAGAAATTTAAAAGGTACATATTTACAAAAGTTTAAACAAATGTTCTGTTATTTAACTGCTCATTTCAGATTGTGTAAACTATTTCGAGACCAATTACATGGGAGCAGGATTTAAAGTGATAAAAAAATATAAGTTTGAAGATGGAAATCTTACTATTATAGACGAATAAAGATTTATTGATTGTTACTCACTTTTGTTTAAATGAATTGTAACATTGAAAAAGCAATGTTTATTAATATTCCCGGTTATTTTGGAATTTCCGGTATTTAACTTTTTTTGCTACCAACATAAAATAATTTTTATTTTTTATCTGCGACACATTTTAACCTAACATTTTTTGAAAAACCAATTTTGTGGTTCACAACGAGGTAAAGATGCAGGTGATTAGTAAGTTAGTTGATTTCAAAGACAATAAAAAACTTAAAAATCTATTTTAAAATTTAGAAACAAAATAAAATAAATCCACATTTCACCCCTAAATGGTTTAACGACAGTTTTTTTTGTAGGTGTGCCTATGGAAGGTTTAAATAACTCGCATAGAGGAAGCAAGCGTAAACATTCTGGAGATCATTGGAAAGCAAGGAAAGATTTGAAACATGAAACTGCAGATATACAAGCATTTCCTCAACAAGCAGATACACTCGATACATTTCAAAAGAAAAAAAGAAGAAAGGAAGAAAAATTGGAAAAAAATTGCGATGATTACTCAATACTTGCTTCAGTTCAGCTGCAAGATATCACAAATGATAATTTAGGAGGTGAATTAATTTCTAGAAAAAAGAAGAAAAAATTGATAAACCGGGAAAGTACAGAGAAAAATTTTGATGGAAAAGAAGCAAATGAAGGTGCACAAGATTTCAAGAAAAATAATGTTGAAGAAAAGTTAATTTCCAGGAAAACAAAGAAAAAACCTAAACATAAAGATGAAAGTACAGAATTTCGTTCAAGTTCGGTGCAATATTTTGAAACAAATAATGTTGAAGATAACTTAATTTCCAGAAAAACAAAGAAAAAAGCTAAGCATCAAAATGAGATCACAGAATCACTTACAACTGCGCTAGAAAACAATTTTTCAAATGAGGTTCAAAAAAAGAAAAATACCATTGAAGAAGCAAATGAAGGTGTACAAGATTTCAAAACTACCAATGTCGATGAGAAGTTGATTTCTAGGAAAACGAAGAAAAAATCCAAACATAAAGTTGAAAGTACAGAATTAAGTTTAAGTACGGTGCAAGATCTCGAAACAAATAATGTTGAAGAGAACTTAATTCCCAGGAAAACAAAGAAAAAATCTAAACATAAAGATGAAAACACAGAATCACTTGCAAGTGCGCTAGAAAACAATTTTTCAAATGAACTTCAAAAAAAGAAGAATAATACCGTTGAAGAACCAACTGAAGCTGTAGTACAACATTTCAAGACTACCAACGTCGATGAGAAGTTGATTTCTAGGAAAACGAAGAAAAAATCCAAACATAAAGATGAAAGTACAGAATTAAGTTTAACTACGGTGCAAGATCTCAAAACAAATAATGTTGAAGAGAACTTAATTCCCAGGAAAACAAAGAAAAAATCTAAACATAAAGATGAAAACAGAGAATCACTTGCAAGTGCGCTAGAAAACAATTTTTCAAATGAACTTCAAAAAAAGAAGAATAATACCGTTGAAGAACCAACTGAAGCTGTACAACATTTCAAGACTACCAACGTCGATGAGAAGTTGATTTCCAAGAAGATAAAGAAAAAATCTAAACATAAAGATGAAAACACAGAATCACTTGCAAGTGCGCTAGAAAACAATTTTTCAAATGAAGTTGAAAAAAAGAAGAAAAATACCATTGCAGAGGCAACTGAAGGTGTACAAGATTTCAAGACTACCAATGTCGATGAGAAGTTGATTTCCAGGAAGACAAAGAAAAAATCTAAACATAAAGATGAAAACACAGAATCACTTGCAAGTGCGCTAGAAAACAATTTTTCAAATGAAGTTCAAAAAAAGAAGAAAAATACCATTGAAGAATCAACTGAAGCTGTACAAGTTTTCAAGACTACCAACGTCGATGAGAAGTTGATTTCCAGGAAGATAAAGAAAAAATCTAAACATAAAGATGAAAACACAGAATCACTTGCAAGCGCGCTAGAAAACAATTTTTCAAATGAAGTTCAAAAAAAGAAGAAAAATACTGTTGAAGAAGCAACTGAAGTTGCACAGGATTTCGAGACTAGCAATGTCGATGTGAAGTTGATTTCCAGGAAAACAAAGAAAAAATCTAAACAGAAAGATGAAAACAGAGAATTAAGTTTAAATACAGTAGAAAATGATAATTTTTCAGATCAGATATTTCAAAAGCTCCCAGCAACATTTCCTACATTAAATATATCACAACAGGAACTGGAGAAAGCAATAACAGAATATTTCGGCAAAGAAAATGATTTTAATTACGGAAGGCAAAGCAAAACACCAAGTTATGATTTAGTATTTGGGGAAGAAAAAACTTTAGGACAAACAATGGATATTATTTTAAGGGAAAAAAATAAGAAACAAACAAAGCATTTACAGGAAGGGCCCTCTCATAATTTAACGTTCAGTGAAGTGGTTAATGCCAATGAGGAATCTCCACACCAATCATCTCCATTGTTTGATGTATTAAAAAAAAGTAAAAACAAATCAGATAAATTAAATAAAAATAAAGCAATGGAGGAGCATGCAAACGTGTTACCAGAAGTTCCTCATTATTCTCATAGTTTAGAAAAAGATGCAATTAATAATGGAATTTTATTATGCAATGAAAACACAACAGATTTACACTTACTAGGTCCACCCAAGAAAAACAAGAAAAAACCGAAAAAATTGAGTGAAAGCCAAAGTGAAACTTTGGATGAATCTAATGCAGAATTACAGAACACTGAAAAGTTTGATCCAAATTTAGAACATTCGACAAAAAAGCGAAAAAACAAAAACATTGTGCAATCCTTCGAACAGAGCAATGAATTATCACTTTTACCTGAAGAATTACACTCAAATAAGAAGAAATCAAAATGCTGGAATAAAAGCCAAAGCAAAGTTGATCTTGAATCTGATGCACAATCACAACAGATTGAAACTAGTTTTGATGATTCAACAAAAAGTAAGAAAAAAAAGAAGAAGTCCAGAGATAACTGTGAAACATCTGAAATAGTAACTGACACTGACGTAAACATGTCATCCACTAATGATCTAAATTATTCATCACAGAAAAAGAAAAAAAAATCTCATTCAGTAAATTCAGAACTGTTACAAAACCAGAAATCAGATAATTCCTTGAGTAAAGAACAATCAAATCAACTAAAATTAGTAGAATATCAAGACATTAACGATCTATTGGAACTGAACTATTCTGATGAGTCTTCTCAATTTGAAGTGAGTCAGTTGAGCAAAAAGAAGAAATTAAAGCAAGTGGACATCAGTCATTTTTTTGGGAAAAAGTCTGATAATCTGAGGACCAAAGGATTAGAAGAAGATGAATTCGGTAATGCAGAAAAATCGTCGAAGCAAAAAAAGAAGAAATCTGGACATACTGAAAATGAAAAATCATCTGAGCAAGATAAACAAAACGATGAGCACAATGTAGATGATAGTATGGAATCTTTATTTAATACAAGCAAAGGATTAGGACAAGATCAATCTAGTAATACAGAAAAATCATCGAAGCAAAAAAAGAAGAAATCTAGACATACTCAAAATGAAGATAAACAAAACGACAAGCACAAGGTAAATGATAGTATGGAATCCTTATGTCATACAAACACACCTAAGAGAAAACAATTGAATCATTCAAATGATTTAAACGAGTCCCAAGAATTAGAACATGATAAAAGTCTGCAAGAAAAATCAACAAAGAAAAAAAAGAAGTCTACATCCACAATTAAAGATGAAGAAGAAAGTGAAGATTCTTCATTATTAGACTTCGCTGATTCCAGTTTCGCTAAAAATTCTTCTAACATTGTAAAACTTGTAAACCATTTAGATATGTAACTGACATTGTGATGAATTGTAGATGTTCAAAGGTCTTACAATAATTACACCCTGGGAAGTGCCGCCGGCCCATCTTATCGAGACCAGGATGTCTTCAACTCCCACTAAAGCTCAACGGGAAAAATTTGAGAAGCTTCCTTTTAAGTTAAAAATCGGAAAGTTTAGTGAGCAAGAAGATCAGATAATTAAAAACAACTGGAATCGATTTTGCGAAGTAAGCAGTTGGGTTTGTTTGTGGTTAATAAAATTTTGCGTTTAGGCTTACAGAATTCAGTCGGATCCACAGCCGTTTTTAAACTTGGGTACAGCACTAGATCAACAGGATAGAATCAATTTTGTAAGATATTTAGCAAAAGGAATCGAAAACCGTATGTTAAATCGAATCTACTGCAGGTTTCAGACTCTTTATCGAAACTGTAAGGAAGGGTGGTACGTAAAAACAATTTAATAGCATAATATTGTTAATGTGAATGTAGTTTTAGTAAAGAGGAGGATGAAGCAATTTTAGAAATCATGAACGTCTCCAGAAGCAATCATAAATTTGTAGAAATTGGCAATGAACTGAACCGTAGCAGGTTTTCTATAGAAAGGCGCTTTCAGAAATTAGTTCAGTATCAAAAATTTCAATTACATGAAAAATTGGAACACACTCATGGTAATTTGTTAATTTGAATGTTGATGGTTATTTAACTTTTTGTGATAGGAGCTCAGAAGAGGCCACAATGGAGCATTGAGAGAATACAAGAATTTCTAACGGTTCTTCAAGAAGTCACTTTAACAGCCGATATTGATGAGTTGAGAAATCGTGAAATATTGAAAGAGGAATGGGAAACTATTTCCTTACAATTGAATTGTTCTGTTGAACAGTTGAAGGTGCTATGGAACTTTAAAGTGTATCCTCAGCTTTTTATAGAATGTCCTTTGAGTGGAAAAGAAATGGTTGAGCTCATCGTTCGCAGGTAGAATATTTGTTTTATAAGAAAGCAGTGTTAAATATATTAAATAGTTCATTGTGACAACTTAATTTCTTTAGTTATTCAAATTTAGTTTTTTATTAACAATATTGAATTGAATCAACTATTTTCAGGCTCCATAAAAGTGATGTTACATGGAAGACAGCAGATTGGAAGGCAATAGCTGAAAAGGTCCCTGGATTAACAGCACTACGAGTGTATAGGTGTTTTAATAACTTTGTCAAAGACAAAGTCCCGAAGGAATTGCATGGCAACTTAAAAGGTACTTAAAAATTCAGCAAAATATCTTATAATTTGACTGGTTATTTCAGATTGTGTCAACTATTTAATGACTAATTATGTAAAGGTGGATGCCACAGGAGCTTTCAAAATGATCAAAAAATTTAAGTTTGAAGATGGAAACCTTACTGTTATAGACAAATAAATATTTACATTTTTCCTAAATTTTATTTAGAAAAAAACAGTCATAAGAATTAAGACATTTTAGTTTTCTGTTTTTGTTTCCTTAAAGTCCTTTCCTTAGCCTTTTCATATAGCGGCAACAATTTCCCTTCTTTCGCGAGTATTTTCAGTATTTCAACAATTAATGGTAAGTAATTGTGTTTTCTTCTGATATTTTCAATCTGATATCGATGAATTTTATTTTCTTCTTCCTCGATTAAAAGCCTCAATCTTGCTGCTTCCGTCTGTTGGGCGTCTGTTTCCATTCCACTATCTTCCATTTGCTTCTGCACAGTTTGCAACTGTTTATCATACTGCATTTTTTTGTCCGAAACAATTGCCATTAAATTAAAATGTATTTCACCTTCACTATATTTTTGGATCCTTTTCTCAATTATCGGTCTAACTACATCCGTCCATTCTGTGTCATTTGGAATGGGTCCTAAATCAATTGGACCAGGCTTCAAGCCATCCAATTCATACAGCCGACCGTCTATTGGTATGTAGCCGATAAAATGAAAAACATCGTCACTTTTGTTTCCTGCAGGAGAGTCAAATTCATACAAAGTTTGTCTAGCAAAGGAATTATGAGCTGCTCTTAGAGTAGGCGAATTGCTTATCGATAATCCTTTCATTGTCGCATCGAAATCTTGACAAAACTCCTTAAGTTCGCTTAAAGTTGGGCCTAATTTTAAATCTGAATGGCGACAATTCAATAAAATGCTTAATATCGCTTGGGTAGCGCAGGCATTCTCGATAACTTGTTGCGCAAAAAAGATTTTCTCCAATCTGCTGTCTTGAACGATTGATCCAATCGGTTCATCATCTTTGGCCCATTTGAACAGGAATATTAAACCATGAATCGGCCTAATAAAATAAGCGGTGAGAATTTGTACTGTTGATTATTAAAACCTACTTTAAGTTTTCAAACTGTTCGCCGTCTAAGCTCCATAGTTCTTCGACTTGCACTCCTCTGGCACCTAAAGGGGCAAATGTTAGGTTATGGCTGGATGATAGTTATTTTCAACTCACCGAATTCTTTTATAAGTTCTGTGAATACTCCAGGGTCACTTTCAATTAGACACCAATTGCCTGCACTTTCAGCCATAATTAAGTGAAGTACTTAAGCTAAATACGCCGAAGTTGTTAAACTTATAAAATAAACAATTTTTGGCACACACCAAACGATTCTGGTGATACCAACATTAGTAGATTAAGAAAAACTTCTGAGCCGCCCGCTTAAAACATTTTTACGGATATTCAAAAATCCAAATTCAAGAATTCAAAATTCAAAGAAATGAATTGCATAAAATCACGATTTAAGTTTATTTAATTTTAGCCGAAATGTGTACCAACGTGTTACCAACATAAATTTATGCAATTTTACTTATTTAAATTTTTGACGTCATTAAATAGATTCATTATTGAAATTACTTTAAATCACTGTGCCCATGATTCAACTCCAAACAAGGTCGTAACAGGAAAATATCATGCAAATTGAAAATGATAAATGCGACTGCACACAACTTCTAACATTAGCCAAATTAATTAAATAAATAGAATTTATGATTCTAAATTATGTTTGACGGCCGTGACTAATGCTTGTGAAAAATTGTCCCAAATAATATTCTCAAAAAATTGATTAATTATGGTATACCTGTATTTATTATCTGTGGTATACCTGTTTCTACTGTATTGACATGAATGACAGCAAACTTGTAATGAAACAAGTATATTGTAAAACGGCCAATTTAACATTCAAAATGTTGATTTGTACTTGAATCATCAAGTTTTGCATGGTTTCTCAAAAGTTGACTCTAAAATGGAGTCAAAAACTACCAGTAAAACCAGTTACTTGAAAGCCCTCCTTCTTAAAGCTTGGAGAGAACGATGGACGGATTTACAATGGGGGATAAATATAAAAACAGTACTTCCACGAGGCGTCAGTGGGGATGTTTACAACCTGGCAGACTGCATTATGCAACAAGCCGTAGTAGGATCAGGAACAAATCAACTGGTACTCAGTTATTTGAAGCACTCTTTGAGTGCTCAGTTAGTGTCACATGCGGCAGTACTGCAACGATTAAGTAAATACACGCAATGGTACAAAACTCATTGCATGTACAGTCTCCTAGAATTCCTGGAAGGTATCTTACCAGGAATGACATGTTGCGGCAAACCAGAAGAAACAATCCTTGCAACGGCGCTGTTATCAATAGCGTTTTGGCTCTTGCAAGTTTTGGAGCATTGCAATAACGTTCCACACGTTTTTGAAAAAGCCTCCACCATATTTCGGGCGTTGCTGTCTTCAGATTTTTATGTGGCCATGATGTGCATCGCAAGATATAACGACACAAGTAATTGGTACTTTGTTGTAATTTATTAATAATAGTTTTGTTTCAGAACTCTTTGCTGAAATTAATGAAAAATGTTTGGAGATGAAAAGTCGCATTCAGGAACACGAAGGATTGGGGGATTTCGTTCAAATATTGGAATATCTTGATGTGAAGCAGCTACCTTTGCCGGTTGTGAAAGACACCGGCCCCGGTTGCATGATACAAGCTTGGGTTGCCATGGAATTGATTCAGCGACCTGACACTCCTTCACCAATTTTGGCTGAACAATTATTTTTGCTTCAACGTTTGCAAGGGTACAGCAAAGCTCGTTTGTGCGCGGAGTTGATGCGTGGAAGTTTGGTGTCTTTACACAATGTCAGTCAAACTCCCTATGAGAGTCAGTGGGGAGCGTTTGCTTTTCTAAAAGTTCCCAGTGTCTTGGCAATAATCTCCGATAAATGTGATTCTACGGTTGTAGTTGAGGCCGTCGAGTTGTTGTTGCAACATACTCCGTTACTGGACTCCATGGACGCTTCATGTTCGTGTTCCAGCCTCGAATGCCTGTTGAGTGAATTGTGCAAAGCCCAATGTTTAACAGAAAGTCAAGTGGAGAGATTGTCGGCGAGACGCGTTGTTCCCATGTGCCTCAAATTAGATTCAGCCCCGGCCAATGCAGGCATTCCGAAAGTGATAATTTGCGCTGAACCCACACTCGCCGGTATCCTGAAAACCCTCTCAACAGACCACCACAAAGAAGCCCTTCTAGGCATGTTGCACCAAGTGCTCACAGGTAAAAGTTTCGAGTTAATTTTAGCTGTTGCAACCGTTCAAGGGCAGTTGCGCACCTTAGCCGCGAGACTAATTCGTTTCAATGAGTGCTCAAAGATAGGAAGTGACAAAGCACGCTCTCAGCTCTTCGACATAAGCTTCTTAATGTTGGTGTTCATCGTTCAGAATTACAGCGCCGAGGCCGTGCTCGAAGCCAAAGGTCAAACCTTATTGGAACAGTGGATAAAGGAATGCATGGTCGAACCAGACCATCCCAAATCACCAGAACAACTTCTTCGCCTGTGCAACGAAACAGTCGTAAACAACCTACTCCAGCAATTTAATTCAGGAGAACCGGACTTTAAAAGTCCGGTTAAATGGCAGGACGTCCTCTTCAACATGGCCGGCGTCATGAAGGAAGTTCTTGTGGCTTGGGAACAAGGCACTTTAGTTGCGTCTGACGTAAAAAGAATCCTTGATGCTGTTCGTGGTCGCATGTGTTGCTTACCGGTTGCTGCGGCCGCTTGGTTGTGTGCTTATATGCGCACGGTCCCTCAAGACACTCTCTTGAAACCCATTAATATGGTACAGCAATTATTGGCCCCACCGGTGGCCGAAGATGATAATTTAAGGGAACGTTGGCAACTTACTTGCGAAATTATAAGAAAAATGCAACGAACCGTGCAGTTGCCACTTCAATTAAAAGGCAGTTGCCATTTGGTGTTTCAACAACCTGCTGCTGAGAGGTTTTGTGTGGCTTGGAGGGCTGCTATAAAGCAGGGATGGTTGGATCACAGCTCTTCACGGACAATACAGTGTCTTCATGAAACCGCTGGCTCTCGTTGGTTGGTTTCTGCTGTGTTTCAAGAAATCCTCAGTTTGAGGTATCGGGATAAATTAGAGCGGGGAGTCGAACTGGCTTTGGCCATCTTCCATTTAAATATTCACAACTGCACGATACAATTACTGACTCATGTGTTGCCACAACATTTGTGCAGTTGTTTGCAGTCCCAGGATTTGATGGAACCACAGTTATCAGCGTTCGCAAGACTTACCAGTTTTTGTGTTTATGCTTCCTGTGTTTTGGACGAATCTGAAGGACCACCGGCCAAGATTCAGAGATTAAATGATAAAACCGATCGTGCTGTGACCAGTGCCCTTCGTCAGTTGCTAGTGACTCTAGGAATTAATTTGCATCAAGGATGTGTGACTCAACAAACGTATTTTGCATTTCATTTATTGAATTTTTTGGTCTGTGTCGATTCTCCTTCAACAGTGGACATTCTTTCCTCTGTGCCTCCTCAATTAATATCGGACCTCCTGAAAACCCTTCCTGATCTCTTTACACCCACGCTGTTGGTGCGTTTGCACAATATTCAAACCGTGGCAGGAAGGACAAACATGGCGAGGGATTTGTGCACTTTAAGGAACCACCAATTAAAAAAAATTAACGCGGGCGGAAGTTAAAGAATTAAATTACGTTATAATTATTATTTTAAGATGAAATGTAATATTTGAATACAATTTTATAGCAATTTGAATTTTTGATTTAGTGCGCTATTTTAATTTGAATTTACGTTGGAAACACTGTCAGATGATCGGCATGTTTCCTAGTAACTTTTGAACTTCGCTGTTTTCACTGTTGATGGCGATGACATTTAGTTGGTTCCCAATTTATTACTTCAGATTTTTATTTGTAACTCGTTACTGTTTGTATTAAATTTCACCACTTGTATTTTATGTGTAAAAAATGGACACTAGGAGATTAACCGACTTGTTGAGGGCGACCATCGATCCGAATCAACGTCAGCAGGCCGAAGAACAATTGGTTCAGGTTGGCTTTAACATGTGCTTTTTTTATAATATTCAATCTCTTGACGATTTTTGTCGTTTACTAGATCCACAAAATTATCGGTTTCGCACCATGTTTACTACAAGTAGTAATGTTGAATGAGTGTGAAATGCCAGTGAGGCAAGCGGGTGCTATTTATTTAAAAAATTTAGTGTTTCAAAACTGGCAAGATCGAGATGTCGAACCGGGCCAACCGTTACAATTTAGCTTACATGAACAGGACCGATCGCTCATTCGAGAAAGCATAGTTGACGCTGTAGTTCACGCGCCAGACCTTATACGCTTACAATTATGCACATGTGTGAATCACATGGTCAAGCATGATTTTCCTGGTCGTTGGACCCAGATTGTAGACAAGGTATAACCTCTAAACTGAAGCTTTCTTTTTGCAGATTGAAAGTGATGCTTTCTTTTTAGATCAGCATTTATCTCTCAAACTCTGAAGTGAGTGCCTGGCATGGGGCACTGTTATGTCTTTATCAGCTAGTAAAAAATTTTGAATACAAAAAAGTGGAGGAACGCGGTCCACTGCATGAAGCCATGAACTTGTTGCTTCCACAATTGTATCAGCTGGTAGCACGTTTACACCTTGATCCCTCCGAGCACTCTGTCCTGCTGCAAAAAGAATCTTTGAAAATTTATTTTGCACTGACGCAATACACGTTGCCTTTGGATTTGATCAGCCGTGAGAATTTCACCCAGTGGATGGAAATCTGCAGACAAGTTGTTGAAAGGCCGGTTCCTCCTGCCGCTTTGCAACCCGACGAAGATGAAAGACCCGACTTGCCTTGGTGGAAATGCAAAAAATGGGCCTTACACATATTATACCGAATGTTTGAACGTTACGGTTCTCCTGGAAACGTGACTAAAGAGTACAATGAGTTTGCCGATTGGTACTTGCAGACATTCAGTGCTGGGATAATTGCAGTGATGCTCCATTTGTTGGACGGATTTCGAAATAAAGCTTGGTTACCTCCTAGAGTCTTGCAGCAAACTTTGAATTATTTGAATCAGGCTGTGTCGCATGCTTATACTTGGCGCTTATTGAAGCCACACATGTTGACGATTATACAGGATGTCCTCTTTCCTCTTATGAGTTATTCTGCAGAAGATGAAGAATTGTGGACTGTTGATCCTCACGAATATATTCGTGTTAAATTTGGTAAGTTTTATTGCTTTTTAATTAAGGTAACACTGTTTAAAGATTAAAATATTTTCAAATTAATTTACAATTTTAGAAATATTAATGTAGAATGAGTGCAACAAGAAAGGCGAATAAAATTGCTGGCAATAGATAGAAGTAACACAACAATCAGATAAATCTGAAAAATTTGAAACAAATCAATTTGTACATTTAATTTCATAGCTTTTAACATAACATTTTCATATGCAGGATGTTCCTTGTCAAAGTAATGATATCATCGTCGAGCAACTAATATTTTTTTGCCATTATTTTGGTAGGTCTTTTAGTTGTCAAAATGACAGTGTAAGATGTTTAGCTCCTTGTATAAACTTGAGAAGAAAAAATTGTGTTGGAAATGCCGAAAACTTCATTTCATAATTCCACGTGTTCATGTGTCAATTTAAAACATAAAAAACAATACATATTTTGACCGTATAAAAAGTCAAGTACCCTACATCAATACAATTGTCCGGTAAATTGGTCTACTTATGTCTTAAACCATTTAAAAAAATACCTTCTAATACGGAAATGGCTTTATTTATAATCGACACGGCGCGGCGACCAGATGGAGTAATACACGAACGTGCTCTTCACGTGATTTTCGGTGGGAACGTTTCCTATTGGTTAAATAGCGCGCGGTAGGAAGTATGTTGCAGCCCAATGCAAGCAGCCGAAAATTTTACGCTTTCATACTCTCGTGGCTAACCCCAGGTTGCTGTCTCGTTGTATACCTAGTGCGTGAAGTAAAAAATAAAAAATGCTTATTCCCGACTGATGCATAAATCCATTCCATGAAATCCATGGCCGCGGCGAGTATAATAAACGCAAATTAGTAAAATTATTTCAATTACACTCAATTGTGTGAAAATATTTTACTGTTTGAACATCAAAAAAACTAATAAATTGAACAATTAGTAATTGAGATAAAACCAAAATTTTACCTGATTAAAAAAAATTTTTTTTTCTTGTTTCTATGTTTCTTAATAATATAAAATTACTCATGCAATTTATAAGAATTGACAAATTATTTGGAAGGACTATTTTGTCACCGGCGGTCAAGCTTGGCTCACCCTGTATAATAATGCAAGTAAAAAAGCCTCTTACAAAGCACTGAATGTTGAAAACCGAAAAGACCATCAAACTTAATTTGTTCAGAATAATTTTCGGGCAATTGAAGATTGTTCATTTCTTGTTATTTTTTATTAGATGTTTTCGAGGACTTTGTTTCTCCCGTAACCGCTGCTCAAACATTGCTGCATTCAGCGTGCAAGAAACGCAAGGAAATGTTGCAGAAAACCATGCAACTATTAAACCAAGTCCTTACAAATCCAGCCACGGAAGCTAGTCAAAAAGATGGCGCCCTACACATGGTGGGGTCCCTAGCGGACGTCCTATTAAAGAAGAAACTGTACCGAGAACAACTAGACCATTTATTCTTAAAATATGTGTTCCCAGAATTTTCTAGCACCCGTGGCCACATGAGGGCACGCGCCTGTTGGGTCCTGCACTATTTCAGCGAATTCCACTTTCGACAAGAAGCCGTATTGGGGGATGCCGTTCGCCTCACAGTCAACGCTCTATTGCAAGACAAAGATTTACCGGTCAAAGTGGAAGCGGCCGTTGCACTGCAATCGTTATTAAATTACCAGGAACGGTCCCACAAATATGTGGAGCCCCAAGTGAAAGCAGTCGCCTTAGAATTACTCACAATAATTCGTGAGACCGAAAATGAAGATGTTACGAGCGTTATGCAGAAATTAGTGTGTGTATTTACGCCCCAATTGACGCCGATCGCAGTTGAAATATGCCAGCATTTAGCGACGACCTTCAGTCAAGTTTTAGACACCGATGAAGGTTCCGATGAAAAGGCCATCACTGCCATGGGATTGTTGAACACGATCGAGACACTTTTGACCGTAATGGAAGAACAACCAAAGGTGATGCAATTATTGGAGCCGACAGTGTTACAAGTCGTCGTTCATGTGTTGCAAAATGAAGTTCAGGAATTTTACGAAGAAGTTTTGGCGTTGGTTTATGACCTAACATGCAAGCAAATATCACCAGATATGTGGCGCATATTTGAATTGCTTTATCAAGTGTTTGTGAAGAACGGTCTGGACCACTTTACCGATATGATGCCGGCACTTCACAATTACATAACCATCGACACTGATGCCTTTTTATCTGATGATAAACGTCTGTTAGCTATTTACAATATGTGTAAGGACGTTTTAAACAAGGATTGCGGGGAAGATCCCGAATCGCACGCCGCCAAATTATTGGAAGTGGTTTTGTTACAATGTCGCAATCGCATCGATCAAGGAGCCCCATTACTCGTCGAGTTGGCCACCACTCGGCTGTTGAGGGAAGTTCGAACGAGCGAGCTCCGCACAATGTGTCTACAAGTACTCATTGCTGCACTTTATTATAATCCCCAATTATTGTTTTCTGTGTTAGACAAGCTTCCCGATTTCACTAATCATTTCATCAAGCAGTGGCTTCACGATGCTGATTGTTTTTTAGGCATTCACGATCGCAAACTTTGCGTACTAGGTCTCTGCACTCTGATTAGCATGCCTGGGAGGCCTGCGGCCCTAATTGAATTAGCACCGCAAGTTGTTCCTTCCTTAATCTTGCTGTTTGACGGATTGAAGCGTGCCTATGCAGCCAAAGCGCAAGAACAGGCCGATGAGGACGACAGTGATAGCGAAGACGGTGATATTGAAGGTAATTTAAAAACTTGTGTTTGTGGATTTAATAATTTATTTTTAGAAATTTTTCAAAAAGTAAATCGTTATATTGTTGAGTGTTACGAAATTTCTAGTAAATCCGTGTTTTTTTCTAATTGTTTAAATTTATTTTTTTATTGAGGACCCTTCAGACAATTTCGATGGTACTTATTGAAAGGTATCGTTTTTAGGAATTTTCGTACAAATTTTGTAAGATTTTGATAAAAAATAAGCTTAGGAAATTGAACAATCGAATCTGGATGTTGTCAGCCTGAACATTTATATTTTATTTGTTAGGTTGACCAAAATATTGTCAGCAAAAGTAATGCAACAATTCAAGAAGTCTTAAAATATTGAGTTTTGAAAAATCAAAATTTTTATATACAGGATGTTTTTTGTGAAAATAATGACGCCATGGTGGCTTCTTTTAAATAGCAACCTATATTTTTTCGCCATGATTTTAATAGGTCTTCTAATTGTCAAAGCGACACTACAACAATGTTGGCCCTTACACAAAGAAACAGTTGAGAAAAAAATTACTGAAAAGTGAGTGACAAAAATAAAGCAATAATTCGAAAAATCTTAAACTATTGCGTTTGGAAAAATCCCAAAAACAAGTTAATTTTTAAATTCAATTTCACATTTTTTGACATAACATTTTCATATACAGAGTGTTTCGTGGCAAAGAAATTACGTTATTATTAGTTTTTTAAATAGCAAAATATATTTCATCATTGATAGGTGTTTTAACTGTTAAAATGATTGTGTAATACTTTTAGCCCTTTACATGCAATAATTCTTTTCTCAATATTGAGAAAGGAATTATTACAAGTAAAGGGCTAATATTTTTATATTGTCATTTTAATAATTGTAGAGTTGAAATAAATAATGTGGTAAGTGTCTTTTACATAGTTTGAAGATAAAGCACAATTTCTTTTTTTAACAACAGCTGACAAGAGCACGAAGGCAATTTATAAAAATTAGATTTTCCAGGTTCTGATACCAGTAAGTAAGTAAGCGCGTTATATATGTTATTGACATAATAAATTTGGATTTTTGGCACTTAGCAGATTATTTATTTAAACTCTATAATTAAGAGATCCATCAAAATTTTGGCAAAACAATATGGGTTGCTATTTATATCATTACTTTGACAAGAAACACCCTCTGTATATAACAATGTTATGTCAAAATATATGTAATTAAATCTACAAATTGCCTTGCATTTTTAATTTTTCCCAAAACTCAAACAGTTTCAAATTTCTTCTCATTTTTTATAAGAGACCTATCAAAATCATAACCAAAAAATTTAGGTTGCTATTTTAAAAATTCGCCGATGACAAGAAACAGCCTGTATATAAAAATGTCATGTTAAAAGATGTGAAATTAAATTTAAAAATTGACCTATTCTTAGATTGTTTTCAAAACTCAACAGTTTCAGATTTATCGAATTGTTGTTACTTTTGCCTTTCACTGTATAACATATTACTATTGTATTCGTTGTTTATTGCTATATTTTTGAAGGTTTTAAATTGTTAAAAGTTAAATTCTGTGAAAAAAGAAAAAATTCAATTTATTTCGCAATTGTAATAAATTAAGAAATTGATTTTTTTAGACGTACTCAGTTCAGATGAAGACGAAATTGACGAATTAGGACAAGAATATTATGATCACGTAGCAAAACATGCCGTTAACGCCGGTGCAGCCGCTGGAGTTTCCATCACCAGCAACATAGTCGATGATGATGACAGCGATTCTGATTCCGATTACGAGCCTAATGAAGAAACCGTGTTGGAAACTTACAGCACTCCTTTAGACGATGATGATTGTGATGTAGATGAATATGTAATCTTTAAGGAAGTTATGACAAGTAAGAGCGTTACCTCAGGTAGATTTGTTATTGAAATGTGATGGTTGTAGGGTTGCAAAGTTCAGAGCCTGATTGGTACAGGGCACTAACTATGAATTTATCCGAAGAACAAAATAAAGTGTTGATGGAAGTGAGTTTGCTTGCCGATCAACGCAGAGCCGCAAGGGAAAGTAAAAAAATTGAACAACAAGGAGGTAATTAAATTGTTTTTTGTGCATTGTGTTTGGTAAATTTTGCATGTTTGTTTTAGGCTATGTCTTCACACAACAAACTGTCCCCACAACCTTTAATTTCGGAGGAGGCTCGTTGGGTTCATGAATATTTTAGATTTTATCACATCTCATCTATCTATTTATTTTGACTGAAAAGTTGTCTGCTGAAAACACAGCAAAGGGATTTAATTAAATGTACAGCTGCTCTTGTGGATTTTTTTCTTTTTATTTGTAATTAAATTTGTACCCGCTCCCCTCGAATGAGAACTTCCAAGTAAATAAAAATAACATTTATTTTTTTATTTTACATACTTTTTGAATGTTCTTAGTTAACAAAGAGAAAGGTTACACATGATAGGTTCTTTTTTTGAATAAAATCCCACTTTCTGATCCAATTGATCTGTGCTGCTTCGACCAGCATCACATTTAAACAAATCTGAGAATAAATGGGAAAAGCGTTCACTGCTAACATTTTTGCAGACTGAAAACAAAGTTCGCACTGGTATTGTTAACAAAATGCCTAATTCTATAGAGTCACCTTAGAGCAAATTTCACAAATCATCAACAAATTATATAATATATATTTTATGTGTATGTGGTATAAGTGCGGAAATCTATCACTTTAAACATCGATCAAAATATATGCCGCCCACGTAACCTCCACGCATGGCCTTCTGAACATTTTGCTCAAAAAGCCGACGATTGGATGTTAATACTTCAGCAGCCTCTTTGTTTAGCGGATCTTCGGGGTTTGGCTCCAGAAACAAGTACTGCAGGCCGTATACAATGCTGTTAATCGTTAACACCGGCTTCCAATCTTCCCTTAATATGTTCAGACAAACGTTCCCTTGTTGATCGATGTTTGGATGATACACTTGAGTTTCACATTTCACTTTCGGCGGCTCGTGCGGATAATTAGGGCCAACTTTGAAACTAAACACAAAACGACCGGTCCGGTAGAAGCCTTCATCTGGACAAATAACGAGTTTGAAGGACAGCAGATCATCAGGGTCAGGAAATTCAGTGTTGCAAGTCTTGGGCAAATTTAGTTCATTTATATCTGAATCAAAATGCGAATTAATTGACGTAATGTAAATTATGCGAAATAAGGCACCTTTAGCTATCCTCAGTTGTGCTGCTGAAGCCTTCTTTTGGTTTCCTCCTTTGGGTGAAGCTTCACCATCTTTTTTCTGTTGTTTCAACGAAAATAATTTTATCATATTTTTAATTTAAAAACTAACTATGTTCCTGGCTTTTGGCGTTCTGAGACTAACGGTTAAACTATTGGAATTTAATGTAAAATTATTACAGCTGCATAACTACGGTTCTGTCAACATTTGTCATTGCAGCCATTCAACCAAATTGAAATGGGTTATATTCCTTTGTATTTATCGCAGCGACTTTTGTCCCGCAACTGTGGTGGAACTGCTTCCTGGCCGTCAAATTTATCTAACCTAACTTTTAACGATGAATGCGATCAAAATACGAGGAATACTTGCGACCAGAACCGCAAATGTAACGATACTGAATTTTTCCCAACAAGTTAACGTCGATGAATCAGGTTAGTGCCAGCTGCAACTTTCCAAAAAATTTTGAACCATTTTTGTAGAATTTAAGGCCCTTAATTTGAGAAGTATCAAAGGACAAATCATGCACACGAAAAGAATAAAAAGGCTGGAAGTACCTCCTCCCAGGTAACTAGGAAGTTAATTTGTTCTTTATAAAGAAACCAATTTGTAGGTACGAACAGATGAGCGTGACTCAAGACTGGTCGAGTGTTTGGCCGGGGCCTCGAACGTTTCACCCTGCTGTCGTGCCTCTTCCAGTTCGACAAGGTTACGTGGAAAAGAAACCACCGTGCGAAAAGTTTGGCAATGTGGAACTTATGAAAATACCAAATTTTTTGCATTTAACGCCACCGGCTATTAAGAAACAATGCGAAGCTCTCCTAAAATTTTGCACTCCTTGGCCCAGTAATTTAGAGAAGCAAAAATATGGGGAGCACTTTCCTTTGGAAGTGACTTCAAGCTCTTATTGCCATTCATCTCCAACTATTCGAGACATACTTGCGAGAATTGTAACCATCCAAATTAAGTTATCAAGCCTCAAACTGAACGATCGTGCGAGAGATAAATTTCGAAGATTGGTAGGAGATAGATACAGTGAAGAAACTGATGTTGTTACTATCGTGACGGACAGATGTCCGGTTAAAAAGCAGAATTATGATTATGCCTTGTATTTATTGACGGCTTTATATCATGAGTCTTTGGTGAGTCAATTTTTAAAATTAATTTCAAAGCTAATAAAGGACATTTTAGAGAAAAGAACCTTGGGAGGATAGCAAATCAGATGCTGACATGGAGTGTTATGATTGGAATAGGAGTGTTTCAAAGGATAGTGTAGAGAAGATTTTTAATTGTTCTCATTCAGCCATACCAAATATAGACATTTATTCAGAAGCCGTAAATCAACTAATGAATGAAGGTGAAAGTGAGCATTTGCTGGAGAAATATGGAGAAGCAGTGAGAAAGTTATTATCCCTACCCAGTAGTCAGCCCTGTGCATAATTTTAATATTTGTAATTTCAATTAATAAAATAAATCGTTTTGCTGTATTTTTTTAAAATTAATTTTGATCCCAATGAATTTGAAATTAGTTGTCAAAAACTTGAGGATTTATTTATTTTGTGTTGGTGACAGTTGTTTATTGATGTGACGTTAGGTGGCGCGTGAGTTCTTCTCAATATTTGTGTGGAAAAATGGTAAGGTTTATTTGTTAAAATTATATATCTTGTTCATCGTCCTTATTTTTGTCGCTTGAAAATGGAAGTTTTTTCCTCTCCAGAAGCCGGATGGGATATTTTTAACTTAATAAACGTATTTTTATGACAGGGTATCGACATCAACCACAAATACGATCGTAAGGTTAGGCGTACTAAACCACGCAGCCAAGATGTCTATTTACGTCTGCTCGTTAAGGTATTTGATTAACATAATTGAAAACACGTCTTTCACACTGATTAATTTCAGCTCTATCGATACTTGGCACGCAGAACTAGCTCTAAATTTAACAGCATTATTTTGAAACGTTTGTTTATGAGCAGAATAAACAGACCCCCAATTTCTTTGGCAAGGATCGTCAGGCAAATGAAGAAGCCAGGCCGAGAAGGTTTGACAGCGGTTATTGTCGGATCGGTGACCGATGATCAACGCATTTGGGCGCTTCCTAAACTGACCGTGTGCGCATTGCACATCACAGAAAAAGCTAGAGCCAGAATTTTAAAAGCCGGTAAGTTAAAGGTTGTTAAGGTTGTTTCAGTTGTTTACCACTTGATTTATTTAGGAGGTGAAGTTATCACCTTTGATCAGCTGGCTTTACGTGCGCCGACAGGACGCAAGACCGTGTTAATGCAAGGCCGAAGAAATGCTCGTGAATCTGTGAGACACTTTGGTCTGGCACCAGGTGTGCCTCATTCTCACACTAAGCCGTTTGTTCGGTCAAAAGGACGCAAGTTTGAACGAGCTCGAGGCCGCAGGCGTTCATGTGGATATAAAAAATAAGCATAAAATAAATGTGAACTGGATTATCTTCTGTTTTTTAATAAAATAGATTCAGTTAATTAGTTGTTTAATGAATTGGAAAAATCATGTTTTTGTAACAAACATAACCTCAATCATTACAAACGGCCATGTTTGAGTTGAGAAGTCACATTAACCTCAAATTTCGTGCATGCGAATTGTAAAAGCAAAATGAAAGCTTTATTCGAAGTTGTGATAGGGACGTACGAAGAGTTCCTTTTAGGATACAAATTTCAAAAAGAGGTAATTGTTTGGTTTTTAATTTCGCGTTCTTATTTCTCGAATTACAGAGTTCAGAATTAGTGCAAAGTTTTGCAACACACAGTCACAGTAGTAGCATACGAACAGTTGCAACTTGTGAAAAACTATTGGCTTCAGGTGGAGCAGACGATCGAATTATTATCTACAATTTTAAGACGCGCAAAGAACAGTGCATTTTAACCCACCACGATGGTACAGTAAATTGTTTGGCATTCACTCCAGACAACTTATTTCTCATAAGTGGCAGTGCCGATGGTTTACTAGCAATCACTAACACCTCAAATTGGACTGTGGAAAAGTTGTGGAAGGATGCACATGAAGGCTCAGCTATTCTGGCCATCGCCGTTCATCCAACTGGTAAACTGGCATTAACCTTGGGAGCTGACTGTAAATTGCGCACTTGGAATCTAGTTAAAGGGAGGCAGGCTTATGTGATCAATTTAAGAAGCAAAAGTACCGATGCAAGAAGTCTAGAATTTTTGGAGTGGTCCCCAACAGCGACAAGTTTCATTTTAGCAGGCGGTAAATACACTGAAAAGTGGTGCATCGAAAAAGGAACCATTTTATTATCGGTAACACATTCCTCGAAGGTAACATGCTGTCGATGGTTTTCTGACCGTAAATTACTCGTTGGTTATGAAGATGGCAAATTGGGCCAGGTTAATTTGAACAATGGGGAAACACAGATCATACATGCGCACAACAGTCGCGTAAAGTCGTTGTGTCTATATGAAAAATACATTGTAACGGCCGCAAGTGACGGGGAAGTTAAACTGTGGGGTAGGAAGTTTAATAAATTAGGTTCATGTAATGTAGGTTGTCGAATAATATGCACAAGTGTTATATCTAATTTGGAATAAAAATTTTATTATTTTGAGGTTACATTTCGCTGCTATCATCTTTTTGAGTAATTCGTTGTATGTATTTCGTTTGTGCTGTTATAATTGAAGAACTGTCCGAACAAGCAGCATATAAGTCTAACACTTCCTTATTAACTTTCATAAAAGCATGTCCCCACGAGAACTTTGATAAATAGAAATCTGCCACTTCCTTTAAATTGATTATGTAAAAAGTTGCAGCCAAGGCTTCAACACAGCTTAATTCACACGGCCGTCCGTATTTAACAGGATTCGCGGCGACAAGATAGGGCAATATCCTTCCGTGCTTTATTCGCAGCGAATGAAATGGGGTGTCGCTAATGTGGGCCCACGAACAGTCGACTATTGCAACCCCTTTACTCTGGATTAAGTCACGGTCTTTAGGGCTCAAATATACATTTGCCGTGGGCGTTAATACCACGCCGGGAAAACTTTGTTTAATTTTCAGTTGCTTGAGCAAACCAAAACGGTGCAATTTTCTTCCAGAACATTTTTTTGGATCGCACTGATTAAAATCCCACATACCAACAGGAAAGTCGATGCTTGGTTCTGTGTCCTCTTCTTCGGAGGAAGATGTATTTTCCGCGTTTTCCATTTGTTTCACGATCTTTTAAATTGTAGGTTATGGTTATATGATAACTGTCACATGTACTGTTCATGACAGCCGAAGTTTTGTTTTTCGTATGAAATAAAAGGATTCTCGTTGAATATTTAAATTTATTCGCTTTACATTATAACACATTAAAAGAACAATTTCTTATTCTTACGAATTAACATGTTTTCTAAAGTCACCATTTCTATAAAACTTTTTGTCACAGTTGGAAGCTAAAACATTTTCCAATCTTGTACAATGAAATCAATATTTCAGTTAAAAACCTTTTCTCGAAAATTAATTGACATTGACATCTGTCATCAAATCTGTGTTTGCTCTATCTGTACAAAGTATCAAGAAATGTTAGTTAATTCTTTAATATGATTAGGAAACGTATAGTATCAAACTCGTGAGAAATGGCCATTCCCACTCGAATAAATTACTCCACTCGCTTTCGGCATGTTGCAAATTTCATCCTGAAATTACTCTTTGAACAATATACTATTATCACACTGTTGTCACTTAAAAGGTCTCTTATTCTTCATGGTGCTTACCATTTTGGTTAAAAACGTTGTCACACTGTCACTTTCTCTTATTTTCATGAAGTAACGTGATGTGTCTTTTCAAATCACAATTTCGGTTAAAACCTTTGTCACACTGTTGGCACTTAAAAGGTTTTCTATTCTTATGAATTAACATGTGTATTTTCAAATCACTATTTCGTTTTAAACTTTTGTCACATTGTGAGCACTTAAAAGATCTTTTATTCTCATGAGTTAACATGTGCATTTTGAGAACGTCATTTCGGTTAAAACCTTTGTCACACTGTTGGCATTTAAAACGTCTTTTATTCTCATGAAATAACATGTGTGATTTGAGATGATCATTTTGGGTAAACGTTTTGTCGCACTGTGAGCATTTAAAAGGTCTTTTATTCTCATGAATTAATATGTGTGCGCTGAGATGACTATTTTGAATAAAACCTTGGTCACACTGTGGGCATTTAAAACGTATTTCCTTCTCATGAAATAACATGTGTGCATTGAGATGATCATTTCGGGTAAACCTTTTGTCGCACTGTGAGCATTTAAAAGGTCTTTTATTCTCATGAATTAACATATGTCTTTTTAAACTAACATTTCGGTTAAAACCTTTGCCACACTGTTGGCAGTTAAAAGGTCTTTTATTCTCATGAATTAATATGTGTGCTCTGAGATGTCTATTATGAATAAAACCTTGGTCACACTGTTGGCATTTAAAACGTCTTTCATTCTCATGAAATAACATGTGTTCTTTGAGATGATCATTTCGGGTAAACCTTTTGTCGCACTGTGAGCATGTAAAAGGTCTTTTATTCTCATGAATTAACATGTGTCTTTTTAAACTAGCATTTCGGTTAAAACCTTTGCCACACCGTTGGCATTTAAAAAGTCTTTTATTCTCATGAATTAACATATGTTTTTTGAGATCACAATCTCGGTTAAAACCTTTGTCACATTGTTGGCAATTAAAACGTCTTTTATTCTCATGAAATAACATGCGTGTTTTGAGACTGTGTTTCAGAATAAACTTTTTGTCACAATGTTGGCATTTGAAAAGTTTCTTGTTCGCATGAGTCAACATGTGCATTTTGATATAATCAGCAGTAGAACACTTTTTACATTTGGAACATTTGAATAATTTCTCATGGATGCGAATTTGTTTGGAAACTTTCAGATTTTTTTCTCCCTGTTTACCACGCTTGTGGTGTAACATGTGCTGTTTAAATAAACTTAAAGGAACACATATACTTTGCATTCAAAATCAGAAGTGGGCAATTGGTGGGCCATACAATCTTCCTCGTCAAATTGTTGCCCTTTATGGTCTTGTAAGTTGAAATTAAGATATCTTTCCATTTTTGATTTGAATACCTGCTCAGAAATTCTAATAACTTGAACGTCACAAGTACAAATCTGAAGCAATTCCTCAACTCTATTTATTGAGGGATCAACTTTGATCTGAAAATTAACAGAAAATTGTTAAATTTCCCTTGAAAATGCAAAAGTGTACCTCTGTATTTGCTGTATGATCTCTAATACAAAGTGTTGGAGGATCTGTGTTGTACTTGATGATTTCAAATGAACCCAATTCTTCCACTTCTTGAGGCTCATCTTTTATTATTAGTTCCTCCTGTGCCAATTTAATTTCCTCCTTTATCTAAAATAAAATAAATAACAACAATTCTAGAAGTTATAAGGTGCAAGTGTAAACCAGGCAGCATTTATCGCATAAAAAATTCAAGTGAATGCATGATCACATGGAGTTTAAATTGAACGAAGCACCAATTGAAAACATATTTAAACAGTGTTCTTTTAGATATCTATAGGACGTGAAACAGTTTCAACACTAATTACAGCTTGCATTCTTGTGGTATTAGATGTTTTTAAAATAAAATTTGAAAGACACATTAATTATATACCTCGCAATTAAATGAAACTTGTGAAATAGAGGATGTTTCAACCAAGTGGGCTTCATCTTCCACATTTTGTTCTTCTTTAATCTGTAAGTTGGAATTAAAAGAATTGTCCATTTTTGAACTGGCGACACCTTTAGGAAAGTTGCTGCATATCGAGGGGTCCATTTTGATCTGAAAATGATAAAAGCAATTAATTTCTATTTCATTATTGCCTGTTGTAACCACAAAAACATACATCAGTATTTGTTGGAATACTCATGTCAAATTTGAAACCCACATTGTGTTCTTTTGTTACCTTTTCGGGTTCATCTTTTATAATAAGTTCGTAGTTTTCTAATTTAATTTCAAAAGCACTGAAATTATCACATTGTCTAAAACTCAATTCAATTTTCAAACATTAAAAATATATGCAATTAATTTAACGTTTAATAATCAATTTTATATTGAAGCACCAGGTACAATCTATGGTTCAAGATATCAGTTTTTGCGCACGCGCATTTTTACCTCGATTTGACTTGCTGAAGTTTACATTTACCTAACCTATGAGTGTTATAAATCTTTCAATTTATGTTTAAATTTTTTTAGAATAAATCCGTAACATGCCAACATATAAAAACAAACAAAAGCCAACGGATAATTCAGCATTTGTTAATTGTGATAATTCAGTTGAATTTGGAATCAACAAGAAGGAAGTTATTTTCAACGAAGGCGATGAACTTACAACAGAACATTTTCAAAACATTTGTATCCCAAAAATGGTAGATAATTCCGATGGCATTTAAAATAAAAACGGAAGTTATTATCAAAGAAGAAGAGGACGAACTTACAACAGAATATTTTCAAAACATTTCTATCCCAAAAACGGTAGATAGTTCTGAGGGGGCAAATCCAGTGGCATTTAAAATAAAAACGGAAGTTATTATCAAAAAAGAAGAGGATGAATTTACGACAACAGAAAAAAATAGTGATTTGCCTGAAGAAGGTGATGAACTTACAACAGAACATTTTCCAAACATTTTTACCCCAAAAATGGTAGATAATTGTGAATTAGTGGCATTTAAAATAAAAACAGAGGAATTTATTATCAAAGAAGAAGAGAATGAACTTACAACAACAGAAGAAAATAATGATTTGACTGAAGATCTCATACAATTTGCTATTATTCAGTCGGATGCGGGACCTCCACATCATATCATTGATCGATTCGCCAATATTGTGGTAAACTGTTATTTTTAATAGTCAACTTAATAATAACCGTAAAGTTAATGAAAGTTATTAAATTTGTTTTGTACTTTTTTAGAAAATTAATGGTTTATTTTGATTTACAGATCAAAGTAGATGCATCAATATCTACCACAGAAGATTTGAATCGAATATTGACGTGTTACGTAGAATCGGTACAGCTTACTACAAGCATTAATTCTCATCTCCAAGACCACATGCCGAGTCATGAAAGTAAAAAGGCTTATAAATGTCAGCAGTGCAAGAAAGCTTACCCTCTTAAGAGCAGTCTCAGAAAGCACACGTTGATTCATGTAGGTAAAAAGGCTTATGAATGTCAGCGGTGCAAGAAAGCTTTCATCCATAATTATCAACTCAAAAATCACATGCTGATTCATGAAGGTAAAAGAGCTTATGCATGTCAACAGTGCAAGAAATCTTTCATATTTAATTATCATCTCAAACAGCACATGCTTGTTCATGAAGGTACAAAGGCTTATGAATGTCAACAATGCAAGAAAGCTTTCAGGTTGAAAAGCAATCTCACCCAGCACATGCTTATTCATGAAGGTACAAAGGCTTATGAATGTCAAGTGTGTAAGAAAACTTTCATATTTAAAGCCTATCTGCAAGACCACATGCAGACTCATGAAAGTAAAAAGGCTTATGAATGTCAGCAGTGTGAGAAAGCGTACACTCTTAAAAGGAGTCTCAAAAAGCACATGTGGAATCATGAAGGTAAAAAGCCTTATAAATGTCAACAGTGCAAGAAATCTTTCAGCAGCAATTATTATTTCAAAAAGCACATGTTGATTCATGAAGGTACAAACAATTAGGAATATCAATAGTTCAAGAAAGCTTTCACACATAATTACATGCTCAAGAGGCACCAGCTGATTCATGATCATGGTAAAGAAAAAGCAAAAAATCTAAGAACTAAATGAAACAATATTAGAAATTCTTACGTGTTAAAAAATTATAATAATACTTATTACCGGGTTTATGACGCATATTGAAACAAAATTTACAAAAAATGTATTAATCACTTGAGATTAATTATTGGTTGAATACCTACTTTCTTTCAATCTTTATTTGTGTCCTTAAGAATGCAAGGCATGAGGGATGCAAGCACTTTTGTTTATAAACTTTATGTTGTTAGCCAATTAACGCCCAGTTGAAAAACTCATGAAGCCTCTTATCAGTGTCCTAAGTTTTTAAACAAATGTCCTAAAATCCTAAAAAAATTGGTGGGACCCCTGATTTTCATATTTATTTTATTCTCATTTCCATAACATGTTCAAAGGTAAATTTGGAATAAGATTTGTCAAATAACTTAACAAAAATAAAAATTTTGCTTAAGAACAATTTCTTAGTACATCCCGAATACTTTATAAGAAGTTTGGCAACTAATTGTGACTTTTGTGATAAGCACTATAGGCATTTTTTTTGTGACAAACCGGGTTAAAGCGTTTTGAACCGGTGTATTTTGTGTTGCAAAGGTGACGTCACATACGAACCAGTTCGTTGTGGTTTAAACTGAAGAAGTTCCGTATAATTACTGTTGTTGAAAACAAAATGTTAAGAATGTCAATGAATTTAATTTTAAATTGAAAAAAAATCATAGGATACAACGGAATATCCACTGCTCATAAAATTCATGTAGTTGATGGTGTTTTAAGTTAAGGGAATAAGCAAAAATCGTTTGCATAAAATTTTGAATCTTTATGAAGTTCTATAATTTGCTGCATCATTAGAAGTTCATTGTCACTATTAATGAGCAACAAAGTATGTAATAATATTTCAAATATCATTTGTAGAACTTATGGTAATAGCTATAAAACAAGGTATGGATTTACAAGAAATCGGAAATAATAAATAGTGTACTTTTAACAGTTCGTTAAATGACGAATCTAACTTATATCTGTCAGTCAGTCTGCTGTTTCAAACCGGTGCATTTTCTTAATACATTCAAACGGTGACGTCATTGATGAATACTTTAGCTCCAACCCGGTTCGTCGCAAAAAAACGAAATGGTAACCGTGCACGTGATTGGTTGTTGACGTGTTTTTACTGTCAGTTAAATTTGTAACCTAAAATTATAAGATATTATTTTCACTTTATAACAAGATATTAGTGCAATCGTTATTATTAGTGTGCACTTTCAAAACGAAAACTAAATGGATGGAATTGTGGTGTTGGGTCATTTTTGTGAAACTCACGGACCATGCACAATACTGTGCACCCAAAAAACCAAGGAAGAACCACAGCAATTAGTCTGCAATAAGACGGCAGATTGGTGTAATGCCTGCCAATCGATAGATTCACAACAGGCTTTCGTAAGCCGCGATCAGGGCACTTGTTACGTTACAAGCCGAACACCGCTTCAACCAGAACTCGCATTCTTTTTGAAACAAGCAACGGTTAGAAGCTTAAGTTGTGAAGTAACGTCCTCAATTCGTGGGTTGTTACATTTTAAATTTATTACTTTTTAGGAAACTAATAAAGATGGGGGTATTTTATATTTCGGCGATGAAGAAAGAGGTCACGTGCTCAGTCATGTTTTTACGGTGCATGATTCACTGGCTCGTGGATTTCATAGAAAATACAGCATTCTTATATTAATGAGAGATAAAGTTAGTTTGAAAATATCAAATAATGTTTCATTGTCACATTTTATTTTAGGTACATTTATTGAATGGTTGGCCAGGCCTCCTAACTTACATGAAGGATGTTATTTCTGTTTTACAAAAAAAGGCTACTCTTGTAAACGAAATTGAACAACAGCAGAGGCTTCAGCGCGCTTTGAGACAAGTCCACACTGATTCGAGTCGGAACGTTCGGTCCCTGCCACAATTGACTGGGTTACCGGCAGTTTTTGGCCACTTGCATTCGTGGTTTTGTTGCATGCTTGGTTATAAAGTGGCCATTGAAAAACCAACAGTAGCCCTGTCATTGTTTCCAACACGTTCACCACTTTATTTGAGGTTATTGTCTCATCAAATGAGTTCGACAGTTTTTTCTACTGCTTGTTATTGTACTTTAACTGGCGTTGAAGTGATCTGTGATTCGGAAGTTCGCGATGCTTTTCGAATATTGTTGCCGGAGGATTGGGAAATTCCAAAAAATCAAAATGTGACCTGTAAGATGAGTAAAAACTCAGAAAACATCTGGCAGGTTGATTGGCCGGGAAATCTACCACAGAAACTGCCAACTTTGCAGTCTAGTGCCGAGAAAGCAATGAAAAGCTATAATTTTCAAATCTCTGTTTTAGAAGAATATTTAAATTCTTTAGTCGTGCGCTGGCTACATATTGCTCAGACTTTAAATTGGTGTCAGATAAAGGATGAAAAATTGTTGCAAGCCTTCAATGTACAGAACCACGATTTGCCGCTGCTTGCTTATTGGTCTTCGCAGTGTCCCTCTCCCGAACATAAGGAACAATAACTTTTGTGTAGTGGTTGCCTATATAATATTTCAGATGTGAACTGAACAATTCAAATAAGTTTGTGCGCACACCCACGCAAAATTTGGCGATGTGTTTAATTAGTTTTAAGATTACGATTCAACTGAAAATTTGAAATGATAAAATCAATATTGCCTTAGAAAATAATCTTTAATTTGAATAACCAAAAACAAAATAAAGAGACAACTTCAATAAGAAACAAATGACGCAAATGACGTTTTTTAAACCAAATATTAGAGAACAAGTTTTCCTATGAATACGGTTTTTCACACACATGTTTCTTTAAATTATCATGTGTCACCAAATATTTGGTGGCACTTACAAATAATAAAATATATAAAATAATTTATCGACAATTGCAAAAGTACATGCAATTTTCACAGTATTTTTTTGTACTCTTAAAAGTTGAAAACTTTTGTAGCATATTTAACACATATTTTTTGAAAAGTGCTTTGGTTTAAATCAATATTTGTTAATTTATGAGCTAATCTCGGTGGTTTCGATCTATCTGAAATGTAAAAATTTTGAATATCTTTCCAAGGTGCATTTTTATCAAAAGGGGGAACATCAAAGAAATAAAAAACTTTTTCATTTACAGCAAAGTAAGGCTTTTCAGCTGATACTCGCAAGTTTTTAGTTGATTCTGTCAAATTACCCCCTTGGTCTGTTACAACTGCTTTTACATCGACAAGACATTCTACTTGTAACTTTTCTACACATTCAAATACTATTGACTTCAATTTCTCGACTTCAATCTCTAAACTTTGCTTAAACTTCCTTTACTGATGTAGAGGAAGCGGCAAATTTCATTTTGAAACTTAATTTATTATAATAAAATACAACAAAAATCATATTACAGTACTTTCAAAGTCTTATGATGCATTCACTTCTTCGATTGTAAGGTGAGCTATAAACCTCAAACGTAACTGAAGGGCAGGCCTTAGCCTCCTCACAACACTTTCCAGTTCCTTTTTCATGCTGTCACCAACAAACATATACTTAATATGATACAAAAGATCGCAAATCGGTTCCATGTATTCTAAATGCGTTTGCACGCAGTCAACCTGTGCTAACAAGTCATAAAGGGTACTCGTTAATTCAACTATTGCCATATTAAAACGTTGCAAAAACGGCCCTACAAGATGGCAAATGAACAAAAACTGCGGTTCCGAGCGAACAATCGCAGGCAATTTTTCGCGCACCCAACGTGGAACGCTGGCCATTTGTCCAGGCCCTGCGTGGTGCCAAGTAGAATGTGCGAGTGCTAAGATGTAACTATATTTATTATGTAATAAACCGAAATGAGTTTCTTCAAAACTGAATAAACGAAACGGTAAACAGTCACAAGTCCAATTTTCAAGTTCGATTATCGTTTCTGTCAAACGGTCGTGCAACACACCCCAATAACTGGCAGGTAGAGCTGCTAACAACAGTCCGATTGCATTGATCCATTGGCGGATGTCTGCAGACGGTATAGCTGTGTAACCACGTATTACAACATCCAAGAGGCCTGATGCAACGACATTAGGACCCACCGAAAGGGCCATCAATTCTACGCAAGACGTGTAAAGCGCATGCGCT
The DNA here is from genome assembly GCA_949768715.1 of Dascillus cervinus. Taxonomy (NCBI): domain Eukaryota; kingdom Metazoa; phylum Arthropoda; class Insecta; order Coleoptera; family Dascillidae; genus Dascillus; species Dascillus cervinus. Next base: position 5,144,748 of record OX458317.1, read on the forward strand.
CCCGCATTGGGAAATTCGTTAAAACGCCAATCAGTGGTTGCATTTATGCAAGTGCCAGTCAGGACATCAACCATGTGCCTTACTAACTGCACGTAATAATCTAATTCAGGCACCCACATATCTTCAGGAGAGCGAGTGAGATAGTTTTGGTACGGTTCGGAGAGGTTACTCTTCAAACTTCCCAGAACGGCCCCGACCAATCGTCGTTTTAAAGGCGGTCGGTCGCGCAAACGGCTCTCATAATAATGTAAAGTGTTGTACAAATAGGTCACAGGCCGGTCGTGAAATTTGTACAAGCATCCCAGGTGTTCCAGAAGGTGTTCAAGACTTTTGGTAACTTGAGGAATTTCCAAGAAACGATGGACGACAATGTCAAAAACGGGAAGAAACCTCAAACACACGTTTCCAAAGTAGGGATGATATCCGCTTCCTTGTTCTTCCGGTGCGAATTTTTCTGGATAATTCCTGTGAAATTCGAGATGTTTCTCGTGCCAGTTCACTTGGTTCCAATGATCTGGTGAATTGTCTTTCACGAAATCATTGACTCGATTTCTGAATTCGGTTGCTTTCAATAACACCAGTTGGATTATGAAGGAACAGACTTGTGCTTCACTTCCTTCTTGGGTTCTCAGGGCCAAGCACAAAACCAATCGATCTATCGTGACAATGTTGTACTTCCAGATCATGTCGTTGATGGTATCGACGCACTTGTTGACGTGCTGACCTCCTGGGGAGTTGCTGAATTCGAATACCAAACAGTCACAGAATTTTCTTAAATGGGCTGAAAGTGCACGAGCTCCAATTCGTTCCAAAATCCTAAACCAAAAATGGATTAGACCATTTATGGCCAAAGGTGTGTAAACGTGCACCTTTGTTTATTTAATTTTTTTGATGGACAATCTTTTCAAAAAAACTTCTTAACTAACGCATTTCAATTAATATTGAAGAAAAAATGTAAAAAAAGTGATAGTTTTTATTGTCTTGGAACCCGATTTCAAGTTAGAGTTGCGATGGTGCAAATCGGTTACCATGGAAACTGAGCATAAGTATCTAGAATTTAATTTTTAATTTCGTGACCTTATTTTTCTAGAAATCATTCAAAAAACAAATCGTTGTATTGAGTGTTACGAAATTTTTAGGAAAGCCGTTTTTTTTTGAAATTTTTACGCAGTTAAAACACGATAATTGGCAATCTAATGTCATTATGACAATCTTTTTTAGAATGTTAATTGAAATTTTCAAAATACCGTATTTTCATTGGCGGATGTTAGAAGTGATGTTAATGATAACGAAAAAAAAAATTGAGACTTAACATCGCTCTTAAGTCAAAGTCTAACATTATAAAAGTTCCAGTCAATCATCTGTATATAAAAACCATACTCACTTATAAGCTATGGGACTGATATGATCAGTTTCTAGCAACATCTTCCACAACAAACACAGGAATAAGGGTGGCGCACCAGCCACTCCAAAATGAGTCATGATGTCATTTTCGTTGTTCATTGAAGCCCATTTTCGATATTCTTCTTCGACCGCTTTTTTGAGCTGCTGTTTGTTTTCTTTCGGTATCGCATGTTGTGTGAAAAAGTCGGCCAAAGCACGGGGAAAACATTCCAACGAATGCGGAGCCCAAGCGTGAGGTGTGCTTTGAACAACAGTAGCCAGCAATTCCTGGCACCAAGATCCATCAGTACCGGTGACATGAGCAGCTCTGGCCAAGGTGAGCACGAGGGCACGATTTAATTCTTCAGATTCAGCCGATACAAGAGTTTTTGGTTCACTTAAAAACCTCGACAGTTCAGGTTGCACTTCACCACTTCCTAGTCCGGTGATGAGTCTCAGGGCGGTGGATTCAACACAAAGGTGCAATTGGGTTTGATTCGCTTGTGGAACCGCAGCCAAGGAGTGCAAGTGACTGAGTAGTTGCACTCGGTAGTGAGGATGGATGTGATGCATGCGATAACTGAACATTTCCAGAAGTGTGTATAATGTGCCCCAAGCGTGTGATTTATACACTGTTGGTAACAATTGACTAATGAAGCCTTTGATTCCCAACGACTCAATTTCTGTGTAAACTAATAACCGACTGTAGGTTTCCACTAAAGCAGGAGCTAATGGTGCTCCAGATTTAGCCTGCGCTAATTTTATGACATGAGTGACAATACTGTGGATTAAACTCATCTTTGAGTGCACTGTGAGCGAATCGAGCACCGCCATGCTCAAAGGAGCAGTTGGAGGTGTGCTACATTTGGAGCTTCCTTGAATAGTTTCAACCAAAGCTGCCATGGGTTTGCTGAAGTAATCTTGGTTGGTCGAATAGGCATTGCAGAGGAGGGCAATGCGATAATCATTGCCCATAGCCAATGGGGTGTTATTTGGCGGAACTAAATGTTGCAAAAAATCATGGTGGACACGCAACTTAGCCGGAACTTGCCAACTTATTGTGGCTTGTTCCGATTGTGCCTTCTTCATCAAATGTATCCAGATGCAAGTCATTGCCATCTGCCTGGTGCAGAGAGGCTCATTAAAATCTGGTACAGTTAGAGGAGGTTCCAGTTCTGGAAATAGCAATTCGTACAGTCTTAACACTGGGAGAAAATTGGAAAGGGGGTTTCTTTGAATTGACCCAGAGATGAATTGTAACAGAACCCACATCAGTTGATCTCGCCCCCTTCTCAATTCTTTGCCTTGCAATTTTGCATGTAGAGCAAGTACAATGTTAGGAAAACTTGCAAATTGGAACAGTACAAAGTAAATCAATTGGGAGGAGAGATGTAACCACAATCCTTGAGTGGCCCCATCGTCACCTTCAATCTCACTCCTTTCCATAGCCAGCACAATCAATTCTACCAGTTGTTCTTCCAGTGCCGCACAATGCTGTTTATGTTGCTTTTGCAGACCTAACATACCACACACCATATCGCGACTGTAAGGTTGTTCTAGAACGTATCGCAACAAGCCTGTTTGCTTATTTAACAGCTCCGGTACGTACGGTAAGGTGCCTTTCAAGTTGAATCGTAAAGTTGTTGGGTCTAATTTCCAAGGATTGATGAGGTGTTCAGGACAGCCACTGTGTTCCACAACCGGCCTCATTTCGGTTTGGCCTATGATCGATACCATCTGCGCACAAGCACGAAAACTGTTCACATAGTCAGAAAAAAGGGTGGCCAAGCTCCAATGAGGACAATCCGGATATGCTTTTTGAAGTTCATTTACAAGTAAATATCCGGGTAAGAGGCAGGCATTTCGATCCATGATGTGCTCGGCAAGTTTCAGTAAAGCTTGCACTTGAGGTTGCAATCTTATATCGAGACAATGTGGCAACGTTTTTGCCTTCTCACAACAGCCCTTCATGATCTCACGCACGCCTTTGTATTCCACACAGTCGATTATATTTCTCAGTAACTTGAACGATTCCAACCAGAAAGTCTGATTTTGGTACTGTAATTTTTCAAACCCGATTACAACCTCACAAACGACCCTTGCGGAAACGGTCCCATCTTTTGTGATCGCTTCCAGAAGTTCCATGAGCAATTGCAAGCATCTGTACGAGGCGGTGAGGGCGAAGGATAAATATTGTCTCAATGCTTGCTCGAGTTGTTCCGAAGATGCATTTCTGAAAACTACAGCCAGTTCTTGCTTCCATCCTGACACACTATCGATTTCGGTCGATGGACGATGGATTAAAAAACAGCTAAACGCCTCTTCGATTCCTTCAGAACGCTGAATATTATTTAAAACATTTGTGATCCCTTCGTACATTTTTACTTAATCAAAATTCAAACTAACCTCACATAACTACTTGACAACTAAACAGGCATCCAACATTAGTATTATAATTTTCCCAACACCAACTTTTTTGAAAATTTTATTATTAGCGAGGTTATGTACAACAAAATTTCATTTATTATTCTTAGGAGATATTTAAGCAACTCATCAAAGTAAGGTAGAATTGGTTATTCCTTCTTGTAATATATTGATAAATTTACAGGAATCAATGGAAGAGTACCGTGGGTCTGGAAGTTCATGCACAAATTTCATCGAATTCCAAACTGTTTTCAGCTTCCTCAATAGAATTTGCAACCGCAATTAATAATAATGTTTCACTTTTTGATAGTTCCATTCCTGGTACACTGCCAGTTTGCAATAAACGGTGCGTTGAAGCCGGTGTGCTAACAGCTCTAGCATTAAATTGCAGAGTCAACCCGGTTTCATACTTTGATCGCAAACATTATTTTTATGCTGATATGCCGGTATGTTTACAATACATTTAATGAAAGTCATTAATATTTTACTTTTAGGCGGGTTATCAAATAACCCAGCAAAGACTGCCGTTAGCTAGCGATGGATTTATTCAGTTTGACACTTGGTCCTCGGGAAAAAAACAAAAAGCTCACACGAACAACGTTCGTTTAAAACAACTTCAGCTAGAACAAGACAGTGGAAAGAGTCTTCACGAAACTGACAGAAGTTTGGTGGATTTAAATCGTGCAGGAATTGGGTTGATGGAGTTGGTGTTCGAACCTGATCTTGCAGATGGCGAGGAGGCAGCTGCTTTAGTTAAAGAATTAATTCTCATCTTGCAACGTTTGAATACCTGCTCTTGTAAAATGGAAGGTAATTAATTTTACAATGAATGCAGTTTCTTAAAATATATTTAGAGGGTGCCCTTAGGGTGGATGCCAACGTGTCAGTGTCTAATACAGACCAACTTGGAGTCAGAACCGAAATAAAAAATATAAATTCAGTTCGCGGTGTCGCAGGGGCCATTGCTTACGAGATTAAACGGCAAACTGATCTATTGAAAGGTGGAAAGTCGGTGATTAATGAAACCAGGGCGTGGGATGCTCTTCATAAAGTGACAGTTGCCATGCGAGATAAGGAAGAAAAGCAGGTACAGTGTGATCAAATACTTTTATCCTTGAGAAAACTATGAAATTATTTTTTGTCAATGTGGACAGTGAATAATGTAACCTTCAACTGCCAAGCACTTTACTGCCAACAAATAAAAAAAAAGCATTTGATCATTTGGTATTTATTAATTTGTAATAGGATTATAGATATATGCCTGAACCCAATTTGCCTCCTTTACACATTGGTGTGGACTATGAACGTCCAGGTTTAATTTGTGTTGAAGAAATCAAGAGGAAGATGCCTGAACTTCCTGACAAAACTAGAACACGCTTAAAAAATGATTATGGGTTGTTGACGGAGCAAGCTGCAATTTTGGTGGTGAGTTTCGGCGATTAAGTTTGTTGAAAATTATCATTCGTGCATTTCAGAACGACCCTGCTTTGCTAAACATGTTTGAAGCTGTTGTAAAAAGGGATAACATAAATTCAAAACTTTTAGCAAATATCATCGCAAATGAGTTACTTACAATCATCAACAAGGAGAAAATAATTCTAAATGATTTGTAAGTGGCATTGTGAATTTAAATTTTATTGATTAAAAGCGAATCTGTTTTAGAAAAATAAATTTGGAGCACTTGGGAGAATTGGTGGACTTGTTACAAAACAATGTTATTAATCGTTTGACTACAAAAATTTTGTTGCAGGAAATAATAAATGCAAATAGCAGTTTACCATCGAAGGTAGTTTTTGCCAGTTTTGTAGATTGTTTGTGAGTTAATTATTTGCAGATTGTGCGGGAACAAAATTTGGCTCAAATTACTGATAAGGAAGAACTTTTGAAGCTTTGTAGAGCAGTGGCCGATGACAATCCACAGGCAGTTAAACAGTATCTGAGTGGTAAAGAGAAAGCATTTTTTGCCCTTTTGGGTAATGTTGCTGTAAAATCTAATCACAGGGCGGATATGGCACTTGCCTCGCATATTTTAAAGGAATATTTACGTAATAATTTTAAATAGTATTAGAAATAAAGTTTGTTTTTCCTTCAAAACAAGGTGCATCATTACCTATCCACAGCTTTTTCAAATTGAGACCAATCAGTTTCAAAATAAGATTAATCAATTTTAACTGAAACAAATCGGTTTCAAATTGAGACCAATCGGTTTCATACTGAGAATCAATTTCAAGCAAACAAATCCATTTTAAATTAAGAACGATCAGTTTCAAATTGAGATGAATCAATTTTAAGCTGAAACAATCCGGTTTCAAGATGCGATTAATCAATTTCAAACTGAAACAAATGAGTTCTAAATTGAGAACAATCAGTTTCAAATTGTGCCGCTTTATATGGAAACACCTATTATCCACTTACCACATACACACAGTAGCGTGCGAATTAAATATTTTGGGGCTGCATATACCGACTGTTTATGCATTAAATTCATTGTTATATGGTAGGTCACACACAAACAGATATACTGTGTACAGTGTTAATAGGTACGGGTTGGCGGTAGTTTGCTCGGTACAATCGGCACAAAAAGTGTGTTTATTATAAGAAATGCGAGAAGTTTAAAGTGTTCTTTGAGTCAACAATGGATATAAAAGCATTTACGTATAATTTGAAACCAATAGTGACACTTGCGCCTAAGAGTAGTTTTCAAGTTTCCATTGGTAATTTAGTTTCGCGCCTAAAATTTAGTTGACATTTCCAGAGAACTTCTGAATGTGGTGGCACTGTACAAAAAACTTGCGTATTTTGTTCCTACTTTGCAAAAATAGAAACGAATCACATATTCCTTGAGTATCGAATTAAATAGCAGCTGTCATCACCTATCATTCGCAATATGGGATCTTTGTTGGTCAAATTTTTACTCCTGACTTGGAAAAATTGGATCATAGAGATAAGGCATTGCTGTGCAATGGTCACACAAATTATTGTTATATGTCTAGTGTTATTACTGCTATATGGACTGCGAAGGATATTCAATGCAGGACCAGTGCAACCGGAATACGGCATACACGCACATCCACAACAACAGAGGGACGCACAATCCAGAAATGAAAAAAGTTTCAAATGTGAAAACAGGTTTGATTGTTATTGTTTTTATTAAAATTTAATAAAACCAACCCCTTCGATACTATTTTACATTGTTATAATTTTAAAACTCGTATTTATCATTTGTTGACCAAAATTTTGAGGGTACTACCATAGTCTATGGAGAGGTTCTAATTTACAAAATAACTACCTCTATATAGTAACACCCTTAAGATTTGTTTGATTAAAAAAAGGTAAAGGCGTTGACAAATGAATATGATTGCATTCATCACAATTTGTTACCACAGATTTATTTGTTGGAAAGCCTTTAGGCCACACACGTTGTGCTTTATATCAGTTGATATATTATTCAAATAAACGACTATAAACTTGGAACCTTGTCTTAGGCAATTATCTTGGTCCCCGAACGGCACACTTTTATCTGAATTAATGAATACATATTGTAAGGAGCTGGAATTAAATTGCACTGGATATAAAAATAAGAGAGAGTTAGAAACTGCTGCCGAAAAAAGTTTGGAGTACTTTGATGGCATCGAGTTTGATGATGAACTTTACGACATGACATCAGAATGGCCAAGAGATATCAAACTCACATTTAGGTATATGCTTTTAAATGATTTTTACAAAGATTATTTAACATACTTAAATTAATTTTTGTAATTGTTGTTTATGGTTATTTAAATTCATTATACAGGCTGACCCTAAATATCTGTGATTGTGTTATCTAATACCTATTTAGGGTCAGTCGGTACAATTTTTCTTAAATATAATTGAGAAGTTGGTGGTATTATTTTCGTTCTTTTAGATATGCTATTATGAAAGACGCAGTTAATAAAATGGATTGGCACGTAAAGGATCAATTTCGATTTTTAACTAAACGTGATACGAAATTAAATAGTAAGCAACTTTTGTAACTTTGAATTAATTGTATCTTTCAAATAACCGGCACAATTAAATATTACAATATATAACACACACAATATTACAATTTGTAAGGTAAATTAATTAATTAATGATTGGAATTGTGGAAAAGTCGGAAAATTTTTCCGTTCCGTTCAGGGTCGGTACTTGCTCCATTCGTCATTGCGAATACAATTAATGACGCTTCCTCCTGAACGTTTGGGGGAAGTAACAAGTTCTGTACACAACACTTACGCACAACACTACCAGCGTCAGTATGGTCTGCACCAACTCTGTAACCTGCATGCGGGCCAAGTTGTGCTTTTAATGACCAACACTGGCTGCAACACACTTTGGCACCTAAAGAGGACGAAATATGCAGATATAGAAGCCCTCTAGAGTTACATATATTTTTTATTTTATATTTTTAGCGTACGAGTCGAGCTGTTTCTTACAGATGGAAGTTTTTTTGATGGAAAAAATTTATGTGTTTTTAAAAAAATCAAAAGGCGAGAAAGTTCCATCAACGATGTTTAATGTAATGCCAGAGGAATTTCCAAAACCGAAAAAACAGAAGCCCAGCTTGGATGATGGACAACTAGAACTAACTGTGCTCCTAACTTTCTTAATAATCATTCCCCTCTCGATATTACTGCAGTCCGTTATTATAGAGAATGAACTACAAATAAAGGTGAGATGAAGATACCTTAAAAAGAATTTTTTAAACAAAGTGATTCGTAATGAGTGTAAAAAACATTACCAGTTTATTGGGGAACCCGTTTTGAGCCATGAATGCCATATGGACATAGCTCACATTGGAGGGAGGTATCTTGAAACCAATATGGCATCACGTGTATTATTTGGAGGTGGTCGCGTTATGGTTTAAACAGACAACATCCAATAGGTTCATATATTTATTGCTTGTAAGGATCTCTCCAACAAACTAAGAAATTGTTTTGCACATTGAGAATCACAGCTTTTAACTAAATAAATTAATGGCCAAATTTATTTAGGAAGTCATGAAAATGATGGGTCTTCCTAATTGCATCCATTGGATGGCTTGGTCTGCCAAATATTTCGTTACGGTTTTTCTAATATTAATATTATTCATGGTTTTCTTCAAAGCGCCCATACCCGAAACCACAGATTTGTGGTACGCCAATAGGTATGATGTCATAACTGTGTTTTTTTTCCTCTATGCTTGTGCAATAGTTAACTTCACGTACCTATTCAGCAGTTTCTTTAGCAGATGTAAGTATTTATTGGCTGCTGTGTTATGATAATGATTTTAAAATTGTAGCCTTTTTTGCTATTTTCGCTTATCTGTGGTACCATATTATGACGACTGTGACTTTGTCGACATTAATGCAGTCATCTTCGAGAAGTGTAAAATTATGTCTGTGTCTCTTATGCAATGTGGCATTTTTCTTCGGTATTGGCAAAATAGAAAATGCCAATAAGTTCAATCGAGGTTACTTTAAGTGGTTATTTTTCCATTTATATTTGAGAATGATTTTTCAGAGTTTGGTTTAAAAAATTGCAATTATAGAGATACCTACATCAATTACAACGACTTAACGATGGCAGAAGTACTGATAATGTTGGCGGTAGACACGATAATATATATTTTGGTAATTTTTTACATACAAGAGGTATTTCCTGGAGAATTTGGTGTTGCCAAAAAGTGGTATTTTTGTTTCACATTTGCTCTACCAAAAAGATGTATAAGATCAAATAGTGTGTGCTTATTCTTCAATAGTAAACATGATTGCAAACTGTTGATTTCAGGAATTGCTAATTTGGATGACACCAACACTGTATCGGCTGATAGTTATGAAGCAGCACCCCCCGATAAAAAAGTCGGCATACAAATAATAAATTTGCAAAAAACTTTTGATGGCAAAACGTATGCCGTAAAGAACCTGTCATTGAACATGTACCAGGATGAAATCAGCGTGCTCTTGGGCCATAACGGCGCAGGAAAAACCACGACCATTTGTATTTTGACCGGAATGTTTCGGCCCTCCAACGGTACGGCCATAGTGAACGGATACGATATTAAAACCGATTTGGACAAAGTGCGGAAAACTCTTGGTCTATGTCCTCAACACAACATACTGTTTAATGAGTTGACGGTAAAGGAGCATTTAGTATTTTATGGGTTGCTGAGGGGAATACGCTGTGGCCAACTGAAACAAGAGGTTAAGAGCTATCTAACAAAATTTCAATTTGTCGGGCAGGTCAGTGATAGTTATGTAAATACAAACAATAAAGTGTAAGTTAGGAAAACAAGCGATCAAAGCATCTGTCCGGCGGAATGAAACGTCGACTTTCTGTTATGTGTGCGCTGTTTGGCGGTACGAAAACGGTGCTTTTAGACGAACCGACCGCTGGCATGGACCCATCGGTGAGGAGAAAATTGTGGGATATTCTCAAAGCCGAACGCCAAGGTTTTTGATTTTGTTATTAAAATTAGTTGGCGCTAGAATTACTTCCATAGGTCGCACCATTCTTCTAACCACTCATTTCATGGACGAAGCTGATCTGCTAGGCGATCGCATAGCCATAATGAACGAAGGGCAGCTCAGATGCACCGGGACTGGTTTCTTTCTTAAAAAAAAATTTGGAGAAGGCTATCGGCTGGTAATTGATAAATCTCCCACTTGCAATGTAGACCAAATCACTCAGCTGTTGAAGAAAAACGTCAGTGGAATTGAGGTACTTTCTTATTCTTTATGGACTTAAATCTCGCATTGACTTCTTCGTCCTTTATTCCTTATTTTAAAAAATTGTTCAATGTCTACCAAATTGCTATTGTAATTTGTTTAATTTAGGTTCAAAGTGATGCCGGGGGTGAATTAACTTATTCGTTGCCTGAGAAGTACTCGAGCTCATACGGATCAATTTTGAAAGAGTTAGATGAGAAAAAGAAAGAACTCGGAATATCAAATTATGGAATATCGCTTACAACTATAGAAGATGTATTTCTGAAGTAGGTTATATTTAGAATGCTCTTAATTATGTATAATTACTTTATCATTTCACATTCTTTGTTTCTCAACGAAAAATTGATTGATCTGTGTTTGAATAACGGGGTTTCACTGTATGTATTTATAAACTATTAATTTTTGAAACGCGTTTTAGAGTCGGCAGTGAGACACAGGGTATCACCAAACGAGACGCAGCAAATAAGATTCAAAGAATTTGTAAGTACTTTCTTTGAGGATTACAAAACTTTGACTTTTCTTTCTTAGTAAGCAGCAGATCGACCAACCTTCCCAAGGTGACGCTGTGGAGAAGGCAGTTTGTTGCAATGTGGATAAAAATGTTTTATTCAAAACTGGGCTCGTTTATATTATTAATATTATTTTTTCTTTTACCCATACTGCAAGTTTTACTAACTTTTGGAAATGACGTTTTTCAAAGGGACAGTGATAATGAATTTGTGAACATATCATTAGCCAATTACCATGACCCAGTTGTTCTCATATCAGGTTCAGGACAGTACCTCAATGCCTATGGGAAGCTGGTGGAACTTTCTGGAGGCAGTTTAAAAGTTGTTGAAAACGTTTCGTCCTTTATAAATGCGATGGTAATTTTTTGAATTAAGAGTTTTATTAATTATTTATTACATTTTTTTTAAATTCACTTACAATAAATTGTGACTTAGTATCAACTGTCATAATATTCTACAGTGATACACATACTAATTATTGCTACCACCTCATTAAACATAAAAACACCACAGTAATGTTCACCACATTAATGTTGCAACGTATCCTGAACGTCTCTCAAGCGGTCAAGAATATATTGCAACGTCTCTGCGGAGTTTTGCTTTTAGTGGGGATATACAATATAATATTTTAACTAAATTAAATTAATTTTCACAAATTTATTTCATGATCAGTATAAAGAGGAAGACATGGAAACAGTTTACCGAAAATACATTGCTGGTGCGGAATTCTCTGGAAATAATATCGTCGCCTGGTACAATTTCGAAGCATACCATTCTTCGCCATTGTCAATTTTGCTTATATTTAATGCTATAATACAAAGCAAATATGAGGATCATACCATTAGTCTAGTAAATCATCCTATAGCTACCGCTACACCAGATCCGGTAAGCAGTTCTTGAAGATTCGACTGTTTTTTATGAGCAAATATCTTAGCATCAAAATCCCTTTGAAATGGGAAAATGGTCCTTCATATTGGACATATTTTCATTGCTTGGTGCAATTTTAATCTTATTTTATGTCATGGAACGGACCTGTAAAGCGACACACTTACAGTATTTGTCCGGAGTGAATCCACTGATCTTCTGGAGCGTGGCATTCTTATATAATTTTATATTAGTTACGCTCGTAATTATCATGACTCTGACAATTGTGTACTGTATAGAAAAGGCCTTCTTCGAGCTGTACGATATGAGTAAGACTTAATTGATTCAACTTTGAAAATCTGCACGTAAAAGTAATTAGATTCGATTTATTCCGATTTTGAACGAACCAATGATTATTTACAGACATCGAGGTAATCACTAAACTTAGGCCATCCTCCACTGCCGTTCTTGAAAATCGCAATTGACCGAAACTACGATATTTATACAGGGTGTGTACGAAGTGATGAAAGAACTGCTCGTAGCCATATTTTTTTAAAAATCTTGGTCGAAAATCTTAATACTAAAATGTTTTACCATGTTTCTTATGTTCTCACGGACCATTTGAAGGAAACGTACATTTGACTACACTGTAGCCCACACAGGTGTTACTATGCATGGTAGATGACATTTTTATATTAGAATTTTCGACTAAGAATTTTTAGAAAAATATCGCCAATTCGTGCTAATTCAAGCACACCTGTATAGAATGAACACAAATGAATGTGAAATATTAAATTTGCCGCCTATCATAAATTGTTCAATTGCTAAAATCCTAAAACAGGCTTAAAGTTAACAGCTAAGAATTGTCAAAGTGACGTTTCTGAAACTTGCTTACATGATGTAGAGCAGGCGGCAAAATTCACAGCTAACCTAACTCAGTGGTGTCCGCTCTGTTCTTGTTCGTTACTTCTAGGCCTCACTGTATAATTTTTTGTTATTTTTAGTGCGGTTGAGTACATTATTGCTGTTGGGTGTTTATGCATATTTAGGCTATATTTATGTGCTGTCTTTAATATTTACATCACCGGGATGGGCGTTTATAGTAATGTACACTACAAACATGCTTATGGGTAAGGATATTTTTATTTGTCGCGACTAGATTTGTAACCAATTACTTTTCAGTTCACTCCGCTGACTACATCATGCTTATAGTGCTTGCACTTGTAGTTCCTGATGAGTTAAACGGGTTAGATGATGTTGATCCTTATCGTAAAATATTGTACTTTCATCCGTTGTACATTTTGAAAACAACATTTGTCAAAATTGACAACGCCAACAACATGGCATTAATTTGCAGAGAGATGTGTAAAACAGATCAATCTTGTTTGGCCCAGGTGTGTGCGATGAACAACATGTGTTGTGGTAAGTAAGTTGATAATGATGCAAAATAAGTCTGTGGAAACGCGGATTTTATTCCAACATGGCGGTATTCTGAAAATTAGGTAAAACGGTACTTGTATAAGAATAATTTAGAGCTATGGTCAATCAAGTAATTAGAACCATTAAATATTAATGTTCTTGTAAAGTAAGGTTTTGTCTTGTCAGTTTGTTATTTTTGGGAATCAGCTGAACGGAACAATAAAAATTGCAGTGTTGCAATAAGTAGGTACAACTATTTTTTTGGGAGTCGATTTATGCTGAAGTGGTGCAATCGGCTGATTACCTTTATCTAATAAAGGTCTTTATTTCAGGGATTGGCAAATTTGCATGGAAGCCTCCAGGTATAGGAAAGTACTTGGTGATATTAGCAACAGTTGGTACAATATATTTTCTCTTTTTGCTTTTGTGGGAATTATATGTACTACGTATAATCGGCTACATCATAGGCTATGTGTGTAGAGGTAGAGATATTCGAAAATTGGAGGAAGACGACGACGTGATCGCCGAAAAAGATAAAATTAAAAACATGTCTAAGAAAGAATTGCGTCAATACCAAGTAACGATGAGAAATCTGTCTAAAAAGTATCGCTGCAAACCTGCCGTTCGGGGACTTTACGTGGGCATCAATAAAGGCGAATGTTTCGGCTTGCTCGGAGAAAACGGCGCGGGCAAAACGTCGACTTTTCGAATGCTCACCTGCGATCTGAGCACCTTCCGCGGAAACGGTTGGGTTGCCGGCTGCAGCTTAAAAACCGGACAGAATGCCCTGCGTGGCAAGTCGGGATACTGTCCTCAGTTCGACGCGCTGTTCACCGAATTGACGGGACGACAAAATTTGATCATGTTCGGCATGATACGGGGCATATCGTACAATCAGGCCAAGGAACTGACGGCTATGCTGGCAGAGGAGTTCGGTTTCAGCCAGTATCTGGACAGGAAGGTTCGGAAATACAGCGGAGGAAACAAACGCAAGGTGAATGCCGCGATCGCCGTTTTTGCCGCGCCGGAAGTCGTCTTCTTGGACGAACCCAGCACCGGTAAGGTCTTCCTAGGCACGTTCACGAAGTGGCTTGCAATCTAAAATACCAGCATCAAAAACTAAAATTAATTTTGAACATAATAAGCCCAATTGGTTGAAGCGCCCTTCGAAACAATGAACACTTCGTGGACTTGCCGGCCGCATTCGTTCGAAGGTGGTAAAGTTGAAATTTCAGGGATGGATCCAGCGGCCAAAAGAAAAATGTGGAACATATTGTCGGCGCTGCGTGACACGGGGTCTGCAATAGTGCTCACATCACATTCCATGGAAGAATGTGAAGCGTTGTGTACGCAGGTAGGAATAATGGTGCAAGGAAATTTTAGATGTTTGGGAACGTCGCAACATATCAAAAGCAAATACTGCAACGGTTACGTGCTAGTGACCAAAGTAAAGAGGGATGATGAAGCCAAGTTACTGGCTAAACTAGACAACGTCAAAAAATTCGTGAAAAGCAACTTCACGAAGGTGGTAGTTAAAGAGGAATTTGGAGAGATGATCACTTTCTTCATCGAAGATAAAGATTTGACTTGTTCGAAATTGTTTGGCGTGATGGAGGGTGCGAAATCGAGCATACAGCTTGAAGATTACACGCTTTCGCAGAGTAGCTTGGAGCAGGTGGGTGCACAATCTTGTAGTAATTGAGGTCATTTATTTGTGGTGTTTAGGTGTTTTTGATGTTTACCCAAAATCAGGGAGAAGAAGCCGACTGAAGGATACTTTAATTTTTACAACAATGTAGACAAATAATTTTTATTTGAGAAATATATAGTATATCTGAGGAGGGTACATTATTTTTATGTCAAACACAAACATAGTTAATGTCGCGAGACAAACTTACATAACAAACCTGAGCTAAACTAGAAAACAATTTACATAAGGCACAGTTTCGGTTTTTATTTGCACAATTCAATTCTTGTTGCTCCAAAATGCGGCTGCTTTTTGAAAGTTTTCGCACCTCAGCTTCTCGTTTCTGTCCTTTCGGAGTTGGGCGAATAGCGTGGGGGGCGGCTTAGAGCATTTCGTTGGTGGAAGAAAATTTTTCGATTTCAATACCGGCGAAGACGGTAAGCTTGACACTTTTTTCAAGCTATCGTTATGGTGTTCTTTAGCCATCGACGACTGGGTTTTCCGCAAGAGAGAAGGCGAAGGCGGGCGAAATTTTGTGACTTCGTTTCTTGGCAAACTTTGACTCTTTGATCTGATGGGGGTTGGTGATTTTGGGGGTTTTAAAGTGAGTGTTGGGGGCGTGCCTGATTTGTGCCTGATCGGTGAGGGTTCAGGTGATTTGTTGGAAGAGACAGTTTCGTCTAATTTATCAAATTTTTTGATAAAATTGGCGACTGTATTTGGTTTCGGTGAGGTTCTTAGGCCGATTGGCGCGATAGGTGCCTTTGCTGGAAATTATAAAAAATTATTTTACTGATTATTCAAAAATTGTTCAATAATACATAGAGTTGATATGTGAGGACCAAATTTTCATTTAATCAATTGGAAACTTTCTCAAGATACAGTAAAGCCTATCTATCGGGTGTTCAAAAAATCGTAACGTCCTGAACTACTATGGATTCTAAAACGTGGGTAGCTCTACGTCGAATTTTATGTAAAGTTATGTTAAGTGGCTCCACGAAATTTTATAATCAGTAATTGTTATTCACGCACAAAGCTCGTACAATTATGCGTTTCCTGTATATTTAGGTAACTGCATTATTGCATTTCTACGTTGCCTCCTTTTAGTCCTTACGTCCGCTATATTTATTAATGAATTTGAAATGAAAGGACAATATGTAATCACAATTAACAAACAATAAAAAAATTTGATGTTTAAGCAAGCGCAGTGTACTTACCTTTGGACTTGTCTAATTCGTTTTGGCCATGATTTAATTCATGGATTAATTTAGATTTATTAAGTTCATTGTTCGTTATCTTATCGCTTACACCGACTAATTTTTGTTTATCGTCCGATTCACAGTCTTTATGATTTATGTCCTTATGCGTTAAACGCAAACATTTGCTTAAATTTGAATTAACATCAGTCATTGAAATAACGTCTCCATTCGTGGTCTTGTCGCATTCCTCCTCATTGATCGAAAATTTTTTGCCTAATAACGGCGTGGATGAATAGGAAGACGAATTCGACGCAAGAACCGAACAGTCACTAATTCCGCTATCGCTACGTTCACTACATATCCTATTGCGATTTAACTTTTCATTTTCTAGTTCCTCGCGAATGTCCTTGATTATTTTCAGCGACACCGACTTGTCGCCGAGCCCCTCATTCAAAATCGTGTTTTTTAAATTAATCTCATTCTCGTTGATTTCGTCCAGTTCTTCGATGTTAGTGACACACGCGTTATTAATAAGCACATCAACACTCGAGTTAGTGGCAAAATTAGGCAGTTCTTCTTCGTTGAGACTGGACATCCTCGACAGCGCAGCGCCTGAAATAGAAGGGCGCGGACTGCTTCCGGTCGAACTCGTCGCGGAACTGCGTCGACTGGCCGAAAGCGTCGCCATCCTCCCGAGAGCACGTATCGCATTTCCTGTTTTCTAAACAAACACACAAACGTACGTGCAAAAGCGAACACCACACCATGCGGATTACGCACCTGCCATTTCCGTCTTATTATAAACTTCTTCAGTTTGTCGGTGGATAAGACGACGGTGGTCTGATGGCTCTTCAAGTCCAACCATTTGTGTTTGAGGGCGTTTTCAGCCGACATGCGGTCCCTGAAATTGGGTGAAATTAATTAAAAGCTACAAAAATTGAAAAATTACTCTTTGCGCTTGACCAAAAGGGCCCCGATGAAGTCACGAGCGTCCTGACTGACGGCGTCGAAAGCCTCATCGTCGAAGTCAAAATAGGCTCGGGTGATGTTGGCGAAAGTTTCGGCGTCGTTGTCTCCCATGAACGGCGACAGGCCGGAAAGTCTGGAAAAAGACAATCAATTTTAATTCAGAAAATATCCACAGTAATTCAGCTAACTAATGTCAATTGTAGTTCAGAAAGTATCAATTGTAATTCAGAAAACGTTGATTGTACGAATATTTCAGAAAACGTCAATTTTAAATGTAATTCAGAAAGTATCAATTGGAATTCAGAATAGTCATTTGCACTTCAGGAACTGTCAATTGTAGTTCAGAAAGTATCAACTGTAATTTAGAAAACGTCAATTGTGGTTCAGAAAGTACTAAGTAAAATTTAGATTAGTCATTTGTATTTCAGGAAATGTTAATTGTAATTCAGAAAGAAACAATTGATTCAGAAAACGTTCATTGTATTTCAGAAAACATCAATTATGGTACAGAAAGTATCAATTGAAATTTAGATTAGTCATTTGTATTTCAGGAAATGTTAATTGTAATTCAGAAAGAAACAATTGATTCAGAAAACGTTCATTGTATTTCAGAAAACATCAATTATGGTACAGAAAGTATCAATTGAAATTCAGATTAGTCATTTGTAATTCAAGAAATGTCAATTGTAATTCAGAAAGAAACAACTGATTCAGAAAACGTTCATTGTATTTCAGAAAACATCAATTGTGGTCCAGAAAGTATCAATTGGAATTAAGATTAGTTATTTATATTTCAGGAAATGTTGATTGTACTTCAGAAAGTGTTAATTGTAATTCAGATTAGTCATTTGTATTTCAGAAAATGCCAATTGCAGTTCAGAAATTAGCAATTTCAATTTAGAAAACGTTCATTGTATTTCAGAAAACGTTATTATAGTTCAGAACTTTTGTTTTGTAACTCAGAGAGTATCAATAATTGTAATTTAGAAACGTTAATTGTATTTTAGAAAATGTCAATTGTAATTCAGAAAGTATCAATTGTAATTTGGAAAATGGTAATTGTGTTTTAGAAAACGTCAATTGTAGTTCAGAAATTATTAATTTTATTTCAGTAAATGTTACTTGTAATTCAGAAAATTATAGTTCAAAAATTCATATTGAGTACTCACAGGACATAGCAGATGACTCCAACCGACCACATATCCGATTCTGTTCCTATTGGTTCGTAGTTGATGATTTCAGGAGGGATGAATTCTGGCGTTCCGAACAAAACCCGGGTTGGATTGTCGGGATCGATTTTTTGGGCTAATCCAAAGTCGATTAGTTTGATTTCGTGTGATGTTCTGGTATGGCACATTATGTTTTCGGGTTTTAAATCCAAGTGGACTATACTTTGACTGTGCATGTAAGCGACGCCTTCACAGATTTGCGTCAAAAATAAAATGCAGTCTCTTTCTGTTAGTGTGAAGTCGTCTGCCACAACACGTTCGAACAGCTCACCACCGGAAATACTACAGCACAGTGGACATATATTAACATCTTGACAAGTTGGTATAATAAAAGTTGTGGTTATGCCCGATCCCGCACTATTTTGTTTTCGACAGCACATTTAAATACAAAAACCAGAAAATTGAAAGCAATAAATTACCTATTACTTGTACACTATAAATACACGAAAACGAATTAATGCGGGACCGGGCATAACTTCTTAGAAAAAAATTGACACTTACTATTCCGTGATCATTATTATTTCCCTAGGATTTTCAAAAGCGGCGGCCAGTTGAAGCAGTTTTTGGTGCCTCAGCAAATTCATTATGCCAATCTCATCGTGCACTTGCTTTCTCTCCTTAACCGTCCTGCATTTTATGAACTTGGCCGCCAGCTTTTGTGACGTGATTTTATCGTGCACTTTGTGCACAATGCCAAACCGGCCTTTACCCAATTCTTCCAAAACTTCGAAGCGGTTCTTAAACTCCTGCCCGGATTCCAAGGAGACGATTCGGGGTTCAAACGAGGCGAATGCATCTCGTTCTTGCAACTGGATGTTGTCTGATTCGAGACTGGGTCGACTGTGCCCGTGCACGTTCGTGGCCCTTATTTTGAAGACGTAAAAAGCTCCAGGTTGCAACCCGCTCACGTTGTAGCTGAGAGAGTGGCAGTTTTCCGCGGCCGTCGTCCAGACGTCGCTCCCGACGAGGGAATACTCGACTGCGAATCCCGTGACGATGCGCCCTCCGTCGTAGGGTGAGCTGCTCCAAACGACGGTAGCGTTGTCGATCCCGGCAATCACCGTCGGCTTACCGCCCGGTGGATCGGGCGGCCCTGCGAAACGAAACAATGAAAGTAAAATTACAACATCGAAACTGAGATGAGTAATATGAAAGCATTGCAAGACAGCATTCCTTGAGATGACCGGAACAGATAAACCCACATCGAGCACTTTAAAGAATGTCTTCCTTATGGTGCTCCACTCCAACGTGTTCCTTTATTGCTCGTCTTCGTTCATAAATTTCAATGATTTTGCCAGGTTTGGAATATCTAACAGCGACATTAAATTAGAGAAAAAGTCGACTGAAAGGGCAAAAAATTTTGACAGCCTCGACCGAATCGCTTAGATTGGTATCGCAAAAAATGTAATTAATTATGCTTGTTGCTTTCGGGTTTAGCATTTCGTAAATGCTATTTCGTGAACTTACCTTCTACTGACACGGAAGCGTAGTGGCAGTCCGCTCCCTGGGGGTTTTCAATGGATATGTCGTACTTGCCACTGTCGTCGGCGGTGATGTTCTGAAGAAGCAGGCATGAGATGCCGTCACTTGAGGTGATGCTGGTGCGTTCGTCGTTCTTGAGCTCACGACCCTACGGAATTTTAAGAATATTGAAATTATTGATTGATATTTTTATTTGAGGAGATATACTAATTATAGAAAAAGAAAATGCAGTGACAAATATTCAAGAGCAGGTAGCCCAGAGTTCAAAGCACGATTATCTCAACAAACTTTTCTGTTGGAAAATATTCTTTGAAAACTCGAAAATGGAAAAAAAATTAACTTTATGAAAATGTGAATCCTAACATAAGTCGAAAAAAAATAAAAAATGGACGTTTATGAAAATGTGCACTGCAATTTGCATGGTTTTACCTAGGAAAACCGACTTTTAAGATTCAACCCTTGTTGTAATCATTTGAAAACAAGAAAATGAAAAAAAAATTACTATAAAAATGTGGATCCTAACATAAGTCAAAAAAAAGAGACCTGAGCACACTTTATGAAAATGTACACTGCAATTTGCATGGTTTTACCTAGGAAAACCGACTTTTAAGATGCAACCCTTGTTGTAATCATTTGAATGCAAGAAAATGGAAAAAAAATTAAACTTTATAAAAATGTGGATCCTAACAAGTCAAAACAAAAAAAAATTGACCTGAACACACTATGAAAATGTGCACTGCAATTTGTATGGTTTTACCTAGGAAAACCGACTTTTATGATTATGATTACAACAAGGGTTGACTCTTAAGAGTCGGTTTGCCTAGGTGAAAGCATGCAACTTGCAGTGTGTTTGTTTTAACGTGTTTATACATACAATTTTTTAAACTAATGAATTTTGAAATTATTTAAAAAATATGTAGTTGAATGGACTCAGTGTTTTTATTCAAACCGAATCACCATTTCCAATGAAAATTCATTTGTACTCCTTTTGTATAAAAAATAGTTGTCACCTAAATTTAAGGTAAATACAGCGCTTTGGTTAATAAATGAATCCCAACTGATCAATAATGTATTTATACTGACAGTTATCATTGAAGCTTCGATTTTATAATTTAGTGACATAGTTCCTAATCTTAATTGATTGAACCCATTAAATATTAAATTTTACTGTTTTATAAAATAATTTAGATTAATTAAATTTAAATGAAAAAAAAATTTGTAAACGTCATTTAGAATTTTTTTATGGAATCAGTACAAACTGTAAGTTTGGTTGCCTATATTTTAAAAACACGTGGGATTCAAACTTCGTTGAAGACTTGTTACAAACGGATTTGGTTATGGCCTTTCAATAAACCTGTAGATATTGTATCAATAACTTTTTCTCCAGCAGTCTTAAAACACCTAATTTTTAATATTATTTTTGTGAGATAAGTTCGTTGTTTTTGTAAAATAAAGCGTTTCGCCACTACGGCAACATTCATTTTTAAAGTTAACAACTACTGCCACATCCTTACTCACACAGACACTTTTTTCCCAAAAACAACAACATAATTAAGTAAAATTACGACTACTCGGATATCACTCTGCTTATCAGTACTTTAGAATTTCTACATTTTGTACTTTGATGTGTAATCTTGGCTGGAGAAAAAATAGTATGTTTCATTCGGATTAAAAATTACCTTCTTTGACCTGTAATTTTGTATTCGCAAACACAACATTTGCTCGCTAAAAGAGACACTTTTAATCCTAATAAAATAATATACGATTTGAAAATGTTTTGCATTTAATGAATGCAAAATTTATATTTACCGTCTCTTTTGAAATAATTCAGTAATTACGTGGTCTACCATTTGCATGAATAATTCAACGAAATCTTAACGTTGGAATCACGTAAATGAATTGTTTTTCCCGACTTAAGTAGGTCCGTGGCTTTACTAATTATTATTTGTTGCTAGCAGCTATTTACGTAGTCTGGTGATTCAGGTAATACGCAATCGAAGCAACAGACCGTCGTTGAGTCAAAAGAATTCCAAATTACTGTATTTAAATTTGTGAAAACCGGAAAAGAAGTTTGTAAATTTTTGGAAGTTATGCCAGAATTTTTATTCGATTACATTGCAATAATTTTTTGATTATGCATTTTCATTATGCATTTCATTTCCGCCTTTCCATACAAAGTATAGTTCAGTGATTTTTCCATTTGTGGAAATAAACGAACTTACAATTTAATAATGTCCAACTATTTAACAGCCTCGTTCCAGAAAACAATTAAACTGCAAAATTTTGCGTTGCGTTTTCTGCCCCGATTCGCTATGTAAGGCATGCAATTAAAACATTGTTAAAACCAAACGATTAGCTGCAACATTTTTGAAATTATAAACAAGCCTCAAACTATTTGCTTTGCGAAATAACAACTTGAAGACTCTTCAAAATTAACATCAATATTTATAATTGTCCCAAAAAAGAAAGTGCCGCATAAATCACCAGGAACGGATTATTATAAACATATGCGCCGAGTTGAGCCACTTCGCCAATGTTTACAGCTTGCAACGTTCACATCCAAACCTCCTTATTAGGATTTTTTCATGCAGTTTACAAACAGATCGTAAAGTACCTAAAGCAGCAGTAACATAAACCTTGAAATAATGACAATTTTGATTGAATCAGCAAGTGCGTCAATTGATTACGACGCGAATATGTCGCGGACAATTTGCATATCCGTAACCTAATTGAGCGGTTTCTTGCCTTTAAAAAGAATTCCTTGCGCTATTATTTCCGTGACTCTTTCGGCGTGAATCACAGTGTTGTTTACACAATGTGAAATTGATACCTCGGACCATGGAAATACCGCAGTTTTGTCATGTTACTACGACCTTCATCACCACTGATCTACATATCCATCTCCTGCATTGCAATCGAAATTAAAAAAATTGTTATTCATTCTCCAGAAACAGGAGCGACAAAATTTCGCGATGGTGAATATGGAACATTTATTGTTTTATTAATCCAAAACAATTCTGTTGTAGACGGACCCTGGGCAGGAAGGAAAAAAAAATTTCGAAAGGCCACTTGATTATCTACTTATTCTGATTGCTGCAGCTAACTCCTTATCGAGCACTGAACTATAATTTTATCACCTAAAATATAAATATCACAACCTTGCCTAATTTTTTATCGATTTCTGCAACCGGTTCCAAACTATCATCTCTCAAATTAAAATTTAATTAATTCAGATCGTTAAGATGTGAAAACTACAACTTAATATCATAGTCCAGGCAAATTAAACAAAATAAAATGCAAATAGTACAAGCAATAGTTTATGTACTTTTGATTTTTTGTAAATGAACTCTTAGAAATAAGGGAAATAAAATCCCAACAAGTATTGCTGACGGAACATCCATTTTTAGACTAAAAACTACCTCCGTTACGGAACTAAAATATTTGTCAGAATAAGGTTATAATTAAATAACAAAAGTGTTTCCAACATTATAGTTGACGGAACATCTTTTTTGAAGTTTTTTGAAGTTTATCTTCTAAAGCGTTACTCAGACAAAAAAAAGTGAAGGCGTTATCTTGTTCTCCATAAAATTCTGCACAAAAATATTCTCAAAAGTTCCAAAAACGCTTCAGAATCCAAAATTTGACCTAAATGTTTAATTGAATGAGCCAAAACAAAATTATACGATTGTTCGATGTGTCATTAACTGACGTTTAGACAATTCTTAAAAGTACCAAAGTTCTAAATTTTGCCTAAATTGATTTTTAATGTAATTACGAGCCAAAAATAAAATTATACGAATGTCTATCGATGTTTTGACATTTTGAAGAGATTTTCAATACGAATGTAAAAATTCTTGAGTTCCAAAATCGTTTCAAATTTTGAAATTCTATTAATTTTCAATAGGTTCTGAAGCAGCGTTTCGACATTTTGAAAACATTTTCAACTGACAAAAAAATTCTTAAAGTTTCAAAAACGTTTCAAAGCCTAAAATATGATCTAATGTTCAAAAGGTCATAAACAAGATTTTTGCCAATTTGGAAAACATCTTCAGCTGTCGAAACAAAATTCTTACAAGTTCCAAAAAACGTTTCAAAGCCTATATGATCTAAATCAATTTTGAAATTCTATACATGTTCAAAAGGTCATGAATAGGGTTTTGACGTTTGAGAACATCTTCAGCTGTCAAATAAAAATTCTTAAAAGTTCCAAAAAGGTTCCAAAGCCTAAAATATAGCCCTTGTGTTTTATAGAAAATTGTGCAGAATTTTATGAACAATATGATAGTGCTTTAGTTTTTCGTCGGAGTAACGGTTTAGAAGATAAATTTAAAAAATCAGAACCTGCAGTTTCCTGAGATAGCCTTTGGTCCAAAGAAAAGATGTTCTAATGACAATTTTAATTGACCTTAACCATAACTTAAAAATTCTATAGAAATCAACTCCATGGTGAATAAGATCTTCTTTATGCCGAATTTTATGGAGAATATTTTGTCCTTCACAATATTTTTATGCAATTTAGAAACAATTGAGAAACACTCAAAATCAGTCCCAAAACGATAATGGCGGGAACTTTTTGTTCCTTATTTCTAACCTCATTTACTTCATTCCACAAAATAAAAAGTACATAAATTAATTGTTCTGAAGTCTAATTTGCCTGTTTGAAAATTAAGTCATTTAAATTTATCACAAACTGCCATGAATATGAGTAATTTTAAAATAAAATTAGCAGATTGTTGTGGTTGAGTGACTAAATAAAAAATTTAAACTTAGGTAGGTTAAGGTCGTTTCAGCCGAAGCTATATTAAGAATCGATCGATGACACTTCCATTTTCGTAGTTATTTATTTAATAAAATTATTTGTAAGCACCGACTTACTACAAAAAAAATATCAGAGTGTTTAGAAACTTGTTAATTTAAATAACTTAATTTTTCCACGTTCTCATTGAGTTATGCGGTATAACAGTTGTTTACTTTCATAATAATAAATATTTTCTGCAAAAAAAAACGAAAGTACTTCAGTATTCTTTTTGTGATCTGCCACACAACATATGGCGGCAATAATCTAGAACTCGCGGTAGTTACTTATTTTTTTGCAAAAAATAATTGATGAATAATAACTGCACCAATCGTAAAAAAATCACGTTCCAACAAAAAATTCGCTGACAATTTCACAACTTTTATCCAAGTCGTAAAATTACGAAAACTTACCGCTCTAGTCCATCGCACGTTGGGTTTGGGCCGTCCCATATAAGTGGCCTTAAGAAGCACCCGATCCCCGACGAGGGCCGCGGTGTCCTCCGGGCCCTTAATAATCATCGCAGGCTCTTCCACGAGGCCCTTCATGTCGCCGAGCACTTTCACCTTATTTTCCCTGTCATCCATAGACGAAACCGGATCACTTTTTTCGGTTAACTCACTGCCGATTAAATTGATGTCCGGTATCACGGTTAAATTGGCCGAACAATGAATGCACACCTGTTCTCCTTCGTTGAAATCAACCGAGTTATTGTTATCTGTGTACGAACTATTCGCGCGACTATTGTTATCTAAACTTGCGGACTTGCTTTCGCCGCGAGCAGATTCGAACAAATGTTCACTTTTTTCTTTCTCGGTGGGCAGTCGCGCGGTGCAGCTTACCTGTCCGGCGTCAAGATGTGTCACATTATTAATGTGGAGAATACTGACGTCGTCGTTTTCTTCCACCTGAACCGAAAATAGAGATACAATCACAAGGAAGTAAATTGAAAATCGATAAGATTAGATAAGTTAACTCTTGAATTTGCCAATTAAAAAATAATCTTTAATTGACTGTCGGAATCATAAATCACAAGCTTCAAAAAACTCAAACTCTCAACGGACCGTGATGAGATTTTATTAACAAATTTCTTGCTGCAGTTTAATCAGAAGCAATTTTCGACGTGGCAGCGATGAATGTAGAAACTTTAAGAAAGCAACTGCTTACAAATTTGTTTTTGAATGCGATTGGATGTCTTGTTTACAAGAATTCGTGGCATACCGGAATGACACTACTCCATATATTATTATGCGCACACTTTCTCGCACCTCGCACAATGCTTACCGCATATTTGTCCGATGGCATAATTGCTGCTCCGGCTATCTTCCACGAAATCAGCGGTTTTGCGCTAGATCGTATTCTAACGCAGAAGGAGGCTCGGCCACCTGGAGATGCTATCACGGGCGAGGGCGTTTTTATAAATTCCAGTTGAGGCCGTGCGTCTCTGTTTTCTATGTAAAAATATAAATCATTAAGCCTAGAAATCTTTCGAAATGATTTTCCGCTACATCGAGGTGTTACTGTAATAACATATTATAAAAAATCGCATAAAAATGTATTAATTCTACCAATGTTTGGAAAAGTGTTATATTTCGATACTCATTTGAGTTAGGAAAAGTTCGAATTTTCCTAACAAGTGCGGAAATAATATTTATCAAATTTATTATACTTACGTTTATTATTTTTGATCGTGATTTTAAATCTTAACAGTAACAGGTCTTAGTAGAAGTAGACGCAGACGTAGTATTTATATTAACTTTTTCCTTTTGGCCCAATATTTCGAACGCTATTTGAAGTTTATATTCAACAGGACTCACAACATACCCCTCCTTCATCAGCCAGTATCGTAGCAGACATTCTTCTGAAGCCGGGTATAGTTGGAAGTATTAGGTAACTTTAAAAATTCTGCAATCTTTTCAGGTCTCCAATACTATTTATACCAACAGATTGTTTCGTATATTATCCGCTTGGATGTCCAAGGAAGAATACGAATTTTTAATTGGCGAAGGGTAAAGAGAGGAATATTTTCAAAATATCTCAACAAGATTTGCACCTTTGATGTCGCCACAGAAAATTGTAAATTGTTTTCGCACGTTTAGCTTTGTGTTAGGAATCTCAATCAGTGTAGATAATCCCAAGTCTTTAATGTTTTGAACCGGAAGAAAAGTTAGTTATTCTCGTCGACATGCTCCACCAATACCAACAATCAAAACTACCTAGAAAAATAAACAAACATTTTAATATTTTTCGAATTTAAAATTTTAGCTTCATTATGAAGTAGGTTGAATCTTCTGCTATTTTTGACTTTATTAAGGCATTGATTTTCTTAGTATTGCCCTGTTGCCTCACTGTTCTCTTGCCTCATTTGAGTTAGGTCGCAAATCCTATTCTATATTTGCTTCTCTTTAAATTCCTAGTGACCCAAGTGAGATTCCTTTGTCTACTACGAAATGGGACACGTTTGAAAGTTGGGTCAAGCCACGTTATTACCTTGACACGAATTCTTATTTCCCTTATTTTTCAAAACTCGTTTTTTTCACTTGGGCCACTCTACTTCTGAGCGCTTGTCGTTGAATATCTTGATTACCCACTTGATTCCATCATCTAGTAACTTGAGGAATTCAGCTTGGAGGTTGTCAGGGCCCGGTGCCTTTCCATCCTTCATTTGCTTGATTGCCTTTCTTACTTCTACCGTTAGAATCTTTAGGCTGGTTTCAACTTCTGTCTGGAACAAGTGTGGTCTTTCACCATGAAACATCTGTTCTACATATCTTTTCCAAGCGTTTTGACTTTTTCTTTATCAATTATTACATTCCCCTCCCTGTTGACCAGACAATAGGTTGTTCTTGTTTTACATTTTCCGATGACTTCCTTGACTTTCTGGTAGACATTAAAGCCATCATATTTCGTTTATTAAAAGCTGTCAAACTTGCAAACTTCTTTATGTCGATAATATTGTCCGCAGCATTGAATATATGCTCCACAATGTAAAGCTCTTGTAGGCTCTGAATTTTTGTTCGAATTCTGCTTGCTAATAAAACTCCTTGAATGATAAATTTCACTCGCTTTTCTTTACACCAGTTTAAATACTTTTCTTTCAATTTCGCAGGTAATAAAAATTGAATAATTAACGCAGCTGATTTTTCAGTATCAGGCGATTCACTTATATCAGACATCTTTCACAATGTTTTTCTCAATTTTGATTCAGTAAAAAATTGAAACTAATTAAACAATTGTGTTTTTTAACAGACAAACTCGTCCCAAAAGAACATTATCCAGGAACTAAATCAGAATTCTTGACCCAACGTTTTAATTTATAAATCCCAAATAAAAATATTGAAAATAATATCTTACTTTAATATCTTTTCCAAACATTAGTAGAACAAATCGCACGCCTAGTACGGAAAGTTTTACTTTTCTAACTTAATATGCAAATAGCTATTTTATGTACAACTGCAATAAAACGCACTATTTATGTCAGTTTTATAATGCTAATAAAATAATAGCTATTTATGTAACAAGTGCATAATATAAATATGGACTCGTTGCATAAATAGTCATTATACGATTTTATAAACAATTGTCAAACAGTTAATTTTTATATTCCTCAAGCCAACTTTCTTTTTAAAAATTTTAAGACATTGGGGTATCGTTATAATAAACGACTATGCATCAGTTAATTGATAATAAATATTCAATGAGACGTTAATTAATGGATGAGGTGAATGAAAGTATTTCGTTTACGAAAGGATGTATGATTCAGTGGCACAAATAAGGATTAAAGGCCGCCATCCATTTTCAAACGGTGGCCATATATTTAGACTCGCATTGAGGCAGTCAAATAAATAAAAATTATAACTCCGTAACGTTACATAAGCGAAAATTAATCCGATAAGTCGACAGGTAAGAAAGGTCAGAGCTGTCCTGTTTACCTGTTGTTCGGCGAGAATGCGGTGGCGCCTATTGCACCGTGGGTGTGACTGAACTTTACGACCTCCAGCCCAGTTATTTATTGACTTACCATCGACGAAAACGCGACACCTGGACATCGCCTCGCCGTAAGGACTGTAAACCTCGCAACGGTAATCGCCCGAGTCTTGGTAGAAGGCGTCGGAGACGAACAGGTCGAACCGGCCGTTGCCGAGATACTCCTGCTTGAAGTCGATGCAGTCGGGAAGGATGCAGCCGTCCTTCATCCAAATGACGTCGAAGGGTTCGGTGCCGCGCACTTGTACCCTCAATCGGATCTGATCGCCTTCTTGCACTTTTTTACTTTCCGGGAGTTCTTCGGTGAGAACTGGTGGTTCGCACTTTTGATCCTTGTTTAACACTTCCAAGTCTGCGGAAGTTTCGGCGGTGCCGTGGATGTTTTTTGCAACGCACGAGTAACTTCCTTCGTCGGAAGACTCGAGGTCTTCGACGTCCAACGAAGCTGTTAATCCATCAAAAGTTAGAACGTACTTTGAGGAAGTTTCGATTGGTATTCCGTCTTTGTACCATCGAACGGATGGAGTTGGAAGTCCTCGCACATCGCACGAGAATCTTGCCCGACTTCCGATCAATCCAGACGTTCCCACCAGCCTCCGAAAATAAGTTGGAGCTGGTCGTGGTGACGCACTGAGCGCTCTCACCCCTCTGATTGAATAAGTTCGATGGGAGATGACATCCAACCGTGCGTTAGCCTCAATCCTTCCAACATCGTTTTCCAAAACTATTCGATACAATCCCGCATCTTCGCGAGTGACTTCGGTTATCTCCAAAATCCTCAAGTCTTCCCTTTCTGAGATTCGAATCCTCGCGGTTGGGGTTACGGGAGCGCCGTCTTTATCCCAAGTGGTCCAAGGATCTGGGTGGCCTGCAACTGCACATTGGAATCGAACGGTTTCGCCCTCTTCAGCTATGCGATTGTGCGGGATCGTGTAGAATTTGGGGGCGATTGCCCTCATCCTTCTGAATCTTGGTTCGAGCGATGGGACTTCGCGTTGTCTCAATCTTGGCGACACGCTTCGAATCGGAGTGGTTCTCGGTGTTGAAATAGGGGTAGAATCAGCTGATAATAATCCAGAAGGACGCGATAAATGTTGACTAATTAAAGTCTCCTTTTCTTCTGGAACTACAAGAAAAAATCATCAGATGAACAGAGAAGTTTTGGATCGAACGCACCATCGACTATGAGACAGGCTGAGGTGTACGCCTTTCCCAAATCGTTGTAAGCCACGCAGGTGTATTCGCCTTCATCTTCAGGGAACACCTGATAGATTGACAATTTTGCGGTTTGGCCGTCAAAATCGGCGACGAAATCGTTGCCCAGATGAATCAGCTAAATGTTGAACGTGAAGTGTAACAAGGTATTCAGTACAAACATGGACTTACCTTTCCGCCTTTCTCCCATCTAATATCCGGTGGAGGAGTGGCTTCGACTTTACATTCTAAAGTAACTGCATCGCCATCGCAGCAGCGTATGTCTTTCAGCTCTTTTACTATTCTTGGTAAGGTTTTGAACTTGCTGACCTTTTTGTGGTCCATGCTCTTTGACTTTCCATCTATATCTGAAGATAAAATTATTTCTGCAGTCGTTGTTTACATTTCTAGCACATCTGCGACTAACTGGCGACGCCAATACCATAAACGCGTTTCATATTAATAATTCTAATGACTTAATAATTAAATATATGTCCATAAATTATGAAGACTTAATTAGTTAAAGTATCGAAGTTTCAGAAACAAATCTTGTACAACTATCCTCAAAAATTAAATTCCGGGGTTTCATTTTGCAAAATAGAGTTGCCGTAATATTAGCTTGTTTTATTTAATTTATGTTGGCAGTACTGAATGATTAATAACATGACATATACAGGATGACCTATGGAATTGCTTGGCTAAACTTTACAAACGTGATGTTGCAGAATATTGAAGATAAAGCTTCCCTCATTGATTCTTTCATATTGATTCTTTCCCCGGAAGTGTTTTGTGCTATATTTTCTAATTTTAAAGATAACCTTAAACTGTCAATGCCAAAATCAGTGCATTACTACCAATGTAAAGTAAAAAAAATTATGTTTTTGCACTCTTTTAACGCTCTTCCTAATTTAAAAATCGACTAATCAACTCACCTTTAACAAATATTTGCAAGGAAATGATCGCCTTGGCGTCTCCGTGGCAGTTTTTCGCGTACACCGTGTAGGTTCCGGTGAAACTCAATTTGACCTGGGGAATTTCCAGGCGATATTCGGGCCCATCGCCGATCCGGTGGAAATGCGCGGCGTCTCTGTAGTAATCCGGCTGAAAATGATGAAACGACCATCAATTAAATTAGAAAAAGTTAATTTTATTTTGAGAGATTGTAGGCCAGCAAACAATTTACCGGACCGAAAAGAAGTAAGTAATCGCTTTTAATTGGAGCCCCAAAAGGCGTGGTTTTAATCTCGGTAATTAATTGAACTTGTCGCGTTGCGACAACCTGCAATAACGGCCCATCTGATCGCCTCCCACAAGTCTTCGGCGCAACGGTTCGCTTTCTGCGAGAAACAATTCGGCGGAATGATCGAAAATGGAATCGCGATTTGGATACGCGCGCAGATGTTGCGATTTGGGCCGATCGTAAGTAGGTTAATTTTTTTCGGTTTGTTTGTCGCAACCGAATGTTTGATAAAACGCCACGTTTTTGGAGAAATTAATTGAAATTAGGTCCGCGAATTTTACGAGCCGGTTGCTCGTACGTGATGTCAGATCGTGTCCTTTGAACGGTCGAGTTTCGCAACGCGCTTTCAAATTTTCAAAATGAAATATCGCGCAGATCGTAACTGCGCAAAAATGGAAATGAAAAAAAATGTGAACCGATCGAGCAGATAACTTTGTCGCGAAATACGAGCGTGTCCTGTTATATAAAACCGTGACCTTGCCAGCACCGCAAATTAAAAATGTGACTTTCTTAACACACTTATAAATCATCTCAAGAATTCTTTTTCACGGTTTAGATAAATGGTTGCGATAGCAATGTTCGCAGAAATTACCGAACGAATTTAATTCCAGAACAAATTATTTGATATAAACATTTGTTGCTTGAATTTAATATCAAGTCTTCAACAAAGCTTGAATCCCACGTGATCATAAAGCATAGGCAACATAGGTTCTATACAAAAATCCTTAATCGACGTTTAGGGTAATTTTCTAGTTACACGAAGCACCAACCTTTACTTGAAAAAAAAATTAAAATTACCGGTATAAATACATCACCGATCAGGTGGGATTCATTTATTAACAAAGACCCTGTATTTATCATAAAGATAACAAATAAAATTGTGCAATTGAGTAATTTTACTGTTCAGTTTGTTTAGCATTATCATTACATTGCTCTCGGCGCTTTGTTGGTATTTGATGAGAATTAAATCCAAATGACAAATAAGAAATTCAAGTGGAAAAGTTGCTAAATATTTATAGCATAAGGATTAGTGACAGGAACATGTATTTCTTTATCAATCAGTTAATATATCATATCACACGAGTGGCGCATCAAACTGAGGGGGGTTGTAGAGGGCAGCAAAACAAGTCATTTTGGTCAATAAACCTCTGCAAAAAAATGTGTCGTTTTGGCAGTACAGTAACTAAAAATTTCTTCGGATTTTGGATATTATCATTCACGTTGGCGCATCAAATTGAGAGAGATTGTAGAGGGCAGAAAAACAATTGTTGTTTATGACTATCGAAGACAAGCAAAAAAATAAGGCGTTAAGTTGAAAATTAAAATTTTTTCCCTCTTGTCAACTCCATCCGTGGACACACTGTACAGTGCGTTTTTTTAACTGTTGCCATAGGGAATTGCACGGTAAATAATATAATATTGTAATATTTAAGGCCCAAAAGTGGGGTGGAGGCAACACTCGGCGCACCCTGTACATTTATTAATCTGGACAGACTAAATAAAGCCGTCTAAATCATTATACAAGTCATTTTATTTTTATCATATAAATCGATGCATGTTTTTTTACACTTTCGTAAAATTAAACGCAACAGAATTATAGTTTTCAATTAAACCTAATTAGTCCGCAATAATCATTAAAGAAGCTGCCTTGCAATTAATTCCGTTAATTACCTCATTAACGATTACGGACTAAATTATTCCAACTATCTTTATGAACTGTTCCTAACAGCACGCCGACGTTGTACATTTACTTAAACGCTATTTAAATCTACATAAAATCACAGAGTTCCGCATAAATTGCAGTGTCCCTACTGCGAACATTTTCACATTAATATCAAACGAAAGATCGATGGCAATCGTTTTCTATATAAACGTACGATTTCATTCCCTTTTAGACGTTTCGAGACATTTCATCCAGTGCGAAAACAATTTTAAACGTTCAGCAGAAGCGAAAAAACGTTCGTTCCAGTTCGGCATATCATATTCTATTATGCTCGGCCAGCCTTTGTAAAGGCCATCAGCGAAAAAAATGAACAAATACGAACTTTTCTATTGCGCCGTCTTTTATGTAATCCACGGAGTAAAAGTGCGCTCAAAAGCGCCGAACAGCCAGCAGTCGCCGTCCTTGTCGTCAAAAATGATTTTCGTGCGAGCGAAATAAGGAAGTCAAAAGGATATCGTATACTAATGACATCAACTTGTGAGAGCCTGGATCGTGATCAGCTGTTCGTTTACAGTTTCTCCAATCGGCCTTTGCTCACCATCAGTTCAAATTTAGATACTTAGCCCTTCTGCGAGGGTGCGGGTCGAGGAGGCGACCCGGCCAATTTGTGCGGAAATTGGAAAATTTCAATCCTGCGAAGTGTCGACTCCGTAACTCGAAGTGCAGGGACAATAAGACGTTCTGTTCGCTTCTCGCTTGCGAGCACTGGATCGGGCATTTTCTATTTCTATGCGAATTCCCAACCATACTCAACAAATAATTTTGTTGGCCGGTTGGGATTGAAATTTAAAAGTCCGCTACAACCATGAGAAAGCTAATTTTACGTGACTGTGTACCGTTCACTGATTTCGAAATCGACCGTTTTAAAAGAAAACTCCGGGATGTCGGGCGTATGGCAAGCGTTTTCATTAATTTCGGCTCTTTCTGGATACAATTTTTTTGGGAAAATTGATTGTAATTACGGTTGTAATTATTTCTTTTATCTATACAAAAATTGGGTAATGTTATTTTGAGGTACATTATACAGTGCGTTTTTTTAACTCTTGCCATAGGAAATTGCATGGCAAAAATTGTACCCCGTGTTAACTTTTGTTCTGATGAAAATATGTAAACCATTTTTGGAACTAAGTTGAAAGATTCTTTAAACTATCGGCTAGGTTAGAATTCAATATCCTAAACTGTCGAAAAGGTTTTGAAAAAAATATTTTTGTAAAAGCGTTTTCTTGCCACTATTATTTCTAACATGCTGAAATGTCAGTTGACTTTCGTCACTTTGTTTTAAAAAATAAAAACGAAAGCTCCTCGAGGTTATGATTTAATTAGCTTTTGGAAGACAAAACATGTAAATATTTATTTATAAAAAAAAACACAACGTAAAAACCATAAAGCACAAATAACTCAACAAATTAACAAAAATTATCAGAAATTATCAAAGGAATTCTTCAAAGTGTTTTCTTCAACTGCTAGACAATGTCCCAAGTGACCAATTTCTTCAAGTGTTTTGTAAAGTTTGCACTGTAATGGAATCACAAGCTTCAGCTATTCTTGTCTTAAGTATTGCATGGTAAAAATTATACCCCCTGTTAACTGTTGTTATACACTGCAGATTTGATGCTAATTTTTATTTTAATAATAAATCATCAATAAGACTACAGAGTGCATACTGTTTGAACAACCACAAGCAATTTTATTTGACTAATTTTACTCTTCAAACTTGAAATTAATGAATAGATATACATAATTTGACAAGATCAGAACAAAAATTTACAAATGTAGTTTTATTCAAATTGCCGGTTATTGTGAACAATAAAAATGTCTGTTTTCACAACTAAAGAACATGTTGAATTTGTAACAGCATTCATTAAAGGTATGTCCTGTAGAGAAATCAGTCCTATTCAGAGTAAAACTATAATATGTACTCAAATATTACAATGCTTTTCGTGCAATGGAGCAATTTTTCGGCCTCTCCGGGTTCTCTAGATTCTCTTACCACTGAGCCACCCAACCGTACTTAAAACATTAATTTGAAATTCAATTCTTATTTCAATTGCATAATGCACTGATTTATGCAGCAAATCTTTCCTGTATTTATCAACAAACAGAGCGACAAGCGGTTTACGACCGTCGTTCGCAATAACGGGACAGGTTTACTTGAATATTAAAATTCATCGTTGCTTGTTATTTCTTTTTAACTTTCTTTCTTAATAGCATCACGTGAGAAAGATACAATTTGTCTTAAGGTCGATTGTCTAAGTGGCGCCAGACGCGTGAAAGTTTTCATAATTATCGAATCAAAAGAAAAAAAGTTAACCGTTAAGGTCGTTCGAGCGAGAAAAAAACGATTACACCCAAAAAATTGTAGTACTCTAAAACGACCATCTAAACAGGTAATAATTGCTAATCCAAACCTAGCAAGGTCGCCGTGAGTCAGAGATTGATTTCGCGATTGCTCAGGATTCTACAAGGGTGCGTGGGCTAAACGATATAGTCGTGGGAGACGTAAACAAATATTTTATGGCCGATTTTTAATCGGTAACCGGTTCAATGGTTGGATACAACGACGATTACCGTAGGCGGCAATTATCCAGACGGTTTATTAAAGTAATGAGAGCCTCTTGAACCGCAAACGGCTACCAGTGACCTTTTGACGGATTAGTAACTTGTGCAATTGAAAAACGTTCAATAGTTAATTGATATAGTATTCCTTGGATCTTGTCGATTTTATGAAGACTTGCCGACCTCCCGGGGGCCTTGGCGGCGCTATCCTGCTCTCAAATTTAACCTAATCCGACTAATATCTTTCCTCTAGCTTCTTGAGTCACACTTTCGCCACTGAATTATTACTTAGAAATTGTTTTTCATCTGGCATAATTTTAAAATCCTGTTTAAATAAGCGCCAACTGTTTTCCACTTTAACTAAAATCATTTTAAAATTAACGTTTTCTTGTCACGTGATCACAAAATATAGGCCACCAAACTTAACCGTTGGTACTGATTCCATAAAAAGTCTCTAAACGTTTACAAAATAATTTTCATTCACAAGTTTGGTTTGTAATTTAAGCAACGGTTATTACCTAAGCGTCCATTTTCAGGTCAGAGTTGCAACGGTGCAAGTCGGTTACCATGGTAATGGCGCATAACAATTTCCACCAACATTACAACCGAATTTCAAGTTGAATTTTCCCGCAAATTCAACTTGAAATTGTTAGGCGCTATTCCATTGGTAACCGATTTGCACCGTCGCAACTCTGGCTTAAAATCGGGCCCTACATCATATTACACAATAGTACAATAGTACAACTTAAGTTTAATATTTATTGATTTATGAATTATAAATAAGAACAAATAGTTACACGTGTGATTTAACTCATTCCATTGTTAGACGTAACAAAGACATACCTAGTGTTACACCTCATTGAACAAATGTTAGGAATTTTCCCCTATTTCAGTCATAATTCCATAGGTAAAATGACTAAACGTTTGTGAAATAGCGTGCGAATTAACAGCAATGCGTTGATTGTGATTAATCGGTGTTAACACATTAACGTACGTTTATCTACATCTGTTAGACAAAAGCCCATAAAAAATTCCATCTGGCGAACATCTAACAAGAAAACAGACAATCACCGCAATGATAATTGTGCAATACACCGGCGACAACTTTGAACAATTTCAACAATTGTGTTGTGGAAATTAATAGGCGAAACGCAGCAGCCGTAATTATACAAAGCAACGCATTTACTTCGACGTGAATGATGGGAAAGTCGAGTAGCAGTTACATCACCTTTTCTAATTGCAATTTTTTGTATTTAGACTCGCGCAAGCCAAATATTTTATCAGGTGCTTTTTAAATGGCATGCAGCCCGAAATGGAAAGCAAGGTGTTTGTATCTCGCTGCAGTGATCTATTCGGCTTCGCCTCTGGATCAAACCGACTCATGGAATAAAGCATCGCTGTCATAACTAGTCGACTTTTATAAGTAAAATTCATATTATCCTCAATAGGTCATTTTTTAATTAGGAGGAATGAAATTGAAAGAACAAGGTGCACTGGAATATTGTACCTACGTAGCTTTCGACGGTAAATTTGAATTTTAGTATTTTAAATATTTGTACAACGGGGAAACCATGAGCTGGTAAGAACTGACTGTAATAGAACCAAAAAAAAAGTGAGCTAATGCACAATGCAAAACACAAAAATTCTGATAAGAACTGTTTTTATTACATATATTAAATGTAATACAATGGAATAAAGTTACTCAGATGCACAATTGAAATCGCGGAGTTCTGATAAATACTGTTTTTATCATTTATACAGGGTGGTTCATCGTACAGAATTTTTGAGATAAAACTTATTTCCGGTAGTCGAAAAATTCTGAAAATTGACAAACTACAAAGTGGCCTAATTATTATTGTTTTTAATCAAATCCGTATGAAAGTTGATTTTGGTAGCGATTTATTATCAATTTTAAAGCTCCCGAGAATTCATTTTCGCCAATATCATCCACATTACAGTGTAGATTTTAATAACAAGCAAATTGACTTTTAGATTTTAATACTAACTGAATAAATCGTA
The DNA here is from genome assembly GCA_949768715.1 of Dascillus cervinus. NCBI lineage: Eukaryota > Metazoa > Arthropoda > Insecta > Coleoptera > Dascillidae > Dascillus > Dascillus cervinus. The sequence goes on from OX458317.1 coordinate 5,182,152, forward strand.
TTCTAATATCATCTATTGCATTATTGCATTATTTATGGTAGAAGTCCTAAATGACACCCTTGTAAAAATTACTGTTAAACTTGTGAAGGTGTGAAGCGTCTACAATACAAACATTTACAGAAGAACATCTGGCACAAACTGGGTCTCATTGACAATCGAGTATATTTAGAGCCGTATTGCAAGTATTTTATGGAATTTAGAACTATCCAATACTTTTAATTTTTTGCGTTAAGGAATGCAACATTTCCAAGCACGCTCTGCAATTTATTTCTTCATTGAGGGCAGTAAAATATCAAAATACGTTTCTGCCAAGTTTGGGCAAAAAATTTGCACCCCTTCTTGGTATTGCAATTTCTATGCCATATTGAAGACTTTGATGCAATAACTGGTCAAGTCCAAAATTGACACTTTTGAAGTATTATTATTTCAAAGGATTGCCGATTGATTCCTGCAAGAATCAGACAAGTCCTGTACCGTATTTATAAACTTTCGCGACTTGGTGGCAAAAATCAAACAATTCCTGGACTTGTTGATTGTTTTCTGACAACTCTTAGAATTGTACTTGATCAGTTATTGCACCAAGGTCTTCAATTTGAAATATTCGCCATCGTTTGGTGCAAGATCGACGCAGATTAGACAGCTGGATATGCTTTTACTGTGTCTAAATGGAGATGCGTTACCAAATGCACCAAATGTACTGAATGGAGCTGTGTCATTCTTGCAGTATACTCCTCAATTCTCCCAAAATATCTGGACAATTGAAGCAATTAAGTAGAACTATAATACATAATATATATTGTTTAATGTTTCAGAATTTTGTTTAAGAAGAAACTTGAGTTAACCTCTTTCCCCAAAAACATTAATTCAAAACGGACAGACTGCAAGTTTCACAATTAGAACACACATCGACAGAAAATGCTTTTCCAAATAAAGCGAGAAAATAGAGGAAAGCCGCTCACACTTTCCGAAAGAGACCATAAAAAGATTTATTGCGACTCGAATGAGAAGATGAGATTTTTTCGATTTTTTTTTGCCGCAACAGATGCGTGCACGTACGGCAACAAAAGTAGGTACGCGTGACCGCAGTAATAATGTAATAATGAACGAACCATTAATTGACATCCCGCGAAGAGACAAAAAGAGCATCAAATCGACGTCGAGAAAATTGCAGGCCGATATCGAGCCGATTCGAGACCGACTATTCTTTGATTTTTTTCGCACGAATAACTTGCAATTATTAAAACGTAATTGAATTTTGTGCAACGCAAATCGCCGCGGAAAAAAATTAATTTCACCGACAATCGGCTGATTTAGCCGTATCGTTTCTTCTGCAAATAAAATAAACGTTAAATGTAATTATGCGATTTAAGTGGTTATAAATTGCCCGACGATAATTTTCGGAAAAATTAATCCTGTAAAGAATTCAGAAAAGCCCACGTTCACATTGAATTCAGTGCACGAATTAAACGAATTAGAACTTGTGCGACACGAATTAGATGTTGTAATCTTGTGTAAATGCGATATTAATTTGCATCTTGACATAAAAAAAGGTCTGTTAACGTCATCGCAGCACCACATTTGCGAAATGAGTAGGTACTTGGTGCCTCGAAAAATTAAATTTGTCCATTGTAGTGGGTGAATCACTAGACAATTATGAATTATGATTTTTTTATTGTTGCAATGAAAGGTCGATTTTAATTTATAAAAATATCAATTTTTATATCATATTGAAGTCATCTGCATTTTTTAGTAACCCTGTTTCTTGACTTTTATTGCGCTTTAAATTATAAAAATGACGTTACAAAAAAACTTTCAATGGCTCAATAAATAAAATTAAAAATCGTCGAGGAAGAACAGTTAAACGATGCACTGCAGTTCTTTCTTCGACTGGAGACATTCAATTACCTTAATCCAATTATTCCGTGAAATAAAAGTCAATGAAGAACGAGTAACTTAAGGCATGTTAACACGTTACATAAATCAGGCACACAAAAAGAGACGTTTAAATGTTTGCAACCGCGATGCCGACAGACGAGAAAAACGTCGGAAGGCAAAAAATCGGCCACTTGGCGATGAGTTCCAGAATCGTCCATTAAAATGGAAAAATAATTTTGATCGGCCGGCTCGCACCTTCTTGCAGGATGCGAATAGCGTTTTTATTGTTAAACTATTCCAGCACTCGAGTGATTCATTGCCCGTTGACCCATTTGCACAACGAGGCATTACTTGGCCCAAAAAATTGAGGTTTTAATTAATCGCGAGAGTTTATGGTGGCGAGACCGTTTCGAAAATTAAATAAATTGTTTTTATTTTATTGCAGCGTGAAACGTTATAAGGTTACTTGTTAGAGCGCTGAGCTACTTTGTTTAATTTAATCTAATAAGTAGGGGAATTGTATCTTCATATCTATGTCGGCGGTTAATTGTAAATTCAGTCGTTTTCTAAATGACTGGGCGTCAAAAATTTGAGATCATTTACCTAAAAGTGACGTTAACTAAAATGAGATTTTCCGCGAAGGTTACATGCTTGTAGATCATGTATCCTATGATTAAACATTTAAATTCCCACTTTCGCACTTTTGCCATTTAAGGGAACGTTTGACGAAGAACTGCTAAAAATACTTTCGACAGAGTTGAGAATCAAATATAGATCAGTTGTTAAAATAAATTAATTCAGTTCAACAACAATTTTAATGCATAGAAGATTATTAAATAGTATCTGCCCATTATGGTAAATCGTTCTATAAGTATTTTCTCTCTAAAATTATAATAGATGATCAAAAAATGTAAATTTGTTCATTATTAATAATAAAAAAATTGTTTACTTGTCACTGAAGCATTCTAATATAGGTACATCAAAATAATGTGCTGTATGGCTAGTAGTGGGAAAAACTTTTTTTGTATTTAGTAAGGCACCATTTTCGGTGATCACACTGAATACAATATGGTTTGGTTCAAGGTTTTTAAATATATTATGTTCGAAATCATAGCAATGGCATTTCAAATAACAAGAGATAATCACACAAGAGCTCAATTATAATGTAAAAATTATTGTGACTATCAATGGTGGATGTCGATTATAAATTATTATCTTAAGAACATTCCATTTTTTAATGTTATATTATCGAATATGTTTCTTAGAAGATGTTAATAAAAATTGTACCCATCAAATCAACGTTATAACGTTTTTATGACTAGAAAATGTGAACGAAACTAAGCACTTTGGAGAAACATAACTAAATTAAATAAAAATGAACCAAATTCTTCACTAACCCAGCAAAACAGTTTAGCAAATAATAACCAAACAGTTCTGCGTTACTAATTTCTAAACACTGTCTAGTAACATTTAACTAAACTTCAGTTGAATTCTACTAAATCTAAAATTCGTACTTAATAACCAAACGTTTTGTTACGATTTACTAACCATTTTTCTCAGTGCAGAAAATACTATCGCACCTAACAGGCCATCTCAGACATAATAATTAAGTTTCACTGTAATTATTACTCATTTTGGTTACTATTGTATGCAGTTATTTATTTTATAAATATAGCTTCAAAATGCTTCAAGTATCCCATTTTTAATTTGATGTGGATCGGATGTAGCCTTGGTGCAATGTTTCGATTGGGCCCATTAATTGCAAGGTATTGTGTTGATCACGAGGATTGCACAATGGGAGTTTATTATAAGCATCATTGAATTTCAGGATCATTATGCCATGCCGCCTTACAATAAAAGATTATGAGTTATGTACACGTAAAAATTAATGACCAGTTGTACATACTTTCCGATTTCTCTCGTCTGAGATATTTTAACGCCTCTACGTGCTAGGAATTTTTTCCATCATGATTGGGCTATTTTTTGTGCTTTAACGTTGATTACGAAGTTACCTATCGCCTAAAATGACCAAACATTTTTTTCTAGTTTAAATTTTAAAAAGCCTGGAAATAAATTCGGAACCTTTTTAACAATTTGAACGTTATTTTAATGGTCCAAAAGGCGAGTTATTATTAAAAGTTAATTTAATTCAATCGCAAATTGAAATTTGAAATTTGCGTCTCTGCGTGATGTAGATTAAATTATCACCGATATTGTTGAGGCCGAATTCGGAAAAATCCGCGATTGTAATATGGCACAATCGAAATCATCCGAATTTGAATGTGTTCATTTACGCATTGTGCCGAAAATAAATTGCTTCAAAACGTGACTGGTCAAATTTAATCCGAGATTAACTACAGCTGGTGCAGCCGGATGTGTTGCATTGTAAAGGCAACTCTATTCTTAAAACACATCCTTCAAGACCCAATAGATTTTATTCGCAGTTTTAATTGCCATTTTTAAAGCTAAAAAACCGACGCGAAAACGCAAGTCACAAACTCAAAATAAGATTTAATCAGCGATATTCCATTTTTGACTTCCGAAACGCTTTCCAATCACAAAACCGCAATTTTTTGCGCGGCTAACTCACCAAAGGCCGAACGGCCTTGCCGTAATTACAATATTTTTAATTAAAAACCAATTACGACCGGGACGGATTTACGATTCGAGAAAACAATCATTAAAACTTCAACACTCCCTTCAGGAAGCCTTTACGAACCGGATCGAATTTTTTGCTCGAAAATTTGAAAAAATAGTCACCTAAAATGGCTGGTGTATCCTTCGGGCCGTCCGGAACAGGAGCACGGGCACTAAAAGCGAAAATGTACTACGAAGGACCGAAACCGATGAGGTTTCGTTGAAGACTGATGGAGCACACCAAGAAAGTGCAACAACTGCGAGAGGCGTACATTTAGGGAACATATGAAATCTAATCGCAATTTAATTGGCAAACACGTTAAGTGGCACGCACTGAACAAACAATTTAATAACAAACGCAAAATTATTGTTATTAAAAAACCGTTTAGCCGCTGTTTACATCCAATTAAATATTAAATAAAACAAAAAATTTAAATAAATTATGTAACGCGCTAGTATATCGTTAGTGAGGCATTCATTAGTTGATAGAAAAAAAATAAACTATGTGGGCACATAATGTAATTATAGGTGCTCTTGTCGGGCGTTCGCTTCGCAAAATGTTTAATTTGCATACAATGCGGTATTTAAATGAGTTCCATCTACAGTAGTTAATCTGCCCATACAAATTTGTCTTAGGTGAATTTATGCTCAACTCCTGATTATTTAACACGAACCGTAGCCGTTGCGAAATTTTACAGAACGGGCCAGAGCCATAAATCATCTTGATTTGGACGCTCTAATGGCATCAATGATGTTCTTAATAACAGTTAGTAATATCAATAAGTGAAGACTGTTTTGAAAATATAATTTCATCATTGATTCATCGCCTTTCGATTGTTTGGGAATGAGTGAGTAGGCAAAAAAGTTTCCGTCATTATCGTTGGCGGAACATCTCTCTCTTGGGCTAAAAAGTCGTAACAGACTGATTTTGACTGATTCTGATTTATTTCTAAACTGTTAATCCGAAGAAAAAATTGTATAGGAGTAAAATATTCTCCATAAAGTTGATTTTTGAAGGAACATCGTTTTTGTGTAAAACATCTTAATTTTGAGTGCTTCTCATTTATTTCTAAATCGTAAATCGAACCAATAAATTATTCTTCACAAGATTCTACATAAAAAGTTATTCTCGATAAAGTTGATTTGTATAGAATCCTCACAATTGGCGTTCAAAGATGTGGTTAAGGCCAATTAAACTTTTCATCAGAAAACGTTTATATATTTTTGAGTTTTTGGGAATGAGTAAGGTTAGAAATAAAGATCAAAAAGGTTCCCATTAGTATCGTTGACGGAACATCTCTCTTTTGGACTAAAAAGTCGAAGCAGACTGATTTTGACAGATTTTGATTTATTTCTAAACTGTTAATCCGAAGCAAAAATTGTTGTTATAAGAGTAAAATATTCCCCATAAGATTCGTCATAAAACGATTTTAATTGACGGAACATCTTTTTTGTAAAACGTCAGAGCGGATTAATTTTGAGTGCTTTTCATTTATTTCTAAACCATTAATCGGACAAATAAATTGTATAAGACTAAATTGTTCTTCATAAAAAGGTTTTATTCACCATAAGTTGATTTCTGTAGAATCTTCAAGGATAATTAGACCTTTCATTAGAAAATATTTCTATAGTTTTAATTTTTTTTAAGATTAGAAATAAGGGACAAAAAAGTTTCCGTCATTATCGTTGACGGAACATCTCTCTCTTGGGCTAAAAAGTCATAGCAGACTGATTTTGACTGATTCTGATTTATTTCTAAACTATTAATCCGAAGAAAAAATTGTATAGGAGTAAAATATTCTCCATAAAGTTGATTTTTGAAGGAACATCGTTTTTGTGTAAAACATCTTAATTTTGAGTGCTTCTCATTTATTTCTAAATCGTTAATCGAACCAATAAATTATTCTTCACAAGATTCTACATAGAAAGTTATTCTCGATAAAGTTGATTTGTATAGAATCCTCACAATTGGCGTTCAAAGATGTGGTTAAGGTCAATTAAACTTTTCATCAGAAAACGTTTATATATTTTTGAGTTTTTGGGAATGAGTAAGGTTAGAAATAAAGATCAAAAAGGTTCCCATTAGTATCGTTGACGGAACATCTCTCTTTTGGGCTAAAAAGTCGAAGCAGACTGATTTTGACAGATTTTGATTTATTTCTAAACTGTTAATCTGAAGAAAAAATTGTTGGTATAAGAGTAAAATATTCTCCATAAGATTCATCATAAAACGATTTTAATTGACGGAACATCTTTTTTGTAAAACGTCAGAGCGGATTAATTTTGAGTGCTTTTCATTTATTTCTAAACCATTAATCGGACAAATAAATTGTACAAGACTAAATTGTTCTTCATAAAAAGGTTTTATTCACCATAAGTTGATTTCTATAGAATCTTCAAGAATAATTAGACCTTTCATTAGAAAATATTTCTATAGTTCTGACTTTTCAGGAATGAATAAGGTTAGAAAGAAAAAACAAAAATGTTTCCATTACTTTCGGTTATAGTTTACGTGGAACTGAAACGGTTAAAATGCGGCTAAGCCCAACTCTAAGGAGTGGATAAGTTGCCAAGTTGCCAAAGTGTACACTTTGGCAAAGATAACAACTGTATTATGTCAAAAATTACAAATTTTGATGTTTTAAATTTTCCCTGTCAAATCAGACTTGTTGTAAATTTGACAAGAATTAAATTTCAAAACCGATCATGTCAATGCAAATGTAATAACTGTTCGATTCCGACTTGTAGTGCACGCCCTGTACCAAATACGACGACCTTTAAAAACCGGGCACAAGTTTAATTATTTCTGACAGTCGAGTCAGTGGACATTCTTCGCTCGTCACTTTGAATAAGTGCAATTGAGCGTATCAATTACACTTAAATTTCAAATCTTTTGTACGTATGAAGGGAAAAGATGCGAGAATGACAGACAGACGTCTTAAAAGGCGTGCGCCTCTAAAACTCCGAAACAAGTTCATTAGAAAGTTTTAGTGGACGTGCGATAAACGGTATCGTTTGAGATACGCCCTCGCCCGATAAATCGAAACTATGCGCGGAATTCGCTTATTTCAAAATTCCGAAATCGAACAACATTGACCTCTGCAATCTTGACGCATCGATTTGTGATACTTTATCAAACAGGAAGTTTTGCGCGATTTCAATTTTATACAGAGCGTTCGATTAAAAATGCCGAAAACAGGAAAATAAATTGGTTTAATTGTCAACACATTTTTTGCATTGGTCGCAGCTGTTGAAAGCCAGCCGCTGGTATGAGTCGAGAATAAGAATGTTCTCGGCAACTGATTTACGATATTCTTTATACTTACATAAAACTACAATAGTTTACATGGGAACGTTTGAATGGTAAGTTATTGCATCATCCTATAAAAGGTAAAGTCTGTATGGCGTAGTATTTCATTGTATTTATAAGGGAAGGAAACTTTATGCCGCGCTGAACGCACGGTACGTGATTTTAATACGAAACCGACTTTTCGTAAAAGTCACTTTTTTCGCGTCCGAGTCTTGTTATGAACTTGTTTTAAACCCTCGCGAAATCGCAGGTCGATAAATTAACAATAACTGAGATGCAGACGTCTTGAATTCGGTCTTAAGTGACAATATGTGTTTCCGAGAATATAAAATTTCGGTTATTTGTCAATTTGAAACGCTCTGTACAATTAGTGCCGAATGACTTGATTTGTTATTCAATTAGTGAAGTGTTTATTAAACTACTTGCTCAGCATTAAAATAACTAGTGCATTTAGATTAGATACGGTCGCTATTAATTTTGCAAGAAAAACCACATAAGTGTAGTAATTTTCGAGACCTAAATGTTAGTTTCATTTTCACCGTTAAATTAATTAGAAATAATTTAATGCCAGTTTTTAATTGGTGTAATTGAAAATTATATGTGGCATTTATTGACTTGTTATTAAAGTTAATTGATTGAAAATTATTCGGTTAGTCGAGAAATTAGACAAAGAAATAGTTTCTATACTCTTGATTTTTTAGGGATGAAATAGGGTTAGAAATAAGGGACAAAAAAGTTCTTACCATAATCGCGAACAGAACATGTTTTTCCTCTGAAGCGGAGGAATTTTAAATTTTCCCATTTATTTCGAAACTGTTAGTTGAACCAAAAATTAGTTGAGAAATAAAATATTCTCCATAGAATTCTCCATAGAGGTTTAATTCTACATAAAGTTTATTTCTACGAAATTCTCGCAATTTGGTGTTCAAGGTTATGGTTCAGGCAATTGGATTTTTCTTTAGAAAATATTTTTATAGGGAATGACTAAAGTTAGAAATAAACGACAAAAATGTTCCCGTCATTATAGCTGACAGAACATCTTTTTTGTGCCAAAAACTAAGTGCGGACTTATTATTAAAATTAACTGACTGACAATTATTCGGTCAGTCGATAAATTAGACAAAAAAAAATTGAAGAAATACTTTGTATACTCTTCATTTTTAAAGAGACAAAAACGTTTCCACCATAATCACTGACGAAACATTTTTTGAGTTTTCATTTACAGTAGAGTCCGGATATAATGAACCCGGTTTTAGTGAACTTCCGGTTATAGTGAACGCTATTTGAAATACCAACAAATCTTCCCATAATAAACATAAAGCATTTTGTGTTTCGTTTATAATGAACCTCGGATAAAGTGAACCAATTTTGATGCATTTTTCAAGTTCACTTAATCCGGACTTCACTGTATTTCTAAACCGTTAGTCGGACTAACAAATAGTTTAGAAATAAAATATTCTCCATAACTTCCTACACAAAGAAGAGTTGATTCACCATAAAGTTTATTTATATGGAAATTTCGCAATTTGATATTCAAGGTTATGTATGGTTCAGGCCAATCAGATGCGGTTTCCAGACTGTGTGGAGCTATGAAGGGGTTCGTTTAGTGGGTAACGACCCATTCAGAGGAACCCTACAGTACAGTTAAGGAATTTTAACACCTCAAAAAAAAAAAAAACATTGTATTGCATTCCTTCAAAATGGGAATTTGGATCATACTAGCAGGAAGCAGGAAAGCTACGATTTTATAATTTAGTGGCATTATTCCTAGTTTAAGTTAATATTAGTAGGTATATTTTGATTGACTGAACTCATTACCATTTTATAAAATGGTTTCGATAATAAACTTTTTTTATGGAATCAGTGCCAACGCGTAAGTTTGGTGATCTATATTTTGCAATCTCGTGAAATTTGATCTTTGTTGAAAACTTGATGTATATTTTTATAAAATTAACAAAAGTGCGTTGTAAACCAAAATATTGCTTAACTTAAATAATATGAACGGTTTTATCTACTAAAAATTAAAAACTCTGAAATATGCCATCTCAGACACAATCTTCGAAACGTTTAAAGTAACTTTCACCGAACTAAAAAATTGCACAAATCGTTCTCACTTATGTACGTTCCGAAACATTTTGATTTGTTTTGAAAATAAATTTCTGCACAATAACATTCTTTCATGTTTGTGCAATCGACAATTTTTCGAATTCCACAACTTCATTCCTCGTGAAATTTATTTTCCCAATTTTGCACAAACAATCCTGAATACCAATTTCGCGCCGGCAGTGAAATTTACGGGCGGGCTTGGATGATTCAAGCTGCGGTTTATTTTTGATCCGTTTTTCGGTTTGTTTACAGGAAAACCGCGGATTATTCGCGGCGAATCCCACGTAACCGAATCGCTCCACGGAGCACAGCCACACACAATTCAATTTTGACACTGCCCACTTACGCAAAAAGCTTGCAGATACCTCTTTAGATAACGGAACGATTAAGGCGGAGCGGCGACTTATTGCAAAATTCCGAAAACAATTCGAATCCCACTAAACGAATAACTTAATTGAATACATGTTTTATGCAGCGTATCCAGCTGCGAATGTTATACATATTGGAAAATATGTAAGTTGTTTGTTTATTTTAAATAAGGAACGTTGAGGAAATTATTAACGAATGTAACTGGAACAGGCGTACAGTGGCGTAGCCCAGAAAATTAGACTCACCTTGAGGAAATCTCTCAGCCAAAGAACTTCGGGTTTGGGATCGCCGACGACTTCACACAAGATCGAAACGTCGTCGCCCTCATAGGCTTCCGTGTTCAAGGGCCTCTTCAAAAATTTGGGCTCTCGAGAATACCTAAAAACCAAATTAATTTCTCCAATTAAAATTGTTGCGACTTACGGGGTGTCCATCAAGATCTTAACGGGAGGATCGGGGCGCGCAGCGCCCCCTGAAGCGACCTCGACCGTGGCACTGGAAGTAGTTTTTCCTACTTCGTTGGTGGCGACGCAAGTGTAAACTCCCGCATCTCTTGCAGACACAGGCGATACCGTTAGTTCAACACGACCATCGTGTGATAAGGTCATGATTGCCTTACGCGAGGGTCTCAAACGCACACCTCCTCGATACCACATCACCCCCACGGTCGGATACGCTTCAATTTTAGCCGCTAGCCGCAATTCTTCTCCTTCTTTTAAGACTGTTACGGTGGGTTCGAGCGGGCAGTAAAATTCTGGGGCGATGTAGGCGCGAATTCCTTTATCAACAACTAATTGGCACCTGCAAGACACCGACCCGTGCGAATTCTTCGCCGTAGCGCAGTAAATTCCCGAGTCCTCCAACGTCGCCTTGGTTATTTCCAAAGTTTGGAAGTGGTCTTCGGACCACATTGCGATGTTGGTGTTTGATTTTAGTTCGATTCCATCCTTTGTCCAAATTATTTCCGGGTTGGGAAAACCGGTGGCTTGGCAGGTTAGGCGAATTGGATAGGTCATCTGAACTCTTCGATCGCGTAGCCTCATGGTAAATTGTGGAGGAGTTTCGATATCGTCGCTGCTTTCTTGGATTCTACAAAATTTGAGATTATACGAATACAAGGAGCAAAATTATTTTTACTCACAGCTTTAATTTGTTATCCGCTTTTAAGACTTTGGGGTCGTTGATGACGAAAAGCCTGGCGAACGTCGAAACCCTCCCTGCTTTGTTTGTGGCTTCGCACATAAACCTTCCAGAGTCGCCTTCTTCCAACTGCGTTATGGCCAACGAGCACACTCCTCCCCTGTAACTTATCCTGTATCTCGCATCATCTTCCGGGAAAATTTCGTTTCCATCTCGGAACCATTGAATTACAGGCAATGGAGAACCGCGAATCTAAAATAGTTCGTTGTAACCTCCACCAAAATTAACGCTTTGGTCAACCTACCTCACACTCTAATGAGACTTTATCGTTGATAAGAGCTTTGAGTTGTCCTGGAAGGATTCTAACAAATTCTGGAAGCTCGACGGGTTGTCCTATAAATATTGAGCCACTTTGGACCGATTCGCCCCATCCGTATCTATTTTTCGGCGTTATTCTAAATTGATACTCTCCACCTGGTTTGAGGTTGAAAGCGTCGAAGCTGTTTATCGGAGATACGCCTAATTCCGTCCACCGAGCGCCTTCTCCGCCTTTTAACCAGGCGTCGATTTTAAACGCCAAAACGGGGGCCGCTCCGCGGTGTTCCGGTTTACCCCAAGACAGGGAAATCCAGTTGTTGCCAGTGTCGACAACCACCGGCTCGCCAGGTATCGGACCAGGGACATCTAAATAAAGAACGAATGTAAGGGCGTTGTTTCTAGTTTTGGAATACTTGATTCACTACGTTAAAAAAGCAATTGGAATGTCTCCGAATAATTTGAATTCCAACTCAAAGTTTGACAATGCTGAATCATTGTTGAAAAGCGGTTCGAATGCGTCACATTTTATGTAACCAGAAGAAACAATTTTCTAAAATGAACAGTGGAAACCACCCACCTGTTGGTGCTTGAAATTTTGTTTAATTTTTGGAAACACTTTTATTGTAAATAGTGGTAGATGTTCGGATAAATACAGAATAATAGTGTCCTGTGGAAATAAGTAACTATAAATACCGAGGTGGCACAAAAAATCAGCCAAAACCGTTTGGTCGTCTCTAAGGCACGTTTCTAATTTTAAAATGTATTGTACTTGCCGTTTTAACGAAATCAAAAATTAGGTTTGTGCAAAGTAATTGTTTTTGTTAAATCGCCACGATATCATTTATTATTTCAGATTTTTAAACCTGTATTAAACTTTTGGTTAATATACAGTGTGTTTACCGAAAGTGGCTGCAGTGGATAATCATTTTATAATATTATATACAAAAAACCTTAGTTAATGATAATTTTGAACTATAATATCATTATAGGCTGGTGCACCATCCTGCTGGGGATTTAAATTTTCCTGAAGTAGTAGTGGAAGATCTTCTATGATATCTAGTAGCACATTATTTAAAAACTCCTGATATCACACGATTATTACGATAAAAATCGGACTGTAATTATTTATTTCCAATTACACTACATCAAACGGTTTGATTAATTATTTATTTCCATTGCTCAATGTGGATTTTTATCGAACCAGTAACGGTTATTTTGTTTATTAATAACTCCATTATTAATGAATTTTAATTCGTCTGTCCATAAAATAATTTGTCATGAAACTCACATTAACCCAGCAATAAAAGTTAATCTGCGTCCGAGATATTGTGGACGTAAGTGTTGCACCAAATCGACTTTGTCAGAAAACATTTAGTATTTCTTCGTATTTTGGTAACTAATCCAACTGACACTAACACTTCTCAAGCTGCATACTTTATAAAAGACAGTGGATTAACTCTAAATGAGCCCAAAACCTTAATTTTTCGTTCTGCATTGAAAATAATTTCCCGTGGTTCCCTGTTTGGAAGATTTACTCAAAGATATGAGTCTCGAATTTATTTTTGAAAATTTTATATGTACTTACACAGAAAACATGTTTAAAAAGCAATATAGTAAGTATCATTTGAAAAAAAAACTCTTGTACACTTCCTGAAGCGCAAAAAATATAGGTATGGGATATCCTTGTACTTTGGGACAGTTTGCACTTCGGGACATTGAGTTGTTTAATACTTAAATTCAAATGTAATACTTTTCTTTTGATATCACCCCACCATAAAAGAAATTGCATTTGTCCCATTATGTGTCAGTTATTTAGCGTTTTGTGTTTCAAGGTAGGTGAAGTATTATTTAATCGCTGGACTTCCAGATCTTTACCAGGTAAATTTTATTTATAACGATTTTTTGCATACATATATAAGGTTAACTATTTTCTACTAGTGTTGAATTTTAACTTTCGTATTTTAGCGTCATATGTCAATAATAACAAGTAGTGCTATGCTTGTACTTTGAGAAAATTATGTTAAAACGTTAATTTTAATATGTTACATAGTTTGTATATGATATTACAATGCAGAATACCTCCTATGTTACGTGACCATGTTCTTCACCACCTAAGTATATAATATATTATTTGGTATTAGTAAAATAAAAGAATTATTCACTGTTACCACTTTCGGTGAACACACTGTATATTTGTCAAGCTTAAACTTATGTTTTGCTATTGCGGCAATTTGGACGCGGCAAGTAAACTTGAAATAACCATCCTCTGGAACCACGCAGCTACGATTATTTTCTTATCAACCGGACGGGCACTAATTATAGAAGTTTTTGCACTTGCGCGATTACCTTGATATTCCACTAAGTAATTCAAAAATTCGGATACCAAACACTTCCGAGTCGCCCATTTATTTCTCAATCTTGTTAGCGAGGAATCTTCGGTCGAGCAGGCGCCGCCAGCCTCTAAATCTAAAATCCGCATTTTCGATCGATTTTGCTAATCAAAATTCAGCCATTTTCAGATCTAGAGGACACTTAATTTCGACGATTTAATTTTCAAACGCAAGTTTGCACTAAGCTCCCGTACTAAACAAGGTGCACAAGAACACTAAACTAAATATATCTCGTTAAACTAAATGTGTGGGAGCTTCAATTTCTGGCAAAGTGTCGGCATAAAAAGGAGGCAATCTGTGAAAACAACCAGATTCCTACCGATTTTCCTAACAGTTGTACTAAAATTTGTTTAGTTTATCTTACAATCTCTTCGATCGTCGTAAATTGATCGTATCGGAAATTTTGAAGTATTTACTTTTGTAATTTAATAATGTGTTAAGCACCGATTTGGCGCGTGGCCAAAATATTTAAGTTATCTTTAGAATTCAGATAAATGAGTTAAGTCAGCGGTGGGACCTACCACCTCATTGTTATGTAATTAGATGACAGGGGTTTGTTTGTAACTTGGAAATTGTTGTTAAAGATTCTTTAAAATTTAATTAACCCTTTCGCCCACGACTTTTTTATCCCTTAAGAGAAAAATCTGACATTTACCACTATAAAAGGGATATTTAATTTTGTAGTAAAAAGTCTTAATGTACTATTAGATACCATTAAATTAACTACCTAGAAGTTACAAGTAATTGTAGTTTTTATTCCAAAACAGTTGAAAATTGTATTTATTGAAACATTTTTTCCACGGAAAACTGAGAATGGAAGTTTCGAGAAATACATTTTATGACCAAGACATTATAATAGTTAAATAGATGGTCGAAAATGTCACCCTATTGTTCAACAGTTTTGGACTCTACCATCTACCATCCAATTACTGCTAAAATTTTATTCTCCAATTCATTAACTGTTGCTTATCTCTTCTTATAAACTAAATGTTTCACATTCCCCGAAAGATAAAAATTCATAGGGATTAAATATGGCGAAGGTGGTGGCCAACGTACGGGCCCATTAGTTCCTATCTATTTATCAATGAATAATCTGTTTAACAAATTGGTTGTTCCTTGATAATTATGGGCCGGTGCTCCATCCTGTTGGTAATAGATGTGTTGCCTTGCAACAAAATTCATTTCATCCAAACAGTTATGCAGGATAGTATTCACAATCCTACAAATCTCATTCCAGGTAGGTAATAATCTAGAGCTCTTGCCGCACACAAGATAATATGCTTCTAACATGTCACATTTTTCTAAATGAGAAAATGCCATGTTGGGAACCAAAATTGAACACAGGTATTACTAAATCACACCAAAAGTAATAAAAAGTGATTATTTCCTTCATGCGCATAAAAAGTCACAGTCACCATGGTTTTCTCAGTTTTATAGCGATTAAATTTTTTTGTCAAAATTTACCCGGTTAAATTTTGACGTTTCAAATGTGTCAAAATTTACCCAATTAAATTTTGACGTTAAATCGCTGCTATTTTTTTTTGCAATCATTATCGAAGATTCTTCGACAAGCAAATAAATAATTTGTTGTAAAATCTATTTATTCAGATTAATAATCATCTGAAGTAATGCGAGAGCAGTTCCGTGCTGTCTGGATCTATGCAGGGGTGCGTTTAGTGGGTAGCGACCCATTCAGGGGAACCCCACAGTACCGGGTGATTTCTAACTTCACTTTAAACACTTCTAAAAAAAACTTTTTTTTCTTTCCTGCTTAGAGCGTCATATAAAAATGAAAACTTATGTATTTTTTTTGTGAAGAACACGATGGTGCAATTAAAAATCGATTTGCTCTAAGATTGACAGAGATAGAAATCTTAAACCTAACCTAACCTAACCAAACCGGGTTTATCTTTTCGTGTTTCTCTTTCGGGTATATTTTAGAATTTTTGCACTGTTGAGGTTATGTTGCGATTATTTACCTGTTCTAAATAAACAATTGCACTGTTAAAATATAAAAAAAGAAAAAAAAAGAGGAAAAGCCAAACCAAGAAAAAACTTTTTTTTCTTTCTTGCTTAGAGCGTCATATAAACATGAAAAACTTATGTATTTTTTTGCGAGGAACACGATGGTGCAATTAAAAATCTATTTGCTCTAAGATTGACAGAGATAGAAATCTTAAACCTAACCCAACCAAAAAAAAAAAAAAATTAAACTTAAAAAAATTAAAAAAACAAGGAAATAATCAGGAAATAATAATGCCAAATACCCCGTGTGCTTGAAAACAGCCTGATTAAACTTTTACGTTTTTTGTCGCAACGTTTTGCCATAAAGAAATATTTCTCGTAAATTTTCCACCCAAAATCCCTCGAGATTTTGTTACGTGGCAAATTTGCTCGACATATTTCTAGGCAAAACATTTTGACAAAAACGTCAAAATTTAATCGGCTATTTTGATGCACTTGGGATATTACTGTTGAATATATCACGTTAATGTTCGATAAAAATATTAACTGGCACATTTATTCAATTGTTTTTGACGTTTTAGTAAGTACAATTTTCAACTGTTTCATTGCCTACGTGATTTTTGTAGTTAATTGAAATAAAAACTTCAATTACTTGTAACTTCTAGCTAGTTAATTTAATAGTATAAAGACTTTTTCACTTAGAATTAAACATCCCTTTGAAATATGTAAAAAAGTATAGGATATTTCATTAAAAAAATGCAATTTTCGTGAATATCTCGAGCAATTGACGTTCGATTGTTTTTTGTGCTTGCATTATGGTAATCAGCAGAAAAATCAAATTCTTTGCTAATTTAACCAACTTTGTAGCTCCAATAATAACAATGTTACCAAGTGGACACTTAATATATGAGTTGATCGCACAGTGTAAACGTACCTGTTAAATATCGTCTCTCGTTGTAGCTGGGTATGTCATCCAATATCCTCTGACTGCTGTCTTCGCGAGAAGGAGTCATCGATCTGGCCCTGAACCGCAAACGAACCGTGAAGAACGCCCGATCGCATCCAAACCGATTCTTCGCCAAAATGCAATAAGTCCCAACGTCTTCTTCGGTGGCCCTCTTGAAAGTGAAGCGCACATAATCATCAGACGTTTCCTTCAACGACCGGTGACTGTTGGTGATGTCTCTTAACCCTTTCATCCAGGTCACTTTCGGCTTGGGGCTTCCAGTGACTCGGAACGAAACGACTATATCCTCGCCAGAGGCCACCGTCATGAGATTGTCAGGCCTCGATAGAAACATGGCCGGTTTTCCGTCACGAACTGAAGAAGGATGGACGATTCGCACGTAAGAGCTCGAATCGATTTTTCCGTAAGTGTTAGAAGCGCGGCAAGTGTATTTTCCGGAATCGTAGTCACTCACGTTTGGGAATAGGAGGGTGTAAACTCCAGATTCTTCGAAGGTCCTGTGGCGTCGTGAGCTCTTCGGAATTTCGTCGTTGCCTTTATACCAGTTTACTTCGGTGGGGGAACCTTTAATTTCGACTTGCAGTGCTAAAGTTCCGCCGCTGGGAACTAAATGATCGGTGAGGATGCCTGAAAAGTGTGGTCGTCTCGAATCGCGCAATGGTCTTGGAACGCCCGTTTGTAACACCTTCCTGGCAATGTAATGATCTTTGCCTGGAAAAATTCAGATAGTTATTGGTATCTTAAAGATTGGAAAAATTACCAGAAAATTCGACTGTGTGCGAAATTTGGTCCTCCCAAGTGGAATTTTCGCCCTTGCAAGTGTATTGTCCACTATCTTCACCATCTGGATGGTTGATGGTCAGTCTGCAAATGCCATCAGCTAGGTAATGTGTCTGATATCTTCCACCAGTTTCAAGTTGGTACCCGTCTTTTAACCAAGTGATGGTGGGGATTGGTTGGCCTCTAATGCGGCACTCCAAGACGAGTTGATCATCCGATATTTTATATTGTTCCCTGATTGATCGTGTAAACGTTGGAGGAAGAGGAGACGGTTCGAAACTTTTATAAACTTTCAAACGGGCTGTCGATGTAACGAATCCATGTAAGTTGGAACCCTTGCAATTATACTCAGCTGTGTCGTCTTCAACTGTGTTTAATATTTCTAAAGTGGCTACGCCGTCGCGATATTGATGCACGTATTTGTTACTGGTCTCTACCGATGCGCCATTTTTATACCACTCAACTATAACATCATCTTCAGCAGCTATTATGCTGCAGGTTAATTTGATGCGAGAACCACTTGAAGCGGTTCGATCGGTTAGTGGCGTGATTAATTTTGGTTTCCTCGTTGGGTCGCGTGGTCCATAACAATCTCCTCGTCTGGTGGATCGTTCTGAATCTGAGGCCATTGAATGATTTGTGCTTTGCGCTGGTATGATATCGGAAATTACAACGTCTGGAATAAACGTGGTTTGTGAAGTATCAGTCGATGCGGTGTAATGCGCCCAAGGATCTTCTGATGATTGAGTGTTGTTTAATTCTTCGTTTGCGATTTGTTTAGATTTTTTTCTTGTTTCATTTTCAGTGTCTTCGGTTATTTTGACGTCATTGCTTTCGCTCGTGTTTTGTTCGTCTGTTTTTTCTGATTGTGTCGATTCCTTTTTGTTGGAGTCTTCTTTTGCCGCGGTTTCTCCTTTTGATAGTTTGGCGGCGTCATTCTTCTCAACTTTTTCTTTCAGTTTTTGTTTACTACTTGCTTTTATCTTCTTACCAGTTACTTCAGCTGCTTTTTGTTCAGCATCGTCCTTTGCTTCATTTTCTAAAACTTGCTTGGCTTGATTATCGGCATCCTTTGCTTTCTTTTCAATTTCATCTTTTGTTTTTTTATCAGCATCATCCTTAATTTTTTTATCGGCTTCTTCCTTTGTTTGCTTTTCAGATTCAAGTTTTGTTTTTTCCTCGGCTTCTTGTTTCGCTTTCTTTTCATTTTCTTCCTTTGCTCTCTTCTCAGCTTCTACTTTTGCCATCTTCTCGGTCTCCGCCTTTGCCTGTTTATCAGCTTCCTCTTTCAATATTATATCAGCTTCCTCTTTTGCTTTCTTTTCAGCTTCCGCTTTTACCATTTCATCAGCTTCTTCCTTTGCTTTTTTATCGGCCTCTTCTTTCGCTACTTTTTCAGTTTCTTGTTTAATTTTTTCCTCGGCCTCTACTTTCGCTTTCCTTTCATTTTCTTCTTTTACTTTTTTATCAGCTTCCTCTTTTGCTATTTTATCAGCTTCTTCTTTTGCTTTCTTTTCAGTTTCTTCTTTTGCTTTTTTATCGGCATCTAATTTTGCCTTCTTTTCTGCCTTTAGTTTTGCTTTTCTATCCGCTTCTTCTTTAACTATTTTATCAGCTTCTTCTTTTGCTAGTCTATCAGCTTCTTCCTTTGCATTTTTATCGGCCTCTTCCTTTGCTTTTATTTCATTTTCGTGTTTGATTTTTTCTTCCGCTGCGTCTTTCGCCTTCTTTTCAGTTTCTTCTCTTGCGTTTTTATCAATTTCCTCCTTTGCTTTTTTATCAGCTACCTGCTTTGCTATTTTATCAGCTTCTTCTTTTGCTAGTTTATCAGCTTCTTCCTTTGCTTTTTTAGCAGCTTCCTCCTTTGCTATTTTATCAGCTTCTTCTTTTACTAGTTTATCAGCTTCTTCCTTTGCTTTTTTATCAGCTTCCTCCTTTGCTATTTTATCAGCTTCTTCTTTAGCCTTCTTGTCGGTTTCTTCTTTTTCTTTTTTATCAGCTTCTTCCTTCGCTATTTTGTCAGCTTTTTCCTTCATTTTTTTATCTTCTTCTTCTTTTGCTTGCTTTTCATTTTCTTGCTTAATTTTTTCATCAACCTCTACTTTCGCTTTGCTTTCATTTTCTTCGTTTGCTTTTTTATCAGCTTCCTCTATTGCTAATTTATCAGCTTCTTCTTTAGCCTTCTTTTCAGTTTCTTCTCGTGTTTTCTTATCAGCTTCTGTTTTTGCTCTCCTTTTAGCCTTCTGCTTTGCTTTTCTGTCAGCTTCTTCCTTCGCTATTTTGTCAGTTTCTTCCTTCGCTTTTTTATCGGCTTCTTCTTTTGCTTTCTTTTCAGTTTCCTGTTTTATTTTTTCCTCAGTCTCTGCTTTCGCCTTCTTTTCAGCTTCTTCTTTTACTTTCTTTTCATTTTCCTGCTTTATTTTTTCCTCGGCCTCTGCTTTGGCTTTATTTTCAGCTTCTTCCTTTGCTTGCTTTTCAGTCTCTTGTTTTATTTTTTCCTCGGTCTCTGCTTTCGCCTTCTTTTCAGCTTCTTCCTTTGATTTCTTTTCAGTTTCCTGTTTTATTTTTTCCTCAGTCTCTGCTTTCGCCTTCTTTTCAGATTCTTCTTTTGCCTTCTTTTCAGTTTCCTGCTTTATTTTTTCCTCAGCCTCTGCTTTCGCTTTCTTTTCAGCTTCTTCCTTTGATTTCTTTTCAGTTTCCTGTTTTATTTTTTCCTCAGTCTCTGCTTTCGCCTTCTTTTCAGATTCTTCTTTTGCCTTCTTTTCAGTTTCCTGCTTTATTTTTTCCCCAGCCTCTGCTTTCGCTTTCTTTTCGGTTTCTTCCCTTGCTTTCTTTTCAGTTTCCTGTTTTATTTTTTCCTCAATCTCTGCTTTCGTCTTCTTTTCAGCTTCTTCCTTTGCTTTTTTATCAGCCCCTTCCTTTGCTATTTTATCAGCTTCCTTCTTTGATTTTTTATCGGCTTCTTCTTTTGCTTTCTTTTCATTTTCTTGTTTTATTTTTTCCTCGGCTTCTACTTTCGCCTTCTTTTCGTTTTCTTCTTTTGCTTTTTTAACAGCTTCCTCCTTTGCTATTTTGTCAGCTTCTTCTTTTGTTTTTTTATCAGCTTCTTCTTTTGCTTTCTTTTCATTTTCTTGTTTGACTTTTTCTTCGGCCTCTGCTTTCGCCTTCTCTTCAGCCTCTTCCTTTGCTTTTTTATCAGCCCCTTCCTTTGCTATTTTATCAGCTTCCTTCTTTGACTTTTTATCGGCTTCTTCTTTTGCTTTCATTTCATTTTCTTGTTTTATTTTTTCCTCCGATTCTACTTTCGCCTTCTTTTCAGCTTCCGCTTTTACTTTTTTATCAGATTCTTCCTTTGCAATTTTATCAGCTTCCACCTTTGACTTTCCATCGGCTTCTTCTTTTGCTTGCTTTTCAGTTTCTTGTTTTATTTTTTCCTCGGCGTCTACTTTCGCCTTCTTTTCGTTTTCTTCTTTTGCTTTTTTATCAGCTTCGTCTTTTGCTATATTGTCAGCTTCTTCTTTTGCCTTTTTATCGACTTCTTCTTTTGCTTTCTTTTCATTTCCTTGTTTGACTTTTTCATCAGCCTCTGCTTTCGCCTTTTCTTCAGCTTTTTCTTTTGCTTTTTTATCAGTTTCTTCCTTTGATATTTTATCAACTGCCTCCTTTAATTTTTTATCGGCTTCTTCTTTTGCTTGCTTTTCAGTTTCCTGTTTTGTTTTTTCCTCAGCCTCGCCCTTCGCCTTCTTTTCGTTTTCTTCTTTTATTTTTTTATCGACTTCCTCCTTTGCTATTTTGTCAGCTTCTTCCGTCGCTTTTTTGTCGGCTTCTTCTTTTGCTTTCTTTTCATTTTCTTGCTTGACCTTTTCTTCGGCCTCTGTTTTTGCTTTCTTTTCAGTTTCTTCTTTTGATTTTTTATCAGCTTCCTCTTTTACTATTTTGTCAGTTTCCTCTTCCTCTTTCGCTTTACTTTCAGTTTCTTGTTTCGCCGTTTTTTCGATTTCTTCTTTTGTCTTTTTATCAGCATCGTCCTTTGTTATTTTATCAGTTTCTTCCTTTATTTTTTGATCAGCTTCCTCCTTTACTTTTTTATCACTTTCCGCCTTAGCGATTATATTGGCTTCCTCCATAGCCTTTTTATCTGTTTCTTCTTCAGATTTATTTTCGGCCTCTTGCTTTAGTTTTTTCTCAGTTTCTTGTTTCGTTCTCTCTTCAGTTTCGTCATTTGATTTATCAACTTCCTCCTTTGCTATGTTACTAGCAGTTTCATTTGCTTTCTCTTCGAGTTCTTGCTTTATTTTTCCATCGGCGTCTTGGTGGGTCTTGTTTTCAGTGTCTTCTTTTAATTTCTTTTGAGCTTCTGCCTTTGTCTTCTGTTCAGAATCTTCTAAAGCTCGGTTCTCATTTTTTTCTTTCACCTTATGCTCATCCTCTTCTTTATTTTCTTCCACCTTTTGTCCCTTTTCAGCATCGTCCATCACTTTTTGCTCAATTTCTACTATTACTTTTATTTTCTCTTCTTCCTTTATCTTAATTTCCGTTTCTTCTTTTAATTTATGTTCAGCATCTTCTTTAACTTTCTTCTCTATTTGTTCATTTGCTTTTGAATCAGCTTCTTCAATAGCTTTAACTGCAGTCTCTTTCTTCTCTACATCATCTTTAGCCTTCATTGCAGCATCTTCATCCACTTTTTCAGTGACCTGTAATTGCGCTTCGATATCGGAAATTGTCGATGTTAATGCTTTTAAAGGTTCTGTAATTTCAATTAGTTTAGTAGAAAGTTCAGTTGATTTCTTGAATATTTCTATTATACATTGAACATCTTCTATCAATTGCGATTTAGGTTTCAATGTGCTAGCATTTTTCAATGCATTTTCAACATCACTAATTATGACTGAATACAATTCCAAAGAGTTTTTCAGTTCACCTAAGATGCTACCATCTTCCGGCAAAATATCAACTCTTGCTTCACTGAGAGCTTGTTCTTCAATAGTTGATAAACCTTGATGTAAATTGGTTAAACTTTTTTGCACGTCAACTATAGTGGCAGTAGATGAAAGCGGCTGAATTGAATTTTGTAAAAGCGTTAAAGAACATTTTACTTTACTGATTGCTGTCAAATCAATCCTATCGACTCTTCCAGCTTCTTCTATCTTCTCTTCAACTATCGATAGAGATGCTGAAAGGGATTGCAACGGCACTCTAAGCACTTCCAGCAATTTTATTTTCGGAACTTGCAAAGCAATCTTTTCCAAATCCATTTTAACAGCGCGCAAAGCCACTAAAATTTTAGGTCTGTCTTGCTCGATTGTTTGCGGATATTGCATAAGATGAAGAACATTTCCAACGATAACTTGCAATTTTTGAAGAGGTTCTGAAATTTTGGCCAAGGTTTCAGTTTGCTCCTTTGTCATATCGTGTACCTGCTCATTCAACACGGCATCCTCAACTTCTAATAAAGCAGCTTGAAGTACAGTCAACGGCTTTTCCAATTCTGATATCGCCGCCCTTTGAGCTGTTGCTTGCACACTCTCAGTTTTCATTTGGAACGATTTTATATCTGTTTTCAACTCCATGATTGGTAGTTTTAATTGTGCAATCGCTTCGGTTTCTTTGCTAGGGATTACCATTTCATTAATTACAGCAGCCAACTTATTTAGAGGTTCAACAATTAATTCAAAAGTTTTCATTTCCGGTATAACGATTGCTGCTCGTTCCACGCTATTCTTCAATTTCGCTAACGAATTCAGCAACTCAATTTTTTGTTTTTCGAACGCTTTAGGTTTCTTAAGTACTTGCTGGATACTTTCAATATTACCAGACAACATCACCAGAGGTTTATCCAAAATTTGTAATTTTTGCCCGTTTTCAGGAGCAATATCAATTGGATTCATATTTGTGCAAAATTCTTCTGTTGTATTTAAGGATTCCTCTATGCATCTTAGTGGCTCTTTCAATTTATTTAATGGTGACAGCATTTGTTTGGATAGTTTTCCAGCACTTTGTAGCTTCATTTCTAAATTGGTAATACTTTCCTGCAATTTATTGAACGGTGGCTTTAACTGCTGAATCAGGTTTAAATCGTGACGATATTTAATTTTTTCTTCAACGTTTGAGATGGTGGTCGATAGTGCTTTAAGTGGTTCAGTTAGTACTTCATAACTTGTTACAGTTGGAGCAATAAGGGCAACATTGTCTGTGGTTAATTTAAGATTTCCCAACGCATTGAGAATTTTAGGTTTCTCTTTGTGTAAAATTTGAATATTTTCTTCTGCTATTTTGATTCTTTCCACCACTGCCAATAATTCCTGTAATGGCTTTCGAAGATCGTTCACCTTTTGGGCACTTTCATAATTTTGGTCATTCACACCTTGCAAAGAAGCTTGCAGGACACTCAATTTTTCTTCCAACTCTGTCACTGAAAATATTCCTTGTTCAGATTTTGGCAAAGTTGAAATTTCAGTTTGCAATAATCTTAAATCTTCTTTTAAA
The DNA here is from genome assembly GCA_949768715.1 of Dascillus cervinus. NCBI lineage: Eukaryota > Metazoa > Arthropoda > Insecta > Coleoptera > Dascillidae > Dascillus > Dascillus cervinus. The sequence continues at coordinate 5,206,498 of OX458317.1, forward strand.
TGTTCAATTATCTGTTGGTCTGGTTCTACCATCTGCTCTTCAATATGAGAAATGGTCGCCGAAAGTGCAATCAGCGGTTCGGCGATAATTTTCAGTTTCTTAGCCTCAATAGTTTGGGAAACCATTACAATTTTTCCTTTCAGTAATTGCAACGCTTGTAGTACGAACGGTTTTTGCTGCTCGAGAATTTCGGGTCTCTGTATGGCATCTTGAATTTTAACAATTACAACCGACAGTTTCTGAAGAGGTACTTCAAGGGCGTTTAATTGTTCGACTTGTTCCGCGGTAAAATCAACCATTTGATCAGTTAATGATAGTTCCTCCAATGAAGATAGCGATGCTTGAAGTACCTGCAAAGGTTTTTCTAATTCGAGCACCGAAAGTATTCCTTGTTGTCCTGCTTCTAAACTTCTAACTTCAACGTGCAGAGATTGAATTTCATTTTGTAAGTGTTCTAAAGGTTGTTTCAAGTTATGTAGCGCGCGTTTCTTTTCAGATTTTAATTCCTTTTCAATGCTTGAGATGGTAGCTGAAAGAGCTTCTAAAGGTTCACTGACGACGATCAACTTCCCTTCTTCAGATATCTTTTTGACTTCGATTTTTAAGGAGGCCAAAGCTTGCAAAATTTCTGGTTTGTGTTGCTCAAGTATTTCAGGATGTTGCACATTTTCCTGTATCTTTATCACAACGGCTGAAAGTAGTTCAACCGGTTTTTCAAGGACGTTCAGTATTTGGTCCACTGTGGTTTGCTCGTTTGAAATGGCTTCGAGACTTGCTTGAAGTGCCTGAAGGGGTTCTTCTAGTTTCACCATCGATATTACTCCTTGCTGAGCATATGCTTGGATGGTTCCAATCTCCATTTTCCAGGAACGAATATTAGTTTGTAATTGAGCCAATGGAAGTTTTATTTGGATCGGCTTCTCAGATTTAGTTAACTCATCTTCAATATTAGTCAGGACTCCAGCCAAAGTTTTCAAAGGTTCCATTACAACTTTTATAGATTTTTCAGGAATTGCTTGAATTACGTTTTGTATTTTTTCCTTTAGTCCTTGACAAGCTGATAGAATTTCTGGTTTGTGTTGCATAATAATTTCCGGTTGTTGAATTTCATTTTGAATCTTTATCACAATACTCGATAATTTCTGAATTGGTTCTTCTAAAATATTTAATTTTTGTATTTGCTCTGAAGGAAGATCAGATGCCTGATTGTTCATATCTTCCAAACTGGAAAGAGACGTTTGAAGTAATTCAAGCGGTTGATCTAATTTCACAATTGAAAGTACTCCTGTTTGAGTATCTGCATTTATGTTTCCAGTTATTAGCAAATCGTGAATATTAGTTTGTAATTGAGCCAATGGAAGTTTTACTTGGATCGGCTTCTCAGATTTAGTCAGCTCATCTCCGATATCAGTCAGAACTCCTACCAAAGCTTTCAAAGGTTCCATTACAACTTTTATAGATTTTTCAGGAATTACTTGAATTAGATTTTGAATTTTTTTCTTTAGTCCTTGACAAGCTGATAAAATTTCTGATTTTTGTTGCATAATAATTTCCTGTTGTTGAATTTCATTTTGAATCTTCACCATAATACTCGATAGTTTCTGAATTGGTTCTTCTAAAATATTTAAATTTTGTATTTGCTCTAAGGAAATATCAAATGTCTGATTATTCATTTCTTCCAAATTGGAAAGAGACGCTTGAAGTAATTCAAGCGGCTGATCTAATTTCACCATTGAAAGTATTCCCGCCTGAGCATTTATGTTTTCAGTCAATTGCAAAGCGCGAATATTAGTTTGTAATTGAGCCAATGGAATTTTTACTTGGATTGGACTAATCTCCTTTTTCTGAGATAGTTCATCTTCAATGTTTGTAAGGACCGCAGAGAACGCTTTCAAAGGTTCCGAAACAATTTTTAATTTTTCTTCTGCAACAGCTTGCACAACATTTTCTATTTTTTCTTTCAAAATCGTTACAGCTTGTAACATCTCAGGTTTCTCCTGCGATTCCTTAAGAACATTTACAATAACGGTGGATAATTGTTGGACTGGAATTTGTAAAGCATTTAATTTTTCAATGTGTTCTTGAGAAATTTTGGTTACTTGAGTCAATGAAATATCTTCTAAATTGGACAAGGATGCTTGGAGTGCTTCAAGAGGTTGCATCAATTCCGTTACCGACAGAATTCCTTTGTTCTCAATTAATTCCGCTTTAATCGTTCCACTCTGCAACGTTTGAATATCACTTTTTAAAGCATCCAACGATTGTTTTATTGGAGTTACTTTAATGGATTCCAGTTGCACCAATTCTTTTTCAATATTACCAATCGCAGCCGAAAGTGCCTGCAGAGGACTTGTTACAATTTTCAATTTTTCTTCTTTAATATCCTGGGACACAATTTCAACCTGTCCTTTTAACACCGTCAGCGCTTCCAAAATTCGTGGAATTTGTTGCGCTATTTGAGGTTGGTGAAGAGATTCTTGAATCGTTTCAATGACCCCTGATAACAGTTCGATTGGAATTTCTAGTGCATTTACTTTTTGAAGATCCGTTGAAACTTCTTCCGGTTCAGTCAAAGCTTCGTCTAAAGAAGATAACGACGCTTGTAGCACTTCCAGAGGTTGTTGTAGTTTCACAACTGAAAGTATTCCCTGTTGCGCGACTGGCTTCACATTAATTTCACCTTGTAATGATTGAATGCCTCCTTGAAGATGAGCTAAAGATTGTTTTACATTCTTCATCCTATCTGGTCGTTCCGGTTCAATGATTTCCTTTTCAATGGTTGAAATGGTCGCAGATAATGCTTTCAATGGCTCTGCAATAATTTTTAATTCGCCGGTTTGTGATATGTTTACAATATTGGCTTTTATTGCTTCAAATGCCTGAAGAATTTCGCTCTTTTGTTGCTCTAAAACTTGAGGCTTCTGTAAAGTGTTTTGAATGCTTACTACAACGGCTGACAATTTCTGAAGAGGCACTTCGAGAGTATTTAATTGGTGAATGTCTTCAAGTGATGTCATCGTGAGTTCTTCTAATGATGCTTCAAGTATTTCCAACGGTTGTACCAAACCTATTACAGATAATATTCCTTTTTGAGTAACAATCTCTAATTTTTTAGTTTCCGCCTGTAGAGACTGAATATCATTTCGTAGATGTGCTAATGGTTGCTTAATGCGTTGCCTAGTGCTGAGTTGTTTCTTTTCTCCTTCTATTTTCTGTTCAATGTTTGCCATAACAGCCGTGAGTGCTTTCAGCGGTCCTGAAACAGTTTTCAGCTTCTCTTCTTGAACATTTAACAACACATTTTCAATTTGTCCTTTAACCATTTGTAACGCCTGTAAAATTTCAAGTTTACTTTGTTCGATTGCTTCAGGTCGCTCTTCAACTTGAATTGCCACGACACCAGAAAGTTTCTGGATCGGTTCGTTCAGAACATTTAAGTTTTGTATTTGTTCTAAAGAACCGTCATCCAAATTACATAAAGATACGCGAAGTGTTTCTAACGGTTCTTCTAACTCAGCCATTGAAATTATTCCCTTTTCCGGTTTTAAGTTTTTAATTTCACTTTGTAATAACTGAATATCGTCTTGAAGGTGTGTTAAAGATTGTTTTGCGTTCTGAGCTTTTTCGGCTTCTTGTAAGTGGTTTTCAATGTTTGAAATGGTTGCCACTAGTGCCTTCAAAGGTTCAGAAACAATTTTCAGTTCGCCTTGAGTTAGCGTTTCGATGTTTTCTTTTACCGATTGAAGCGCTTGAAGAACTTCTGTTTTTTCAGGATTTTGCAAGGTGTTTTGAATTGTTACAACGACTGCAGATAATTTTTGAAGTGGTCCTTCAAGAATATTTATTTGCTGAAGATCTTCTAATGTCATTAAAGATGCTTGAAGTGCTTCTAGTGGCTGTTGCAATTCCAATGACTTGTTTTCTGCTTGCAAGGACTGAAGGCAGTTTTGAAAACTTGCTTTGGTAAGTTGCAGTGGGGTTGATTCCTTTTCTTCAATTTTTTGTTCAACATTTGTAATTGCGACCTTGAGTGCGTTTAAAGGTTCCTTTATTATTAAGTGCTGTTCTTGAAGATTTGAAGATACATTTTCAATTTGTTCCTTAAACGATTTTAGCGCTTGCAAAACCTCTGGTTTCTTGAGTTCTATTATTTCCGGACGCTGGATTCCAGTTTGAATTTGTACAATTACCGCAGAGAGTTGTTGAATCGGTGCTTCTAAAATATTCAAAGAATCGGCCAAATTAATTTCGTCTAAATTACTCAACGATGCTTGAAGTAACTGCAAAGGCTCATCTAAGTCTGCCACTGATAAAATACCTTGTTCAGTTCCCAAATTTGTTACTTCTACTTGTAAAGAATGAATATCATTGCGAAGAAGCTCTAAAGGTTCTTTGATGTTCTGAATCTTACTGACATTTTCGGTTTCTCCTATTTTAAGCTCAATGTTTGTAATCGTAGCTGCAAGCGCTGTTAACGGTTCGGCTATTACCGCAAATTGTACAGAAATTTGTTTAATATTTTCTTTAATGGCGTTTAGTTCTTTTGCGAGTTTAGGTGCTTCACATTCAAGAATTTCTGGCTTTTGCATGACTAGCTGCACACTTTGTAAAATTGCGGAAAGCTTTTCAAGTGGTTCCGTTAAAATCGTTAGTTTACCTATTTCTTCACTTGAATTTTCGAAAGTTTCCAACGATTCTTCAAGTGCTGACAAAGGTTTGCTTAATTCAACAATCGATAATAAACCTTGTTTTTGTAGCGGAATATTCTCCAACTGAGCGCTGAGCAAATTAATTTCTGCTTGCAAAATTGAAAGTGGTTGCTTAACATCCTTAATGGCCGCAACCTTCTCTACTCCTGGAGATTCTTGAGTCTTCTGTATATTTTCTTCTATCGCTGAAATTGCGGCGTTCAGTGACTTCAACGGAATTATTATTAATTCCGAAGCTTTATTTTCTGGTGTTTTATTTGTTATCATTTCTGCCGCTGATTTAACAGCTCCTAACCTTGTCAACAATTCCAATTTAGCTGGTAATGTTTCAGGAAATTGTAAAAGGTGTGGTAAGTTTTGAATTACAGCAGAAAGTTTTTCTATAGGTTCCTGTAACGTAGCCATAGATGCGACAATTTCAGGCGAGAGTTCTGCCACTTCTTCAGTAGAATCTCCAAAGCTTTGCAAAGTCTCCTTCAGAATTTTGATCGGTTCTTGCAAACTACTTACTGAAAGAATACCATGTTGAGAACTTGCTGAACTTTTCGTTTCAACTTGGGTCGCACTAATCGTAGATTCCAACACAGCTAGTTGTTTTAAAATTTCAGTTCCTTGTAATTGTTTAGATTGCTGAATATTTTCTTCCACTTGGGACAGTGCAGCCGATAATATCGTCAGAGGAACCTGTAAAACATGCAAACTTTGAGCCACATTTTCAACGGCCACTTTAGTGCTTCGCAGGGCGGTCAAAACCTCAAGTTTTTCTTGTTCCAAAATTTTGGGTTTTTGTAGAACAGTGTCCATTTTTTCAATCACAACAGCTAATTTCTTAAAAGGTTCTTGAAGCATAATTAACTTATCACTGCCTTTGTCTTCGCGAACAATTACATCCTCAACGCTCCTTAGAGTTTCTTGAAGATTTAAAATCGGCTGTTTGATGTCTAAGATTGTTAATATTGCTTGTTTTGTGGGATTTTGTTCCACATTTAAAACTTTCGTCTCCAACTGTTGCATGTGCGTTTGAATGCTCGTTATCGGTTCCAATAATTTCAATTTTGCTCCCAAATACTTCAAATCTTCGTTAACGATAGAAATCGTGGCCACAAGTGATTTTAAAGGTCGATCAATTATTTGGTGCAGTTTTATTGCAGGAATAGAAATATTTTCAGCAGTTTCTTTAACCTTTGTTAAAGCAGAGATTACTTCAGATTTTTGCTTTTGTAACATCTCTGGAGATTCAGATAAATTTCCCAACATTTGCACAACATTGGATAAACATAGTAAAGGTTCTTCTAATATTTTTAATGATTCCCTGGTAGCGGCTTCTTCCATCGGTGTCGTCATTTCCTCAATTTTGATTAAAGATTGTTGAAGCGATTCCAATGGTTTTTGCAATTCGCTGAGTGAAAGTAAGCCCTGCTGAGCTTTATCTTGCGTTATTTCAGGTTGAAGCGCTGCGATTTGTGACTGTAACTGTGATAAAGGTTGCTTTAACTTGGAAATATCTTTAGGTTGTTGCATAGCGCGAATGGCACAAGTAATGGTTGCTGTTACGGCATTTAATGGTTGAATTATACCATCAAATAATTGGTTTCCTTGCAAAGCTTGCGATGCTCTCTCAGTGCCGGCTTTCATCGCACCAAGAATATTTAATGTTTCAACTGTTTCCAATAAAGAAGGATTAGTTTGAGCAATTTCTTGTAGGCTTTTAACTGCAGCAGCAATTTCACCAAACGGAATCGCCGCCAATTCTTCAAGACTTTCTGGGAGTATCTCAACACTTTGTTCCAAAATAACCAAATCTTCCGTTCTTGACAGCACTTCTTGAAGACCGGCCAACGGTCCTTCCAGTTCCTTGATTGCAAGCACACCACGCTGAGGTACCGTTGGGAGTTCATAAATGTTCTCACGCAAACATAAAATCGGCCGTTGCAATCCCTGAAGGATAGTTCTGGAAATTTCCTTCGAAGTGGTTGCTTGAATTTTAGCCTCAACATTGGCAATAACTGCTTTTAAAGCTTCTAATGATTCAGTAACTTGAGTTTGTGGAATTGTTTCGATGGCTGCTTTAAATTCCTTTAACGCTTTTATAGCTTTTAGTTTTTCCACGTCTGATATTACATCTAAATGAACTAACTGCTGAACTTCTTCCACAATTTCGGCCAATTTTACGAGCGGTTCTTCAAGAATGTCCCAATCAGGCTGCCATTGATTGCTTAATGTTTGCTGAATAGGCTCGTATATGTCTCCCATTGACATCAATCCTTGTTGGGTTTTGCTGTCACTAATTTCCATCTTCAAAACCTCACTGGCCGATTGTAATTTTATCAACGTCTTTTTAATACTTTCAGTCTTCAGTTCCTTTTCCGGAGATAATTCCGCCAGTCTTTCTTGCACGGCAGTAATCGATGCCGATAGGGTACTTAAAGGTATGTTTAGTATCTCAATGTTTTGTATTTGAGGCACTTTAAGGCACTTCTCTTCAACAGCTAATTTAAGTTCTTGCAACGTTTCATAAAACAAAGGTTTTTGGACATTTTCTGCTTGGATGTTGGGCAGCACGTCGGAGAGCGCTTGCAGGGGTTCGCTCAAAGCGATTAAAGTCCCAATGTTTTCGCCCAATAAATCCATTAGTTCTTTATTCTTCGGCAAATTTTCGACGACCTCTTCAAGCACGGCCAGTGGGCCACTTAATTCATTTACTGAAGCGCGCAGAGATGGACTTTCAACGCTTAAAACTGTTATATTTGCACGTAACGCTTCAAGTGGTTGCTTCAATTTTTGCAGACTTGAGTCCTCAACGTCTCGACTTTCTAATTTCTTCACAATCGTGCCAATTACCGCAGAAAGTGATTTGAACGGCGCTTCTAATTTTGCAAACGATTTTGCTTCTTCTACTTCCACAAGTAAACTGTCAGTTTGGAGTTTTAGGCCTCGGAGGTTTTTGGTTAATGCTTCTTTTTCTTTTTCTGCTTCTTCGGGTTTTTGTAAAACCAATGGAAGATTTGTAACAATCACAGAAAGATTGGTCAGCGACTGTTGAATTTCAGACAACTTTTCCGTGGGAAATATTTCTATCGTTCTCAAAGTTTCTTCAAGCATTTTAATTGGTTCTCCAATTTCCACAACAGAAATTAACGATTTAAATTGTGTTTCTTCAAAAGAAGATTCGTTCAAGGCCTTCAAATTATTCTGCAATTTAGCCAATGGTTCCTTTAATAACAAAGCGGCGTTTCCAGTCACAATTTGAGCACTTACAACGTTGTTAATTTTATGTAAAGAACCCTCGATTTCTTTAAGTAACTCGATGTCTGAACCTGGTTCAGTTGATGAAGAGAAATTAACGATGGAATTCTGCAATCCTGACAGAGCTTCCACCAGCTCAGGTGATTGTTCTGGGAGCTTTTGATGTTCATTTTTGGCGATATTGGAAGCTTCTTTCAAGCCTTCAAGAGATTCGTTTAAGGTTTCTTGAAGAGAAATGGTCGTTTGATTTTTGATAGAAGCCCGAAGAATTTCCAGCGGGTTTCGCAAGCAATTCAATGACTCATTTTCAGCAACTTTATTTGATAAATTCAGCGAATGTTGATCAATGTTTTCCAAAATTTGAAGTTTCGCCTTTCTTTCTGCTAATTTAGATTGTATGTTTATAATCGCTTTGGTGACATTTTCTAAAGGCTCCAATAATTTTTGGACAATCGATTCCTGATTCGTTGGTGCGTCGCTTAAAACAGCCTTCATACAAACCGAAATTATGGTTCCTTGAAGGTCATTCAAAGGTCCTGCAAAATTATTCAATGTAACATTTTCTTCTTTTGTCAATTCTGTTATTTTGTCGAATAATTTTCCAATCTTTTCAACGATGGGAGCTTCTTCAGCAGCAATTTTTCCATCGGAGCATTCTTCTAATTTTCGTTTCAAATCGTTCAATGGATTTTGAAGTTCTTCAATCAAATCCAAATTACCTTTGGGTTCATGTTTAATGGCCAACACCAACTTAAGTAATTTTTTCAGTGGTAAGTTGATGATGTGTAATGGGATTTCCGTTTCAGTTCCTTCTTCTTCAAGAACAAAATTAGTGAGATCGATCGCTTCGGATAATTGAGACAAAGATTGAGCAACAACTTGCCCGAATGAGTTTTCGATGTCTTCACTCGGTTCGATAATCGACGCAACTCTTTGCAAAGTCTGCAAGGGTTGAACAACGGTTGATAATTCTCCATCACTTTCAACAATTTTTGAAACATCATCCAATAAATCTGTCATAAATGTAATGTTTTTAACGTCGTCTTTTGATACCGAATCACTCGGTATTTCTTCAAGGACACTCAAAACGCCCTGCAAAGGTTTTTCCAATTCTGTTAAAACCGTCTTCGACCCAATTAATTTTATTAATTTATCGACTGAATTTGAAAGTGTTTGGACCTTCTCCGATTTTACTGCTGCTTCCTCTTCGTGGATGGAAATTACCCTTTCGAGGACTTTCTCGACCGTTCTTGAAATATCCTGCAAAGGTTCTGCTATATCCTTAATCTGCGACTCTTGGTTGATGCTTGCGACCGAAACTTTAAACTTGTCGGCGGTTTCTTGCAATTTTTTCACATCGTCTTGCGTGGCTTCGTTGTGCGATTCGACGAATTCGTTGAGTTGCTCAATTGACTCAGACGCGACCTGAAGAACGTGCTGATCGTCCAAAGTTAATTTTTCTTTTTTATCTTCTAAAACGTTGTCAGCGACGAATTCCAACGCCGTTAGAGGCCTTTGAAGTTCGGTTACTAGAATTTTTTGGGCTTTATTTTGTTGCTTAATTTCGAGGCCGGTGACCGAATCTTGAAGATTTTGAACGGTGCCTTGTAATTTTTTCAAAATTTTCGCTTGCGGGGCAGTTGCTTTGCTTTCTTCCGGTTTGGCAAACAGCTTGATTATGTCGTTTTTAAGGGTTTCCAAAGGTCCCGCCAGAATTTTTAATTTTGAATCTTCTCCTAGACAACTGAAAACTGAACTTAAATCTTCAATTTCTAAGTTAGGCCCGTCTTCAACATTGGCGATCAAAATAGGAGTATTTGTTGTTAAGTAATTCTGAAGATAACTGACTGATTTTTCAGTCGATCTCAAAACTTCTTGTTCATTTTCTGGAAGTTGTTTTGGAATTTCCATAATTAATTCTTCGATTACTTTAATTTCTTTCAGAAGATCCTCCGCTAGGTTCACTTTTTGTCTTGAAAGGTTAACGTTTTGTAAGTTATACACCGATTTGATAAAATTATCTACTGATTTTTGAAGATGAAGCAATGGTTTATTTTCTTCCGGTTCTTTAATGTTCTCCAAGAGATTGATAACGTTTTTCAAGGATTCTTCTAAAGGTTCCATTGTTTCCTTTACGTTGGAGTGTTCATGTATTGCGACTATGGCGAGTCTTATGTCTTCTATTGACAATTTTGCCGTTTCAGGATTCAGTTCTGGGCTGGTTACATAATTGGTTATTTCTGCGATTGCTTTCTCCACAGCTTCAACCGCTATTGTTTCCTCTAAATTCAGTGTAGTTTCTTCAAGTTTTTCTAATTGCGCTTTCATGGTGTTTTCCAATTCGTTTATGGCAATTTTGTTTGCCTCCACTAATTGTTGCTCTTGAATTAAGGCAATTGATTTTTGCAAAGTTTCTAATGTTTTTACAACTGGTTGGGCAGACTCTGTTTGAATAGGAGCTTCTAAAACATCTTGAAGTATTTGATCGGGTAATTCCGAAGCAATAGTGACTTCTGGGAACTTTACTTCAAGTGTAGATGATATTTCTTCAGAAACTGGAGAAGTTTCAACAAAATCTTCAATTAGTTTTGATGGAGAAATTTTGCCAGAAACTTCTAATTGCCTTTCTTCAGATTGTTGATTGTCCACTTCCGAACCTGGCAATGTAACTTCAACACTTTTACAACATATGTTTTCAACAACGGTGACCAATTCTTCTAAAATATTTCCTGCTGGGCTTACAACATCATTAACTGGAGTTTCTTGTGTTCCTCTTGAAACCATCAGTTTATGAAGGTTTTGTTTGATATTTTCCAACGCGCTTTTAAGCTTATCAAATTGTTGAGGTACTTCACAATGTTCCGTTACTTTGAGCAGTTCGTTAGAGTCTTCCATAATTTGTTCAATAGCATTCGTCATTGACAACTCTTCAGGTGTTAATTTCGTTTTATCCACAATAATTTCAGCTAATGAAGAATGCAAACCGTACATTTTCTTCTGTAAATTTAATATTTCAACTTTATTTTCTTCGGACAATTTTTGCCTTTGAAGCACGGCCATAGATTTTTGTAAATTTTCAATCTTCGTTAATAAAGGTTCCGTTAAACTTTCCTTGATTTCTACCTTCTTCCGCGGCAACATCCCCAAAATCCGGTTGATGAGTTTGTGAATCGGTTCCAAGATTGATGTAACTGGTGAATCATCAGCGAGCATATTAGCAAATATGTTCAAATTGGAAGTGTTTTGTAAAAATTGGTCAACGGTGTCCTCTGCAGGAGAAGGTAGTTGCACTAAAATATTTGAAACATCCTCGCAGATTCTATTGGTAGCATGAGCTATAAGTTCTTCCTCACTTTCTAACGCGGTCGCTATACTGCAAACATTTTGCAGCGAAATGTGCAATTCAATTAAGTCAGTTTTAAGCTCAGATTTTACATTTTCTGCGAACGGTTCTGTGGTGGCCGTGTTAAGATTGACCAGTAAATCATCAACGGCAAGTAAGGCGTCCATGAAATGAGAAACTCTTTCTGATGGTTCGACTTCGTCTAATTTTTCTTCTGGTGGTATTTCCAAAGTGTTGAGGTTGTCGGAAATGATCGATTCACTTATTTCTTCGCATTGATTTTCATCTTGTTGCATTAAAATTTCGGAACTTTGGTGAATTTCTTCATCGGAAAGTATTCCCGTGGAATTTTCCGTTAGGACATTGCAGATTTTAAGTACTGATTCCACAATATTCATTACTGGAGAATCGCTCACTTCAATTGAAAGTTGATTGATGGTCTCCGTAATTTCTTTAACTTGTTGAATATCAGCAACAGTACTTTCCAAACTAATATTACCAGCCACCGTTGCTGCAGTCTCAGTACAATGTACAATAGTTTTTAAACAGTTTATTTCATTGCCACTTAAATTAAATTCTGAAGATTGATTGATAACTTCTTGTGCGTGAGTTTTTAAGCTTTCCAAAATTTCCTGTAACTGCGAATGCGGTTCAACAGTTTCTTCAATTTTTGTTACAATATGAAGATCATTACTAAACTTTTCTTGGAACATTTTTGATTTAACTGAGTTTTTATATGCGTTATCTAAACGTTGAAGGATCACAGGAAGGATTTCACAAACCTTTTTTAAAGGTTCTTCAATTGTCTTAATTGGATGCGTTTCTTCTAATTTGTTTATCGACTCCAATATATTTTCAAGTTCCAGTAGCACATTTTCTTCCGTTGCACTTGTCGGTGTGTTCGGATTACTTCTTTGGACAATAAATTCTTCCAATCTTTTTAGTGCGGTTGGAAGATTTTTAATTTTGTCAATATCTCCTTTTGTCAACTCAAAATCAATTAAATCGTTTTCTGCCATTTGAAGAATGTGCAGGGAGTTTTGCAAGCCCAGAACAGCTTCCTTGCTAACGCCTTTGATAGTGGCGACGTTTTTCACTAGATCTTGTGTAGTGTCGCTTAACACTTCCACAAAATTAATTTTTTCTAATTTCTGTTCAGCTTTATTTTCGGCCATTTGTTGCAACGCTTCAGCGACATTTTCGCATAATTGATTCAAAGGCACAACAATATTTGTAATACAAGAATCTTGAGAAATCTTCGACAAATTATCGATTAAAGTAGTCACAGCAGTTTTAAGTTTTCCTTCTTCAGATGATTGCAAATCCTGCAAAATTTTAGATACTTCGTCAAGCGTTGTTACATCTTCTGATTTTAATTCTGAAGTTTTTATTGCACCAATTTTACTTTTCAACTGTGAAAGAGGCTCATTGATGATCTCATTCAATTCTGCTTTTCTATCTTCCGGAAATTCTGCAAGTCGTTTCAATAGATTTTCGACGCATAATTGTATTTTTTCAGGGTTTAATGGGTCTTGGACTTCCTCAATTTTAACATCTGCAATCGAAGTAGTTTCTATTAACGGTTCTGCGGTAACTTCGTCAATTTTAACATCTTCGATCGAAATGGCCGTTCTTTCTATTAACGGTTCTGCAGTAACTTCCTCAATTTTAGCATCTGGTGTCAAACTGGTTGTTGTTTCTATTAACGATTCTGCAGTAACTTCCTCAATTTTCACATCTATAGTCGCACTGGTTTCTATTAACGGTTCTACAGTGACTACCTCAATTTTAACATCTGCAATCGCACTAGTCGTTGTTCCAATTAACGATTCAGCAGTTACTTCCTCAATTTTAACTTCTGTAGGCAAACTGGTTTCCATTAATGGTTTTACAGTAACGTCCTCAATTTTAACATCTTCAATCGCACTAGTCGCTCCATCAATTGACGGTTCTGCAGTAACTTCCTCAAATTTAACATCTGCTATCGAACTGGTCGTTGTTCCAATTAACGATTCAGCAGTAACTTCCTCAATTTTAACTTCTGTAGCCGAACTGGTTTCCACTAATGGTTCTACAGTAACTTCCTCAATTTTAACATCTATAGTCGAACTGGTTTCTATTAATGGTTCTACAGCGACTTCCTCAAGTTTAACATCTTTAATCGAACTGGTCGCTGTTTCAATTGACGGTTCTCCAGTAACTTTCTCAATTTTAACATCTGCTGTTGAACTGGTCGTTGTTTCTATTAACGGTTCTACAGTAACTTTCTTAATTTTAACATCTTCAATCGAACTAGTTGTTGTTTCAATTAATGGTTCTGCAGTAACTTCCTCAATTTTAACATCTGTAGTCGAACCGGTCGTGGTTTGTATTAATGGTTCGGCGGTAACTTCCTCAATTTTAACATCTGTAGTCGAACTGGTCCCTGTTTTAATTAATGGTTCTGAAATTATTGCTACTTCTCGCACACCATCCTCAATTTTGCTTGATATAATATTCTGGGGTAAATGTGCTTCAGTAGGTTCATCCAAAATAGTAATGAGGCCACTTGTTAATTTATCCAGAGATTGAGAAACGCTCGAAAGACTCGATATATTACTGATGGTCAAGACAGAATTTTTTAATTTCTCCAGCGCTGGACGAGCTTGTAATAACATTGTACGTGGTAATTCTTCGCTTATCTCCCCCTGAATTTTGGACGATGCTTCAATACATTTGCTAATTTCAATCAAAGGTTCGACGATACTTCCAATTAACGACACATCATCTTGAGTCAGTTCTCCACGTCCTGTTTCTGTTTCTAACGCATAAGAAGCAGCAATAATACATTTTTGCAACTCCTCAATTTCTGATCGTTTACTAGCTAAAACCGGAAGTTGTTCTAAAACCGCGATTGATTTATTAAAATCCTGGAATGTTTGTGAAACGTCTAATAATAATTTCTCCGTTTGATTTTCAATGTTTATAGTTTGGTCCATTGCCTTCAAGAATTCGTTACATAGTTCATTCAACGATCCGTGAATGTACATCAATGGGGATATTTGGCCCGCGTCACAAACTTCAAGTTGCAAATTATTTATTGGTTTTGCAAGATCGTCTAGCGTTGCTTCCAATTTATTCTTTGATGATAAACTGAATATTTTAGTCTTTAAGGCAAGTAATGGTTCATTTAACCGTTCCAATTGCTTCAAATCACCGATATCGGGATTATTTTCTTCTATAACCATCACTTCTAAAGCATTCGAAAGAGAGTGCTTGGTTTTTTCGAAAATTAATTTAATGTCACCGTTTTCCAATTCTGAGATGAACTGCTCCATTGCCTTCAGCGAATCTTGAATCGATTTAAACGTAGCCTCACGTTTTTCTTCCTGTTCCTGGTTGTGAACTAAGCTTTCATTCAACTTTCGCAACGGTTCTGAAAACTTTCTTATTTCCAACACATCTTCAACAGTTACAATCGGTTCTTCCCTCGCTTCAAACAGTTTCGTATGCTTCAAATTTTCGACGCACTGAACCACTTCCAAGGCTTTATCGAAAACTTCCAAATCAGCTTCATTCGCCGATTCCAAACCCATTTCCTGTTGGAGGACGGTTAACGATTTCTCTAGCTCCAAAACCGGTCCTATCAAAGCTTTGGCCATTTGGACCGACTCTATATTTTGAGATTTCAACACTTGCTCCATTATTGGAAGGTCTTGAATTACGGCGATTTGCCTTTTCAAGTCTTCATAATTTGGTGAAGTTGAAAGTTCGTCGGGACTCTCCGGAATTTGTTGCATAATTTCCGGTTCGGTTAGTGATTCGATGTTTTTACCAACTTCTCGCGCTCGGGATTTAAGATTAACGAACTGGTTATAAAGGCGAGCGTCATCGTGAATGGGTTGGGTGAGGACTATGCTTTCTTCTAATATGTTTAAAGCGGCCACTATGTCGTCCAAGAATTCTTTTGAGGCAATGGAAGATATTTCCAAAATTTGGCTGTTTAAAATGTCGATGGGTTGCGCCAAATTTTCCAAACCGCCAATGGCAACTTCGGTTTTAATCTCAGATAATTTTCGCACGACACTTGCAAAGTCCTTCTGCAAACTGGACAACTGCCTCAACGATTCCAAAACAGCCGTGTCGTGGGTACTGTTCTGCGCCGTTTCCAAATTAAAGAGGAAGTCTTGAACTGATTGAGAAATATTTTGAATCACAATTTGGCTAACTTGGTCGAAAACGTCCTTAACCACTTCTTCGGATGATGGTTGGGCAAGTTCACTTTCCGTTTGAATTTCAGATTTTCCCAAACTTTTCTGCAATTTATCGATCGAGTTCATTATATCTTCAACCGGATTTACGAATGACTCTAAAATTCCTGCACATACAGCTCCGGAAAATGGTTCTCCGGATGATTGCTGCCTAACCGCATCCATTCCTTTTATTAAATCTCTAACAGGACTCGAAATTTCATCCAATATCGCCAGATATAGTTCTTGCTTTACTGATTTTTGGCCTAAATGTCTTACTGACTGTCGTTCGATCGTTTCCAACGTATTCGATAACTGTTGAATTGGGTCGTCCAACTTATCGACGATGACTTCGTTGAGGTTTGGATACATCTGTTCCATGTCTTCGTAAGCGAGCGTTTTTTCTAAACTAATCAAAGCTGCTTGGATCTTATGAACGGGTTCGGCGATTTTGCTTAACATCTCACTTTTTGTTTTCGGCACCAAAGCTTCCTCTTTCGGTGGTTCTTTTTTGGGCGATTTGGCTTTCGCTTCTTGCGCCAAAAGTTTAGCCTGCATTACAACGTCGGATTTTTCTAAGCCACTTTGCATTTCTTGTAGCGTTGTTATGACTTCTTGAATCAGTTTTAATTTGGGGGTCTTCCCTTCAGCTAATTCAGCGGCTAATTTAATTTGTTCTTTTTCTAAAGTCGATATTTCTTCGATCAATTTTAACCCTTTTAGAATTTCTTGGCCTGTGGTGTCCAAAATGTTTATGCAAGTCATTTGAATCAACGTGTGTTCTTTGCCTTGCATTTCCATGCATGTTTCTACGAGAGACAAACAATTTTGAAGTTCAAATATGGAAGGAGCCACCATTTCCACCACACACAATTTTTCTTTTTGCTCCAAAGTGCTCAAGCAAGTTTGAATGTCTTGAATCGGTTGAATCATGTTGCTAAGTACTTCCAAGCTTTTATTAGCAGCCGCGGAAGTGCACTTCAAAGTTGTCTGCAAAAACAGCTCTTCTTCAACAGCGTACAATCCTTCTTGAATTTGATGTAAATTGTCTTTCAACTCCTCGCTAATTTTTCTCTCTTTCCGTCTCAATTCGCGCACTTTAGCCACATTCGCATCTTGAATCCTCAAGCCGTCTCCTTCCTCTCCTTGAATATCTCTAGGAATCTTCCCAATGTCTCTGGAATCGTCCGAGCTTTGAGAAGATTTACTCGAACGCCTCCTCCTCTTTGGTTTTTTCACTTCTTCATTGTCTGGCCTGTTGACTCTTAGGTCCGAACCAATTTCGTGCGTCGTTTGTGGTGACAGTGGCGATTGCCTTTCCAACGCAAAATCGTCTCCTGGAAGACTGGTCGTCTCGACTATTCTTTCCACTTGATATGCGCGTTCCTTTTCCTTCATCCGATCGGAACTTCGGGCGCTTTCAAAATCTCCGAAAGATTCGCTGTCTAAATCCGCAGCCGCAGCCAGGCTCTCTTCGCCACCTTCCGACGCAACCGAAACGTTTCTGGAAAGGCTGTAATAGGTATTGCTTCTTTGCGAGTCTGATTTTTTGCGTGGGGGCCTTTTGGGCGCCTCCTCGCTGATTTCAGCTTTTTCTGGAGATAGCGCGCGACTGGTTTCATCGGTAACTGAAAATATTTCGTCGATGTCTGCTTCGGTTCGTAAATCTTCTTCGGCGGAAGCGAAATGCTCCTCGGAAACGTCGATAACAACAGCTTCCATTAACAAATTTCCGGAAGTGGACGTCTCCTTGACGAATCTTAATGGCGGAAGTTCAATAATGCTATGTTCTACAAATGTCGTTAAATCTTAAATCAGGAAATTAAGATCAAGAAGTAACTTACCAGAAACATGCTCCGACAGTTGGTCCGCATACATTTCCACGATTTGAATCGCTTCATCTTCGGTAAGATCGGGGGTTTCGTATAAAGAGACCGATACTTCTTTTCCGTCGAAGGAGAACGAAATTTCACCGCGGTCGTCAATTGTTAAGGATTGGTCACCTTGAGGAGTGTCGTACAACTGCGATGTGCGTTCTTCGTGGATGGTGGAGAGGGATGGTTGTCGGGCGATCTCGACTCGTTCAGCACGCGCAGCTGCTTGATCTTCAAAACCGAGTAGAGAAGCCGAGCTTGCCACTATTCCCATGCAGTTTTTAGCCTCGCAGGTGTACGTCCCTAAGCAGCAAGTCCCATCCTAAAACAAATCAATTAATTTCAAACTAATTGTAACAATCCTAGTTACTTCTCCTGATGTTATCCTATGGATATCGCCTGGTTTTAATTCGGCTCCATCTTTATACCAAGTCAAAGTGGGTTGTGGCACACCGATAACCTTACACTCTAAATTAACAGCCCCTTCTTCGGACAGCACAGCGCGTAAGCACTCCAAAAATTTCGGCTTTTTGAAGTGCTTCGGAATTATTAATTTCAAAAAACATGAAGTAATCGAATGCCCGAAATCATTGCTCGCCACGCATTTCCATTCAGCTTGATCCATAAACTCCAACCTTTTAACTTCCAAATGGCAAGTTCCCAGCGTTTCTCTCGAGATAACGTATCGATCCGGTTCGGAATCAACCGGTTGGTCGTCGCGGAACCACAACAAATTCGGCAAAGGCGTTATCGTTACTTGAATCGTAAATTTAAACGGTTCATTGATTCGGGCTTCGCAACTCTTCAAGCCTTGAATGAACCTAGGTGCTTGGCTTCTCGAAAGGAGTTGCAGTCTTTCTTCGTCGTTTAATTGGTTCTGAATGTCTTCCACGGTGAGTTCGGCTGTGCTTCGAGATTCGCCCATGCAATTTTTAGCGATGCAGCAATACGATCCTAGCGAATTTGAGCCTGTTAGTTGATAGACGTCTCCTGGTTTTAATTCCTGCCCATCTTTGAACCAACGGAGGAATGGCGTTGGTGATCCAACTACTTTGCATTCGAACGAAACTAGCCCCTCTTCGGTTAAAACGGCTTTGAGGGAGTCCATGAAGCGTGGTTTGCGGAAGTGTTTTGGAACTAAAACATTGTGTTAAAAAAAGAAATGCGTTGAAATTGTTTTGTTTACTAATCATCTTGACTTCGCATATTGAAATGGACGTGGCGCCGTCTTCGCTCGTCCCCACACACTTCCACTCCCCTTGATCGGCAGCTTCCGTCGGTTTGACTTCCAACATGTACCCACCTAAGCCATCAGCCAATTGTCGGTACCGACTTCCTTCCGAATAATCCTCGATTTTTCCTTCCGAATTGTACCAAGTCATGGATTTGGGCCAAGGCGGCACCGAAACTAAAATAAACGTTTAACCGCCATTGAACCACTTGCGATTCACATACCTTGGCAAGATAACGCCAAAGGGTCTCCAATTTTAATTTCTTCGTCTTGAATTTGTCGGATGAATATCGGCGGTGTTCCAGTAGGTATCGGACTAACAAAAGGAATTATTTTCCATAGAACTCAAACTTGTAATTACCTGTCGGCTGGTTTGAGAGAGCCCTCCCTGCTTCCTCTTCCCGCGACGTGAACTTTCGAACTCGAGTAAGTCTTCCCCATGCAATTGACGGCCTCGCAGGTGTACGTGCCCAAGGAGGTCGGATCGTCCGGATTGGCCGTAAGGGCGAACACATCTCCGGCCCTGATTTCTTTTCCGTCTTTGAACCAACGCAACAGTGGAGTGGGAACTCCAACCACTTTGCATTCTAAGGAAACGGTTCCTTGATCTGTGAGGAGAGCCTTAAGTTCGTCCAAGAACACTGGAGCTTTGTAAGATTTCGGCACTGCAAGTATTTAATTAATTTAGTTTAATTTAATTTTGGTGGATTTACCCAGTACGTTGAGGTGGCAAGAACTGGAAGCTTTTCCCGATTGGTTGGAAGCAGTGCAAGTCCATCTTCCTGAATCATTGGCTGTTACAGGAGCTACGTCGATGCAGTGGAAACCTCCTTCGTTAACAAAATTAAATCTTTCGCCTTCCACCACTCGCAAGTCGTTGTGGTACCACTCGATCTGCGAAATTTAAAAAATAACTTCCATCGGTTAATACCTTGTGAGGTTGATTACTGAAAGGTCGGAGGAACTCCTGATTTCGACCAGGAATCTCGTCCGGGTTCCGACTTTAACTGGGAGGTCGTTGAGGCGTCGTAGGAACGCCGGAGGCTCATCTTGGTCCTCTCCAACGCGCAGTTCCAAGTCGCGCGAGGACGCACCTGCAGGAGTTTTTGCGCTGATGGTGTAAATCCCGGCGTCCTCTTTTTGTACATTATCCAATACTAGCTGAATGTTGTTTCCTGTAGTTCGAAATTTTCGGCGAGGTTCGGGTATGGGAATGCCTTCTTTTGTCCTACGATAGAAACAAATGTTTCGGAAATTACATAAAGACAATGTCTAATTGTAAGTTTAAGTTTGTGGAGCTCGGCCAAAATGACATATGTCTGTCAATTTTGGCAAGAGCCAAGCTGTTGAAAACGCATGAAAACATAAATGTTAGGTCATTCAAAGTTCACTGATTTGTGCTTGTGGTGCATCAAAACCGTTCGCAAGGAAAGTTACTAACAGATGTTATACCAGGCTCGATTTTATGGTGTTCTAATATTAAAGGGAATTTTATGAGGTTACAAAACTGGAAGGAAAGTAAAAATTTCTATATCGTTTTAAAGCACAAATTGATGGTCTACCTATGTCTCAACAGATTATTAAATTTAAGTCGTTAGTAATAAATTGGATTTCTGAATTGTGTATCAACAACCAGATGGTCGGAAAACACGTCCATTCCAAAATAAATGGTTTACAAGTGACCGTAATTTACTGTAAACAATTTATTTTGTGAAATAAAAGCAAATTGACAGTTACCAACGCGGAAGCAGAGAAAGTTAATTGCTATTTCCATTAAGCTGTTATTAGACTGGGCTAAAAATAATAAACTCGAATTCCGAAAGATTAAAGAAATATTAAACGCTGATATTTTTAAACACTGCCTTTGAAGCTTAAAAACGGCGTCTATGAATAGACCCAACTATGAATCAATTGCATTACTAATATTCCATATCGCATTTGTGGAGAAATTAGTAAAAAAATGTTGGGTCCGAAATTATACCAGAAGTAACAACGGAAGAAGAACGAAGAGCACCAAAAGACGTGAAACGAAACGAAGCGCCAGTAGAAGTATTACTACATACATAATACTTGAAGGAAAAAAGAAAATGTGTGGAATCGTAAAAAACATGATAAGCAAAATCAAGGAAAAGTACAAAAAAGTTGTAATAAATCCAAAACAATATTATTGGATAAGAAAGGGAATAATCGAAAACTAGAAAATAACACGGCCATCAGTTTACTATCACATTTACCTGCTAACTATGAGAATTCTAATAGCATTATCTTGTAGAACACGAAAGGTCGTTGGACACGGTAGAACATAAAGCAGCAATACAAACCTAATAAAATTGTAAAATCAATCAATACATGAAAGTAATAAAAGAACTATTGAATGATGCCACAGCAATATACTATCTAAATGAGAAAGAATAAACTAACCGTGTTAAATTAGAACGAGGAGTAAAACAAGGAAACACTTTTCACCTTGGTATTAGAAGACACATTTAAGAAATTAATTAGACCAGCAAAACAGTGAACATAAATGGATAACGTCTCAGTAATCTACGATAAGCAGATGACATAGTCTTGATAGCAAATGACCAACAGGATTTGAAATTAATTTCCAAGAATTACAAGTAAAGTCTGGGAAAGTGGGACTAAAAATTAATACCAGTAAGACAAAGGTAATATACAAAGAACCATAATGATCATAATGATCATAAGATCATAATGAATCGGGAAATTTAAACAGAGGAAATAAAAAGAAGAAGAAAGCTAGGTTAGGCAGCGTTCGGTAAATTGAGTAAATTTAGAGTAAAAAATTTTGACTCATATATTCTACCAAAGAATAGGAACCTACTCAGAGGGACTCAAGACGCCATGGAAGTACTAATGCTTGGAATCACACTCAAAGACAGGAAAACAAGCAGATTAATTTGGCAGAAAACCAAGGTAGTAACCCTAAAGCTAAAATGGTAATATGCTTCTCACGTAGAAAATTAAGCAAATGGCAAAGGACAACCTTAACATGCAAATTCAACAGATTCAGAGGAAACCACCAATGAGGTGTATGTCCAAAAATTAACTTAAAAATGCTGTTTGAAGTATAAACGTTATTTAAATTTTAAAAAACCTGTGAGAAATGTTGTGTAAGAAAATTAATTTTTATACGTCATTTAGGAATTTTTATGGAATCAATACCAACGCGTCAGTTTGGTTGCCCGTATTGCGTATGTTTCTACTGACAAAAACGAATGTGTCAGAAGCGATCATCAACAAAACCACGACTGTACTTTCAAGTTTATTGCCAGAGAAATATGCAGCAAGATATAAGCGAGAGTACGTCGATTTCAAAAAATTGGCAAGAAAGAAACAATGTAGTTGGTGTGACTTAATTTTTCAGGAACCAAGATGGTTGTGAGCGGTGATATTTTCATATTGAAACGTGCTGGAAGGTGAAAATCTAGAGTAGTTGCGGAGGGTTCTGTGAATGATTCTATAAATCAGAAAATTGGATAGTCAAAAAGAAAATGTTTCCTACATGTGAGTCTACAAATGTTGTACATACCTTCTACTTCGTTAGATTTTGAAATTGGTTCTTCAAATAGAAGTGACCCCATGTTATCTCGACAATTCAACATTAGCAAGAACCATAAATGTACATTTATTTTTAATAACTAGACAATTTTGTTTGCTGACCGATTAATTTTCGTTGCTAACCGGTTAATTTATAACCGATCAGCAACGTTGTTAACATTTGTTAATAACTGCCTAAGGTCACTTTTCACTGACAGTAAGAAAATGACGTTTACAAATGAGTAATAAGTAAAATGTTTAACTTACACGAATAGAAACAACTAAATAGTGTAATAAGCTTCAATTTTAGTGAGCATTATTTTTAACCTAAGCCAAATTTATTAGTTTATTGACGTATACTTTGCAGTACATAATAAATAAGTTCGGCCAAAGAAACCCAGAGTTGTGTAACGGAACATAAAATTTTGCAATGACCTCTCAATTTAATTTTTTATTAATAGCATCGAGTACTGAAAGCACTTTAAACATTTACATTGCAGACTGAATAAACAAACTATTTTTTCTGATAATACAGAGAACCAATTACTTTTTGCACAACTCACTTTTACACGATTTTAAAAAAAAAACGTTTCAGTGACTCCTTTCATCCTGTCGCAATAAAACGCAACCTCAATCAAGTTAGCACTACGTCATTACTTTGTTTATATTTTTAGTCGGAGCTTTTAATGCAAGAGACTTGTAACCGCACAATTCGCTTCCGTCATGAGTTAAAATAATTCATCCCACGCGAAAATATTTTCATCTCACCCATCGCTCGAAGGTACAGATCCACCTGCATAATTTCCGTTCTTGAGGGGGTTCGAGCACTTGCAGCAATTGCTCACTTTCTGCCCCATCAGCGACTCTTTTCACAGCCCATCTCTTGCCCAACCTTGATCGAGTTAAAAATATTGTTCTTGATGGTTCGGCGATCCGCTCGCGGAAATTGTGTCAAAACATCTTATAAACGACCTAAATTTGAAAACATCATGTGTTCACTCCGCGCTGTTTGTTATCCGGTCGGAGCCAAATGTTTGAGATTCACGGGAAAGCAATACAAAAATAAAACGAATTTAAAAAATCGTTTCAGACGCACTTAACACTGAAAAAATAAACACTCACTGCACACACCGGACCGTGAAAACCGACCTCAAAAAAGCTTCAAAAACGAGAGTGCGAAAACGAACAAAAAGTGTGGATCCGTGCGAACCACCTCAACGACTGAATTTAAGAGCGTCGTCGAGCGTCTCGACGCTCGGAATTACGTTGTCCTCAACGTATATTTTTAACGGCTTCTCCGAGAACGTCACCAAACTACTGGTTACATTGTAGATCAATGTCAATTGAGTTTTTGAACATGTTTTTAACTGAAGGAATTACGGTCGTGTTGTTTGTCCTCTTGGCAATGATTTTTTTAAAATCCGTCGCGTTCCAAAATTTACATTTATTAAAGTGCAGGTTTCTGCAGCTGTCGCGGTTTTCACGCCGAATTTATTTCGAGATTACTTTGGACCTTTCAATTATTTTTTAAATTAATTGAGGTGATGTGTTCCGATTCACGTTAATGGATTATCAATCAAACTTAATGTGATTTTATTAAATTCAGCAATCCTAAAGATTCTGATTGATTAAATGGCCCAAAAAGAAATGTCTAATTTACTTCAACCCATCAGGTCATACCGGGTCTTTTTTTAACTAGGTATTCCTATGATCAATTAAAAAAAAAAGTCAATCAGTCAATGTATGCAACCAATAGTACTCTATCAAGTTAAGTTACGTAGTAGAACAATTTATTTAAAAGAAAAATTATAATAAATTTTAGAATTGTTCTCCCTCACATTCTAAACAATAAGCTAAATAATTGTACAATACTTGCACAGCATTTCTTAAATAAATGGAACAGATGTTATCGATATGTCGATAAATCTGACTTGTTTGAAGCTATTGCTATTTTTATATCAATTTTCAATATTAATTTCTTCTTCTTTTGAATGCATTTTAATAATTAAATTCCAAACTTAAACTTTACCAACCAAATTTTTTATTTCTAAATTCACATAAATGTCAAATCATTTGTGTTATCAAGAATTGATGGGATAGACGCTACTGATTAACTTTTGTTTAAACTAAACATCGTATGCTTAATTAAAAAATAAGAAGGATATAAATATTACAATTATTTTGCGAAAACATAAACCTCATTTTGACAATTCTCAGCTGTTAATTTGAAGTTGCTTTCATAAACTTAAAAATTGAACAATTTATGAGAGGTGTCAAGTTAACAAAACCCACTCACTTAACCCACATTGAGTTATGACCAGTCTGTAGATTAATTCGTTTATACAATTTTTGAATAATTCATCAACTGATATTAAATATATCTTTTTATGGGCCGTTTCGTTTCGCATACATCATAAAAACATATTTTTCGCATACCGATTCACCCACTTTAATAAATAATTGTATCCCAAATTTTCGTTTCAGGTCATGGATTTTTCCAACCTGCACAATTTTTTTTTTAGTACTCACCAGGTTATTTCCGTGTCTGCGGTTATTTCAATTAATTCAGCCGCTAGAACGGCGATATTCCCTTCTGAAAATGTGACGCACTGCGATCCATCGTCGCGGAACCTGGGGGGAATCTTTTCAGGGACGGGGCCCCCTGAAAAAAATAATTAAAATTTTCGATTCTAAAAATAGGCGGTAAATTCTATTTTTGCCAGGAAAAATAATCAAATGTAAATCTAACCAATGTTTATCTCTTGCGTAGACCTATTTTACTAAAATCTAAAAATATCGTTTGATATGCCTTTCAGTTAAATGCGAATGTGAATATAATACCGCTGAAAAATATGAATTCTCTATGATGGTAGTTGTTTACCTGGTTGGCTGAAATACTGAACCTGGTTCTAAATATAAGTATCTCATCATCGACGTCGATACTGTAATCATTTATTTTAATTGTCCAAGGTATATTTAATTATTGCCCCAATTGCAAATATTTATTTTGAAGTAAGATTTTGTTTGTATCTATCAGAGAAAATAAATTAGAAGAGAATTGATTTATTTATTTTTTGCAATAAAAAAAACATTATTTAATTAAAAAAATATTGTCTGGAAAAGCGCAGCACTTGTTCCAACGGAGTGATGTGTGTCATCTAAATTTAGGCGCGATGAGTTTAAAATTAGGAAATTGTGCTAATAAAATCTTGCAGTCAATTAAAAATCTGATTTAACAACGTGGACTCGTAAAATGAATTTGAGACTTAAAACTGATCACTGGAACAGTAAATTAGTTTATAGTAGGTAATTAAATTGATTGGGTGTTTTAGTTTCTTTAAAAATATAGATACAAGGGGCAAAATGATACAACTGTGTCTTCTAGAATATTCAGTTTCATTTGAAATTGATACCGAATTACTATAATCTGCGTCTCATAAAAATAGAATTTTGCACAATGATACTTATGGTAGAGATTAGTTCATCTGAATCGATTGGAAATATTGACGATGAAGAAAAGCCGGTTCTTTGTGATGGTGAGGAGCTAAATCTGATCGATTTTGTTGTGGTAAAGGAACAGCCTACAAAATTAGACTAGTTGACCTAATAGAAGAAGATGTTTTAAATCTAATGTTAAATCTAAAACGAGAATATTGAATATACTGAGGAAGTACAAATATCATGCCTATAAGGCAGTGTCATCAAGAGATTTTTGCTGCACATGAAGAAAGTAGAAGTGTTATGAAATGCAAGAGCACAGTGATCGCAAGTTTCTATCCTCAATTTACTTCAGAGACGAATGTACTTGTACATTGAACAACGAACCAAATGTTCAAAACCCTTGATATTGGCCTTACACGGTCAATCAGGAATGACAGTCTAAATAAATAGTCAAACTGTTATTCCTTACTTCAATCACGCTGGCCCTACACTTATCAGTCAAACTGACAATTTGAATGAAGTACTTTTAGTTAGTAATTCATCAAGTCCGTCATCAAGACGTCCTCCATAACTGCTTTAACAAAACTGAACACAAGACTGATTGTTGCCACTACACCATCATTCATTCATTCTTGCGGCAGTTCAGTCCATGACTATGGTCCATACTGATAGTATAATGAACGTAGATTGCACTGATTGACGGATTGATGAACTGGACTCGTGAACATTTAAATATTTTAATAATTTTCATCAGTCCTGGCAGATGCAAGCGCATTCTCATCAGTAGGTTCAAATGCGTGTAATGATCTATTTTCTGCAACCATGGTTTAGTCCATCTTTTCCTTTTTATGCGTTTTCTTATAGCTAATGTTAGTATTACTGCAATACAAGCTTTTTCTTTATTAAAATCCATCAAAACGTGCAATTTGGACAGTGTTCGTCAGGTGACTTATGACAGTTTGGACTGAAAGTTCATCAGTTTACCATTAGTCCATTCACGATCAAGGTCATGGACTGAAATGATGCCAAACTGAGCATGTAACCTACGTCTTAGTTCATTCATCAGTCCATCAGCATTGACCTTACATGATCAATCAGAATGCCAATCTTTAGCCAGAATGTCATTCCAACTGACCGTGTAAGGCTCGCATTTAAAAAAACTCTGAAATTAATATTTCCGCAGGCACTCAGTATCCACAAAAAATTAATATCTGAACTAAGATTTTTAGTAACAATATTATCGGCCCATTGGAAATTGAAGGAAATTTAAATTCACCAGCATATTGGAATTATTAACAACTAATGTAGGGTCCCATTAGAACAACTTCCAAGAAAATATCAGGCGATCTGGTTCCAGCAAGACGTCTCTCCAGCGCATTTTGATTTACAATTAGAGATGTTAGAAGTCTTTTAAATGATTCATTTCCAAAACGTTGGATTGATAGAGGTGGTGCTATAAATTGACCAGCAAGCTCTCCTGTTTTGGTGTCATGCAATTTTTTTGTGGGGTCACCTTAAGAGTAAAATTTAAGAATCAATCGTAGCTGAGTGCGCATTGATCACTGACAGGTCGGGGTATTACTAGTATCAAAACGGGGCGTTATTTGATATCTATGTTTATTATTTTTCTTTCAAACAGTTTATATTAAAAAGTATCTAAACTAGCAATCATTATTTAATTGATAAATAGAATGTTCAATTGCCTATGTTTGCCTTCGAGAGTGGACACCCGGTATGTATACATGGACGTTACATTAGTAAAATATCCTCTACGTGTTCTTCCACGAAATTTTATAAAAATAGCACGAGACTTCATTCATGATATTCCGTATTGGGTTTCAGTTTCACACATGTTCAATCCCATAAATTTTATTCTATTAATAAAGCAGACATGCCAAAATACTCATTTTCTAAATTACACTTTCGTCTAAATTTTATTAATCATCTAAATTTAAATTTCGCTCAATAACTGTTGCCGCAAAATTTCAAAATCAGTAAATTTTATCGCAGATTTTATTACAGTCAAAATAGAATGTTCGCAACGCGATGATGATATTCTGAATTTCATCACAAAATTTCAGTGTCATTTATCTTTTACATCACAGCCAAAAATATATCGGCCCGTGGTTATTTTACTTTCCCATTCCGCATGTATATGCGATAAAAAAGCGTTCTATTTTTTTCCTAACTCATCTCGCACTTCGTATTTACCTGTGATTCATTTTTTATGCATCATACCAGTCTCTTGGTCGTTGAAGCGACCATGAAAATATTTTCAGTTATTTTGTGGATCGCGTTTCAAAAGGAAGTAAACCGAACTTGTTGTGTGCACCAAAAACATGCACACATAATGTCGACTGAATTAGAACGCATTCCTATCAAAATAACTTACTTGTATGAGCTCATGTACGAACCGCATAAGCGAAATTAAAGTTTTTTCTATTTCCGAAATTAATTCCGGCACAGGATTTTATGTGTAAGTAAATTTAAAACTGCCAGACCTTCGCAAAAATATTCCCGGCGATTTATTATTAAAAAATATTCGCCGGCAATTTTCCGATGCAAATCGCAAATCGAACGCGAGATCTCAAATAATTTTGACAGTGAACGTGCGGTCTTTAAACAAAAATGTTTATCCCCGCCACTTAGCGTTTCAAGTTTTGAAATTCGTTTGTTTGAAAGAAGCACAAAAGGTCCAATGAGAGTCATAATTGCGCAGTAAAATTTAGCAATCCTCCTACACTGACCTGATACAATTCTCATGTTGTCCCAGATTAAGATCCCATTGGAAATCACTGCACCTCACGGTCAGCACGTACTACTGGAGGCGTTCGGGATGTCGGCTCTGGGCTAAAACAGGACCGACGTCAGCCAGCGTCGAGACGCTTACCAGATATCTCACAATAGTCCGCTTATTATGTGAACTGGCGCGTAATATTGGCGTTTTATTGACCGACATCTTCCCTTTCGAATATGCAACTTTCTTGACGTGCCTAAATTATCATTCCTGATCGCCAATCGATCATTCCTCGACGCTAAAAATACTCATTTTTTACTGCGGTTTCTGTACCCTCCAAGGACGGCCGTTATTTCGCCAATTTTCTAAATTAAGAAATTCGTTGATTCGTTCAGTGATCATTTTTAAAATAGTGCCAAGTGGTTTTAAGGTAAGATAAAATTGAGATTACAAATCCTAATTTGGAGTGATTGGCTAGCGGAATTGTGCCATTTAGGCCTTGATATAATAATAAACAATAACAATAACTTGCAACCTATTTACATTTTTCTGACTACTTATAAAAAATGTGTTTGTTTAAATATATTACTACAACCATGTTGTGTTTACTAGCAAAACGATTTTTTTCCAACTTGTGAATTATTTATAAAAATCACAACAGTAGTTCAATTTAAAACGGAAAATGGAGATTGCAAAGATGTTAAAATAAAAATATGGTGCTATTTGAAAAAAAAAAAATTTCCGGTTATGTCTTCTTCTTCTTCCTTCTTGTATAATAGGCCTAGGCATGTTTCTTTTCCAATTTCAGCCTCCTCCAATGTCCAGATTATCACACCGTCTTTTCCTTTATCTGCCGATTCTTCTTCTGCCTGCAGGTGAGTCCTACAATACGCACCAACCTATCGTCCCCCATTCTATTGATGTGACCAATCCAATCTTGTTTTTGGTCTATTGTTGTTTTATAAACTCTCGATTTTGTTTCTTGGTTTAGATGTTTGTTCCTCCATATTGTGCTATTAAGGCATCCTGCGGCTTTGTTTGCTTTGATGACTTGTCTTACCTCCTGTTCCACGTCTCCGTAGTTCGTTATATCTATTCCCAGCTATCTGAATTTTAATTTCTGTTGTATTACCTTCCCATCAATTTCTATTTTGCAACGTAGGAGTTCCTTTGCTGTTGTCATGCATATTAATTTCTCTTTTGAAATTATCATGTTGTACTGTTTGCATGTTGTATTGAAGATCATCTACGGATCCAGCGAGCAGAAGGGCATCGTCCGCATAGCACAGTATTGTAAATTCTCTGTCGCCCATCTTGTATCTCTTCTCTTGTTGTTTTTTTTTAATAACTTCGTCCATTATTGTATTAAATAAGAGTGGACTCATTATCATTAAATTTGGATTTTTCAGCGCCCACGCACCATCTTCCCGATTTAAATCCTTGCTGTTCAATCCTGAGCACACTTTATGAAAATGTGGATTCTATCATACCTGAACACACTTTATGAAAATGTGGATTCTAACATAACAAAAAAAAAAAAAATGACCTGAGCACACTTTATGAAAATGTGCACTGCAATTCGCATGGTTTTACCAAGGAAAACCGACCCTTCAGATTCAACCCTGAAAACCTTAACCTTATGAAAATGTGGATTCTATCATACCGGAATACACTTTATGAAAATGTGGATTTTAACATAAATTGAAAAAAAAATAATGAAAAAAAATTTGACCTGAGCACACTTTATGAAAATGTGGATTCTAACATAAGATTGAAATATAAAGTATTTCAAAGAAAAATAATCACTTCTATTCTTGATTGATGCGGTTTTCCAATTTTTTGTTTTCAAATGATTACAAGGGTCGACTCTTAAGTCGATTTGCCTAGGTGAAAGCATGCAACTTTCGGTGTGTTTGTTTGAACTGATTTTTGAATTGAAGTAAAACTGGGTTTTTTGAAATAGCGCACGTGTGTTCAAGGGGTTTATGCGTGTCCGATAGGGTCAATTCTAAAAAGATCTTAAGAATAATTTGGAGAGCATGACATCCAGCCAAGTGTGATTTTGTGTTGAAATTATTACCCACTCGATCACGACAGACGACTATCGCCGCACGACGGTTGTTTAAGGAGTCAAGGCGATGGAAAACATTTTAATTTATTATTAATCCGTCACCTTTAAACGAAAAAGGCGGACGAATAAACATCGTTCCACATAAACTGTGTTTTATTCGTATAATAGTGTGTTCGTTTGTAACATTTGGCGTACAACGTGAGGCTAGGACTCGAGGTGAGTCCACGAATCCACCCCCTTTCATCCTGCGAGATGACAGCCCCAAGGCGCGGTACGAGGGCGTACCCGAACATTAACGTCGCCGATGGGCAACAAGACCTGCTGAGAGAGGCCCAAACCTCTCAGTGGCGCCCAGATCAACAACAGCTGATACAACATCATGACAAGACCATCCAGAATCTCCGTCTTCAACTGGAGGCATTAGAGACGCTCCAGCGTCGAACGTCGACTCTAAGATCGCCACTTCCCGTACCGTCCCGAACGAGTCCTTCAGCGTTACCAGGTCCGAGGTCACTTCCTCCACCGGTAGCCCCCAAGCTACCCAAGTTCGCCGGACGTGCAAAAGAGGATCCAGAAATCTTCATGAGTCGTCTGGAGCGTTACTTCAATGCGTGTGGAGTACATCCTGACGACCAGGAGGAGATCGCTGCCGAACAGCTGCAAGAAGAGGCGAAGAAGTGGTACCGGGTGTACACAAACATGGGGTACACATTTCTTGACTTCAGTAAGAGGTTCCGCGAGCAATACTGCTCCCCGGTCGCTCGGGCTAAACTCGCGGAAACGCAACTTCTGCACGACGAACTGCGTCAAGAGAAACTGGCAAAGGAACGACTCCTGCGAGAGAAGGAAGCCGTCACGACGGAAAAATACGTCACGGAAAGCGCTCTGGCCGACGCGAGATTGGAATCCGAACTGAAGGACGAAAAATTGCTAATGCTGAGATGTAAATTGGACGAGCTCGTTGGGCAGGTGCAACTGTTGGAGCAGGCCAAGTTGAGGCTGGAAATGACTCTGGAGTCGCAGCGCAAAGAGTCCAAGAGGGAAACGCAGCAGCGAGACGAAGAACTGGAGGAAGTTCGACGCAACTCCCAGGAAAAAGTCAAAGCTCTCGAGGTTCAATTGGAAAATGAGCATGAAGAACGGACGCTACTCTTGCGGGAGAATCACGAGTTGGAGAGACGGTTGGCGGTGTTTGCAGAATCCAATCGAAATGAACGGGCCGGTGACGAAGCTTTGGTCCAGAGGCTCAAGCGAGACCTGGAAAGGACTAAAGTGTTGCTCCGGGACGCACAGGTTCAGCTCGAAAGATAGAAGGTCGACAATCCTAGCAAGATACTTATACGACAGTTGAGGAACCAGATCGAAGACCTGGAATGCTCTCGAGCCGTCGCCAACAAAGCGAAACAGAGCATCGACATCGAACTCGCAGAAACACAAGCTTCGCTCGAAGAGGCTCACAAAGCGCGACGCGAGGTCGAGGACAAGGCAAACGGCTTGAGCCGGGAGCGCTCAGACTTGCAAGCGCAGCTGGAAGAAAACGAAGAAGAACTGACGGAAGTTGTCAAGAAGTATAAGGCTGTCATTCAGCAGATGTCCTCGGATCAACTGATCTTGCAGGTACAAGCATCGCTGGTGTCCGAACTGGAAGGGGAACGAAATTCATTGAAGGACCAGTTGGTCGAGCTCACCACGAAGCTGGAAAGCGCCGAAAGCTTGGGAGACGCTTCCTCGAATCTGCTGGCCAAGCGAATGGAACTGAAAACGAAAGAATTGGAATCGAAGCTGGAACTTGAGCAGACGACCAGGTCCAGTTTGGAGGTCCAGATCGCCCGCCTGAAGGAGGCCGTCGACAAGCTGCAGAACGACCTTGCCGGTTCGAAAGTGAAGGAACAGCAGGCGCAAGAACAGACGAAGAAATCGCAGAGAAGATTCCAGGGAAAGCACTCCTTGGTTACAATCCTCGCCTTCCAGGTGCCTGGGACTCGGACGTCGAACGTCCACCCACCCCGGAGCTCGAGGACATTCGCCAGAAGGCGCGTGACAACCAACGAGCCTACCTGGACCGTCGCCACCCCGTACAGCCCCGCGCAAGAACCTTTGACATCGGTGACCTCGTCCTCACCAGAAAAGCCCCTGGCCGACAGCGCTTTGGACCAACCTGGCTGGAACCCTACTCGATCGAAGAGAAGATCACCGAACCACAAGCATTTAATTTCTTTGTCAAAGACCCGTCGGCGACCGTCGTCTCGAAAAAGGGGGCGAATATTACCCACTCGATCACGACAGACGACTATCGCCGCACGACGGTTGTTTAAGGAGTCAAGGCGATGGAAAACATTTTAATTTATTATCAATCCGTCACCTTTAAACGAAAAAGGCGCACGAATAAACATCGTTCCACATAAACTGTGTTTTATTCGTATAATAGTGTGTTCGTTTGTAACAAAATGTATTGTATTTAAAGAGTGCAGTAATAAAATTGTCAGAATTAATGGTGGCTCTATAACAATCTAAAAAAAACAAGTTACATTTGCAGCGGAATGCACAAACAATTGATAATAATTCTATTGAAACTGTGAAAAAAGGGACACTTTCAGGTAGCTTCCCACTGTCTCGGATGTGCAGGTCCAAACGTTAAACACTGTGCAGTTAAAGCGTTACTGACAACTGGAAATAAATATTATGTCTCTCCCCAACACCGATTTGTTCGTCTTAAAAGAGATTTTTAACTTCAAGGTTCTAAAATTCAGTTCGTACTTCGTGTTAACCGAGCGACATTCCATAAGAAACGATAAAAAACCAGCCGGGACCACAGCGTCTGTTCGTCTTATCGAGGATTTACTGTAGTAAATTTCAAGTTTAATAAAAGATTCTCGAAACTTTCTTTTGTGAATAGAAAGATAAAATTATTCACTGTCAGCATTTCAGGTGAGCACACCGTTTATAAATCAGTTAATCCTTGGGAGTTCTTAGTATTTTTCAAATGTCTATTGAAAAAAGACAATTCTATGATAGCATAGGTTTGTCAAAAGACCCCTGCTCACCTTTTCACAAAAAAACGTCAAATAGTTGTTGAAGATCAGAAAATTTAAACTGTTCAAACAATTGGTATTTTTGAAAATTTGCATCAAAGACAAATTTTGCAATAAATTCATAAAATTAAAGATTTGTAGAAGCTGAGGACAACTTTGTGTAAAGTACAGGTTCACCTTGCCTTAGAACTAGAAGTTATGTTAAATTTTTTTATTTAGAACTAATATTCTATATATTACGTGGAAGATACTTCCACTATATACAGTAAATATGAAATTAATGTAACTGTAATATTGAATCCCATATTTACAAGACTTAATTACACAACATTTATACAAAGATTCAAAGTCAATGTTTGTACAAAAAACTGGGAAAAGTACTTAAAATGTAATAAAAAATTTGGTCAAAAAACTAAAAAAATTGCATGCTGATTTCTAAAAAAACAAAACAACTGTATTAAATTATGACCGTATTAAATATTTCCAAACTATTTCTAACAAGTACTTAAAAATAAATTGGAAAGAAACTATAAACTTAGCGGTGACTAATCGTTACTAACATAAAACTCAATTCATCCCACCCAACAAAGAAATACTCGACTTTCCATGTCGAACATCCTCCTCCTCCTCCTCATCATCATCATCTTCGTCGTCCTCCTACAAAAACAAAAACAGTTTATTCACCGCAAGAAAACCACACCAAACTTACATCAAATCCGAAGCAATTTTCCATGTCTTTAGTCGTATTCACTTTCCTTTCTTCCTGTTCGTCGTCTTCCATTTTCCCTGAACGACGCGCCGCTTGTAATGCTTTGATCACATCTTCGTCGTTTAAATCTAACAAACCAAATCAGCTAAAAATGATTGACTTCATGACAACTTACCTAATAATTCAGATTGATTTTCTCCCACCACCATATTTGGTTCTTCACCGTCGGCGAGTTGTATGACTTCCAGGACTACGTACTGTTGCCCGTCTGAGCCCTCAACCGCCAACATATCACCATCGTCTTCGTCGTCGTCGTCCATTCCCGGCATGACCTCGACTTGTTGGCCATCAATCATTTGTACTTTTTTCTGCCTGCCCAGTTTCAGGGCGAGCTGTTTCTCTTGTATTGAAGAATCGGGGTCATGAACCGCCATGTGTCTGATTAAGTTACCCTTGTGTCTAAATGCACGACCACATTCTGGACACTCGTGTGTTTTTTCCCTGGGAGGGGGCGGCACATATTCAGGGTTGTGGTACAAGTTTTGGTGTCTCTTAAGCAGTTGTTTTTGTCGGAAGCATTGATCACACTGATCACATTGATAAGGTTTCTGATCTGTGTGAATTAACATGTGTGACTCTAAATGCCGTGCAGATATCGATGCGTAGGGACACAGGTCACATTTGTAACACTTCTCACCTTCGTGGGTTTTATTGTGGAGCTTATAACTGTATCTGTCTGGAAATGATTTACCGCAGCGTTTGCACTTCAGGGGCTTATCCGATGTGTGCAATTTCTGTACGTGGATGCGAAGGTCTGTTTTACGGCCGCATGTAGTCGGACATAGTTCACATTGGAACACCGGTTTGTCCCCAACTAAAATATTATGTAAAATCAATTAATATTGTATAATGTCCTGTTATGGGTAATTATAACTATTTCTAAACGCACCTTTTCTCCACTTTTTACAAGTGCACCATACAAAATTGCAAAAACTATTGCAATTGAATTAAAACATGAAATTGTGTTAGAAACAATTTTTCATTTGATATCACGAATTTGTATGCAAATATATCAATTGATAAAACTATCAAATTAGTTGAAAAGGGTTTACAGAATAAGAAGCAAAGTCCAATAAATAATCAGCAGATGGAAATTTTACTACAAACAATTTTGATGCAAAACTATTTCCAATTAAATAATAAATATTACATGGAAAAAATGGATTTGCAATGGGCTCACTGTTGTCAGGTATTATTTTGGAACTGCTTCTGCAAAATTTGGAAACAAAAATCATTGGAACAGTAAAAACTAAATTTGCAGTAAAAAAAAAACTAGAAAACAATGGATGATATTCATAAGTTGAATGGCGTATATTTATTAAAGTGTGAATCATGTGATTTGAAGTATATAAACCAAACAGATAGAGGTTTTTATGCTACATATAAAGAACATATAAATTATTGTAACAACCAGACTTTCAATTTTACTAAACATCTGAAAACTTTCAAGCATAAAAGACAATATGAAAATTGAAAGAAATGTGCAGAAATGAACTTAATGTGTCTGAGAATATACATTATGTACATTTGTAAGCACAAGGAGAAAATCGTTAACGAGCAAGCAAATGTTACAAATGATTTGTGGTTTAAGCTTAAAAATAACACATATTATAAATTCAAAATGTAGTTGCAAATATGATTGTGTAAATTTAGTGGAATAAAAATGCCTGATTGAGTTAAAATTTAATAAAGAAAAATTAGATAGTTCATTCAAATATCAGGGTGCACAGTAATTCTGTATTTTCAAATTCCCTGACTTTTCCACGTTTTCCCTGACCCTTTTAAAGTATTTTCTGACCTTTTTCTAGTAATTTGTGCTCTTAACTAAACTGGTCAAAAAAACATTCTATCTCGTCTTAAACGATTTTTCAGATACATAAACTAAATTCCCTGATTTCTTGATAAAATGCATGAATTCCCCGACTTTTCCCTGTTATTTTGATTTATTTCTAAATTCCCAGACAGGTTTTCCAGGTTGCTGCAAACCCTGAATATGCACTTTTTGTATAGAACTTTTTTAAAAGATTTTAAAGTTTAAAAAGAGTTGCATTTTAATTTAAAGTGGTTGTGAAAAAAGGTAGTTAAGAAATAATTAAATTACTATTATTAGCAGTCATCTCAAATTACTAATACTTACTATTATGAGTTAATTTGTGAGCTTTTAAACTGTTGGACTGTGTAAACCGAGCGTGGCAGATGTCACACTCATATGGTTTCTCACCAGTGTGGATGCGAAGGTGGCGTTTCAATTTGAACGTATCCGGACTGGCGTAAGTACAGTGAGGACACTGGAAAAAAAAATTGTCACAATCTGCAAGAAAGTACAGAGTGGCTATAAACATCTGTCATCCTTAGTAGTCATGGAATGAGGTACTTAGTGCCTTCAACAAAAAAAAACAATCTGGATTGCCTGTGATCTAATTTAGCAAAATCTTGACATTAATATTTGGCAGTTTAATATTAGTCACAAAGCGATGCTCATTCAAAGGTAATGGGATAATAGATGCTTACGGCCACTTTGTATTTGTATGTACCTGATATGGTCGCTCCCCTGTATGGCACCGTATGTGTCTTTTTAATTTCGACAATTCCACACTAGCGTAATCACATTCATGGCATTTGTGAGGTTTTTCATGCGTATGCCTGTACCGTACGTGACGAACGAGTTCACCTGCAAATTACAAATTTGCTCATGTATTGGTTTGTCAGTCTCAAAAATTCCATGTCTATAATAAATTCAGAATAACGGTTCTCACCAAAGTTTTTAACGTAAAAAATGTATCTGCTCACCAGATGTGGTAAAAGCTGCGTCGCAGTATTTACACGAATGCGGTTTAGTGCCTGTGTGGGTGTTCACGTGGTTCTGCAGTGAAGCCAGCGTTTTGAAGCCCCTTTCGCAAACGCTGCACTTGTGTGGTCGCTCTTCCGAATGGGACTTCATGTGACGTGAGAGCAGGTACCTCTTGGGACTGGTGTAATTGCAGTAATTGCACATGTGGGCCTGCGTGACAACCTGTGACTTTCTCGGCAAGATTTTGACTATTTTCGATTTGTCGTCCTCGGCTTCTGAATCGACCATTCCTCCTTCCTCGTTTTCATCGAAATCATACACTGAAAAACCCCACAAAATTAATAAATTTAAAAACAAAAATTATCTTGGAGAAATAAATAAATCATTGCAATCAATAAGTTGTAATTTCAATTTTAAGTTGGCAACAAACTGTTACATTAAAAAAAATATGGAATAATTGAATATGTCAGTTTGGACCTGAAGACAGATCAACAGATTGTAAGTTTACCTGTCATATCTTGGTCGCCATCAGTCTGCTCCCCTTCTTTAATATCGTCAGGATTTTGTACAATAAGGACATAACTAAGCTCCCCTGAGTTACTATCTGCGGGCACAACAGTCACTTTTTGATATGCATTACCCGAATTAATAAGAATATGATTGCTACCATCTTCTCCTCCTTCCCCCTGCAAACAATTGTTTATTTTCGCCAATAAACGTCAATTTTCAATTTACCTCCTCTCCATCTTCCCCCTCCCCACCTTCTTCATTGTCTTCTTGGTTGATGATGAACTCCTCACCGTCTTCACCATCACCGCCAGATTCGTTCAAGCTCGACATCATGGTCATGATGGGTTGTGACTCTCCTTTGGCCTGGTAATAATAATGGCCGGCCTGATCAACGAAATAGGTTCCTTCTTCGCCATCATTATCTTCAGCTTCTACCTCTGTAAATTTTTTGAGTTAGTGAAAGAATGTGTTAAATGAAGCAATCACCTGCGACTGGTTGTAGCGGATTTTCTGCTGTTCCGCCTCCTTCGATTTCCTTTTGGAATCCTTCCAAGTACGACTGTATTTCGGTAACATTTTCTGGGGTCTCCACACCCTCAACTTTTATTTGGGGCGCTTCGAATTGTGCAGACATTCTGCACTATGTTTTTCCTATGAAATAATTTAATAATTAATTAAACAATTACAGGCTGATAGGAAGGTTCACAATTAAAAATTTTAATTTTTCATGTCCTGTTTGACTAGGAAAAATAAAATGTAAACAAAGGGTAGAAGGGGCACCTGTCAATTACATCATTAACGATTGTAATCATCGAAATAAACAATTACATTGCGTTTCGTCGCCGGAGGCGCCATTGGGAATGCGATCGAAAATTTTTCGGAAGTCATAATACGAAACTGCAAAAAATGTGCAGTGGCTTCCAGGGAATGGAATGGAGAAAGAGCAGCCGCCATTTTATGAAACGGCGTAGAACGCGTTAAATATAGGACGCCAAGCTTCTGCAACGGAACAAAAACGGAGAACATTCGACATTTTCAAGACGAATCTTTTTCAGGGGGCAATTTCTTAACTATTCTTACTTAACGAAGCCAGATGTAGGGGGCATTTCAACAAAAATTTCTCGAAATTAGCACGGTCGGCGCTGTCATCAATATGGAGATGTGGTGGACGTGCTGTCGTGTACGAAATCAGGTATTCCAGTGAAATTTGCGCTTGGATTTACACAATGCCGGCCGAAACGATTGCTAAACAATCCGCCGCGAATCGGACGCAGTAAATATCGCCGAAATATGATAAATAAGGTTAAATTAGGATTTAAACTTACCCTTTAACTCCAAGAATGTCCTGTGAGGGCGTATCGACAATGGCAGCGTCTGTTTGACGAAATAAGAGATGGCGAGGCCAGCAAGCCAACTAGGCCGTCAACAAATCATTTAATGCGCAGGCTATTACGCCGGTCGGTGACGCTAGGGGGGCTTTCAACCTCTCAAAGCCCGCCTTTATTGTACCAAATTTGGATACGAAATTCAAATTTACGACTGGAAATTGATAAAATGCGTTGGTTTAAACTAAAAATTTCGTTTGGACCTTGTTTATTTACATGAAGGTTACAACAAACTTTTTAAACAATAACAAATAATTCTAGACCCTGAAAACTAATAATTATAAAATTTGTGTACACTCAAACAAAATACTTTATTGTAGGCAAGAAACAGCATCAATTTTGATCGTACAGGTTCACATCTTTAGGCCAATTTAATTAAAAACACATTGCAAGCAAAATTACTTCAACCACAATTGATATAATTTGGTTGTTTTATTTTATTGAATGGTATAAACATTTTGTAGATAATTTTCAATTTGTAATTTAATCTACAGCGAGTTGAAACAACCTGATTAACCTTTGGAATACTAAAATGAGGACAAAAGTGACTGAACTTATTTTTCACACCAAAAATAATTCCTTATTACAATGTGTAGCTGCTATTTTTAAAACGGATACATTCATTAAATTTTAAACGCAATTTTCCACATAATCTCAATTACAATCGACTTTGACAGACCCATCAATAATAAATGGAAACAAACCTTGAAATTATAGATTAATTGATATTACTGAAAGTTTGATTTGTTTTATTAAATGGTTCTAATTTTTTTTTTTGATAAAGTAGTCCCAGTCATCACATTACAAACAAGAATTAACATTCATTTAAATTGGTTTAACGCATTTTCGGTTTGCAAAAGTAAAATAGTTTTTCTAACAATAAATTTCAAGACATTGCACCCAATATAATTCAACGAAGCACCTTCTAAGACCGGTAGTTGTGTGAATTGTATTATATTGGATTGTCACATCACTCATTAAACTGTTAAGTATAAAAGTTTTATGAAAATATCCTATCAGTCTCAAGAACTAAACTTACTTGGAAATGCGTCAATTACCGCAAAACTTTAAGAAAATACTCAGAAATTGGAGGTATATTTAATTCCCTAATAACGTTACATCTAATAAGCTAAAAAAATGTACAAAACCTACAACAAGCACAACTACCTCGGCTGCAGCTAACACCGTTTGAACAAAATTGTGCTCCTTGTGGCCTCTCTAAAATCTGTTATAGTTCATCTTTTCTGTAACAAGAATGTTTTGAATCGCCCCCTTCAAACTTGACTAAATAAAGTAATGCTAATCCTAACAACAAAGTGAGTGCAATGGTCAACCACTGCATTAACTGAAGTTGCCTGACCGAACCGTGAAGCTTTGATTGGCAGTCACGTAATTGACCTATGCTTTGCAGCATCTGATTTATTTGGGACTGTTCGTGATCAACCGACGCTACAGGAATAGCCGAACCGTTTTTGGTGATCTCAGTAGTCTGTGCACAGCGTAAACGATGTTGGGACACGTTCATAGCCGATGTGTTCTACAAAATTTGATTAAAATTCTTGCAACCCTTGTTACTTGATCGTACCTTCCACAAATCAATCAACTCCTGCGGTGTAAAGTCGGTGTGATCTATAGGCATACTCATAACAAGGAACTTGTCTCTAGAGAGCCCCCCTAACTGAAATCCCGGTAGAAGGGTAACTGTTATGGTTGCCGTCGCTCCAGGCTCCAAACATCCAGCACTGGGTCTCACTCGGAATTTTTCTGGCGATGTTGTTTTCATCTAAATAAAATTCAATTTAAATTGAATCAAACTGTTTTCTTCTTACCTTATATGAAATGTTAATTTTCTCGTCATTGTTCTGAAGCTCCAAAGTGCTGACCAATTCATTTCCTTCCTTGACGAATGTGATGACATTGGATGGATTAACAGCGAGCGCGCCTTCTACAAAAAGCAATACAGTTTCTCTCGTGACACTAAAGATGCCCTTTACTGGTAAAATCTTTATAAAACATTTCAAAATCAGGGGTGATATCACCGTCAGGGTACCGCATGGCGGGCTTTCTATTAACAGCTCTGTTCTTTCTTAAATGTGCCAGGGTTTCTTCTATTTCAGGGTTCAAAGTCGGCTGGGAATGGGCTTTGAACTTGTCGGGATAAGGATAAGACAAATAAGATTGTTCTATGTTATCTAAGTTTTGTTGAATCACGGATTGGATTGGGCTTAAGTTCTTCTCGGACAGGTTCTTGATTTTCTTAGCGAGCATGTCCATTTTAAATATTTTGTATTGGAACCTGGCAATGGATAAGGAGATCGCTTGGCAGGATTAAATTACACTTAAGGAAACTGCGAATGGTAAAGATGTGATTGGGAAAATATTAATAAAAATTCTCACCTTGGTCTTTCTCTCCAAGCAGTACAGTCGATTGTTCTGTCATTGGTGACCCATCAGCAAAGTGAACCTGCCACAAAGTTATTGATTTTAGACTGCTTGAGCACAGTTTCTGCTAAGATTTTTAAAATTACACACCCACACAATGCTATTTTGAGGCCGGAGTTTATTGACCTTGATCATCAGATCTTACAGTTTCATTTCTAAATGACTGCACAATTTGAAGGAGTACTTACGAAAGGTTTGTAATTACTGCCACAGTAAGAAGGTGATTAATTAATTTTTGATTCCTTTATTGACATTTTGTGATATTTTCAAAGGTCAAATAACATGGTTGTGATCAAATAAAATGAAGCACTTACTTATGAGAAAATTTGTCTGATGAAAAGCTTTATGCCAAAAAAAATCAAAATTTGGAAGTGTCATCTTGGTAACAAATGATGCACTTTTTTGTAAAATTTTACTGTGAATTAAATGGCGTTTTGCAACATAATTACAAATTCTTTACTTAACATTTTACACAAGAACAAAATCGTTGTGTAAATATGAAATATTAAAGTCAATGTTTGCATAGCATTAAAAATGCAGGAGTTCCAAATAAAAGAATACCCAAAAGAGATCATTTCAATGAAGTTAAACCGCTTCATATTAAATTATTCTGAGCTAATAGGAAGTTTAATTTTTATCAAAGTTTTTTTTATTATTTTGAACTTTAATTTTTTTTCAGTTTCATTCGCCAACGATAATAATAATAATAATTTGTCACATTTAAATTGACAAAAAATTTTACAAGAAATTACTGAACTAAAGTTTCATAGTTTCAAGGTTCAATTGAAAGAAAATATTGATTTAGTTTCTCATTAGTTTGGTGCCCATAAATAATGATTGTGCTGCTATGCAAATATTTTTTCAAAAATTGTTTCCTGGCACAATTCTTAAATCGATCTTTATGATGATTACAAGTCTAACTTGTAAACAGGAAAATTTCTGTTGCAGGACCATCTTTTTGCATTACTTTCACAAAATCGATTATTATGTTAGTGTTTGCTTTGAATATTGAGCTCTATAAGAGTATAAGATACCAAAATGACACGTTCTTGGGAATTTGTTTGCTCTAAAACATGCGAAAAGTAAACAGACTATACATAATGTATGAGCAAAAAGAAAACGCGAGATTTGGTCTTGGAATTTTAAACCACAACATTGTCAAACATAGATACAAACATTATATAATGAAGAGTTGTGATCTTGTAATAAGTTTTTAAATTAATTTTATGAGTCAAGTATAAATTAATTAACATCAGCTGTCACAGTGACGTTGCTAATTTTGTAATGCACACAAATGTTCATCAATGTAATTTTTCTGTCTATCCTTAAACAAATTGAAAGATTAAACTTCTTAACAGCAAATATTTGCTGAAAACCAACAGCTTGGATATTTCATGGCTAATTCCAAATTGAATATTGATTAGCTCATCACTTTTATCATTTGAACATTCAATTCCATTTACAAATTTTCACACAAGATATAATGAAATTAAGGACTCGCCTTTTTGCTGCTTAGAGGCGTGCTCATTATAGGACTTTCCTCTGGAACAAAGCTGAAAGTGTAATCATCTAATCCGCCCCATGCCTTCAATGCCTGATCCACTGGCACAAATTGAGTAATGTCAGCCTTGCCCAAGAACTTTATTTTTTGAATGGCCTTTTCTGGTAACCAACTTTTAATTATCTTGAAAGCAGCTGTAAAAAACTCGTTAATTAAAAATAATTCAAATTGGTTTATGTTACCATTGAGAACCCAAGACATTTCAAAAATTAGAATGTAATTTAAGAAGAATGGATAATACAGTTTAAACATGCCAATTAAATACTTCACAAGCTCCATATCCATATTTGTGAGCCCACAACCGTCCATGTCAAAAAATAATGAGACTTGTTTGCCCTTCTCTTCCCTGTAATCGGACAGGCCTTGTTATTTTTTGATTAAAATAAAATAGCCTGTTACCTTTCCAAACGTTCGAACCAATACACAATGCACCTCTTCAATTCTTCAAAATCCTTGGCGCCCTTAATGTGCTTTTTACATCTAAAAATTAATAAACTGCAGCCGTCTTTGTCTCTGCCTCTGGAAAAAAAGGAACCATCCACCAGGTAATCCATCCTTATATTGTTTTCTGTGATATCTGCAATAAATATTGTTGACAATAAAACATTTGCTAATCTTCCCAGTATTTCAAAGGACTAGAAAAAACTGTTTTAAATATTGATAAAATTTTTCAATGACTCAGCATTAGAAACAGCAGTTAATTTAAATGTGAACTTACCGTTTGCCTTAAAGTCTTTTCGCCATCCAGTGGTCTCAAACATCATTTTTAACGCTAATTTTTGATCAAGATCATGATGTAACAAAAATCTTCGCAACCAATCATCGGAATTCTTTATTCTACTTAAATCGGCTTGATGTATAACTAAATTATTTCAATTTAAATAACCAACAAAATAAATTGCAACTATTAAATCACCTTTTCCATCCTTTTCTAACTCTTGTAAAAATGTACTCCTTAATTCGTCGATTTGTTGTGAAGTCACTGTTAAAGCCATAATTAATTTGTTTCAACTATCCTTAATTAAAAATTATTTTAGAAATTTCAATAATTGTTTTCACAAAAATCTATGAAAGGATATTTTATGCAAGCAACTTTTGCTGGAAAACTTCAAGGTTTGCCTTCTCTTAACACTAGTTTTTACGCAAGTTTTTAAACGTAAGCACTCAAAAAAATGAACT
Source organism: Dascillus cervinus (assembly GCA_949768715.1). Taxonomy (NCBI): domain Eukaryota; kingdom Metazoa; phylum Arthropoda; class Insecta; order Coleoptera; family Dascillidae; genus Dascillus; species Dascillus cervinus. The sequence continues at coordinate 5,250,606 of OX458317.1, forward strand.
TTGACATGTTTGAAGTTGACAGTACTAGGGCATTTAAATTTCCCGTTTATTTTGACCAAACGGTGATTTTTTATTTCAGATGGCCAACCTGGTTCGGCTTTTTTGAGGTTATAAATATTTTCAAATAATAAAAATGATTACACAAACGAAATTATTGAAAGCACTCCGATCATTTCAACCGGGCAGAATGCTATATTCAGCTCTGGCCCACCCCCAAGTTTCACCTGAAGAAAAAGGTTCGTCGCAAATTTTTCAATTCTTGTGATTAATCGTCAATGTTCCAGTAATCACGAATCAGAGGAAAGAAATTGACGTTCTCAAGCATCCAGACTATTTTCAAGTTAATAACTTGTTTACCGTTAAGGACCTATTCGAAGCGAGAGTGCATTATGGACATAGAGACGGTTCTCTCGATGAGCGTATGCTCCCTTACATTTTTGGGAGCCGCCTAGGCCACATCATATTTGATTTGGACAAAACTGCAGATTATTTGAGGAGAGCTTTAAATTTTGCCGCAAACGTCGCTTACCGAGATGGTATTATTTTATTCTTTTTACGAGGTTCACAAAATTCACACTTGGTAGAAAAATGCGCCGTGGAATGCAGCGAATTTGCACACACGAGATTCTGGAGAGGCGGTATCTTCACAAATGCAAATGTGCAATTTGGTGCTGTCACTCGTTTACCTGATTTGTGCATTTTTTTTAACACGTTAAACAATGTTTTGATTCAACACACCGCCGTGAGGGATTCTGCCAAAATGGCAATCTCCACAATCGGAATCGTCGACTCGAATTGCAATCCTAACCTCATAACTTATCCCGTCCCGGGAAATGATGATACCCCTGCCGCCATTCAATTGTATTGTAACTTGTTTAAAGCTGCCATTTTAAGGGGCAAAGAGAAGAGAAAACAAAATCAGTCATTGTAAATCATTTATTTATTAAGGTATAAACAATGTTAATTTGATTATAGACATTTTTACTTACAATTTTTTTATTTAAATCCATCCCAAAAAGTTGAGTGATATTTATAATTAAAGTAGTTAAAAAATCTCGCAATTAAAAGATGAAAAAATTAAAAACAATCATTCAATAGATGTAACGTCCAAATACAGTAACCCCTCGTTAAGTTAAGGGGGTCAGCTTCCATAAGGATGAATGTATTACATAAGTACACTTTTCTCGAGAACCGTTCTTTCAATCGGATTTTGCACACGTTTAATTTTAAGTGTTTCAGAACTACTGAATAAAGGATTCTCAAATTGTTTTATTTCTTATACTCAAAAGTCGTTATTCAAAAAAAAAAAATTTTTCACCAGAATTTTTTAAAGCAAATTCCAGAAATTATTTTTGAAATTCCTCTATTCAATCACTTCAAATATATATGTTTTACGACACAAAAAAATTTCAAGACTATCTTTATCAGCCTTGTAGAAAAATACCTAAGTGGAAAAAAGTCTACTTTTCAGGAGAAGCAAAAAACTTGTTGACGCTCTGTGTAAATCGCACGACTTTGCTATCTTTCTCCTCAAATTTGGGACACTTGTAGTTATCGTAGAACTATCAGAATAGAATAGTTTTGCTCAGGAAAATGTGCAAAAACAAAAAAATTACATTTTTTTCAATTTTTTCGCATCTACCCCCTTAACATGAACACCTCGTTAACGTGAACAAATACTGTAACTCTGGCCGATTTGCTATTATTTCTCATGGATTAAGAAGAACTTGGAACAAAATTTTGGAACCACTGGTTAGACGTTACAATTAACATTCTTTTTCTAAAACATATATATAAAATATGTATAAATGAGTGAAGTGTATATTGAATATAACAGGAATATAGAACAATGAGTAAGTTTCGGTTCTAACATAGTGCACTAATTATTTCGGAGTCAGCATTTGTGCAATAAGTTTTAGAAACAAAAAAATTAAAGAGTCAAAATCGCTAACTTCTTTCAGTGAAGAATTAAAGAAATTTTTTTATTCGGAATGGCTCCTCTGTAATCTAAGAGGTTTCAACAGCCAGTAAATTTAAAAACTAAACAAACATTTTAGTTAAAGTTGTTATAGCTATTTTTATATTACACATATTACTTGACTTGTTTCATTTGATTTATTTCCCCATAAAACATGAGACAAAACAAAAAAATATAAGTAAGTTAAAAGCTTATAACTTGGTTTACAGGAACAAATACAAGGCAAACTCGGAGATTTTCGGTTCCTGGAGTTAATGTTAACGAGGGGTTACTGTATTAGTAAAGTATATAACAATAAATGAGACATCATACACTCATTTTGTTCTATGAATAGTTCAGGTAAATATCACAGACATTGGGAAACCTTTGAAAACTTGTTAGCAAAATGAATGTCATAGAAAATAAAATATAAAAACTATGCAATCCATAAATAGAAGAATAGAGAAATTCTAAAAATTAGTTTGCTAAATAACACCCACTTAATTAAAAAGAAATAATCTGTTAGTAACCCAAGAGAATTAATTGCAAGCGACAGAGTGAAAAAGAAGAAAGTCCTTCCACCATACCAAGTACAATTATTCAGTTCTGTTTTTCTGAAATTAGATAAAAGTATTAAAGACAGAAAGGAAAACTATTGAATTGAAAAATGACTTAAATTTAAATGCATTCTTATTCATACTGTGTGTACCTCGGTGAAGGCGGCTGCATTGTCGCTATCACGAAGTTTAAACAGTCTTTCAGATCCCAGGACCCTCACACCACTGAAATAAATAGAATTATTATATCAAAATCATAATTCAGTACTTACAGATTAAATACAAGAGGGAAGTATACACCAATGTAAACGAAAGGTATAATTGGAAATAGGCCCATCCATGACTCGCGAGTCTTATTAACAATTGCCAATGCACATAATTCTCCACAACGTTCAGCAGTCAGTCTCTTATCCGTAGCTTTGGCGCTTACGCCATATTTCTGTAAAAATCGCCAATCAGTTTAGATTAACCAGTTTTATTCAATACGCACTTCACCGACTGCACCAGTGAAACATTCAGAAAGAAAATTGGTGTAAACCGGCCCCGGGCAAAGCATCGTAACTGTCAAACCTTTTTTTATTTGTTCGGTGCGTAAGCCATTAAAATATCCCTACGAAAAATGACTGTCATTTTAGTTATTCAATTTAAAAATAGTTTTACATGTAATGCGTGTTTAGATCCTGTGTATGTGGCCGAAAAAGGAACACCCATTATTCCTGCAACGCTTGAAGTGACAGCAATGTGGCCGGTTCCTTTACCGTTAAAATACTTAACGGCAATTCTCGAAAGATTGAGAACTGCAAACACATTTAAATCAAACATTTGCTTGTCGACAGTTAAACTGATGTCCTCGAAATTGGCTCTTTGTGAACGACCGGCGTTATTCACCAACACGTCGATGCCACCAAAGTATTGGACAGCATAATCCCAATGGCTTTGTTGCAAATCCAAATCCAGCACATCCATCTGCAGAACGAGTATGTCATTGGGTAGTAATTTTCCTCCAGAACAAGCTGAAATGATCGGTTTAGAACATGAACTTTGACCTTTTGGAAAAATTACCAAGACATTGACTTTTGACCCTCTCCAATTCCGGAAGTCTTCTTGCGGTTAATACTAACTTTACGCCATGTTTTGCAAACACTTTTGCCATACCCTCTCCGATACCGCTTGAAGCACCGGTTATGAAAACCACTTTTCCTTGCATTTTTCCTGTTGAAATTTTTGTTAAAATTTTATGGACTCAAAATTGAGCTTACTTAGGGATTTGCCGAATTTTTCATAAAAGGCCAGCTCCAAGTCGCAGTCGATGAAGCATAATATTATCGTATAGAATAACCCGTAGCAAAATATCCCAAGGCCCAGTAGGGTGAAAAACATTTTATGGCACTGTTTTATGTACAAACGTTTGAAGCAGTCTGGCACCTAAATTTGTAATTAAAATTAGTCCATTTTCAGCAATTAATTAACATAACCTTCAAATATTGCTTGATTTCAAACATTTTACCTGACAACTGCAAGTTTCTTGACCCCCCAGGTTGACCTATATAACCTATTTCCTTGAACCTCAGGTAAAAACTAACTTAATTAATTATTCGTAAATAAAACTTGCCCCGGTAATTAAAACACTTGTAACTACTCACAGTGTAACTACTCTCAAGGAATATTCTTATCAGACAAAAACAAGTTATCTTAAATTTATTTAAAATATACTATTTACAAGGGTAAGCATCGTCAAATATTCTTTTTCTCAACATTCGGAGGCACGTTTTCGTCGACGTTAATTTCATCACTTGGCTCATCACATTTTGACATATTTTTAATCAATTTCCCACCGGTAAATCCAGCCAGTCCAAAACCCACAGCTGCAGCTCCTCCTATTTTAAGCCCAGCTATTAAGCCTATAGGGCCTCCAATAAGTGTTCCTAACAAGGCACCAGTCACAGGATAAGCAGTCGTTTTTAACCTAAAAACCTCAAATTAATTTCAGCTCCAACAATGTGAAAACTCACTTTGACGCCGATATTAAGTGCTTCAATCCCCGACTAATATTTTCAGAGGCACTTATGGTGTTGGTTTCGATAACATCAATTTGCTCTTTTTGTTGATCAACCATTTGATGGAGATCAACGAAGATCCCTTGAAGATCATCGATGTCTCTATGCAGGTCTTCGACCCTATTTAATTGTTGGTTGGCTTCATCGAGTCTTATTTCGTCTATGTTTTTTTGAAGCTGTAACTGTACAGGACTTTGTGGTGAATTTAAAGATTGGGCTTCTTCTTGACTTATTCTCGCTTGTGATGTATTTTCTAATCTCGTGTAACCGTTAATTAGCATTAAAATTGTCTTTCTAACGGAAAGTGTTCTAGTATCAAATTTATCTAAATCAAAATGTTCCACTTGTGTTCTTAACGTGTCCAGTTCATACATCAAATCTTTCAATTGGCGAATGGTTCGTTTCTTGTCTCGAAATTCACGCTTAAGCTGGTCAATGTTATTAACAGCAAGAAGCTAAAAGGAAATTAATTGTTAAATGGAAACGTTGGTTGGACACTTACATTTTGTACGGTTGTTTTGTGCCTTTCGAAAACTGCTTCATGGTGCGGCACAGCTTCCTCTGTGAATTTATTCAAAGGAATTTCAATAAGTTTGAAAGGTTGTTTGTTATTTGCTGTGTTTATTAACGACATTGTGCAACAATTTCAATTAATTTTCTTTGTTTACTTGCTTTGTTTACTAGAATTTTGACATGACCACGATTCGGTACGTTCCGTTATTTCACTCGATCTGTCACGAATGTGATCATCGAAACGAACGACGCAACACAGCTCGTAATCAATTATAGTAATGAATAGTAATGTTTTTCCTCCAAGATACGGTCCGTTCGATCGGTCAAAACCGTGGTGGGAGTATTATATGGTGTGCTACAAACTAAACCTTATTTCGTTGAAGTTTGCGCATGACATCAGACATGGAACAAATATCATTGGGTGAAGCAAGGAAATTTGAACGATCGTTCGAAATAAAAATTTGAAACATAATAATTTAAAAAACATAAATGTAATGTAACATTATGCTCTGGAACAAGGATTCCCATCCTTTTTAGGCCTATCATCCCCTTTAGTTTAAAATGTTTTGGATTAAAATTTCATAGGTTCAAATTGCTTATAGTCCAGTCATTCTAGTATTCATCTTCTAAAAAATTCCAAGTGAATATTTTCCTTCGCGATTTTCTTTGCATCGATATAAGAAACACTGTGTAAAAAGTCCGTTGAAAAATCGTGTAATCATTTGAAAACAAAAAAATGGAAAAAAAAATTACCTTAGTAAACTTTATAAAAATGTGGATCCTAACATAAGTTGAAAAAAAAAAAGACCTGAAAATGTACAGGGTGAGTTAAGTTTTACCGCCCGTGGCAAAATAGGCCTTTAAAATAATTTGTTAATTCTCATAAATTGCATGAGTAATTTTATATTATTAAGGTACATAGAAATCAAGAAAAAATCTTTTTTTTTAATCAACTAAAATTTTGGCTTTTTTTCAATTACTAATTGTTCAATTTATTAGTTTTTTTGATGTACGAACAGTAAAATATTTTCACACAATTTAGAGTAATTGAAATAATTTTAGTAATTTTCGTTTATTAAATAAAGCTATTTCCGTATTAGAAGGTATTTTTTAAATGATTTACGACATAAGTAGACTAATTTACCAGACAATGGTATTGATATAGGGGTGCTTGAAAGATTATTTATGGCGGTCACTAAACTAAACTTAAGAAAGCAGGTCTATCGGCAACTGAAAAGCTGTCTCGTCCAGTTTGATGGGTCGATCATAAACTATTGTTAGGATGGTAAACCGCATTATCTATTGTTAGAAAGTCATAAATAGAAGCATTTTTTGTGCTATATCTTAAATTTGATTTAACTCAAAAAGTAATCATTTTTTTACTAATCAAATTGCAGATATTTGTGCTACGAATAATTTGACAAATTTTGAAATAAAAAACCAAACATAGAAATTTTACCCAAAACTCTTTGTTTTACTTTTTTGGCTTCAAATAAAAATATTTTGGAAAATTCATAGCACTAATCGAAAGCGTAAACTTCAACTGATGTAACATGTAAATTGCATACTTTCCCCTCAATCTTTAATAGGTATTATGGCCTGGGCGGTAAAACTTAACTCGGAATAACATTTTATGTGTAATTCAGTTCGGTAGGGATTTGAACTTGTTCCGACGGTAACGTCACTGTAACAAGAACAGATTTGTATATAATTACGTTTCTCGATAAAGAATTTTAATTTAAATAATTAAAATTAGTTTCCTTCTTTGAAAACTTTCACAAGATTTAATATTTACTTTTAAAATTGCAACGAGGTTTTTGGTTTGAACTCGATAGAGAATTAAAGTTTAAATAAAGATTAATTTATTCACTTAATTACAACGAGATACAAACATGTGAAGCAACTGGTTACAATGGTGAACCAAGATTAACTTAGTGTGTTAACGCAAAGGGGGCTTATATAGACCCTTCATCGATATAAAAAGTACAATCGGTTGGTGTTCTTGCGGATGCGAGATGTGGCGGATGATTATGTTTAGACTCTGATGTCTCCGGCGAAGAACTACATGAATTTCCTGCGTGATAACAAAGGCTTCTAACATTTTACATTTGGCGGATACTCCGTGTTTAGTCTAAGATGTGTCCGGACATAATTATATATGCGCGTTGGCACACCATATAATACTCCCACCACGAGTCAAAACTAGTTTTTTAGAGCCGATCGACGTTTCTTTTTTTTTATGGGAGTTGTAGGTTTCTTCGAAGGGAACATTGTAATTTTAAGGTCTCTGACCTACATAACAGCTTCACAGACGATGTTGAAAGAAGTAGGTAGAAATTCCGACTGGGAAGTGTTTGTAATTTACGACAGCCCTTAGAAACCTCCGTTCTTTGATTGGGGTAACATTTTCAACAGAGTTGATTGAAGTGGATATGTCAAGTGTTCGATGACCTTCACTATTCCTGCGTTGTAGATTTTTAAAAACTTTCGCATTAGACTTTTAGTGTTTCCTTTTAATTTTTCAATATTTCGACTATGATGGCCTTTTTCTACAAACATTACTAAAAATTAAATTTTTAACGCGGCATACTGAAATTAAAAATGTAATATTCAAAGGGACCTTCACAGAACTGCGTCGTGTCGCCGGCGACATTGGTTGGCCAATCAGAACACGAACTCAATTTCAAAACTTGCTGTCGCCAGAACTTGAACCATGCTCAACTTTTGTGGTGACAACCATGATATAGTGATTGTATCATGGGCGACAACGCATCTTCATCTCCCTTTAAATATCGTGTCATTGCATTTTAAATCATTTTCTTGCTGACTGTGTTACTGTCGTTCAAACGAGGTTCTGTGAACGGAAAAAAAAATTGCGGAAAATTTCTGGACTGTCGCCGGCGATTCGGCGCAGTTCTGTAAAGGCCCCTTTAAATCGCAGCGTGTCAAAGCAGTCACGTGATAAAAGTAAAATGACAGCAAGTGTCAATAACAACAATTTTGGAGGAAATAAGATATTAATCAAAAATTGACTTTAATTTAAGTCAACAATACTGTGACAGTCCAAATTAAATAGGGTAATAATTTCCACTTTATAAGCACGAAGGGTGTTTACCCATAACGAGCAAATACATCTTTGAAAGGATCCCACGCATAGTTCACGCATTGTTATATTTTTTAATGCGCGAGACTCCGGGTAAGAAACATTCTCCAGCTGCACCCCTGCCGTTGTCTGTGGTCATCGAATCCGGTTAAGAACGTATAAATATCAGGGAATAGTAAATTTTTGGGGAGTTCTCTTGCATCGTGTCCTGCTATCAGTTTGTTAATGAGCCGCACTTGAAAAACGCCAATAAGCTAGTCGACGTCCTACGAAGCAATGGCCAGTGTAAACTTCACTGTTTGATAATTTAACAAATTTTGCTATATCTGCCAGTATCTTTCCGAATGTAATTATTTTCAATGGTTGAATTGTACATTTATTATCTGTGTACTTTATAAAAAGACATTGGTGGTTGACATGATTAGGATGCAAAGCCAAGTCCTGATGGTAAATTTTAAGTAATAATAGTAGATCTAGTTTTACCACAGGTGTATTTCCTAAATTCTTGATATCATGTGGCAAATTTCTTCACCGCAGCCCGCACCTAGTATATCCATTACAGCAGCCACTTTGAGCGTTAAATACTTGCTATCAGGTGCCTCTCTGGTGAACTTGTCAATATCTTGTCGTCTGAAATTTTTTTGTTTTTTAGGACTGTATCCTTCTCCTTTACACTTTGAGAATGCAGTAAGCTTATAAAATTTAGTGATGTCTTGATTGTTAATGACATGAGCATTGCCTTTATTATTAAAAAGTGTGCCCAAAGCGGAGACTTCCATATTTTGAAATGCTCTTCGAAGTACGCCAACATTGTTCGTTACATTTTCCTGCTACATTCTTATGGCCGCACCAGTAACAATTCTAATGTTGCTCTACTAGCGGCTTCTTCTATTTCAATCAGATTCTCATCAGTTTGATTGGAACATTTCTTACCAATTTCACTTTTGACAAGCATAAGTTACCATTTTAGATTGTTTCATAATGTCATAGAGCAGGGGTGGCCAACCTGCGGCTCGCGAGCCACATGCGGCTCTTTGAAGGATTATTTGTGGCTCTCGATAAATGTACCCGAGTTCCCTTTTCATTCTTGTGCTATTATATTTTAAAAAATTATTATGTGTATGTATTTAATTGCGGCTCGCGAAAAATTTCAAATTTTGAAAAATGGCTCGGCCTATCAAGGAGCTTGGCCACCCCTGTCATAGAGTATGAGATTTTTTACATAATCTTTGTAATTTTTAGCCCTCAAAATGCTTTCAATGGTGTTTGTAGAAATAATAGTGCATGATATTCAAATTAAGAGTAATTTTATTTTGTTCGTTTCTCAATTTTCCGCACTCACAAAATAAAATCTTACTTTTAACACTTTTATCATAAATAACTCTTTTATTTTATTAAACCTATCCATTTTCGGTTTATAATCAGAAACACCACTACAAACTTTTATAAAAAAAACTTTAATACAAAATGTCGAAATAGACTAATCAACCGAATAGAATTTATGGGTTCCAAACAAATAAACGAAACACGCTAGGCCTCAAAAGGGTGTTCTGAGAGGTCTTATTTCGCAGTAAACGCCTGTTGTGTAAAGAAGTATGAAGTTTTAAATATTCGTCCAATTTTTATTTAAATATCAGGTACGACAATTACAATAAAATATTCGCGCCTTTATTTGAAGGTTAAAGTTTAATTTAACCTAATCAGCTGATGACATGAGCGTGTGTTTAGACTGCCTGTGGAATGCTCACTAAAAACTTTTGAAAATGATAAAACATTGTTCGCTAGGTTAAGTTTGCACGAACGAACAATTGTGTTTTTGTACAGACGTCTAATTGCTAATTTAAGTTTTATTCCCTGCAAATTCAAACATCCGAAAGGTAGGTTAACTTTTCTTAAATTTTTGTGTAGTTTGATTCGTTTACGTTTTAAATGTACAAATCAGTGAAAAGAAATGAATTGGGGAAATGAAAAAATGCGTAAGTTATTTTGGGGCCTAAATTGGACACCAATGTCAGATACTTATTAGTTGAAATTTTAGCCCACTCGAAATAATATTTTGTTTATACAGTCGAACTCCTCTATAGTGATATTCGAAAAGCCATGAAAAAGCATCACTATAGAGAAACCTCACTATATATAATTCACGTATAATTTTACAGTTTTGGCAGTCACTCACAGCGCAACAGTTACCTATATTATTGATACGCGGTAAAACTAATTTGAATTCCCAATAGTTTCATATGTATTAAAGTGTGTTTACATTATTAGATTTTCGCCTTAGATTTGAGATTCAATCGGATTCGATTTCCATACGACTTTCAATTCGATATTTTAGGAATAGCGCAGCGGTATTTTCGATTCGATTTCCATACGATTCTTGCACTCGTGTATACTTTTTAGTATACACTAATACCACTGTTTTCGTTGCCCCAGTTTACTTTGATTTGCTATAACACCTTTTTAAAAATCAAATTATGAAAATTTACAATTTCATAGATCTTAGAATCTAGTGCTGATCTACGCTGGTTATGATACAGTGCGCCTGCGCGGTAATTTCCTTCAGTCGTTCTTGCGCTCTTATTACAATTCTCATTTTAATTTCTTTTTAATATTTTGACATAGTACAAAATTAAAACAGTATTTCACTGTTAAATACTGTTTTCAACCTTATTGTATTTGTATGTATGTGACAATCCGAATTACGTAGAGTAACAATCCCAATTGCTTGCTTGCTATATCTCTCTAACATCCCTTAAATTTATGGTGACAATACCTCATCCAATATGAGTTGGGACGGTGTCATGAAAGCACTTCTTCCGGCTTAATGTTATAAAACTATCATTTAGGTGAATTGTATTCAGGTAAAAATTTGGATACTCGAAAATTTGTATAAAATTATTTAAAATTTTATATCTTACACATTAGGATTAGTCATTATAACTATCAGTCTTATGCAAAACTGAGGGTTTCTTTTAAATTTTAGTTTGTTTAAATTCGTAAATTTACCTGAATTTGTTCGTAGTTTATGACGGTTTTGTTTTTTAAAGAATCATAAACCCGAATTTCAATTTATTGGATTATACAATTAGACAGTATTACTTATTGCTTAACCCTGCAGTGGGCGCACCTATTTCAGTTACATATTAGGGCGCGCCGCGGTACTGAGTACCGCACTTAGGATAGTACTGATTTCTACACATAAAACTCATTTTGTACAAGTATAAGTTAAAAAATGTATAGTGCAGTTAAAAAAAAATATTTTTTTTATTACAGTAACTTTTACAAGAAAAAGCAAAAAAAAAATTAAATTGGTAAAATCCATTTTTAATCTAATACCATTAATCATTGTACAATCATACAATTTTCTTGAAATTACAAACCGTATTACTTCAAATCTGCATAAAAAGAGACAATAGTGTAGTTTCGTGACTATTTTATTTAGGAATTTCATTTACATATTAGGGCGCGCAAGCGGTACTCAATACCGCAATCTGGGATCCCTTCAGGGAATGACCGATTGCTACTAACAGATGAATTCAATAAAAAAAAGGGTGGAGTGGATTTTAGTGGGATAGGTCAAAAACACATACACGAGCCAACATTTATGTATGACTAGAACCGCGTGTAGAACAAACAAAAAACTTAATTTGCGGTACTGAGTACCGCTGCGCGCCCACTGCAGGGTTAACACTAGAACGCTACCGTCATTGGAGTTAATAGCTTGATGCCAAGGAATATTGGGCTTTAATGAATATTGATTATATTGTGGTTTACAGATAAGAGTTGTGAATTTCTGCTGATTTTGCATTTATTTATTTATATTATACATCCGAAACAGTGATAGCAAAAATTCCAAACGCCACATTTAACTCGCCAGAGCTGACGCGAAATACATTTTATTCGCGGCAAGCGCCCTGTTTGATAGGCACTGGTTTATAGGGCGTTATCAGCTATTTATAAATAACTTGATACGTTTCAAAGTATATCAACTAAGCTCACTTATTGTATTCAAGCAAGGTATAAATTTTACGTATTGGTAGTTCACCAGAAGAAGTTTCTAACTGACTGGCAATCTAATATAATGCTGCGTTCCGGCTTATCTTGAAGCCGAGGTGTCTTTTAACATCGGACTGCTTATGTTGCATTTTCCGTCTAACACTGTGCGATTGCGATCATGTAATTTCTGAAAGCAGATATTTTAAAGTTACCAATTCTAAGTACGGTACTGTTCTTGGTATTACATTCCAATCTTTTGTTACGATAACTAGCGTAAAATCGTTTATTTCTTACAACATCGCCCCAACTCATATTAGATGAGGTATACTTACACTTAAATATTTGTGCATTAAAACACTGCAACTGGTTTGGTTTTGCAAGGCAGGTACTGAAATTCGAAAACCGTAGTGAAGGCTTTTGTAAGTTTCATCTGTAGGTAAGAATCTCAGCGTAACTAATACTCTAGTTTTTGCTGAAATGCTTTCACAAAGGACCGTTTCTTCACGTCATATGAATGGTTCCACTTTTTGCAACAATATTCATGAAAAGTTTTAACGCTTGTATTGTGTAAACATTTTAAAACCGCATCGATCCCTATCTGCAGTTCTTGGAAAATCATTCTTGATAACCCACGGTTCTTATCTCAACAAAGAAACCATTGTTTAGTCCAACTTTGGCATTTTGCAGTGGTTTCACTCTGTTTTCTTTGCATTTATTGTATTAATAATGAACTTACACCTGCTTGGAACTACATCATTGCATCCGCAGTATTCATGTTTATAAATGTATATACTCGTATTAACCCTAGAGTCATGTTCCGAAATAAAATTTCTCCGTCCATGTCTTCGGTCTCCGAGTCCGAATTTTTCTAATTTAATTATTATTGAAAAATATTACTTTAGGATAAATCTAAATCAATATATTGGAAACTTGGTCCTTCCTCTACAATAAAACACAAATGGATTTATTGTAACATTATTTTTATTGAACTTATCGATGTTTATTCACTGGTACCGCAATTGTAGCACTTTTTTGTAATATCTCTAGAAAAAAACAAATCATTAAACTTTCTTTTAAAAATAACTTTGGTTCTAAGGAAACAACATAATAACGTATCAAAGAAAATAAAAACAGAACTATAAAAAAATTTTTTTACGAAAATATAAAGGTTACAAATCAGTCTTCTTGCTCGGTTCAACAGTCGTTGCATATGACCGTAATATGTTCGAGACATAGATATCTGTTGCATTTTTTACAACAATATTTGGTTTTTCTATTTTTTTTCGAACCAATTTCGAAGCAACGACCTTTTCTTGCAGGACCAGCCGACGTTTGTTCATCAGTCTTCAAGATTTCAGAAAGTTTAAGCTTCGTTGATCGAGGCAAGTTCAATTTCATTTGCCGTTCTTTTAGATGAGGCTCAATTAATTTCATTGCCAAATCTTCTATGAATTTACGACGTTGAATGTTTCTGGTTTGATTATTAGCAGTATATATCACCTGACTATTTATGGTGCTGATGTTCAACATAGCATAAAACAAAACCATAGGCCAGCGTCTTGTATATCTAGCGCAGTTATAATTGGCACACAATCGATCTACGACATCTACACCACCTTTCGTATCATTATAGTTCAATATTATGTCAGGTTTTTGCGAAATAGAGTCAACTTTATCGTCGTTATGTGAGGTACTCAACAAAAGGACATTTTTTCCTTTTTTTTGGGACGTGCGAAACCAAAACCATGGTTTTACAAAATCCAAACATATTTGACTTTACACTTCAACCGCGTAACAGATTGAAGGCAGGAGGAATTTCTTTTTTGTTTTTCCTAATCGTTCCAACCATTGTCAAGTTTTTCTCAATAAGGGCTTCAGCTAATGGTACACTGGTGTACCAGTTGTCTGTAGTAACATTACGACCAGTATTGAAAATCGGCTCGCACAACCTTTGTACCACAGCAAAGCCAGAATTGTCAACTGCGTATGGGCTATTATCAGGTTGTTTTCCTGCATATATTTCAAGATTGTACGTATAAAACATTTTTGCATCGCAGAGGGCTTGGATTTTGATACCATAGGGATTTGGTTTATTAGGTATGTATTGCCTAAATGAACATCTTCCTTTAAACGCTACAAACATTTCATCTACAGTCACAAAAGCGGATAACGTGTAATTTTCCCGGCAATTTTTGACAAATCTTTCAAACATTTCTCGCACCGGACATAATTTATCTAGATCTTTTCTTTGCTGTCTAGTAGCTCCATCATCAAATTTCAAATTACGTACTAGAAATTGAAATCTTTCATAACATATCGATAATCTAAATATTTCTACAGAACCACCGTCTGTTCGAAACAGTTCTTTTGCATTCAGGTGATTTGATTTTTTTACACCAGACAATAATAATAATCCGATTAGGCACTGAACTTCTGTTAGGTATGTTGGTTTGGCAATCGTTTGCCTTGCGTATTTATGTCTAACGGAATCAATATAGCTGTTGGTATATTTGACAATCATTTCAAGTATGGTATAATCAATAAATTGTCTCCATATGGCAAGAGAGTCATATTCACGCGAAATAGCTCTTGTAGGTCCTGGCAAACGAGTCACGATGTTGCAGCGGCGAGCACGAACAGACTGTCGAAAAGGAAGTTTGTTCCATGGGGTGATATTGTCCTTTCCCAAATAAAATGTCGAAGTTCCTGCCGTTTCCCCGGTAAGATCATGATCGCTCAAATCCTCTTCGCTATCTGTGTTTTCGAATTGCTCCTCGACAAAAGTTTGGCTGTCACTTTCACTTTCCGATGATCTATCCGAGGAATCATTTTCAATTTCTGAAGTCTCATTCAAAAGAGCTTGAAGACGGCGTTGTTCATTCTCAAAATCCATTTTATTAGAATCAAAATTATGATAATACGTCAAAAATATCAATACTCGTTAAATTATTTGTGCCAAAACAATTGTAAGAAGGATATATGCCATAAAATAATAATTTTAGTTGGTTTATTGTACTTACCTAATTTATGCCGTAGGGGCTCACAAACGGTGACGGTGATGACGCCAAAATCACAAAAACAATACACGTCGATAACATGCGACCGACTGAAGAATCGACCAAATTTGTTATACTAATAATAAAAAATTAGTCTACATATGCAAAACGGCCGGTCTGTGGAATGTATGCGTCATAACATTATTTTTATTCAACTATTTAACTTATTGCCCTTTTTGTAATACCAAAAAAACCACCGATCATTACGCTTTCTTTCCAAAATAACTTTGTAACTAAGTTTTAGCATAATAAGCTACCAAACAAAATGAAAAAGAATTATAAAAAATGGTTTTACGAAAATAATAACTATTATAAATCAGTCTTATTGCATTTTTTACAAACTTATTATATTCTTTTTTTTGTATTTTTCTCCAGCTATATTCCAAGTAACATTAGATTGAAAATTATGATAATACACAAAAAATATAAATACTCATTATTTGTGTTAAAACAATAGTAAGAACACAAAAAATAAATATAAACAAAAAAATGCATAAGTAAGTCTAAAAATATACCGTATAAAATAACTGTAGTTGGTTTATTTACTTTCTCCAGTCATGTTATATGGTCTCACAGACCGAGACGGTGCAAAAATCACAAAAACAACTCAATATGGGCACATGTGGCTATCATGCGACTGGCTGTAGATAGCGATGACCAAATTAAGCAGCTACGCAAAGAATTTGCCCAATTTGTTAAAATACTAAAAAGTTATTTAAAGTTTAGAAAAAAGTCGGTCTGTGGGACATATAGAACATGACTCCAGGGTTAAACACAAAAAGCAGAACACCCTGAAGACTGAATTCTTTTCACGCACATTTTATTACGGATAGGTTAGGTGCTAACATACAATTAACCCTAGAAAGCTATCGATAGTGGATTTTAATAGTTTAGTGTCAAGTAACATTCGGCTGTAGTCAATACTCATGATATTACTGTTTACAGATAAGAGCTACGAGTTTCTGCTCACTTTTCATTTATTTATTTATATTATACATCCGATACAGTGGTAGCAAACATTCCAAACGCCGGATTTAACCCTAGAATGATATCGTTATTGGAGTTAATAGGTTAGTGTCAAGCAATATTCGGCTGTAGTCAATATTGATTATATTACGGTTTACAGATAAGAGATGTGAGTTCCTGCGGATTTTGCATTTGTTTATTTATATTGTCACGGTTGAATTTAATGTTAAGGGATGTAAGAGGTCCGTAATAGTGAGGATCGATAATAAGTCAGAAGAGAGCATTGTTTCTACAAACATTTTATTGATACACTTGTTAGTAAAAATACATGATGGAAAAGATTACGAATTAAATGTTAGTTCAAATGATTACAAAGTTTAACTTACAAGTTTATATTTGACATGATGTATTATTGGTTGAACGGTATCGGGGCTCTTCTCAAATTAAACTACTGTCGACCGTAGGATCTTCAAGAATACTCCTCGAATTTTCCCATTCTCATGACCGGAGAAACTTGGGGTCAAGTGACAATTTAATAAGGTTATTAAGGTTAACTTATTTGTTATTTTCGATAATTACTGTGCGACTACTGTTCTATAAAATTTGGTTTGTTACAATATTATGCATCCGAAACAGTGATTGCAAAAATTCCAAACGCCGCATTTATCCCGCCAGAGCTGACGCTAAATACATTTTATTCACAGCTAACACCCTTGATAGGGGCATTTTTTGATTTTATTTGAACTGGTTTTGTTATTTGAATAAAATAATTCAACATGCTTATTTTTCACGGCAGCCTTGCTAATTTTAGAAAACGACTCAATGTGGAAATTTTTTTTTACAAGCTATTGTATCAAAATACTTGAGACGCCATTGAATTTAGAAAAAATTCTCTAACAATAAATTTAAAAAATATACATTGCTATGTTCGAAGTTTTGTAACTTCCCTGTTTTGAAAGCGATTGCTATAAAGGCGCACTGCTTCATTGTGATTTTTATTGCATTCACATAAAAATTATAAATTCGAATCATAAAATAGCTGAAAATTTGAATGAAACTCTTACATTGTCATTTAAATTACATTTATCACGTGATGATCTTGTTGTTTTCCAAGGCATGCTAAGTTTTTTTTATTGGAAACCGGACTTATTTTGATAAACTATTTTACTTTTTTTTCTCCTTAACACTAGAACGCTATCGCCATTGGAGTTAATAGGTTGGTGCCAAAGAATATTCGGCTTTAATCAATATTGATTATATTGCGGTTTACAGATAAGAGTTGTGAATTTCTGCTGATTTTGCATTTATTTATTTATATTATACATCCGAAACAGTGATAGCAAAAATTCCAAACGCCGCATTTAAACCGCCAGAGCTGACGCGAAATACATTTTATTCGCGGCTAGCGCCCTGTTTGATAGGCACTGGTTTATAGCGCGTGTTTTGCGTTAACAATTTTACGTAAACATTTCCACACCTGAATTTAATGGGTAAGTCGCTGGTCGGCTGTTCTCTTGAATGCTGTTTCAGAAAACTGCTCCCGAATACTCACACAAATCATAATAAAAATGTCACAAACCGTGCCGGCGCCGTTATGTGTGCCGGATCCCTTAAAAGCCATCATGTTCCTTGTCACAAAACCGGAAATTTCGATGCCCTGTGGTTACTAGAATCCGGTTTGTGTGAGTATTCGGAAGTAAGTTTTCTGAAACAACGTTCGAGAGGACAGCCGACCAGCGAAATAGTCTCGATAGACGTATTAATTATGATCGTTTAATTAATATAAACAATTAAGTCCACCTGTTGATACTTTCATGATTGCAAATAATTCAAAGAATTCCGAAGTCGAAATTTTACTGACCTTCCGCGCCGGTGGCTAATAGACCTACCGAGCCTATTTCGCTGCTCGGCTGTCCTCTCGAAGGCTGTTTGAGAAAACTTGCTCTCGAATACTCACACAAATCATAATAAAAATGTCACAAACCGTGCCGGCGCCGTGCCGTGCCGTTATGTCTGCCGGAGGCCTTAGAAGTCTATAAATATTTGGAAGTAGAAATCCTCGGGGAGTTTTCTTGAAAGCGTGACAAGTAATAGTAGTGTGCCCTTGAGAAGTGCCCATTACCCTACGACTATTTACCCGATGTCTTTATTAAACTTGTAAGTTTATTTTATGTAACCATGTTGTACTAATATTTAACTTGTATATTTAAAATGTATTTTCAATCATATTTTATACTAATCCAATATGTTAATAAATGTATTGTTCGGTACCCGTCGGTTAACCGAAGTACCGCGGCGTACCCTCCCTACCCTTAAAGCTAGGTTAGGATTCTTAACATATTTAGGAATTTGAATTGAGTTTGAATTTCGGTTTTGGCTAGAGTTAGAATTTAGATTACGATTTTGAATAAGGTTTTGATTCTCAATAGATTTATAAATTTGCGTTGAATTAGGATTTTGATTTTTAGTAGAATTAAGATTGTCAGTAGATTTAGGAATCTGCATTAAGTTAAGATTTTGATTTTTAATAGAATTTAGAGTTTGATTTTCATAAGATGTTGTAAATTTAGAAGATTTAGAGGGCTTTTGAATTTGATTTTGATTTGAATTTGACTTCGAGCTAGTACGATTTTTAATTGGATTTAGAATTTGATCTTGAGTTAGAATTTGATTTGATTTCTTATATGCATTCTGGCATTATCTACAATTTTTGATTCAATAATTACGAGTAGAACAGGTTTTAGTGAATCTGAAATTAGTGACATCGTTTTATCACAATTGTCGATAAATTCATAAAGTTTAGATTTATTAGACTACCGTCGAACTTTATTAATATTTTTTCTGCTAATTCTAATCCTATCTTAGGTGATATTACCTTTTCTGTTAATTCGTCACTGATTAAATCGTCATCATTTGTACACGAAGGTTGCTGTTTTTTCTTGTTAGCCATAGTGTACAATTAATTAACAAAGATAAAGTTTTAAATCTAAAGTTATTTTACAATTTTTGTGAATCACAAATTTGAAAATTGATTAAACTTACAGTACTAAATAACTTTTGCGTTGTCTGGTTCTGGGTTCTTTGTCTTGATTGAATCCTTGATCAGTCGCTGCGATGTCGGCTTCTATTGTTGATCTCGAACTTTTGGTGGATTTCTTGACCTGTTGACCGAAATCCCACTCCTGATACCAAATTTTTGTAGTGGATCCGGAAGTTGTCGCAAACTTGTTTCACTTTTGTTATTTAGTCGGTTTTAAATGATGAGATTTGTGTTATTTAATTTATTATTTAATACTATTTACATTTAACACTATTTACACTTAACTATTATTAATTTCGTAAAATTGATGTTTGAGATGTTTGATGTTTTGAATTAGGTTGAGTCGGTGGATAGAAATGTTTGTTACGAATGGTTGATGGTCAAGTTTAGAATTGAATTTGAGGATTTCAGGATTTTGAATTGATTCAGTGAGATCAGTGTTACGTTCGTTGAGTTCTTCAATTGACTGCTCGGATATGCTGTTGGTTCGTATTTAAAATGTCTGAAAGTCGTGGAAAAGAAGTTTGCAAAGAAAGTTGTAATTTGCCAATGTACTATTAAAGTTATTGTCAGTGTTGTAAAACGTTTGTCTGTATTCGAATATTGTCGTCGATGTACAATGAAATGGAAGGTGTCACTCGGGTCTTTTCAAATGGAAAGGTAAATTACAGGTATTCCTGGTAGGTAGGTATTCCGCGAAATAATTTTTATTCGCGGCTAGCGCCGTTTGATAGGCATTTATAGCGAGTTATCAGCTACTTATCTATAACTTAATCTGTAACTCGCAGCTCTTATCTGTAAACCGTAATATCAACAATATTGACTAGAGCCGAATGTTGCTCGACAGTAAACTACTAAATCCACTATCGATAGCTTTCTAGGGTTAATGTTAGAAGTTTTAATGGTTGCATATGGCCAATCGTACGAAAAAGTTGTTTAGTGTAAACTTGAAAGTGAATACTGATTTACAGAGAATCTAGTGAAAAAATCGACACAAAATGTCTATTGCGAGAATCTAATGGTGTAAACTCACTTTTAAGATGGTCTTGGGATAGACTACATTCATGTTGTAATGCATATTTTTATTTGTTTAAAACGTACTACTTCTAAATTGCGATGATGCACGCCAACGTAAGTACATATATGGAATTGGTTTTTTAGGTTCGGTAAATTTACTGTGAACGTTAAATTTTTTTTATGTGTCAAAACCACAAAATGTTTCGTGTAAAATCAATGTATTTTGTTGTAAATTTATCCGATATTTCTAGTGAAATATTGATTACCTAAAATTTTAAGTAAAATTACTTGAATTTTAGAATAAATTCTAATAACTTGAGTCTATAAACGGAACCCAATCTTTTACAGTGTAACAGTGTTCTAGAAATAATGAAGTATTGAAGTATTGTCAATAATACTCTTCAGATGATGAATACCAAAAATATTTTAGTTTATGCGCATCCAATGCGCATTAATAAAACTGATTTTATAGTAGTCCAGTATATTATACACTAACCTTCTGCAAGGTTGAACCCTTTTTTCTGCATAAATTGACTGGGCTACTATAAAATCGGTTTTTCACGAACAAGATTTTGTGGAGGTTGTTTTTGGTGCAAAATCGCCATACAAAATATCCATAACTGGTACACGTAACAACTCTAGATATACATAATCAGTAGCGAAACAAGTGGTTTATCAATCTTAAATTACGATTCTATAATTTCTTAAAATCAATTTGTAAACATGTTCTCGTTGATTATGAAATCAAATAGTTTTTAAATGAGCCGCTGAGAGCAAAAGTGGCATAACTAAAAAATTGTCGATTTTGAGTTATAGCACTTTTCCAGTTGAAAACTATTAACTGACTAAGTGATTTAAGTCTAGTTCAACTATTTTTCAAAATACAACATCGTCAGTGTGGAGTCAAGACCTTGTAATTTATGGAAAACTGAAACGCAAAAAAAAACACCACTTCTGCTCTCACCGGCTCAAATACAGTCGACTTCGGTTATAATGAACCTCAAGGAATTGAAAATTGTTTCGTTATATCCGAAGTTCGTTGTAAGGAATATATAGCAAAAAATGTCGGGACTTGAAACGAAGTTCATTATAATCGGTGGTTCGCTATAACAGAAGCCGTTATAACCGAATTCTTCTGTATATAGTACGAAAAATTATATTTATTATTAATTTGACAGTCTAAATTAAATAGGGTAATAATTGCCGCGGTTAAGAACGTATACATATCAGGAAATAGTCATTTCCCGGCAGTTCTCTTGCATCGTGTCCTGCTATCAGTTGCTATCGTGTCCTGCTTGAGAAACGCCCTACATCGTTTCAACTAGTTTCCAATCATGTCGAGTCAAAGCTTGTAGGTTTCAATGTAATAATTATTTAACTTTATTTTGAATTACTAACATCTAAATATTAAGGTTTAAATTGTTTACTTGTGTATTTGTTTGTACTAATCTTTTCAACATTAATAAAAATTGTAACTTATTTGAATTTATATTTCTTCGAGGCACCCATTTGATCTACGATTTCCACTGTCACGGGCCTTTTGTATAAGCCAACATCCCTAAATTTGCCGTGACATTATTTCTATTTATTTTAAAACGCGCACATGCGGTAATAGGGTGTTTGCGCATGGGCTTTTCCCCAAGGCCGTGTTTAGGTTAGAGCAACGCTAAGAAGCGAGCGAACTTGGCTTAACCAAATATGCTTACCGTTCGAACAAACGGACAGTGCAAATCCCCACTATAAAATTTTTATCAATACTACTTATGATTATGTATAAATCAAGCACTTATCGAGACATAAACAAAAACCTCTTTTAACATTTTTTGCTGCAGTAATGCCGGCAACGTTAACCTTACACAAGTTTAGAGAAAAATTATTATGGCGCAACCCATTGATTTCAGGCATATCTAAGGAGCTCCGAGAAAAATACAGTCGAACTCCTCTATAGTGATGTTTGAAAAGCCATGAAAAAACATCACTATAGAGAAACTTCTCTATATAAAATTCAAGTATAATTTTACAGTTTTGGCAGTCACTTTAAAAACCAATCGATATTCAAAACAAAAAATTAAGATTTATTATGTTTGAAAAGATATTTGTTTATTTACAAATACACACAGTACAATACAGATTTTCATCATATGTAATTGAACACTTACATAACGTGTATTTATTGATAAAAAATCTGTTCAAAGTTGATGCACTTTTAAAAATGGAAATTTCCATAAGTAAGGATTTTGCAAGAAAGAATTTTTTAGGTAGTCGGAATTTGGGAAAAGAACCAGATGTTGATTACATCCATTGTATTTTCTATTACCGAAAATTCCGTTCCCCGAGAATTTTGGTAAACCTTTCGTAAAGAATAATCACTATATAGAGGCTTAACATCATAATACAGAGGTATTTTTATATGGAAAACGTTCAAACATGCACGTTCCTAACAAAAACATCACTACTGAGAAAAAATCATTATAGGGGAGGTCACTATAGAGGGGTTCGACTGTATGTCCATTTTTAACAAAATCAATTAAATTTTTGTGTTGTCATTTAAGGGTTATGAATTAATTAGTAACCAACTGATCCAATTATTTACAAGTTATACTTTTATAATTAATCGTTTCTGGAATTAAGAAACACGTTACACTGCAACATAAACAACTAAGAAAGATGAATTTTTAGCTTGTATCGCTATGCTCTCCAGCTCCAATATAAATAAATAAGGTAATGGGGCCGGAATTCCCCTAAAATTTAAATGGTTTTAAAATGACTTCAAACATTTCAAGCACAATACGTTTTTATTTTTGTATTAAAACTAAGATTTACATACATTAACATTACATTACATTAACATTACATTACATTAACATTACATTAACAGCTGAGTGGTTCAATGGTAAGAGAACCAACCAGGCTTGCGTGCGTACCGCATGGAGATGCGGAGTTCAAATCTCGGAGATGCCAGAATTTTTCAGGCCTGTACTCGATCCAGTCACCGTTCGTCATTGAGAGTACAATTAATAACGCTTCTCCTAAAATATCTGGACTTTTGGAGGAAGTAACGAGTCCTGTACATAACACTTAGACACAAACACCATTTTGTAACTCGCAGGTTTTACGTTGAAGGACCAACCCTGACTGCTATACAAATATTGATACAGAGCGAAAGAATAATGAAAAGTCTTTCACATAATGGCAGAGAGACTTGGGTTTAAACAAACAAAACAAAAACATAGTTAAAATTTCCTATTTCTGGTCACACGAAAGGCATGATCAAATGAAATGATTGTATAAAAATATATAAAGCATATAAAAACAACTTTGTTTCGCTAAGCGTTGGATAAATCGTTTTACAAAACAAGAAGATTACAAAATATTACATAAATATTTTTTAATTTTGATTATTGTTCAATCTTTTCCGTACGAAATTAATATTTATATAAGTATTTATCAAATGTGTTGATTGAAACTGCCATAACTGGGACTCGATCTCCAGGCAAACTATTTAAAATTAAAATTGTTAATTGGTATTTTAATTACTGTGATGATGTAAACTCGAACTTAAGCGAATTTTGTCTTTCAGGATAAGCATGGCTTGTCGATGGACCCTGAAGAATGTGGAAACGGGCGAACAGTTCCCTCTGGAGAAGCCCACCGTTCTAGCTGGTCGCAGTACAAGAGTGGAAATCATCTGTTGCAGTGCATTGATATCTCGACAACATGCCCGATTTCTGATATCAAAAGATGGTAGCCTGCACGTCCAAGATAGCAATGTAATGACTTACATAATTTTTGGCATGCCTTTAACTTGACATTATTACAGAGTTCCAACGGTATTTACATAAATGGCAATCGCATCGACAATGAAACTCTGTATCCTCTTAAGGCCCAAGATGAAGTCAGCTTGGGCATCTGGACGAAACTCGACTACAAAGCTCGTTACGATCCGCCGTATTACATTTTTAAAGTTTTTAAGGACACCAATACAGAAGGAGATTTTAGTGAAATAATCACCGAACCAGACGTGCAAAATGGTTCTTTAGCTTTGAATGTAAACAAAGTAGAAATTAAAGATGTAGTTAGTAATGGAATCGAAATTAGTTCCACTGAACCACAAGCAGTTATTAAAAGTGAACCGACAGAACATGTTCCAACTTTTAACGGATATTCGGTTGAAGACGACTTTATCATCATTAAAGACGATGAAGATGATGAATTGATGGGTTCCCAATTGTTTGGTGCGAGCGAAGAGAGGAAAAAGGAGTCACAAATAATTCAAGGCATTGATATTCTATCAGTGATTAAACAAGAAACCTACGTCGATATCAGCGAATTAAGGGACAGTCCGTTTCAGGTTGACAGTGACACCACTGAAGATGAAGAATCGACTGACGAAAAAGTAACCATCGATTTAAATACGGATTTAATTAATTTCGGCCCTTCCCCTGAAGATGAACCGATTGAAGAAAAAGTAACCATCAATTTAAATACGGATTTAATTAATTTCGGCCCTTCCTCTAAAGATGAACCGATTGAAGAAAAAGTAACCATCAGTTTAAATACGGATTTAATTAATTTCGGCCCTTCCACTTCAGCCAGCACAACAAATCTTTGCGTGAATCAAACCGATCTGAGGAATACAATTCCCTTTGAAACTGACGAAGACTTGGATGATTCTCTGAACGATAAGGTGAAATCAATTAAGATAAATTACACCAAACCGCCTATTATCGCGCCACATGTCCAAAAATCGAAATTGAAGCGACCGAGCACCGAGAAAACCGCTCCGGCCACGAAGAAACGCCGAAGCACCTGCCCCAACGACAAATTGCTCGCATTGAACAAAAAAACCAACCTGAAACGCTCGATCAGCGAAGGGCCGGAGAAAAAAATCCTTGTCGACATCAGAAAACAGAAATTGAAGGAATTGGCCAATAAGAACCAAGAGTCAACCAAGGACGACATTAAAATTAAGGCTTCAATGGCGAAAGTGAAGGTGTCGGATAATCGAGGCGCGTTTCTCCTCGATGCGTTGCCGACAATCAAACCGAAAGTGGTTCATAAAAAGCCGGAAATTAAGAGTCCCCCGCATAAAAGTGTCAAGGAGGGTCCGCCCCCCAAAGTGGGTTCAGTACCGAGACTTAGTCACGCAATCGCCAGACCGAGTTTCATTTCGAACAATTATGTTAATGAAACCGTGTTGCAGATATTGCATTGGAAGGTTTTGTGGTTGGAACAACAAAAACAATTTGTGGAACCCCCTCCCATTAACAAACACAAAGCGCAGCGAATGTTGGCCACATTTATGTCTTATAACGATTACTGCAACATCGTAAAACCGTTGCTTTTGCTTGATTTGTGGTATTACATTTTCGATCAAGTTCAATCTATTGCGCATGCGGAGAATAGAGAGTCAAGTCTCGCGATAATTACCGATGAGAATAAAACCATCATCAGCCACCATGAATTAAAATGTGTGCTATATTTAAAAACTTCTGATGTGGAGAAGCAAAACTATGTTAAAGAAGAGGATTTGGTGATGATTGAAGTAAAAATAGTTGCAGATGGCAATGCTTTTTTAAAAACGATGTTTGGATATGTGAAAGGTTGCTCGAGAAGTTTCATTACCTACAAAAAGGACAAAAATCAGTTCACGAATTCATCCGTCGAATATGAGCACCAATTAGAATTCAGGGTTTGCACCCAAAAGTTCAAAGGAAGCGTCGTACGCTCCAGAAGTATGAGATTGCGAATTATAACCACGTTGGTCACACATTTGAGACTATTCAAGGCGGTTACTTCCTTAAAGAGTTCACGTTTGTACAATAAAATCTTGTATCCGAAAGTGGAAGATTACAAAATCCCCCCTTTGGAAGAAGCGAGATCGTATTACAACAGAGACCTCAACTCGATTCAGATGCAGACCGTTCGGGAAGCCTGCCACGTCTGCCTGAACCCAAATCCCCAAATTTATTTGATTGAGGGCCCCCCCGGAACCGGAAAATCGACTGTGATCATCAGCATTATCAAACGGTTGTTTCTGACGAAATCTTCTTGTCGTAGGATCCTCGTGACGGCACCTTCCAACGGCGCGGTGGACGAACTGGCCTGCAGGTTGATCAAATTGAGGTCTCAAATGAAACCAGAGGAGAAAAACCTGTTCAAGATTTTGCGGATCGGCCCCAAGAACATCATTCATGCGGATGTGAAGGCGTATTCGCTTACGGAATTGGCTAAGAAAAATTTGCATCGTGACATTTACAATAGCACGTCGTTTGAAAATCGTGAAGAGATTAAGAGGCAGCAGGAAAAAATCAATCACGTTCAGAGGAACATTGTTAAACATGCACCGCAACAAGATGGGAACCAATTACAGAAACGATTAGCTTATTTGAACAGCTTATTAGACGGGTTTTACAAGAACCTTCTCAGCAGTGCGAATTATTTAGAAGGGTTGCGAAAACAGGAAGATACGCTGCTGAATGGTGCTAATATTATTTGCTCGACGTTGTCCAGTTGCAATAATTCCAGTATGGACCGGGTCTTTAAAAGTGTCAATACCCGAATCGAATGTTGTATTATAGACGAAGCCACTCAAAGCAGCGAACCAGAGACTTTGATCCCTCTCACTTTAGGCGTTACCAAACTCATTTTAATCGGTGACCCCCAACAGTTGCGGCCTTCAGCTATTTCCACATATGTCAAAAACCTGGGATACGGGAAATCACTTTTCAGTCGCATTAAAAAGCAATTTCAATTCAGCAAAGACAATCCGATTAGAATGTTGAGAGTCCAATATCGAATGCACGATGAAATCTGTTCGTTTCCCAATCGCACTTATTATGGGGGTAGGTTAACAACCGCGCCATTGCTGGAACACTTAAATCCTGTAAGTAACTTAAAACCATACTTAGTTTTCAATCTCCCAACAGACACCAATCCTAAAGTGTACAGTAACGAAAGTGAAATAGAATTTGTGTTCAAATTACTGGAAGAAATTTCAAAATCAGTTGGCAACAGGAAATGCACAGTGATGATCATAACGCCTTATAATCATCAGAAATTTGCGTTTGTTAAAAGATTGTCAGAAAACAGGTTCAGAACAAATTTGGTAATTAACACAAGCACCGTAGACAGTTGTCAGGGGCAGGAGAGGGACATTGTAATAATGTCTTGTGTTAGATACAGTCCGAACAGTTTTCTCAGTGACAGCCACCGATTAAATGTGGCTATCACGCGGGCAAAACATATCTTGTACATGGTGGGTACGTCAAGTTTATTTCTGCAATGTACAGAACTCGGAAAAATGAGAGAAGACGCCAAGAGGCGAAATTTGTTAGTGAATGTCACCAACGTCAATTTTAATTTGACTCCTATACTTGCGGCAAGGCCAATTGGAAATAATAATATACTCAAATGTGATACTAAATAATAAATATTTTAGGCCACTGTTATTTATGTAGTTGTTAGCTATTTCCAATATTTTTTATATTGTCCATCTGTAGAGCTAGTTCCAAAAATAAATTATAGTCAAACCTGTGTTGGGGCCGCAAAAAATCCGGCTTATCTAAGACGGTGCGCAAATTTAGGCCAAAAAAACGTTCCGGCTTATCCAGGTTTGGCTGTACACATGCAAATTGTGCCTTATCATGTTTAGAAAATACTGTATTTGTTACAGTGTTTGTGAAGTTCGTTTGTTTTTTTTTTATTTACTGTAAAGAAGCAATACATTTTGTACATTTTTTTAAAAGTTATTTGTTTCTTTTAATTAACTAACCCTGTATCAAGAAAGTTCCTGTATGAGTGCCATATTTGTTTAAAATGTACTGATTAAGTTTTCCAATGGTATTTTTTAAGTTTTATGTACTTATTTTACTTCAGTTTTTATTTTAATTGATTTTGTAATTACACTGACAAAAATTATTAACAAAATCAATATTTATTTGTGAACCTACTATGAAGTGCTGTTTGTGACATGGTTGTGCAGTTATAAAGTCCCACTTTATAGTACGTTTTTTTATTCCAGAGATGATTTAAAAGTAATGCGCCAAAAGATTTAGGTTTATGATTGGCTGCCAGCAGGCCGATTTTACACTGATTAAATTGTGCAAAATAGGCAGTCACCATATTGTCGAAACAGCTGATTAGATTTGGGTGTCACAATAGCGCATTTTCATAAATTACTTTTATATAAATGATAAAAACAGTTATTATCAGAACTCCTTGATTTCAACCACGTCTGGGCTGCTTAATTTCTTTGTATTTTTATAAGTAATAAAAACACCTTTTTTGATTGTGTTACAAACAGTTCTTATCAACTCGTCTTCCCCATTGTACATTTACTGCCACCGAAATGTGCACATGTAACACAAATTTCTCCATTTTTTCATAGATTAACTTTCGTGAAATAATATTTGTCAAACAATATAATATTGACATTTCGCTGATGTTTTTTAGGGCGTCTATGATATGAAGCAAAAATCAAGTTGCTAAAAAAAATCGTGCACAATTTGGTGGCCGTAAATGTACAAACGCTAAAAATACTAAAATTCAACCGATAAAACTAATTAAGGAAAATTACAGATCACTGTTTTATATTTAACTAACTTGTTTATATTTTGCGATCACGTGGGCTTCGATCTTTGTTGAAGACTCGATACATAATCAGATTTTATGCGGAGCCAATTAATCGCTGAATAAGTTAAAATTGATCGACCTCGAAGTGCCGGCGTCCTTTTTTGATGTTATCCAATTTTCTTGAAATGTTCTGCAATAAAAATTTTAATAATTTTATAAAGTTTACGATTTACAGATGGCGCGAGCAATAAAGATACCGCACGAACGTCCGTCAGCGCCTGTTTCTGCGTCGCGACGACACCACCTTGCACCTCGAACATCAGTACGGTTCTAACTTTAATCCGATGTTCGGTACTGCAGCTATCGGGAAAATCACGTGTACAGCTTTTAAAGTTAGTGAAGTGCAGCCTGCAAAATTCGAGATAATTAATTTTCGACTTAGCACATCTTAAAATTTCGAAACTGCCTTTATGTCTCATTGCAGTGTAAAATTATATAGGATAACAACATATGGTTATTACATTTGATCGCAAAAATCGTTGGTAAGTCGTGTTTTATTTGCGGACGAAATCAACAAGCAGTTGATCGGATGTAAATACGCATGTCCTGCGAGGATTCGCTGTGAAAATAACGCGACAAATAATGTGTTTTCGTTATTTTTATGTTGTGTTGTGCTTGGCACTCGATTTTTTTTGGTCACGGCGAAATTTTTTAAATAAAATTGCTTTTCGTATAATAAAGATATTCACCGTCCACTAATATCTCCTGCTTCTTGAAAAATCAATGATAAAAATAATTCCACTTCGAAGGTGAATAAATAAACCATTTGTATTTGTATCTTCTGAAAACATATTTCTCTACTATTTTCATTCACGGTTTAAATTCTACCAAAAACGAGTCGATTCGATCGATATTTAGTGCTTATTGTGCAGAGCACCTTTGAAATAAATATTCTATGCCTGGTCTGTACGGTTCTTTTTCATCCCTTTATTCTTTAGTGGCGGCAGGCATGCGATTTTAAGAATGAGCAAAGTTTAATTTCTGATAGGAATTGGATTACCTACATCGAACCGAAACTAAATCTGTTTACTTAAAAAGCGAATACCCAACTTTTTTCGTTCCAGTTGAAGCGAGTTCCAAGTTTTATTGGATCGTCCGTTTTAATGGTTTGCAAAAGTGTTCTAAAACGTTTTATCAAAAATTTCAATTTTTTTTTTCGTGGTTGGTGTTAAGAAATTTTTTTACAATTTGTGAACGAAGCCCTAGAATAGATCTTCTAGTAGGGGCGAGTGGGGCACCTTTCAACACTTTTTTAAATAATGCTTGCTTTTGCAGATTATTTTTACAGGAACACCACAAGTTTATGTATATTAAGTTTAAATTCCAACAAGTGTCATTACGGGGGTACATTTGAACATAATACTAGGGCTAAGAAAATATACAGATATCTAGATTTAGTAAGTTATATTTTTAATTAAAGTGAGTTTAAACTACATTCGCACCTTTTTTTATGCGGTAGTTATGTTCCACAGAAAACCGCATAAAAAAAATTTCCATGAGAAGACATTGCTTATTTGGTAAAGATAGGGGTAGGTTCCATACTTTTCTAAAACTGCATAAAACCAAAGCAACAAATTAAAAAACAAACAATGACTAAAAAACATCAGGTAAATTGGATCGAAAACCAGAAATCTTTACAATAAAAATTAACAAAATGATGAAAAGATAAACATCATACTTGCATGGATAATGAAAAGGAAAAAAAACATTAATTTTTTGAAGTTAAAATGCACTGTTCATATACAATTTAGTGCAACTTGGCAACTTACTCATCTACAACGGAAAACCACCGGCTCCGATACTACGGAGAAGCCCTGAATTTTCTTGAAATTACAAAGTACAGTCGAACTCCTCTATAATGATTCTTTCTCTATAGTGATGTTTTTGTCAGGAACGTGCATTTTTGAACGTTTTCCATATAAAAATACCTCTATATTGTGATGTTAAGCCTCTATATAGTGATTATTCTTTACGAAAGGTTTACCAAAATTCTCGAGGAACGGAATTTTCGGTAATAGAAAACCTGAAAAATCCTTAAAAGAATTTCTTGCAAAATCCTTACTTATGCAATCAACTTTGGACAGATTTTTTCATCATACTTAAACAAATATTTTTTCAAATATAATAAATTTTAATTTTTTGTTTTGAATATCAATTGGTTTTTAAAGTGACTGCCAAAATTGTAAAATTAAACTTAAATTCTATATAGTGAAGTTTCTCT
Organism: Dascillus cervinus; assembly: GCA_949768715.1. NCBI lineage: Eukaryota > Metazoa > Arthropoda > Insecta > Coleoptera > Dascillidae > Dascillus > Dascillus cervinus. The sequence goes on from OX458317.1 coordinate 5,281,723, forward strand.
ATAGTGATGTTTTTTGATGGCTTTTCGAACATCACTATAGAGGAGTTCGACTGTAATTTGTTCGTTTTATTTTTTAGCTCGAATTATATCTGAGTTTGTTCAATTCTAACTAAAGTGTTCAAATGAAATAGTAACAAAATTACTTTTGTACTTACAAACAAATTTTGTGCTCGTGTAATTGCTAGCCATCATAAAGTTGCTGTTTATAACGCCAGATTTAAATTTAATATCGACATTGAATTAAATAGGTTAAAATTGACACAATCGTAAACAGTCCTTTCGAAAACAAATTCATCGCCATTCGTTTGAATGGCTCAGAAGTTCTCATGTTGACCTGCTTCCGAGCGCTTAGTAAAAAGTGTCTTGGTGATAATGATGCTCTCGTTCCTCGCAAATCTGACAAATCTTTTAAACTCAGTCTCTTTAAATAAAAAAAAACTTTTGTGCAACTGTGTGCTCATATTTTATGAAACGACTTCAACTGCGCTATTATGCAGGCTCGTGCTCTCAGAACTGGAGCCAAACACATAAATAATAAGTTTTATTGTTATCAATATCAATGCGTCAGAGTTGAAGTGCTTAAAAATACTATTAATCTCTCAGTCACTGAAATGGTTGGTTAACTTTCAGAGGTTTATAAAAGTATTATCTTGCCCTATGCCATCTCAGACCCAGACTATACAAAATAAATCGGCTTTCACATTATTAATCATTTTGTACGTTTAAGAGATTTTAATGATAAAATTGAGGCGGGCGAATATCGTTAAAAAATAACGACGTTTTCTAAGTACCCACTAATTTAAAAAAGGACCTCGGTTTTAATGAACGCGTAAAAAAATGAGCGGGTCTGTAACAGTCGCCGATTTATTAATTCCTTGCAAAAATTTATCACAGAACCTTGCGCTATAAAGTATTTTATTCTGAAAAGAACATTTTGCCTGGATCACGCAATGCCTTCAATTATGTCAGAAAATTTGATGTTGTTAGGCTAATGCTTCTGGAAAATAACCGAAATTAATAATTTATGCTTCGTCTGGTCGTTCTGTCTAATTAGAATTAAATTGCAGAGTAATGTAAATACATTCTTCGGTGAAAGCGAATAAGAAGTATTTTCTCCCTTCGTGCTGCCAAGTCTTTGTGATGTGCATAAAAAACCCTCTAGAATTTGGCACGTTCAGAAATAAAAAACCGTAATTGTAAGTTAGTGCTGTATTTCGGTATCTAATTTCGTGCAGGGAAACTAGTAATTTACGGTTATGAACATTTCGGAATTTTTTATTTGGAATGCGATATGTTTTAATTAAACTCACTGTTGCGTTGGTATTTATTTTGTTAGGAAATGTAAATTTTAAAAAAGTTTGTGCTAAACTCAAAAATTTAGTGCGGTCAGCACATAAATTACATGCAAGCAGAAACTAACATTTCGATCAATATTTTGGATGCTATTTGAAGCTTGTATTCAACAGAACTCTCAACGTATCCTGACACATTTTATGATTTCCATCCACCATGTCTTTTAAGAATGATGATGTCGGTTCCTGCATCAAGCAGTATTGTAGCAGACGTTCTTCTGAAGATCTAAAGCAATGCCTAGTATAGTTGGAAGGATTCGGCTACTTTAAAAATTCTGCATTCTTGCTGGGTTTGCATTCAATGTTGTTTACACCAACAGCTTGTTTCGTACATTTTCCACTTCGATATCCAAGAAAACTCTTGAATCTTGGGCGAAGAAAGGAATATTTTCGAAATATTTCAACAAGATTGACACCTTCGATGTCTCCACTAGAAATTGTAAATTGTCTTCACAGATTTAGTTTTGTGTTAGGAATCTCAATTAGTATAAATGATAGCATGTCCTTAATGTTTTGAACCTGAAGAAAAGTTAGTTCTTCTCGTCGACGTGCTCCACTAACACTAACAATAAAAAATGCATAGAAAAATGAACAAAAATTTTAATATTTATACAGTGGGAAAATTTAAATTTAAAATTATACCTTCATCATCAAGTAGGTTGTATCTTCTACTTCTAAGAATTTTTATATTTCCGACTTTGTTAAAATACTGGATTTCTTACAGTGTTACTCCACTGCCTTTCGTTTAATAAAAGTTGTCAAATACAAACTTCTTTATGTCGATATATTTCTTCATTCCTGCTGTTATCTTCCACATTGAATCAATACTCTACAATTTAGAACTCTTGTAGATTCGGAATTTTTGTTCCAAATATGCTAATAAAATTCCTTCATTGATCAATTTTCCTCGCTTTTCTTTACAATAATTTTCGAAATAATAACTATTTCTTTTGATTGAACATCTAACGCACCTGATCCTTCAATATCAAGTGATTCACTTATATCAGACATTTTTCCCAATATTATTTTAAATTTTGCTTTAGTAAAAAAATTGCAGCTTCCAAAACAATAATTCTAATTTTACACAACTTCCCACTAAAACAGCTTTCTCCTATGAAAATCCTGCAAAATCCCTTACCAACCGCTTCATGTCTCAACATTTTTCATGTGGCATAAACTATTGAATAATATCGAACGTGTCTCTTAATGTTAAAGTTTTACGTTTTTGCTTTTCCATTTTGAACATTTCACGCGATACAATAAACTAAACTCATAAGCTTCGCTCTGTTCACAATAAATTCTGAAATGCTGCTAAACTGAAAATAAAGTTAATGTGCTCTCATCCTAAGTTAGCATCCGAGGAAACCCCCGAAAAGTTTACTGTAAACGGAAAATTTTACCTTACTTTAATAAAATTTAGTTCACTTTATCATGAAGTTCTATTATAAACGGTAAAAAAATACATTAGTTTTATGGAACACAATTTCAGTATTTGAAGTAGCGTTCACTATACCCAGAAGTTCACTATAACCGAACTCGACTGTAATTAAAAGATGTTTGCGCAAGAAACCTTATCTAGTAACTTGATCCAACGTTTTAATTCATAAATGTCAAATAAAAATATTGAAAGTAATAAATTCCAAAAATTAGTAGAAAATTGCAGTCAATTGCTTTTGAGCTGTTCAATCTTGGAATAAAAATGCAATTAAAAACACTTCGGTGTTGTTTGTAAAAAAAAAAACAAATAATAGAACCCATGCAAATACTGAATCAATCATCTGATCAGGCTGTCGCGGCTAGACGGCGCTTTATTCCAATTGAAAGCTCGAAATGAAACATTCAACTTTTATACAGAAGCATTTTTATTACTCGCGTCTGTTAGTATTTCAAAAATTTCATAACTCTACATTTATTTGCGGTTAATAATAGCCTCTTTCTCGAGTTAATATTCTGCATTTTTATGCTTTACCGAACAAAGCGTAAAAATAGCAGAATAGCTTATTTAAATTTCATCCTGAAATAACGTTATAACACCTGTTAAACGCAGCAATGTAATAAATACCTCAGATACGCCGACCTGAAATTTAATTTAACCATTAGTCAGTACGAAATCTGCATTGCAAAGTACTTTCCTCGCGAATTTAATATCAACAGTAAAATATATAAGTGCCTATTCACTTAATTGTTTTGTGTGGAAGGATGTGGATTAGTTGTACTAATCTCGAGTCTGTAACGTTTCTTTCCGATACGGGTGGATAGGTCGCGTTAATTAAATCAGTGTCACACAATCGACCTCCATCAAAATTCATTACCCTCATCATGGGTTAACCGAATCCGATACTCGGGTTCGTTAAATTGAAGATAAGCGTTATTTTAATTCGGAAATCGGATATAAAAAATAGCCAATTCTAATCCAACGAAAACATAAACGTTCAATACCGGTGGCAAGCGTGTGTGTGTTTTGTACACAGACTAAGAATAAAGCAAACACAGACAAAGACTGACAAATACATTCCGCAATTTTAGTTCACTGACATTAGTATTCTTTGCATTTTTCTATTCTTTCGAAACACTTCGGGTCTTATGAAAGTGTATGAATGTGGAATATTGCATTTACTAGCTTGTCACTCGACAACGTCATTATAACTTAAAAAGTTGGCAATATTGAGAAATTCAGCTCGTTTCCTGTTACGGGTTTCAGTTTTTAAGTTCCGAGATTCAACCGTTATTGCATTTTCGAACGCTGTTAATTTAGGAAACTTTTTTCAACCGAAGCTTTGTTATGTTGCAGTGCGAGCAAATCCAAGTTTATATTAAGCCGAACGAATCAATCAATTTAATCTAATCACAGTTTGTGTGCGAAATTAAATTTTTCACAACTTGTCTATACAGGGCCATCGTTAATAAATGAATCCCACTTAAACCGTTGTATTACACATACACCGTCAGTCGATTTAAAACAGAATCGACGTGTGAGATTTTCTGATGTATTTTGTATTTTTTAAGCCTTCGCTCTTATTGTCAGTCTACAATCTCTCGATTGGTTTGTTGCAACATTTTCTCCATTCTTCTCCATTCCTCTCTCTCATGGAACAATTTTTTAAAATCTTTGTATGTTTGGTAATTAAATCTTAAATTATTTGATAGGTATATTGTAACCTTCTTCCTCGTGGATTTTTTCCTTCTACTGTCCCCTCCAATATTGGTTTAAGAATTCTGTCATACCTCAGTATATGCCCAACCAGACAATCTCGATTTTTCTTGATGTTCTTCTATAGAGTTCTTCGTTCTTGAATTCTTCCCAATACCTTGTCGGTTCAATTAATTTTTAACATCCGTCGATAGCACCATAGTTCAAAAGCTTCTAATTTTTTCTTCTCTCTTTGAGATATCGTCCATGTTTCACAACTATACAGTGCTATCCAGACATATAATTTTAGGAACTTCTTTCTAGTCTTGAGTGATAGTTTACTTGATACTAGTCGACTTTTTTCCTATTAAATGCTATTCTTGCTTGCACGATTCTTCCTTTCTTTAGTTTTGGCTTTATTTATTTTCATGTTATACTTTTTGAGATCTTTACTCACTTCGTTAACCGCATTAATATTCAATTAAATATGTAAAACTTCTTAATGGAAAAATCCGAAAAAATACCACATGACACATAATAATACATAATTCTTAAAACAAATATGTCGTGTCGCTTTTGAAAAAAGAAATAAAAACTAATTATTAAAAGTTGGTTGACTACCTTTCCAAAAAAAAAACACCGAGTTTTTTAAAGTTTCTACACTTATTTGAATTGAAAATGTTGTCAGTATTTATTTGTAAAATTTGAATCAACAGTTTTTGCTGTCCTATGATTTTTTGTATGCAAGATGAGACTTCACCTCCTCATATCTTTCTTCTAAATACCTTTCCTTCGCTTTCTGACAGTCTCTGTTTATCATATTACACATTTCTCTGTATCTTCTTCGCCCTAATTCACTTGTTAAATTTTTGAGCAGCCTTCTCTTCTTCATTACATCTATAATTTCTTTAGTTATCCATGGTTTAACATTTTATCTGCCCTGCTTCCCTAGCACTTCATCCGTAGATTTCTCTACTGCTGTCTTTAACTTTTGGCACGATTTCCCCATCTCTTCTACTGCTACGTGCTCATGAATCAGTTTTCTTGTGACCTTGGCTTTTAGCATGCATTTCTCCTTTAAGTTGTTTAATTGCTAAGACTTCCTTTCTCCGTTTTTAATTTCTTGAACCTGAGATCGCAAGTCATTATTACCAAGGTGTGATCGCTATCTACGTCTAATCCTGGATAACTTCTACAGTTTTTGATTTGGTTTTTAAATCGACACTTAACCATAATACATGTAATCTAATTGGTGGATTCTCCTATCCCTCGGCACTTTCTATGTGTATCGTTTCCGTACATGATGTTGAAATATGGCGTTTGTTACTACCAGATTGTGCTGTGTGCAGAATTCAACCAAGCGACAATCTTAAAAAACGAATATGCACTCTCTAAAGGCTTATATCTATACGTATGCTGTACAAGTTTTGTTTTTTTCCTATAATATTTAAGGTCAAAAAGTGGGGTGAAGGCAAAACTCGGCGCACCCTGTACAAGGTAATGCTTCCACAGTAAAATAAATATCAGACGTTGTTATAAGCGACTTCGACTGTATTTTCCACTGATATCTTTGATGGTTAGATGTGTGGGTTTCCACGTGCCGCGGATTAAAGGCCCCGAACTGTTTATTTCGAAGCACCAAAGAAAACAAATTTACTGTATCGATTTTAGAAATTAATTTCTGGCTTTTGTGCAAATTTATTTAGCTGCGATAAAAACGTTCGCGCGTATAATGGAACGTTTCGTCATTATAATTCTTAAATCGTCACTCCACAACAATTTAATAAATATTTAGAAAACGCCCCCGAACCACTTTAAATTTATTCGCCACGCAAAATTCCATGTAATAATAGAAAAGTATTAATATTCAATTTTGATTTTGGTGCAATCGAAATTTCTGTTTCCAATGCACTCAACGACTCTATTTATAATTCTTACTTTGTGCATAACATTCTAAAATTTAATCGAAATCAAGTTTCATTAAAAATTGAAACAAAAATTGTAAATTAGTGGTGACGTCATCGTATACGTACCACATACCAGCAGCAATTTCGAGATTTGGAACAGTTACGTTTTTGTGTGTTTATAACAGCGAAAGGAAAACAATGGGTGATGCCAAGACCCAAGCAATTGCCATTCTTACGTTTCGTCTTGCTTTATTTTCTTTGATTCCAATCAACCGACGTTATGAACAGAACGAAAACGATTATTTGTTTGGAACTATTTTTATCGTTAGTCCTTATGAAGGCAATAAAATGGTATATTGTAAGCTTATTGTAACACAAGTGAGGAAAGAGTATAAATCTTTTTCGTCACTTGTATTACAATTTTTTCCAACGTCTCAGCAACTAAATACAATTTAAAACGTTTGTGATTATTTGAAATAATTTGACAATTTTAAAGTGACAGTTCTGCGCATACGCAATAACGTAATGTATTGTTTACTTTCCTCACTTGTGATGAAATTGATTTACTTTCTTCATTAACGAAGCAACAACTACTCTTCTCTTTAAGTTAAGCGTCAAAAATTTCATTTGTATTTTATTAATTTTTTAGTTGTATTTCTTACAGTTTACAAATTGGCTCAATAATGATGTTTGTGTAGAATGTCGCGCTGTTTTGAGTTTGAACATGTTTCCTAATTAGCTAATAATAAATAAGACACTTCGAGCGCGACTTTTCGTTTTATTGCGGTTAAAAAATCGTTCATTCAATAAGATTTTTGTTCTAAAATAAACGCTTTAAAATTTATGCGAAAGCTTTTGACAAATACACTTTGCGCTGTAAACAGACTCGAAATATATGCACTCTTCTTGAAAGTAACTTAAAATTTTATTTCACTTCCAGCTAGTAATGAAATAAAAATCTGGGCCAGAAATAAAACGGAAAAATGTCTTCAATAACAGAATTTTGCGAGGAAAACACTTCAACTTGCCGGAAACAGAAGTGACGTGAAGGTCACCGAGAAAGTGGCAAAAAATGGGAGAGGAAACGAGCCAGCACGTTCTTAATAAGGAAAATTATTAGATTATCTGAGGAAATGATGCTGCTACGTCGCTGGAGAGGATGTGAGTTGCAGCTCGAGACGTCAAATGAACATTACTTTTATCGCTACTAAAATACCGCATTAACAAAATAAATTAAGTCGCGTTTAAACAGAATCCTGCAAAATTTTCGAAAAGGAAATGAGCACGAGGAATGAGAAAACAGCGGACACACAATAGTTAAATTTACGACGAGACACTTAAACTCGACATTGGCACACTTGTGCTGCGTTTTGAAACAATAATTTCTGTTGATGACGAGCAAGAGAAAATAAACAGAAATTAGAGTTAATAGTTTACATTCGCAACACCATTAAACAAAATGATTGTAAAATACAAAGAAAACTCAGGCAATTTCATTCAGCAAATTGGTAACTGCACTGAATGTGAGGCTTGTAAGACTACTCAAAATGCAACCCATTGTACATCTTTCACAACAAACTGATAAAATATTATTTTAAAAACGAATTGTGAATCCTTGGGAGATCAAAGATAACTGGCATTTATGATATTCATTAATAACATTGATTTAAAGTAGTTATTTGTGGACTGCTTATAAAGGAGTAACGTTACTGGCAGAGAAAACATCTCAACTTATATTTAATATTAAGATGACAGTAAGTCTGTGGTGAATTTCAGAATTTAGTGTACGCCTTAATGCAAGCAACACCTCAAACGTTTTTATGATCGGCATGTCATACATTATTGCGGTATTGACAACAGGTCGATATCTAAAAATGGAAACAGCCTTCGAGGGTTTGGCAAAATTCATACCAGATGTGAAAATTTTTGTACTTTATAGCATGAAAAGAAGAACAAATTTACTACGACAGAACATAAAGTACCAAATGCTTATTGTCAAGAGGCCAATGATTGGCAATTTTTAAATTTACAAAATGCTGAAAATTTGATTCACTGTTATACTTCTATTAATAGTTTCATTAAGTGAAGTATACAATGAGCCAACTATTAATATGTGAAATTTGCGCCCCACGCTTTTATTAATTAATTAATTAATTAAATAATTAATTAAGGTCGGTACCAAAATTATTTTAAAATTTTTAGTACATTTTAACAAAACTTTTTTTTTAAAGTCATTTTACTATAAATTATTTCAAATATACTGTTTCAAAACAAAACCTGTCTTTAAAAGTGTTTCGGATATTATTGCTGTTACAACCATCTCTGCTGGGAGGCCATAAGTACCTACGGGGATGTTGTAAATCTTTTTGACGTAGCTCAAAAATCGACAATAATTACCTGCTTCAATTTTGGTTCTTGATCTAAAGAACATTGAATAAATCAAAAACCATTGCATTGTTTAAAAAGTCTAAGGGTCAGCCCAATACAAAAGTCTAATGTAAAAGTAAAAAAAAAATTAATACGAAGGCATAAAAGCAAATTTCGGAATTTGATGTTTTAATTAATAAGATGGTTAATTATGATTACAGTAGAGCGTCGATTATCCGAACGTCAATTATCCGAAACGTCAATCATTCGACGATTTGATTTATCCGAACGTCAATCATCCGAATCGTCGTTAACTTTGCCATTACATTACATTATAATGTGATTGAAATATTATTTGTTGTTCAATATATGTTTATATTCTATCATTTTGAGCGTTTTAGTGCTCATAAACTATGACTGTTCGGTCATCCGAATTTTCGATTATACGAACGGTAGGCGGTCCCAATTAGTTCGGATAATCGACGCTCTACTGTATTTAATTATGGCTTGGGGCAGTCCAAAGTAGATTGACATTCTCTATTCTCAAAATTAAAAATAAAGCCTTATTTTATCGTTATTTACATGCATTTGAAATTGACGACACAAACAATTCAATGGCATCACTATGGACCACTCTGTATTTGGCGTCACAATAACTCAAGTTGTGGTGAAAAGTCTGTGAATTAACCCTTAAACGGCTAGAGTTTCCATATGGCAACGCCAGCAAAGTGTGTCAAAAGCGACGCCACTGTACAAACTACTTGTTTGAAGTTAAGTAAGCAAGTGTCAAGTGACTTTATAGGTGTTGATAGTGAGTGTAAGCCGGCTATTTTCCCATAAATATTTGAATTTGTTGCTTAGTAGTAATCCAAAGTTTGCCCACTTTTCAAATGGCAGAATTATTGGACTTCAGACTAGAGTAAGTTTTATAGAACACGCACATTATTTTTTTTAACCTCAAAAGTGATCTAAATGTTTTGTACAATGTTCAGTTGAAATGTAGGAATAGTCATATTCCTAAAATATTATTATTTTTTTTTGTTTTTTTATGGTTTATATTGGCGTTGCCATATGGCAACGCTAGCCAGTTTAGTGACTAAAATTATTTGCCACTAAAATAATGTTACCTTCTGTAGACGCGGTTTCACATTGGAACAAGCATTACAGATGATCCACGATAATGATGCAGATGTGGATCAAATATTTATCGAACCCCCAGAGAGTCATGTTCTAACTGATGAAGACTCTGGGAACGAAGATGAGGCTGGTCTTGTTGATAATCTAAACTGTCAACAACTACTTGCTGGTGCTGACGTGAGATTTAGAGATGATGGTGAATCAGATGATTTGAATGAACAAAATGCTATTCATCCAATGATAAAAGATTCACAATCAAACCTACCGCAACGTCCATGGTTGGAAAAAATTTCATGGATTGATGGTGACCTCATACCTAATACAAGTAGAGAATTTCCAAAACCAGAGCCTTCAAGATACGAAAATTTGACAGATGTGGAAATATTTGAGGAATTCATTGACGACCAAATTATTGATTTCCTAGTTGAAGAATCTAGAAAATATGCAATGTTTGTAAATATGCCAGATCCACAAATTTCACGTAATGAAATGAAATGTGCAATAGCGATTATGATTTTGAGTGGATATCATGAGTTGCCAGGCAGAGATTATTATTGGGATAGTGGTAAAGACATGAATGTGCCTGCAGTGACTGAAGCTATGAGAAGAGACAGATTTAGGCAGATTTTGAAGTTTCTACATTGCGCTGATAATACAAAGCCCGACATGTCAGACAAGATGTGGAAACTCCGTCCTCTGATGGATTTGATAAAGGAGAGATTTATCAGAAACTGGATTCCCAAAGAACACTTAGACTACGATGAGTCTATGATCAAATACTTTGGCAGGCATTCAGCCAAGCAGTTTATCAGAGGCAAGCCTATTCGTTTCGGCTATAAAATGTGGTGCCTCAATTCGGAGTGTGGTTACTTACTGAACTTTGATGTTTATCAAGGCAAAAACCCAAGAGGAAACAATGAATATGAGAATACATTTGGCAAATGTGCCGCACCACTTTTGAACATGATAAACGAAATACCCCAGCAAGTACAACATTTTCCGTTCAAATTTTATTTTGATAATCTCTTTACTGGCTTCAATTTATTGTATTTTTTGAAACAAAAAGGTTATGACGGAACAGGAACAATTAGGGATAATCGCATTCCAAAATCATGCAATCTCCCAGGGAAAAAGGAAATAGCAAAATTTAGTTCTAGAGGTGAATGTTGTTCTCGATTAGATCGAGAAGACGGCATCATACTTGTCAAGTGGATGGACAATAGTGTTGTAGCGGCAGCATCCACTTGTCATGGCGTGACTCCCACAGCGTTTGTAAAACGTTATTCTCAAAAGGAAAAGAAAATCGTTCAAATCCAACGTCCTTCCATTATAGGTGAATATAATACATTTATGGGAGCTACAGATCTTATGGATGAACATATAGGGAGATATAGGATCAGCTTTAGAAGAAAGAAGTGGTGGTGGCCTATTTTCACGTGGCTTTTAGATGTTGCGATTGTAAATGCGTGGATTATAAGAAAACAATGCAAAACAAAGAAATCCATCACTCAATTAGAGTTTAGAAGGCAAATTGTACAAACGTATCTAAACCGGTATAAAGTATTGCCGAAAAATTCAGGAAAAGTAGGAACATCCAGATCAAGTATTACTCTGTCCCGAGTGTCTGATGATATTAGATATGATCATAGGGATCATTTACTAATTTCAATTCCAGAAAAAAAGAAGCGACGATGTGCAGGCGAAGGTTGCACATCCATTATGCGCACTATGTGTCGCAAATGCGACGTTGGTCTCTGCATAGAGTGCAACCCAATATTTCATACAAAGTAATTCACAAGAAAAATTAGTTACATGTTTATTTTCTTTTATATGTTTTTCACAATTTTGTCTCATTTACTTGGCTAGCGTTGCCATTTGGCAACGGCCTTTTTTTCGAAAACTGATTGGTGGTTTCATTTTCTTTCAATGTAATAGTCTTAAATATAATAGTTTTGTAGTAAATTTTGCACTTTCATTTTAAAAATTTCACAAAAGGCATTCTCGCCGTTCAAGGGTTAAGACTTTCCATTGGTAAAAAACTATTGGTCTTTCCTTTCAATATTAATCGGAGATAATTAAGTCCTTTAATTAACTTCATCATAGAAACTGGTAAATCATGGAATTGACGTTTAAAGGCTTCATTTAAGTCTTCAAATTCGCTCTTTGAAATGTAATGCGAGGGTTACATGAACGAGCATGTGATTTCATACATTAAATGTTACCCATTTCGAGCATCACTACAATCTTTACTTCTTTCAGGCTGTTGGAAACTCTGCTAAAGCCTTTACGATGGTCGTTTCTATTCAGCCCCACCTAACTTAGTAATTACCTCCTGAATCTGAACCTAAGCGTTTGTGTTGTTATGTTAATGCCTAGGTTCAGATTTAAAACAAGTAAAAAGCTCTCCATAAGTTACTAATTTCAGACATAGAGAAATTATTATTTATTTAAATTTTAAGAAACATCATTTTCATCAATAAGGACTCTTTTAGCACAAAATTGGATTTTCTTGCCAGGAAGGAAAATAGTCAACGTTTTGCACGTTTTGCTAATTAAAAAGCTCGAGTTTTCATGCTAAGAGCACCTTGAACTAAATAGAGAAACTTTCAGTAAAGACATTTCATTCCTTTGTGCAAGCGCAATTAGAGTCAGCGCAATTCCGGCATTCGCTCAAAACTGAATGCAAGCATTTATTAAAGATGTTTCACGTGTAAAGGATTTGAAAATAATTGAGATGACATTAAAACACAAAAGGCTGAACCGATTGATGCAAATGCCACCAAGTTAGTAAATAATCGAAGATCTGACTGGCATTTTAGTTTGGAAAACCCAGGTGAACTTTCACGCCCACGCTGAAACTGTTAATCAGTTATCGCGTTGTTCAGCTAATACAACTTGGTGCATTTATAATTTCCTGTTAATTTTGACGCCTGAAGTGTAATTTAACCAAGCAACTGGAAATTAAATTAACTGATGACGGCCAACTTCTCGAACGGGCAAAACGCTGTGAATAGTTGTGTTACATCCAAATTGATGCAATTGGACATTTAGTTTGTTATTTTGTATTGGGTTCGATAAAAATATGCTTGAACGTAAATTGTTGTGCTTAAGAAAATCGACATGCATGATCATCAACAAATCTCATCTAATAATAATAAAAAACGCGATCAACGTTTTAATTTTAGAACTCCGGTCTATTAAAAGAAATCGGCTAAATCAAGGAACACTCATGCGGTGAATTAATCGACCAGAAGAGAGCAAATGAGCTTCACAACGTCAAATTTAAACCAGATGGTTACAGATTTGATTCGGGGTTTGCTGACACAATTCTGCTGCTTTGCAATTTAAATTTGCCAATTTTGAATATGAAGCAAATAATTAAAATTCACTGAAACATCATGTCGCATGAAGGACATCCCGTTAAAACTGAAAGTCATTTCGACCTTAATTAAACTTAAAAAAATTGTTTATGCATTTAATACCCAAATTAATTTTTCTGTAATTTTTCAAGAAAACATTAGCAATAAACCGGCGTGATGATCACGTGCAACTTGAAACTTGAATTTCTATTGGCGTCTTTCGCGAAAAGTCCTGTTTACACTAAACACAAACTGCTGGCTTATCAGATCGCTTAGCAAAAGGAAATAATTAATTGAATGAAATTTTAAAATAAACCCATTGTAAGTTTTACACAGTTTCTTCCTAATTTTCGAACCAACTTACCCAAAGTTTTTTAGATATTGTTATTTTTCGAATTCTTTTATGAGATTTTCGATTTGTTTTAACTCACTGTTTTGATTTCATGTCTCTTTTCGTGTGAATTTTTATGTGCGGTTTTCATTGGAACGTATCTACGGCATAAAGAAAGATCCGACTGTGTATAATGTTTCTGCTCTTATTTTTTTAAAATGCACTCATTCATTTTACAGACATTTTTGATTTTTTGAAGTATACTTATTATTAACGGAGTTATATCGTGGAACGTTTTTAGTAAATAAATAAAAAATGTATAGAAAAAAATTATGTAAGTAAAAAAAAATTAGATTTGTTTGTAATCCTAAATAATTTTAATAAAAGAAAATTCGTATTCTTTGACATAATCTGCCCCATTTTGCATGAGAGTTAGAAAAAGTAAAATGTTTCGACACAAACCAAATTAATGAAATTGGGTCAGCACTTATTTGTAGTTGAAATAAACCGCTTTTAATTTAAATTTCCCGCTTAACACGTATTTCTACCTTGAGCAGTATAAATTGGGTTTTTAGCAGTAATCGCACAAATAATCACGTGAACAGTACATGTTTAGCGCGTGATTGTTATATATTATCGTTGCATATATTACAGTTGTTATTGGTTATCCTGGAATATGCGCAACTGGTTGACTATCTACTGTAAATATTTATCTTCGTTAATAATAACTGAAGAATTTAGTTATAAAATTTTACATTAATTGTTTTACGATCTGTAAATCTATAACGATAGTTTTGCCAGTAAACTTTTTGAGAGCAATTTTCATGTTTCTTCAATCATCGGTTTGTTAAAACCTTGTAGTACGATCGACGCCATTTATCTATTTCGGTTAATTTACAAACGCTTGTATAATGCGATAGCGAACATGTTAGAAGCGATCAGATCTTTCACCAGTTCCGATAGCTGTTGTATGCATGTGAAATTTCGTGCAGAATCTGATAACTCCTGCATAGATATTACCATAATGAATGGGCATTATTCAGACTATTTTCCATTACAGCCCCGATACGATAGTAATGAATCTTGCGCATTAAGGAATTATTTTCGGACAAGGGTTCTGTTTATCTTATCATTTTGACTGAAACGAGGGACGTTGACGGGTATCAAGATGGGTGAAATCGAGAATGAAAATTAATTAAAACTGAATTAATTTTGAACAAAATTTGAGTTATGATTCTTTAATGTCTTGTTGTGCAAGTGGTCTTAATATAGTTCCAGTTGGTAAAGGTTATGTTATTTTGATGTGTGATGTGTGTGGAAACGTGGATGTCATAACTGTAAAAATGTTGCGAAATTAAAATTATCTTCATATCCTTTTTGAATATTCAAATGTTTTTAGGCGAAGTTCAGTTGGTCACCGAACAGTCTGAAACACCCTCTAGGTTTGAACAATGGCGAAGATGTATTCACCTCTAAGAAGATGCAGCTTGTGGGAGCTAATTTGGGCCATTTGGCTTCCGGCCAGCCCGGTACTTGTTACACATGGCAGATATAATTGTCACTTTATAAAAATACAAAGCCAACAACAAAAGTATTTTCGATCTGTTGTCCCTCTGCAGCTTTATACGTAATTTAAAACGATTCTACGACGTTGCACTTTCTCATCAGATGTGACATTGTGTCACTTTTAACCTTAACACACATTTTGTCAACTAATTTTAAATATCTAATTTTATTATTGGTCATGACCTCAATGTTCAACATTCGATCAATACATCAAAATTTTGGCACTGCATCTTAAATTATACAGGGTCGCTGTCTATAAATACCACCTCCCTTACATGTTTCAATTCTTTATCGCCGAATCGATAGGCTCATTTTTTGGTAATTATCGGATTAATTTTTCAGCTCATTTTTGGTTAGTGACTTTTAATTTTTAATCCGTGTCCCGTTTATTATTTACCGTTTCCTACATATCCATGTGTAACGTTTTCTCGAATACAATAATTTTCCAGACGCATGTGCGTCAACTGCCGATGAGTTATTAATCAAAATTACAACTTAACATTACCTCAACTTCGGCTAATTACTGTAATTTCATTGCGAGTTCTTTATATATAGAAACTTTTGGATGGGGTTAAGTCACAGCCGAATGTAGGTCAAATTTTTAGAGCTTTTTACAAAATCGACTCACGGTCATCAGCTGCGATCAATTCAGGAACAAATTAGTGGTGCAATTCAGCCGGCTAGGTGTAATTAACTGTCGGGTTTTGGAGCGATGGAGATTTGTTTTTTTCCTTATCAATTTTCCATCAGGCTCTTTGTTGCGTGAATTTAAAAAGGCTGTTATTTGAACGTCACATGGAAACGATCATTTAATGTTGTATGGGAAATTAGTAGGAAAATTTCCAAACGAAATGACTCATTAGTTACTCAATTCCCACAATTCGTAAGAAATGCTCAAGGCACAAACTGTTGTGTCATCTAGCATGAGAATTGTTTCCCTGAAATGACTAATTATGTCCAAAACAGTACAGTAAACAGTATATTGTACACTTCGGTGGAGAAGTGTATTTTTATTGCCGAAGGACTGCGCCCTAAGACCGTGGTGTATATACAATTATATCTGCTACCAGTAATATTTGAATTTAAAACATTATCTGTTCCAAATTACCAGATTATAATTTTTTGTCTTCTTGGCACGACATATATGTATTTGCAATTATGTCATTTATTGATATAAAAGTTAAATCTTTTTTTGCCCGTTGTGTAGGTTGTTTGAAGCTGCTTTGCAAAAATGATGAGTGAATGTATTTACACCGCCA
The DNA here is from genome assembly GCA_949768715.1 of Dascillus cervinus. Lineage (NCBI taxonomy): Eukaryota > Metazoa > Arthropoda > Insecta > Coleoptera > Dascillidae > Dascillus > Dascillus cervinus. The sequence continues at coordinate 5,298,131 of OX458317.1, forward strand.
GAAATTCAAGAAACTGTAGATCATTTCCCTAAAATTAAAGTGACGTTAACTAAAATTCTTGCAGATGGTGTATCGTATGATTAAACATTTAAATTCCTACCTTTCGCACTTTTGGCATTTAAGGAAACGTTTAACAAAGAACTGCTAAAATATTTTTGACAGAGTTGACATTCAAATATAGGTCAGTTTTTAAAATAAATTAATTCCGTTAAACCATTAAATAGTATGACCAATCGTTTCATAAGTATTTTCTCTCTTAAATTGTAATATGATCATCAAGAAATGTAAATTTGTTCATTATTGACCAGTGGTTAATAATAAAAAAGGTGAAGTGGTCTGCACTCGACTTTCTCCAAACAAAAGTTATATAAGCAGAAAATTTCAAAAAGCGATAAAAATAAAGCGGCACTACAGATGGAAATAGAAAAAAATGTTGATTAGAAAAGTTGCAGAGAATGGCAAAGTGAATTTATTTTATCTATACATATTTCAATTTGTTACATAATTCCAGACATATTCATAAAAGAACAAAAAACCACAAGAGTAAAGTGGCAGTCCTGGTGGAAATATTGAAACCAAAAAACAATTGGGGTCTTTGGATATGAACGAAAAGTCTAAATTTAACGTTTGGTCACTATACGTTGTTTCGTTTTTGAGTTAAAAATCTTACACACACAAACATTAGGTCGAAAATGGCCACAGTGGGTTCAGGGATGGTCAAAGTGACCAAAATCTCAAGTTTAAAATATATCATGATTACTATACTTTCTCTTTTGTTTACTTGTCACTGAACAAACAAACGAACTTCGCAGCATTCTAGTACACATAAAAAAATGTTTTATCCTCATACATTATGCAGATGGATTTATTATGTACGTAGCTCTGATGCATAATACCGTTTAGTAAACATATAATTAGCCTCGTGTTTAATATTTACTAAACACTGTAATATTGGTTGCCTATTCAAGTGATTGAATGACAGTTTCGAAAGATAATGGCTATTATGCTCTCAGATGTTTCAATACTCTTCGACTATTTACAAACATTGATCTTCGTTAATAATAGCCGACATTTATGTGCTCGTAAAGTAATATACTATTTCACTTGAACCTGCCCTGGTTCGCGGAATCATGTTAACTGCTAAAATGATCACACAGAGGCCACTAAAAACCTACATGAATTCGTGGAAACTTTATTGCATTCCTTCAAAATTGGAATCGGGATCGCAATAGCAAGAGGTTTTAATTAATTTTATAATATTTACTAACGTTATATAGGAAAAATTATGTTTTAAATGCTATTTATGAATTGTTTATGGAATCAGTACCAACGTGTAAATTTGATTGCCTATATTTTGTAATCCCGTGGGATTCAGCCCTTGTTGAAGACTTGATATAAAAAATGACATAATAATAAAAAATGGTTTCTTGTTAATTGTTTGCTGAATACAATTACTGAAAGTTTTCATATTTGCTACTATTAAGATTTTAACTGCGATTTCAAATAGGCCGTTGGCAAAACTTTGACAATACGAAATTTTCCAATACACATTTTGGTCGTAAAACTATTTTCCGTCTGTTCGTAAACGCACTGTAGCTAATGATCTGAAATAATAAACTTTTTAATGAACCACAACCTGCCACCAAAGTAGCTTCCAATCTCACGAATCGATAAACAACCACTAACTATAAAACATAACGACTTTGCAAGTAACGCCAACAAACGTAAATTAATCAAATATGATATTCATAAGATCTCAATTCTTCCGTGCCCGGCGTTAATGTAGGCTAATAACGTTTAATGGCATGCAGCTCCCGTATTAAATCTCCCGAAGGACCCATAAACCGAGGGTGCATAGAACGTTACAGTCATCAGCAGATGTTCCCATTACAAACGTTTACAGGAATGCCATTATAAATGTTCATTAAGTGATAAAATAATTATACTCCAAACGGAAATTAAAATATTGTTGCGTTAATCTGCTTAAATGAATTATGTGTCGGGCGAAAGTTGCATGTGCTGATAAATTGCAGTGATTTATTTCAGTCTCACGATAACAGCACTACAAATAGAAAAACGATTATTATTATCATCAGTGTGAAACTCAAGGTTTTAAAAGGGCCATCACGTTTTTTTGCTTTGCTTTTAAACGACAATAAGAACGAGGTATGATGAGAAAGAAAGGAATTAATGAAAGTGTAACCCGCGGCCGAAAATAACCGCACCGGCTTTATTTATCCTCAAGAATTTGACGACGACCAATTCGACGAAGCATGTGACAAAAAAGCGTTTCCTAGTTGACTGCAATTTTATGTGTTTTCCAAGGCGTAACGCGAAAACTTTGAGGATTTCATTAGGTGATACAGTGGAATAATTTGATTAAAACACGGAACGCCACGCGAGGAATTATTTACGGGTGGATTGGAAAGTAAGGGCAATAAATTACAACTTAATAATTCAGATGTATGGTATTTGGAGCAAGATTTCTCAGTGATACACTAATTTCAATGTTAGGAGCTTTCGCTATTTATTTTTTAAGTGACAAAAGTCAACTGACATTTCAGCTTGCTAGAAATGATAATGGCAAGAAAACGCTTTTATAAAAATATTTTTTTCAAAACTTTTTCGACAGTTTAGGATATTGAATTGAAATACAGGGTGTTCACGAAAAAACGCCCCAGTTCCTAGCGCTATTATTAGGAGTCCAATTGTAACAAACGATACGTCAAATTAAATGGTTCAAAAAGTACTACAATGTGTAGCTCAAACATAATTTTTACCTGTTTCTCCATTCAAAGGTCAAAGGTCAACTTCATTTTTTCAAATTACAACCTTATATTTTTCTTTGACAATTTGATAGAGATTTTTTTTCTGAATTCAACGATGCATCACAATCAATATTTCTGATTTATTTTAGGGTAATAAAGAAATTAGAATAATAACTAATATTATTAGCAGTAGGCTTTGAAAAATAACTGAGACGTAGCGGTGGCTATGGAAACGACGTCTCACAAATAAAAATTACTATTACTATTGTTGCAACAATGGTAATAACCATGGTAACCGGGACATTTAACTGGAGAAATACGTTAACATCGCCGTCAGAAACTGGCTATTAGTTTGTTTACCTATTTTTTGTAATAAAAATGAATAATAGTGAACTAGTGAAATAGTGAACTAAACGATCCACTGGCGTAGAATAAATTTGTGTAATTTCTTTTTAAGCGAGTTAAGGCGAGATCAATCATTTTATACAAAAAATTTGTGGTCTGATGAGTGTCAATTTACAAACAACAGACATTTTAATCGTTTCAATCACCGCTATTGGAGTGTAGAAAACCCACATATTACCATCGAACAAAATCCTCAGATAAAATTTTCGGTGAACGTTTGGTGCGGAATATTAGGCGCCAGGATACCTAATAGGACCAATTTTCATTGATGGAAATCTCAACCAAGAAAAATATCTTCAAATTTTGCCTGAAGACTTAGAAGAAATTTTAGATGACTTGCCGTTGCCATTGAATGGAATGAACTAGTATTTCAACAAGATGGCGCTGCACCACACAAAACGCTCTTATGATTAGGGACTATTTAAATATAGAATAATGAAGACAAATGGATTGGAGCATATGTACCTATACCATGGCCCGCCCGGTCTTGTGACCTCTAGAGTTTTTCTTTTGGGGATACATCCAAGATATTGTTTATGCTACGCGCCCGGAAACGGAGGAAATTTTGAGAGAGAGAATAGTCAACGCTTGTCGGGAAACAGCAGCAGAAATTTTAATTAATGCTACACAAAGTGTAGGATCTAGATGTCGACGAAAATGTCTGGAAAGAAACGATGCCCAATTTGAACATTTTTGTTAATTTGCCATTTCTTTATTTAATTGTTTAGTTATTAAATGTTATCTGTTGTTGTTCATAAATTAATTCTTTAAAATACGTTGTTTCCGTACTGACACATCGTTTCCATAGCCACCGCTACGTCTCAGTTATTTTTCAAAGCCTACTGCTAATAATATTAATTATTATTTTAATTTCTTTATTACCCTAAAATAAATCAGAAATATTGATTGTGATACATCGTTGAATTCAGAAAAAAAATCTCTATCAAATTGTCAAAGAAAAATATAAGGTTGTAATTTGAAAAAATGAAGTTGACCTTTGACCTTTGAATGGAGAAACAGGTAAAAATTATGTTTGAGCTACACATTGTAGTACTTTTTGAACCATTTAATTTGACGTATCGTTTGTTACAATTGGACTCCTAATAATAGCGCTAGGAGCTGGGGCGTTTTTTCGTGAACACCCTGTATATTCGATTGTTTAAAGAATCTTCCAACTTTGTTCCAAAAATGGTTTAAATATTTTCATCAGATTTATAAATATGCATTTAGAATTGAAGTTTGAAATTAAAAAATCTAATTTGTAAATGTGTTACACTCTTGGTGATTTTTCTTGCGATTAATAAGAATTACAGTCGAACTCCTCTATAGTGATGTTCGAAAAGCCATGAAAAAACATCACTATAGAGAAACCTCACTATATAGAATTCAGGTATAATTTTACAGTTTTGACAGTCACTTTAAAAATCAATCGATATTCAAAACAAAAAATTAAGATTTATTATGTTTTAAAAGATATTTGTTTATTTAGAAATACCCACAGTACAAAACAGATTTTCATCATATGTAATTGAATACTTACATAACATGTATTTATTGATGAAAAAATCTGTCCAAAGTTGATTGCATAGCAGTACTTTTAAAAATGCAAATTTCCATAAGTAAGAATTTTGCAAGAAATGTGGGAAAAGAACCAGATGTTCAATGCATACATTGTATTTTCTATTACAGAAAATTCCGTTCCCCGAGAATTTTGGTAAACCTTTCGTAAAGATTAATCACTATATAGAGGCTTAACATCATAATATAGAGGTATTTTTATATGAAAACGTTCAAAAATGCACGTTCCTGATAAAAACATCACTACTGGGAAAAAATCATTATAGGGGAGGTCACTATAGAGGAGTTCGACTGTATTTAGAAACAATTTAGAATTTGGTTTTCCATAAGTTGCAAAATACAGTTGATCAATGAACGATCTGAATACAAATCGACTTGGAAAAGTTCACTAACCGATTTAAAAATATAAATAAACATGAAATTCCACATTTTGCAACAAGTAAACAATAAAACAAATCATCACAGGATTTTTGGTTAATCGGTGATGCAATAAAATTAAACGGCGAACACAAACCTGGCTTTCCCGAAACTATATTTTGAACAGTTATTAGCATCGTAAAAATCATGTGATTGGCATGGCACGGCAAAAAAGTTATTTTCGGCCGAATTTTTTATGTTCAACCCGGAAAATAGGTGAACGATAAAGACAGTCCAAATTTACTTGACGTTAACGTGGCGTTCTGTAGGAAATGCAACACTTTCGAAGGATTATTTATCTTTCCGCGTTTATTAACTGTTTTATTTATTGACGTTTGCCAACATATATTCTGCGGCTGTAAAATATTGGTCAATTACTGTTCATTCATAATACATAAACAGGCTTCCGTTTGTGCTTTTCTGAACCTGATTGAATTTCAGTCCTTTGTCGTCGGCCTCTTTATCTGCGAGACTAGTGTTTCATTTGAAAATCCATTTTTCGAGAGCGGTTCTTTGACGTTGCAAACAAGGAATTATCCTGGTTACTTTTAAGCCTGGAAAAGAAACCGTTCGCGAACGTTTCAATACAATTCATTATTTATGTGAAACATCCGACCAGGCGAATGTATATTTTCCTAAACATTAAAATTAAAACTAAACATTACAGTTTGTGTTTGAGTTTATGATGCGCAAATTATAGCCTGATAAATGAAACCATACTTCAACGGTGAAAAAGGTTAGGTCGATTAATTCAGTATTGTTCAAGTTTTATTGATCCACTGACAATACCACACTTTTTGTAAATGATACACATTCAGATTTTTCCAACAGAAAGACCAGTTTGTTGTACTTTGGACTGTGGGCTGTCCATTCTTTTCATTTCTCTTAAAATCTTTGATCTAACGGTTGACTTTCCCTTCAAATCTTTTAACTTACTAATATGTTTATGTATTTCTTTTTTCCCATTGTGAAACTTTTTCTATTATTTTTTATTTTTACATTTACCTTAATTTTCCACAACCTTTATTTTATTTGTTCTTATGGTTTACACAATAATCGTTACATATTACAACATATTAAAACAATGTTCAGACATCTAATTTATAGATTATACAACGTACCTTTAAGCAAAGTTAATTTTAACAAAGAATTAAAAAATATAAAACAAATAGCAATTAACAATGGGTATAATAATAAAGTTCTATACAAATTAATAAACAAGTTCAAATATAACAGGAGTAAACTTAAAAATGTAGATAAGAATTTGAACAGTAATCAAAGTATACAAAACCAAAACAAAAATAAAGTAAAATGGGTACAGTTTAATTACTATAGACATGAAACGTATAAAATAACAAAAAAAATTAAAAACGAAAATTTAAATATTGCGTTACAAACAAACAGTAATTTAGGAAAAATATTAAAAACCAAAATAGAAACAGATGAAATATACAAGGTTAACGGAATATTTTCGCTAAAATGTAATACTTGTGACAAAAAATATATAGGACAGACAGGAAAGAGTTTTTATAGGATGAACCGTCCAGTGAATGAACACCACCCAGTAAATGAACACTGCTCAAATAAACTGAATTATTAAGAACAATTGAGCATTTTCGAACTATCTTGAGCACGAAATAGTTCCATTAGGTCTCTACAGATATGATCCAATTATCGTTTTTTTCTTATCAGTCTATTCCAAAAAAAGACATTGCTCAAATCAACAGTTGGTTGCGAGTTGTAGTCAAATGTAGAGGCAGGTCCTATTTCATGGTATCTTTGAACATAATTTTGGAGTACTTTTATTAACTTAATTTTGCTTTTTTTATATTTTTATGGTAGTAAAGTGTTCCTGGAGTAGAAAATAGTAAAATACGTTAAGATAACATTTTGAATTTCTGTTATTTCGAAGTGTTCATATACTGGATGCCAAAATTGATAATTCCAGTGAATGAACAGATGTTCATTTACTGGTTCTTACCTTACCAGTTCTTAACCAGTGAATGAACTACTTTTGTTCAATATACATTATTCGATTGTCGAACTATGGTTTGAAGATAAGAGCTGGGAGTTTCTGCTGATTTTGAATTTATTTATTTATATTATAAATCCGAAATAGTAGTAGTAAACATTCCTAACATTACATTTAATTATTAGAGTTACATTTGTCGATGTTAATAGATAAATTTGAACGTACAGATGTTTGAGTTTGGCTTCAAACCTTTTCGATAAAAATTCAGACCATTTCTTAAAAATAGGTGACTATTGAAGGAAGTACAAAATTATTTGATGCTTACTGATTTCCAGCGAGTTAACAGCTTCTTATCTCAATAACATTCAAAATATGTCAACTAAAATCGCTGATTGTCCATATTAACCATAGAGTACTAACGATCGTCAATTTGACGATTTGCTTACATACACTAAGCGACTTTAGTTTTTATGTTTTAAATCGTATTGAATTACAGATAAGAAGCTATTGACTAGCTGTAAACCAGTGCCCATCAAACAATTTTTTACTTGCTTCAATAGAGTCATCTATCTTCAGTAAATGGTCTGAATTTTTTCGAAAAGCTTTGAAGCCATATGTATTTCAACAAAATTAAACATCTGCACGTTCAAATTTAGGTATCAGCATCGACGAACTTAACTAACAATATTAAATGCGATGTTTGAAATAAATAAATAAATAATAAAATAAAAAAATAATAAATAAAAGCAAAATGAGCAGGAACTCATAGGTCTTATCTGTAAATCGTAATATCAGCAATATCGGCCATGGTCAAATTTTGCTTGACAGTAAACTATTAATTCCAGTAACGTTAGTATTCTACGGTTAAAAATAGAATTTGAAGTTTTGAGTGTGAGTAGTCAGGGAAGTAGGAAAAGACAACGGGATGGAGGTGTGTGAATATAGAAGACTTAATATTTTTTTGGTAATCAACAACTATTTTGGCTTATTTCCTACATTTTTCAATGATTTTTAACAAAGTTTAATTTTGTAATCTATAGTCGCTCCACAATTTACCTATACCAACACTTTTTCTTGGTTCAATTTCTATTCAAATAAAGTTTTATCCTGGTTTTTAGTTCAAAAAGAGTTTTATCCAATTCTATTTTGCAAGAAGTCCGCCATTGGTAATTTCCAATTTCTGTTAAAATCACTATTATCTCCTGAAATTCAATGGAGTAGTTCCTTGCATGTATTTGTTTTTTTATGATTTTCAGTATTGCTGCTATTGAAAAATCTTTGCTTTCTCCAATAAGTTAAAAATGGATATTATTCTTTTTGAATTTAAGCTCCTCATATATTTGCGCCAGTTGTTGCTAGGTAGCTTTTATTACTTTATCTAAAGTTTGTTTTATATAATATACACAATATATGTATATCTCTAAATATAATTCCCGATGGTGGTCTATTTCGCAAATTTTTTTGAACGGATCAGAGTAGGCGACGAAGCTGAGTGTCAAAAATTGACTAATTATATCTTTTATATCGTCAACTTACGGAGCTTAAAGGTAAGTAAAGCAAAATACATTATATTGCAATGCAAATGTATATAAATAAAATGGTAGATAAATAATAAATAAAATAGATAAATAAAATGCATAAATACACAATAAATACTGCCAGACCGTTTTAGGGTTGAGGTTTTCTACTAGTTATTTTATAATAAGGAAAAATATTTTTTACTATAAATACGTTTAAAGTTAATTGATTGTCATCCACATTGGGTATGTTAATTTATTAGCTAAATAAGGGAATTATGGACTCGTGTTTCTTTTTGGAGACGGTCTGTATAATATTCCCAATATTTATATATTATTTTATAACAAAGAAACAAATTTTAATTTACTACAAATACGTTTGAAGTTAATTTATTGTCATCCACATTGGGTGTTCATTTACTGGACGTCGCTGTTCATTCACTTGGTTTTGGTGTTCATTCACTGGGTATTTAGTACGTCTTGTATTTAAATGTCTTTTAATAAATTGATTTGTAGCGAGTCTTCCAAATGATGCAATAATCTTGTGCTCTAACAAAATATCTATCGATACAACAAGTTATTAGCAACAAAAGTGATATTGGGGACGGAGAAAATAATTCTGTGAACGCAAATGTGACAACCGAAATGCAAAGTGTTCATTCACTGGCAAGGTCACTCTACCAGATATAGAGAGCACACAAACAAAAACAATGGAATTTCTAATTATACGAAACATTTATTTATGGAAAAACATCAATATGGGCCTATAGAAGATACGATGAAGATTAAAAAAATTATGGAAAAAGGGAATAAAATGAATATAACAAATATAAATAACATAAAACAAATATAAAGAAAAACAAGCATTAATTAATGAACAGACTAATTAAACAAAGACACATTGTTGAGGTTAATAAATAAAATAAAATAGAGTGGTGAAATTGAGATGGGATGGATTAAAATTCCATAAATTCGTAAAATGGTTAACAACTGGGGATACTTGTTCGAATTCAGTGTGAATCCAGCTACTGAAGATGTGTAACGACGAAACTTGAGATGTAATTTTTATAAAAATAATCAAGTATAGTTAGTGGCAGTTTATTTAACATTGTTTTAATATGTTGTAATATGTAACGATTATTATGTAAACAATAAGAATAAATAAAATAAAGGTTGTGGAAAATTAAGGTAAATGTAAAAATAAAAAATAATACTAATATGTGGTTTGAACAGATCATAATCAATATGTTCAACGTGTTTTGTTGAACAAATTGACTAACGCACGATTGTAATGAGCATTACCAATTTCCATTTGGTTGAATGAGCTTTTAAAATGAAGCTCCCTTGCCTTCAGCAAAATTGTTGTTCAAACAACTCCTAAAACACACAAATTTGTGTTTAACAATCTCAACTGTTATACCATTTAACACTTTTCAATAAATTCGCTTTGGTTAAAAAAAAGCACACAATAAACAATCAATTCCGTTGACAGCAAATATATAACTATCAGAATGACATGCTGAAAATTACCTTATAAAACGAAAAATTACCGGTACAAATTCATCACTGATCAGGTATGAAATTATAACACATTCTTAATCTGACTCTTAGTTCCCGTATGCGCAGATCAATAGAGAACACTTACCCTTACAGTAAACTGTGCAACCACCACTGCTTGAAGAAGTTTTTTCGATATTGAGAATTTGAAAATCAGAAATAATCTCTAAGACACGCTTACACCCGCCAGGCTCAAGTGACGTGCACTTTGAACGGTTAATTAGAAATGTTTTCAGTTCAAGAGAACCATTAACATTTATCTTTATTAAAGGACTACTTAATAACACATTAATTGAACTTCAAAACGAATTTAAGAAGTAAAAGGCCACTTAAAAATGCGATAGCGCCTGAAAATAATTTCTTAGTGGATTTTTCTTCTTCCACCTAAATAAAGTCTATTTCATACTTTGTAAATGCCAAATTGCAAGTATTGATACGTAATGACAGTCATTGGGAGAATTTGCATTCATTACTAGCATTGTGTTGGTAATATTGTCAGTTAATGTGATGTGTCACAGCATGTTACATACCGAGAATTGTAAGAAACATAATTTGACGAAGGCGTAATTGTTTTACAAGTAGAGTTGCGTGCCGTACTTTTTCTTCAACCGCATTCATTCCCGGAAATAAAAAAATGAAATGTTTTATTAGTTTAGCAACGCTGTAAAGAGGTGATGAATCGGACTACCTAACCTAAAAATCAAAATGTCTTTGATCCTTTATTTATCAAAATTATTAATGACAACTATACATAGAAAGTAAGGCAACAAGTATGTAAGTATCTATTAGAAATTTTACTTACTTTTTCTCTAACTGTGCCATTTTACTTCATAACACACGGCGTGCGTAAGGATATGCTCATAAATTTTAATTTTGACTTCGTGGTCGTTAGATTTTTTTTTGTGATTGCAATTGATTTGTCATCGGCTTCGAATCCCTCCAACAAATTGAATAGTGTTTCTCTATCTATAGAATCGTATGAAGTCCACAAATGTCACATGCATGTCGTTGGCTCTCAGTCTCTTGTACTTTATTATGAGTTTCAGGTTTAATATCTTACTTACTTAGTTTATTGTTTGTAAAATATTGATCATATTCAGTAGTGGTCATAGAAAATAAAATTATTTGATTATTTTAATAATTACAGAAAAATCGTAGAAAAAGTATAGTACATAATCATGTTGTAAGGCAATTACGAGCGCGTCCAACTTTCGAAATGTAACATACTATTAATTCCAGTGCTTCCAATAATTCCAGTTCGGACTTACATCAACTACCATTACAATTAATATTAATATATTCATTACATTTCTCTCGTTCGTACAACACATTGTTCTTGTTGTGACGTTGAATTGAAAATGATTTGCATAGAAATGAAACGAATTGAATTGTTGGCCACATCCAAGTGCTTATTATTATTTAATTAGCAATTTTACAGGTTAGTGCAACTGCAACGTGTTAAATTTAATTGAATGACTGAAACTGTGTCCAGTCCACCTGCCCAACAATTTGTGGCTTGAGGTTATGCGGTATTGTATTCCAATATTAACGATTTGTAAACACACTAGCTTGAAGTGCGCCACACATTGAAATAATCAATATCGGCAACATTTCTTCTTTGCTTGTTATTTCACGTCGCCTCGAGTTGCTTTAATAGTCTTCGGAAATATCGGGGAACCGTGAAAATAATTTATTCAGAAATAACTGAAATTCTAATCTGCATTCCAAAGTTAGCGTAGGTGTCGAGCCTTCCCAACAGTCGGACATGCTTGTCGCTCGAAAAGGAACCAATTTTAACAATTTGCTAATTTTTTGGGAAATAAGTCAAAACTGTTTTGAATGAAAAATTGAAGTTAAAATTTTAGCCGAGCATAATATAACCGTGTCTTCCGCAGTCTACGGTGTAATTTGTAGTGCATCTGAGGATTAAGCTTCCATCCGAACACCGAGCTTAATATCGTACCTGCACACTGGTTTAACTTTCTGGCTGTTGCGCAAACATATCGCTGCCCCGAATGAGCATTTATCAAAAAGTTTTGTTGAACTTTCCCAGTATGCCTTGTTTCAGCTTCCGAGGATCGATTTCGGCGCTGCTGTAATTTTTATCTTTTATTTCTAAAGTTTTCCTGTCACATTCAATATGGTATTTTAATTTGATTAGTTCGGTGAGATCTACTTTATTCTCACTTTATGGGAAAGTGTTATTTTGCCACTGTATTTCAAGCAAAACTTGGCGCTTGGTTTAACTAGAAAATTACCCTAAAGTCATTCTGACAGTAACGGAGTAGTAGCAACTATTCAAGAACAGGTAGCTCAGAGTTCAAAACCCAGTTATCTCAGCAAATTTGTCTTGCTGTTAGATTATGCCCTAAAGCGTTTGGGAAGAATCTGAACCTTCTTCTCTTCTTCTCATGTATACTGTGCTGTGCTGTGAAATGTGGCCCTTAAAGAGTATTCAAATAGAGACAGACAACATGAGGCGTATGGTAAATTACTAAACATTTATGAACAATTTAAAAAAACACTGAAGAAAATGGAAACCTCAAAAAGATTTGAAAGTTTAAAACACATATTCATCATTCGAAAATAATAATTGTAGTAATCGTTTGAGGTGGATAAACGAATTTCATTGAACAAATTTATGTGAGAAAGCAAAACTTGTTCCCCCTTAATGGTCACTTCCTGGTCAACGCTCTTTTTTTCTTTGGTCTATTTAAAGTAAGCGATAAAATAATAGCTAGACAACCTTTCTTTTTACGAGACATATTTACACTCTTGCTGCTAACTCGAAACTGAATGTGTTGTCAATAAATGTTGATTATTTGCATTAAACCTAGCTTTTCAAACTTTTTCGGTATTGACAATGTAATTGATGGTCTGAATCCGGCTTTAATTTCGCTATTTTATAAGACGTTCAGGTGATAAACGTTATTTAAATTTAAAAAAGCTTGTGCTTTGTGGAATAATAAGAAATGAAAATTAACCGACCTATTGCATATTCATAATAAAGTTCTAGCGTTTTTCAGCCACTTACCAACTGCACTCGACTGTTATTGCTACCCTTTGAGTGTATGCAACATTCATTGTTCCGCAAGCACATTATTCACGCTCTGTTTGATTGAAAACGTTCTGTCAAAGTGGAGATGCAAGTTCATTTGTCTGCACTAATATTGTTCACATAAAAAAACAATTTTGTTCAATGCAAGTTTCCATTTAATTAATCGCTAAAAAAATGTAGAGACTAATTTATAACTTCGCCTATTATTCTGATAAAATAAGAGCATCAAGTGTGCCGTGATAGGGGCCAATTTAGGTACACGAATTAAAATGGTTCCACGACGTGGTTATACAATCTAATAATTAAATTCAGCAGACACCTCTAAGACAATATACCCAAGGCCGGAATTGGAATTTTGATAAATTAGCATATTGATGCTACCGTTGACCTACATCCCGCTTCCTCTTTCAACAAATATTATGATATATCGGAATATATGAATACCAATTGCACAGATACGCTTTAATGAGTTCGATTGTGTTGATCAACACTGTGTTACAAACCCATTGAACGTAAAATAAGAAAACTCACAGCACAAAATACAAATAAAATACGGAGCTTGTAAAAAGACGTCTGGTCATTCCCTTTGTAAAAAGGTGACGTTTCTATTTATTAAGTTCTCCAAGACAACCGAAAAAACCTCGCCAACTGCAATGTACCGTGCTCAGTTAGGCGGCCGCTTGCATGTCGAAGGGCCGTTTAGGTAACACGCCCCCCCTAAAGGCTGAGCACGGTGTTGGAAGTAGCTGTTGCCTTGGGTTATTTATATTAAACAGTTTATGGTTCGCTCTTAGCTGCAGGTTCCTCGAAGTGACGCGGGTCTCGTACGCCGGCATCTTTCATGTCATGCCGAAAGCGGGGAAGACGGCGAAATGCGGCTCTTCGCGGCGCTGTTCGGTCGCTGACGATCCCGTTGTAGTTCGACGCTGTGCGTCGGGACTCCGGGAAGCAGGGTCGTCAAAAGAGTAAGATTATCCATAACACTATAATCAGATTCTAATTGGATAGTTCCGAAATCGGGCATCGATGACTCAGTTCAACTGGTTCGGCGTCATCCAAAACATCCAGGTTACAAATTAAATTCGGTTCAGGCACTTCTTGCACTTCCCCATTTTCTATTTCATGCTCTTCATCATTATCTTGAACCACTGGAGTTGTCGATTTGTACTGCAAAGCACTGTTTGACAAATCGACTTCTATCGGAAATAGCGGAGGTACTGACAGTAGTCCAAGAGTGTTTTTGTGCAATTCTGCGAGGCCTTTTATCAATTTGGATAAATGCCCACCGAGAGATTGCACGTGTTTGTTTTCGAGTACTAATTCCAGTTTGACCAAAACGTCAGAACGTAGTTTCTCAAAGCGGGTCTTGGCGACCTGGCGACATCGCAAAATCAACCTATATTCGTAATTTCCGGTTTCTACTCAACATAATGGTTCTTGCAGTGGTGCGTAGTTGCACTCTGTTACCGGGTCGGTACAGCGGTGGTCGGTTGCGTGGTTGCTTGCTACTTGTTCATACTTTGCTGCAGGCATCCATAGTCCCATGGAGTGACGCGGGTCTAGTACGCAGGCATCTTTCGTGTCATGCCGAAAGCGGGGAAGGCGGCGGAATGCAGCTCTTCGCGGCGCTGTTCGGTCGCTGACGATCCCCTTGTAGTTCGACGCTGTGCGTCGGAGCTCCGGGAAGTGGAGTCGCCTGTTGCAGCTGTTAGCGCTGAATCGTGTAGCGATCATCGGTTGCGGGCGCCACTGGAGGTTCCTGATGTTAGGATTTGATCCCCCTCCAGAAGGGCGTCGCGGCATCGCGGCATCGGGGTCGTTGGTGAAAGTTCGGTGGAAAAGCCCTTTTCCTTGTGCCCCACGTTGGGCGCCAAATGTTACAAACCCATTGAACGTAAAATAAGAAAACTCACAGCACAAAATACAAATAAAATACGGAGCTTGTAAAAAGACGTCTGGTCATTCCCTTTGTAAAAAGGTGACGTTTCTATTTATTAAGTTCTCCAAGACAACCGAAAAAACCTCGCCAACTGCAATGTACCGTGCTCAGTTAGGCGGCCGCTTGCATGTCGAAGGGCCGTTTAGGTAACAACTGTTAAGAAGATAAAAAATTGCAATTAAGCTTTCAACACTATCTGCACATAATTCAACATTGATCTCTGTAAATATTGGAATTTCAATTTTGTGTATAAAAACTGTGATCGGATGGGCTGCCGAAAAGCGTTTCCGTTAGTTGAGAATGGCTAAAAGTGAATCAGAGTGGATGATGTGAAAACGCATTTCTGCCGCGTGAGTCAGTCCAGAAATTAGCGACAAAAAGATGTTCTTTGAGAGTGACTTCAAATTTTAGCATCACCACAACTAAAACCGTCATATGACTGTTGCCTATAAATAACGAAATGATATCAAGCCCACGCGTTACTCCTGTTGCTTCGAGTTATATATTCCAAGTACTTATATTTAGAGTAACATTATCGAAGACAGCTAAAATAATTCGTTATAAATTACTTTATTACAGCTTCGGTTCGATCCGCGTTATAAATGATTTAATGGAAATTTAATAAAGCGTCTCTTTTAAATTTTATTTGATGTTCGACTTGCTTTTAGAAACAGTTTCAAATCGTAAACTTCTCCGAATACAGTTTCTTTGCGAATGTTAAATTTCTGCGATGATCTTGATAAATGGTCGAATCGGAATTTGTACGCTTTTTATTTTTAAATTGATGCGGATTTGCCGAAATACAGTGAACTTTACAAGACAAGTGAGGTCGTGACATTTACCTTCGGTAAGCACCTTATCCAGACAGGGAATCATATCAACGTGTCCATTAGAACAGGGACACAGGTGATCTAAAACGGCGGAGAATTACAGTAGAGCCTAGCTACAGTGACCTTAGAAGAACATCAGTTTTTTATTTATTACATGTGCTATTGATTGTGAAAACCACTTCACATTTATTCGACATCTCAAATATCGTTTTATTTACATCCTCTTGGCTCGACAATTATAAATTATGTTGAAAATAGACTACTGACAACGAAAACCGAGGCTTTTATGACTGACCATCTCGCAATCGCAGCGTTTAGTGCTGCAGTAGGTAAAGGTTGCCAGAACCGTAACGTTATTTTTACAATTCGAATAGTGAAATATCCTCTGGTTAACTTCACACAATTACATTAATTATAATTAACCGTTTTACTATCCGGTAAATCAGTATTACAAATTTTACCAATATAAATAACTTGAATAGTTATGGATACACTAATCCGGTCCTGTAAACTTGCCTGCATTTGCGATGGGTTCGTTCTATGGAACATCACAAATAACTCACAGGAAAAGGTTCCAAGCACAGAAATTGTCATAGATTTTCATATATTTTTGAATTTAAATTGAAGGGCTCATTTATTGAATTTTTAGAAACGAAAAATACACACAGAAAATTTGAAAAAAAAATAGAAAATTAGTTAACTAAAATTGCAATCATTAATTCCTGCGCTGATGTCAGGGTTCAAGTTTTTCAACAATATTATTCACGGTGGCACGACTGTCTTCTTTAATGATGTCACCAACTCTTTCCATATTGCCTTTAATGACAGCAAGTTGACGAAACGAAACATCACTATGTCACGTGGTAAAAGTTAATGACGTGGAAAGTTTGCAGATTAAAATGATACACTTATTTTTTTAATTTTAAAGAATTTGAAGTAGTAGGTATTGACGAGTTTCACTGCAGTTATTCTGAAGATGGGAATTGCTTGTTTTTATTGGAGGTTTGTTGTGTGACGGTTGCAGGTTTGGATAATTAATTTGAATACCACTTTTGTTCCCCTAACGTCTACATGAAGTAATTTATTAGTCTGTTCGTGCATGTAACGACTACTCTTCAATTCTGTGCGAGCTCCCGAAATAATAAAGACTGATCTCAGTCTTAGTAAACAGTTTTATGGTCCGTTGTTATATCCAAACACAACCAAATGCTATCGATTGTGAAAAGAACGGTCCGTCGACCTTTGCGAAATGATTGTTTGGGTGCGTTCATATCGTCTGGATCAAAACAATTGCCACATTACTCCGTTTTATGATACCTAGAAGAAAATTTAAAAAATTAAGTGTCGACACGTTTTGGATGAACATTTCTCGAGAGGGAGCTTTTAAAACTTTTTTTAGTTTGATAGTGAAAATCTTGGTAAGTTTTTTCGTCTTGGATTTCTGCGCGACATGTTTTCCAGTAAACTCGGTTTTATATTTTCTACGTGCGCGAATTCGGCGATGCCAAATCGATTTAAAATAATATGGAAGAGTTGCTAAATCGTATTTTACGGGTAATCGGTTCGCACAAAATTGTTTCCGTTTATTTTATAGAAAATCGTCTTTAATTCGTAATCGAACTTTAAGAAGTTGGCCTTTTTAAATTTTCTTTTTGTAACTTTTTTACTCCTTGGCTGAGTTCCACTTTGGAAGAATTTAAAATTCAATGAATCATCTTACTTTATGGGCATTCAATCATTAATGATTGTTCTTGCATTATTATACCTACCGTATGATGGAAAAATCCTATCCTCGGAAGGCTCTGAAATATGTGAATATTTTAAAATTTATGTTGGCAGTAAAAGTGATAACAGCATTTTATATCTGACAATTTAGGTTAATTATATCACGTTTTTAATTCCAGACGAAGTTACAAGGCTATGAAAAAATATTCTTTTTTATTTTATGTTGATAATAAGGACATTTTACATCTGTAAGGTTAAGGTTACATTAGTAATGTAGCTTTAAAATTATAAAATATAACACAAAACGCTTCTATCGAAGAAAGTAAAGTGACTATTTTGAAAGAAAACTATCTTCAATATTCAGTAACATTAAAGTAATTCTACCAAAATTGCGTAGGCAATGGTACTAATTACTACCAACATAAAGTTAAAAAAACATATTTTTTGACAGCCTACTAACTTCGTTTGGAATTAAAATACGCACTATAGTATGATTTTTAGACCAGCAGAAGTGTTAGAAGGCTGTGAAATTATTGTTTTACTTCGTTTTTACTTCGGACGGTGTGTTATACACAAAAGTGAGTGCAACTGTCCTGATGGCAGCTGAGCATTGTTTATTTTTGCATTATTTCAGCATTCTTTTCAGTGAGTCATCGTCAACCAACGATGTACTTTAGATATGTAGACATACCTTTTATTATTTAAATTGTTTAAATTATTTATAAGTTAACTGGTTTTAACAACAACCTATATAATTTTGACAATCACTTAAATATTGCAGAATATTTAATATTGAAAACATAGCTTTCTTCAGTGAAATGGTCATATGACTTCCTTCCACAGGAGCATTTTTGCAGTGACATGACTATATAACCTTAAACTGTCAGATGTAAAATGGCAATATCAGTGCATTACTACCAACATAAACTAAAAATTATTTTCCAGCCTTTTAACGCCCCTCCTGGTTTGAAAACAGACTCATCATTGCCAACATAAATTAAAATAATAAAATTCATATCCTTTCAGGAAATAGTATTTTCGATCACACAGTACTTCGATATTTAATAAAAACTCTTATCTGATGCAAAAGTAATAGATAAAAATGTGATAAATGAGATTTTGTAAACGCAGCTCTTGGAACCGAAATATCTTATAAAAAGCCATGTATAGGAAAAACAGCTGGTGAACAGCATAACGAAAAACTGCCCTTAATGTCGCTTTTTGCTTGTAATTCCGTCCCACCACGGGACTTGAACGACGCAAAAAATGTTAGCTTTGAAAAGCCTCATTCATAAAATTGTAATAGCACTGCAGTGTCGAGCAACTTATAAAAACAAATTTAATTATTTGTTTTATTGTCGGTAAGTTGCTTGCGCGTTTTTCACTCAACCGGGTGGGTTTTCCTTCAAATAAACGCGATTGTAATTGGAAAAAATGTTGGACTGATAAAATTTAAACCAGAAGTGCGTGTCGCTTGATTGAGTTTAAGTTCAGTCTTGAGGAAAAACCGACTGTGTAAGTAGCGATTAAGTCACAGCTTTACCCGATTTATTACCGGAGGAAATTACAAGGGAGACCACTAAATTTTCCACCGATAACTACCAAACTACCGAAATCTAATTTGATCACCGGAAAAAATCCAATCAATCTTAATCGCAAAATTAATTTAAAGTGAAAGTTCCTAGTTGCAAAAATGTCCGGATGGACCCGGATTCGCGGATTTAATTCCGTCCTTTTCCCTAATTACAAAGTTTCCGCCGAAATTCATCCGATACAATATTAATACGAACTTAAACAATTCTATTTATCCACGAATGCGAGGGCGGTACCCACACGGTTGCTATGTGTTGCTTCGGATCGAACCGTTTTCGTAGAAATCCGGGAGCTTTCGCCGGAGCTTTTGGGTTCGGCTGACTAGAAACACATCGGTAACCGCCAGACATTGATACTATAAAATGAAGTGATCCTGAATCGAACGTGCCGGTTTTTTCAGTGAATTGTCGTTTCAATGTATCGGTGCGCCTTCCGCGTCGACGTGGCGACTCGCGGATGCGGAATTTCGGAAATTTGACCGGAAACGCGCCGCTCTTTGTTCGACAAGCGCACTTTATTTACTCGATCATGAACTGATGCAAAACGACTTAATTTTTTATGTTCGCCAGATAATAAGCGGGTATTTTTATGGTTTACGTTCTGCCGCCTGTGAAATGAACGATGAAGCCGAATCTGCGGGTCAGGCGAGGCCATTAAAGTGAAAAACTCGGGGGAAAATTATTTTTTGTAATGTGGAAGTTAATGAATTAAATTAAGCGGAAAATGGTGCGTGAGAAAAATTAGCTGAATAAAGTGTGTACTATTTACTTTGTAAAATGGGCCCACGTTGTAAAATCAATTTTTTGTAGGCGTACGAGTGCTTGAGATAACGTTTTGTGTTTTCTAGAAAATTGGGAAGTTAATGTGGTAACAAATTTCAGTTTATCTCAATATTTTTGTAAATCGGACGATTCTTATCAAATATGTAATCCATCTAATTCTGTATCAAGAATTAGTCACTGCATTTTTTTAACTATGGAAATGATGATAGAGTAAGATAGTATAGCAGTCTGAAAGTTATAGAAACATTTTAAAACTTCACTTTGTCAACTGTGTTTATTGTGCTCACAAAGTAGATCCTTTAAAAATGCAATTTATAATACAATGACTTGACACATTCATGTTAATTTAAAAATAAACAGTTTGTTTGTTGAAGTTTAAGTTTGGAATTTAGTTATTAAAATGTATTCAAAAGAATAAAAAATTAATGTTAGAATTGGTATAAAGAAAATCAATAATTTGAGACAAGTCAAAGATTTATTTTTCGTCAATTATCCTGACAGATCAATGCCATCGATCGGTACAGTAATAAATTAAATCTCGTTTATTTAAGAAATGCTGTGCAAAATTTTTACAACGGTTTGCGTTTTGTTTAGAATATGAAAAAGGACAATTCGAAAATTTACTGTAATTTTTCTTTTGAATAAATCGTTCTACTGTTCTAACGTCTTGCCATTACAATTTAATAATACGTAACCTAAAATAAGTTGACGTGAGAGAACGATTGGTTGCATACATTGACTGATTGACTTTATTATTTTTATTTTAAATTGAACATAAGGATATTTACATCGTATTTTCAGTGTTAAAAAAATTTCGGTATATTTCTATAAAATTAACAAACCAATGAAAAGCTCTTAAATGTGCCATCTCAGGCGCAAGTCCCCTAATGAGCAATATAACATTGTTGTTAGAACCTATTCTGTTGTTTAGGATAAATAATCTTGTGAGCACGAACGTCATGAAATTATGTAAATTCGAATAATCATAAAGTAAAGATATATTCGCTTTTACACGCGAGCCAAGAATTTTCCTTCAAGCAATTTATAAAATTTTATTTTGGATAAATACTCCCCGATAAGAGTAAATTTACTTAGAAATCCTCGCCCATTTCATTTTTATTAGCTTATAACATGTATTTTTATGGTGGTGCCCTTTATATTGTATCATCAGATACTGATAAAAAGGGGATCGAACCAAAGTACGGTTTTATCTCTCAAAAAAATTTTGATCGATTGGTTTCCACTGAATTTATTTACCGTTGGCCACAAAACAGTTATTTCTAAAAATTAAGTTGTATGCAACCCAAGATCAAGTTGTCAACAAAGGTTTAATCTCACGTGATCGTCAAATATAGGCAACCAAATTTGCGCGTTGGTACTGATTCCATAAAAAATCTCTAAATGATGTTTAAATACTAATTTTTGTACAAAGCATTTTCCTCGGGTTTTTTTAAAAATTTAAATAACGTGTATTCAGGTCTAAATGGACTTTAAATCGTACATTGGGTATCGTAAAACCGCACGGTTCAACTAACTCTTCCGTCGTTAACGATTATAACTAAAACTTTGAATAAAATCAGAAAAGCTCCAACAAAATTCAAAAACTAAATTAAATTATTATTGATTGCTAAAACAGGAAATAGTAAATTTGAGTTTGTGCTAATTTAGCAAATTTTTTACTTGTAGGCTCGAATAAAATATTCACCAATTCGAAAGGCTTCCATTAGTGAAATTAGTTACAAAACGAAGTCAACTTCAATTAGCCCGCATTTTGATCCAATCGATAACTATCAAGCGTTACAAAAATAAACTTGGGAGATTGTGCAATTGTGAATTTTTTCATCAACCGATAAACCACTTATTCGGCCTTTATCAGTCGATATTGTTTTGGGGCAGGTAATCTAAATTTGACTATCATTTTTGTGTGATATCTATCAATAACGGTTTAGGGGGCTATTTTCGAGCGACCGTCATAACTTAAAAGTTTGTTCCATGTGTATCGCATATAAACGTTAATAATGGCTTCATAAATTTCCTTTTTCTTCTTGGGAAAAACCGCAGCTGCATTATACATAGTTATTCATATGCGACTGATTGCATCATTCTACATGCACAATAATTGTTTGTCGAGAAGCATTAACATGTCGTTAATTAGTGCCGGCCGAGCTGAAACGTGTCACGTAAATCTGCCCTCTCGTTTATCATTATAAAATATGGATTTTTGCTTTCTGGGTGGAATTAAAATCTGAATTTGGGCCGCTTTTCTCGTTGCGAGGAATGTTAGATTGGCTGAGGTGAAGGAGGAATGCGCAAATGAGAGTAGCTGAAATGGCAAGGTTCGTTAGGATGAAAGGAATGGTTGCTTGTTAGGTGTTGATGGAAAAATATTAGTGCAGACGAACGAATTTATGTAGCTTCTTGAGATATTTCTGGAGATTGGGATGTTTTTACTTGACCTTTGCATAATGATTCTAATACAATAATCTCCAAATATAAGCACTTGCAATTATCGAATTATTCTATTGTCTGTTTAACGTGTTATCAAATATTTATCAGTTAATAAATATTTATGACGAGAAAAATTACTTAAAAAGTGAAGTTTTGAATAACAACTACTAATTATAAAATCTTGTGGGGCCATCAGGTGATTGAAACACAGCTGGATACCTTTTTCGTATCCATTCTGTGAGGGTTGTAATTCAGTTTTAAGCAAAAGTGCAATAAAAAATCATAGTCAATACGCCAACCAAAACGTGGAAGTACGAAAAGGTTTTCCTCTCTTTATCATCAATCATTATCATTTCTCTCTGCCACTAGATGCCACTTACTACTCTGTTTGACTGTGTTGTTATTCAAAGCAAGCAGCAACACAAAAACTAGTTTTTACAATGCCACAAATTTAAATCGTACTTATCTTTTCGGATACAAACTAACGACTGTTTTCAGTCATAAATCATTATTTTTACTCTCAACATTCCAATATAATGGAATTTTAAACTAATTACAGCTTTTGAATTTTTTCTTTTTTTACTTTGATTATCTTCGTCTTAATCATACTGATTCCAAAAAGTAAAATTTGACAAAATTTAGAGATATTATTTTTATAAAAAATCAGTTTTTATTGTGTTTCTCGAAAACTAACGCCGACAATTAACATCGAGGGGTGAACCAATAGTCGAAGTAGGTGTTTATTTCACGTCGAAGTAGTAGAAGTATTCTCAAAAGTACACGAAGTATTAAAAAAAGTATTTAAAATAAATAACTAAATTAAAACTTAATGTTGAAGGTGGCCACAAGTGATGCGACACCCTGTATATGCTTTAAACAACGAACATTATTTCTACAAAGGAAATGAGCTTTCCCGTATTACGGCCACATAAAATTTTTATTTTCCCATGGACCATTAATAATGATCCCCTTTAATCCAGAAACATTTTAATGTGAACACCGGTTATGTAAGTAATCGAGTTCGAACTGCGATCATTTCATTTTCGACCTTATTCCGGTGAGTAATTGCGGCCTCGCAGTGTATTTTACGACGGAGGAACTTCCTCCTACATTTGCTCTTTATATAGGTACGACGGGATGATTTATGTCATCAGAACGGCAAAAAAAATTTGACGCGAGAAATTTTGTAATGTTCGTCAGTGAGATCCCTCTTTTCTGGGGCAATTTGTTTAAATTCTTAGGCGGAGTTATTATGATTTATTAAAAATTTATTCAAATTGCTCGTTGAAAGTTTCCACATTCGCCCCTGTCTTAGCGTTTGAAGTCTCCCCCGCTCTGTACTACATCAATTAATTCGCATTCCTCCTGGTGCCGTAAAAGTCATTAAGTGCTTCCGTTATGTTACCATTTAATCAAATAGTTCGAAATTTTAGATTAAACGTTGAAATTAACGGTTGAAGATTTTTCTAGAGAAAGGTGGTATAGAATGGGCGAAAGTATGAAACGGCGGTGGTGGGGTGTTTTCTCGATTTTATTATTAATGCATTTATCAAGTTTCCGTTATAAATTATATGTATGTAAATTACATGCATGCAAATTGCATACTTTTCCCTCAACTTTTAATAGATATTTTGTCCCCGGCGGTTAACACCCTGTACAGTGATTGCCACATTAAATGACGCATCAATATTTTCATCTTAAAAACTGGGAATATTACTAGCACAGGAAATGTGAAATGTGTACGTTGGGCCGCAGTTGGAACGTTTCATTAGATAAATCATCGTTTTATGTTATTACCTGTTGTTTTTTTTTTTTGTTGAGGAATTTAAATCCGTTTTGCATATTATTACGAAAGGCTGCATCGAGAGGTTTCAAGAAACGCTCGCCCGCAATATTTGTATTAAAGAGGTCTCATGAATAAAGCAAACGGCTTAGAGCAGTCTAAGCGCAAATATGCAAGGCACAGTCGTACTTGCTTTTTTGGCGGATTCCCGGAAGTGCTCGTTTAAAAATGAACGATTCGCAGCTGAAAAACTGAAAAGAATAGCATTGTAAATGCGAATCATGTGAATGCAAACATGTGCTCGCTTCTTTGTCACTCAGTTTTGCGGCCGAAGGACATGGATGTTCACAATGGATGAATGACACCTGTTCATCGCAAACTAGATTACAATCGACGCTGGTCATTTGTTGTATTCAATCGATGGACAGCTGAAGAAATGAAATTGAAAACTGTCGCAACTCACAATAAATAATGCATTTATTATTGACGTACATGAATTTACTGCTATTTACCTTTTTTTG
Source organism: Dascillus cervinus (assembly GCA_949768715.1). Classification (NCBI taxonomy): domain Eukaryota; kingdom Metazoa; phylum Arthropoda; class Insecta; order Coleoptera; family Dascillidae; genus Dascillus; species Dascillus cervinus. The sequence continues at coordinate 5,323,024 of OX458317.1, forward strand.
TCAGCGAAATGCGCAGTATTTTTTTACAGGAAACTGTTTTACTTTATTTTAATGAAACGTTGGGAAATGTGACTTTTAATTGAATTCTTAATTGAAGAATATGCAACGTTGGTAATACTGCCATTTCAGGTTTCTAAATGCACGCAGGGGATTTAATTTAAATAGACACCATCTTGCATCTTGCAATCAAAAATTATTCATTGTAATTTTGTAATTTGTAATTGATTTAAAAAATGTTCACTGATATTTTGTATTGTACAATACATACATCACTTCTAATAATGTTATTAATGAAAAGTGGTCTTGGGAACGCAATATGTGTTGCATATCCTAACTCTATAAGAAGTTTTTTCATAAATTTGATTTTAATGTATTACACAATTACAGTGGTACCTCGGACTTAATTCGTCCTTTGACTTCGTTCGTTAACCGAAATGTTCGTAAACCGAAACAATTTTTCCCATTGAAACTAATGAAAATCCAATTAATCCGTTCGCTCGCCCAGAAACATATTGTTTTTTGACTTTTTCTGAATTTATGTGTGGCAAACCAAAACGGTAATTTGCTTGGTCTAATATTGTACGTGCTAACACTAAGCATAATCATGCTTAAAACAAAATTTTCATACATTTTTAAAGTAAAATACACTAAAATCCTTAGGTGTCATTTTTTTAGTGTGTGAAATTTTGAAAATTAAGAAGCAAAGTATTCTTGGCAAGTAAAGGCTACGTTGCGATTGTCCGATTTAATTTAAAAGTTTTCTGGCATGAGATAAAAGCAATTTCTCAGTATGATTGAAATAAATATTCGTGTCGTCGATAAAGTTGAACAAATGAGCGCAAAAACTGCCAACTATTGGCGAGCCCCCGTTGTCGAAAAATCCGGTCCATTAGTGCTTCCTCGAAAGTTGCTAAGCGCCGAGTTCTTGCGTTTCCTGTTTTATTTCACAAGTTTTATTTTCAAACAGAAAACTGTTTAGTTAACCATCCATCAGGGCCCGAGCGGACGTAAGTAACGTATCTGTTTCTAAATCGGTCATATCTCAATTTTTTTAGTGAAAAATGACTGATTGAACCGATGAAACTGAATATTAATTAGCTCTATTCCTTATCGTCCGACGTTTCTACATCAATCCTCATTTCATTCTGAAAATAAATCACACTTAAAACGCAATTTGCATTGACATAACTTTGCCATTAATTATAACAGATTGTCGCTGCAACGTATTTTTCATAATCTTTGTATGCCATTTCCATGACAGGTACAGCGGTCGGCACGTTAAATGAGTCTGATCGCTTCGCGAGCCGCGTATCAAGGGTGTTTGTGGAGTTGTCCACAATCTCCAAATTATTAAACGACCCTTAAAAATTAAATAGACGAGTTAAACGGAAAAATATTGAATACAGGTCTGCGATTTGTGTCATTTAATGAGTCAATCAGTGTACAGATGGATCCATAGAAATTTTATTAAAAAGTATTCCCGGAAAACAAACAAATTCACGTGCAAACATCGTTAATCAAATTAAAAATATCGCATGAGAGCGGACTTGATTTTGTATGAGATCCGGCTTTAATTTATTAATTGCGAGCGCTACACAAAGTAATGATTTAATCTGTTTTAAATAAATAATGGGAGTGACTAATTTTAGAGTGCTTAGCAGCATTAAAATTACATAAAAGCTTTATGTAAATTTCATCAATGGAGAGTTATTAAGTTTTTACTGTTTTATAAGTATGGCTTTATTTATTTCTTCGTGAATAAAATATAAATTGATCAAATCATTAAATAAGCGTCCGGTTTCATGTTTCTATGCATTGTACAACTGCAATTTCTGCACAATGTAACAAAATCCATTATAAAATGGAAAAATTCCGTCTCTTTTGTAATAACAAAAGACTCGTGTTTCCTTATGCAGCACTAACGTCGCGTTTCAAAGGAAATAGAACTGTATAAATTTATATTTTGTGGCTGTCGAACACACATCTCTATTGCCAACTAGTTTTATTAGAAAGAATTAAACGAATGATGCAAACCCAGTTTACAGAAAACTAATCAAGCGCTCGTTCGTTTGGCCACTCGCCGGTGCGGCATTGCGTTCAAATTTCGCACTCATGTTTTCTGCAACTCTCTAGCGTAAATAAATTCAACTAAGCGCCTGACGTCACAAACAGGAAAACACATTTTACGTCGAGAAACTTTAAAGGTTTTGCAAAATCTCCTAAAATGATCCCATTTTCAGATTGTTTGCGCTGTTGTTAATCTTTCAAATCCAATTTTGGCAGATAGCAAATTTGTAACATAGTTTTCTCATAATTTTCCCAATTTTTATTAATACCTGCAAAATGCAACATATTTACAAACTGCCACTTTGACCGGCGACGTACACTGGCATTAAAAATGTCTCTCCTGTCTATGACGTCACAGCGCGACAGTTACCTATATTATCGATATGCGGTAAAACCAATTTGAATTCCCAATGCGTTTTTAAAAAAAATTTAGTCAAATTGTAAATTCTGTATGAAGTCAAAACGTTGGAAATTCCAAGCCTGAAATTAGCAAAAGTTTCTGCGCCAAAAACTGAAGATTGCAAATGTCAGAATGTAAATTGGCCAAGTTTGCAGTTTCAAATTTTGAACTTCTGGAGAACATTTCCGCAACGTTTATTTATTAAAAGGTTTGATAAACTGAGCGTTATATTCAACATGGCACGACGTTTGCAGAGTTAATATTTGGAAAGCGCATTATTAATGCCGTGCCGCTCAAAATTACCAACGAACTAAGTAAAACTGTTTGGCAAGTTGTTACTTCGCCCGAATAAACAAATTTTCAGCCGTTCAATTTGTTAAATCTTGATTATACGAACATTTGCAAAGCGATTCAGAATACATCAAGCGAAAATTCTATATCATCAATGTTGCCAGTCAATCTCATAATTCGAGCCTCAATGGAATTTATTGAATCTGAAAATTACAGTGATTGCCATAAAAGGGTCACAAGTTTTGAGCTTTATTTTTCAATTTCTTTGGGTAGGGGTTTCGTGCTTCCTCGCCCAATAAATTAATCTCGGAAAATTTCCGAGATTAAAAGCCAAGCCGTTTTTCAATTTCTGCCGTTTCAAACATTGAAATGAATACACCGAAATTTGCGGCATTTCAGTGTGCAACGTCGGCGGTTTTTCAGTTTTCCGTTCACAGCGCATATTGGAGATGGCAGAAAATGTAGGTTATAGAGATGAGGCGCACGAACGGATTACCCGAAAAGGTCAGAGTTCACACAAACAAGCGATGCTGTGTTTCGAGGGCAGGTAGAAAGAAATCGGAACTTATTTTCGCCATTCTTCTTTGTTTTCCTGGGCGAATAGAAAACTCATTAATAACGTCTAAAAATAGCAATTGGACGGCGAGTCTTCCATCACCGCGATCTGGTCTTTAGGAGAGAATTTCATTAAATTTTGATAGACCCGAACCGCTGCAGCTATCGGTTCGGTATTGTTTTTATTATCGGGCGTGTTTGTTGTAGGTTCTGGTTATTGACTGGCGACATGATGAAACTGGGGAAGCGCATTTCCCGATCCGTTTCGATTGCTTTCAAAATGGAATGCCCTTAATATGGTCCCCTGAGTGTCTAAATTCAAGATTACGTTAAAACCAAAAACTATTTGCATAAGTAATTCTGAATTTCCAACTACAATAAATATTTAGTAATAGGTGAAATGTTCCAGTTTCAGACGATTGCTTTAATTGGGTGCAAAATCCTGTTGAGAATATTAAAAAAAAACAATTCTAAGTGTTACACAAAATAGTTAGAGCAAAACCGGACAAAGTCACCAACGGAATATAATAACAATGGCTAACTACAATAGCGCATTTTACAACTACAAAAACTTTCTGTTCAAAGTGATACTCGAAAACTATCAAAAAAAGTTAGTTACCCAGACAACTTGAAAAGCTCTCACGAATAATATTAATATTAATGAGTTGCTATGATAATGGAAATGCAACGAGTGAAACGAGTTTCATTTTGATCATGATTCGATATTGTTCATGGCGCGAGTTTTTGAATGAAGAATTTAACAAACAAATCATTAATGTGGAACCGATTTTTTTAAATAAATACAGAATTGCAATCAGTTGTGATTTTTTGTCGATGGTGTAATTCTACATCTGCCAAAAGTTCTGCTTCGCTTTTTTCGGTTTTTTGGGGGTTGTTGTTTCTTCAATTTTGTGATTGATTTCCGAAGTTGATGCCATTCCCCATCTCAATTTATCAATTTTTTTAAAATGTGACATTAATTTATTAGCTACTATAGAAAGTTATAGTAAAACATAATCACCTATTTATTTCTTACTGTAGCAAATAATCACAAAAGAGTGGAGTTTAATGTTGAATTCTCCATACAATGTAATAGATTGTGTTTTTTAATTTCAGAAACGGTTAGAGGACTGTGAAAAATATTTTTTTAAATTTTATGTTAGTAGTAATCAGTACTTAATAAAATATCCTATACAATTTTGACAGAATTACTTAAATGTTATAGAATATTGGAGATAAAGTTTTCCTCATAGGAAGTTTCATTGAAAATATGTAGTCATATTGCTTTCTTGGACAAACCGTTTTGTGCTATATTTTGAAGCTACATTGCCTTAAACTGATAACATAAAGTAACTAAAAATATTTTTTCACAACCTTCTAACCGTTTCTGGAATTAAAAAACGTCACATAGTCGACACATTCTGATATTTCTAAATGGTAATTACATTGGCGATTGCACCATCTAACAATTTTGAATTTTTAAAGTTTTTCCGAAATTTAAATATTACCTTAATGTGATACGCTCAGTTCCGTCAAATTTATATTTCAAATGGGCGTTTTCGGTGTAAAAGTTTAAGCTACGACAAACGTATGCTAAATTCAACAATGTTAAAAGAAGATCGACAATTTTAAGCTTTTTTCGAGAGGTGGACCACTGGTGATACGCGGTACATCTACTTCGAATATTTCCGAAGTATTTTTGTATTTGTAAATATTTCGAGTACTTCGCAAGTACTTCAGTTACTTCCTTAACTACTTCGTTTATTCTTGTTACTTGCAAGTACTTCGTGAAGACTTGAATTACAGTGGAGTGGGGATCACATGAATTCGGCTTATTTTGAATATAAAAAATTAAATGATTCAAAAAACATAGCTTTTATTTTTTTTGTTTTTCAAAAACAGGACGACAGATTTTTTCTTTATTATTATGTATAACATGCCACTTGCGATAATATGTGATATTTTTTTCAAAGATTTTTTGCATTTATACAATATTTGTTTATACAACCTTCAACTACCTCAATTCCTTCAAAAGCTCTCCGAAAAATCCGATATCCGAAAATTAATATGTAATGTCTTTTTGCATAATTACCTTTGTTAAATCCGTAATTTAACAATTTTAAATTGTTTCGGTTAACTCAAAACTTAAAAATTACTCCAACCAACCCCACCATTATCAAAAGCTCTCCAAACAATGGGACAGGCAAAACTAATATTGTAATGTGTTCATTCCGACATGTCTAAATGATAATTACCTTTGTTAAATTCATAAACTAACAATTTTAAGTTATTTAGGTTACATCGAAACATTACCTCAAACAACCCCAACTTCTTCAAACCTCTCCAAACAACTTTGCAACGTTTTCTTGGCGTTCATTCTGACATTTCTTTTAATGATAATTACCTTCATTGCATCCTTAATGTGACAATTTTAAATTCTTCACCCCAAACTTGACATTCGTCCAAATTACCTCCAACAACTATAATTACTAGTTGGTGTGTTAAACTTAATTTTCGTTATGTACTTTTCCATTTCCATAAGTGCATTTTATCTGTTGAAAAATACAAGTATTCCGCGGCTCACACCAATTTTCTTTGTCTTGCATTTTAGTTATTCAGTTTCTACCTATCTCTTGACATAATCGATCCATCGCTGCGCGGGTCGGCTTCGGATCTCATTCCGCTTTCATTGCAATATTTTCTTAACCTACTTTTTATCTAATCAGATTTCGATCACATCGCATAATAATTATTGATGTTTTTATTTTTCACTTCCTCGACTCTCTCATGCCACATGTAATTTACACCTCGTTAATTGCCAACATAATTACCTCGTTAACCTATCTTTGCCTGTTTTCCTCGTTACATGAAACACATTTGCGCAAAATATTAACCAATTACTATAAGCTATGGATGAATTAGGCTCCAAACGTAATTTTCAAGTACCACTTTACACATGGATTTCTTCACTCCGTAAATCACTTTTCTATATTTATTATTATATCTGACAAATGATGGTTCTTCTTGCATTTTGATTGATTCGTTCGGTTTATGAAAATATTTATGTATCTGCTCGATCATGACGTTCTCATAACATTATCGTTGGGTAATCCAACGTAATTTTGCATTTTTGTGTGAGTACTCTCATTCCCCTTCTTCGAGTCGTTTTATCGCCTCGTTTTTTACTACGTGCTCATTTTCTTTAATTTATTGTTTTATGCGGAAAGATCGGTGTAATTTTAATTTTAAATTTTTATTTCAGCAAACGCACAAATATTTATCAGAAATCCGAATTTTTATTAGCGCTGTTTGCCAAACCCGCGTCGAGGCAAGCAATTTAAAAGAAATGCTAATAAGGAACAATCGATTGCTGTTAAACTGTGCGGGTAATAGGATACGCTGGTCTTGCGAATTAATTTTCCGGGTTCCACTTTTTCACTGTCGTTTTGTCGGTCGATCGAAAAAAATTCCGGCTGAAGTGACGTTAATAACAAAACTGCGGCGGAAAGCTTTTAATCGCGCGCTGTTAAATACGAATTTAAATTTCCATGGGATTCTATTAGTGGCGGAACACTTGACCGCCTTGCTAGTTTAATGTGGCCTGATGGAATTCAAACACGGTGTCGCGAAAAATTAAGAGTTATGTAGTAACCGTTCACTTCGAACCTTTCCCAGTTGTGCGAAGATTGTCAACAGTAGTATTAAATCTTCAACAAAGATTGATTGCAAAATATAGGCAGCCAAACTTACCCGTTGGTACTGATTCCATAAAAATCTAGTTATACGTTATTTGCGATTCCAGCTTATGGGAAGGCGGATGAGTATAGTGTCCTGTGAGTGCATACGCGGTAACATTATAAAATGCCTCATTCGAAACCAAACAATAGGAAATGTTGCGTTTCTAATTGCTTTTCTAAAGCCGACAGGGAGACACAATTAAATTTTCACCGTTTTCCTCCCTCAAACTTGAATAATGTTAACATAATAAACACATTTGGGAATAAAGAAATTTAGACCAAAAGCATTGGAAAGAGCCATTAACATGTGAATCCTATAGTTCCAAAACGTGTCTTTTCCACTTTCTTTAGTTCTTCAGTATTAACGAAAAACTGATTTCCGTATTTCTCGATATTATAATGAAGTAATTTTGCATTATATGGAAAGATTTTGAATTACTGATGTCAAATACAAAGATTGGTTGCAATATCCTGATTAAATTAATTAACTTTTTCACTTTTAAAAATGGTATTAGGAGAAGACAGGTTTTAGAACAACATTGCTAGATAAGGCATAACTTGGAAAAACACAGAAAACTGTAAAAACTCTTTGTTTTGCGAAAAATGGTATTGTATTTTTTTAAACTTCTAAAACTAAAATAAGACAAGAAAATGCTGATCAATTAGTATCAAAAAGGTTAAAAAAATAGGTTAAAAGAAGAAATTAAATTATGCTTAATGTACGAATGCTTTGTTCTTAAATGAATTGTTCAACAACTGGTTCAGTTTCGCAATAATTTTCATCAGGTTCTTCTGGTTCTTCATGAACCAAGTTTTGATTGGGAATAATATTATTGTAATACTCCAACTGAGTATTTTCTCTCAAGCACTGCCAAAATGCTTTACGAAAAGTTGTTGCACATCCCTAAATTTTGTATTTTTGGGTTTGTTAGTTCCTTTTGCAATAATTTCTGGTTCCATTTCGTAAAGTTTGTGCCCCTTCTTGAATAGTCCTGTGAAGTTACCTACATCTGCTCTGTAGCTGTTTTCACCGCGAATAATATAATAATGCTAACTCCCAGGTAATAACGGTACTCTTTTAACTGCGGACTTCCAGTTTAACGAAAGGTTCAATTTTAGATTGGATTGTATTCGATACATTTTTAATAGTAATTCCACTTTTAGATTTTTCTACAGCTGTGCTATTAAGTGTAGCCACACCATTATTCACTGTTTTAGCTTTACTATCAACAGGTCTTCATCTCCTAACTTTATTACAGTATCGTGGTCTTCAAAAAGGGAATAATATTCTTTTGGATTAATCATTCCATTTTCCATTTTCATTTTTCTTCACTACTTCTCAATCCTACCAAAAACCCTGTCTGACGGATAAAATGAATGACCGGTTACAGGAAAATAAAATACCAGCTGTTGAACCTGTGGTGGTGCAAGACAAAGTAACCATTTAGATGCCATCCCAACAAAAATTGAATTTTTGTTCTGGCCTGCACAGGTCCAATTTCCATGGTTCTTAGTTGGTAAAAAACAGCACTGGGAATCTCATTGGAACCCTGTCTTTGTAAACCAGTGTAATTACACAGCTTAAAAGTAAACAAACTTGACGGCCATATATTGGGGGACAATATTAACTTGCATGCCGAATAACACTGAAATGTATTGGGATGAAGTAGGAAAAGTTTTTATTGAATTTTTTGTTTGTTTCAGTTCAGAATGAGAACTGCGAGTGGCGACAAAGGAGGCGGCGGATGAAGGCGTGACGAGATCGTCGACCCTGTCAAAACCGTATTTTTCGACGAACCGCTGCCCATGGTGGGCGACCGAGACGGCGATGAGTTGGGTACTCGGTGGGAGAGTCCGGCGGCGGATACGGTCAGCATCAAGGAGGTACGGTATCCTCCATTTCCACAGACATCTCCGCCGCCGGCTCCGCCACCGTTGCCGCCGTTGCCTCTCCAACAACAGAAGAGGCCTTACTCGCGTTCTCTGTCTTCATTACCACCTGAGCCTTTCATGATCATGCGATCCAAAGCACTTAACCGTCGTGTTTGCATCAACGTGGGAGGGGTCAAACACGAAGTGCTTTGGAGAACATTGGACCGGTTACCTCATACTCGTCTTGGTCGGTTACGGGACTGCAATACTCACGAAGCCATCATCGAAATATGCGATGACTATTCCTTGGTTGACAACGAGTACTTCTTCGATCGACATCCTAAATCTTTTAGCTCCATACTTAACTTTTACCGAACCGGAAAGCTCCACCTGGTCGATGAGATGTGCGTGCTAGCATTCAGTGACGATTTAGAATATTGGGGAGTGGATGAGTTGTATCTGGAGTCTTGCTGCCAACACAAGTACCATCAGCGCAAGGAGCACGTCCACGAGGAGATGCGGAAGGAGGCCGAATCCTTGAGGCAACGAGATGAGGAAGAATTCGGCGATGGGAAATGTTCTCAGTACCAAAAATGTCTATGGGACATGCTCGAAAAACCGACTACATCAATTGCCGCAAGGGTGAGTTTGAGGAGCTTCAAAATTACGCTAACTCTGCGTCTGCTTCTTGAATGGGTTCATCCGGCAAATAACTCCGTCGACGCTATTTTATGGCGCCGGTACAATATAAACTTACCACGCGGAAATCCTTTATTGACTGTTCATTGTAAATCAATGCCGCTACATGCTGAAGACTTATAATCGAATAATTTCCAGGAAATAAATCTTGGAGTACTTGTTCAAGTTTTCTTCAAGAGGAAATTAAATTAACGCGAGGAGTTGCTTTTTTCTGATTTTAACTTCTACACAAAAAAAAATTAGCTACTACTTCTGATGTTTTTTCGGGGTTGGCACAAAATTAAGATAGTTATGTAGTTAATAAAGCTGCGATGTACCTTTCTAATCTTTGTCAAATCAATGTAATAATTAGGGCGAGACCTCCCTGTCAAACTTTGAATTTGTGTGGCGGCGCACACACGGGAAGGGCATTATTATAATGGGATTTTAAGTGGCCTTTAAACTTGAGCGCGGATGAACATTACACAGCCGAAATTCGCCCTTGAAGTGTTCAAACTTTTATCCCTTGCAAGAAAAAATAAAGGGAAGTAGGTTATCACGCCTTCGAATGGGTTATCCCCTTATTTAATAAATTTCATTACTGCTGCACGAATGTATCGACTTTTTAGAGACGGTGTGGTTGGAACACACGCCAAGTAACCGGCGTTTATGATTACTATTTTTAAAAAAATAAAAGCGAAATTTATGGGCGATTAAATTTAAATTTTGGCTCAAAAATCCTTGCGCATTTTTTAATACTGTTCTTCAGCAATTTTTTAATGTTAAATAGCCTAATTGTGCTACTTTTTATTTATGAATTCCAATTTGGGCATAATGAAAATTTGGCTGTTGTTCTGCAATAAAATTAAAATAATTTCGCTACTGGAATTTACCGAACACTTATAACAGGTCTCAAGTGATTGTTAATGGAAATGTTAATGAGAACTGCTGCTTCATCTTTCACATTCTGCAGACATTCCTCCAAACACTTGCACCTTTTTAGGATGCTGAAACACCTTTTTAATAAACAATAATCATCAAAATATAAAACCTTAAAATCAGCCTTCAGACATTAATTACTTCAGGAGATAGTAACTACAAAATAATGATAGACACATACGTCATCAGCAGGCGTGTTCTAATCGACGCGACGCACACAGAATATTTCAGTGAACGCCAAACAACTAAGTAGACTTATACGATGATAGAGGATGGTGGGACAAAATGATAAATAATACATAATTATCGATTAGTTTTTGTGGGTTCAATTTTAGACACCTGATAGTTATCAAGCAGGTTTTAGTAGCGCTAATTTAACAAAAACAAAAAATCGACCAGGGTTGACACGTAAAGAACTTGTTCATTGCGAAATCTACAAATTATCACAAACAGTAATCGGCGGGTAACAAGTTTAATCCCAATTTTTGCACGACTTTTTCCAGTAACGTGATTAATGTTTCCCGTATCAATGTGCCCATTTAAGTTTAACTCGAACAAGAATCTCCACTAAACGCACATCTAATAATATAAATTTTGCAATGAGAACGATATAGGCCCAGAAATGTAATAACAACTTGCACTTTTACTTAAATGTTCCATGTTGAACTAAAATAGCTTTGCATGTTCATCTGACCCAAGTATGTGCCCAGTGTAAATAACACATGAAACGTAACTAATTAATTATTTAAAGAATCAATAAGCGAACGCATGCTTTCGATTGGAAGAGTGTACTTACTTTACCCTTAAGTAAAGAACACTTGTATGTACAGTGGCTCTTAAATGTGCTGCAAATTTGGCATAAAACATGTGGTGCTTTTGTGTGAAAAGAGGAGTTCCATGCTTGAGTCGCGCGAATTCAAGCCTCGAATTCGTTTTTTTTTATTGCAAGTTTACTGTTTTAGATGTTGACTCCGAGGTGGGAAGATGGAGAGAACTCAGTGTTTGCTGTGTATTGGCTTTTATTTTTGATAGGGATAGGCAATCGCCATGACCGGGCTACGCTTGAATCAAACCTCGAAGTGCAAAGCTTTTCACGGTTGGTCTCTACAAATCGCTTGGATAATGTTCAACTTAATATCAATCAATCTTCGCAAACAGATCTCAAACAAATCTCAAAATATTTTTTTTCGATCGGTTTTACATTAATCACTAGCAAGTCAAACGGTGGTTTTCGGAGGCTACAGAGATAACTCAATGGAATTAACAAACGATCGTGACCTTGTGGCTGATTTATGGATTCTCGTTCAACTAAATTTCGAAGGAATTACATCCATTGATTCTTGGAGCGCACGTGAACAATAAGTTTACTATCAAAACATGCGCGGTTGTGCTATCGATTTCGGGTTTATTACGCCTAAATAAATTAAAATCACAATAATACTTTATTAAAAAAGGTGTTACTGTTATACAGAGTCTTCAACGACGGTTGAATCCCACGTGATCCCAAAATATAAGCAACCAAAGTTGCGCATCGGTACTGATTCCATAAAAAGATCTCTAACTTACGTTTAATAAATACTTTTCATAATATTTACTGTTACGATCCAGATTCCAATTTTGATGGAATGCATGCGGGTTTTCAGTAGTCTGTGTATGATAATTTTGGTCTGATAAATGAAACCAAGATCGAGTAATTCGTTATTCTTTACGTTTTTATTGAACCACCGACACACTCTTTGTAAATTGATCAATTTGATGCAATAACTGAATAACAATAACTTTATATCATGTTCCAACAGAAAGACTAGTTTGTTGGGATAACCGTGCTTTGGACTCTGGGCTACCTGTTCTTAATTATTTGCCACTACAGTTTTTCTTTAATGTGCCAACTGACTTTCATTTATTAATATATTGATACTTAACATTTTTAAAATTATTTGAACTTACTGAATATTGAGTTGCAGTATGTGTTGCCTATTCTGAAAGAGGAAGGCGTTCGCTTTTATATTAAATCTTTTCTGCAACAAAAATTGTTGATATATGAAAGTATTTAATTTTAATTCAAGTAATTTCTGACGTGCATTGTAACATTTAACAACTGAGGGCAAAAAAATAACGGCGCGTAACCGACAGAATAAAATATAGGAATTCCCTCGTCGCAACGAAAAAAATGACCGTAACATTTTCCAGCAATTTATCTGCAAATTACCATGCTAATTTCGTTCATGGTTTCCGCCGAGCTCTCATAAATTCTGTACGACCAGCAGTAAACAAAAAAACTAAAATATGGCCCAGATCTGTTTTGCTGTTTGTTCAATATGTATCACTAATATCGCAACGTTGACTTGCAAACAAAGCCGCATTATACAGAGCTATTGTAGAGACTAATTATGACTGGCGGAGGGGTTGTATACATATTGCTTTACTTCTTAGCTTGTAGATTCTACTAACTTTCAGAGGAGCTCTTTGTAAAAAAATGTTTTATCTAACCGTCACTAACACACCTGGATTATTTCTGGGCACGATTTCTGCTAATTTTACCGTCTTTTATTTTATTATTCAGGGATTAGTTTTTTTTTTACAAAGAGAATTTGTTGTAGCTTGTCGACACGCTTACTTTGCATTTTTGGTGTCGTCTGTACTTCACTCCATACATGTTTTCATTTTAGACGCAATTTTTAACCGATTTTGTTTATTTTGTTTATATCGTTCCCATTTATTATTTAAGTTAATTTATGTTGGTAACGGACAAATCTGCACACGAGTCGTGACTTAATTGCTGCCTTCCAGGTGATCGCCATCGTTTCCATCCTGTTCATAGTGCTATCTACCATCGCTCTCACTCTCAACACCATTCCTAGCATGCAGGTGAAAGACGAGGGCAACAACATCCAGGATAATCCCCAACTTGCCATGGTAGAGGCCGTTTGCATCACATGGTTCTCGCTCGAGTACATATTGCGATTCAGCGCTTCTCCCAACAAGTGGAAATTTTTCAAGGGTGGCCTCAATATTATCGATTTACTAGCCATATTGCCTTATTTTGTATCGCTGTTTCTTTTGGAGACTAACAAAAACGCGACCGATCAATTCCAAGACGTGCGCCGCGTCGTGCAGGTCTTCCGCATCATGCGGATCCTGCGGATCCTCAAGCTGGCGCGGCACTCGACGGGTTTGCAGTCTTTGGGGTTTACTTTGCGAAATTCCTACAAGGAACTAGGCTTGCTTATGCTCTTTCTCGCCATGGGTGTACTCATCTTTTCGAGTCTGGCCTACTTTGCTGAAAAAGAGGAGCCCGGCACTAAGTTCGTGAGCATTCCGGAGACCTTCTGGTGGGCCGGCATCACCATGACCACTGTCGGTTACGGTGACATTTACCCCACCACCCCGCTCGGGAAGGTGATAGGGAGCGTCTGTTGCATTTGCGGTGTCTTGGTGATTGCGTTGCCTATTCCTATTATTGTTAACAATTTTGCCGAATTTTACAAAAACCAAATGAGAAGAGAAAAGGCGCTCAAGCGGCGCGAAGCCCTGGACCGTGCCAAACGGGAGGGAAGCATCGTGTCCTTTCACCACATCAACCTGCGAGACGCGTTCGCGAAGAGCATGGATCTGATTGACGTCATCGTCGATACAGGTATAACGGCCCTGCTTGCATGTCCCTTGATAATCGAATTCAAATTGTGTTAGTCAGCACAAACATTTATTCAATTCTGTAAATTTTTTCGAACCTTGTCCGGGTGTGGTAGCTTATGGTAAAGACCGAGGATACCCGGATGAAGGTTAATTGTGAGCATGAAACTGTCTAACACTTTTTATCCGTATGACTGCCTATCTGAAAAGCTTTCACATTGTGCGATTTGTGCCACGTGGTCTGAGTTTAAAGACGATGTCTTCTTTCCCAGGTGACAAGTGCGCCCTAATTGGTGGAAACGAAGACAATCGCCGAAACTCCTTAAACATTTGTCCTTAATCCGCATCTCCTCTTCATAACGCATGCGACCCATCTGTTTGTAGGCTGCACCGTTGGAATGTTTTGTTGCAAATTGCATTGTTAATGCCCGAGCTTTACCCCAAGTCACAGACCTGCACTTTGCATAAAATGTGTCACATCACATGGACGTTAATTTAATACGTGTGCCTCCGGACGGTGTCAACTAGAACTTGACACGGTCCCGGAACGATTCCGCCGTTAAGTTTATGCAGCGTATCCTCACCAGGCCACAACTTGCCTCATGTTGATGGCAACAGTGTGGGAGGAGAATCCGCGAGCGGCCGCACCCCCGCGCAAATCGGAACACCTTACTTCCGTAACTACGATATTTTCTCTAACCGGCACAAACGTAGCAATTCTTCCCAAACTCCTTGTCTTCCACCGAGCGAAGGTCCACCATTGCTCTCCTCACCAGCTCCTCAGCGACGGTTGCTGGAATTAACTTCGGCCGAGCAAAATTCCGCTTTGGCTCCGCTGGCCCAGGAGGAAACTCATCTTTTGGCAGGCACTCCCAGAGGATACGTTTCGCCCGGGGTAAGTCTGCTTCGACTCTTCTTTACTAATCTTCTAACTTGACATCCTCCAATTAATTACTCTCATGCACGTTTTGGTTTTACTAATTTTACAAAATGCTGAAATAAATTGTCTTCGGACCTATTTATTACAAGTTGATTTATGAATAAAGAAAGAACTTCCGCACACATATCACCTAAAATAAATGGGTTTCATCTAAAAGACGCTGAAACAGAAAATGGAGCACTCGCTGGCTTCACCACGTAAAGAATTCATAAACAATCTCAGTCCACGCTAAAGCCCATACACAATTTATGAGCTCCTGCCTTAAACACCCACTCTTGGACCTTACAACAATTTGTTTCAACATAAAGCAGCGACATAAAATTTGGTTGGAGCTATGGATATCGATTTCAGCTCACCACATTTTTATCAATCAATGTTTTATGTACGATTGGTGTGCATTATTCGGTATTTAGTGAAGTTTGAGCCGTTGTTTTGTAGATCTGTTTGATTTTCCTCTTTGTGTTGCTTGTATCACAATAATAAATTGCGCGAGATTAAATTGAATTCGCACCGCGTTCAGAAACTTATCCCAGAATATTCAGGAAAGCTACAATTTCGATTGCCGCTCAATCACTAAATTTCCGTTCAAGCCTTACCCTAATTACGCCTTTTTTATTCCTAAATCCCTAAAAGCTCATCTGTAAAATTGTAAAATACACCATGATTCACGTAACTTTCCGAGGCATACGCCTAATGCACGCAACCCAATATTCAAAAATCACAACATGCTATGACACAAAAAATATATGTTTATGTTTTGTATGTTTTTTGAAACTCCTGACAGAAATAAGTGTCAAACTGACAATTTAAATTGGCAAAATGTATTCAAACGATGAACGAGTGGATATCATAAATGCATTGTTGCAGTCAGAATATACAGACATCGTTACCCTGAGCGTAGACAACCTAACCATGGTAGAAGATCACAAGGAGGATTTATTAAGATTGTGATGAGACAAAATTTTCGAGTAATGGGGCAATTAATCGTCACAACTGCCATTTTGCCACTTTTGTATTTATTTTTAATTATTTAAAACAGTTTCAATACATTTTGCAAATTTAAATTGTCAGTTTGACAATTATTTCTGTCAGGAGTTTTTAAAAATATGAAATTTAAATATACGTTTTTTGTATCTATGATTATGATTTTTGAATGCCTCGGAAAGTTAAGTGAATCACGGTGTATAAACAGAAATAAGCCAAACAGTTTTAGACAACCCAACGTACGTCCCTATATGATGATACATTTGAAAATTCCATTCTAATGATGATGGGTTGTCTAAGACTGGAAATGTTAAATTTGATAATATGATTTCTCTTTACAAAAATTTTTATACAGTGATAGTTGAGTTTGTTCTAATCTGTCTTGTAGGCTGACAGCAAAAAGTCTGATCCCGCCAAGAAGGTGGAAAAATTCGATGAGATTCCTAATGAATTCGAATGTTGCTTTTGCACTACAAAGGTAGTATTACCTTCTTTAATCATTAAAAGTATCGCTTCAGATCTCATAATTCGCTTGTAGAATTTTGTGCTATTCGTTGGCTGAAGTAGTGTTGAAGAGATAATCGTTTTTTTGACTTAATCGAAAGAAATTTCGCATGGCCTTGCTTTTCACTTGTATGTTGCGCGACGTAACGTAATGCGAAACTCGTCGACAAATAAATCCTTGCAGGAAGCTGCAAAAGCTAATATTTGAGTGTAAATTTTATGGAGCGTTGTAAACACAACGGAAGGAAAAACTGACAAATTGTTTTGGTAATTGAATTTGGCGATGTTGTCAAAACAATTCAGACATTGATCAAGCAAACTGTCGACGTATCCCACAAAAATGTTAATAATTACAACGTCGATTTTTGGTGGATGGTACCAGAATGTGAATTAATTTCAAGGCAAAAATTCTAGGTATAATAATTCATTCCTAGTCCGATCGCACAAGAAATCTACTGTTGTGTGTAATCCTATGTTGGAGTTTACAACTAAACATGCAACGGTATTTTCAACGTTGCCAACACTAGGAAAATTTCCCTATTTTAAGAAAATTTGAGCTTTTTATTCTTTGGTTTCTATTTATTACATTTTTTTGTATTAGGCAAAAGTTGGGCACCAAATATACAACAAAGTCGATTTTTAAGTTGTTTGATTGGCTAAGTAAATTCACAAAAGCCGCGGCTACTACATTTGCAATTTTAAAAATTGAATTTAAATCTGGAGAAATCTAGGGAAATTTATGGTCGCAGGCAGAGAAATTATTAAGCTTAATGTTGGCAGCGTTGGGTATTTTGCTTCATTACATTGACGTGCTTTTTAAAACTTTTTTGAAACTGTCCGGACAGAACTTTTTGTGACCTGAGAAGGAAATTGCTTTTCGAGTAGATATTCTTCGTTCGTACACTTAATTACGCGCAAAAATCGATTATCGAACTTGTTTGGAAAGGACGAAAGACGGTTTGATATAATGTCAGATCGTAATTTGAGTATTTTCGTTCTCGGTTTCGAAAGCACATAACGCAAAATAAATATTTGCGGTTATTTTTCCATTCTGCGTTCGTCTGTTACTGGAATTATCCGCAAAACAACTTATGTACATTGAAAACCAATACCGTTAGTTGTTTACTGAATATCTCAAAATAGCATATTATTGAAATTGAGCTTAGATGGAATCGCGTACTTTGAATTCAAAAACGAAATATTTCTTCATTTATAAAACTAAACAAACCTAAATTTAACAAATAGGGTAGAGACACCACTTTTAGCCACAAACCACTATTATACAATATACGCCAAGTAACTGTTTTTACTGGCCAATGGTGCTAACACGCTCGCCTCACGACTCGCCAGTTATTTCTACCATTTACCAGAAAAAAATAGTTTTACCTGGCTAATAATTTAAAGTAGGGGAGACTGAGGTTAGTTGATACATTTTTCACTTGTGAATTATTTTATTTTTTTGTATAGCAGTTGGAGACTCAGAAATTACCGTTAGTTAAAGAGTGAACCTTCTAGTACAAGAATGTATATTTAAAAATTAACAATTAACACGGCCTGTGATAGGAAAAAAATAGTTGTTAACTCATTGTTTGCGGGACTGGTGGTATAACGCGGGAAACGTAGGGATACGAGTTAATATACTTGTGTATATTTATTATAAGGTTTTAATAACTATCCTCACCACAATATATGAGATATGAAGGCTTTATTTGTACTAAATAAAGAGTAGTCCGTCTTTTAGGGTCAGTCGTTTCCGTGCTATCAAGCATATATTTGGTTTTATAGGCTCTAGATCAACTTAACCTCAGTATCCCCTACTATACGGCTATTCTTATTGTTAGTTTTTGTTAATTTTTTAAATTACAAATTTGCTAAAAGTGGCTAAAAGTGGTGTCTCTACCCTACCTTACCAAATTACAAAGTGGGCATAAATAGCTCAAGTGAGCTATGAAATTTGAGAACTTGTTCATTTGCCACCTCTCATAAATTAATTGATTTTTGAGGTTGTGAAACCAACTTAGAATACAGCTGAGAATTGTCAAAATGACGTTTCTTAAACTTTGTTTCGTGATGCAGAAGACCCAAATTCGTTTACGTCCGCTCTGTACTTTAAGTTAGTTTCTGATAATTAACTTAATATTTTTTTAAATAAATTTTACCTTGTAAAAAAGAAATTTTAAAAAAATTTAAAAAAAATAAAAAATAAAAAAACAAGGTAAAATTAATTTAAAAAAAAAAGTTTCTGATAGTTTCAAACAAACCAAAGAAAAAAATAATTATTACTTTAACTTCTGGAAATTAATTTGAATATCTTCAATTTGAAAGAAAAGATTCAATTGTCCTGAAATATGACTAAAAGTACATGATCCTCTTGTAAATGGCCTGAAAATTTTTCTTTTCGTGGAAATGATGAAGATTAACATTAGATAAGCCCTTCATCGCAAAGGAACTTTGGGAAATGTGAAATTATTTTTCGTTGAGATTTAGAAAATTCGGCTTGTAGTCGATCAGCTTGCATGCAGTACCGTTGGAGCACTTAAACGATCATTGCTTTATGGCACCTGCATGCCCTCTGAATGTCCAGTACTCATTGTAACGACGAAGGTACTTTATGTGGAAGGTACTTGCGGCCCAATTCATACTAAAACAATAACAAGACTCACAATGAATACACACGATTTTATGATTTCTCTAATGCTTTCCGTTGAGTTCTGTCTGATGTTATTTTTTTTATGTGTTTTGTTTAATTCGTGCCTACACATCCACTATTTTTGTGTTGAAAATTGCTAGCCCATGTTTACGCTGTTGGGCTGCAGAAACTGCAAAATTAAGAAGGAATTGAGCCTGGTGCTGCGTTACAGGAATGTAAAGAAGGAAGATGTCGCGAAGAATGCATTCCACTTCGTACCAAAAGTGTGTAGTGACGTTTCCGTAGCCATTCCTACTTTCATACGTAAAACATCAGGTGAGTGCCGAGTAAAAGGGTGGCCCTTTATGAACTGTCATTGTCCAAAATAGGAGCTACTACATTTTAACTGAAAACGCTTATTTTCGAGCCGCGGTTCTTGTCTTCTGTTGGTTGTTTCTTATTTCCTATTATTTATTTTTCACACAAGCAAACACTCTAATTGCAATTTTTTATAATTTAGAGTGGAAAGGAAATTTGTCATGAATCGAAGGTTTGTAATATGTAAATTTAATCTTTGCACGGCAAGCCTAGTTGAAACGTCACCAATCTGCACGCACTTACATAACTTAATATTTCGGTGTAGTGCCGACTACACAATGCACGTCTAGTGTAGTACCTCCATTGAAAATCTTCGCGGTACCGGTTCACACGGAATTTTCATTATCCCCGCAACTGTGTGTTTTCAATTTAAAAAAATGCGCTGGACAGATATTAGTTACATTAAGGGTGTATCCTATCGTAAAGTTCGGTCTAATAAAAAGGTACATTCCTTAGAGACACATTTTTGATTGTACACAATATACTTTAATGAATAATATACAGAGTTGGGATAAAGTATGGAACCAAGCAAATATCTTGAAAACCAACGAGACAATATTGACGAAACTTAAACCGGAAATACAGTGACAACAAAAAAGCATTCATCAGATGCGCTATGAGTCACCTGCAAAGTTTCATCAATATCATCTCGTCCGTTTTCAAGATATTTGCTTGGTTCCAAACTTTATCTCAACTCTGTGTTTTCATACAATGTTGTTTCATAGTCACGAAATTAACTTATGAATTTTTTTTTATGCATTTGTAAATTTCATAAATTTCGTAGTTATGAAACAACTTATTTGCTTGAAAATATTTTACCACATTCTGTGTATTTTCACCTGAAAAAATCATAATTGATTTCCGCTAGTAATAACAACAAAAATGAGCTTCTGAGAAAGGTTCAGAATTTTCTGCTCGATAAACAACAGAAAATATTTTTTTATTAATATCACTTTTACGGGGAGCTAACGATAGAACATACCCTTAAACCTGTCCTGCACTCGCACAAATCGCATCGCTCTTACAAACCGATATATCCTGCAGGGTTTCAAAGAATTCGTAGATGCAGAAAATCTTATGCCGCTGCCGACAAGTGATTTCCGCAATCCCGTCTGCTTAGAAATGAAAATGCTGAAAAACGGTATGAGCAATGTCTTGAATATATTCGAGGATTTGGAGAACGTCAAGTCGTCGAACGAAGCTCAGCACAACAACGGAGATCTGGTTAGCTTGGATAGTTCCGAGACTTTTGCCAGTTGCAACACTCATACGTTCCATTCGAGGGGAGATCTGACTTCTGATGTCGCCGATCCCTCGTGCGCAATCGACAGTAATTTGTATGTTAATCCTTTGGATAAAAGTGGCGACAACAGTCCGGTTACTTCCGGACCTGGTAGGGCGGCCGTCGTCAAAAAATCGGCTTCCGGCGACACCGCTCTGAGGAGCTTGACCACGTCCCCCATGGAGGAGAATTATTATGGGTTCGGGAGCATCGACAGGGGCAGCAGAGTTAGTCTTAACGATTCGCCGATGCCAAAGCACAGGAAAACTCGATTTCAACAGGTAATTAGCCTTTTTACTATTAGGGAAGGGGACAGCCAGCAACCATCATGCAAAAGGATTGCACGCACAATGGCTCGATTGTTGCCTTCTCATTATATCACATCAAACTTTAAAGTAGACTTATAATTTTGGTAGCGATTTGTTCGTGGCGTGGCCCAGGAAATACAGTATGTGCAGCGTTCAGCTATCTGCATTTGTAGGAATCAGTATTATAATAATTATGAAGAGTATATATTTGATGGGGCTAGGTGAAACCGATTGTTGGAACGAGTGGTTAATAGAAAGTAAAATCAAAAGTCATTAATATTCTCATAATGAAATTATATTTTAAAATTCTTCATAGGAAAGGTTTTGCTGATGTTCTTTTAATCGATTTTGTATCATAATTCGTTTTAAATAATGGTTTGTAGTCTTTACCGATCGTTGCCCCGTTTCAGTGGGTGCAAAACAGTGAAGCCAATCAGTTTTACATAAAGCAACACGAGTTGAACTTTTCTTAGCACATAATGAACCGATTTTTTAAAGTGAGTACTAATCTTATTCAGTAAACTTTTAATTAAATAATGAAATGAGCAACGCTGAGTAACAGATATTTATGGCCACTTTGTATTTTGAAAGCTTATTTTTACAATATGATCAACATTAACTGATTGAGTTGGCAATACAAAATTTGAAAAACTTCAATCTGAACATAGTTCTGGTTGTTTTGTTAACATTTGGTTGGCATTGTTGACAGCTGATGGAAAGTTCAAATTTCTTTTTTGAAGCGGAGTTCTTGATGAAAATTACGGTCTGTCGAAACAAATTGTTTACTAAAGTGATTATTTGGCCAAGCAAATCATCAGATTTTGTAAACGACGCCGGACATTTAAATTCCAAAGACTTTCCTTTCCTAATTGTTGATATTTTTTAGATATGGTGTGTTTTTTAATTCCAGAAACGGTTAGAAGGCTGTGAAAAAATATTTTTTTACTTAATGTTGGTAGTACTTAATACCATAACCTACACAAATTTGACAGAATCACTTAAATGTTACAGAATATTGAAGATATAAAGTTTTCCTCATCGGAAGTTTCTTTGAAAATAGTCATATTGTTTCTTTCGAAAGATGTATAATGCCATTACTATCAACATAACGTAAAAAAACGTATTTTTTCACAGCCTTCCAACCGCTTCTGGAATTAGAAAACACACTGTAGTTGGTAGGGTTTACATAACCTAATCTTTCGCGACTTGTCAAATTAGTCTTCACTTCTGCTTTGTCGACAATTTATCCAACCGAGACACAAAAAGTTCCCTTCATTTTATTGCCAATTCAATCAGTTTTTGCCGATCACTCTGTATTATATTACTATTATTATATTAAACAATAAACATAGTCCATAAAAAGACTAAATGGAAACAGCAAATTTAATTAAATAATCATCATCATTATACAGGGTCTTTAATTTACAAACAAACGCCTTGTAGGACCAGATAGGTACGACCAACATTAAAGGCCAATGTAACCTCAGTGGTGACTTGTGTAATATCACTTATATTTTTTAAATCGAATAATATTAGTGTTCTTTAGGATGCAAGATGTGTTGCCAATTCTGAAACGGTCATTTTTAATTTAAATAAATACCTGTTAAATGGATTGAAATTTAATTTTTATGTGTTTAATAATTAAACACTTAAAACGTCTAAAAGTGGTTATTGTTTTTCTTCATTCTATAAATAAAGATTACTGTAATCGATTGAGTCATTAAGAAAACAACACGGTAATAAAGAAATAATATTTTTAAAGTAATTTAGAATAAATCGATCACGTTTTACATACCACACAACCTTGAACAGATTATCGAAGATAATACGAACGTTTTACGAATAAATTTAAAAGTCTCTCAACCGCCATCATTTAACCAATTAAGTTAGAGCTTGTAAATTTTCCTACGTGCAATAAAGTTGCCAAGCAGTAACCTATCACCACTTTCAGCAAATTTAAATCTAAGTCACGTCTCGCGAGCTGCGATTAGATTGCGAAGGGACTTTGCGAAAACTTCCGTTCGAAAAACCAAAAACGTTCATTCCCAGATCTAAGATAATCTCTTGGATGATTTCAGACCACTCGTCCAAAAACCAGATTTGGGAACCCGGTGGAGGGGCAGTCGCAGGAAAGTCTCGAGAGCAAACGTTCGTTCAAGAAGTCTTCGTTGATACCAACCAGAAGCCTGGCGTCGGCTACGCGCATCATCAATCAGCATTTGTTCGGACTGCAGAGCTTCACAGGTTCCAGATCAGGTTAATGCTTGGTTGGTTATCAGGCCGAAGTTAACAATTCTCTTGCAGGCAAAAACAGCGGCAGCAAATCGTCGCTTTCGATGGACTCCATGGACAGTCGGACCAGTCCACAGTTGGAGCACCACCGGCGCTCGAAGTCGATTTTGAAGAAATCGGAAGGGAGCAACTTGCGCAATGGAGATCCGGAAAGCGAACGTTTAATTTCCGATGTATCGGGGACTGAGATCGGCTCGGGCAGTGAGTATTCTCCGAATAGGCACCTTTCATCTCCACCGGTGCGGAATCGCAGTTTCAACCACAAGAGACCCCTGGCGCGATCCTTGCCCCTCAATCAGCAAGATATGGATAAGAGCAGAACGCTGTTTTTGCTAGACGACGTGATAGTTAAGGATAAACAGTCGTTTAATGATTCTGTGATGGATTACAAAGTTAAGGAGTGCAGTGACAGTGTGCGTGATGTGCCGCTCTACATTTGTCCACCGCCGCCACCGATGGAAGACCGCTCGCCCACTGAAGAAACAAGACTGTTGCTACAGACCACTGCAATCCCGACGCTAACGCGACAGTCCAATTGCATTTCCAAAGGATCCGGGGCGTCCTCGTAGCACCCAAAGGTAATGAATAACTATTTTGTCCAGAAGCGACCCGACTAATTGGCGAAATGACTGAATTTCAGAATTATGAAGCAACGATGAATAGCAGCAGAATAGTTTTTTTAAAAGTAACGTTAAATATTAAATAAGAAAGTTTTACAAATTATCAACGCAACTGCAAAGAAAATCACTTCAAACTTTATATCGAACTTTTAATAACAATAAGCTTGACGCATCTTATTGTTGTAGGGTTTTAGATAGTTTTATTTAAAGCTGTTATCACTAGTTTAGGTACCATGTTAAAGCGCACGCGTTCAGGGCAGGGTACTGCGAGCGGCCATTGTAGCAACGACCGCTCGCTGTACTCTAACTCTAAGTAGTTAATTTCGAGCGTAACTGTACATAAATAAAGAAGGGCATCCAATTTTTATGGAAAACTGACTCGTATCTTGATTTACCCTTCATAACAGGGCGTTCTAAGGCCCCAAAGAAGTAAAAACTGCAAGCGAGATTCTGTGCAAACTGGACACCCTTCCTTGTCATTATCTGTTGGTACATGCAATTCCAAATTGGCTGTTAGAATTCCACGTCTTTTACTGTCGAGAACTAAACGATATTAAGGGTATATCCTACCGTAAAGTCGCTGTAACAAAAATGCTTATTTGTGAAATGACATAACTGCATGAAAATATTTTATTTTGTGCACTTTCACCTAAAAAAATTAATAACATCAAAAATTAACTTGTAAAAAATGTACACGGTAAACTGTTTATTAATATCGTAGTAATAACCAATATGGTCCAATACGTTAGTTACTTCTGATCCGATGAAATAACCAATCTTGTTGCAGCAAACTTTACGGTAGGGTACCCCCTTAAGTGCAATTAAACTGTCGAACAAACACTTGTTTAAAAGGAAAGGAGTTGTTTTTTCGCATACAATTATGAGCAATACTTTGTTTTGCAGGTGTTCAAATCGTATTTTTCACACGGTACAGATTTAATGTAAATTCTAAATGATAATGCGCTTATAATATTAAATAGTTTCGCTAAATTTAGATATGCAAAAATCTCACTGTATTTTTACATGTGTAACGTCGATGTTTCTATAAAAAGACCGTAGCAATAACAATTATTATAAACAAAAGTTTCGCGTAAAAAAGTTATCGTTGAAATTATTGAACCAGCAAACGTAAATTACATAATGTTGTTGTCTTCATGCAGTTTCCAACGCAAAAATAGCGAATTGATGATGCAATCAGTCTATCGATTTCCAGTCGCTTTAGTTACAACAATTTCCTATGATTTATAGTGGTCATGATGATCTCTCCAGATAGTGTCTGCGTAGTCAAATTTCGACAAGCTCGTTTAGGCAAATGATTTAATTGGATTTGAAAAGTAACGGCACCATTTGTGAAAAACCAAGAACATTCCTCATTGCTGATACATTGGTTTCACTTCTTAAATTGTTTATTCGGTTCCTGACTCAAATTAAGGGGGCCACTTGAGAGGCAAGATTCACAAGATGGCGCCACCGTAGAAAAAGGAGTCAATTTTGTAAAATGCTTTTTTCATTAACAAGCTTTTTTATATAAAAAACTAGTGGCGGATATAAAAGATAAAAAAATGATCTAGGTATAGACATAAATTTGCCATGGAAAAAGTTGAGAAAAGTATTTATTCAAAAATGTCAAACTTTCAATAATATTTGAATTTTTTGTTAAAAGTAAAGAAAATCTTGCTGATCACACCCTGGAAGCATTAATCATAAGTATACTCGTACATTATCTAATCACATTTGTCAGTATTTAAGTCAAAAAGCATTGGAAAGGGAGACATTTTTGAATAAATACTTTTTTCAACTTTTTCCATGGCAAAGTTATGTCTATACCTAGATCATTTTTTTATCTTTTATATCCACCACTAGTTTTTTATATAAAGAAGGTTGTTAATGAAAAGAGCTTTTACAAAATTGACACTTTTACTATGGTGGCGTCATCTTGTGAATCTTGCTTCTCAAGTGGCCCCCTTAAATTTTGAATACGGATCTTACACTTGTAGGCAACCCCACTTTAGCAGTTTTAGATAGCCCATCATACCGCGTGACTACAATATAATGTCATTGCATTATGGGTTGTCTAAAACTGAGAAAATAGTCACTCAATGGTTTCTTATAATACAATTCAGGCAAAAATTGAAATATAACTACTTTCTTAAGAATCAAATGCTGAAATAGTCCGAAATTCCTCCAGACACCTGCAAAACAAGCACACAAACGTCCAACTGTACATAATGTATGTTAAAGAGAAGAAGAAATGAGTGTAAATAAAGATTGTGATTGGCCAAGCTTATTTTGTCTGTGATTTATACTACCTATTAATTTTAGGTGAACATGTTTGAACATTATGAAATCCTGACTATCTGAATGAGTGGTAGTTTGGTAAAGTTCAGTTAACGCAGCACACACAGCAATCTTATGAAATGTATGATACTGTTAAAGAAAATTGTCGCTAATCGTTAAAAGGTGCTTTTAATATTAAACACATTTGGGAGACCGTTAAATCGAAACACAAAATCAAAAAAATGCTTATTTTCGTACCGATTCAAAATTTCGAAGAGTACCGAAATACTATTTTAAATAAATTTGTGGTATGGAGTTTTTGTTTTGAGAGGGAATCTCCCAAATTAGAAAAAAAAAACTAGAGCTTTGTTGAATCGAAGGCTTTTGATAGGATCACGTTAAAGGTACCTTTTGGTTACATATAAAGTGTAGCTTACATCCAATTAACGTAAATTTAGGTAAGAAAATTAACAAGTTTACATTCATTCGTAAATGAAGAAAATTAACGTAGCTTATAGAAACATTAAACCATTAACTTAAGAAAATCTGTGACTTAATTGAAGGGCTTGGAGCAATAAGGCTACATGCCACATGAAGTTAGTTTTGAGATGTTAATTGTTAAATATTCGGTTAAATCCCAAAACCAAACTTGATTTTTATAACATTTAATGTCATAAGAAATTTGTGATGAGGGTAGATTTAACTATGATGAGTTGATTTTTAGTATAAATGAAATAAAAAACTGTAATTTTAATTATTTATTACAAAAATTGTGCCTTGTACCTTTTTTGATAAAAAGTAACAATATGTTTTTTTACAAATTAGCTTTCATCTTCATTATTGTCTGAAAAATTGTTGTCCAAATGCTAAATTGTGGCTTATGCTGTTATTACATAAATATTTTTGCATATTTTGCAAAATTAATAACGCTATGGAGGGACAGTGGCTTCATTCTTGGGAAAATAGCTATCACAAAAATAGAAGATGACGTGTAACATAAAAAACTCAAATTTGCTAAAAGAATGGCATGTAACCCTGTTGCCCAAAGCCCTTAAATTGCACAAATCGCAAACTTTTTCGTTCCTTCGTTCAGTTAACAGAGAGTTATAGCAAGACGTATTTTTTTGGTTGTCGTAATACGACACTCGGGCTGGAAAGCTCGTGCGCATGCGTACGTCATAGAAATGTAAATATAAAGTATTACGACAATGAAAAACACGTCTTTAACAAAATTAAAATTTTTCTTACGTTAATTAGATGTAAACGACACTTAAGTATGTAAAATTTAAAAATTACTGTAGATATTCAGTGTGATAGTTTCCATATTTTTTTAATTAAGTCACGTAACGATGTCAGTCTTCAACTCTTAGTAAACTAGCTCAAATCGATTGTAGATACCTCTAATTTTTAATGTACGATATAAAATTTCGAAATTTATATAAAACAAAATGCTGCCGATTTGTGAACATTTGCTTTTATTATGTAAAGCAACGCCACTTTAAAAATTCGTAGTAACCTAATAATTAGAAGAAAAAAGATTTGTTTTCAGGACGAGAAAAGCGTTGAAACTTAAACATGTTTATCCAAATCGCTTGATTTTAAAAAATGGATAAGTACGTTTGAAGTCTCTCTTCGTTGCCCAATCCGACAAATCGAAATTGAATTTTTAAATTGATTCAACGAATTATGTCACGGCCTATATTCCCTGAATAAAAACGAAATTTCAAACAGGTCGCTTTGTCGGATTGCTCGCGAAAGTTGTGGTACACTTCTTCATTCCTTCGTGCTGTAGGTATGTAATTGTTATAAAGTTGCTGATAGTAATTTATTTCGTTTATTTCGCGGTACCCGCCTTGGTTAGAGATCGTTCATTAAGTCCCTCATTAACATAAAAAGTGCGTTGCAGTCGATTTAAATGCTGGCGTTAAAAAAATCGGCGGTGAGGAAATTAGTAAGCCGCATGTGTCGCATGCCTCTTTGCTAAGGTTCGCCTTTTATTACCAACCCTGCATTGTTCGCGGGTCGACAAGACTTCCTGCTGTTAACTGCGGGGCCGTCGTGTACGTAACGCTCCCTAATGTAGGCTGTTGTTTTGTCGCTTTTAAAGACGATCCTGAAATGGAAAGTTGAAGGAAATAATACAATAAAGTACTGTAATCACCGCATATTGCAACTTGAGACTGCACTTTTATTTTATATTTGTAATTATTATACATATTATAGCATAGTGATGCGCATTCTTTAGCCGTAAGTTTGTACCGAGTACATGAACTAAAAATAATTCTTTATAGTAATTTCCTTCGAATTTGTTTTGTTATATCCCGCTATTAGACATATCAAAATTGTAAATGTTTACTAAATTGAATAAATAGAATTGTTAATAGAAACATGGTCGTTTTCATTTTCCCTTACTCATTTCTGCAATCCCCAAATTTTTAAATAGGAAGTGGGGGCTCATTTGAAAGGTCTTTTCATACTCTATTCAAAAATTCTATGATTTAAAAATTTATTGCAAAAGTGAACAGTAAAAAAAAAACATCTGTATAACGAAATTTGCTACAATGAACGAAAACATCAAAAATTAATAGCGTTTTGAGGCAAGTGACAACATATGTCATGCAAATTCTTAAGTACTTAGGTAACAATTTTAAAGAGGTTTCGAAACAAGAAAGATATTTAATAAAACATATTAAAATCATATTATTTATTCGTATTCACAAGTAAAATTACATTTTACATGCCTTGGTACTTACTTTTTTCATAAAATTACAAGCTGAACGAAACTCTATTGGCCCACTGTAAATCCTTTTCTCTAAATCATGTAACTCCTATATTGTAAAAAAGGAACAACTAAATCACTACATAAATTCTTAAAAATTTTATTTGACAAACTGTCCCCACAAAATTTTTAAAGTAATTATCAACAAAATATTTATTGCTACATCAGGCCAAAATAGGTACTTAGGAACGAAATCTGAACAATTATTTGGTGTATAGTTAGCTGTTATACTCTTGTTTGTAATTTTGCACAATTGTAAAATTCTGGTTCACAGCAAGATTATTCATTCAATTATTATATCACTTGAGACAAAAAAAACAATATAACAGACTATAATCTTTATTTCCAGGTCAATTTACTTTTACCAAAATTAATTTCAC
This sequence comes from Dascillus cervinus, assembly GCA_949768715.1. NCBI lineage: Eukaryota > Metazoa > Arthropoda > Insecta > Coleoptera > Dascillidae > Dascillus > Dascillus cervinus. The sequence continues at coordinate 5,352,569 of OX458317.1, forward strand.
AACAATTTTGATCATAAATCAAACAACAATTTAATTACAGTATTATTTATTGATTTGACTGCACTGCCGTCCGGCCTTACATTTCATTAACAATGGCACACTGTACATAAATCTGTAAAACAATATAATTTTTACATTTATTAGCACGGTCTGATAAGATCCTATTTAGCTACATTCAAGGCACTTCGTTAACATCATACTATACTGGGTATTCAAGTAGTCAATGGGTAGCCCTCACTTAACTTTTATTTTGTATGAACTTTTTTAGAATACTGCACTAAACACTTTCCTCCATTTTCCTCAATTTAATTCTCAAATGAAACGAAAAGAAACCACAGATTGTCAGCATTTCCCAATTCCTTTTTCTCAACAATTTGAAGGGAATCGACATGACTAAGACACCAGCAACGATTATTGTATATGTATAAGCATACAGTGAGGTATACTTGTTACAAAGCGATAACTATCTATTAACACATTTAAAATTTGAGATAAGCCATGGAGGGAAATTTTGCTCATTCCACATACTTTTACTGTATCACAGCCAAGAATTCACATGGAAAATTAAAATATACAACATTAAAAAGCATAAAGAATATCGTTTCAATACTCTATAATATAAGTAACAAACTGTACCTAATATAACAGTTGGTTTAATAAATCAGTTCGTGCATAGTATGAAAATACACATTAATTAAAATACAGATCTTTGTGAAAACATTAAAAGCAGTTCTATCACACGGCTCTCCTTGAGATCGGCAGTGGCAGCGCTGCCACCATGCTCCTTTACGTATAACTTTCATTAAAATAATTTCTTTAACATTTACCAGTACACAATGCGCGGCATCACGCATCTTCTCCTCCAAAACAATTTTATTGCCAACGTAATCGTGGTCCGAATGCTCAAATTCGTTCGTTTGGTAAGCGCGTAATGTACAGTAAAACCTGGATAATCGGACATATTTTTTTCGATCTCGTTAAGGCGTTAAGCAGTTCCATCTTATAGAGGTTTGACTATGCTTAAAAAATCTACATAAAATTGGGTTTTTTTCTAAAAATTGTTCGCGAAATGCGCTACCAACGAATTCCTTTTCGCGCGTTCGGCAATTGGTAAAAAGAGGGAGCCGCAAGTGATGCCCCACCGTGCATACCTACACAGAATCTGCAGCACAGCTCGAGGCTTATATGCGTACAATGTATATAATATATATTTTTATATATAATATATCTATCACTTATCATAATACTCAAATGTTCAACCAACACAGTTACGTATATATTGCAACTTCTACTGGTAAATCACCGTCATTTTAAAATTTTATACATATTGTCATGAAAATTTCCTAAAGGGCATTTTGTGTTGCTCTTGAATTGCGTCTTTAGAATGTTTTAGTTAAAGAAAAAGAACAAGCATGATATAAAATTTATAGAAAAATTTGTGGGCGTTTTCCTCCGACAATTTTCTCAAACAATGGCAGTATTGTACTATTTCCTTAAACTATATCATGCATCTCACTAAAATCAATATGGCGAGAACCGCATAAAAATATTTCATGTATCTTCCTCCTAATCGTCTCGGTATTAAAATTAATCTGCGCGTACCCTTTTCAAATTGAGTTCATTATCATCACAGATTTCATCCGGAGCGGACCACCGTCGCTTCTTCGCACTGTCCGGAGACGGCAGCCTGACCTGGTGCGCCATCTGGTTGTTCACTTGGTGCTGTTGCGGACAGGCGCCGTAGTACTGGTTAACTTGCGCGTTCGGATGATGGTTGTACTTGCCGCTGGACGTCGACACCTGCCTCGCGGTCATCGCCGTCGTCGTGGCCGTCGTTATTATGGTCGAACTGCGATTCATCAAGGGGTTCGTCGTCTCCCTCGGCGTCAGGGAAATTAAGATGTCGCCGACCTGCAGACGGTGCACCTTGAGTCCGTAGTTTTGGAAGGTGCGTTCCGGCGCGCACGAGGCCCACCCTTGTCCGTAGACGAAAAAGGGATGTTCCAACGCCGTCTCGAATTCAATCTGCGGAAAAAAACAAAACTTTAGGTGTCGAATAACCAAGAGCATCAAATTCCGTTCCTCATTATAATTTCGCTCGTTATCGTTTGTGCGTTCGCTGAGAAAGAATGTCCGACAAAAGACGCACATCAAACACGTTCATCAGCCTACGCCTAATTGGGCACGTGGATTATTTGTGTGTGTATTGTAAACAACGCCAGACATGATGCGTTCATGCAAACATTTAACATGACTTGAATAAATTATACAACAGAAAAACATCCATTTCAATGGCATTCTCCAAAACGGTCCCTGCAACACGTAACCTAGTAGATTACAATCGAAATCGGATCGTATTGGCAGCGGGGAACGAAATTGAAAGGATGACTCATTTTCTATTTCAGCAAACACGTTTTTACTTGTTTGCCTTATTTGAGACAACGACCACGACATTTGAGCTCAATAGTTGAAATTTCAGATCGATAGCCTTTGGTGTTTCAGACGTGCACAGAAAATGCGGTTCAACAACAAATTTAAATTTTGCATATACGGGGTGTTGTAACTTTTACTGCCGGGGACATAATATCTATTAAAAATAGAGGGAAAAGATGCAATTTACATGTTAGATCAGTTGAAATGTACACTTTTGGTGAGTGTAAAAAAAAATCCAAAATATTTTTATTTGAAGCCACAATGTAAAAAAAAGTTTTGTGATACATTTCCTTGTCTAATTTTTTATTTCAAAATGTGGCAAACTATTCGTCGCATTAATATTTGCAACTTAATTCGCAAATAAATTATTACTTTTTGAGTTAGATCAATAAATTGCAAGGCGGAAATATTTACAACTTGAAAGTACGGTTAACCGGCAACAGCATTTCGGTTTTTGCCAGATCCGTATTCTTCAATTATCTTTGAAAGAAATCGTTTTTAATATTAAGTTTACAATTTTGCAAAGTATGCTGAAAATATTGCCCCTCTTGTTCTATGTAGCCAAATTTGTAAAGAAATATTGACAACCCCAAACACTGCGTACCTGCAAAATGAATTTTCTGCTCTTTAACTTCTTTAATTTATAACTGTCATATATAATAACTCAAGAGACCCTTAACTGATCCCATTGTTGGATAAATTTTCACCTTTTTTAAATTTTTGTTTTTTTTTGTTTCTATGTTCATGAGTAATACAAAATTACTGATGCAATTTAAGACAATTTATTGACAAACTCTTTTGAAGGACTATTTTGCTACCGACAATAAAATTTATAACACTCTGTATACTACTGGTAAAAAAAAAACGGTCCACTGGTATAAATTTGATTTAAATTATTTTTTCTGAGAACCACACGAATTGTTTACCTTCCATTTTGTTAGTGTGGATGAACTAAATCTTAGCCATTCGTTCTATGTTGAATTTTGTGTTAAGTGTTGAGTATTTACCACCTTAAACCGGGAGTGGTCACTATACTGAAAATTACACGGGTCCCTTGTAAGAGTTTCTCTCACGCATAGTAAATAACTATTAATTCAATTTTTTAAACAATGGGCACACGGCTCGGACACTTACATAAACTATGTACAGCCTTATTATTTTATTAAAAATTGCCACTTATGTGTCAATACAAAAAACATCACTTAATTCTTTAGAAAACTGAATAAGGTTTTTGAGCTTGAGCTTGGATGACAACCAACGTGGCTAGAACTTACACTGCTGGTTCTTAGGAACATTTTCACTGCTCTATTTATCACGCTATGTGACAAATTCATTCTCCTACAAAACTTAACGAACTTGCCTTGATGTCTAGCTGTGTTTCAAGCATGTCGTGAACCCACAAGATGTTCGAATCAGTACTTTTAATTCAAAAGATGTAAAAATGTAAGCGTATCAGTTAATTTTAAGGTGGTAAATACCAAATACGTAACACAAAAATCAACGTAGAATTGCTGGCTAATATTTGCTTAGTCAATTATACAAAAATAAAAGGTAAATAATTCGTTTTGTGCTAAGAATATTTAATTTAAATCAAAGCTCACTTGTTTACTTTCAACTCTGCAATTTTACATGTTCATTATGAATTACAGGAATTATACAGAGCGATCAGCTAAAAAAAACCTTGGAGCCAGCCACCAGTCTTTCGCCTACCGCGATCCTATGCGGGGACATTGCTAATTAAAATTAATGCGGTAGGTTAAGTACTTGTTACCAACTGTTTAAAGTACTAGTTACACTAATTATGTCTGTTTACTTGATTGAAAATAAAATTCCCCGATTTATATCAATTTTATTTAGTGTAATGGATTCATTGAGCCTCCGAAATGAAGTTGAGGATTTCCAGCGATAAAAATTTAATTTCGGTGCGTTAAAAAGCGAAAGTCGCGCAATTTACAATTCTAAAAAATTCTGCGACGTTTACGACCCTTTTAAGAATTTACGAGGATTCAACATTGATCGCTCAACCCCGCCAGGGCACCGCTGACGCAAAGTCCAAAATTGAAAGACATTTTGCGCGAATAAAACGTTCGCGTGCTGCGTTATCACATCCGCAAGGCTCTGGTGAGTCTTGGACTCTAATTAAGCGTTGCATTATACGTACGAATTAAAAAAGCGAAACCTTGGATTGAAAGTGTCCTCAACCGTTGCGTGAATGACCCACGTATTCATAGACGACCGCGAACTTATACAACCATCAGGAGAATGGGTCGTCTGAGCGCTACGTGAGAACCTATCAATCGCATCAATGGCCTTAGTATTGGCAAGTCGTCAAGCCACGCACATAAAAATTCCATTTCCGAAATTAATCCCACAGAAGAAGCCAATTCTCAAGTGTGGGCCATTAATTGGTGTCTACCATGTGAGGTGAAAATTGTGTCACCTCCTTATTTTAATATATGCGAACCAGTCACGGAATTTTTCTCATTTTTTAATTCCGATAATGAATTTTCAGACGATCGTGCACGCAAGGTATTCGTATCCAAACGATCCGCCACTTCAGAAAGTTCCTAACATTATTTTGTTTAGTGTTTACAATCGTGTGAATTTTGTTCACTCGTTTTCGTCGCGCCCGACTCGTTTCCGCAAAATCCACCCCTTGCCTTTGTCACTTTCGGAACTTGTAACTATTTCGTTGCTATCCGCACCGAAAAAGTCCCAAGCGCGAGGTCAAACCGCTTTTCCGAGTGATACAATGGTCGGTGTAATTGTTTTATTCGAAACGATTTCATCAGACCCACGTAACATCGCGATTTCATTGCTGAGTACGTTTTAAATGAGGCATCCGAGTTTATGAAAACAATTTCGTGGCTGTAATCGCGATTTCGTACCAATAACTTGCTGGAAACCGTTTCAAAACACAAAAAACTAAAAACAGATTGTTTGGTGATTATTACACCTGCAATTAGCAATGAGTGTTTCAGTAGGATTTTTATTATGGACTGCTGTTTGATATCAGAAATACAGCTGTGTCCGGAAGTGGTTATCGCATTTTTTTAGATCTGAATGCACGCCAGCATTTTTATTTACAAGGAAACTTGTGGAAAATAGAAACCAAATTCTGTTACGTCGCGTTTTAGGTTCGACTGTACAAAAATGTTCAAAGGTTTGATAAATAAGGTGAATGATCGAAATGGACGGTACCGATTTTGAAGGACGGGGGTTCAAGTTTTCTCGATTATGAAAATGTTCTCACGAAAAACATGTAATTTTACAAATATGTTCGCATGTGTTGTATGGTAATTGCAGGTCTTCATGCCAAGTATTTGGTGGGCGAACTACGCCCAAAAAATGATGGCTGCGAAATTACTTAATACAAGCATTTTTAAGAATCGGTAACTCCCTCGAATTCCTGGAATTTAATCGAAATCTGGATTAGTCCAGATCTAGTAAAATCGTTTTATTTCAAGTTGTTAACGTTGTTGTCAAACAGTCATAAATCGAAGATAATTTTTACGATATTTTAAGAAAATAAAAAGTTGAAGATCAACGAAATGACAATATTATGAAATAAAACCAAGTTAGGATAACGTCGAACGTCTAATCTTTACGTAGTCTTGCGCATCGTAACCTCGAGTACTTTCATGCACTTAAAACGTCGTGCTTGATGGGGTTTTCCCCGTTGTTTGCATTAGTAGAAACTGCACTCTTGGTTTAACTCGGAATTAAACCATTAGCTGCGACCGCGGAATTATTGCACAAGTATTTACTCCAACAGTTTTTCGTCGAGTTACAATTGGCTGATCTTTTAATTCCTTGAATTTATCTCGTGGCCCCACTAAAATTATTTAAATTTACATTATTTAAATTACTGGCCGAAGCGTTTTGACTTCAAAAGAGCAGAGCAAATTACTCTAAATTTTTACATTATTTAAATTCCGGCCTAAAATAAAATAGCCTTTGCTCTCGCTCGCTACAAAACATTCCTCAAAACGGATTTTTAAATGCGACACAGTTCAATGCTTCAGTGATTCAAACGTCGCCTATTTTTCATCACAAAACGCAAAAGCTAATTAAATAAGACGTTCAAGTTAAACCTCTTCACAGTTTATCAGCAATTCTTAATTTTCAACTAATGATATTTGGTACTATTCTTCAGCCAATGATTTTTTCATAATAAGTAATTTTTCTGGTTACAAAATATTTATGCATACAGTGGAACCTGTGAAAACCGGAACGTGAAAAGACTGCTAAATCATTTTACTTTCAAACTGACGAGGTTTGTTATTTTAATTGCAAGAAAGACTAGTGAACACCGACAGGGCACTTCAGTTGAAGAACACAATCATCCCACCAGATGGTGTTCTAGAAAGAAAATATAACTGAGAAAACGATTCGACAACTTTGCCATAAAATCTCAATAGGTAAGCATTTTAGATTTGACTTGTTTCAGTGGTAGTTTTAGACAATGGCAAATATGTTGGAAGCAAAGAGGAAAAATAATTTTCTAAAACAGATCACATATTTTTAGTTAGTGGCAAAGTAGCTTGTCGTGGCAACACTATCACTATCAATTTTCACAGACTTAATTTCAAAAAAAATAATTGGCCCATTTTGTAGTTTGGTAATTGAAGAATGTTGCTTCCCATTTTCAGAATTTTTCAACTACCAGAAAAAAAATTTAAGCGCCTCCCATAAATGATGCCACAGGTTTCGAAGAGAGAGGGGGGCAGCGGAATTGTGACAGTTCATGACATGGGGATCTTTCTAAAAAGTGACATTAACAAGAGTATTTTCGAAAAATTGAAATTTTAGTAACTATTGGTAAATGACCAATATAAATCCGTCAACATCTTGCTTTTGTGATGTGGTGAAGCACGTGAGGGAGGGGGATATTTGCCACAGAGCGACACCTGGTGACATGGGTATGGGGTAGGGATCAAATTTGACGAAAACCTGTACTTTATGATCAAAAATGCTACAAGATAGGCCACCTGTAAGAGAAAACATTTAACTTTTGCTAACGCCGAATAGATGGCGCGCCGTTTACAATTTTCTCCAATAGCGCATACGACTTATTCATTCAAACACTAGATGGCTCCATTTTCTAAATTTAGCAACGACTAAACTCGACTTGCGCGTTAAATATGTTTGGTTTGCACAATATTAAAAACAAAATATAAAGTAGCTGCAAATTTTTTTGGCAAAATGTTACAATTATTTGGAGTAAACTAACTTTTTATTCCTTAGGACTGAAATCTGAGGTTCCACATCCTTTTTCTAAACTTTGCCCAGTAACGCGAAAATTCCGCCGACTTTCGACATTCGCGAATTGCTCGAAATCAGCAGCAATAAACGAATTACGAGCGCCTGACTCACTTCATAATTATTCACAAACAAATTATGAAATCGTTGACCTGTTCGTAACACATAGCGCGCTCAAATATCGCCGTAAAGAATCTAATAGCCGCGGAGAGGTTCACGAACGCTAATCAGCCGACGAAATTACAAAACCTCGGAAGATTGCACAACATTAAAATAATATTGCGCCCTTGGGCAAGGTAAGCGAAGGTTGTTGACCATATGAAAGTCGCCGCAGAATATTTACGTCGCATCTGATGGCATTAATTTCCTTAATTGCCTTTCGTAGCGCCGGACGAGTCTGCGTTAACGGGTCTTTCAGACCTGTAATGAATCTAATGAAATTCGCACATAGCAACAATTCTCTTTTCTACAAATTACGCCATCGTAGTACTCGTAGTGCAACCGAAGACGGACAATAAAGCGGCTCGGAGCCGTTTAAAAGGAAAAGAAAAAATAAAAGGTTCTCGTCTGTGACCGTAGCGTACACGCTGGGGACGTTCAAGGTCACCGGGTCCCGGAACCAGCGACTCACCCTCTCCTCCACAAACGCGAGTGAGTACTACGATGCGGTTACGCGACGCATTCCACGGCCCGGTTTCTTAATGCCTCCGCTACACAGATTTATGCCCGTCCTATTATTGTACTCTAAAACAGTCTATCGAGTCTTGAATAAAGTAACTGGCTCCACTTGGACGATTTATGAATTGATGGTGTTGTAAAAGCGTTTTTTTTAGATCGGCGAAAAATTCCGGCTGATGGGAATTTGCCAAGGAAAATGTTGCAAGAGCATAGTGTTTGGCAAAACACGCTACCGTTGCTATAATTAGCGCTTCATTCTAACCTACCACATTCCGATTTCATCATCCAAGTTGTGCACGAAGATATTTGTAAATTAAACCGCTGAAGGTTCATCGCTCCATTCGGTTTAGCCGAGTCAATAAATCTCTTGACTTCGGAATCCTAAGAAACAAGTCGGATTTGGATGATTTTTTTTTTTAAACTACTTCTTATAATACATTATTTAAAATCAGAAATTGTTTAAACAATTTATAGGGATAATTCAGTTTTATTGTCAATGATTCAATAAAAAGCGACTTTTTGGTGGGGTTTAGTGAAAATATATACAAATAATGACAATGTCACTCTACAGAAATTTTTAACACGTTCCCTGTTTTTATTTCTGTTTCAAACAAGTTGTTACTTTCAAATTACCTATACGCTTGAATCGCATATATAAGTTAATAATATTTGCCATTTCACAAATACTTTTTTGAATTTATTATGTTGATTTAAGACAAATTGATATAACGATTCTAATAATTTTAACACATTAGGTGCAATAGTTTTTGTGTTACAGCTGTTCGTTTCTTGCAATTCACAACATATTATTTTATTGTTCCAAAGTTTTTAACATGTTCCTTGTATTACAGTAGGCGCTCGGTTATATGAACACTTCATTACATGAACGATCGACAACAGTGAACAATAAAAATTTTACACTTCACGTTCTATAGAGTGAACAAGCTGAATCTCGATTAAGTGAACATTCTTCTCACATCTTGTTGGTACAGAATGGAAAATAAACTGTATAAATGGTTCTGCGAACAAAGAGCAAGGAACCTTCCAATAACGAGTGAATTAGTGAAAATTAAAGCATGAAGTTCTAAAAGAAAAGGATGATTTTCTTGCTAGTGAGATGGGTGGCTAAAAAAATTTAAACGCAGATTTGGCATTGGATTCTTAAAGATATCTGGTGAAAAACTGTTAACAGATCTTGAACATGTGGTTCCTTTCAAACAAGATCTGTGCTCAACTATAGACAGATTAAATCTAACAAATTACCAAATTTATAATTACTTCCCGAGAAAACTTTGGTCAAAATTGATGAAAGAACAACTCCAGGGAAAAAAGTTGAAAAACTAGGCTAACTTTTCTTGCTTACACAAATGCAACTTGAGAACACAAAGTTAAACCATTTGCAATAGGCAAAGCAAAAAATCCGAGTTGTTTTAAAAACTTCGCTCTTATGATTATTCCAAAAAAAGCTTGAATGACATTACCAATTTTTGAAAATTGGTTTCATAATTGTTTTATTCCTCAAGTTAGGAGATATTTAAAAGAAAAACACCTACGCATGAAAGCCATTCTTCTACTGGATATTCAAAATATTCAAAAAAGGATATTGAAAAGTGGAATCAAGACCTGGGAAATGAACAAACAGTTGGCAATGACGATGATATTATAAGTGAAGCTGAAAATGTTACTCCAAACACTGTAAATATCTTTAATAAGGTTATTCTCTGGAGTGATAAAAATATTTTTAATATTGATGACTTCTTAGTATTGAGAAAATGTAGAGAAAAAGCATTGCAGAAATTTTTGGCTGCCAAAAAAGTCCAAAAACAAACAACACAATATTTGAATATAATGTAGCGACCGTTCAATATCAATAAAGTATGTAATAATAAGTATGTTTAATTTTATTTTCGATTATGTGAACAATTTGATTTTATGAAAACCCCCCGGTTTCTACTAGTTAATATAACCGAGCGCCTACTGTATTTTTTGTTTGATAGCAAATTCTACTTTGAAATGACGCAAGTTAATAAGTGTTTGCCGTTTTAAGGATAATTATCTAATATTTATTTGATATATTTTTCGGCGAAGGTTACTATTATTACTTTTTTGGCAATGCATTAATAAGAATCAGCGGTCCTTAAAAAAACCACAACAATTTTGTCCGTCGAGAATCAGATTTTTATGAATTATTTAAAATTTAAAGAAAAACTTTTCAATTTAGAATTCAAAAAAAAATTTCCGTCCGCTGGAATGTTTCTGATCTCAAATAATACAGTATAAAAAGTATTTTAAAAAGTTTCCATAAACTTTGTACTGCCGCTGAGGATTCTCGACTAGTTACGGCGACGGAAATCGCGCCAAGAAGTTGACCTTATTCACAACGGATTCATTAAAACAATTATGGAAAGTCACCTTAACAAAATCTGTTATAGCTTTGTCCATCACTACCACTAAATTTTCATTGAAACAAAATTATTTTTGCAGCAAAATACAAATTCGTTATCATTAAAAGGATTATGGAAAATTCCTCCAGATAAATCTTATATGTGCATTAACATAACTTTATCTATGGCAAAGTTATGCGTTTTGCGGTGCAATCGTAAAGCAAACTGAACGATTTCATTACAACTTTATCTGCAGTAAAATTATGTGCATGGGGATTTGGTTTAATCTGACAAGTCCATTTCAAAAGTTGCGCTTACTATTTCTAAACTAAAACAAAATAAGTCGATTATCTATGTAACTCGAATATTTTAATATTTCTTTAGATCTTCGGCGGAATGAGTTGAATCAGAATCAAGTATCGTTTGTTACTATACAGGTTGCTTTTTCGCTAATTTAACTGGTAGAAGTAAAAAAGAAAACAATCGAACGTTAACTTTTTGAGATATTCACAAAAATAACATTTTTTTAAATGGAACACCTGTACATTTTTATTATATTTTGAAGTGGTATTTAAATCTGAATTAAAAAGTTTTAAAACGCTAATACTATTAAATTAAATATCTAAAAGCTACACGCAATTTAAGTTTTTATTACAGTTAACCACAACGATAACGTTAAACGATTAACTCAATTTCTAGTTAACGCGCAAGCGCGGATGTGGTCTCGATTGCCCTTTAAACTACAGGAAATAAAATTGTCATAATATTAAATTTAGCTTACCTGAGAACGCCTTTGGTTATAACTGAGAGTGATTTTGGTCGTCGCCGTGATGGGATTCTCTTCAATTTTGACAACCGTACTATCGGCTAGCCTGAGTTCGGCACTGCGCTCGACGCTTTGTACAAAATCCTCCGTCCTGAGATCCTCGATTTTCCTGAGATCCCCGCTAGCGAGCTGTATCAGCGAGCCCCTGATGAAATTCATCCGGTCCCCATTATTATTCAGAGGCTTCACCGGCGACCGAGGCGGCGATAAAGTGGTCGACTGCCTCCTTCTCGCCCCCTCGGGAATTTTTAACGCTTCGACCTGTTTCTGTAAATCTAACGGGCCCTTGGGATCGTCCGGCCTCGTGAGGATGCGGTGCTTCAGAGAGCCCTCCTTGCCCGAGGGTACCTTAAACCCCGGCGACGGTCTCTTTTCGCGCACCAGCACCTGATTCGACTTGATCCCCATACCCGGAGGGCTGAACGAAGACACCGGTGACAAAAAGGTCGCGTTGGCGGTCACTGTCGGCGTGTAGGTGTCTAAAGGCGATAGCGGCGGCGGCGGTGCGTAATTCGGAGGGCGAAGAATTGGCGTGTACGGAGATTGGTAAAGAGTGGCGTACGGACCTGCATGGTGAAAATGCGCGAAGGATTGCGGCTGAAATAGACGAGAGTATGCAGCAGAGTACGGTATTTCTTCGGGCACGTCTTCCTTGTGTTGGACAAGATTGACAGGCTGCACCGAAGCCGGCGGCGACGGATATTTGTTAGTCGACCTTTGCTGCGAAGGAACCGCCGGTGGTCCCAATCGAGTTCCATTTAGCGACGAAACTGGCACTCCGTTGTATCTACGTTGAGGTAAATTAGTAGGCGTTTGGAAAAAGTTTTAGGATTACCTCGTCGATGGTAACGGTTTTGGTGCGGGTCGAAGAAATTCCGGCGGCTGCTTAGGAGGACCGCCCCAAGGTTCTGGGTATGTCATGTAGGGCAGGCGTCCCTCCAGTCCGGCTGAAATCATCGGCTTAATGCCTTGTCAACGGTTTTCTGAAATCAAATCAACCATTTAGAGTCAAATAGCGCTTTGTTTGTAGCGAAACTGAGAAAATACAACACAAGGTGGACAAAAATGAATGTTGTTGGATTTTGAATAGTTGCTCCTAAAATTGACGTTTCTTTAAATCAGTCAATTTTTTGTATTTAATATCTACCAATAATTTAAGACGATTTCACCTATTTAAATTTAGAGCCTCCGAATGTGGTGTTTTCGAAACGTCGGAGACCCTGGTAGTTGTGCGAGTTGTGTTATTATGTGGGATAGAGGAAAGTCATACCTTATCTTTTGTTTGTTTTATATTCGATTACACCCAGGTCTTTTTTATGCGACAGATAAGTTCCACAGAAAACCGGAGAAAAAATTTTCATAAAAGACATTGGTAAAAAAATAGCGATAGATTCCATATTTTCCTAAAACCGCATAAAACCAAAGCAACGAATTACTTTTCATACTTTATGAAAATGTGGATTCTAACGTAAGTTAAAAAAAAAAAGACCTGAGCACTTTATGAATATGTGCACTGCAATTTGCATGGTTTTACCTAGGAAAACCGACTCTTAAGATTCCCTTTGAAGACGAAAAATTTTACCTGAGCATACTTTATGAAAATGTGGATACTAACGTAAGTCCAAAAAAAAAAAAAAAAAACAACAACTTGAGCACGTTATGAATATGTGCACTGCAAACCGACTCTTAAGATTCAACCCTTGTTGTAATCATTTGAAAACAAGAAAATGGAAACAAATTCTACCTGAGCATACTTTATGAAAATATGGATTGTAACATAAGTCAAAAAAAATACCTGAGCACACTTGATGAAAATGTGCACTGCAATTTGCATGGTTTTACCTAGAATAACTGACTCTTATGATTCCCTTTGAAGACGAAAAATTTTACCTGAGCATACTTTATGAAAATGTGGATACTAACGTAAGTCCAAAAAACAAAAAAACAACAACAACAACAACTTGAGCACGTTATGAATATGTGCACTGCAAACCGACTCTTAAGATTCAACCCTTGTTGTAATCATTTGAAAACAAGAAAGTGGGAAATTTCATCACCCAAGAATACAAGTGATTATTTTTCTTTGAAAGCGATGTTTTATGTTTATGCTTTGTTATAGCACTTCGTCCACCAATCGCAATAGAAAATTCTCCTTTGCAGATTGTACATTTAACCATAGAATCATCATTTCCTTTGTTTTCTATAATAAATGGAAACTCTTTTTTTAAAGGTTAAAGTTAAATGCAAAGTTTTTATATTTTTAGAAGTACAAAGAAGTAAAAAAGAATGCAAAAAAGTACTTTTGGAGTACTCGTTTAAAAAGGAGTACGGTTCACAAAAAAGGAGTACAAAACTCCCTAAAGAAGGTCCATGGAACCGAAGTTAGTTACGAACGATTAAAACGTGTAGTAAACAGCTTGTAGTAAGTTATGTGGCAAATATCTTGCAAAACCATTGTTATAAAGTGTCTTGGAAAAACCATAGGTGTAAACACGGATTGTTTACATTTTCGGACAACACAAGCGAACTAAAAAGATAAAGGATATTTCTGCGATTAAAAGTAATGCCATCGACAAATACGCTTGTGCGAGGCGTATCTTCAGATCCGTTAAGTTCACTAAGTTTATGGTACAATAAAGTTGAACGTTTTATGTCTCATTCAGATTAATAAGCGCACTCGCGGCCGCGACCCGCTAGTGAAAGAGAAATATTAATTCTCAAAATAATATCCGAACGCGTCGAGAATGTTGTTATTTCATTCCGCGATACGACATTCCATTGCCAAAATAGCGTCGTCTTTGTTGGGCGAAATTAATGACGTGATAACCACGTCGGTTTGTACTACTTGCAAAACATGAAAGAAATTTATTTTGTTTGTGAAACGACTTACGAGCTTTATCCAGATATCACTTTTATCGGGGTCATTTACTTTATTTGCTCTGCTAAGTAAGACTGTCGTAACCGGAAAATATTCGCTACTCCCACACGGTAAATTTCGCCGATAATCTAAATTAACGTCTGAAATTGAACTGAGACATTTCCGGTCGCGAAAGTTGTCTGCATTATTTACATAATCGGTTATGGCAACGTTAGATGCATGCTTTTAGCAAATGGGCAACCTGGACCATAAAATCATTTCACTTGGGCGTTCGAACAAAGACATCATGTGGGATCGAACTGTAACAATTATTTTGAAAAATTGATGGAGCTGATTATTTCTGATTTATTGTTAGTTATGTTCGCCATCACCGATGGTGATTTTTCGTTGGAAAAAAATGCATTTTGGCTTTTGGAAAATTGCGAACGCAGGAAACAGCTGAATCACAAACAACCACATACAATTGTATTCGCAGGGGGTTCCACCAATAAGTTGCCAATTTTTTTTAGGACTTTAGGAAAATTTTTTACAAAATTTCAAAATTTGTTTAAAAAGTTAGGACACTTGATCAGACCATCACGTCGACCCTAAAAACAAGAAAGCAGGAAGAAACGCATCTCTACTTATAATTTAATACAAAATAACAAAAACTACAAAATAACATTCTTTATTCGCTTTCTGTAAAAAAAACTTTGGTTCTTTTTTTTTCTAATTCCTCAATTTCTTCGGTAATGGTACTTATTTCTTCTATGGTCCTTTCTGATAAAATTTGGAATTGACTAATTTTGTCTGCAATTTTTAGTAACAAATTTATAGAAATTGTTAGTTAATGGACCCAATGTTGTTGTATATTGTTTCTTTGATCAAAAATTCTAAAAATTCAATATGCATTTTATTAAGTGCGAATTTTGTATTCACATATTAACTGAAAGGAGACCAAACACTTCAAATGTCTGGTGGAACTCAGTTCGGCCTGAATGTATTGCAAAAAATACAACCAATGAATCATCGACCTTAACAACTGAAATTACGAGTTTGGCACATGAAATTGGAGGTAAAGGCTTTGATACTTTTAATAATAATGATATCGACGAATTGCTTGTGGATAAACCTATAAATGACAATGAAATTATTGGCCAAACTTCAGATACAGTCGAAGATCTAGAAAGCGACAGTGAAGTGGAAAAAACACTTGATCCCCTTACTGCAAGTATGGTTCTAGAACTTCAACTCTGTGATAAATTGGAAAATCACTTTCTGGTCAATGACACAAATTCAGAACGAGCCTACAAATTCCAAAGAGAGCTCAAGAATTTGTAAATAAAATTTTAAAAGAAACCTATTGTAAGTTTTATATAAATTTTCAGACTTTCAAACCAATGTAGACATCATGTTTTCTAGTCATTGTTATTTTTCTGAATCTTTTTTCGTTTATTGTTTTAGTTTCATGCGGTTTCAAAAAATTATGGAACCTATCCCTTTTTTACCATATAAACAATGTCTTTATTTATGCGGTTTTCTTTGGAACGTATCTACCACATAAAAACAGACCCGAGTGTAATTGGCCATTGTTTCTGCCGTTTCCGCGTTGTCCGTTTGGACAGAGGTTCTTTTTACACAAGTTTCACTGTCGCAAGATCCGTTCTTTGGTCTTTGTTTGCTGGACAAGAATTTTATCGCAAATTTTAAGGAGCTTGCCGACCTGGATCCTGAAATCATCTCGAAATATCGCCATCACTGAGTTTTATGCGGCAGACTGAATCACTTCTGAACAATTCCGAGATGAAGATACCACCCTTTAGATGCTGGATCTCGAGTTGGGAATTCCGAATTACGAATCGAAACTTTCTATATTTAGTGGTCGGAATTAGTTTTGATCTATTCGCTTCGTGTCACACCAAAACCGTAATGAATTATTACGATCCCATTCGAGTAGGCGCCGAATTGTGTTAGTCAGGCGAGATTTTTAACCATTTAAACGGATTCAAATGGAAGATAAAAAATAAATATGGAATGCCGCGATTACCATTTCATAAAGAATTTTGCCTAAACAGGTTATCGTTGTAGCAATGTTTAGTGACACCTATATGGAAAACGATTGACGTCAATGCAGAATTTATTACAAATTCGGCACTTCTAACAAAACCCACGATTAAATAAGTTAATTTTGTGAAATTGCTCATTCGGCGCAATTACGAAGATAAATATTTATTGCAACTGAGTAGAAACTTGTGAGTGCACTCTCACAAATAATGGCTATAAAATTATTTTATTCGAGTCGTGTATTAAAAATCATTTTAAATTTTACGATCCATAAAATTCAGTTATGCATATCCATAAATACCATTCGCGCCATTGCTTAAACAAAGCTCTACGTCACCGCCAGACACAGTGCCGCAACCGCGTGTAGTTCACATGCACTTTGAAACTTGAATTTCTATTGGTTACTATAAATTTGGGGCGTTACTTTTTCTCTCTTGCTCGCATGGGTGAAGGAGATCGAGCCTATCATAACAGTGTTAATAGAATAATAACTAATATCTTCGTAATCTTGTTTTTAATCCAGGTTTTGGACAAAATTCCATGGACATGTCATCAGAAAAAACAACCAAAATTGGTTCAATAAAACACAAATAAAACAGAAAACAGGTTCGGAATTAAGTAAAAAATGATTCAAATCAATCACAATCTCGACTTTTAATATAAATGGAAGTCCCAGTTCGCTTGAACGCTTCTCATGCATTTCCCCCACACAAAACTGCATAAAAATGAACAAATAACAATTCGAAGATTCGTTACTACACTTCCGGAAGTTTTCCCCTAAAAAAAACCATTCTCGGAAGATTAAAGCATCCATCATCGCAAGCAGCCGCTCGATAAAAGTGCACTAGCAGGAACACTTCACCGAAGACAGCTTATTAGCGCCGTTGATCAATGCATGTGTTCCATTGGGGTTCCTCCGACGAACGGTACTGCCCATCTATCTGACCCAATTTCGTGTAACAGTAAAGTCTTGAAGTGACGCAATTTGAATTATCGTCGTTGCACTTTGGAAGAGAAATTAGCAGATGCGCTTCCTTATGCAAATAATCGTAAAAATTAATAACGTGCCTAACTTTCACTTAGAAAAAACTTTCCAGTTAACCCTCTCGCCTCGTCCACCCACAAGCGAACTTATCCGAAATACGAACAGGAATTGTGTGCAGGATTTTATGGACTAAATATTTTAGGAGAAAATGTTGCGGCAAATATTCAAGAACAGGTAGCCCAGAGTTCAAAGCACGATTCCTATTGAGTTTAGGAAGAAGCTGAATGTGTGCATGTCTATAAAGTTACTGTTATTCAACTTGATCATTTAGAAAGAGTGTGGTATTGTGAGCGGTTCAATGAAAACTAATCAGTCGCTTTTACTCTTTTCAAAGATGAACTACGATTTCATTTAACAGGCTGTTACAGGGTTACTTCCGCGAACCAGTCAACATTTTCAGTTCAAGTTATAGTTTCAATATTTCTAGTAGTGTCCAAAACATCGAGTCATAGATATACAGGATGCGCAGTTTTGCCCCTACCCCACTTTTTGGCTTTAATATTATAGGAAAAAAACGAAACTTATACAGCATAAGATTGTTCATAGAAGGCCCCAAAATTTAAAAAAAAAACTCAGTTACACTAAATTTGCAAATTTTATTCTCTACGTTATGATGTCCATTTCAGGTTCTATAACTGAACACTCAAATCAGAACACGTCAAAGTAGAAGTATTCTCAAAAGTACACGAAGTATTAAAAAAGTATTCGAAAAAATGTAAAATGCTATAACATTAATTCGAAGTAATTCACTGCAATTCGAATACTTCGATATTACTTCATGTTATTTCTGCTTTAGTTCCAGCACTTCGAATTACATTATGACATTTTACATAGACTTCTATGTACTTCGAATACTTTTTAATACTTTTGAGAATACTTCTACTACTTCGACATGAAATAGACACCTAGTTCTATGAGTGGTTCGCCCTCCTCGTGTTGGATGTTCTGTAATCAGGGTTCTAAACTTAGCAGTGACCGACTACGACAAGTAAAGCAGCAAAAAAATATTTGTTGCAGTAATAGTTCGGATTCAGAATTTACGGAAACCCAAATATTTTCAAAGATTAATCTTGGTGATTGGTGTGCTTCTAAAGTTAATTCAACGGTTACTGTTGGACGTATCATTTTCTCACTTCAGAGGGGAAAATACAGGGAAACGTCAATATTATTTTGATTCAGCTACTGTAAAGCCCCCCTAACAAATTATGCAAAAAGAAAATTGGGTGATTAAGATCCTGGTTGCAGTTTGATGAGACAGGAAACCTTAGTCCAAATTCTGACTGTTGTAATAGTTTTATTGACATTATATATTACATATGAACTATTCAAGATAAGAAAATTATATGTACACAAGAAAATTCGTTCATTTTAACTTCAAATGCTTTAAATACGATAATTCGTTTGATATTATTTTTAGTGATGATTGATCTCATTAATACATATTTAGTGCACTTTACCAGGATAAAATTTGACTTTTTATATGAAGCAATTAAGAACGTTTTATTTGTCTAATTCCGTTGTTACTTTAACAACAATAAACGAAGTAGTTAAGGAAGTAACTGAAGTACTTGCGAAGTACTCGAAACATTTACAAATACAAAAATACTTCTGAAATGTTCTAAATAGATGTACCGTGTATCACCAGTAGTCTACCCCTCGTCAGAATATGTATATTAATATATTAATACCAAATATATTAATTATATTTCTCAAGTTTTACTATTTTATCAAATGATATAAGTAAGAGAGAGAATTTAGAGATTTTTTATGGAATGAGTACCAATGCCAAAGTTTGATTGCCTATAATTTGCGATCAAGTGGGATTCAACTTGTGTTGAAGACTTGATATTAATTCCATCAAACTAAAATTAAACTTAAAAAAAAAACGAAACAACTTTTAGCAGAATTGCATGAAAGCAGTGAAAAGATTAAGCAAAATGCGTTTTTTTCCACTGCAACTATTGTGCAATAAAAAGGTCGACATTAAAATAACAATAATGAGTCATGGAAGATATTTCGTAAGAGCGAGTACTCGTACTACAAAGATTAGTAGTAATATCCAGGTGTTCTATTCAATGTCGATGTTGCTCAGTCATAACGCACAGCTGTTTATTAATAGCAAGTACACGGCTTGTTTACGATCGTAATTTGTATCATTACAAGAACTTATTATTCCTCTTTGTTACAAAGTTTAATTGCGTTCATACGTAACGATTCCGCCCCGAGATAACGTTGCGTCTAACGATGGCAACAGTAAGCGACGCCCTTGACTCTTAGGAAATTACAGGCTGCGAGATGCACAATTGGATAATTTAAAAGCTTGATAAAAATTACAGTCAACAGTGACTGGCGCGATTGTGGCCTTAAACAAAACGAGTATAGCGATCAAGTTTCCTCTTCGCCTAGATGAGTTGGTGCATCGTGCACAAGACATTGATGTCAATGAATAATTGACCCCCGTACACGCGCTCGAACACGTGGCGACTCATTTTTAAGCTTCGATTTTTCTTCGCGTCCGTGAAGAATTTCGAGCCGGGGTCAGTGTCAAGGGCGACACGTGCGGAACCGCCCCGACCCGACCACGGCCACCCCCCTTCATCCCTAATTAATCCGGCACAAAAAACAAACTGGCATTTAATCGGCTGAAAAACCGTGCAGACGGAGAGTTAAGAATGAATGGGGAGCGGGTGGTGACAAGTCTATGGCCCGGAAGCTTTGTTTTGAACTGGGGCTCAACCTTGGGTTAAAATCGATGCAGCCGTAACGTGGAGTGGTTACTATGGCTACGACGCTCATTCATCCCGGTTACACCACCCACGCATTCACTATTTAACCCACCCACCCCTGTTATTTCAATAATGTTCATTTCGCTTGCTCGGCGTGTTGATTCTTCGACGCAATCGTTCGGTAATCTCCGCTTTAGCGGACAATCAATTACAACGCGTACGGACTAATTAATTCCTAATTTTTGGGTAAATTATTCAGGGAGATGCCTTAATCGATTATGCGCGCCCTTGACCTCCAGAGAACTGACCATTCTACCGAACGTTCTGGAAATATAAATGTGTGACCTCGGAGGAAGAAGAAATATCAATTTTCATCAAAATTTAATGAAACTAATTTTAAAAATTACTAAAGTTCATATTGTAGCACAAAATAAATATGAAAACCCTACAAATGGCTTATACAGTACAACCTCGATTTAGAGGATTAAAATGTGCCTCCAATTTTGAACTATGTTAGCGTTATGGGCTAGTGCACCATTCTGTTGGAACTATACTTTGCAGAAGTATTAATGGAAGATCTTTGATCGTAAAACAGCTCCATAATACTTTATTTACAATTTTCTCGCACCAAGCGTTAGTACCCCACAGTTTGATTAATTGGTTCCTGTCCAATGTGAATTTCCATCGGACTAGTAACGGTTGTTTTGTTTATTAATTACTCCATTATTAGTGAATTGTGATAATAATAGAATAGTGTCGAACGAGGACGGGTTGTCATGAAGCTCTTCCAATGACCTAAGTGTTGCATTTTGTATGGAACTATTTTGTATTTTTTTAATATTTTGTGAACTAAACCATATGATATATGATATTCGCACTTATCGAGCTACATGCTCAATAGAAGACTGTGGATTAACTCCAAAATAGCCCAAAACCTGAATTTCTTTTTCTTTCTTTAAAACAATTTCCCGTGGCTCCCTGTTTGGAAGATTTACTCCAGGAAATGATCCTCGATTTCTTAGAGATTCCTCAATTCGTAAAAAATAATTATGCGCTAGTTGGTATCTTTCGCGATACCGTTGAACGTACAGTTCAGCAGTTTGTCGTGAATTGCGATTACATTCACCAAAAATTAATAACATCAATTTTATCACTATTATTCATGCTGATAAATCAATTGAATAAATCGTATTGTCAAACTTTGAATGAACAATTTGTTTTCCCGATTAGGTGAACATATTAATTACTGTTTGTTTAATTATAAATCGATGACGTTTATCTCGAATTCTTATGCCACCTTATCAAATTTTATTCGTACTTACAATTAGAGAAAAAAATGAAGATTGTAAAAAAGTTAAAAAAAAAAAAAAAAATTGTTTCAATTTTAAAAAATAATTCTTATACACTTTCGGTTAAGACTGAAGTACAAAAAATATAGTTGAGCAGAATCAGAAAAATAACAATGACTAAAAAAACATCAGGTAAATTGGTTCAGAAATCAGAAATCTTCACAATAAAAATTCACACAATTTAGATTTACAATAATGAAAAGATAACCATCATGAAAAATTATACTTCACAAACACTTATACTTTGTACGTAAAACACTTTGGATAATGAAACGAAAAAAAACATTAATTTTTTAACTAAAGTAAAAATGCACTGTTCATATACAATTTATTGCAACTTGGCGACTTGCTTATCTACAACGGAGAACCACCGGCTCGGATACAACGGGAAAGCCCCGAATTTTCTTCAAATTACAAACCGCACAACTTCAAATCCGCATAAAAAAAAACCTGAGTTTAATTCAAATCTCACTTTATAGTAAATAAATTTTAAAATTTCCCGTAAATAGTCCTACCTTTTCCTGAAATAAAATTGAAGACATAATTATTAACAGTATCTAATATTTTAAATAGCGAGGGCGATAGGCCACAGCCTTGTCTAACTCCCTTAAGAATCTTTGCTTCCTTTTGTATATCCCCATTATAGATTATGGCAGATTATTCTTTATAAAAAGCATACATTATTCTCACATCGTTCTCACTGACTTCAATGATCTGACTGAATATTAATTTAGAATAAGAATTTTTGTCGTTATAACCGAGTTCGACTGTATTTTAAGGTGCTATTAGCATTACCTATAACCCTACACAATTTTTTCTTTACATAATTATCTCAGTTTCATTTTCCATGTCATATAACTACCAGTTTTACAATCTATTCTTTGTTTCGAGAACTAATGACCTATATTAATAAAATTCCATATTAGGCAACCATAAACATTCGGTCTGCAACTCTGAATATAGTAAACCGTTTGAACCAAAACCATACTAACATCACTTGAAAAACGAATTACTGTACTTTAATTACATTACATAAATGATTTATTTCTTCATTTAATTTCAGTATTGTGAGACCATTCATAGAATTGCTGGCAACGTTGCACAATGTTACTACCTATCTACAAACGGTTGGAAAGTGATAAATCAGGAAATTGTGACAATTTATCAGACAATGTACGTTTGAGGTGTCCGCATTGAGAACAATGCCCATATTTGGTTAAGTCACACTCAATTAATATTTTTTCGTTTTATAAACGATTTCCACCGATACAAAGGTGGCAATTTCGCCAAACACGATCCATCCGAAATTAAAAGAAGTGTTTCGAAAGTTGAGCGTATAATGCAGCCATTCATCGGCCACAAGAAAAGAAAATTAACTCATCCATTTAACGTTTGCATAGTCACTACTCATTCATTAATGGCCGCTTTCAAAATAGAAATTACGTTATTACGAAAACAATGCCGTCGACTCATTCAAATTACATCAGCGGCGCATTGTCGTTATTTAATAATATTTTTAATTTGGCGAAAAAAATTCGATGAGACTTTTTCAATAGGAATGCAAACCTGCGAGTGTAGGTTGCGTGACGATACACACTCGATCAGCCCCTTATCTCGCAGGGTCGGACTTTGCAATCTCGACCAAGCCAGATCGATAACGAAAGGGTTCATTCAATACTTACACCCGGCGCTCGCTTCAACATGGTCTATCATGCATTATCCACGAAGCCCTCATGAATCGTTAAGGGAAGGTCACGAGGAAATTAAAAAGTAATCGATGGGCGGTTGAGACCGATTGCAGCGGAATTAAGGGAAAAGCGGCGTCAAGAAGTTAATGATGTGCGTTGTTAGCGCACATTCATCAAGGCGAACGTTGAGCAAGTGTGGGGAACAGGAACTCGGTATCAGATGCTATCGATAATCGATACGCAATATTATTTCTTGCAATAGCAATAAAGTAGAGGCAGGTACGTGCACGCAAAGGTAATTGAATTAATTCCTTAACCGTGCACGTCCTGTCCTTGGGACAGGACGAAACAATGGATGCCTAGACACGCGTGCATTCTGGGAACGTCGGGGATGTCAAATTTGCGACAAACAAATTCCTATTCATAGCGCAAGCGATATTATCATGAAATTATGGCAAGAGCGTCTCGTTAGCGAATACCGAGAATTAAGCAGAGGTGCAGTTTATTAGCGCGTGAAAATTAGTTGCACACAACTTTAATTTCGCTTTATTGTGAAATTTTTTTTCTATTTTTGAATGTGCAAATGAGTTTATCGCCGTTTCACACCCATCACGTTACGTTTGTTTATCCCATTAATTACTCGCTTGTTGTGTAACGATTTGATATTCGTTTTTGGATCCCACGCCATGTCGTGACGATCCGCTGGAATTCACACAAAAAATGAATGAACGTTTGTCAGGGTGGAAATTATAATTTATCGGGCTCTCGAAACCTTAATTAATTTAAACCGATACTTGTACTGTGCGACTGGATAATCTGGACCTTCATTATACACTGAAAATGATGCTGAAGATCTAATTCCTCCGAGTCAATTACGGAACAACCTGCTTCCCTTGATTGAAGAGATGACAGCTAAACAATTTTTCTTTTCGTATTTTTTTTGTTAATCCAAAAATATTTAACAGATGTTTCAGATATGCTCTCAAAAGTGGAAATACGTAACTAGCTTGAAAATGACGAAGACTTGTTACCACTGGAAGACATAGATGCTACAGACGAACATCATGACAGTAACAATGAAAGTTCAGAGTTAAATAATAGATACCATACTATTAAGAATGACAAGGCAGTTTCAATGTGTGCATAAAGTGGGCAGAAGAAACAAATATTCCACTACAAGATGTTCTTGTACTTCAACGATTAAAAGAAACGACTTTTACAATGAACCAGAAAATGATCAAGCAAGCAACAATTACAAAGTACTTTACAAAATGATATAAAATTTAAATAATTTTTGTTTACGTACTATTTTCTAGTTGTTTTGTATTAAATGTCTGTTTTCAATTAAAAAAAACTGTCCCGCTTCAATAATTCGAATTATTTGCTTATCTGGATCAGCGCGGTTTTCATTAGTTCGGATTATCGAGGTCGCACTATACCAGTGCCACCAAACGAAAAATATTTAAATACTTACAAACAGTTTAAAAATTGATGTAAAGAAAAGCGAGTGAAATCAATCATTGAAGGAGTTTTATTAGCACAATTCGAACAAAAGTCCAGATTCTACAAAAGCTCTACATTGTGGAGCATTTATTCAACGATGGGGACAACAACATCCGTGAAGAAGAATATCGACATAAAGAGGTTTGTAACTTTGACAGCTTTTATTAAATGAAAGTCGATGGAGGGCAACACGCAAAGAAATTCAGTGTTTTAGTAGTCGTAAGTGAAAAATTTCTTAAAAGAACCAGAAGATTCAACCAACTTCATGATGAAGCTAAAATTTTAAATTTAAATCTCTTTCCATTGTTATAATATTAAAATATTTGTTCATTTTTCTAGGTTGGTATTAGTGGAGCATGTCGACGAGAAGAACGAACTTTTCTTTAGTTTCAAAACATTAAAAACATGGAATCCTGCTTTATACTTATTGAAAATCCTAACCCAAAGACGAACGTGCGAAGAGAATTGACCATTTCCAGTGGAGAATGATTTCAGAATTTTTAAAGTCGTCAAATCCTTCCAACTACACTTGGCATCGCTTTAGAAGGTCTGCAGCGATGCTGGCTGATGCAAGAGCAGGCAGAAATCACCATTCTTAAAAAGCATGGAATCCAAATGTGGCAAAAAAATACATTGAAAGTCTTATGCAATATAAACTTCAAAAAGCATCCAAAATATTGGACCAAAAGGAAAAGGCAAGATAAATACTAGCTCTGCTCGAAGACTTGGCCTGGGTTTTCCTAATTAAAACTCTCAACAAGTAAATTAAAAATGTTACTCTCTTTGTATCCCCAGCCATACTCTTCCTTCATCTATTTTAAATTTTTTATACAATTTTCAAACTTTAATGATTCCTGTTACAGCTCTTTTAGACCCTTTTGAAACAAAACATTTCCAGAACATAATTTTAAACGAACGTTATAAAAATGAATTACTTCAGTTCGGTTGCATGGGGAAGATAATAATGTAGATATCAGCGCAAAATGAAGTTATCAGCTCGGCGTGAATAACGCTGAAACGTCGAGGGTACACACAAAAACGAAGTGGAATTTCGCGCACCCTATTTCTCAAGTCCCCTCGGTACAAACTATCGCTTAAATGTCACAATCGCGAAATAAGTACATCAAAATAGAAATTCGATTACGCAACGATTTACCCTCGTAACAGACGACGTAAATAGCATAATGCCATTTTTCAAACCCGCCACGACACTAAGCCATTAAGGCATAAAAAACGTCTCGTTCATTTTAATTGGGTGTGTTCTTCAACTGGCGGATATCAAATGTGATTGTTTCTGATCGTTTAATTGCGGTACGTTTTAACGGTGCAGATACCATCTCGGGATTGTAAATAGAGACGCCAATTTCAGTAAGTGCTAATTAATATAAATATAACTTGAAAACGGGCGTAAGCTTCGCCACGACACTTTGCTTCGCTAGTTCTTATTAATGCTGAATACAGTTCACTCTCGATTATCCGCATTGTAACCTTTGTTATAATCAGCTGATGGGAACGAAAGATAGTAAGGCGAACGGTGGTGCCTGTCGGCAGTTTTTTAACAGAATTTCGAGATTACAGCAATCTTGGTGGAAGTACACGGAATTAAAAAAATCGTAGATGCAAGAAACCCGGAAAAAATGCCACATGTCGCAAATGGCATACAGTAGAACCCCTCTATAACGAGAACTCAAGGGACCAACATATCTACTCGTTATAACAGATTTTCGTTATAAACAGTCGTGAATAGTAATAGTAATTTTCGTTTGTTTGTGATAATGAAGTAACTTCATTTTATCAATTGTACTTAAGTATGCTAAGCTGTTAAGTATGTTCGAAATTTCTCGAAATTTCTCGCCATCACCGATTTGGGACGAAACAAAAATTTCATTACATCCTCCTCAATATTGTTATAGCCGATTTATCGTTATAACCGGAACTCGTTATAGAGGAGTTCTACTGTACATGGTTTACCGGTTCTCGGCCTGGGATGTATTTTGGTCAACCTTTCCAAGCATTTCTTATTAATAAGGTGACCAAACGTACTTCTTTAGGGAGTTTTGTACTCCTTTTTTGTGAACAGTACTCCTTTTAAAACGAGTACTCCAAATGTTCTTCTTTGCATTCTTTTGTACTCCTTTGTACTTCTAAAAATATAAAAACTTGGCATTTAACTTTAACCTTTAACCTTTAAAAAAAGAGTTTCCATTTATTATAGAAAATAAAGGAAATGATGATTCTATGGTTAAATGTAAAATCTGCAAAGGAGAATTTTCTATTGCGATTGGTGGACGAAGTGCAATAACAAAGCACATTGATACTAATAAACATAAAACATCTCTTGATGCAGCGGCTTCAACGTCTAAACTAAATACATTTTTTAAAACTAATAGTTTTGGACCAAATGAAGATTGAAATAAAAAGTGTTTCAAAGAAAAATAACCACTTCTATTCTTGGTTGATGAAGTTTTCCATTTTCTTGTTTTCAAATGATTACAACAAGGGTTGACTCTCAAGAGTCGGTTTGCCTAGGTGAAAGCATGCAACTTTTATGATTCAACCCTTGTTGTAATCATTTGAAAACAAGAAAATGGAAAAACATTTTACTTTATGAAAATGTGGATACTAACATAAGTCCAAAAAAAAAAAAAAACCTGAGCACACTTTATGAAAATGTGCACTGCAATTTGCATGGTTTTACCTAGGAAAACCTACTTTTATGATTATGATTACAACAAGGGTTGACTCTTAAGAGTCGATTTGCCTAGGTAAAACCATGTAAATTACAATGTGTTTCTTTTAACATGTTTATATACAGGGTGTTCACGAAAAAACGCCCCAGCTTCTAGCGCTATTATTAGGAGTCCAATTGTAACAAACGATACGTCAAATTAAATGGTTTAAAAAGTACTACAATGTGTAGTACAAACATAATTTTTACCTGTTTCTCCATTCAAAGGTCAAAGGTCAACGTTATTTTTTCAAATTACAACCTTATATTTTTCTTTAACAATTTGATAGAATTTTTTTTCTGAATTCAACGATGTATCACAATCAATATTTCTGATTTATTTTAGGGTAATAAAGAAATTAAAATAATAACTAACATTATTAGCAGTAGGCTTTGAAAAATAACTGAGACGTAGCGGTGGCTATGGAAACGATGTGTCAGTACGGAAACTACGTATTTTAAATAATTAATTTATGAACAACAACAGATAACATTTAATAACTAAACAATTAAATAAAGAAATGTCAAATTAACAAAAATGTTCAAATTGGGCACCGTTTCTTTCCAAACATTGTCGTCGAGATCTAGATCCTACACTTTGTGTAGCATTACTTAAAATTTCTGCTGGTGTTTCCCGACCAGCGTTGACTATTCTCTCTCTCTCAAAATTTCCTCTGTTTCCGGACGCGTATCATAAACAATATCTTGGATGTATCCCCAAAAGAAAAAACCTGGAGGTGTTACGTCACAAAACCTGGCGGGCCATGGTATAGGTCCATTTGTTCCAATCCATTTGTCTTCATTATTCTATATTTAAATAGTCCCTAATCAAAAGAGCGTTTTGTGTGGTGCAGCGCCATCTTGTTGAAATACTAGTTCATTCCGTTCAACGGCAACGGCAAGCCATCTAAAATTTCTTCTAAGTCTTCAGTCAAAATTTGAAGATATTTTTCTTGGTTGAGATTTCCATCAATGTAAATTGATCCTATTAGGTATCCTGGCGCCTAATATTCCGCACCAAACGTTCACCGAAAATTTTATCTGAGGATTTTGTTCGATGGCAATATGTGGGTTTTCTACACTCCAATAGCGGTGATTGAAACGATTAAAATGTCTGTTGTTTGTAAATTGACAATCATCAGACCACAAAGTTTTTGTATAAAATGATGGATCTCGCCTTAACTCGCTTAAAAATAAATTACACAAATTTATTCTACGCCAGTGGATCGTTTTGTTGGATTGTATGAATTTTTCGCGGTACAAATGGCTTGTATTTATGTTTTTTCAAAATGCTGTGAACGCTGCCGATTGAAACATCCAAATTCTGAGAAATTTGTCTCACAGACGTCCATCGGTTTTCTTCAACACTTAGTAGAACATTCATCTCGAAATTTTCATCTTGATGGGTATGATTTGGCATTTTTGGTCTTTGGAAACTTCCAAACTTGCGACGATTTGGGACCTGTCTATTAGGAAAGTGTTCTTGATAACGACGCAATGCTTATCCACTGTTTTTATTACACTCTAAATAAACTTGCAGCATGTCGACAAGCTCGCTATAATTCATTTTTATTGCAAAAAATAGGTAAATAAACTAATAGCCAGTTTCTGACAGCGATGTTAACGTATTTCTCCAGTTAAATGTCCCGGTTACCATGGTTATTACCATTGTTGCAACAATAGTAATAGTAATTTTTATTTGTGACACATCGTTTCGATAGCCACCGCTACGTCTCAGTTATTTTCCAAAGCCTACTGCTAATAATATTAGTTATTATTTTAATTTGTTTATTACTCTAAAATAAATCAGAAATATTGATTGTGATACATCGTTGAATTCAGAAAAAAAATCTCTATCAAATTGTCAAAGAAAAATATAAGGTTATAATTTGAAAAAATAAAGATGACCTTTGACCTTTGAATGGAGAAACAGGTAAAAATTATGTTTGAGCTACACATTGTAGTACTTTTTAAACCATTTAATTTGACGTATCGTTTGTTACAATTGGACTCCTACTAATAGCGCTAGGAGCTGGGGCGTTTTTTCGTGAACACCCTGTATATAATTTTTGAACTAATGAATTTTGAAATTATTTAAAAAAACATATAGTTGAATGGAGAAGACTCGGTGTTTTTATTCAAACCGAATCACCATATCCAATGAAAATTCATTTGTACTCCTTTTGTATAAAAAATAGTTGGTCACCTTATTTATACACATGTAATAAGAAAGTTAAACACACATAGGGCAAGATTTAATGGAAGATATGTGATTTTCGTTTGTTTGTGATAATGAAGTAACTTCATTTTATCAATTGTACTTAAGTATGTTCGAAATTTCTCGGAATTTCACGCTATCACCGATTTGGGACGAAACAAAAATTTCATTATATCCTCCTCAATATTAGAAACGTACTCGCTCAAAAAGAGAGAAATTTACGGCAAGGGATCAGAGAATTTACTTGTTATAGCCGATTTATCGTTATAACCGGAACTCGTTATAGAGGAGTTCTACTGTACATGGTTTACCGGTTCTCGACCAGGGATGTATTTTGGTCAACTTTCCACGCATTTCTTATTAAGCAATATGTACATATCAGGCAACATTATTCAGGATTCGCAGTAATTCTGTATTTTCAAATTTCCCGACTTTTCCAGGTTTTCCCTGACTCTTTTCGAGTATTTTCCCTGACCTTTTTCTAGTAGTTTGTGCTCTTAACTAAACCGGTCACCATCTGAACGCGTAAACGCGTCGGGGGCAGCGAACGTGTTAATTACAAATTATTATTACTATAATCATATAATTTTTGAAAACGCTGCGAAAAGGTTTCGACCGGATAACAGGTACATACGTTCACAAATTAGCAATAAGTGGCAATAGTGCAACAAGTTTGCAATTAACTAAAGTTTATGTTTAAGTAACACCAATTTATTCCGAAGTGGTGCAAACGGACATATAAATCATGTAAAATTGATGATTAGTTTCTCCCCATTCCAATTTAGTTCCGAACCACTTGATCTATCTACACCAATTCATGCGCAACTATGTAGTGATATCAAAAAGTTGTCCCGGAATTAACACTGTTTGAGAAGCACTGATCGCGTTATCTAAAAATTGCAACCGCAGTTATGCTTGTCCACATAATTTGTAAAATCAAATTCCTAAAAAAGTTGGCCGAAGTTGCAGCATCGAGCACCTCAACCGGAAATGACATTAATTAATTTAGCGTAAACCGGTTTCGCAAACAAGTTCCAACTATAAATATTTATGGCTGAAAACTAACTTTTTTCGGTGATCGAAACGAATTTTGCTTTTGGGATCTTACATCACACCTTCAATGAAATACCGACGTCCACGGTAGCTGGCAACAGCTCCGCCCGAAATTAATTAAAACGAGAAAAATTCTACGATTCAGTAAATCGTTCGCATCGATCAGCAATCGCATTTCCATTTTTCCCCGAGCCGAGTGGGAAATTCCAGCGCAGGAAAAATCGAAAATAACGTCGCTTATAGTGGCGCGGCGCGATAGTAAAACTTAAAATTTACTACAAGAGGCAGCATTCCTGCGACTCAATCGTTAGAGAACCTGCTACCGTGCAATGGTCCTGTTAAGCCGTAATCCTTTCATTGTTAAACTTCGGTTAGTTTACGGGCAGCACGTGACTGTACGACTTTAAACTCGAACTGGAAATAGAATCGAGAAGCGACACATGTAAATCGTCTCTTTTGGCACGTCTGCAATTAATTGCCAGCGTCGCGCCGTTCCTGCGACGAATTTCCAAAGTTTGTCCCCGGCCCGCTGCGATAGGTGTTAACACGGCCGGGTGAGTGTGTGTTTTGTTTATAAACTAGTGACATGGAGTACGAGAGTTGAGAGAGAACGACAGGAAAGAGTGGCCAATCGGAGTGCGCTTGGTAACAAGGCTAGAACAAGATTTTCGATACTTTTGGTTCGCGGTCCAAACCGGCTGCGGCCCATATACTTGACATTCACACAATATTTTATTTTCGGCGAAAAAATCCTGCCGCATCGCGAATCATCCGCGGCGCGCACAACTGGCGACAAACTGCGTGAATTTAAAAAATCAACCTACCTGTTTTAAAGTGCAATAAAAAGGGTCCATTGAAAAAGCGAGTCGCTCACATTCACGCAACAAGTAAAGGGAGAGTTAATAGCGCATTTCAGCTTTTTCCGAGGGTCGGTGCCTATTTCCGTATGACGTCACTACGCACAGCTGATAGAGCGTAACATCGCACTCCCGCAGGTGTACGCTGCACTCGACTACCGCGGAGACACTGAGCAGTGCCGGCTGCAAGCAACGCGCTACGCGCGCGTACACACCACGGATTTGTCGCGACGGCGCGTCTCGCTCGAACCACCCGCCGGCGCGATGCCGCTCTCTCTTTCGCACCAACGGCCAAATCAATCGGCCGTGTGGTTCTGCACGTACTGGCCCATTATGCAACGCGTACCGCGATCGAGCGGTCGGATTTATTTTGGCGGCATTTGAAAATCGCTTCATTGTTAATTTTTCGCACGCCGACGGGCCTCGTTTTTCTCCGCTGAATTAATGAATGAGAGAGACGATTAGCGCACTCTGGGTCTGCTATCTTATCACGGTCGTGAGTCGGGCTAAATTTAGTTATCGTTGAAAAAATGTTCAAACACACGACTTTCCTGATACCGGGAGTAAACGCTGGTTTAACGATTTTTTCTGATTGGATACAACTTTGAGGCTTTGTTGTAAAGATCACGAGCGCGGATTAAATTTTTTCATTAGTTTTTATTGTGATACCAATATCGACGGCAGCGAGCGATAATAAATCAATTTCATTAACCCATCAAGTGCCACTGTCACAAATAGGCCGCCCCAAAATATTTGTTCAATCGATGGAAATAAACCGATGGGTCATTTTAGTCGAATTTAAGGCCTGGAAAAATTTTCAGGAGAAAATGGAAATTGGCATCCAGATATAAATGCTTTGAGTGACAATGACGAGGGTGTCGATGACAATGCGCCAGCAGTTGAAAGGAACGATGATCTGGGGGAAGGCCCGAAAGTCAGCAAAAATAATGTACAACGTCAGTCAATAAAAGGGACTTGACACGCGAAATTTTATGCTGTATTTTAATGAATTTAGTTCACAAAATTTCGTATTTTTTTAATAACGTCATCAGATTCTTAATACCTTTCAACAAACATATCAGTAACTTATCAGTTTAGTCTAAACCTTCCACTGTACTGTCTCAAGAGTGCATTGACGTGTTTATTTTGTGCACTTAATTCACCAACGCGACCGATTTTGTAAGTAATTTTTTTGTAAAAATATAATATCCTTTTTTTTATTAATTTTTGCAGAATGCGTGTATTTAAGTGTAGTATATTTAAGTGTATTCTATAATAATTTGTCGAACCCGTTGGTTTTTGGTTACTCTCAGGGCACGTTTGGCAAGAGAGGAAGAAATTCTGCAAGCTTCTGAGTTGGGAACGAGGAACCTTTTCTGGCGGCGAGGATGAGGAAATAATTTTTTCAGAACACGAAAGTGGTTCTGAGCAAAAAATT
This sequence comes from Dascillus cervinus, assembly GCA_949768715.1. Lineage (NCBI taxonomy): Eukaryota > Metazoa > Arthropoda > Insecta > Coleoptera > Dascillidae > Dascillus > Dascillus cervinus. The sequence continues at coordinate 5,385,678 of OX458317.1, forward strand.
AGTGATTCTGAATTCTGTGATTATGATCATATTGGGCAAAGATATGGAAAGAAGAAAATTCGTAAAAAAACTAGCATTCCCGTTCGTGGAGCCCCACTATACTGAAAGAGCAGCAATGTCTTCTTTGTGCAGATATACAACTGTATCTTGGAAAATTAAAAAACCCATTGGGCACTGAAACTGACGGAGAGTCTAAATGAAGGAGGAAGAGATGCCACTGTTGTGAAAGGTCAAAAAACCAGATAACAAGAAAATGTGGATACTGTCAAAAACATGTTTCCATAGACCATTCAAGTGAAAGAATTATTTGCAATAGCTGCGACCAAGGCGCAGTCGATTGGGAATAGGTTTACATAGAATTAAGTGATGTTAAAAAAAGACCAATAAGTTCAACACGCGACCGGTAGTGTAACTTTTTGAAGCGGTTACAGATTAAGATATCATCTGTATTTATTTATAATAATTTTCATAGTTTAATTAGTCTGCTGAAATACTTTCACACCCTAGAATCAAAATAAAGCTAGTTTATTACAAACTTTGTTAAAAACTAACGCCCCAGGTCCGTTTGATACCCCATGGGACACTATAATTGAATAATTAAATCTGGATTTGAACCGTTCTTCCACTTCGTTTCCAAATTTGGCTTTAGTTTTCGATTTCTCGTGTCTATCATTTTTGAAAACGTGATAATTTGAAAAAAAAGGCTAATTCTTTATGTTAGAAAAAATGACCTACGTTAAATTGTTGAGTAGAAAAACGGTGCAAGTCTGTTACTTGAACCGTTCTTTCACTCAAGTTACTACGATGCCAGTTCTATATAGGCTATGCCATAACAATTAATGAACCCTTCTTCCACACCGATTCAATAATGTTAACATACTGACAGTTTACAATAACTTTGTGCGCTATTTTCGCCGAGTTCAGTGACTCTGAAAGTTTTTTTTGTAGTATACAATTTTCAGGGGAAATTGAAAATGGAAAATTGTCGATGTGACAATTTTTCAATGAGATATACCGTGTCTTCAATAAAAGTCAATTAGAGTAGATTGTGATTTTAATTTTAAGTTTGCAACGCCCATCAAATGCCATTACAAATTGCTTGTCATCAACCACCCTACCATAATTAATTTTGTTATTGAAGGTTCCGGATTTAATACAAATGACAATATGAATAGGGTTACAAAAAACTGAGAAATCCTTTCGTAAGGACCTAATATTAGGAACATGTAGGGAAATTGTGTCTGAGATCAAATCCTTTCGTTTGTTAATTTTATGAAAATACAGTACTTTTTCCTCCTCTTCCATCCCTCAACCCCGCTGTAAGCGTAAGTTTAGTTTTAAATCAAATTTCTAATTGATTATTTTATTATGTAATAATTATTTTAATTGTAGACGCCTTGAAACAATAGCTGAATAGCATATTATTTTAACATAATGTATCCAAACCAATGTTTCGGTCATTCGCATTTTGTATTGTTCAGTAGCAAAATAAATACCTCTCCGTCAACGAAAAGAACTTTTCGGGACTTGGAAAAACCTTACAGGATCATCTCACATGAAATAGCAGAACAACACATCGAGACCCAGGGAGAAGGATAACAAGGATAACATTAACATTTACAACCAATTGTGTACCGTTGTCCTATTTATAAGTAGGACAGCAGGAAAAAATACAAGTAAGAAAATCTTTGGCTGCAATCAAGCGATTTGGAAATGTTTACCTAAATGTTAAATTATTCTGGTAGTTAATGTGTTAAAAAACAATTACGCGTATTCCGCGACGGTTAAATCGGGCAGCATTAGTCAGACGAAATGTTTGGCACTGTACGTGTAATTTAGGGGGGCACAATTAACATTCCTGGGAGTGTTGTAGCTGGTATTACAGGTAGACACGGGTTGTAAGCGAGGTGAAGGTCGTGCGCACGTCAATGGGCCCGGTGTTGCCAGGACGACTGCGAGGAGGTGCTGCTTCTATTTCTGGATACAGCGCGACCCCGTGCGTTTATAACAATATTTTAATCTACAAATGCTTAATTAGAGAAAAAGAAAACATTCGGCGGGCCTCGCGAATACCGCCCGGTCGATATCGGGCCTGCAGGACCGCTCCAGGGGGGGAATCAATATGCACGAGAATAAATTCGCTCGCACTTTCACGTGTCGTATTTCTCCGGTTTGTTTAGACTACACGGGAGTTTCAGCACTCATGCACAGACGTGCTAAAAGTTAAAATAAAACCATCGATTAATAATCGGGACGTTATTTATTTTTTTTGCTATAACTGAGGAAATACGAGGCACAGAATCAACATAACAAAGCGGCGATTTTTTTCCTCGCCGGGAAGCTATTTATAGCCGATTTCTTTTGTAACAGTTTATCGAACACATGATTTTAAACGCAAACAGCGGGGAGCTTAATTACGTCGAAATATTAAAATTTTGACGCCGTTATCAATAGCGCGTAACGGAAATTGCAGAATAAGAGTAAAAAGTCGCTAATTAATAGTGGGTTCCGTGGGCGTTAAACGAGAATATCCGGCTTTCACTGGCACTACATCATCCACGTCATCTGAACTCCGCAAACAAAACTCATTTCGCGCAGTAATCGCGTTTGTTGTGTATCTTGCACCTATTTTATCAAAAAGTCCTTGGAGTACACGTATAGCCAAAAGTGTACGTTTGCAGCTGGCTTCACTCGAGAATTTCAAGACGTGGGACACCACATCATTAAATTAAACAAGTGTCCTTTATGATTAATCGTACGCTTCAAAATCATTATTGCTCCCATAAATGCACAGACCGCTTCTAACTATCGATCGTGCGTACGTGCACTCGCCATAAATAGACGCAATTATTAATGCACTTATAATGAGATATTTGCAGCGAAAAATAGCTCCTATTCAGTAACTGCAACCATTGATACCGGTTTGGAAATGGCAAGCTATTTTTAATTTATTTTGCCTCTGGAAATAGGTAAACGGTTCGCTAAACGCTGCCAACTATTAATTCTAAAGACGAATTAACGCACACAAAATTAACCCGACATAAGTCTCTATGTAAGATTTTATCTCACGTTACCGGAAACTTTCTGATAATTTTATATGCACTGCATGATTAATCATATACTCTATTGATTAGTCTCCTACACATTACTGGAGGTAGTTCATATAAATACGTTTTAGTTCCATTGTAACCGTTTTTGTTGTGATTATTTCATGCAATTATTAATTCAGCCGTTGATTTTGAAAGTGCTAGATACGTATTTAATGGTTTGCATTTGAATGGGTTAAAACATAATGATAAGTAATCTTACTTCATGTAAATTTAATATGCAATAATGAATTAGGTGAAGAAAATCATAGTTTTTATATGCGCCAATGCACTTGCTTTATTTTCAAAAGTAATGATTTGTTCAAAACATTGATTTTCTTTTAATGGAATATCATTATAATAACAAAAGATTGAATACTTTATATATTTACTTATTTATTTTATTCCAACATTTCACACTTCTTTCAAAAAGTTACATTAAAACAAAAAATAAATTTAATTTTATAAGAGTTGATAAAATAAAAAATATTCACTAATAAGTTGCATGCATATATAATCATATTTCTTAGTTTAGATGGTGCAGATGAGTGGGTAGTACATAGTGAAATAAATCGATCGTATCTTTATATTTTTCTTTAGTACATAATAGTTTAAATATGACAATACCATTTTTCCGAAACTACTTGACCTACCCCGTTTTAGTGATAAATCAAAAGAGCCACGCTTCCACGCTGACGTTATCTTTAGAGTGGACTTGCCTAACTTTCAAAGTCAACTTACAATAAATATCATTGTCGAGATAAATCACTAGTAACAAATTTATACTGATATTAAAAGATATTTCAGTGAAACCTACCGAGTGAGAGAACCTCTCAAACGCGACCAATCGGTTTATTTTTCCGGGTTACACGATTGACACACACATTTTTTCTACAAAATCACCCTCTACAACGCTCTTCTCCCATTGAACAGGCAGTGGTGGTTCTCCATTCACATCAACTGCAACTTTCATTTCGCGCGTAAACGGCGGAAGTAACTTTGATATACATAAGAAAATTTTTGAGAAAAACGAAACTTAAAATTAGAAAACAAAATTTATTATAGTCCGTTTTTGAATCAGTAAGAGCGTTAGAAGGCTGTGAAATATTTTTTTTGTTAGTTGGTAGCAAAGCACTGATATTGGCATTTTGCATCCACCAGCGTAAGGTTATACAGGTAACGTTGCTCCATAATTAGGTAATATAGTGCGAAATGCTGCTGTGGAGGACGCAAATAGGAACATTTAGAAAGAAACTTCTGTCAACATTGTATAGGTTATGTTATTAAGCACTCATTACTGCCAACATAAATTAAACAAAACAATAATTACGTTACGCCTTCTACACTCCTGCTGGTTTAAAAGTAGACTAACAAATATCAATCAAAAAAACCCGTTACTAAGTAAATAAAATTTTTAAATCAAATGTTAGATGAGGAAAACTTTATTTTCAATATTCTGTCAAAATTGTCCAGGTATTGAAGTACTGATTACTATTACCAATATAAAAAGTTAAAAAACCATATTTTTTCACAGCCTTCTAACAGTATCTGGAATTAAATAACACACTATAGATCTTGTCGACAGTCCTCGCAAAATGTGGGTAACACCGTCTTGCTGGAACCAAATACTGTCACAAGCGACATCGGCTGTATTACCAAAAATAGAAATAATATCCCCGTTCTTGTGATGATGTAAAAGAAATCTGACAAGCTCAGCGATCAATCAAGTTGATGGCAATGAAATAAAGGCGGAGTTACAATAATAAGAGTTGCGATAACACTGCCAGAAATAAAATAAAAAAACAACGTTTTACACATTTACAATCAATTACGTCAGCCGCCATATTTGCGGTTCGGCTGGAAATTTATAAATTGCAACTCGATTGTGAAATGACGATCCGTTCAAATTTAATTGTCGACCGTGGTTAATCGCCAAAGCGAATTGCCTGGGGAAACTGGCCACAGTGGCATTGTCTTCGCTTTCAAAATTTCGTACCTGCTCATTGCGCACAAATACCAAGATGAAAAGGATGTCGTTGAGCGAAGAAATTGTAGAACAGGCGCAGTCATAATGAAACGCGATCCCCATGTTGCAATTATTGTTTCAGACAGAGACGTTTTTTATGCTAATTGCAATTTGTTTATTTCCGAGTGACGCAATCATTAATTTCTTGCGCAAGTTTTTACTAGTGCCTAATACGAGGGCAGTTCAAATTGCAATTTTTTGTGCAATTGGATTCTGAAGCAAATATGCAGGGTGTTACAAGGCAATAATGCCCATTAACAACTGAGGGGAAAGTGTGAAATTTACATGTTATATCAGTTGAAATTATACACTTTTGATGAGTGCACAAAAAATCCAAAATATTTTTATTTCAAGCCACAAATTATAGAGAAAATTCCTCATGAAATTCATGAGAACTGACAAACTATTTTGAAAGGCTATTTTACCACTGGCGTTAAAACTTGTAACACCCTGCACCAGTGGCGGCTCGTGGTAGTGACGAGTGAGGAGGCTAATATTTATGAAGAATAGGTACTCTACTTAGTCAACAAATTATGATGTTTTATTTTTGTATCACAATTTACCGTCCAGCAAGAACCATCGAGGAGGTGTAGAGTTACTTAAAACCTCGATTTTGTGCCGTTCCGGAATGTTTTAAAGAAATTAAATTTGGACGAGGCCTATAATAATTTTTATAAATAAATAATTTTGTATCATAATCAAAAGACCTAAATAACCGTCTTAAAAGAAAATCTACAATATCCTCACAAGTTTTAGAAAATACATTTTGTAGTTCTACTTCTATATCGTCATTCATGTTGAAACAATGACACCCGCAAATTCAAAATTTTATACCCGAATTCAATAATTGCAGTAGACCTCTCGCACCCAGTACTAAGGAATAATTGGAATCTTTGCCCGGCAAAACGCACTGACCAGGGCACGTGTTCGGGTGGGGGTGGAGCCGTAGCCTCCGCTGCAATAGTTTTATGCAAAATCGTCTCATTCTATAGAATTAAAGGAGATGCTTGGGATTTAATGTAGCAAATTGCCTCCGACCCGGTCTCGACCATATTTCTGGCGCTTACATTCAACCTTCAAGTCCCATATTGTAAATAGAAGAGCCCGTTTAATAAGGCCGTTCTGGTATGGTGAAAGAAAATTATCTACCAAATAACTATTACCATTTATTTAATTGAGTACCTAATAATTGATGATTTCATACTGAAACTTTAATGAAAATCAAATTTAATTTATTTTATTTATTCATTTCAATTTTATCATGAGGAGGCGCAGCCTCCCTTGCCTCCTCTGACAAGGCGCCACTGCCCTGCACAATACAATAGAAATAATTTTTCTCGTTAATTTTCTACGCATCTATCTTCAGGCGTTTTTGTATTTTACACATAAAACAAAAAAGCCCCTTTAAGACCAACGATTCAAAGGCGACGCGTGATTGAGTGCTGTAGTTGTACAAAGTGGAAAAGTTACTGTGGACCAAGCCTGCGACAAAGGGGCGACCAGCAGGACCTCCAGATAAGAATGCCTGTCCATCCCATTACAACGTAAAACAAAAATGACAGCTGTCCTAAATCTTAATAACTCTCTGGGGTCTCATATTTGTTCGGGGTGTTCGTTGCAACCTTGACGTGCTGTAAACACAATTTCGAAAACAGTTTTCGAAAATATGTATTTGCAAAAATTCGTTAATGTAATTGCGTGCATTGCACGGCCTCCGCGCGTCGAAAATAAAAATGTTTACAACTGCCCCAAAAATAAACCAAATAAACATTTTTTCCCGAAAGAAGTTGCGGCACGCGAAGCTTGTTTACGTGGGAAATCATCGAAACGTCCAATAAACTTTAATCAGCGAGCGACTAATAAAACATTTTATTGATCAAAAAGGAATCCGATGCGCAGTTAAATGAATTGTACAGTTGCACCGGGTCTTGTTCGATCATAAAGACGTGGGAACTGTTTGATGGAGTATGTGCGAGTGGGCAACGCGTATGACCGGTTGTAAAGTTCCAAATTGCCTTTTTCGATTTTAATGCCACCTGTCCACACAATGGTACGCTGCCGTGTCATATTAACAGATTAAACTCCGAGAGAAACATCAAATGGAAAAATTCTTTTCGGGAGTTGATCGAGGAATGCCGGTCGTCGGATTCACACGGGAGAAGTAAAGGTCAGACAAATAGGTATCCAACGATCTAACAAATTCCGACAATGAAGAAATTCCGATCCAAAAAAATAACTCCCAGATAATGGTCAATCGTCTCTACGCGGGCCGAGATTAATGTGGAGCTCCGGCGGGTTTAATTGGAGTGGGCATTCCTTATATCGGTGTTGTTTTAACCCTGAACGGCCTAAGACCCGGACAGCTATTTCAAAAGCTGCTACATTTCACTGAACTACAGTCAAACTCAGTTATTGCGAAGGTAGTTGTAATAAATTTTTTTTAAATAACAAAATCCCCAACATGAAATTATTTCAGATAAACACACACGTCACCAATGGGAGTGACCTATTTCAATGAACGTTCAACGCAGGTGACGTATGTGCTCTCCTTCTCGAAAAATTGTTTAATACACAAGTTGCAGAAAATTCAGTTTTGTATAAAACCGAAATTTTTAAAATAACGAAGATAATCGCCTCCAACGTGAAATCTACAACGGAGGTAGCAAAATTTTGAGAAATTCGTAACTTCTCAAAGAAAATATTTATCAAAAAAATTTTCCTAAAACGTTGCTTAGAATTAAACATTCTACAAAACGGTTCCAAGATCAATTTTGATAAGTCTACTAATAAACGACTGATCTCAAAATTCATCTTCGCTTGTATTGAAAATTTAGAAAATTCGCAATTCTGGAATGAAATTTTTCAAAAATATTTTATACATAAGTTACTCAGAACTAAACGATCTACAAAATTTATTCCTACCAACAGTCTTACATTTTTGAAAATAACAAAGATATTTATTTATGTCTGAAATGAAACAATATTGCTTACCAAAAAATAGTTTATACGAAAGTTGTCCAAAATTGTATTTATCATAAAATCGGTTCTTAGGGGCAGTTCGATTTTTTCAAAATTAAGAAGTTATAAAATAATGAAGTCCACACCTGCTCATACCACTCTCTCGCAGAAAAATCTCTAAAAATGCACAACTTTATAAAAAAAAATGTTCCTACAAACGTTACAGAGAATTAAATTTTCTACAAAATCGGATTGATGATAAATTTTGATAAATCCTCAAATAACGGAGAAACCGAGCTCTGAATTTAACCTTTCGCGCAACAAACGTTGGGAAAATTCATAACTTTGAAATGAACATTTTCAGAAAAAAATATTTCGGACTGAAAGTATACAGTTTATAAAGTTTGTTCTCTACAACTTTCTTACTTCTTGAAATTAGCAATATGTCTACGCGCAAAGAAGTTCTTTACCTATAAAAAAATGTTTCATATACAATCTAATTTGATAGAAAATCGGTCCTTAGGCGCAGTTCGATTTTTTTTTAAATAAGTTACTACTCTATTGCAACAAAATTTCTAGAAATTTGCAACTTCAAAACGAAAATGTTTACGGAAAAAATGTTCCTATAAACATTACAGAGAATTAAATTCTCTACAAAATCGATTTCAAGATAAAGTTTAATAAATCTACGAATAACGAAGCCACCGACCTCAGAATTCATACCGTCCTGCAAGAGAGCTTGAAAAATTCATAACTTTGAAACAAAAATATTAACATGTGAAATGTTCCTACAAACATTGTAGAGGTTTACATTTTCTACAAAATCTCATAAATGACGACTTTCGTTTAAAATGAAGAAATAAAACAACTACCGATAAACTAGCAAAGTTGTAAATGTACGTGAAATAATGGAATTTGCTGAAAAGGACCGGACTAAGGCCGCCATGAGAATATGGCACGCCCTGTGCGGAAAAAATGCAAGCGCAACCAATTCCTCCCATTTGAATATTTTTTACAAAGCGCAGTAATTGCGTAACTGTCGACTGTCTAACCTTTGAAGGTCAAGATGAGGTGGAAAATGTGTTCCCCGGCACAGAAAGAGCATAAATAAAATTTTATCTCCATTTACTTGCAAGCATGTGTAAATAATTGAAATGGATTTGAGTACATACATATTTAACGCGGTGATCTAATACACACAAATCAAGGCCCAAATCCAACCTTGGATGTGACCTTTGTTGAACTAACGTTACAGTTAACCGAGTTTAACATAAAATTTGGGCCTTTGTGCACTAGGGAGATAAACAAAAAATTATAGATATTTCTCGGCCCGTAATTTTTGTTGCATCACGCCGGCCCCGGCTTGTAATAATCGCAAACAATGACATCCAATGACAATGCTGTATATATTTACTTGAAATTCTGCCGTCTAAAATAATTAATACGTTGACCGGCAGCCGTTCCGCCACCGAATTTTCGTACATCCGTACGCTCGTCTCAAGGACGGATCTTTTCATCATTTCTGCTAGCGCAAAAAAACGCCGCAACAACAACCGTGCCAGCATCATTTCTACAGGCAATAAAAAAGTTATATTTCGGAACGATGAAATTTCATTAAACCAGCTTGAATAAAACGCAATCAAAAAAATAAATTTTTCGCAGAAATCACGTTTTAAATTTTGAAATGGAGCCGGGTCAGTCTAGGAATTTAATAAATGCGATACCGAGCAATAGCCAAGACCGCACTCCGCGCATCCCACCGGCACGCCGCAATTACAACCAAGAATTTTATCGGAAATTAATTCGATCTTACAACCAACCGCTCAAAACGACATCTAACTATTGAATGAGCACAGAATTTTATTTAACTGTAATAGTTCTTTGATATACAAGGAATACAATATTTTATCCAACGCCTCTTAATTAAAACCAACAGTTTTTGCTTCAAAATTGGTTATTTTGTTTTTGCGGTTGGCAACTGTTTCAAGCCAAAAATACATGAAAATGTGGGCCTTGTTCGCAAATGATTGCTTATTATTTCCCACAAAAGAAACTGCAAACATTCCAGTGTGATTTCAGCTGTAAAAAGATTAATTGCATCAATTACATCTCCAATCGAAACTGTTGTGTGCCCCCCTCCAGTTGGGATAATGGAAAATTTCTAGTCGGTAAAGAAAACTTTGCTATTTTGCAAGAAAGATGGCGCAAGTATTCGCAAGTGTATAGAATTTTTTTTTTAATTTGCGCTAATTTTTCTATTACTCACTGAAATGCGCACGATTTTTTTTAGCAACTTGATTTTTGCTTTATTTCATAGGCGTCCTAAAAAACCATCAGCCAAATGTGAATATTATTTTCTTTAGGACAAATATTATTTCACGAAGTCGCTGGATAAAGCCAGATTTAATCTATGGAAAAATAGGGAAACTTGTGTCAGTTATCGTACACATTTGGGTGGCCGCAAATGTACAATCTGATCATTATTAACTGAATTGTTTAAAATTGGCTGCAAACTGAGCATACTTCAGGTTATTTTGTTAATATGTGATTGACATTGTTGACAACTGACAGAAAGTTCGAATTGAAACTTGTGACTTTTGTAATAATTAATTAATAAAATGGTTTCATCGATAATGGCACATTTTGCAGACATAAAATTACATTGGTGTGTTGCAGACATTCAAACCTTCAATATAATACAAGTCTAAAACCACAATGATTCCAATAACCGGTTGATTACAATAAGGATCAGGCCAAACCACCAGGATTTAAAAGAAAAGCCTTTCAAACAAAAGGCTTTCAAAAAGCTTTCAAAAAGATGTTTTTTTGTAAAAACCGCAACAATCCCATTACTCGGTTGATTATAATAAGCGGATAACAAAAATGCGTAGATTATTTTACCAATTTTTTTAAATTTAATTTTTGATGGAACCATATGGCAATCTAAATTGCAGGGGATAATCACATTCAAGAATGTTATCAAAGGAAAAACACTTTCGCCAAACAGTATCGCAATAAAAACGATAAAAATTAACAATAAGGAAGCGATAAACGTCACGCTGCACCCATTCAGAGCAATAAAATTTCGGAAAATAAATGGAACCCCGCCAAAATTCGGGAGAGCTGGACCCAACAAGCCGGGAGAGGACCGCGCGGCTATTTTTAACGAGCCGGGATCATTCTGTGATCAAACACACAACAAACATGTACGCACATGTGTACATGCACGAGAGGTCATTGGCGCCATTGGCTTTATAAATACCTGCTTTTTACTTAATGACTTTCACGATATTAATATTCGCTCGGGCCAAAAAAATCAGCGGGCTACCGAACCAATTCCTCGAAACGGATAACGAACAGCTTACCTTAAAATACGAGCTGACGGTCGAGGGCGGCGCGATCGCTTCAAAAGTTCGAGAGCAGCATTATCCAACAATCACAGGGCGATTTTGAACACTGCGGTCGCAATTAAGTCGAGAGCGGCGCCTGTGCCTTTTTTATTGTAGTCAACACGTAATAAATGCGTATCAACTGGTGCTAACGTTGGACTGTGCGTACGAGTTACTACTACGCTACTACTTGGATGTAGAGGGGATACTACGAATAATCGGCCAAGTCTACGAGTAGACCTAGAATCGGCGTTTCACGAGCACGACTGCGCTGGTTCGTCGCCGCAAGAAAGTTCAGGGCGTGTAGGAGATGTTTTGAAGATGAAGTGGCCGAGGTATGCGTCCGTTTGCGGGAATGCAATCCTACCCGTTCCCCTGCATTTTTCACTGAAATTTAGAATCGTCCGCCGCGTTGCGAACGTTTGTCTAAACATATGGCCGCGCAAATGCAGCGGTCCGAATTATTTTCTTACAGAAACTCGTCGGCGCCTTCTCGGAATCGGGCTGGTACCGAGACAATGGGATAGAATCTGACTGTTCGTAGTAAATAATGCGGCCTCAGAGGGACCTGGGAAAGCACTTGATGTGCAGGTAGACGGGGTTACGTGAAGGGGCGCCTATTCTCGATTTTTTTTGTTCGAGAAGTATGTGGGCGGGCCGTAATTTGGAACACTTTCGTGTTACCTATTCACTGAATTGTGTGTGTCTGCAACGCTTAATGGCAATCTTTGGTAAACTGTTGTTTACATGGCCTGCAGCCGAGTCAATTTTTTCTGAACCTAGCCGTATTTTTATATTCACAAATTGATGCAGTTTACTCGTCCAAGTATCATATGTTTAAAAATTAATTATATTGAAGTATGCTAAGATATTAAGGTGGGTTTCGTAGGTCTAGAAGTGAGGTTAGAATTATTGAATTTTCAATCCAAGTTAATTTAAAATGTACAGTGCAGATAAGCTTCAAAAGGTAGAAATCGCAAACCACTGGCATGAAGGTATGATGACATATACTTTTCATAATTTATTATGTTATATTAAAATATTTTCAAGCGATTTTGCTCATTACCTAAATTTCTAAAAGTATGTCTCCTCATTCGGTATTAAGTAGGCTACAGTGTAACACTGAGTAAATGTTTCTTAAAATTATAATATTTAAATTAACTTGGATTGAAAAATCAATAATTCTAACCTTACTTCTAGACCTACGAAACCCACCTTAAAAAGAACATCGTGGTGAGGGATGGAAGTCCCTAATCGTTTTAAAGGTTTTTCTGCATTATGTGTGTTTGGCAAAGTTGCTATTAACCCTGGAACTGCACACTGGGGTCAGAAAATTGGAGTCATATTCTTCAATTATCAAACTACATTTGTTTTTAAATTTTAGTTAAAAAATGTAATCAAATTGTGAAACAGTTGTTATTAATATTAATAATAAGTGATTCGTTAGTTATTTCAATAGTTGCGCTTATTACTTCAATTATATTCCAAATTATAAGTTATATTCCAATATTGTTCTAACAAAGATAATGAAGATAATTTAAATATAGCGTAAACACGTACAAGAGTGCGCACTTAGTGGTTACTTTCGACTATTTCCTACTTTTAAGATTATAGTTGCATGTAAACATTAAAGTGTGATATCTGCTCTTATCTGTTACATATAAACCCATTATAGATCCACATAGAGTAAAAGAATGATATGTGCCCTCACTGTGACCTTTAAAGGTGCGCACCTATTTTTAGATTTATTTATTTTTAAAGTGCTTCAATGTGCCTTATTTTTTATACAGTAGAATCCGGTTATAACGGCTCCGGTTATAGCGAATCACCGGTTATAACGAACTTTATTCTTAGTCCCGATATTTTCCCCTATGTAACAATGTAAAAAACAATCGGTTATAACAAACTCGGATATAACGAACTATCGGATATAGCGAACCTGAAAACCCGAAATTAATAAAATTTTTATCGGCTATAACGAACTTTGCATTGTATATAACACGTAATAACCTTTGAATCTGATGATGACTTGTCATTAAATTAGTGGTTACAAAAAGAGAAACAAAGGAAACGTGAATTTCAACAATCGGAAAATTCAAATGTTTTCGAAAACTTACAACTAGAATATTTGGGTACTTGTGGTAGACAAAAGTGACCACGAAGAAGCCAATAAGGATGAGCCGGAACCACCAATATTACAGATTTTATGTACACAGGAAGCTGTGAGAAGTATTAACAACATTCGTAATTTTTTACAGAATTATGGTGCGCCGATTATTGAAAATGTGTGGACAATTTATAATTTAAAAATGCGACAGTTGAGTCGAAAATAACAATTTTTTTCAAATAAAATTACTTATTGCATTTTGCTTTGTTTCACTTAAGTTTAGTCCTTATATTTATAATGGTTTTATACATATGCATATTTATATTAGACAATAACGGTCTCATAAAACACTCTTGCATTTATTCTTTCATTAACGCTTATAACGAACTTCGGATATAACGAACCGATTTTGACGGTCCCTTAAGGTTCGCTATAACCGGATTCTACTGTATAATGTACTGATTCGTATACTTATATGTTTATGTTAAAATTTTAATTAACTCTTTATATTTATAGATCTAAAACAAAATAATATTGGATCTTGGAAGAATAAGTTTTTGCGCAATTTTGTTAAAGACCTATCGTTATAAGTGAATCGGCTGATATTAACCCTGAAACTGCACACTGGGGTCTCAGAAACCTAGCTCATTTATTTTTTTGCCCTAGCAAAAGCTTTAGATGTAATTTATTACCGCTCCATGTAAATTTAGTTAATCCTTATCTGCGTTAAATAGTATATCGTATGCGTCGTTTTATGCAATAGGTACGTTACAATATTTATATTTCGTGCTGAATGGGTCTTACAGACTCCAATGTGCGGAGCACGTATTATTTTTCAGTGCGTTTCAAAATCTTCACATCGAAATTTCTCTACAATGATGCTTACTGAAGGATGGAACAGATAGTTTTGATCAGCTTTGCCACTTATATACCACTGCACGTAAAACGAGACGTTGACCCATGAGAATGTGGTGTATTATGGTAGATACAAGTGCTACAAACGGCATGTACTTTTTCCCCTGGCGAATCCGGACTGAAAAAATCAAGGAAAAAACAATCAAATCAAATTTTCGGCATTGTCAACACAATTGCATAGTATTTTGTTTTCTCCCCCATGTTATACTTATACTTATACATATATAATTAAACCGTGATTAAACATTGACCCGTTAGTAATATGGTATAACATTACTAATGCAATTTATGAGAATTGACAAACTATTTTTAAGGACTATTTTACCAATGGTGCTAAAACTTATAGCACCCTGTACAGGTTATGTCAGTGGAGTCACGCACTTAAAAGTTACCTCAAATTACCCCCAACAAGTTTAAAAGCTCTGCAAACCATGTGGTAGGCAAAAACTGTTACGTAGTTTATACCCCTACAGTGTATTTTGACAATTAAAGTGGTGTTAAGTTAACGATCAATTACATCGCCGGTCTGTAGCAATGTCTACTTAATTTCGCATAAATAAATCAGTTTTAATATGATTTTGCCATTAAAAATGCAAAGTAATAAAAAATCTCATGTAGTAAAGTGCAACATTGTTCATGAATACGGTAAATATTCCATTATAATGAAGTATGTAGTTGTTGAATCACGTTCATAAACTCCTGTTTACAAGAAAATGACTGGTTGTGGTTTGGGAATATTAAAAGCAACTTTCATTTAATTTTTCGCTGACCGCGTTTGCGTTTATTTTCGAAACACAATGGGCAATTAAATTTAAAAATATGGATTAAATTCCCCAAAATGAACCTCCATGATATTTTGCATTGCAAATTGCTACATACTACGATTTTTAGCTTCCTTTCCGCATAATGCATTTAAACCTTTCGCAACTCAAAATGCATTACTCCACTAATCAATGACTGACGTTAACCCGATGAGTAGTATTGTTCATCCCCTTATTAGCTTGCTCCGACGTGTAAGTTGATAAGTTTCGCAGAAATCTATTTTTTGTCCAAATGATGAACACCTTAGTTTCTGTGAAACCGCTAGCGCGTCCGATTTCAAAGAGAAAAATTCTGTTTAAAAGCGGCAATGTTAAACACCCCAAGTTTATTTTATAAACATCCCATTGTGTGAATTTGTGATTACTAACAAGCAACGTAAATCAACTTTGCCGGCGTTTGTTGTATTTATTATCGCGGAAATATTTTTAACAATTGCTGCACGTGTAACGGATTTAACCCTTTTGCTCTTATTTTATATTTCTTCTACTACAGTGTGTTTTTTAATTCCAGAACAAGTTAGAAGACTGTGAATTTTTTTTTTTAACTTTATGTTGATAGTAATGGCATTTTACATCTGTTAGTTTAAAATTATATTAGTAATGTAGCCTCAAAACGGTCTGTCCATGAGAAAAACTTTATCTTCAATATTCTGTAACATTTAAGTAATTCTGTAAAAATTATATAGGTTATGGTAATACGTACTGATTACTACCACCATAAAGTAAAAAAAATATGTATTTTTTACAGCCTTATAATCGTTTCTGGAATTAAAAAACACGCTATAATAAAATTCTTTAATTGATTGATTTCAATCGCTTTCATTTACACCAATTTTCAAACTCCTGATAAGTATTTAAATACTTTCCTTTCGATTTAAATGGTAATAAAGAATAAACACCCAATGCAACTAATTGTTTAATATCAGTCGATTCACTTATAACGATAGGTCTTTAACAAAATTGCGCAAAAATTTATTCTTCCAAGATCCAATAATTATTTTGGTTTAGATCTATAAATCTACAAGAGTTAATTAAAATTGTAATATAATGCTTTTATTTATATATAAGTATAAGAATTAGTACATTATATAAAAAAACAAAGCACATTGAAGCACTTTAAAAATAAATAAATCTAAAAATAGGTGCGCACCTTTAAAGGTCACAGTGAGCGCGCATATCATGCTTTTAGTCTATGTGGATCTATAATGGGTTTATATGTAGCAGATAAGAACAGATATCACACTTTAATGTTTACATGCAACTATAATCTTAAAACTAAGAAATAGTCGAAAGTAACCACTAAGTGCGCACTCTTGTACGTGTTTACGCTATATTTAAATTATCTTAATTATCTTTGTTAGAACAATATTGGAATATAATTGAAGTAATTAATTGAAATAATTAACGAATCACTTATTATTAATATTAATAACAACTTTTTCATAATTGATAACATTTTTTAATTAAAATTTAAAAAAAAAGTTTGTTAATTTTGTAGTTTGATAATTGAAGAATATGACTCCAATTTTTTTAATGTTCGACTAATGGAAAAAGGTTTTATATCAAAAATGCTATACGATGGACCACTCTGTATAAAGGGTGAACCGTTAATTTGGGAAAATATTTTTCACGGTCGGGCGATTATTCTCTTCGCAAAAACGAGCAAACAGTTGATCAAAAAGACATTTGTAACTCCTCCCTGCTGTGCGTAGGCCTGTGCCAGGTTAAAATTCGTGCAGCACAATGGGGCCACATAATAGCCAACACTTGACTATTTTGTGAACTACCCACTGACTGAAACTTAACACAAAACCTATTCTTCGTTCCAGTCGCCTCCTTTCGGAGACATGGGCGTCAGGGACATTATTTTTGGAGCCATCATTATCGGTTCACAGGTTGGAACCTGTAATTCCGCAATGGAGCGATAATTGTGCTAGGAATTACGTTCATAACTGTCAATCTCTTTTGCAAGCGGAATAAATTTGCGCTATCAAGTTCGCCTTATAAATGAATATTAAATTTGATGATGCATATCTGCCTCGGTTTTTCACACGTTCCCGCAAAATGTTCTCATTACCAGGAGCATAATAACAAAAGAAATTATCGCCGCGAAAATTATGAATATTTATGATTTCGCGTATCATTTTTGCTCTCAAACATGCGGCTGCAAACGACCACAATCTGCGAGTGTGGAGACGTTATTTTGAAGGAAGGTTTTTATCGAAATCGATCCGCTACCTGCACGCCTTCAGTCTCCGGCTAAAAAAAGACCGTACTTTGGGTAAAGCTGTACTAGAAAATGTACGTGCACCAGCGGATGTGAG
The DNA here is from genome assembly GCA_949768715.1 of Dascillus cervinus. Lineage (NCBI taxonomy): Eukaryota > Metazoa > Arthropoda > Insecta > Coleoptera > Dascillidae > Dascillus > Dascillus cervinus. The sequence continues at coordinate 5,403,304 of OX458317.1, forward strand.
TCATGATTTAATTTTTTTGCGATGTTCGAGATCATAGCAACTGACCCTTGTCAGAGTGACCGACCTGCGTAGCCCGACCGGAACATCCGTCAGATTTACCGGTGTATAACAATAAATCTTTTTTATTCGTACTTTTCAGTCGGTTTGTGCAAGAAAACAACGTAGTAAATTAATTAATTCTTATTTCCTAACGATTTTGCGAACGACTGCGCAAAATTGCAAATGCGGATAAAAATAAATTGTAGTAATTAATTGTGTTTGTAATAGAATTCGCAATCAGTCAGGTTCTTCGTAGTAATTTTGTGCAGATAAAAATGAAACTAAATGTAAACTGTCCCTGAGCGTTTGTAATTATTCTATCTGCAAACGACCACAAAACCGCGTCGTTCCAAGAAAGCACACATGATAGGCCAGTCATCAAATCTACTCTGCACTTGTGTTTGCGAGGTGACATCATCTCCATTGCAGGCTGATGAGTAACTATTTTCGCCAAATGCAGCTAATACAAGACCAGTTGAACAAAAATGGAGTCACTATCAGTCGCGTAACGTACTTTGGTTGGGAAAAAAAGAATGAATTTACTGCGCCTTTATGTCTATTTAGTTTGTGTGTTTAATCAGTCACTCCCGGTACGAGGCTTTGTTGTACTTATTCCATTTATTTTTATGCACAATTGTTCTTTGTTTTAAAGCGGTGTAAATTATGCAAAGTGTTATGTTAACTGTGCTGATTCAACTTATCTGCTTATCAGCTCTTATTACTAGGAAATTCGTGGTTGCATTGTAATTTATAAATTGTTCTAGGTCAAATTCCGCGTCCTCGAATTCGCGTTTATGTAATACTACACGCTAAAGTACACTACAATACGAAATGTAGGTACAGCAAAGTCATCTTAACGAGCAAAAACATTCCTCAAGTTTTTGAGATAAAGACTCATCAGATTTTTGTAGTGTTCATGGAAAAATTGTACTTGCATCGAGTCGATTAGGCCTGATTAGAACTGATTTTGTAGAAAATGTGATTCCCTACAATGTTTGTAGCAACATTTTCCTTACAAACATTTTCGTTTCAAGGTTATGAATTTTCTAAAGTTTTCTTGCGGGAGGGTATGAATTCGAAGATCAGACGTTTCGTTATTCGTAGACTCATCGAACTTTATCTTCAAACCGATTTTGTAGAAAATTTAATTCTCTACAATGTTTATAGGAATGATTTTTTCATAAACATTTCCGTTTTGAAGTTACAAATTTCTAGAAATTTTGTGTTTGTTGTTATTTCGGATGCAAATATCTGCGCTATTTTAACAAAAATCGAACTGTGCCTAAGAACCGATTTTATACCAAATTAAATTTACAACTTGTATATGAAACATTTTTTATAGACAATTTTTTGCACGTAGATAGCTTTAAGTACAATTTGATTTCATAATATGTAAATATTTTCGCTATATTTAACAATGTAAGAAAGTTGTTGAGAACAAACTTTATAGACTGCCAAATTCTGTATAATTTTAGTTCCAAATATTTTTTTCTGAAAATGTGCGTTTCGAAGTTATGAATTTTACAAACTTTTGTTGCGCGCAAGGTTCACTTCTGAGCTCGGTCTCTCTGTTATTTGAAGAGTTATCAAAATTTATTATCAATCCGATTTTGTAGAAAATTTAATTCTCTGTAATGTTTGTAAGGAATTTGTTTTATAAATATTTCCAATATGAAGTTGCGAATTTTTAGAAATTTTGTTGTATGCGAAATTATTTAAGATGGACACACGTCTCCAGTGACGTCACCTGCTAAGAACGTTTATTGAAATGGGCCGCACTTATTAATGACGTATGCGTTTATCTGAAACAATTTCATGTCTACAGGGGAGTCTCCAAAAATGGATAGATACGGCTATACGGGCAGAAGAGTTCCTTCGTGAAATTAAATCGGTAAAAATATAAAAACTTCAGTAATCAAATTATTTCTTGTTTCTAAAATTGTAATCTGGTGATTTTTGCGGTTTTTGGACAATCAAGGTTGTTTACGCTCGTTTATTTATGGATGCGGTTTTACGATATTAAATCTACGTAGCATATTGTTAATTGAAATGATAACCACCATTAATCAGTGGCTACCATATTTGAAACTACGCAGAATAACGTTGTAAAACTTATTGTGTAGTAAACCAAGTTTCTGTTTAAAGATAAACCAATTTTTTGTTATCATTATCACTTGTGTTATATAAAATATTTTTATAATTTTTGTTGTGTTTAAATTATGTAATTACATATTATGAAAGCGACGAGCGAAAAAGTTTCTACCCTAGTCGCGTAACTCGCGCATTGTAAAACCCTCATAACACCATAACAACTACTAAATCAAAAACGTTCCGTTGCTAATTAATCGAATAAATTACGATACTCCGTCAATAGGAACAAATTATATTTGTTGCAATAAATTCAAGGACATTTTGTGGACAAAATAGCATACCATTGTACTGATAGAGGGACACTACTCAATACGTTGGAGGAATCGGAGCCGATGACAAACTGCAATCACAAAAAAGTTTCTAACAAGCACAAAATCAAAAGTAAAATTTATAGGAGAGATTTCAGAACTGTTTGAGGTCAAAACAGGAGTTAGAGAGGGAGATAGGCTTTCCCCACTTTAACTGTGTGTTGGAGAAGGTAATGAGAAAGTGGAGGAAACGACTGGATGAGGAAGGAATTCCTAAAATAAAAATAGAAAGAAAGAAGGATAGCCTGGAAATTGACTCCCTACTTCTTGCAGGCGATCTAGCAATACTAGCGGAAAATAAGGAAGACGCAAGAATAGCAATAAAATACTGAAAGAGATAGCAGAAAGGCTGAACTACAAATATCGTACCAAAAGACAGAATACATGACAAATAGAAAGGGTGCACCAAAACATATCACAACAAAGTATGGGACAATTAAGAGGGTTAACAATGGAGAATTAATTCAACTAAACCCTCTTAACAAAGAAATGGTTCTAGCAAGAGTAAGAAAAATGGAACTGGCATTCCAGTTGAAGAAAAATATGTGCAATAAGAAGTCCAAATCTATAAATGCAAAACTCAGACATTACAATACAGTTATTAATTCAGAGGGCCTTTATGCCTCAAAATTGCTTGCGCTAAACACGGCTAGACAGTTAAACATGGTAGAAACTGAGAAGCAACACGGAGATCTACAGAAGGACAGAAAAATAACAGACACAATGAGGAGAAGAAGAGTGACATTTTATGGACACATTAAAATAATGAATGAAGGAAGACGGATGAAGAGAATATTTAATTATTTCGGCAGAAACCCCAAGACACAGGTGACATGGATCAAGGAGGTCAGAAAAGACATGGAAGAAACGAATATAAATGGAGAAGAGGTGGAGAGAAGAGAAGAATTCAAAAAGAAGATTATAGGATTGAAGGGTTTTCAAGAAAAGGCAAAAAAGAAGACTGCAGCAAAATGGACGGAAGAAAGAAGGAAACAACACGGAGAAAGAATGAAAGAGTAGTGGAAGAGAAGAAAGAAGAGAAAAATAATCATGAGAAGTTATTTCTCCTAGTCCATGGTCGGCCAAAATTAAAAAAAAAACTCAATTCGGTATCAATCGTTTGTTACTTTAATTATTTCAGTTAAATTTAACTGATTTAGTTATCATGAATCCACTTTGACACCACGTACTTGGTAGAGTACTTGCAGATGTCGCTAAAGTGCCTGTGAACGTGGCACGATATAGGCAACCTCATTTTATGCCCATTGGACCCAGTTGGAGAACCGAGGGTTAAATTAACTTCAAGGAAACGTAAAGAGCACTTATATTTCATTGAAATCAAACACCACGACGACCACACATCCATTAAGTTTAATGTAATCAAATGGTTAATGTAACACTTTACGATCGACAAACAACATCAAATTATACTTACAAGCACGTGAAAAGTTTAAATTATAAGGAACTGGGAATAATTCTATTTTGTTCTTGGTTCTTATCTTCACTTGTAGGCACCATAAGTAGTATCAGTTTCGTCACATTTCAATCATTGTTCGATCGCTTTTTTACGGATTAAATTGTCAAACTTGATTTGGAGTTTAATTAATCTATTTTTATTCAATAAATGATTGCTCTCTTCTCGGTTCGATTTTAACTGTTTACTGTCTCTTTCGTTCTTGTTCCCATCTTGCCTATTCTTCTTCAATTAACTGTAGTATACATTTTATGTTTTTCAAGTATGCAAGTTCTCACGAATCATATTCACAACCAACCAAAGCGTTGTTCCCTGTTTTTCTTATGAAACATTTATTGATTAAATTCGTTTGCGGATTTATTCCTTTCGGCCTTATTAACTTTTAAACATGGACAGTTCTGTCGAATGGTAAATTAGAATCCATCAATCCCCACGCAGAGAATAAATCGAAAAACCATCAAACGTTTGGCTACCAAATGCAAAAAGCGAAACGAAACTTTCAATGTGGTCATCCGATTTATTTTAGTTTCTTTTCTATGATTTTTTTAATTTTGTAGTTAATTGCTTCGATATGTTTTCAAAATTAATTTTCAATCTTGGCTTCGCTGAACTAGATTGAACACAAAAACCTTCAAAATAGTTTTAACCCTAAAAAAAAATGGGGCGAAGGGGTTCATCCGATAATCTTATGAATGACACTTTTTTTTTAGAGAATAATCAGAACAGTATTGTGCAATTTGAAGAAATTCAAAATAACTCGTAACAGTGTCTACGCAAACAACAAAAAAAAAGTAATACGAGATTATCTCCTCTTCCACTCGATTAAAGGAATTTGTTTGTAAAAAGTTTCAGATTACTATTTTTTAGGTGAATAGATGTAATCTTAATGAGCGGGTGTCAACGAAATATTTCTATCGACGTTTTATGAGTTTTCTATCATAATAAATACCCACGAATGGTGTGCAACTTGCTAATTTTGTTACGATGGAACCGATGACATCACCAACGTCATTTTTCGAAAGGTCACGCTAAAAATTGTCTATCTGTTGTCTTTTGGCCGGAGATGCGTCTCACTTCACGAAAATTTAATTTTACTTTCTATTAGTCTTCGCGGGTTCGCGGCGCGTAAAAGCACTTATCATTTCATGAGATCTAATTCAGTCATCTTTGTTGAAAATTACGTTCCGTGGTTAATGGCTAGTCTGAATTTTCTGCGAAGGGATTTAGAAGGCACAGGCCAACCGATATTCTGTGAATTACTATTATTTGTCCCTGAAACCTAAAAACAGCAGTACTTATCGAGAAATGCCAAAAACGATAATTATTGCAGAGTTCGTTAATACTTACAACTTTGCTTAGAACACATTTTTTATATCATTTTCTATCAAAGGCTTAACCCTCCGGAGGTCGCACATTCTTAACTCACGCTAATAGTCGCGCTGGGGTATTTTATCGCAGTTAGACTTTTCAAAATCTTCTCAGAATTTTAAGATTTCTTTTCTCATCTTCAATAATTTTAAAGCCATATACATTTATTTTTAATTTTCTTCATACAGTTATATAAAATAAAGTTTTCATATTCAGCAACAGAACACTCACTACAAATACAACGAATGTTCTAAGCATACAAATTTTTGATACTTGCCACACGAAAATCGAGTTGGTCCACGAGCCACGAGCGTTATCTAAAATCGGAAGTGGCAGAGGTTCTTATAGTCCTAAAATCCCTCTTATTCGAAGTTTTATAGTATTTGGAATTTTTTGAATTGCACGGCGACGAAGATGGCCATCAATTAGTTGAAAAGATAGCATTCGTAGAAACTGTCGTCTTCGAATGTCCCACTTGGATTGTTTGCAGAATTTAAGACGAAAGAATTAATTCCAAAAACATTTAGCAAGGACTAAAATACTACCATGGGCCACCATCGAGTGTTCCTTGAAACGTCACAAGCCGCACACAACGCCTTAATCAGTGTCTTAAGCATCTCTTTCTCGTTGAGAGTGAACACGATTTACTTGTATGTGTTGATTTGTCCATTCTACAATTATATTCAATATTGTATCAGGAAAAAAGTGAGACAAAATTTCTGATTCCTTTTTCAAGTGCTGCACTAGTCGTTTTACACCTAGTTCTTCCGTGTCTGGGAATTGGTTGTTTAGATAATATGGTTGTATTGTCTTTTCCAATGAATGTTGGTCCATGAACTGGAATTTCGTCAACGTCATCTTCACAGTTTGAAATTTCTTGTTCTATGTCACTATTACTCTTTTGTGTTTCTCTGTTGTCCTCTGATTCATCTGTGTCATCGTCAAAATCAGCATCTTGTGCACCATCCTCATTCAAGCATTCTGACTGAGGTTTTTCAAACATTTTTGATCTTTTTCGCAAGAACACAGTAAAAAATTTGAATTGACTATTTATACATCCTTTTACAAAGAAATTACCTCAAACTTACCTTAGATAATAGCAGTTAATAAAATGTCACTTTGCACAGAATAGACACAACGACCTATAACTATGTACTGATCATGATTAAAATACTTTCGGAGATTACTATAAAATCCCAAAGGCGCCCAAAAACGTTAGTGTTGTGGAATGAGAGTCCGCATGCGACCTCCGAAAGGTTAATAAATGAAATGCTTGTTGAAAAGGCCACCAATAAGTTGGGGCTGTACAATAGGTACATTCACCCTACTAACATAAAAGATTTATTCACTGTCACCACTTTCGGTGAGCACACTGTATAAGTATAAGTTTCACTGGATTACTATTTAGCAAATTACAAGGTTAGTGTTCTGAAATTGTTAATCGATTCACTGTGTATTATCGTTCACCCAGAAAATTCTTCAGAGGTCGTCCACTCGTCAAGATAATTGTTGTAGTTTACAACTCGAAAAAAATCGTTCTAAATATCAAAGTGGCGTTATAGCTCCGCTTTCACTGCGGCCATAAACCGTGCGTATTCACATCATGAGAATGATCTTGAGTTATGATTGCTGGCGCCACAAGAAACTCATTCGAAGAAGGCCAACAGCCAGTTAGAACAGAAACTTTTAATCGCAAACCAAATTTGAGAGTCGAAAATGTAAATAAATCGGTGCAGCCGATTTTAGTATTGTAATCCTATCTGGTGTTTATGCAAACAGCCTACGTATGTGAGTGCTAAGTAGCATAGGAATGCAGTTTTGTTTCTCGGTACAAACAATTTTTATGCAACTTATATTCGAACGATACGAAAAACGAAAATATTTTAGAAACAATTGAGTAACCGAGATATTTATAGTTTGCGTATCATTTCGGTATTTATTATTTTTAAGATTATCGCATATTGTTGTAAAAATTAAATTTATCATTTAGAAATTTCCACATTGATAACCGTAATAAAATCACATGGAACTAAACTGATTATAATGTAACTTGAGGACAAAGTTTTATTATTGTTCGTGTCCTCAATAGGGCTTTATTTATGAAAAAACATTGTTCGACAGATAAATCAACAATCAATTTGCTTTCATTAGATTTTTAAAACCTGTCGACTTTAATCTGGCGCTCGTGTTTCCCAAAACAACGACGTCAAGGCTGCGGCTTGTTTTCAATTGTGATCAGTGGCGAGCGGAATTTTAATTTGACCGACCCCTGTATACATCAAAATTTCGATAAAAGCGCTCCGGCGAGAGGTTATCATATCTGCTGACGGCTCAGCGATACGAAGGCGCAGCTGTCACTATTACAAACTTCTGTTTTCAAGTATATTGTCGGTATGTTGTAAAATATTTACTGTTGTAATCAATGAAAAATTAAACAGACACAGTCTGTACTCAGCGGGATCAAAGGTTCCCAAACAACCAACATCTTGTCTGCAAGAACAAATATTTGCATTTGCACGTTTCGCAAAAAATAGCGAACTCAAATTACGTCTGGATTTTGTCAGTATTTTTATCATCAATTTGTCTGGAAAGCGGTTGCGGTGCAGGTTGCGATTCAACAGGTGCGCACAAAACGGACCATTATTTTCGGTTTAGAAATTTGAATAACAGCGTAAAATTGCCTAAATTATTTTTAATCCTGACGGTGAAATAAGGTTTAAATACTTCAATACTCCGCCATCTAAGAATGGGATAGTTAAACGCTCGAGCTGTTAATGTAAACGCTAAAATCGAACAGATTGTTTTGGTTGGGATAGTACATGAACAGTAGATGAACAGCTATGGTAGCAAGTAAGCTATTCATCATAAGAGCTCGCGTTAAACCATAGTTGGGTCGTGTTCATAATAATGTTGATTGAGATTTTCGTTTTGTTTCCTGTTTCAAATTTTTCAAAATAATTTTTGATAGTTACAGAAAAATAATTGCGTCATCTTTCATAAATAAATGAATCTTTTGAACCAAAAATTTGTCAAGTAATGTCTGCAAATTCCACTCATAATTTCATTTGCATCATTTTTAATAATTGAATCTTATCTGATTAGTTTTTTTCAAAACTAAAGTGAATTTATTAGAAATTGTTTAAATGTGAGAGTTAAGGTTATTAATAGCAAAGCTGACGTTAAATTTGTGTTTCTTTAGGGATTCTGTCAAAAGAAAGAGAATGCATACAGTTCTTACTCTTATGCTTGTTAAGATGCAATCATCCACTTTTGTAGACGTTTTTTGAATGTCTAAATTATAGCTTGGCATTTTTTCGTAAGATCATCAAGCTTTAGACTTTAAAATAATTGTAATGTGTAAAAGTATAGAAATAGTATACTTTAAGTTAAAAATGAATTAAGTTTATTTGTAATCGTAAATAAATTTAACGAAAAATAGTTCATACCTTTTGAGATGATATTCCTCCTTTTGCTTGGGAATGTTAGGAAAAGTAAAATATTTCAACACAAACCAAATTGATAAAGTAAATCGATGTGAATTTAAATTTCCCGCATAGAATGTATTTCTACCCTGACCAGTGAAAATCGGGTTTTCAGCAGCCATACCATACAAGTGATCACGTGAATGTTGCACGTTTAGCACGTGATTATTGGAAGAAGAATGACTTAAGTTTTAAAAGGTTTCAGTAATCTCATCTTTTTTATTTACTATTACCATAAATAATTCCTTGATCTTTTGTGTGTATGGGTCTCTGAGTCCGAAGGGTTAAAAAATTCTTCTTCACCCCATAATTATATCGAATATAAATCATTAATTTGTTGTTATTAAATACATAAGAAATATACACGCATTTAATAAAATATTATTGTAACTAATCAAAAACCTTAATTGATATTCTTGGTGCTTTATTTATGAGAAGATAGAAAATTTTCCCAATTTTTTTTTAACAGCGTTAATCGATACTTAAGAGTCAACCCTTGTTGTAAGCATTTGAAAACAAAAAAATTTACCTGAGCAAACCTTATGAAAATGTTTATTCTAACATAAGCAAAAAAAAAAAAAAACAAGACCTGAGCACATTTTATGAATATGTGCACTGCAATTTGCATGGTTTTACCTAGGAAAATCGATTCTTAAGATTCAATCCTTGTTGTAATCATTTGAAAACAAAAAATTTTACCTGATCAAACTTTATGAAAATGTGTATTCTAACATAAGTCGGAAAAAAAATAAAAAAATAATAAAATAAAAAAGAAAAAAGAAAAAAGAAAAAAGAAAAAAGAAAAAAAGAAAAGTTTATATGGACAAGTCTCGTTTTGAATGGTCACTCCTAATCTTACGTAGAGAAAATACAATTTGAACGTCTCCAATTTTCAATTATTTTCTTTACTTTACGAAATAATAATAAATAAAAGTAATTTTATTAAATGATTTCTTTTTTTAATTTATTTAAATATATTTAAATGTGTTCTAAAACGTTAAAATATATAAATTTTATGTGAAATATTAACAGTATAATGTTTAACTACAGTACAAAAAATTACATAACTTCATAACACTGATCCTCAATATCAAATCTAGCATACGGACCTGATAATTTGTAGACAACCATGCAAACATCCTTGTAACATGGCCTGCAAGCGCCCGAACGTCGTGTGACATTTAATTTGAGGCAGAGTTAGGTTGTGAAACCGGCAGTCAGTTAACGAAAAAAATGTTGTATAACTTTTAGGGGCTTGGCTGTACAATTCGAACAAATTAAATTTTTGTTATCTTTTAAGTTTCATTGGAATATAAATTTTTATTAAGAAAATGTTGTAAAGACTTTCAATAAATTATTTTTAATGTTATATTTGATAGCAGTCACGTTTTTCACTGATAATTTATAATTAAGCCGAACAACAAACAAACAACCGAAGATGATTCACACTTGAGGGAAGTTGTCTGCTATGAGTCTTGTTATCACAAAATTTTTTGGCACATAGGGTCGTAAACGTTTGTTGTAATTTTAAAATAAAACTAATCTCCAAGGAAAATATCTTTATTTACTGCAACTTGTGTACCTACTTTTATCTCGTGGTAGTCAATGATCTCCGTTGGAGAGACTGGTGCTAGAAGAGGTTATTTTGAGCCTCTGTTTGCGATATGCGAATAGAGTGAGCAATGACTAATAATATTGTTTATAAATAAACGCGCCAACTTTGGATTAATTTAATCATAAAAAATTATCAAGATTTATTAATTCGGAGTTATCAACTTATCTACCCTCATTGCAAATATGATAAGGAACGTTCAATTTTTACGGTTTTTAGAAATCGATTGGAAAAAGTGCAGAAGTAAAAAAATGTACTCAACATTTATCTGTTTTCTGAGATTAAGGTCAATTTAATTAAAAATTCAATTAAAAGATATCCGAAGAGGCAAAATAAGTAGAGATCGAGAAGTGTATATTTATTTAAAACCAAACAGTTATAGATTTACAGGAACGATTTAAAAATATGGCGAAGAACAGATTTAGGCCAGCTCTGGGGAAATTCTCAATTCCAAAATTTCGCTAATTCTAACTTTCGGCAAAGAAACAATTTCAACGTTTTAATTTTGCTTTAACATTATAATAGATCTTCGTTATAAAAACATATTTATCTCGGTGGGCCCAGCCCACGACATATAAATAATCACTAAATGTAACAAATCACAGATTTATACTAACACAAAAAATATGGCTTTAATATAAAACTCACTTTCTTCATTTTCATCCGTCCCCATGCAGTCAACAGGGTTTTTGGAAAAATATTGCGAACACATCAAGATTAAGTCAGCGAAGCTGTTATTACTTAAATTAATAATGAGCTTAAATATTTTCACTGAATCACACGACTGGGGTTCCTTCGAATTTGGTCACTTCCTTACATTATTTAAATAAGCGCATCATCGGGATTAGTTGCTAATTCCAGCACGACAATCCGCATAAATAGGAAAGTGTAAAACTTGAGTGAATTAGTGAAGAACAAAAAAAAAACAGTTCAATCGAACACGGCCGTCCAGCATGTCAAAAAATTGATGAGGCACCGTTCGCACGTGGTCTTCCTCGGGCAGCTGTCCCTCAGCACGATGGTGTCGCCCCTGGTGGCGCTCCTCGAGCTCAGGATCTTCGGCTTGTCGTCGCCGATTATTCGCGGTTTGGACGCCTTGTGGGGCAACTCTTGCACCGCGCGATTTTTTCGTTTCTCCTCAATATAAAACTTGATCAGCCTCCATTCCTTTTCGTCCAGAATTCCGCTCTTCTGGGGCTCTTTGAATTCCCGTTTGTTCATCAAGCCGTACCGTGGTACGTAGCACAGGTCCCTCAAAACGGCCTTGATGTTAAGGGGGTGCGTGGTGAGAGTCCTCCTGTGACATTCAGCCACGGACCAACGACTTACGGCACCATAAACTAGCAATTCGTTCGAAACTTGCAGGGTGTCTCTTTCGCATATGCTCAAAATGTCTGGGTAAGACAACTCAAGGATGTCCTTCTGTTTGAGCAAAAAATCAGCATTTCGATCGATTTCCAACAAACAGTTGTGTTTTAGGCTGTCGGTTAGTTCTTGGACCCAATTGGACCCAATTTGATCTTCGAATTCGACGATCGGCGGAGCCGACGGTTCAAAATCGTTCTTATTCATATTTGGCATCTTGATTTTAGAAAGGTGTGAGAATATCGCCAGGACGTTAGTCTTATCGAGTTGTTGATCGAGATTTTCGATGCACTGTTTGACTAGAGGCATGTTTTGCAGCCGGGCCGCGGTCGACAGCAACTCGAGGGCCGTTTTCGAGGAGGTGATATTCAGAGGGTCGGCTTTCATCGAACTGAAAATTATAAATCATTCCCTGTCCTACAATTTCAACTGCGATTATAATTACCTGGTGATGCTTTTGTACGCTTCGTCGGCGTAAGAATTTCGCCTTATTTTGGCAGTGTCGACGATTTCTTCGTGGCTACCGGGGCCCAACATCGGTTCGGTTTCTGGGGACGGTTCGTTCGTAACGATTACCATTTTGACGAGCTTCTGGAAAAAAGGTAGAACCGTGTTAAACAGGAGTTTATTAACGAGTGATCGCAACCTCGCCACAAATCTTCACGTATGATAATTCGTCTGGAGGGAGGGGGAAAGGTGTAACTATCAGTGTTTGATTTTTGATTAAGGGCGCTTGGTGGTATTTTGTTGGTAACGAGATAAAGTATAAATCCGATGCTTAAATTTTGCGATTAGTTGATAAAGCCACTTTAATCTAAGTAGGAAAATTTAATAATCTGATTGCGGTTGTATGACACTCTATTACTAAATAAGTGTACTTTACCTTTATACATAAATAAAAATCCAAAGAAATGGTAAAGAAGGGTATGAAAATAGTAATGAACGCCAATGACAATAATTGTAACTGAAACCACCGATATTTAATAAACGTGGAGTTGGAAAAGTATGAAAACAAATTTTCCATCAAAAAATAATATAAACAGGCAGTGGTTTAGGGGAAATCGTCGACTGTAACACTACAGGAAGAAGTGGGTAGATCTTACGTTCGTCAAATTATGAATAGAATCGGTGAAATCATTCTGGTTGTTTTTGTGTAATTTTAAAAAATGGAATACATTAAAAAATACTGAAAAGCACGGAAATTTTCAAGAAGATAATATTTACGTTTTTTGTCAAATTTTAGTAGATTTTAAAATTAGGTGGGTAATGGTAATCGTCCGCACCGGTGTTTTTAATAATGAAGGGTTAATTCTGCTTAATTGCATTATAAACTGTTTATGTCACAATTGGTATCATGCACATACACGTGAAGGTAGTGCGGGTGTTTTCGAGAAATTTGTAATTATTTTATTATTTTCCTTGTTGGGAAATAAAAGTTGATTACGCAATGCTTATCCAATTGCGTTTAAGTGATTATTTTCTGATCACATAATTTGTTCATATTTAGGCGATTTAATCTTCTATACCACGTTTTTTAATTACAGAAACGGTTAGAAGGTTGTGGAAAAATGTTTTTTTTTAACTTTATGTTGATAGTAAAGGCCTTTTTACATCTGCCAATTTAAGGTTACTTTAGAATTAGAATCATAAAATATATAACGAAACGATTCTGTCGAAAGGAGCAATATAACTATTTTCAAGGAAACTTCCGATGAGGAAAATTTATCTTTAATATTCTGTAGCATTTAAGTACTTCTGTTAAAATTCTATTCTGATTACTACCAACATAAAGTAAAAAAAATTTTTTTCACAGCCTTTTGACCCTTTCTGGAATTAAAAAACCTCTATAGCTAATTACTTTGGTTATTTCCTGTAGTGACAGTTGATATTTCAAATACAGATGGTTAAGAACGCCCTAATATTATGATTTTTTTCTTCAGGTGCCAAGAAAATACATTAGAAAAATTGCTATACTTTCATACATGTGTAGAGATCTTGAAAATGCGATAAATGCAGTTAGAAATGAGGGCAAAAATCAAAAGAAAAGGGAAACGGAAATATAAAAGTGAGTTTTGTTTAACCCTTAAACATTAGTCCCTAAGACATTATGAGAAAGTAAATATTATTAATAATGTTTGCAATAAATGTTTGTTTAAAATTAAAAATTGATTATTTTACTTTAACTGTATCGATAATCATTTGCGCATGATTACCCGCAGGGATGGGGAACCGTGCGCAAATGCTCTATTACACATTTGGCAATATTGTAGTAATACATTACATTTTCAAAGCAACGTTTTTAAACTGATTACTGATTGCTGTACTTCCTACAGTAGCTATTTTGGCTAAACCCATTAAGGACTGAATTATTGAAGAACATTTCGCTACTTGAAACACTTTGCACACTTCCCTTATAATTGATTCGCGATAACTTTTGCGACTAAACTATTTACTGTTCAATCTACAATCGTGCACTTTCATGTCAAACTTTCTTCAGGGATAGCTACACAATTATTTAGGAATGATGTTACATGATGTGCCTATCTGAGGGTTTTCAATAAAAAAAAAATAATTCAATAAAATCAATATGTGATCTGCTGTCGTGAGAAAGACGAAAACGTCGTTCATTATTTTTTAAACTGTCGCTCAATTTTCAGACTGAATTATTTAATTCTGTTTGCGGTAAAGTTCGCTCCAATAAAAATACTTATATCATGGGATCATAATTAATTAACGTATCAGACGATATTGATTATTACTTTAAATGACATATTTTAGGATATTAATAAAAAAAATATTTTCTAATATTTGCAAGTTTAATTTTATATAGAGGGTTTTAAATTTCATAAATTAATTCTGTGGTTGTGAAACAACATAATTGGATGACAATATCATTGTTGTTGCAGTACATTGTGTACTTTCACCTGAAAAAAAAACTCATTTATGGAAGCGATAACGTCAAAAAGGATTTGCAAAAAAATGCTCAGAATTTTCTAAAAGGTAAACAATAGAAAATATTATTTTTTTATTCATATCGTAAAATTAAGTTACTTTAGTTACTTGTGTCCGATCAAATAAGCATTTTTGTTATAGCGAACTTCACGGTAGGATATGCCCTTAATCTGACAAACAAAGACCACAAAAGATGTGTTACAACTTCCCATGATTCAGTCGTTGTGATTGAATTCCACTGTAAAAAATATGAAGCAATAATGAAGACGCAACCACTTTAATTTTCCACGTTTTATTAATAATCAATACTTAATTCAGCCTTGTCGTCCCCAAATAATAATCTGTTTTTTTTAAACATTTTTGTATTGTATTATTCGCAAAATCCTTACTTAGTGAAAAAAAAGTTACTTACTTCGCAAATCCTTCGCTGAGACCTCAATCTTGGCCAAACAATGCGAAGGATAAAAATTATGATAGTTATGATTTAGCAAATCCCCCAATGATTAGCTAATGCCGAACATGATTTTTGACAATATGTTTTTTTTTTTGTCGAAAGATAATAGTTTTTTTTTATTGTAAACCGCACGGTGTAATGTTAATCCGGGCGGATTAAGATTCATCAAGAGTACGAAAATTTTAGTTCTTTATCCTGTTGTATAATTACATTCGCCCAGTAATTCATTTTGGATTAGTTGACGACACTATTAAATAGTTTTCCATAAAGATGACACATTCACTGCATTCTAAAAGTAATTCCTGTTGTTAGGCGGTTTGATTACTTGAATTATTCGCGATAACTTACACAAAGAAAATAAAATAAAAATAAAAGTTTCGCAGCTAAAACATTTTATGAGAGGAATGTCCTGCATTCGTCATTAAATGGGTAGGGGAGACCGTGTAAGTTGATTCAAACTTTATAAGAAAGTTTACTTTATCTCTACCAAATATTTGCCACACTAATTAGGTTTATTAATGCTATTCAATTAAGAAAGTAATATCTAATCTCACCCAACTGCTACGAATTTCAGGTTTAAAGTTTATTCTTAATTTCAACAAAAAAAATAATAATAAAACATTAATAACCAAATTAAGAATCTCACTTCTTTGTTGTGGTAAGTTATCAACAATATTAAACACAAAATTCAATTTAGGAATTCCTTGATTTAATTAAAATCACATGTGACAACTTGACCCAAACCTGTTCAATCATTAGGGAATTTAAAAAGTGTCGAAAGTCATTGAATTAAGCTAGAAAAATTAAGTAAATATTAATTTATCTATGCTACACATTACTGTGATGTTCTACAGGTTTCCTATTTTTGTGATAGCGATTGTCCAAAGAATGAAGCCACTGTCGTCCCATAGCGTTATTAATTTTGTAAAATATGCAAAAATATTTGTGTAATAACAGCACAAGCCACAAGTAAATTAATCATGGCGGCATCGTGCTCACATGGTTCTGCCAAGAGAAAATTAGATTTTAATATTGAAAACAGCAATGAACATTGTGATTTCGACTGTGATGATTGTGTGTTAGACAAAGATTATGTGCAATCAGAAAGTAGTGAAGAACATTCATTAGATGAGTCTGAACAGGTAATTTACCATCATCGAATGTGTAAGTATAATAATCCGATTTCATTGAATCCAACAACATTAGTAAATCTGGCACAACTGATTGTCTACATTCCTTCTGTATATCACACTTATTATCAAGAAATAGGGGCTGATATATCTGTACCAGGAAACAGATAATGAACCCGAAAATTTGAACAATTTTTCAGACAATAGTGAAGATGAAAGCTAAAAAGGGTGCAAGTCCCAATTTTTCTAGAGAACTTTTTCTTAAATTAATATAAAATAAACACCATATTAACTTTAAAACCTTTTATTATCAATAATGAAGGCACGCGACGGCTCCTATGTTTTCATAAAAATACAAAGCGTCAATTTAGACGCACACAAGACAAATTAATAATATTAAATAATAGAATGTTTAAAAATGAATGCAAATAAAAAAATTTACGATATAAAAAATAGCCAAGACCAGGAAATAAAGATATACATGCTTAAGGCTTACTACCAAAATATTGTTCTAAAACAGTTTGCTTACAATTTTTAAATTTTTTAATTAGAGACAATTTCTTTTTCGCGTTTTTTTAAATCTCATGAATTTTGGTTTTGGTTTTGCCACATTTGTATTAAGAAGCTAGCTTTCGTTGCGATAAACCTTGTTCGCTGTCTTTAATAACATTTATGCGAGCTTCCAAATTTAAAATCTCGTGATGGTAACCCCGTGACAATGACAGTGACAGTGACAATGATTTCTTAACGATTGGCATACAACTGACACGATTTTTTTGCCTTCATAGTATGTACCATTTTAAATATCCACACTAGTCCTCAAATATCGCATAAAGAAGTTGGAACCGAAGTTGAAGAACTGATTTATAACCGTAACAAATTTATTACCGAAAGATAGGGCATGTGTCAAGCACTTGACGGAGAAAGGTTCTTAATAAATTCTGCAGTGAATAATTGATATTTTAAGTTTTACAAACCCGATCTATAGTGAGACAACTCATAAATCAACAATGACAAAAATTAAAAGAATTTTTACAAAGTGAGAAGTGGTCGCTTTAACCGTAAATTGCTGGTCACGGTTGAGTTAGGGGATTTTATTTCATTTATGCTAAAAATCAACCCAGCATAGTTAAATATGCCCTCATTACAAATTTCTTATGACATTAAATGTTACAAAAATCATCACCCTGTATATCAAAATGAACGCAAGACTTCATTCGGAATCCAAAACATTTTCTGTTTTCACGTTTAGCTCATCCTAATTAGTTTAACTTTTCCGACAACCGAAATTAGTAGGTACATTTTTTAATTATCGTTATCGTTATAACCATTCTTGTGAACACAAGGACGGCAATCATTGAATCTGTTATCAACACGTTATTTCCATCCAGAAAGGAAATTATCCAGGATTTTCCAGCCACACATTTATGGTGATTTACAGCCGATGCAACAAAATATATTTTTTGGAAAAATGAAACAGCAAACTGTAGCAAAATCGCGCAAATTGCACAATTCTCGTCGTTTTTCGTAAATTATCGTCAATTAAACGTTTGCGTCTCAACCGCGATCGAAGCGGATAAGTGTCAAAAGCTGACGCGTTTTCCTAAACCGTTCGGATCTTATTTGCCAAATACACTTAACAAAAAAACGATAATTAAAATTAGGACGAGAACCTATTTGCTCGCGGAATTATAACCGGAATTATAATTTGACACTTAGAAATTTTACAAGCTTCAAATTATCACTAATTGTTCGGTCCCATGATAGTGACGAAAACGCGTTACTACCTATATTCCCCGAACGTATATTTGCTCGCGTAATTAGTTTACGATTTAATAATTAAAAATTTCAACGCTGCAAAACATGATAGTACAATATTTGTCCAAGATAGATACGTCCGGTAGTTTGTGGCTGTGGCGTTATCAGGGCGTTCAAACAATACGCAAATTAAAAATTCAAGTCGGACGCGTTTATAGTTTCAGCAAGGTTTCAGTCGCTTTTGTCGGAGAAACGTATTTCTGGCCGAGTGATGCGCAATTTGTGGCCCGATATATCATCGAACACGTCATCGGAATAAACGAAACGAGATTGGTGCACTTGATCTAAATATTTAAACTCACGTCTCCGGTGAGCAAAAATCGGTATCTACTTTTATCTCATGCAGACTTATTTCCGGCGGCTCTATAATTTTACTGTCATCATTTTTCGTTTGCGAATTCACAAAAATTGTTCGACCAAAAACCAAATTACGGTGAGACTTTAATTTTAAGTTGGCAACGCTCATTAACCCATTAATGGCCAAAACAATAAAAGCTCAATTTTTATACTGAGTTGGCAACACCCATTAAATGCGTTCAACATTTGAAAATATTAGCTGACAGCTGTCATTGCAATATGTGTGTTGCCAACTTAACTGAGTTGAAATGAAAAAAAACCAGCATGTATACCCAATGAGAAAAAATAAGCCAATTCTATTAAATTAGACAGAGATATTAAAACAAGGAGACACTATCTCCAAAACGTTTAATCTTGCTATTAGAATATATTTTTAGAAAAAAATTGGAACCAACAAAAAAGTGAACAATATAGATGACACCTTAATAATCTACGATATGCAAACGACAGTCTTGATAGCAAATGATCAACAGGAATTACAATTAGTGCTTCAAGAATTACTAGTAGTCTGGGAAAGTGGGACTGAAAATGAATACCAGTAAGGGCCTGTTGTTCAGTCGCCGTTGGCAATGCCGAAAATTTGAATTATTGTTAACTTCATTTCATAACCCCACTTGTTCATGTGTCAATTTAAAATTTAAAAAAAAACATACTTTGACACGTGAACACGTGAAATTATGAAGTGAAGTTGACAATATTTCAAATTTTTAGCATTGCCAACACAGTTGCATATTTTTTCCCTAAGTTTATACTTACACTTGTACTCAAACGGCGGCTGAACAACAGGACGTAAGACAATTAATGTACGAAGAGGAAACCAAAAGAACAATAGAAAACAAAGAATTGGAGAGTCATAGAATGTGTATGCTTGGATGAAAAGATCATTATGAATAGAGAAATTCATGCAGCGGAAATAAAAAGAAGAAAAAAACTAGGTTGGCAGCGTTCAGTAAACTGAGCTACAATACTGAACAATTAAAATATCAAACTGCACCTCAGACCAAAAGTTTTTGTTTCATGCATTCTACTAATTCTAACATAATAGAGTGTAAACTTGAACAATTACAATGTAGAATCTACTCAGAGTAACACAACACGCCATGGATAGAATAATGCTTAGAATAACACTCAAAGATAGGAAAACAAATATCGCTGTCAGTGCAAGATTGTAACAATTCAAAATCACTATTATTTGAGAAAATTGAGTTTAAAGATTTGGTTTGTATCGTGCTCAACATGTGCCACTAATTTCTACTAAAAGTAGCAACATTTTGGGTAGTTACTGTATTGCGCAATGTTTCAATCAATCTTTCTCCCATTTACAAAAAACAAAACTCAGAATGCCATTTTTTTGAGTTGTTACAGTCTTCTACTGACACGACGATATATAAATTAGGAATGAAACCAAATTAAACCCTAAAGCTAAAATGAGAATATGCTGGTCACGCAGTTAGAGGAGAAATAAGCAAATGGCAGAGTGAGAATCCTAACATCAAGGTCATACAAATTCAAGAGACCCAGAGGAAGACCACTAATGAGGTATGCCAAAACTGATTGTAAGCTGTCTACAATAAGGAAAACTGAAAAAAGAATTGAAAGAAGCATATGTCCAAAAAAGGACGTGAAAACGCTATTAGAAAAAGGACAAGAAGAAAATAAGATTTATTCATTTTTTGTCTTTATAGCGTTAATCAATGGAAAAATAAATTTTACAAGATAAATATTTTTTAAACAATTTAAAAATGTCGAAATGAATGAACTCTTTGTTTTTTAGGGAACAAAAGGATTTAAGTTAATTTAGAAAAATATGAGCAAGTGTAAATTATTTTTCGCACCTCCTGCCTATTTACGTCTGGATTTTTTTAGTGCATTATCTGCAGCCTGGATTACTAATAAAGACAATGATAGAAGTTAAACTAATCACAGGTAAATTTTTATTGGCTTCAACTATCTTATTTTGCTTTTTGTTAAATTACTCTTTTAACGATTTCAAAACGAAAATAAGACCTAATTGTCTGAAAGATATTTAGATTAATTACTGAAACATTAAAAATAAATTTAACTCTTTCATTTTCAATCAATTTAAATTAATAATACTGCAATATGAGTCAATATCGTTTTGAAAGCAAATGTGAGCAAAACTAGCAGACTGATAAAAGTTCAAACACGAAACTTTCCCTGTAAATAATGAATTAAATTACCCCCTTTGTTAAAAAGGCTACTTTCCCCGCTAAATAACCAGTATCGAAGAAATACACGTGCGGTAAACTACGAGGGGATTAAAGCAACGTAAGAATCGATTATACATACAGGCAAGCACATAACGCGGTGTCAGGCACTATTTTAAAAGGAACGCTGAAAGCTGCAATTTTCCAAGAGTCAAAGAAATGAAAATCCGCTACAATCTATTTAAATTTAAACAGATTCCTGCAAAAGAGATATCTCTACTTGTTTATTTATTTGCCACTGATTATAACTATAGTGCGAAAACATAGCTTTGACCTGCTAATTTGTTGTAGTTTGATCGTAATAACTTAAGATGGAGTCATGCAAAGTTTCCAAGTCAAAATAAGCAAATTTATCGTCATTTCCAATTACTCGCGGACGAGTGAATCTGAATTCACCCACTTACCTCGAATTGAAGGGCCTGCGAAACGAGTCACCTGTGATGCAAAATTAAATTAAACTTTGATTAAAACCCTATCTGCGATCTTGATATTCGTTTTTTTGCTAAAAGGGTTGCGTAATCGTTCCACGTTTTTCTCACAAGAAACGCTTACAATTAAAAAAAAACATAAAACGTGTGACATTCACATTTCATACCGTTCCCACCCTTTATTCGGAGGGATGAAGGACTCTTTTAAATAATCGATGGGGAACCTTCGGGGAATTACTGAAATTTCGAATGGATCAAATATTAAGTATTATTGAGAAATGAGTACATCAGATAGGTATGTACTTTTCTAGGAATTGTTCAACATAATCGCAAGCTGCCGTAATTTTCTAATTTGATAAATTTTGACCTACAGAAAATTTGTTTGCCACATTTTCGATTGGCATTTTGGATTTGATAACTTATCAACATCAATTTTTTAAATGCGCAAAACTCTATTTTTAATTTATAACAACTAGCTAATTAAATAGAAGAGATTCAATTTAACCCTGCAGTGGGCGCGCAGCGGTGCTCAGTACCGCAAATAAAGTTTTTTGTTTGTTCTACACGCGGTTCTAGTCATGCATAAATGTTGACCTATCCCACTAAAATCCACTCCACCCTTTTTTTTATTGAATTCATCTGTTAGTCGCAATCGGTCATTCCCTGAAGGGAGATCCCAGATTGCGGTATTGAGTACCGCTGCGCGTCCTAATATGTCAATGAAATTCCTAAATAAAATAGTTACGAAATTGCACTATCGTCTCTTTTTATGCGGATTTGAAGTAATACGGTTTGTAATTTCAAGAAAATTGTATGATTGTACAATGATTAATGGTATTAGATTGAAAATGGATTTTACCAATTTAATTTTTTGTTTTTGCTTTTTCTTGTAAAAGTTACTGTAATAAAAAAATAATATTTTTTTTAACTGCACTATACATTTTTTAACTTATACTTGTACAAAATGAGTTTTATGTGTAGAAATCAGTACTATCCTAGGTGCGGTACTCAGTACCGCGGCGCGTCCTAACATGTAAGTCAGATAGGTGCGCCCACTGCAAGGTTAAAAAAAGAACACTTTACTGTCTCAGAGTACGCGACACATGTTTCATCTTACAATTGTGCGTTTAATGGATTTAAAAAATATGGAGTGACAATATACATTGCACATAATTTATGTTGATATAGTCCGTTTCTAAACCAGGAAGAGCGTTAAAACGCTGTAAACTAATTATTCTTTTTTAATTCATGTTGGTAGT
Organism: Dascillus cervinus; assembly: GCA_949768715.1. Taxonomy (NCBI): domain Eukaryota; kingdom Metazoa; phylum Arthropoda; class Insecta; order Coleoptera; family Dascillidae; genus Dascillus; species Dascillus cervinus. Next base: position 5,425,729 of record OX458317.1, read on the forward strand.
AATGTAATAGATCGTTTTAGGTTATCTTAATAATGTCACTAAGAAATGTAGCGCAAAATGATTCTGTAAAAAGAAACATGTGACAATTTCGATGAGGAAAGCTTTTTATCGTCAATATTAAATATTCTGTAACATTTAAGTGATTGACAAAATTGTACCTATAGGTTGTTATTAATTCAGTAATGGCCAAGACAATAAAAACTAACAATTTTTATATTTTCTTTTTTTAATATCACTTTGACAAATAACAGTATCATTAGCAAAAACAAAAATATTTTGAAACATTTCCACAAAATACATAAAACGACAAAACTTATGTTTCAAAAATGACGAAGGAAAGCTAGCCCTAAACAACCGTTTCTCATGTTTCCAAAAAAATTTATGTTGCATTTCTATTATGCATCTATTTGGTTACCTTTCTGAAATAATGCTATGTTACTCTAAAATATGAAAATTGAGCAATTTTTTAAATAGACATATTTCGTTAAAATAAAAATTTTAGGGGACATTTGATAGTTAATACAATAGTATAATATGATATGAGTTTAAAGTTTAATAAGAAGCATTTTGTCGTACGCACGGGTTTAAGGCACAAGGAGCTTGCGAGGAGTGCCCTAAAAGAGTAAGTGCGACAAAATGTCTTATAAACGAGGTATCATACACAATTTTTTCCACATGACACTTTTTTTTTAAATAAAAACATGAAATTTCAAAATTTAAGGAATTTCCTGGCAGTTGGCAAGTTGGCTATGAAAAAAAAAATGATTTGAAATGTAATTATTGCAATTCCAAAAATGAATTTTGCTGAAGATGTTTTACAATGTACGCCCCCAGAAATAAGAGCTTTGGTAGAAAATACAATGGATAATTTGCTACCCACAAAATCAAGCCACATCCATGAGCAAAAATACGGCAAATTTGAAAATTGGCGTAAGGAGAACAAGATCTTAATAATCTCGGAAAAAAAATTCCTGGCGAAATTGAGCGTTGACAGTTCGATGAACCCACAGAGCGCAGTAAAACCAAATGTTTGGGTTGCCAATATTAAAAAAATAAATGATACTGTTTTTAGTATTTTTATTATAACACGCTTTCTGTCTATTACGATACGCCTTCGCGTACGAACGCAAAGGAAAAAAATATTATAACTAAATAGATATCAAAATTTAATTAAAAAAGGTACGTATGTGCACTGTTACTATTGAAAAGTGGCTGTGGAAGTTTAATATGCGTTGGGTATTCTAATAAAAGTATTGAATGAAGTCTTAATAAAATTTAATTCAAGTATGTTATTAAGATTAAAGCTAAAATAAACCCTTTTGGTACGTCATGAAATATGAATTATTTTGGTATGTTAAAACACACTCCAAACTTTAAATTGGGAAATTAAAAAGCGAAAAAGTAATTTTGCATAAATTGCAATCCGTTACAAGATTAAAATATAAAAGTTTTATGTGCAGGACCACACTCGCAGCCAATTTTAAAACTCCAAGCAACTCAAAACCCACATCGGCGTTTTTTGCCACTAAAAGCTTAAATAATAAAAATTCAATCTACTTTCAAGACTTTCTAAACGCAGACTTGAGCCCGAAACGTCGAATTTTGCATGTCGAATTTGCTTCAAGTTGCCCCAAAATTAATTGCGCTGTGAAAGGAAATGTGTACGTTTAAATCGCTTGACCCGCGACCTCCCAGTAATTACATTAGCTAATTAAATGATGACAGATGCAGTTGAAAATATAAATAAATATAAAACGGTTTATAAACCATCGCTAGGTTGCACGTGTTTTTTCAATACGAATTCACCCCTAATTTGAATATCAAATGAATTGCGCACTGAGAAATTCGGTCAATTTTTGTTTAGTGTTGGGTCGCGACGTTATCTGCCACAAACGGAAATAGAACACAATGTCAGCGACCGTCCAGAAATTTGATGAAATTTGTAAACGTAAACCAAAGATTGCAGAGAGCGTGTTATGATCTGCCAATGAGCGCTCGAAGATTCTAAATATAAGATCGGTGCGCGAGTCCGTCACAAAAATGTAATCGCATTCCGATACCAGTTTTTTTCCATTAAAATTTTGAAAGGCGAGCAAGGACCTACCTCAGTACGGTGGTCGTGAAGTAGGGGTTGTACACAAATAAAAGATACTACAGGTGGAAATCGATAGAGAAACTTACGTTAAATGCCATTGCGCACGCTCACAAAAACCGTACAAATTTCCTCGTAAACACTGGCGTATTCGTTTTTTTTCGAAAAATTTGACTGTTGGTCGAGACCCGCATCGCGCGCCCCATAGAACCGCGATGGGGGCGGCGCGGACGGTTCCAGGGAGGGCGAAAGGGCTCAGCACTCACCTGGGGTCCTGCTCTCGAATCTCGGACGAAGGCACTCGGTGAACAAAACCGAAAATGATTTCTGAAAAAGTGTGTGCGCTTACCGCGAAGATCTTTGACCGCTCGCGAGAATATAACTGGAATAAAATAACGAGCCGAGCTTTTGCATCTCCACGGACGTCCGGCGACCCGGCGCAAGTCACAGGAACACGACGGGCAAGAACGTAGATTCGGGTGTGTCCGTCGCGACCGGAGAAAAAGCGACCGTGAAATAATTGTATCGCGAAAGTTTATTTATAGTGTATTATAGAGTACATTTTTTGTGGAACTGATTTAAATTCATTTTATCTGGTCTGCGCCGTTTTATGGATGTTTAGTCACAGCAGAATTATTCAGACGTTTATTGCGATTTAGTCGTAAATTTTTGGGGACATTTTTCTGTAGATAATAAATCGTTACCGCATTCAATTCAAAAATTGAACTACAATTTCTTAAAAAAACGCACTACTTTTTTCAAAAGAAAACACATTGGATTTTATAAAACGTTTTTAAGGAATGATTTTGTATTCATATTATTATTATTTTATCGAATTGAGAAACCTGTCTTATTGGGTTCTTGATTTATTAACAAGAAAGTTATACAGGGTGTATCTGAATTGCTTGTCCAAACTTTACCAACGTGATGTATGTGTATACAGTGCGTTTTTTAACCCCGTGTTAACTTTTATTCTGATGAAAATATTTAAACCATTTTTGGAAAAAATTTGGAAGATTCTTTAAACTATCGAATAGATTACAATGCAATATCGTAAACTGCCGAAAAAGTTTTGAAAAAAATATTTTTGTAAAAGCGTTTTCTTGCCGCTATCATTTCTAGTAGGTGAAGGAATATGGGTTTAAAATTAAATTAATAACCCAGATTTAGAAAACCAAATGCTTTATTGAAAAGTTAATTTGAACGACAATCACTTTCAAAGGTTAACAGTGGAATCATTCAGTCATCTGTTTTTAAAAATCCTAATCATATTTACGGTCTGAGAATCCGCCCTGTCCAGACGTATGTAATATGATATCTAACTAGGGGTTGATATTTACATAAGTGTTAAAAATTATAAACAGAGACTTCTTCAAGTGTTTTGCACTATAGCTGATTATAAATGTGAGATTTATTTTTGTTGAATTCCAACAGTAGGCTGCAATGTCAGTTGACTTTTGTCACTTTTTTTTTAAAAATAAATAGCAAAAGCTCCTCAAGGCTATGATTACATTAGCTTTAGGAAGACAGAACATGTACACATTTATTTATAAAAAAACTAAACGTAAAAACCTCATTAAAGCACAAATAACTTAACAAATTAACAAAAATGATAAGAAATTATCAAAGGAAAACACTTTGAACAATTGTTCAAAGTGTTTTCCTTCGACTGCTAGACAATGTCCCAAGCAATATTGAAAATTTCTTCGAGTGTATTGTAAAGTTCGCTCTGTAATGGAATTACAAGTTTCAGTTATCATGCCCTTAGTTCCTCCACAGTTTCTGGTTGAACTCTTATGAGGTCGTAAACTTGTGTTCGTAAATGTCCCCATAAGAAAAAATCGAGTGGTGTTAGATCAAGACTTCGAGCAGGCCAATAGAATTATCCATATTGGCCAATTCAACTATAGGGAAATGTTTCATTTAAAATCTCTCTGACGATGGCAGCACTATGGGCTGGTGCTCCATCATGTTGAAATATTATTGCTTCATTGCATCTTAAAGCATCCAACTGCGGGCCTACCTCCATTTGAAGAAGATCTCAGTATTTATGCTGGTTCAAATTTCAGTCGATAAAAAATGGCCCTACTAAGTGATTCCTTAAACAAAGTGACAAAAGTCAACTGACATTTCAGCCTGCTAGAAATGATAGTGTCAAGAAAACGGTTTTACAAAAATATTTTTTTCAAAACTTTTTCGACAGTTTAGGATATAGAATTGTAATCTATTTGATAGTTTAAAGAATTTTCCAACTTTGTTCCAAAAATGGTTTAAATATTTTCATCAGATTTATAAATATGCATTTAGAATTGAAGTTTGAAGTTAAAAAATTAATTTGTAAATGTGTGACAGTCTTGGTGAAGTATTATTCGATGCGTTCGCGGTTTTTGGTTGACATAAAATAAAAGTACTTTGATTTAGTATGATTATTTATTAACATACACTTTTGCAAGAATGGATATAAACTGGTACGTTGCCGACAGCCAGCAACAAACAGTCAAAATTCGGAGGACAAGGGTTCATACGATGTAACTGTACAAGAAAATATTTAAATGGAAAGTGCCAATATCTCAGAAAGCAACTAAAATGTAATTCAAAATGCCATAAAGCTTCAGACTGTACCAATAAGTAAAAAATTCAAGTATTTTGCATTTTATATTTTATAATAATTATATTTTTATTTCCTTACTGTCTAAGTTGTTTAATTAAACCATAACATTAATCGTATAATATATAATAATATAATATATAATATATTGTTACCTAAACGGTCTTATGCAGCCACGGCGGCTGCTTGACTGAGCACGGACGTTGTAGCTGGCCATGTTTTACTGTTGCCACGGGCAAATAAAATAAATAGAAACGTCACCTTTTTTTACAAAGGGAATGACCAGACGTGTTTTACATTTTATTCCGTATTTTATTTGTGTTTACATGTGAGTTATTATTTAATGTTTCAATGAGTTTGTAACAATATATAATAATATAATAAGAAAAGAAATCAAGCTATTATTTCAAAGAAAATCAAGATTGCACAAGTAGAACTGTACAATGATGGCATTGTACAATTTCGGACTTGATATGGAACAAAACTGTAACAAAAGTTCCTGCAAAGATGTGCCCCAAAATGCTCCCTTAAAAAGTTACTTACAAATTTCAAAATTGCGAATAATCAATAAATAGTTACTATTAAAACTGGAAGAACAAATGCCATATAGCATTGAATGTGCTATCGTAAGAGGTTAGAGAAACTGCTCGAAATGTCCTCCTTTAGCAGCATCGTTGAACCATTGATTGTGAAACTCACTCAAAAATTCCGGGACTATTCTGGACTAGGTGCATGAAAACTATGTTGTGTAAAAATCGACGTAGAATTAACAAAATTTTTTAGGTTGCCCCATAAAAAAAAATCTAACGGATTCTACCTCTAGGAATAATTTCCTCGTGCTGTTTTTAGGATTCTCCTCAATTCTATCGAGTACATCTGTTTCAAAGTCCGGCGTTCTGGCGTTTTTCTCAACCCTGCTATTCGGTTTAAAAGTTTCTCTTTCACGAAGATGCTGGCGGATTTCTGCAAAAGTTCCTTTAGCTGGACATCATCGATTCAGAAATTTTTCGGCATAAAGCCGTCGATTCAAATTACAGTTGCTGTTTGCTCTTTGTTAGTAAAATTTATAACTAACTTTGAAAATGTGAAACTTTGTTTATGTCTGTCACTTATTTCTAAGAAACAAAAAGCTAATCAATTAATTATTTCAACTTCAACACACTTGAAAAACTCAGATAAACGGTTGAAATAACAACTTTGTTATTTGCTTGTATCAATTTTGAAATTAGTGAGTAACTTTTAAAAGAAGGAATTTTGAAGTTTGGCTAAACAGTTCATATACACCTGTAGAGCCGCATTCATAGTTGGTTCTTAAGTTTAAGTGCTTACTTAAAAAGCAGGTAGTAGCTGTCTTTTAAGCAAGCACTAACGAAACAATTCTGAATATGGCTCACAGGGCATATGAATATTACAAAAGAACCTGGTTCTTGTGCATTTAAAATTAAAACAAAAATCGAAATTATTTTTTTTTGCCGAATTCAGTAAAAAAGTTGCCTATCGGTTGACAAAAATGTCATATTCAAAATAATCAAAAGTGATAATCTTTTAAATAAAACAAATGGCATCATGACAATAAAATATTAAATACTATACAAAATTAATGCATAGATATTTGTTTCAGTAGATAAGCTATCATCTTCAGTATTTTATTTTCTAATTAAATGCTAAGTCGATAAAGTTCCAATCACCAGAATTTGTCTATTGATATCTGTTTACGTTTGATAATAGTTCTTCTCTATCTCAATCAGATATAGGTATAAAATTGTTTTAACATTTACAAAATATATCAGTTCAGCTCTTTTGCACAGTCACTGAACATTCATGTAAATGTCTTCATTTGTTGTAAATATAAATCATATTAATAAATCTTTGTAAATCATATTCATTCCTATATGGGCATAAATCTTTAAGGATTCGTAAGAAGTGTCAGATTATCAGTATTGTCAATTACAAGTCGCCAAACAGCAATATACAAAACCTCATTTTTTTCGTTGATGGTTTAAAAGAGAAAAATTGTATATACGTTAGTGTAGTTACTAATATTTAAGAACAAATTAGTCTTTATGTTGGAACTCGTCATAAAGCGTTTCGGAAAAATCCAAATGTACATGTCTACAGTTCATTTTTTAATTCGAGATAAAAAATAAAAAGAACAAACTGCACTAGAACATTCTTTATAACATTCTTTAGTAACGCAACTTTCATTAAGGAATATTAAAAAGTCATTATAGGTAGAAAGCGTTTATTTTTAGACCGAACCTGATAATCCCAGGTTACAGTGTTTCCTAAACAGGCGGCAAAAATTCAGGGGGTTAGTTGAAGATATTTTTGTCTTCTCAAGCTTTGTTGGAAGTTTTGGCGATTTTATTATTAATCAATCTTTAGGCTGAAACGTGTTTAAAAAATTAGGTATGTGAAATAAACAAAATTTGAAGATAATAATTTAATATTTCAGACCAATTTTGGGGGTGACTATTACTGTTAGAGGATCGTGTACATACAAACTAATCGCCAGTTCGATGAACCTTCAAATTTTTATTGAAGCTTATAGAAGAAAAGACCGTAAAAAAAGTCCGTAAAAAAAGTCCAATATCAAAAGACTCTTTTTTAAGAACATTTTGAATTCAATTTTCAGGCAAATCTAAATTCTCAGTAATTTTTTCAATTTTTCAGCTTCAAATGAAATCTAGTACACATTTTAAACATAATTTCGGTCAATTACAAAGTTACCAATTTGAAAAGAGAAGAACGAACGTATACGACCGGTTCGCTTGTTGGATGGCATTATCGTCCCGTCCTCTAACGCATCGATCAAACCACAAGTTTGTTGAAAAACGTAAAACACTAAATTATGTTCGCACTTTTAAAAAAATATTTATTTACACATTTTTTATTACGCCTGAACGCAGATATGGTCATTTGCTTACGGAAAAAGTCACGTTTATCAAATTTTATTATATCTTAAATTATATACAAATCGTTAAGATTTGACGCATTGTAGTACGCGGTCCAACAAAAATACGTCTCTCGAGTCAGTCCCAATCGATTCTACCTACATTTTTCAACGCATCAGTTGCTCATCAAATACCTTTTGTTTATCTAATCTTATTTAAGGACTGTTGAAGGTGTGATTCATTTCTGATCGTATTCCTCATAAATCAGAACTGTTTTAACACCTTTTCGGGGAAAATTATTCGACCGTTTGACACTGAAAGTGCGGGGGCGTGGGGATATTTCAGACATTTCTGAAACACCTAAGAAACGGAATTTTCCCTCAACGACTTTCGCGTCGTTTCTAAGGTTCGGTTTTTTACGGAACTTGATGTGCGGTTGCGACATTTATCGTTGGAGTGGTTATGTGACCTAGGACGTTGGAGATAAGCCGGCTCAAGTACGGGAATATTTTGCGGCCCATATTGTTTATGTTGTTGAATGAACTTGTGATTCGCACTGAGACCTCCACATCGCCCGCTTCTTATGCAGTATCGGCAATTTAACCTTTTTCTCTGTGTCTCTGTTGATGCAGGATGAGTCACGAATTACTTACTTCCTCTTTGTGTTTTAAAATTTGTTTATTTTATTTATACAATTGGGGTAGGGATGGAATTGTTTTTAGATCAGATCATTTGCATACTTCTACAAAACTTTTCCAGTGGAAAAAGTACAATTTTAAAATTATTTGTCAGATCTTCTGTGAATCTTTTATGTTTCAGCCTGTTTATTTAGTGTTTAAGGCGATATTTTAAGAATAGTGTATGTAATTTGATGCTTATAATAAAATACTTAATTTTAAGGTACAGTCGAGTTCGGAGATAATGACCCGCTTATAGTGAACGCTACTTCAAGTATCAAAAATTCTATTTTTAGTTCAGTAGTATTACAGTAAAACCTCGATATAACGGACTAATTGGGGGGAGAGGGTGTCCGTTAAAGCCAAAAGTCCGTTATATAAAAATAGGTTAAAAATAAATCAAAAATCTTTTTTTTTTAAATACACTATTTAGATATAAATAAAAAATACAAACACAATCAAAATTCTATTTAATTGTCTTCGGACACTCGTCGTGAAGTGACGTTGCTGCAGTCTACGAGCATTATGTCTCAAATTCTAGTGCTAGACGTATGACGTGATTATCATGGGCGCTAAAAATTGTTTACATGCAGCGACACTTGAATTTAAGCACGAATAATATTAACAGGACGTTTTTAATTTTTTTACATTTGACAGGATTTTTTGTCCGTTATATCCAAAGTCCGTTAAATAGAGGTCCGTTCTATCGAGGTTTTACTGTATTTCAGAATTTATTGTGTACACAGCGAAGCTTGTAAGTTTACAAAAAAATAGTTTATTGTATCGCGTGGGACGTTTAAAATGGAAAAGCAAAAACATAATGCTTTAATGCTAAAAAATAAGTATAATATTATTCAACCGTTTCCGTAACATGGAAAATATTTTATTATCGTATGATAAAGTTAATGTATTTATAATAACCAATAGAAATTCAAGTTTCAAGTTGCACGTGAACATCACGCCCGTTTATTGCTATACGTTTTCAATTGACCAGCAGTTTAATTTGAGTCATTTCATCAGACATACCAAATTTGACCCTTGTCAGTTCAAAATAGCTGCTTTTGTTTTAGTTTCACATTTGCGGTCTATCAACTTTTAGGGCTCGGCTTGTTATCTCTAAATTACCGATTAAAAATGTATAAAAAAGCTTCTAGAAATTTGAATTTGAATGAAGTTTCTGCTTTTTTTACGACCATTCCCTTATCGTAACTTGAATTTATTCTTAAACCTTGTTTACGTTTTAAAAATGTAATTACAAGTTTATCATAAATTCAATTTATATTTAATCAATTTAATTTAAATAAATCGTCTTGCACAATAAAAACGATTATGCTGCAACTGAAGTGGTTGATGTAAAAAAACTGCGATAACAAAACATTTGCAAATGTGTCTACAAGATAATTTAGCAAAACTCGATTAATAAATAAAAATCACGAAAAATTAATAAAATCGTTTACTGAATTATTTCATTTGTTTATACATTTTTAATCCATACTAATCACAAACAGGAACTCAAGTACAAAGCTTGTATACGGAAAATATTTACGACATGTGACTCACCTTCCTCAGCGTACCCTGCGTTATCGACAGCATTCGTTAATTCGAAGTTTGAGTAACAGAGAACGTCTCGCAGAGTTAGCGAAGGTATGGTAATTCCAGCCTTGATCGAAGTTTTACTAATTTTACGGTTTATTTATTGATTTGAACCTAACTGGCCTCGTGCGGAAATTTCCATTTAATACAGCACATGGCCCGCCCATGCATGATTGGAAATGTTCGATATATGCGGTCCATAAATTAAAAAAAAACTCCAATAAAAATTTCTCGTTTGCGTTTATAAAATTTTTTATCTTCGATTAACACGAGGTTTGTGGACAATCCCGCAAACTCCCTTGCGATGTGTGTCATTTAATGTGGCGACCACCGTACGTATCGTTGAATTTGTACTGACATCCAGTAGTTTTCCTTTTGGACCACTTGCTAACCGCAGATCCATACAAAAAAGCGTTACACAAATTTAGTCATTGGGTGTTATAGTAAAGTCATAAAACGCCTCGTACGTGATGTATTCGCAATGAACACAAAAAAAAAACAATAAAACTTTCATTACTATTACATATGCGTTCTGTGTTTTTTTCCCTTAAAATTAAAAAGTGGCATAAAAACATTTTTATTACCAATCACAATTTAATTATGAATACAGGAAATAAAATTAAAGAAAATAACCTCTTAAAGCAACTGTAGGGTGAACGCACCTGTTGGCAGTTTTTAACAGAATTTCTAGATTACAACTTTCATATCTGGTAAACAGTTAAATTTAATGAAATAAGATAAATTCATTAGTCGTTTGTTATAAAAATGTATCAGAAATGCCCAAGTCTCAAGTATTAAATTTAAAAAATATTTATTTGCTAGTAAATACATGGTTTACCGGTTCTCGGCCGGGGGTGTATTTTGGCAAACTACCGGCCTCCCTGTTATCAAATATTATGCACATATCAACAAATTTTATAACGGGTTGGTTAAATATTAAATATTATAATCGTTAAACAGGTCGCGGACAGGTGACAGCCGGGTAACAGGTACGTTCACTCTACTCTACTTAAAACCCGAAGAGAGGTAGGTCAGAAATTGATACTTTTTAAATGTATGTTGGTAGTATAAGTAATATTGGCATAGGGACACCACTTTCAGACCACTTTTTATCACTGTACTTGTAAATACGTATTTATAAAGTTTGCGGTAAGTTTGAACTTGGTTGCTGATTCAACTTGAAATTAGGATTTGACCTTGTTGAAAATTGTTATGCGTCATTACCATGGTAACGGATTTGCACCGTCGCAACTCTAACTTGAAATCGGGCTCTTAGTTCAAGATATAAATAGAATAATGTGGTTTACGGCTATTCTTAGTCATTTGTTAATTTTTACAATTACAAATTTGCTTACAGTCGCTAAAAATGGCGTCTCTACTGACAGTTTAAGGTTATATTCGATTTTTTTTATATTCATACCAACTTTATACCATTTCATCAACAAAAGCTTTATGTTCAGAATTAAACAAAATTATGTAAAAATTAAGTAAACAAGACAAAATTATTTAGGTGGAATAATTATGTAAATACCTTTACTCATTGCTGCCAACATAAATAAATTTTAAAAAATTCGTAGTCGTTTGACGCTCCTCACAGATTGTGAATAGGTAATTTGTTTGGAATTAGAAAAATTGTAAATATAAGTTTATAATTCGGTTAGTAAATAATTCATTGTAAAACTTAATGAATAAATATAATGTTGTGATGCTTAATATGCACACATACGTTTATGAATGAAGCGCATATTAGTTGTAGTAGTAGCGAAGTGTGAGGCGTCCTTTATGACTTACGCAAGTGTTACGGTTTTTCGACTCCTCCATGTAGTCTCCTAGTAAGCTCGTTAGTATTTTCGAATAACTGCACAGACTATCAAAATGCAACGGCACGTTCATTGACGGATTAAATGAAACTAAATGTTGAAACGTCGCCACTACTAATTTCAAGTTTAGTATTTTTCCTAAATTAACGCTAAATACTTAGAGCTGCCCACACTTTATACCTTAAGCCAAAAATTAATTATAAAAACAAATAAACTGCCTCATAAAGCGCCTTATTCATGAGCCTAACGAGGAAACAGTGCTTTTCGCAAATGAGTCAACGAAAAATAATAAAAAATTAAAAAAACAGGAAGAAATTCAAGGCGAAACGAATTAGTGAAGCGATTTTGGAAAATGTTGTCAAAGGCGATCGACATAGAACGGCACGCGATAATTAGACGCGATAATTTCCTATGTCAATACGAGTAAGTGTATAAATTGTAATGTATGTATAAACAGAGATTACTGATAACGCCAGGTACTTGGGTACTTAAAAAAAAACGTAATTCACAACAGTCTTAAAATAGTTTTCGCAGAGACAACTGCGGTAAGCCCCTGCCATAGATAAGGCTTCGGTGTTATCTAAACGGTATGCACCTTTTTCAAATTTAAAAAAAATTGTATTTTCTCCTGAAATTTCCCCGCGTTTGTTAAATTTTGAAACAGTCCGATATTCTTCTTTCTTCTCATAGAAAATGCTATAAAAAATTGCTGAGAAATTGATGTTTCGAAAGCATTGAGGTAGGTTGTCATATTACAGTAAAACCTTTTTATAATAAATTCATTGGTTCGCCCATAATTCATTGATATCATTGTGCAATATTCAATTTTCTGTTAAAAGGAGTGCTTACCGAGCAGCGGGAGTTATGGTATGGGGTGCTACAGCATATGGGAGTAGGTCTCAGTTGATGTTCATCCAAGCCACCGTAAACGCTCAGAAAACTGACGAACTTACCGAATTATTACCAAGTTTGGTCAAACTATTCGCACCCCTTCTTGGTGTTGCAACTTCTAAGTCATGGAGTATGTCTATCTCTATTAACTGGAAACGTTAAGAGCTTTCCATCCCTACCTAATTCTGTCTTTCAAATCCTCTATTGACTTACTTACATACAAACTGGTTTTAAATAAGGTGACTTCCATACGGTCGGGGTCAGTTGAAAAACGTGACATCACAAATTTACCAATAAGGTACTTTCCAAATGTTAGCCAACATTTTTAATAAAACAGCTTTTTCAACATAATTCATAGGTAGATGTAAAATAAATTAAAACAATTGTGATTCTGTGACGTACGGAGAAGGGGGTATATGGCAGGGGTCAAAATTTCGCAAATCAATTATGGCAATCCACTATAAGCGAGTTATACTGTATTTACATGTTGCAAACAAATGTTTCTATAATGTCTTTTTATTATGAGAAAGCAGTATATTTTATTAGATACCACTTATTTATTGTAATCACACAAGATTCAGAAAAAAAAAAACATTAAACCATCAGGCAGGTTTAAAGACGACTGCAACCTTGCTTATCAAATAGCTTAATGGATAAAGAATTTTTGTCTGCAATAAAATATTCCATTTCACTCCTCCAACCTACCTAACTTTGCTCAATCAACACGTTTTGTTTAAATAAATTTTTGATAATCTTTCATTGGACATAACTTTAATCTCCTGACCCCACAACAGCGATTTGGAAAGTTACACTAATTACAAAAATAAAACACGATATTTAACTTAAAACGTTTATTCCTGTAAACCAATATAAAATTAATCTATAGGACACGGCTTGCAATGACGTCACTGAAATTTTTTGTCAAATCATCCCTGGAAAACAGAGAACAAACAATTCACGATATGTTCTTTTTCAGCTGTATGAAACAAACACCGTTCCCCACCTCCTGTTGTCCAGCGAAAATCACGATACAAAGCCCTGGGCTGGCCGTGTGCTCGTAGACCTCCCTCACCCATTTATCGATTTTCTTATATGATTTCGTGTTGTCTCTTTCGAGCTGGCTGTTCGTGATCTTAATGTGCGCAATACTCAAGCTGTACTGCATGGCGTTTTCGCACATCTTTTGCACCACCGTCTTATTGCATTTTTCCGATATGGTGTTTATCTTGCGCCTGTCTTCCTTGGCGTTTAGGCCTTTAAAGGTAAAATAGTGGTACTTTGTGGAAATATCGTCCAATCCCACGACTAGGGCCGTCTTTTCCATTCTTGTCGTCTGCTTGAGCATGCTAGTTGCGTAATGGGGATGCCCCAAATTCGGCAACCGTTTCGTCAGGGACTGCACGTTCGCCATAACGGCATCTCCAAAGTACAGGCTATTTTCTAATTTTAATTTGGCCAGCTTGAGGGAAGCCAAACTGTCCTCGATCGAACAGTGCCCTTTTCCTTCTTGAATTCGTTCAGAAAGAAACTCACGCGCCAAGGTCTGCAATTTGCTCTTCCTGGTTCGATCGCCGGTGATGTTGTAGATCACACTCGTGTCGATTATGTACGGATGCATCATTTTTAAAGCATGCAAGTCGTTGCTCAGAGACTGCCCCACTAAAATGGCATCGCAAGGCAGCAAATTCTGTATGTCTTTTTGAACATCAGGCAGCTTCTTCTGGACATTCCTCATCATTTTCGCTGTGATCCCCGAAAACCTGGTTAAATAATCGATGATCTGATTATCGGGTTTGACCAGCTCTTCGTAAAAAATCTTGTAATTTTCGTCCACGATCGACACTCTCGTCAGCTCTAGGTCGCCGCAAGTCGTTCGGCACATTTCACAATCGATTCCGAACATCGGGCTGGAAGGGGTCACTTCCTTGTAGGAATCTTTGGTAAGGACGTAGCCGGAATACTTGTGTTCCAAAAGACCTTTTATTGGAAGGGGAAAATTTTCTTCGATCATTTGCCAGCCGGATAACAACAAATGGGTCCTGGAGAACTTGTCTCCTTTAGGCAGCCGGCCACAATTAAGATTAGGCTCTGGCTTGGGGTCATTCAGTGGAAATAAATTTTTGATTAAATCAAACACTTCGTCGCAGTGCATCACGGCCGCTTCCAGTGTCCCGAACTGGTTTAAAAACTTCCTCATTTGCGTACCGGTCAGAGGAACCGTCGCCAGTTCCTGTACAATATCAGCCTTGTACGACCCCGGCGTTACAACCTCCAATTTGTGATCAAAAGTCGAGCTGAGGAAAGGAAAAGCACTTTCGTGGGCTTCGTAATGGTGCAAAGAAACATTCTCAATGATCAAAACATTGGTATGGTGCAACTTGGGGAACTTATCTAACTGACACCACCGAGCTGGAGTGTACGGAGAATGGTGGCCGATTTGTGAGTACATTAATAAATGTTGAACGTCCGACAAAA
Organism: Dascillus cervinus; assembly: GCA_949768715.1. Taxonomy (NCBI): domain Eukaryota; kingdom Metazoa; phylum Arthropoda; class Insecta; order Coleoptera; family Dascillidae; genus Dascillus; species Dascillus cervinus. Next base: position 5,440,779 of record OX458317.1, read on the forward strand.
ACAAGGGCACTCGATTTTCCGTATCGACTGAGAGGTTGGCATTTTCGCCGACATCCCTCAATCGAAAATTTGGTTGTGCCCTCATTTTAAATGAGTGTTCGCGAAACAACTTCTTCAATTCAAGGTAATTCTTCTCTTCCAATTTGGAGGCGTTCGAAGGGCTCAATTCGGGCACGATCGGCTCTTCAGCGATGATATCACTACAGTCTGAACTGATCTCCGTCCTCTGTCTCTTTGGACTGGGTTCCTGTTCTAGTGAGTTGGTGGAATCTCGTTCGATATCTTTTTTATTTTGAGAACTTTTAATTGCTCGGTCATATTCATTCAATTTTGATATTTCCAACAATGCAGCCATCTTCTTTTTCTTCTTTTCAATTCTGATCATACGCTTGGAAGAGACTGGCTTCATGCTGTGAAGTGTCCTTCCACTTTTCATGCAAAAACTGTGGACGAAAAAGACGTTTTAATATGTCACATGTTTTGGGCGGCGGTTTACCAAATTTGGATTAAAGTGAAGTAAATTGCTAAAATGTGAGTCGAGACATAGATTAAAAATTTAAAATTGAAATGTAACATTACTTGAGGAAGAAAGGCTGAACGGATTGTTTGGATTTTGTGTTTTCAATTGCGTTGAGGTTACCAAACAAAAAAATGAAAAACGAATGAAAATCATGCTACATTTGGGCTCACCTGCTTCATTTGTCGGAATTTATGAGCGAAATAACTGACAGGAATTTGATTTATCGCCTTATCAATGCTTTTTTCCCCTTAACGTAACGACGTAATTACTTATGATAAGATTTAAAATTAATTCATTAATTTTAATAGTATCAACACACTTTATTGAACATCGATTAAAACATAAAACTAACTGCTATGCATTGCGTTATGTAAAAAAACGTAAAAACTGAACAAAATCATGACAACTTCCGAAAACGTGCTATTCTGACAGCTATCATTAACTAGTACGAAAGAACTAATATTCAAATGAACGACTTGATAAGGGAACTATGAAAATTAATGAGATGGAATTCAAATTATTCAAAAAATTTTAGCGAAACTGCCTCAATTATTTACAACGGTTTTAAATTCCTGCCAATCAAATTCCAAATGGAATTTGTGGCTTCAATAATTTTTGTAAATCAGCGAGTCGGTACAATGACTTGTTACAAAAACCGAGGTTGGAAAACGTTTTGCTAATTCATATTTTCCAGTGGTTTTTCGTAGAGGTAAGAATCGCTTATCGCCCGTTTGTAGCAATTGTAAGGAACCGTACAGTCGTTTAGATTTCCCTAATCATTTTTCTAAAATCCAAAATGGCGAAATAGTTATTTTATCTTTACAATAGAACGACTAATTTTTACCAAAATTTACAAAAAAGAGTCATGAAAGACCAGTTTCTAGCTTTGTTTTCTTCCATTTTGATAGTCATACTTTTTATACTGTTGATTTGCGTCGGTAAGCACAGTAGAAAATACATAACCTCACCTTTACACGTTCTTTGTCGCAGGTTGGTACATCGTCTGGAAGGTAATCCTTTCCCGGTTCAGGTTCGTGCGAGAACTTTTGGGCAACAATAACGAAAGCAGTTCAATAGGCGAGTCGAGAGACAGTCGTTACCGCACCAAGTCGAGAAGAGATTGAGCATCATGAACATCCGCTGCGCAAAACCCGAGGATCTAATGAACATGCAGCACTGCAATTTGCTTTGTCTACCGGAAAATTATCAAATGAAATATTACTTTTACCACGGACTCAGTTGGCCCCAATTAAGTTATGTTGCGGAAGACGATAAAGGGAACATAGTTGGTTATGTTCTCGCGAAAATGGAAGAAGACAACGAAGATTTAAAGCACGGACACATCACCTCGCTTGCAGTTAAAAGGTCTTATCGCAGGCTAGGACTGGCACAAAAATTGATGGATCAAGCGTCCGAAGCGATGGTCGAGTGCTTCGATGCGAAATACGTGTCGCTGCACGTAAGGAAAAGCAACAGGGCCGCTCTTAATCTGTACAAAAATTCGCTTAAATTCGAGACGGTGGAGATCGAACCGAAATATTACGCCGACGGCGAAGATGCTTACTCAATGAAGCGCGATCTCTCCGAATTCACTAGGAAAACACCGCCGAAAGAAGAAAAGAACGAGGAATAGATAAGGAACTGATTTATTATAATTTTCACATTTGTATAACACATTGTTCTTTCGTGATCATTACACAAATAAAATGAAATAATTACAGAAATATATTATTTTTCCTAATTAAAAGAATTGATCTTATAAAATTTCAGTCTAATTCAGCTTAACTAAATTTAGCAATTAAATCATTTCTATCAAACTTAACGTAAATATGTACACAGAACTTAGAATCTTAAAAGTTTTCGTTCTAGTCTAACACAGATTGTTGAAAGTCTATTAAATGGTTTCTACGATGTTAAAAATGGCCTAACGTGCTTAATGTGGAGTTTGTGCGCGATCAAACAAAATTGAGCTTGGGAAGATTTTAAAAGTATCACAACCATTTGGGGAATAATTCCATTGACATACCACCAGGGACACCAAATTTGAAAACTATTTCTCATGCAGGAACCTTCGAGGTGCCAAAATGGTCAAAACTGACATTTCTCAATATTTTCACTCACAATCAGATGACAGTTTGATGAGATTATAATGATTTAGTTTACATGATTGAGCTACATTTTTAACTTAATATTTAAAGTTTGGTATATTCTAATTCTGCACCCTGTAACCCGCATGCGGGCCACGTTGTGCATTTAAGACCAACACTGGCTGCAACACACACTTCGACATCTAATAGTATTAAGGAACAATATTGAGAGTGAAAGAGATATTTTAATTCTAAGTGACATCTTTTGTGATGTTGATGTAATAAATTATTTATTTTTCTCGTCACAAAAACAACCAAATATAATTGCATCCGTCCCCTCGTTTTCATATTGTGCGATTTATTTATTGCTAAACCTTGAAAAATCAACAAAGGCATTATTTTACAAATTTCGAAAAAAATTATGCAACAAAATTTGTAGAGGGTGATTTTAAAGCATTGTCGTTGCAGCTCTGTAGTAACTTTGTGAAAATGACAACTTTTTAGTGTTATGAAGGCGTTTTAGTGGCAACCCTGATTCAATGTGTTCATTTGACAACAAACGTGAAACTGACGTTTGCTTTGATTGGTGTTTTCACATTAAACAAATACTAGGGGTACGATAGGCCATTGTGCCGGAAATTCTTGTGTAGAATTACATTTCTCTTGGTTTTATGATAAGCTTGCCGGTCAGAGTGTACCCCAATATGCCTGAACAACCAAATACCAACCGTTTTAATTTTGTGACTAAACAGTGCAAACTGAAATGTTACTTTGTTAATTGATAAAGGTGTTTGTTACAATTTCATGTTTCGTCATGAAGTAGACACAAATGAATGTTTAAGAAATTTAACAATAGAGGCGGCAAATTAACAAGTCATCTAATTTCATAGCTCACGCATTGTCAAAAACAGTCATTTTCATGGCCACTACATGGATTTACTCTTATTAAAAATAAGTACCAAAGTGCCAAAAAAATTGAAATTTTAACATCTTTCTTGAAAGTTCACTTTTTTTAAAATATGTAAGTGGAAATTTTTCCGTTTTAAAAAAGGTGAAATTTCAACTTTTTTTCATCGTTTAACCACAGATTATAAATAAAATAAAAAACGATGAAAAAAGAGTTGAAATTTCAAGTTTTTTCACAAAGGTGAAATGTCAACCTTTTTAACCCTCCAGTACACGCGCCGGTGTATTCTATACACCATTCGGCGCCTACCGATTAAAACAATGTGGCACATAATGAGTTGGAGACTGCCACAGTAGCTGCTTGTATACGTTTCTTCTACATGTCAGTTCAGTTTCATCTATCAAATCGTAAACGTGGTATATATTTTTTACAGTTTGAAGCGTCAAAGTTAGCTACTAAAACAATATTAACTTATAAATCGGGCTAAACTGTTTTTTTTTCTAAATTTACTAGATTTTAAACTTTTTCAAAAAAGTGAAATTTCAACTTTTTTAAAAAGGTGAAATTTCAACTTCTTTAAAAAGGTGAAATTTCAAGAAAAAAGTTGAAATTTCAACTTTTACTTTTTTGCTTGTCCTAACTACGCTTTCGAACACCAAAGAGAGGCGGCAACCACATTATTTAAAAATCACCTTGTAACATCGACAAGTTCTACAATTTCTGTTTTTATCTCGTTTTTTTAATGTCGAACCATTATCAAGTTCTGACCATATTCCACCAAAGACAATGCTTTACCATCTACAAGATTTCATACAAAAAAGATTCAAAATTAGAAAAATTTGGGTACAGCATAAGCATCTTTTAAATGAGGGATAGCTGCTTAGGGTCTGATTTTTCCTAGAAGTGCATATCACGTGACCGATGACGTATTGCGCTCAGACGAGTTCAACTTATTTTCATGGGGGAATTCACGTCTACGTCCGTTAAGTTTTGGTCACGCGACGCGCACTTCTTAAAACACTAGTTAAGCCTGATCCATTTTTAAGTCTGATTTTAAAATTATTTTGGCACTGCGAAGGTAAATCGATATATGGACTTAATTAAAGCGGCTGCGCAGCTTGCACTAAGCAGAACTTGATATCTCTCGCCGAATGCGATATGTCTACCACCGAATCTACCATTTCCTGCACCGCCGTCACACTGGGAAATTGCAGAGCCGCCTGTTTGGTCTTGTTTACATTAGTGGCCAAGGCCTCGGACAGGGCATTCGCACAATTAAGAGAACGCGCTTTTATGTCAGTTCGGGAAACATTCCGATGCACGGTATCACCAATGTGCACCAACTTATGGGCGCTAAGTACTACGAACTTGCCGTGGGCTAAGAAGATTCTCGGGGGTTGATTATGCTCCACAGTTTGCAGAAAAGCGTCAATGGCTTGAGTTAAATGGTTGTGGTAGGTTATCGCTTGGGCAGCGAAGAATATCAAAACTTGCCTATCGTCGGGGTTTATACTTCCGGCCTTTGTATCACTGTTAATCGCACCATAATCCACATTTTTCACCAACGTGTCGTAGCCTTTTCGCAATTCTTTCGGGAGAATGTTGCGAATTTCGGCATGAGCTTCTGAAGCCGATTCTTTAGACTCCAAATTCACATAATCGTAATCATCATGCCAGTCGCTGTTGTTGTTGCTGGCTTGTGGTGATGTTGATCGCTTGAACAGCAAAGTACTGTTTCCTTGGATGAACGACGCCATTTGACGCACATCCTCTGTTAGAGCTCGGGCACAAGCCACCAACTGCTCGAGGGAGTCAGGCTTGTGGAACTTATCTTCTTCCTGGAGCTTTGAGAGCACCTCCACGGACCAATCCTGCCTTTGCAGCTGATCGCAAGCTTCCTGAATTAATTTGTCCGAATTTCGGAGCGCCGCCAGCAGAGGGACCAATTTAACAGCCAAATTTTTATCCGAAGCCCTCGCCGCGTTCCCCAACGTCCCTTCGCCAAATTCAGTGAAATCCCTCAGCGAAGTCTTTAACCTCATCACCGCCAACTTAATTTCCATCACATTAATCTCTAATTTCTCTTTACTCCTCCACTTCAGACTTACAAATCCTAACAGCTTCGAAATCGCCGCCGTGGTCTCCGACTGCAATTTCCCGATTGTGTCCAACGCGGACGAAAGCTCCAAAGGTAACTCTTTCAATTGGGTCGGAGGAACGTCGTAAAGGTTCGCTGGTTTTAGAACCAATTGCGGGCCGCGACTTGACGGCTTCGGGATGTCATAATCCGGCATATTCGCGACGCTGCTCCTGTTGGAGGAGCTCAAGGAATCGGCGGTGAGCGAACTGGCGGAGCTCGACGGGGTCAGTTGGTTGTGAAAAAGATGCGGCCTCGGGATGTCGTAGCTGTCGCCGGAGTCTCTGTTGACGGGAGACACGCACGACAGCGCCGGAGAACATCGTGGGCAGTTACGTGGGGCGTCGTACGAGACCGGCATCGCACGGGGGACGTCGTAAGACTCGCACGTCTGGTCTTTGGGGCTCAATCCGGCGTTGAAACCTTGAACGGGTATCGGCGAGCACCTCGAGGGCGGCATGTCGTACAGATACACATCGTTGAATTTCTTGGGTGTTAATACCTGCAAGAAGAAAAAGTAATGAGAAGTGTGCATTAATTTTTTTTTTGGCGGAAAGAAGGATTGGTATTAGGTCTACTTCGCTTTTTAATGATAGGTTTGCCTGCTTGATACAATGCGTCATTATGTATGCCATCATCTTCGCTTGCGTTATCTGGAATACCTTGAATCTTTCGAATAATTTTGTGACTAATTCTTTTTTTATGTTTCATCGTATAATTTGAAGAAGTCATATCAATGTTATTTTCCATTGTTGCATGATGTATCATATATGGCACATGCAGTAACGATTTTATCTTCTGCGAGGGAAGAAATTTACATTGCGAAATGCGACTTATAATTAAATAGTTGAAACTTAAAAAAATCGATATACAGTGTGTTTACCGAAAGTGGTATCAGTTAATAATTCTTTTACCTTGCTAGATACAACAAAGCATTTCAATTTTACTATTGAAAACTCCAGGCTTAACTGGAAGTGTGAAATTTTTTTCAAATGGCACCACATTGTATTGTATTGTAAATTAAACGATTTTATTAACGACAAAGAAATAAATCATTTATTTAATGCAATTAAAGTTCAGTAGTTTTTCAAATGTTAATATAATTTTTGTTCAACAGTTTAATATATTCAACGTTGCTGATTAAATGTTTATGGTTGCCTAATGTGCACTTTTATCAATATAGGTCATTGGTTTTCGAAACAAAAAACAGATCGCAAGCGATTCTGGAAATGCAAAGAAAAATAATTATGTAGTATGTAATGATAATAATTGTACATAAGAGATGGCGCCACATACTCATAAAAACAGTACCAAATCTCTTCAAGTGAAGTGAAATAGGCGCTTTAACGAAATACCTCACTTTATTAAATGGCAGATTTTAAAGGGTCTCTCTTATATATTTTCCGAGGAATAAGCAGGAACACGTTTGACATTTAATGACAAAAAAACTGTACAGAAAGTAGTGAAACTGTATCATACTAAGTATGCGTTATTGATAGTAGATTGAAAATGTAAAATATTATAACTGACCGAGTGGTATTTGCGAAGATTTCGTACCTTCAAGACATCTCAAGAGAAGTATTTTCTGGATAAGTACTATTTAGGAGTATGAAATAGTGTGCTTATTATGTCACAGACGGCGCTGTTTCAAAATGATATTACGATCGTTAATTGTCAATAATTATCAGCGATTTATATAAAAATCGTATACGATGAAAGTAACGAATGTTTGTTTAGTCTTTTCCAACAGTCTGGTTAAAACCAAAAGTACTATAGTTTTGATATCACGTCATCAACAGTCTAATGACTGGGACAGACGTCTTGCATCGCAAATAGTATCACCAGTGTTTAAATATTACCTATATATTTACATACAATTTTTTTTTAAGTTTAAACGTCACACAAATTGACTGCGTCAGAGATTATTTTTAGCAGGTTTTACCACCCATAACCATATTGACAAATCAACATATTTGCGACCTCTATCGTTACTATGGTGAACATGTACAAAAACTTGTCTATACCCTCTCTTTTAGTGCCCCTCTTAAAGTGAAATTTCAGTTTATGGCATACAGTCTCTTTGCTGAAAAAGGTAACAGTGAATAATTCTGTTATCTTACTAGATACAAAAAAAGTTTGAATAGTTCTAATTTATTATTGGAACTGTTTAGCTATATTTTTGTGTACTTCAGGCTTAATGAAAAATGTACAAGAAACATTTTCGCAACCTCCATTTTTTTTTTATAAGGCCGTATAACATTTTCATAAGATTGCACAGGAAAAAGTTCGAGAAAAATTAAGCAAACAGTAATTAATATCTTCAAATGCTACGGAAAAGCAAAATAATAATAATTTATTCAAAGTTTGACAACAGTTTAACAGTACAATCTATTCAATTGAGTTATCAACATGGATAATAGCGATAAAATTGTTATGTTATCAATTTTCGCTCAATGTAAGTAATTCACGACCAGCTGGTGAAACATATGCGCAAAAGTATCCTGAAAGATACCAACCAGCTCATTATGGAGTGAATTATGGAGTTTCTAAGAAATCGAGGATCATTTCGTGGAGTAAACCTATGAAACAGGAAGCCACGGGAAATTGTTTTCAATGAAGAGAAATTCCGGTTTTGGGCTATTTTAGAATTAATCCATGGTCTTTACGTCCGCAACATCCTGATCGCAGATTAACTTTTATTATTTGATTATTGGAAAAGCTTTACAACCCATTATTTGTAGACACTATTTTATGAATTGACCAATCAAAATTCACTAACAATGAAGTTATTAATGAACAAAACAACTGTTACTGGGCAAAGAAATAATTAAATAATGTGCTACAAGAAATCGTAGATCGTCCATTACTACTTCGGCAAAGTTTATACCTATTTCCAACAGGATGGTGCAACGGCTCATAATGCAATATGTGTTGCCTATTCGTAAGCAGCAAGCCGCTCGTTTTTAATATGTATAACAAATTATTATAACAAAACACTTAATTTGTGAATGGTCTTCTATACAGCAGCGACCCAAGATCCAAGCATTTGCAAGTCAAATCGAGAAATATCTCGGAGAGATTTCCTTCGCCCCCATAAAAGGTTTGGGGTGGTTAATCGCAGCGAAAAACTCCATGATGGAATCGCACGTAATCGTGTTCACTTCCAAATACAGCGAGTACTGGCTGCATTATTTCATTATTTTATTTGTTTAGTCTGGCGCCGCCTTCGCGGGATCTGATATGTTCCTATCCATTCGTACTCCACACACGATTCTGATATGTACGGAATAAATGCGCATTCATGCAGGCGCACCAAGAGAATGCTGATTTAATGCACAAATTAATTGCGAAATTACATTGACCTGTGAAAATCGACTTTCCTCGCATGCGGATACAGACGTCCCGTCTCCATGGAGACGCTCTGCGTCCCCGTCGTATCGATTGAGCTTTCGTTGGGATGCCTTTTGACTGCACCTTTAAAGAATTGTTTGTGCGAATCGATGGGGTTTGTTTGTGTAAACAACTGCTTAACCACGCGCAGCTATAAATAGAAACGATTTAAGTTTCGTTTGGCAGATGATGGATTTCCGTACCTGGGATTAATGGTTCTCGGGGTCCTCATCATAAAAATCGATGAAAAAGGAACGTGGAATTTTAATAGGGCGAGGCAAACCTGGTGATTAGGGCAACACGTTACATTATAAATAGAATAAAAAATTTAAATGGAAAAATCGGTTAGTGGTCAATGCTTATCCAAATCGGGTCGAAGGTTGAAACATTTGGTTCGCATTTCAGCAGGAAAGCAATTATTAATTTGTGGGGCACTTACATAATTGTTGAAATAAATGGGTACGGCTTATCGTTAGTAAATATTAATGATAAAAATAAATCGGAGGAAAATTATCACAACTGATTTTAAAATAAACAAGAGATACAAATAAAGGATAAGTTTTGACCCCAAAAAAAGTAAATTAGATGAACATTATGCAGAGATAATTTATATTATTATTATTTTTTTAATTTCTATCGTCACAGTACCTTTCAAGTGTCTGAATAGAAACTGTATTTCCTATATAAAACTGTTTTTCAAAATTTCATTTGTTGGATGGCATTTTGTCCTGACAGACCCCGATCAAATGTGTAAGGAATATGAGATATTTTTTGCTACAATGGCAAAACGTAGGTTTGTAATTTTACTGAAATATATCCGACTTGAGACCAAAGAAAAGAAATGGACAAAATATTTAGGCGTTGTTGTCATAATTTTGGGAAATATGTTGAGAAATTATAAGCTTTTTTTCAAGTTTAACTGACTGATATTATATAGAAAAAGATTTGTAGATTTGTGAAATGAACACCGAAAAAAATGTTGGTGCCTTTCAGAAACTATTTTATTTTGGTCGCCACAATGTGCTTCAAACAGGGACCCGACGACCGGAGGGTTAAGTCTGGTCAGACACAAAATATTTCAGAAAATACCTCTAACAGATTAGTTAGTGGACCTTCCACGTCTGCAGAAGACGGCAGCATAGCTGCTTATTTAAATTTTTGACTTCTTAGTTCTGCGGACAACCCTGCGAACATCCTTGTAATACTGCTCGCGAAGCGATCAGTCAACGTGTCATTTATGTGCCGACCAGTGTACAACTTACGACGGAGCAGCGAAAATGAAACGAAAAATGCATTAATTACAGGCTGAAGGGATTTCATTGGCCGCTTGATGCGAATAGTGGAAGTTGTGTGAAAACAAGTTGATTAGTTTCTTTTTCAACTCGGCTCAGAAGTAATATCTTGTTGAACAATAACTCAACAGCAGCTCGCGGCCTTCATTTGGCGTGAAACTGTACATCTCGCAAAACGACACTTCTTAATCTTGGGAACGACCCATTATGCGACGAGAATATTACGACGAAATATTAAACAAACAGGAAAATTTTATTGCTCAAAACTTAGACATTTCCAGTGCGGCCAGTTCACATTTTTTGTTCGGCGAATGAAAAGAAACTCGTTTGTAGTTTTATTGTACGATTACCGAGAAAGATTAATTTCTAGACCAAAAATGGAAATGGCGTTTTGTGCAGGATGGCTGTTTTGGAGAAACCAGGCAATCTAAGCGATCGTAAAAATGCGTTACCTTATTTGGCTGCACGTGCCAGCTTCTACGCTTTCCCTGTCTCTGTAGCGAATTTAAATCCCCTGGGATTTCTGTTAATTGCGGGGATGGCTCTCTGCTCTGACCTGTGTCGTCGAAGACCCCCGGCATCAATCGCAGCCGATTCCCCGGGCATATTCCCTGGAATTCCAAAAACCCCTCATTAAAAAACCAATTACATCAAAAAAATTATAATAAAATATTGCGTTTATTTCAAGTTACAATTTGATCAAAAATTATTCGTTATCGACACTTCTGTATAATTTTTTCACGCGATTCAAAAGTAAATCACCCTGTTTTACGACGTCAACGAATTGGTTGTTCTTGGTGTCCTCCTTATTCATGTGTACTATTTTATGGACCAGATCGATCCTACAATTTAACCGTCCGTCCACTACAAATCTGCTTATTTCATCCTCGATAAATTCCGAACTTACTCCGAATTGGTCTGCCATGTACTCTAAGGTCAGTGACTTGAAAGCCGTCACCATTTGGTCATACGCCAAAATTTTCATCTCCCTCACATAGTATTGGTAGTGAGGGTTCATTACGAAATCCTCCCGCAACAGCGTCTCCACTCTCGCGAGGTTCTCAAAAAATGCAGAGTATTTCAGTTCGTAAAAAGAGAACAAGTATTCCTTGGTGGCGGGATCCGAGTATATAACTTCGAGAATGTCAGGATTTGTGACTATTTTCTGCTTCAGCTCGCCTCTTGGCAACAACATCATGGCAATGAGAACGGTGTGGCGAATAAACGCCTGGTATGTGAGGAGCTCGGTGCAGGTGAAGCTGCTCACCACAGGAAAAAAATTTGCGAAAGCCGTTTTAAAATCTCTCACCGCCAGGCAAAAATAGCCTTGGTACACTCGGAAGTGGTTACGTTGTTCGAAATTAGCCCCAAGTTCTATCAAATCTTTAGCTAGGAGAAGACTATTTTTGATCAAGTCCTGGTCGTTAAAAAAGAACCCAATTCTTATTCGACTGTAGATGTTGGTCAATTTGTAACCAAGAGCTCGCGTTTTGGAATAGGCCAAACTCAACATCGACAGCGAGTCGTCCTTATTCCCAATGTTGGCAAAGTAGTCGGCCTTTTTTAAAATCGCATCCTTGACTTCGGTTATACTCAAGTAGTCCTCAGCATATTGAATCGCTTCGTCGAGACTTGCTAAATCCTCTGAATTCCTTCCCTTAATTTCAGTCAAGAATTCTTCATCTTTGGCCCAACCCAAATCGACACAGATAATTTCGTACCAGGGTGCCATGTAATTAGTTCGAATCGCCTCCGCCATTTCTTCAGTCAAAGTTTGATCGTCTTTGTGTTCGGGCAAAGTTAGTACGAATTTTAACTGTGCCAAAGCCAGGTCCGGAATGGGTTTCTCGTCGGTTTGTTCGTTTTCTTCAACGTCCATGATTTTGGGTGGGAAATTGCACTGATAATTTTGAAGGGAAAACAAAATGTTTGACTTTTGATTACCTGTCGTCCTCTAAGGGAACACAACCACCATCCTTCGATGTTGGCTGTATTTTGTTCTAATACTGTCAGGACGTCGCCCTTGCGGAAGGCTAGTTCGTCTGGAGATTCGGCAATGTTGTCGTACAGGGCGCGGGCCAAACAGTTCTGCAAAAAGAAATTAATTTAGTGAAAATTAATGTGGCGGAGGATCCAAAAACCAGCGAGACCGTTATCAAAGGCGCGCCTAGAAAGTTGCACGACTGTAGGTCTTTTATGTTGGGAAAACATGACATAATGAGTTTTGCTGTTGTACAGCTACATATGAGCGCAGGTGATGCAATGATATACGGTGCTTGTAAAGTTTTCATGAGGAAGTCGAACCTGCATAAATCCGGAAAGTTTTCTTATACCGTTTTTTAGTATTTCAGTTTATTAGTTTATCGTTTTTAGAAATTATGTTTCCACAAATGTTAATTAATCAAAATTTAGGTCATTTACTGTAATTTACAATTGCAGGTCGATATTTTGATTGGATCATATTTTACAAATTATTTTTTGAAGTAATAGCTGGTAAAAGTGTCTGATCCTTTAGGGTAACTTTGAGGCTCGATTTTGAACATCCACGTTTTTTAAATCATACCAAAATGTTGTGCATGGTTTACAAGGTTTTCATTTACTAAAATTTAAAATTCTAAGTCGGTATTTTCATCGGGTCATATTTCTCCAAAAATATTTTTTGAATTAATAACTGATAGAAGTATCTGAACCACTAGGGTAACTTTGAGGCCCGATTTTGAACATCCACATATCTCAAATCATATCAAAATTTTGTACATAGTTTACAAGGTCTTCAATTACTAAAATTTAAAATTGCAAGTCGATACTTTGATCGTATCATAATTTTACAAATTATTTTTTGAAGTAATAGCTGCTAAAAGTGTGATCCTTTAGGATAATTTTGAAGCTCGATTTTGAACATCCACATTTTTCAAATCATACCAAAATGTTGTGAATGGTTTACAACGTCTTTATTTACTACAATTTAAAATTCCAAGTCGCTATTTTCATCGAATCATAGTTCTCCAAATTATTTTTTGAATTAATAACTGATAGAAACATCTAATCCACTAGCGTAATTTTGAGGCCCGATTTTGAACATCCACATATCTCAAATCATACCAAAATTTTGTACATGGTTTACAAGGCCTTCAATTATTAAAATTTAAAATTGTAAATCGATATTTTAATTGGATCATATTTTTACAAATTATTTTTTGAAGTAATAGCTGCTATCTACAAGTGTCTGATCCTTTAGGATAACTTTGAAGCTCGATTTTGAACATCCACATTTTTAAAATCATACCAAAATGTTATGAATGGTTTACAACGTCTTCATTTACTACAATTTAAAATTCCAAGTCGCTATTTTCATCGAATCATATTTCTCAAAATTATTTTTTGAATTAATAACTGATAGAAGTATCTGAACCGCTAGAGTAACTTTGAGGCCCGATTTTGAACATCCAGATTTCTCAAATCATACCAAAATTTTGTACATGGTTTACAAGGCCTTCAATTACTAAAATTTCAAATTGCAACTCGATATTTTGATCGGATCATATTTTTACAAATTATTTTTAATGTAATAGCTGTTAGGCGTCTCTGATCATTAGGGTAACTTTGAAGCTCGATTTTGAATAACAACATTTTTATAATCAAACCAAAATTTAGTAAATGATTTATAAGGCCCCCATTTATTAAAATTGAAAATTGCAAGTCGATATTTTGATCGGATGCTAATTTGACAATTTTTTTTTTGTAATAGCCGTTAATCATTTGAAATATTACAGAAGTCAAAACCTACGTTGACTTCTTCAGTTAAATCAGAGGAGAATTAAATAGAAACCGCGATAAAAAATATTATTTTCTCATGTCGTTGTTGAATGTCACTTGAAACGACTCCCCAAGCAGCAGTTGCTGCGTTTCATAAAAGTCGTCGGCTCCCAGATTTCAAACATTTCCTGACACGTGTGCATTATAAGGGTTAGTTTTGTCCTGAATAAGAAAGGGTTGTTCACCACTCACGCCAATAACGAGACACTTAATAAAACGTTTTGTTAAGAAGAGTCAACAGATACAGTCTGAGGAGACTCTCCCATTTTATACGCGTTTTTAAGGACAAACAAAAATTCCATTCTCACAGGGGTGAACAATGGTTTGTGATGTATAAACTTTTGATAGGATTTTAAAGGGGTAATAAATAAGCGTAAAAAGATTGGGGCTGCGGGATTTCGTCAAACATAAAGGCAATAAATAAAACGGATAAACCCGTGTGTGGTTCATTTCGAAACGGCTTTCGTTCAACGGTACAAAGGAAGGTAATCTTTTCCGCATAAAAGGTGTACAATTCCATAAATTTGTGTAAATATTAGTACTTTCTCAAACTTGTGAAACGTTTGAGAACTTGTAAAAAGTATTTGAAATTAAATGGGAACCGTATTTAAAAAGTTATAACTTAAAAGCCGTTTGGGATATGAAAAAATTGTGACAACAAAAATTACTCAACTTAGTAATGGCTACAACTTTTGCTGTATTAATTTTTTCGTATCATAAAAAATAATAATAAATTTCAAAGTTCTGATATTTTTTTATTTTTACGCTTTTGCCTACTTACGGCATCTATTTGGCAAATGTCTAATAATAATGTCTTTCGAAGTCAAATAATTAATTATTGTGAATTTAGCGGCGTTTAAATCGTTCAGAGTAGTAAATTTTATTTCATCCAAATTAAACCCGTTAGCGAAACTAGATCAAGCTCGCTTTACCGTTATAATCTGCAACCGGTGTGCATTTAACTAATGTTCATTATCTACCCATTCATCATAGGCAACAGCTACATAATCTCATAATCTGGAAGGAAGAAATCCATTAAGACATTTTTATGATTGCCTGGCGCACTTAATACGCCGGTGTTAAATCAAGCAAAAAGGTTAAATTGATTCGCAAATGAAAGATTTTTGAGAAGCTGAAGTCGATTAAGAAAAAATAATATCAATGTCCTTGTGACCCTTTGATCCTGGCTGATAGATCCGAGCGAAAAATTAACGCGGTTGTGTTTGAACTACAAAGGCCGCATACATAATTATTAAAATAATTATTAGGAATATGATCGACGCGACGACTAGACAGCGCCATTTAAAAGTTAACAGAGATATCCTGGCGTCGCAGATCCCCACTCAGTTCAACACATCCCCAGTGTTTGTTTCACTGACTCACATAATCGAATATCCTGCGGACGATTGAATTCGCTCAAATTGCGCAAGCCACGTGCCCAATTTAATTTCATCAAGCCCAGGCGGCACGAGAGGTCCTTTCGACCCGAATTTAAATTTTAAATTTTAGACGATAATCACCACTGGGTGGGAAAGTCGTTGAACCAGTTATCTCCGTATTTACAGAATTGCACAATTGTTAATGCAAACACCGAGTCAACTTTTTAGTAAATAGGAAAGGGTTTTTTCGTTTAAGCCGGAAAACAATTTTTTTCGACTCTTCTTTCAAAAATTAAATTCACCCATTTGTGCAAGAATTTAAATGTGGTGGCTCGAAGAATAAAAACTGAACGTTTTCAGTTAAAATCTAATTGGATTTGTAGTTCAAAATACCAGATGGAGAGTTTTAAAGATTATCCGCTTATAAAGTATTTGTTTTTGTAGTTTTGCAAGCAGCTTTTTTAGTCGCCTGTTTTTAATTTAACACTTGAGATGAAATGGGTTTAATGGGATTAATATGATGAGGATCAAACCTAATTTTTTTCAACTTTTCACTGCACTTAAATTTTAAATTACCCAAAAACAGTGATAGACTGGTCGACACATTAAATGATACACGGCGCCTGATCGCTTCACAAACCTAATTACAAGGATGTTTGAGTTGCTCACAACTTAGTGCTAAAAAAAATAGAAATTCAAATTAAATTGAATCAACACCAAAAAATTAAGATTAGATAAAATAAAGTGTTATTTTCCGTTGTCAAAGTTTCATTTGCATTATCGTCACCGAGCGGAACAAATTAATACAATGATAATCTCGACGAGCTGTTTGTTGTACAGGAACAGACATTTCCCGCTTATTTGCTTTAGTCAACACGGTCGTCTCCCATTTCACCCATCTAACATTTTTATGTGTAATCGATAGCCGAGCGTAGAAGAAAATTGTTGAGAAGGTTGTGACATTTGTAGTCGCAACAACTGATTTAAATTGCGCCACAAAAACGCAGCTATTTATTGCGTTACGTCATATGATTATTTAAACTGCACAATCTTCCTAGAATCTTCAATGAGTTCAATAACAGCGTGAACATCTGGTATCGACGGCATTACACTCCCATTTTCCCTCCCTCGACTCGCTATTAGGGGGGTTGAAATAAGAAATCGTGGCGTTGTGTAATCCACCCTAGCGTGCATGACATCATTCACGACTAGCTGAATCATACAAACAATTAAGAACAGGATATTAGCAGTACTTGGGCCCGCATTTGCTGCAATCATTTTGTGCCAGATTCAGGAAAAACCACAAGTTTGCGCATTTCGTAAGTCGTTACAGTTATTGATTTTTTAACTGATAAAAAACGTGAGCCAACACCTCGACGAGAAAAATAAGATAACCTCAACAAATATTCGATAACGTGTCACACCGTACGTACAGAGTGGACATAAATGAATGTTGCCGCCTTTCATAAATTAACATCTCGGAAGCGTCAAAATGACGTTTGTTGAATTTTTGTGAATGATTGGATGATGTAGAGACGACGGCAAATTCTTGGTCACTTGACCCACGTTCATTTAAGTCCGCTCTGTATTTTATGTCGTTAGTCTAATGCCGCGATCCTCAATTATAATGAAGGTTGTATGTAAATGGTTTACACAAACCGCGGTAGTAGAAGCGGCGCCAGAGCACAAGCCTTAATTACTACTCTGATTGACCTTAATTTATTCTCTTTGTGTCGTATACCTCGTAAATTATTACCCAATCTGATAAGGGTCTAATTTCGTAAAAATCCTTTTTTTGTATGAAACCCACAAGGCTGGGGTTTCTGAGAGTGGCAATGAATAATTGATGAGTTTGTCTTCGTAAACTCAGCTGTGCAAGAAAAAATGTAAATTTACCTCTTTTATACATAACTGGATTAGATATTGAAATTAAACTTTGTAATTTGGGGCCTTGCCCGTTAATCTTCAGACAGAATGGATGAGTGCTTGACTTTAACCCATTTCAAAAAAGTCGACAACAAAAATATTCAAATCAGTAAAAATTGAATGTTTAAATTTTTACAAGCTTTTGTTTAACTTCACTTGTGTGTTGGTTTGTAAGGACGGAATTTTGTAAACCAACATTTTACAGTTTGTTTATAAAAAAAAATTGTTCATACTTCAATTTCCCCAGATCAGTGACATTATTGACTTGACACCAATATTCTTCCATCGATACTTTGCCTGCAATATCGTTGGTGTCTGATAATCTCCTCTAAATCTTCATTGGTTTTACCACTTACATTGAACAATTTGTTTACATTTGTATTTTCGATAACATCCAAAATCAAACCAGCAAGATTTGTTATCTGATTGGCATTAATTTATTTTTGATGGAGACACGTCCAACAAATTTGTAGAAATTGTTAGTTAATTGTACCAATGTTGATATATATTCTGGTACTTTGATGAAAATGAAATGACTTGCTATCAATATTATCAAGTACCAATTTTGTATCCACATTTAATTCGATCGTATCACAAGGTTTATTTGCTACTTTAAAATTTAAGTAGTTCTCCAATACTTATAGTGCGTTTATGACTTCACGCTTTAAGTAGCTCGCAACGGGTCCTTAACACACAATGAAAATACAAAGAAAATACAATAAATCTAATTATCTGCAGATCTTTATGTAAAGCTACACAGGGTAGTATTAGGGAAACTTTCACATTTAAACAATTATATACTTACTGATGCACTAAAATAATTGTCATCAATATCACTTTTCTCTTAAATTTATTATAAATGGAGCCACAAGCTGCTTTGGAAACAAATATAATATCTGTACTAGAGAAGCAGACGAGTGTTTGTCTAATGTTTCCAAAAAAGTATGTCCCACCTACACATTACAGAGTTAATTACGTCCAAACTTAGAATTTGTGTTTCATTATGACGTATCTCCGAGGCAACAGCAAATATATCAAGTCACTAATTTGCATTTCCTGAACATTTTAACTTTTGGACACACATCGTTCTGTTTTTCTGGTACAGATATATTGTAATACACCCCTGAACGCAGTTGTCTAGCCTCAGCACGTGCGCTCATTACATTTACCTAATCCTTGTGGGCCATTGTCTTTAAATCCACGACTCTGGCGGTTTCTGCGTTTTTCCGCAGCCATTTTTCTTTGCGCTCGCCCCTGCATAACACAATGCGGCCCCTTAGTATCCCTCTTATAAAATTTCGAGCCTCACTTGTTGGTGCTAGGCCGGTTTTCCACGCTATGCACCCAACGGATTTGAATTCGCAGAGGCTGCTCTTCCTCTTCTTCCAGGTTTCCTACAAGACCCCCTTCTAGTAATGAAGGAATTGTATGTCGACGGCCAGATCAGGTCTGGAACACGGTCAGTGTAAGATTAGTCTTTATGGTATCTCAGGGGTCCAAGGCCCTCGATAAGGGAGCATCCGACTAACATGCACTACCTCTACTTTATTAGCTCTTTTCAGTACAACATAATTTACGTCACTTTTCTTCTCTATTACTTCAAATGGGCCAAACCATCGTAACATTAATTTGTCACTTCTACTCACTTTATGTACTAGTACTTTATCCCCTACTTTGAACTCCTGTTCTCTGTTGCGCGTCATATGGTATCTTATCCACAAGCTGCTTTCTATACAAATATAACATATTGTAATACATTCGTGAACGGAGTTGTCTAGCCTCGGCACGTGTCGCTTATTACATTTGTCTAATCCTTTTAGGTCCGGTTGTAAAATATTTAAAGCGTGAAGCCATAAACGCACTATAAGTACTGGAGAATTATACATCCAACAATTTTGAACCATCTTTGGAACCTTCTTTGCTAATAATATTATTTTAGAAATTGTCATTAATAAATTTTGTCATCAACTTGCATAATAATGAAGAAAAATCATTGTATAAGCACTGAATTAAACAAACATCAGACTGGTATTTTTCAAGAAACAAATAAAAAATTAACACAGATCAATAATAAAATTAATGTAATAACTAGCGTGGCAGGATCCTTTAAAAATTTTGCAATACTTTTACATCGGCCAGTTTCTTTGAAGTCCCTGGATTTGGGGAAGGTTTTTAAGAAAACATTTAGAACATCAAATACATTTTTTGGGCATTTTCGGACGTGTTAACATACAATCAAGATTTTAGGACAAGTGGGACCCCTGCTATTATTGTTGAAAATGTTTTGACACATTTAGGTTGTGGTTTTGCGACCAGTGGCGTCTATAAAAAGACAACCAAATCAAAAACATTAATTTCGCGAAAGTATCATATTTTTCAAAGAAATCGAGGCTACAATAGATTCAACCTTATGACATCACATTACACTGGAACGTAATCGTTCATATTATTTTTCTGAATTTGATATGCGTAAAAAGAAAAGTCTGAAGCATCTCTTGTCTACACAACCGACTAGTTCTGTTTTTACGGTTTGAATGCCTTTTGTCTCGGTATCGTTCGTTGAATGCTGCCGTTGCTGCATTCTTCAAACACATGTTCATTAAATACCTTCAATAACCATTCTTAGAAGCGATCGGATTTGGTTGGCGAGATTAAAAGAAAGCAATAAAGTATTTTTATGCAAAAGTCACTCATCATTTCCGGCCTGAAATTCTCGATAAAATCTTTAAATTGCCGTCTCATTTTTTTTTCTGGGATTAATTAAAACGACCACTTTTTATTAGCGACAATTAATGAAGATGATTCGCCGATTTAGAGGGTTAATCATCAAATTGGCCGCATAAACTAGTTCACCGTTGAACTTTTTTCGTCTCGAATTTCCGAAAGAATTTTTTGACCCACTTGAAACGGTTCTGAAGACATTTCAACCACTTCAAAATGAAACCAAATTCCAGGTCGATAAGACTCTCGAAACAATTTATTTTAGTTAAGTGGGTATCAGCAGATTCGTCCAACCGAACAATAAAAACATGTCGAAATTTTTGTTTGTCATCTCTTTACGATAAAGCGAGTTTTTGCAAAAATTAGCAACGAAGGCCAGTCGGATCCGATGTAAAAACGGACAAAAAACGTGACATTTCCATGCCACCAGCTTCCTTTTTTGGCAATTTTGAAATTCAATTTATCGATGGCGGAAATTTAATACAAACGTATCGATTGCAGATTCTGGATATCTTCCTAAATTTCTTGGGTAAGGTCATCAAAAGCGGTTCGAAAGCCACTCAGTTAATTTGAAACGATTATTAAGAAAAAATGCACCGACAAGAATCTACCGCCAAAAGAGCCCATAAATTTGAGCCTGATGGTTCATATATGTTACTACCTTAAAAGGTCTGTTTTCTACACTTTTTTTGTGAATTCTTGAACGTCTGAATTTCTTGAAATAAGCCAAACCGTGCGTTAAAAAAATATGCAATTTTCACAGTTATTCAGACTTTGTCCGATGACAATAAACTATGACCAATTAGAGTCCCTTGTATTTTATTCTAATTACAAAAAAGGTCAATTTTTTGCCGGCGATGAAGTTTGTTACCTGGCCGCAGGTAAACAGGAACATTTACTGTAATGTTGTTCACAATAATGTCACAATGACAATAATGTTGATAATGCATTAAAAATCATTTTTCAATGAAATAAAAAACGAAACCGATAACATTTACGATTGGATTAAAGTCAGCGATAAAACAGGTGCGATTATGATAATGCGTTTGTATAAATCGAAATTAAATTGCGACCGGTAATGAGACAATCAATCGTTCACCAACACATGCATGGAGAGAAAAATGGGCGAAACGTTTCCATTTGTAAAATTGGTGGTTTGTGGTCTTTGAAACCTTGTTATCATGTTTTTAATTTGTATTACCTACATAATTTTTTAAAAATATTTATGAATGCATTAAAGCTAATTCAAGGTGATGTTTATTTATAAACGTTCTGTTATGGAATTAAAAATGCGTTACTTAATATAGGCACCTTCTAATTTGTTACGAAGTTAAATTATGTAATGCATAATCGATAGCACTTTATTTAAATTTTTCCGCGTAATTTATCGATCGGTCACATTAAAACTGCCGGTGCGTAACTTACACGTGGAAAATTTATGGTGGCAAGGACGGACCTTCATCAAATGCCAGAAACAATGTTATAAAATTCCATTATTTTTTACCCTTATTGTGCGTGCAGTGCATAAATTCACATGAATTCACAAAAATCTCCGGAAATACTAGTAAACAGTGCTCAAAACATTATATTTATTTTTTAATTATCAATATTCCGTTTAATAATAATAAAACGAACAAAATTGTTGCCATTTATGACCTTTAGTAATTTTAAAATTAAATGCACATCAATTTTTTAAATCGAAAAAAATGATGCGAATTTGGCATCTCCAGTAACTACACAAGAGAGTTACCTAAAGCTTTATGGGCATTTCTGCGACACCCTGTATTTTACAAATAAATTCAAACATTTTACAAAAACGACATCAGTTTTCAAATTACAGAAAAATGGTATAGAAAAACTTGCAGATATTAACAAACTCAAAGTTATTACTATTTTTCGACCTTTGTTAATGAATGCATCCCACCTGATCAGTGATGTATTTATGCAGGTAATTTTCATTTGTATAAGTTGATTTCAAACCAAGATGGGAGCTTCATATAACTATAAAATTACTCTAAAGTCGTTAATAATTCATATACCGTCTCTTTTTGTTTAACTGAACAATGTAAATATCCCTGTTTAATTTAAAAAAAAAGAAAACCAATCGGTACCTACTGAATATAGTAGTAGTGTAGTGTAGTGTAGTGTAGTAGTGTATATCCCAGTAATCCTGGCTAATGCAAATCATTTAACATTTATGTTAATTTAGAAATAAAAAAATTTCATTGTTGAAGTTTAAAATTTAGTTATTAAAATGTATTCAAAAGCAGAAGAAATTAATATTGTAAATTGGTATAAAAATAACAATAACTTCAGGCAAGTCAGAGATTATTTAGTTTCTATCAATTATCCTGGCAGATCAATGTCATCTGTCGGAACAACAATGACGTGCAGGGATTTTACAATCGTTTAGCATATTGTTGAGAATGTGAAGGAGGACAATTCGAAAATGTACTGTAACATTTCTTTCAAATGAATCGTTTTCTATTGTTCAAGTATAAATAATGGTTTTTCGAAACAAGTAAAAAGTTGAATGTACCTCTACTTCGAATGAAACTTGAAAAGACATTTCAAGTCGAAAAAATATCTGCTTCATTTCGGTCAAGCCGGCTCAAGTTACTTAATTTAAAGTCACTTGGACACTACATTTCATATTATTACAACTGGATACCTGAAATAATTTGACAAAAGTGTACAATTGATTGCATCATACATTAACTGATTGACTTTTTTTTTTTTTAATTGAACATGGGGATATTTAATATTAAAAAAACTCGCATATGAAAACCAGTACCGACACGCAAGTTTGGATGTCTATATTCGTACGATCACGTGAGATTCAATCTTTGCTGAAGACTTGATATTATAATCAATTCAACTTAACCTTCACACAAGCGAAACTTCTTCGATAAAAGTAGTTCTCGACAAGGTAATCGATTGGTAGACGAGTTCAAAGTTGGTTTAATTACTTATTTAAATGTTGCTGAAGGACAAATTAAATGGCATTGCCACAAATGTTCAAATGATTCTTAATTTACCATACGGATTAGCTTCGTTGCAATGACGTAGTCATTTTGTTGTATTTAATTTAGCATCCGTCTGTTGATTTAACCAGCGACGTTTCATGTTCAGGCTTTCAATTAATTTCCTATTAAATTAATAGCGTCCTGTAACGAACACCGTAATGTCTGGTGATGATTTTAGTGGTCCGGTGTTGCGCCTTCTTTTTGCAAAAGTTAAAATTAGTACAGCACTTCCGGTTCAAAAACTGTACATCCCGGCCATCTCCAACATCTGCAGCGTTATGCACGAGGTCAGAACCGGCTGTGGCATTATAAATCAAAATAACGTTAAATGTTCTTCAAATCGTTACATAGCCGAAGAATTTTTTTGTTCTTCGTAGGTCAACATTGCGATCATCTCGCAATTGCTGCTCGCGTGCAGTATGAAATTGCGCACGTCGATTAAACCTAGACCACTAAAAAAAACACACCGTTAGTTTTTAATCGGTACGAACGGGAAATTCACCGGTTATAATTGCTTCCTCGCGAACAAAAGTTTCCGGCTCATCTGCAGAGTTTAAAGAGGTCGCGAGATTGATGGCCGAAGTTCGCGAGGACGAAAGTGATTTTCGACGTTTTGTCGCTTTCGATTTCGGTCACGTTCAGGTTGAGCAATTTTAAACTTGATTTTGAGTTCGCCCTTTTTGGCGCGGTGACTTTTTACCGGGTCGATGAGTAAGACTTCCTTATTGGTAAAAATGTCTCGAAAGGTCGTATTGATTTATTGAAAATGTGAGTTTCCAAGTCGCATGGCACGCAATCAATGTGTCTGTGGTAGGTTGGTGTGCAGTTACCCACAAGCGAAACCAATCACTTTAATGGACATGTTGCAAATCACCGCTGTGCTATTATTTTTGGCGTGTTTTCATTTCAACAATTTCGTTCCTTTTGGTGTTTGCATGAATTAGTGATTTATTGACTACTACATCGAGTGATTTGCATAAATTAAACAAGGCCAGAAAAAAGTTCCAGTAGAACTTGTTTATAAAAAATATTATTGGTTATTCATAAATAACACAAGTCTGCAACCAAAAAGTGTTTAGAAACCATTAGCTGATTCTGATAACCTAACCTAACCTAACCAAACCGGGTTTATCTTTTCGTGTTTCTCTTTCGGGGATATTTTAGAATTTTTACACTGTTGAGGTTATGTTGTGATTATTTACCTGTTCTAAATAAACAATTGCACTGTTAAAAAAGAAAAAAAGAAAAGAAAAAAAAACTACTCCCTAAGTAGGGTTGTCATCTACATCGGAGTACAGTGGGTGTAACAAATCGAAAAATGGCCGAAGCTCCGTTAATACTGGAGCAACTCAATTGATTCTTGTTCCATCGTTTCCGGCAGGAAAAGTTATCCTAGTAAGAAAAAAAAAAGAAAAAAAGAAAAAAAAGAAAAAAAAGAGGAAAAAAGAGAAAAAAGCCAAACCAAGAAAAAGACATTTTTTTCTTTCTTGCTTAGAGCATCATATAAACATGAAAACTTATGTGTTTTTTTGCGAGGAACACGATGGTGCAATTAAAAATCGATTTGCTCTAAAATTGACAGAGATAGAAATCTGAAACCTAACATAACCTAACCAAACTGGGTTTATCTTTTCGTGTTTCTCTTTCGGAAATATTTTAGAATTTTTACACTGTTGTGATTATTTACCTGTTCTAAATAAACACTAGCACTGTTAAAAAAGAAAGAAAAAAAAACGAAGCCAAACCAAAAAAAAACTTTTTTTTCTTTCTTGCTTAGATTTTTGGATGCTAATTTCAGAAAAAATAGTAAAAAAGTTCCATCACAAATTGAAAATTTTGATTTTAGTAACCAAAAAGTAGAAAAAAAAAAGAATTCTTGGTATTACTACAGCTATTTACTTTCGAATTGCTTGTTTGTTGTTTTTTAACCTTTTGCAGAACAATTGCTAGATAAACATTGATAATAACTATTTTAAGATCGCAATTGTATCTGCAAACAAAATTTTGTTACTAACTCTACCAAACTATGTATTCAAGTTTTTCCCAAGTTTTGAAACAACTTTCTGAAATAACATTTTTTACAAAAATAAAAAATAAGGCTACTTTGCTTAAGGTCAGTTTCATGTTTTGTAATTTTTGGACATCCTGTACACTTTAATAAAACTTTGACTATCCAACACAAGCAAAACTTTTCGGCGTAAAATTGAAAATAAAAAAGTTATCCCTTTTGACAACCTCTTCTGTGGACACACTGTATTCAAATCCATTTTCCAAAAAATCGTTACGTGACTAAGAAAAATGGATACCATATTTAGAATCAGCGTACCAAACAATAAAAAATTAGTCATTACATTGCAAACACTTTTTCATAACTCAAATTTTGTAGGGCTGTGTAATTTATAGAGAAACTTGTTAAAATCGGATCGATTGTGTTAACAAGTTTCACTGTCCATCGAATAGCATTTTTGAGATAAAACCTTTTTTAAATAGTCTAAAAATTCTGAAAATTGGAAGCAATACTCTTCAATTGCCAAACTACAAAATGGACAATAATTTGTTGTCACAATCTCACCCAAGTTACAGTGTAGATTTAAATAATAGGCAAATATTCTAATATCGTTTATAGTCCAGTCATTTTAAACAAAAAAACGCCCAATCTTCTAAAAAATTCCAATTTGTGGTGCAATTAGACAATAAAAGAAAAGAAAAAGTTTTTTCAAGCTAATTTTAGGAGGCGTTTACGACAAGTTGCAGTTTTCAAACGTTTTATTTCTTAACAAGAGATGAAAATGAGCAATACATTTGGTAACATAAACAGGTAAATGTAATCACAAAAAAATGCTACAGGGTAGTCACATAGAGAGATGACCACAACAACCTTATAAACATTTTCGGGGCCGTTACATTGTGTGCAGGTTTTACTGTAATTAAACCGACTTTAAACCCATGTTCCAATTACACATTTACAAATAGCCTTTGAAGAATTTTCTTTTTAACGTGCGTTTTGCTTAGAAACTGTTGCCATTTCCATTAAAAAAAAAAATTAAAAGCAATGCTTACTTTGTGATTCCACTAATTCCACGCAATAACAATTTAACGTTATCAGTTGGAAAAACAAGCGGATCATCACAGAGCAATTAAACTTTGTACAAAATGTATGCAAAACATAAAGGTAAGTTGGGAATCATTTCATGTTATCGCTTAAATTCAGGTTGTCCGTAGGAACTTGATAAATCATCCGATCGCCTGAGTGTAGTCCACATTTAATTAACATGTCTGGAGCATTTCAGAAAAAATGCACTCGAGGTCGTTGACGATGGTGGCTAATTTCGGAACGTGCGTTACAGCTACAGCACAAAAGACCAAAAAAAAATATGTTTGTAGTGAAAAAACCAAACGAATGTAACAATGCAACCCTGCATAACAGATGTTATGCAGAAGCGTTACAAGCAAAAATTTCGGATTGTGGATCGTTCCTGACCCACAGCTAAATTGGTTTCGAGGATATAATTAGTTTGGGTTGATGACCGGCGTTTTAAATTACTGAA
The DNA here is from genome assembly GCA_949768715.1 of Dascillus cervinus. Taxonomy (NCBI): domain Eukaryota; kingdom Metazoa; phylum Arthropoda; class Insecta; order Coleoptera; family Dascillidae; genus Dascillus; species Dascillus cervinus. Next base: position 5,467,528 of record OX458317.1, read on the forward strand.
TCGTAAATTAAAAGGAAATCATAAACAATTTTTAATATTTCCTTTATCAGATCTATTCAGTCTCTCGAATTTTTATAGACGATTCAGCGTCATCTTACAAGTCGTGAAAAATGATCTAAAATAGCGCACTGTGGGATCATTAACTACAAGAATTTATTGTATAAAATTTTTCATTAGTTCATTAAATTCTGTTTCATTAACAAAATTATGCTCAGGGAAACTTCTAAAGAATAGTTTTTTAGTTTGGTTTAAACCAAATGTTTCATTATTTCTATGTGAACATTTCAGATCATTAACAAAATTATAGTTCAGGAATCAGATCATTTGTATGGATGTATTAACTTTCTATTACAATAGCGCGGCAAAAAATGCAAATTTATGCGGAATGAAGTGGCTGCATCTTTCGCCTTATATTAAAAAAGCGACAGCGTAATCCATTAGCACATATTTATCGCAACGACAAATCTTCATGACGACGAAAGCTAAAGAATTTTTTCATCAATAAGAACCGTAAAATTTAATCTTCGCCCAAATTGACCTTACTTCGTTACTGCAACGACTTCCTCCATCATAAATCAACGTTTTTTTCAGTTCAGCTCGTTATAGTTTTTGTTTTCCATTTAAAATTACTACGGTGGCAATTCTTTCATGCTATTTATACATTTCCCGGGAATTAATTCGAACCATTTAAATTGATCAGGTTATATTTTATGCTTTTTCGACAAATAAATATTTTTTACTGATCCAATTAAAATTCCTTTCTATCCTTAACGTTGATATTAAACTTTGTATTAAATTTGATGTAATGATGTAAGGCAATGCCTTCCTATAGTCTATTAAGACATTTCTTAACGATAATAACACATCCATAATTGTAATTTTAAATTATATATATTATGTATATAGATATACAGGGTGCTATAAGTTTTACCGCCTCGGCCGTACTAGGTACCTATTAATTGAGGGGAAAGTAGGCAATTACATCAGTTGAAATGTACACTTTTTTATTTATTTTTATTTGAGCCACAAAGTAAAAAAGGAGTTTCGACGAAAATTTTGTAGTTTAATTTTTATTACAGAATGTGACAAATTATTCATAGCATTAATATTTGGAACTTGATTTGCAAAAAATTATTACGTTTTGAGTTAAATCAATTTTAAGGTGAAAATACGAAAAATTCTATAATTGAAGGGCTTGGGGCAACAAGACATGCCACACTTTTAGCAAATTTGAGTTTCTATGCTACACATGTTATTTTTTATCAAAAAAGGTACAAGCCACAATTTTTGTAATAAACAATTAAAATTACAGATCTTTATTTCATTTATACTAAAAATCAACTCATCACAAATTTCTTGTAACAATAAATGTTATAAAAATCAGGTTAGGGGTTTCCATACTTTTTCCCCACCTTGTATAATCAACTCCGAACTTTTGAAAATACACGTGCTGACGGGATTTTTGTGCATTCCATCGGATTTTATTCTTAAAAAGGTCTTGGCGTTAATTTACCATACCTCCGCTAAAGTGTGCTTTTTCTCAATTTTTTGAATGAAAAGGGTAGTCATAAAAAATTATATTGCCAGGGTCTATAACACACCGTGAACACAAGATGTACTGAAAATCGTCGCAAAACAACTTTTTGGTGATTGAGTTGTATATCGATAGTTGTGCGACTGTTTTGTCAAAAGGCGATCGATGCAGTTTTATGATTTTTTTGTTGAGCAATAATGGAGTCGGTAGTATGCGCATCCCCATTGGAGTCCATATCCTTTTGGCAGGCAACTAAACGTTGATTGTATGCGCTTGGCCTAAAATGTATCTTGTGCTCTTCAACTTCTTTAGTTTACGACAACTGCCATAAATAATAGGTCAAGTACCCTTAACTTAACTGATCCCATCTCGTAAATCACATAAAAAATAGCTTGTAATACGAAAATGCCTTTATTTAAGAAACATAAGTTAGTAAAATTAATTCAATTATACTAAATTGTGTGAAAATAGTCTAATGTTCCTAATTTTTTTTTAAATTTTTGTTTCTTATTTCTGTTCCTTTAGTAATAAAAAAATATTCATGCAATTTATAAGAGTTCACAAACTATTTTGAAAGGCTATTTTGCCACCGGCAGTAAAACTTATAACACCCTGTACGTTATACTTAGATATACAGAATAAGCTGAAAATTTATTGCATTAAATAAGTGGATTAGAGAATCCAAAACATTACAACGGATTAATAAAACAGTATGCATACAAACAAATAAATTCTTACAACACATTTCTTGGGGCTCATTCATATGCTCCAGTCAATTGGCATCTTGATCTTTTAGCGACCACACTTTCTCTACCTGGTTTTCAATTAAAAAATCAATTAAACGCTAAAACAACCGACCTACAAATTGGTTACTAATATTTCTTGAATAAATACCGTTCACGTCGAAAAAACTATCAAGCTGCAGGGAAAGTACCCTTCATTTTTGCACCGTTTTCGCAATCACCGGCAACAATTTATTTCCCGACCGAACAAATTAATTTTGTAATCCGTGCGCTGCTACCGTATTGCCGCACTTCTTCAGAATATCAATTTAAATTTAAAAATAGGTCATAACAACAAAAAAGATCATTAAAAGGAAAGGTAAACCTGTTCGAACCACGTTCAATTACAATGCAAAACGCCTCGCGTACTTAATGTGATTTCATGCACTATTTTTAGCCAGATACTTAATCCTATTTTTTGTTTTTTATTATCCCCAACGTGTTAGATTAGATTAGGTATTTAAGCGGGTAAACAGGTAAACAAGGAACGTTTTTGAGAAAATTTCCAAGGGAGATATCGCACTTTGGTTAGCTGAATGGAGTCACAACGTCTCTTTCATGCGTTTTGAGTTGGAGGTATTCCATTGTACCGATAGGGCCATAAAAGTTTGTAGGCTCGTTTTGTTAGGCACTTTGTGCACAGAGGAGCGGTGTGGAGTTACCAGGAATTGTCAGGTTGCAGCGGAAACGGCCAAATAACTCAGTTTAATATTTTGTAGGTAAACGAACTTTTAAAAAAAGTTACTAATTAAATTCGCGCGAAATAATTAATACTTTTCATTAACTAATTCAGCTTACCTGAGTCGGCGGGTACAATATGGTGCTATCTGTAGGTTGGGGCATTGCGACAACAATAATTTAATCAACGAAAGATCAATTCAAGTAAATTAACTTTCATTTAACAACCCCGATTGCAAAAATTTTATTGCAACTCAATGCCGCGCAAAGAACATTGTATCACACTCTCACTCCAACGCTACCATTCGACAACTGAATCAGTCCTCACGAACGGCACGAATACGTGAATCATTCCTTCGCCATAAATGCGTACAAATAATCAGCTGAATCTTACTGGAATGGTGAGACGTTCGATGTGCTTTATACGCTTGGGTGACCTTTCGACTGCGGTCCAGATGCAGCATCTCCCACGTACGGTTGGTTATCTAACTCGAAGGATTCCTTTTTTATTGAGCATAGCGCTGATAAAAATCAATGAATTTAAATACTCTAATTGTAAGTTCCCCGCTGGGTTGTGATTTTTAATTCAAGGGCTGGGTTTACGTTTCCTTGTTTTCATTGCGCGGGTGGTTATCGATTTTTACAAGGGAATTTGGTTTGTGTCGACAAAAATGTTGGAGATGTTTGTTTCAGTTTGACAATTTTACCGAAAATTTTGCGGTGCGCTTGTGCTGTTGAAAATGATCTGTTATTTAAAATTTTCACTTCTTATGGCTTCGTTAGTTTTATTACAAGTGTTTTTTAATTCCAGAAACGGTTAGAAGGCTGCGAATTTTTTTTTTTTACTTTATGATGATAGTAATGGCATTTTATATCTGTCAGTTTAAGGTTATATTAGTAATGTAGCTTTAAAATTAGAAAATATAGCACAAAGCGGTTCTGTCGAAAGAAGCAATAAGTATGACTATTTTCAAAGAAACTTCCGATGAAGAAACTAACCTTTACGTAGCGGCTTCACGTATTCTAACGCAAGAATTCAAACAGATAATTCTCCTTCAAGTTATGATCATTTTTTATCGCCTTTTTTTGTTGTTGAATGTTATTACAAATATCTTCTTCTGCAAGTGTTTCTATGCTTCAACTGCAACCCACCATAACATTTTACACCAATCTGTAATACATTTTATTTTAAAAAAGAAGATAGTTCGATACATTGACATTGACTATACCTACAGCCTGTAAATTGAATTTTGTAGGAAGATACAATAATATTTGCATTTCGGATCTTTTGTTCACTTGCGCGCAGTAAAATTGCTTACACTTCAAAAGTCAAGTAACACGGTTTCTCATAAGAAAACAGTAAAACCGTGTTACTTGATTTTTGAAGTATAAGCAATTTTACTGCACGCGAGTGTATAATTTTTTAGAAATGTATTTAGTCATAAAATCAATAATATCCTGACAATCTCAAAAAAGTCTCTGAAGACTGAAAACTTAAGTTTCATTGTTAGTCAGCAAGGTATTATCAATGCTGCGTGCTTAAACTAAAGGTTCTATCTGCAAAATTGTTGATTCTACAGCTCTCTACAAAATACAAATCTCCTATCTGCATTATTAACATGCTAAAAAACATCTAAATGTTTTGTCCTTAGTGTAAAATTGGCAAACATTACTTACTAGAATGCTTAGACATAATGCCCTATTTTGGTGCAGATAGGACTTTTTTTACTAAGCACGTTAGATTCAATTTTCAGGTGACTAAGTAAAAGTGTTAGCTTTGAGAGGAAAACTACATTAATTTCTAAGCTGAAATCGCATATTTCAGCTAACAGAATGAAATTCTAAGAGAAATTGTCAGTGTTGACAAAGTCAAATGATGAAGATTTAGATTATCAAAGTACTCTGCTTATTGTTTTCAGTGTTAATAGTTTTGGAGTTCAATAAAGTTTATAGTTATTATTATTATTGTTGGATTTCAGTTCACATGGATTTAGAAAAGAAAACATTTTCGTTTTAATCTTTCACTTTGTTAGTGATATTGTCCTATCTACGAGAAATATCAAATTGTATCAAAGTTTCAATTTTTAATAATGTTAATACTCCTAAGGAATTGATGCATTGAATGCCAAAAAAAAAATGAAAACAAGAAACTAAATAATAAAAAGTTGACAAAGGTTCATTCATCTCAAAACAGCTAATTTGCAGATAGGACCTTTAGTTTAAGCAAGGCAGAATGTATTATAACTAGTAATTTCTGACACACAAATAATAAAAGTGTCTAAGGTGTTGCTTGTATTAAGGCGTTCTCTAATTCGGTAAAAATATTACCAAGATTGAGTTTTCAAAATGTGTTTTAAAATGAGAAAAAATATGTTATTTACGTTCATAACTAAAAATTTCAATATTTTGTTCGAAAAAGTATATTAAAACCAGGAAAAAGTTATTGGAAAATAAGTCACATTTTACATATTACTTTACATAATTTATTAATGGTCACAAGTTTTTTGCCAATTTTTTTATGAAATGAAATAACACTGATGTGTTTAGAAGAGTATGATTGTTACAGTCTAATAGTTACAGTATACTTATGTGGCAATTCCTTGTCTTGCGCCCATTCTTGCGCAAATTTTAGTGAATCAGAATGATACAAATAACATCCATTTTAATTGATCAGTAACTAACGATAATAAGTAATTTTTCTTTAAACTAATTATTAGTAAAAAAATTAAATGTTAATTCAGATCAGGAATGTCACACGAAAAATACTTAAGTGAATGTAAATACTACTAAGTACTTATGGTAAATTATTCATCCTGTTGTTTCGCAACGTGGTACGAATCCCTTTTTCTATTTCAAATCTTCTTTCATCGGCTCTTTGTAGAAAGTCTTGTCTGTCCAAATATCTGCAACATAATTCATCAATCGCTGCATTCAACTTTACCTGAGACAATTTACCCGTTTTTCCCTTTATTATGAGCAACCAATTCATCCTCAATTTTTTCGTCTTTTTTAAACTTATCCCAATCCATTTTTGACTTCTCCAGAGTGGTGATGTTATTCTTCTTTTTTAACTGTGTCAAAACCGAACTTAAGCCAGACCGTCTATTCACTGCAGCAGGTGGAGTTGTACTCATTGTACTCTTTGTCGAATGTGCAGGCACTTGTTTCTCTATTTTCACCTCTTCGCCAGCGAAATGGAATATTTCCGTGACTTTCACAGTCTCTGCAGGTTTCGATTCGACTATTTTACTATCGCCTCGATCGTCACTCTTTGGTTTCGCTGGAGATTCAGGCGAGTTGGTGCTGGTGTCCTTTTTTTTAAATCCGGTGTCCTTCTGAAAGTCCGCCCACAGGTCATCAGCTTTCTTCTTCTGTTCCTGTTCTGTCAGTGCCGGCGTATTTGACGGTTCTCCATCGGAAGAATCTCTTCTTAATCTCTTGCTTTTCTGGTGCTGCTTTTTGTTCCTCTTTACAGGACTGGCTGCTTGAGGCAAAGGATCTTCGGGATCGCCGTCAGAATCTTCCTCGGAAACTACTTCCACGTTGCCTTCCGGGTTGTAATCTTCGTCGCTGCTGTCACTGTCTTCAGGTAAATCTGAACGATTCATTGTGCGTATTTAAAATAACAGTTTTAACCACAAATTTCTGTCCACTAAAAAGATGTTTTGCGAAAAACTCACTAGCGCCACTCGCGGCATTACAAGGAACCAAATTCGCCAGTGCTGTTTGAATAAAACCAAACATTACTAAGTTATTTACTTACGACTGTCAAATTGATGAAATTGTGTTTAAAATGATTCAGTTTTTTTGTTTAATTTGCATCAAATAGCACAAAATGTAAGATATCGAATTGCTTTAATTTAGGAGCCATTGGTGAGTTTTTTTGTATCGTACACGATAATTACAATTTAATGTGCTCGAGAGTTTATCTTATCAGTTATTGACAGGGCTGATTATCAAATTACATAAATATTATTTCAGCAATTATATGTGTCCATTTTCCCAATCTGAAGGATGAGTCCTGTAAAGTTAAAACATGAGTTAAAGCACTGTACCTGATGCCACCATGTCCAAGAGCGCGGAGCTGGACTCTCTCAGCACTGTGTTCTGGCTACAGCAGGATGCACTCAATACTTTCACAAAGATGTGGTATCACGTCTTCCTTTGGGCCTTGTTCTCATCGATTTTTGTACATACGGTATGGATTAATTTGCAATGTTTTTATGAAGGTTTAAAGTTTAATTTTGTAGACGGCAGCTCTTATTGCATTCTTAACATTAAGGAAGCATAAATTTGGCAAGTTTTTCCCTATAGTGATACTGTTGATGGGTGTTTTGCCTCCAATTACATCCGGTATCGTAAGTAGTGCTGCCATTGCATTTGTGTACAGAGCTTCAACATTGCCGATGGAACCTTTATATGCTCTGTTTTGGGGTGTTGGACAGACTGTAGTGTCTGCCTGTATCGGTTTTACTCGCATTCTGGCCACTTTGTAAATGTACACTTGTATAAACACGGTCTTATACAATCGGGGGTATGTTTTAAATGGTATGGTGCTACATCTACTATTTTAATGATATTAATTTTTGTATCATTTTTATATTAATTTATTAGTAATTTTTAATTTCATCGAATATAAAAAAACACATTGACATAGGACATTTTGTATATATCGCACTGTATAAAATAGTAATGAATACACACTGAAAAATAGGCTTTTCAAATTGTGATAGATTTTTCGTTTTTAAGTAGTTATGAAAAAATCATGTAATGTATCGGCAATAATTGCCACCATTAACGGCAACCTTTCAAATAAAGGTCTATTTGATTGTCATGTATCATTGAAAAGAACCAAAAAAGTGAAACGTGAAATTTCCCTAGAAAAATGTAGAATAAGTTTTTGAGTATGTGCTATACTTTTGTGTTTTTGTGATATATAAATTAAGAAAATAAAGTCGTAAAATGTCGATCACCCCTAAAAACAACGTTGACCTCGAAGAACAACCAAACCACCCTGTGACTTACAACGACATCGCTGGAAAATTGCTAAAAGATAGGTTATTGCTAACAGCACTGGAATTTCACACGGAACTTGTGGAATCCGGAAGGGAATTGAAACAGTTAAGGAATTTCTTTTCGAATCCTTCAAATTTCGAAGGACAAGTGCAGGAAACCGTTTCTTTGATTTGTTAGTAAGTGACATTTAGAGTCGTTATTGTTGACATTTGCATTTTGTAGCTCGATCAGAAAGTCAAGTTACTCTCGACAGCTTAGATTTAACGAGATATTCAGAAGATGGGGAACGAAGTGTGGATGAACGAATCGCTGTCTTGGAGTTTGAGTTGCGAAAAGCAAAAGATACCATAAGTGCTCTCAGAAACAACCTAACTGTTGCGATAGGTATTATCTGATTTTAACTGTAACAGGTGATTCAATTTTGATTTTAGAGGACGCTAGTACACCGATTAAAAATGCCGTAAAGCTGCTGAGCAGTGGGAACATAAAACCGCACGAACAAAGAGCCCTAAACTTCCTGATTAACGAATATTTGCTACAATATGGATACAAACTGACGTCGATCACGTTTGCAGATGAGAATGAAAGTCAAGATTTCGAAGATTGGGACGATGTGGGAGTCAATATTTCTCAACCTTCCGAATTGCTGACATTGTACAGGGAAGGGTTAAAGCAAACCGGTCACAATTGCTGTTCTTCGGGATGCCAGACTGAGGACAAAGAATTTGATCAAATGGTATGAATCTTTTCGATTGTATCCAAAAATTGTTCATACTGTTTTCAGAAATCGGATGCTGAACAATATGCAATCGATATAGAAACCTTAAAAAAACAAGTAATTATCCTGAAGTGTGAGAATGAGGATTTAAAGAACCGGTCCACTGAAACCGTCGAGGAAGAATCTATAACGGATGATCTAATTTATGTCAATGAAAGTAAAAAGAAGTCTTCTTCAAAGAGTAATTCACCGGAGAATTTTGAAATTATTGACAAAAATAAATTGCATAGTGCCGAACAAGATAGCATTATTACATTCGAAGATAGCATTTCAAATACCAGTAATAATGATGGAGAATGGACGAATGTGGCGTTGAATCTCTCAGACCCGGAAATTAAGCAGGAAAACACAGAATATAACAAAAATTTTAGGTAACATTATACAGGTGTTTCCAAAATGACGGATTAACTCTAATCCTAAAAATTTGTTAAAAATATATTTGCACTATACAGGGTGAGTCAAGTTTTACCACCGGTGGCAAAATAGCCCTTCAAAATAATTTATCAATTCTCATAAATTGCATGAGTAATTTTATATTATTAAGAAATATAGAAACAAGAAAAAAAAATTTTTTTTTAATCGGGTAAAATTTTGGCTTTATCTCAGTTACTAGTTGTTCAATTTATTAGTTTTTTTGATGTACGAACAGTTAAATATTTTCACACAATTTAGTGTAATTGAAATAATTTTACTAATTTGCGTTTACTAAATAAAACCATTTCCAAATTAGAAGGTATTTTTTTAAATGATTTACGACAAGTAGACCAAGTTACGGGACAAATTTATTTAAGGTACTTGAAAGATTATTTATGGCTGCCTCTAAATTTAAGTTAAGAATAACGGGTCTGACAACAGTTGAATAGCTGCTTGGTCCAGTTTGATGGGTCGATCATAAACTGTTTTTAGGATGGTTAACCGCATATATATTGTTAGAAAGTCATAAATAAAAGCATTTTTTGTGCTTTATTTTAAATTTGATTTAATTCAAAAAGTAATCATTTTTTTACAAATCAAATTGCAAATATTAATGCTAAGAATAATTTGACAAATTTTGAAATAGAAAACCAAACATCGAAATTTTACCCAAAACTCTTTGCTTTACTTTTTTGGCTTCAAATAAAAATAATTTGAAACTTTTGTAGCGCTAATCGAAAATGTAAACTTCAACTGATGTAAATTGCATATTTTTCCTTCAATTTTTAATAGGTATGGTTCCGGCGGTAAAACTTGACTCACCCTATACAGGATGTCCCAAGATGAGGTTTCATTATTATAATCTTTTTTATGATCGATTTGGCGAGAAAACATCGACAAAAAGTTTTGCTTTTGTTGGAAATTCTGAAAAAGTAGATGAAGTATACAGAGGGTTTTAAAAATTAAGCAGAGAGTACCTTCTAACATATTTTGTGAAAAATGTTATGCAACAAATTTGTTTCAAATCTTGGAAAAGCTTAAAATTTTGTATTAAAAAAAGCAAGGATTTTTGAGATATTTTTTTTAAGGTTTGAAAAGTTAATCCGTCATTTTTGAGACATCCCAAGTAAAATTTTATGAATCATACAAGTAAATTTTCTAGTAAATTCTCAGATAAGTATAAAAATGAAATTTTATCCCAATGTTTTGGAAACATAACAAGTGATAACGAAATCATGAACTGTGTTTTAAATCAAGCGGTCACAAGCGAAAAATTAGTCACAGTTCTTTCCCACTCACTCTTGTCGATAATTCCCAATGTTATTTTGAATAAGAGGGAAGAAGTCATACCTTTGATAGTAAGTGCTGTTTATTTGAACCGTAACAGTACGGAACGGGACAAGCTGCTTCACCAATTATTCAATTTAAAGAAAAAACCAATGAAAGAAGAAAGATTTAAGATTTTACTCGGTACTCAGATCGAAATTAAAAGCTTGTTGTTACATTCTAATCGTTTTAGGAGTTATGGCCATTGCGAAACATTCCAAAAATAATTTGATTGAAAATGAAGTGCTTCCACATTGTTGGGAACAATTAACGCACAAACACACAGAAAAACGGTTACTCATAGCGGAATCTTGCTGTGTTTTAGCTCCTTATATATCTGTAAGATTTCCTGTTTTGACCTATTCGAAAATAATTCAAATCAATTCCTTGGCAGAGTTCTCTGAGAAACTCGTTAATCGTTTCAATGCTTCAACAACTTCTAGAAGATCACGAAGCAGTAGTTCGAGAGACGGCCATTCGTGCAATATCATTAATCACTAGTCTTTGTGACGATGTCGACAAATACAAGCATTTTGAAGCAATGGCCTTGAATTCGCTGAGTGATTCCAGTAATGTCGTCGCGACCACTAGTATCCAGCTGTTTTTTCCCATTTTGGCGAAATGGGCACTCGATAGAGGTGATTGCAAGGGTTGTGTTTCTTGCTGTTATTTTTTGTTGTTTCAGGTTGTTTAGGATCTGATTTAATCAAAAATCTCCTTCATAGACTGAATAAGGATCTTAAAGATTTGCATTTAATTGAATCTTCAGAAAATATAATTAGGATTTTATGCGTTTTGGATAATTTATTGCCTTTTTTGTTGATGCATATTGCAAGTAATGAAGTTGTGTTGAACAAAATTGATAAAAATATGGCCGCGGAACTTAGTAAGTTTAATCTTAGAAAAATACTTCAAACCTCCAACATTTTTTAATTTCAGGCAGTGATTTGTTAAATTGCACGAATTTAACAAATCCGTTGTACTTCTATCATTCTGACTCTAATCCAGGAATGGTGTTGTATCTGTTTGACAGATTATTTTTGGAGAATTCACCAAATCCTTGGCCTGAACTTAATTGGTTTATTGATATAGTGTAAGTACAGCGTGTTTTAAATGACTGAAGACAAAATTCAATTTCAGTTTACCAGATTTACTGAACAGTTTAAATCACATTGACATAGCTCAACACTCCATTCTGGAATCTTTCATTAAACTGTTCTCCCACATGTGTACAATTTTCGGTGATAATTTTAGAAAACAAGTAATCCGTCCAATCATCCATTCTCATGTACAAAATCTGGAGCAAATTCTCGCCAATTTCAATCAGTATTCTCCAAACTTGAATATAATATCGGTGTATTTGGTTTCGGTTTTGAGTTATCCGGACAGTACAGAGGAACTTTCTAATATTCTGAAACGTTTTCTTTATGCCCTACCCTTGAGTGGAACACCGTTAGACTGTTTAGAAATCACCATTAGGGGATTATGTGATAATAATATGCAAGAAATAGTCGTTACCTGCCTTTGGGATGGCGTGGTGCACCAGAGACCTTTAGTGAGAGCGGCTACGGCTACTTTATTTTCTAGTGTTATAAGATTTTGTAATGAAAACTTATTGGCTACTAAAGTGGCCCCAGCGCTAGTGACTCTGGCTAGTGATAGTGATATGTACGTCCTTTTCTCATAATTATTTAAATTGATTACTTTTTTCTGCAGATTAGTACGTACTGCGGCTTTATCCGCATTAGCTCACTTAATAATTGATTGTACTTCGACATCAATACATGACAAAGTTTATATGCAGATACAGACATATCTAAGCGACCCTACTACCAAAGAAAACCACAGCTTATTGCGACAACTTGTTATTACTTTGGGCAACATTTCAAATGTTTCCAAAATAGCATTCAGGGATAAAGGTAAATTGCCAGGTTTGATTGATCAAATTTAATTTTTAACTTTCAGTTATACTACCCCAATTGAATGCTTGTTGTACATTTACATCTCAAATGTCCAATCAAACTAGGAAAGTTGACATGGCCACGGCTTTGTTGGAGGCATTTTCGAAAGTTATTTACAGTCCAGTAAATGAACAGATAGTACATAACGTACTTTTACCAGGTTTAAGATGTTTGCAAACCATGATAAACGAAAATTCATCGTTAACGGTGCATCGTGACTCTATTACTTCATTGATAAGGGAAGCTGAAAATCGATTGACACCACCATCGTCACAGTTAACGGACAGGAGTGTGCAAAATCAAACTGTCACCCAGAGTGTTGAAGAAATGAAGCAAAGGGTTACGAAAATGTTTAACAAACCGCCCGGTATCAAATCCCCAAGTTTGACTAATCTGCAGGGAGTATTTAAAAAAAAATAATTAGGTGAAAGTAGCACAGTGCCTTCATATATTTTTTTTAACCAGAATAGTGTTAGGTAACGATTATATTGATATTAAATTTCAAATGGCAGTCTTCATTAATACAATTTTTAATTTTATTTTTTGATGAATAATTGTGGCTATAGTTTATCTAATAAAAACATAGTAATCACGTGCCAAACATGCACTGTCGATGTCATCATTTGTAGGGTTGCTGCGAAAAGTCTGATTTACACATTCTGTGCGGGAAATTTAAATTGCGTACATTTACGGCCACCCAAATTGCACGATTTTTTTAGCAACTTGATTTTTGCTTTATATCATAGGCGTCCTAAAAAACATCAGCCAATTGTCTATATTATTACTGGTTAAAGCCAGATTTAATCTATGGAAAAATAGGGAAATTGAGACATGATACATGATAATATTAGGAATGTGTTCCAAAATTCTAGAAAACTGCATAAAACTAAAAAAATGAGCTAAAGTAAACAACAGTTTACATCCAATTAAATTAAATTAACGTACGGAAATGAACAGGTTTGACAAAAGTGATTGGTCATATTACTTTTGCAGGGTTCACAGCAACCTGGGAAACCTGTAAAAACTAGAAGTCAGGGAATTTAGAAATAAATCAAAATATCAGGCATAAGTCAGGGAGAATTCATGCATTTTATAAAAAAATTAGGAAATTTAGTTTATGTACCTGAAAAAACGTTTTAGACGAGGTAGAAAAAATTTTGATCGCTTTAGAGCACAAATTACTAGAAAAAGGTCAGGGAAAATACTCGAAAAGGGCCAGGGAAAACCTGGAAGTCGGGGAATTTGAAAATACAGAATTACTGTGAACCCTGTTTTGTTTGGAGAAATTACACCAACCACTTTTGCCAAGGCTTGCTAATTTTTGTACGTTAATTGGATGCAAATGCTCCTTAAGTCAAAAATCTTATAAATAAAATAAGAATACATAAAAAAACATTAGGCAAATTGGCCCAAAAATTTCATCTATTTTCCTCTTGCTGCACACTTGGTTTGTGTTTAGTGCAAAACAGGATTTCTGGCGAAAGACGCCAGTAACGCCCCAAATTTATAATAACCAACGTCGGTTTATTGTTATACGTTTTTGTGGGATAAACTATAGAATTACTTTGTGAATTAAACCATTGAATTACTTTAAACAAGTTGCAATAGCAGGTGGTCACAAACACATTAGATTTTGTAATTAAGGTCTCCAACAGTATTTATAATCAAATCTGGCATTTTTCTCAACAATTCAAATAAAGATATTAATTAGTCAAAAGAAAATGTTGAATATATTTGTAACAATTTTTTTATGTAAAGATGTATAAGAATATTTATATTTTATTACAACTGTGAAGATATTTCGGTTTTAAGAAAGGGTTAACTTTCAAATAATGTGATCTCACAAAACAAAAACAGTGTATTTCCCAACTTAATTTAACTCGGCTAATATAAACATTATGACCACATTAGCAATTAATTATTTATTTACGTTGATGTTTTAGATATTATGTAACATAATTTGTATAATTGAGTAACTGTTATATTATTGCATTTTTAATATATTTTTAAAAATACCTTTTTACAACTTACTGTTACCTGACAAGGTTTCTTTAACCAATTTTACGGCGTATTTAGCTGTCCCTGGCGCGGTGGTGACTCCATACCCTCCGTGTCCATAATTATGCACAATTTGAATTTTCCTATCATTTACGATTTTAGTTTCCTTTTCTACTCTAACAGGATCTCGATGGGGCCTTAACCCAACTCGTTGTGCAACCAACTTGGATGTCCTCAGACTCGGTAAGAGTGCTTCGCATCGTTCCTTAATCGCCAAACCGTCATATTTGCTCACATTCAGATTGTATGATTCGTACTGTCGACAGCCCCCGAGAGTAACAGTTTGAAAACCAGGAATTATGTAAGTGTCGTAATCACCGTAAAAGAATGTCTTAACCCAAGGCGCTTCCACCTGAAAAATTTATTGCTTGAAGGGAATGGAGAAACAATTAGAAATGTTAACCTTAAGGACCTGGCCTCTGATCGGAACCAATTTGTTATCGTCACATAAATATTTGGCTCCAAGACCGGTACAGTTTACAACGACATCAAATTTATCCGTTAGGTCAGAGAATGATGAAATTGTCTTGGGGATTATAGTACCATGGGCACTTTTAAACTTATTTACGGCCCATGGCAAGTATAAACTGCATTCTGTGAGGACAGTTGTGTAAAATGAGCCATATTTCCAATTACCAGGGCAGAGGGTAAGTTCATTTTCGCTCACCGCTCGATAAAGGGGCAGTAATTTTTCTATGTAACGGTTCTATTAATTTTTTTAATTAAAATTCAATTAATGTGGAAAATGTAGTTTACCCTAACTATGTCCGGATGGGTGCTAGAGAATATGTAACCCGATAATTGGGTAACTCCCGCAAGTGAAGCTTCTGAAGTGACTCGAATTGCGTCCCAGTGGTTGTAAGCATCGGCAATCCATTGTCTATCATTAAAAAATTAATTGGTTATTGCTGAGTTAATTCTAGTAAACCTGGTTATCTCTTCAGTGGGCCCGCAGAAGTTGGTTCCAGGTCGAAACAGGCCTGCAGCCACGTAACTGGTGGTATCTTCGAAAAATTTATCGGCGATCACAGAAATTCGTGCGTTTCGAAAAGTGGTTTGAAGCTCCAAGGCGGTGGTTATTCCCACGACCCCAGCCCCCAACACGATTATGTTTAAATCGGACATTTTTGAAGTTGCTTAATTTTTAACTTATCAGTAATGCCATAATTCAAAGTTCACAAGTTATCAGCTCATTTGCAATCTTTGTTTTTAAAATCTCAATGTTTATAGGTTAAGATAATTTAATTATTTGATTGAACAAAACAAAAACTTTTATTTTATTTTTCTACAAAAGTAACCTTAAAATTATGAAATTTGAGGGAGGCAAATTTGAAAGTGTAAAAATATATGAAAATAAAATGTATGTATATATTTATTACTTATTATTTAATGATTGATGTATAATATGTTCCAATTCAAATGATATCATAATACAAATATTGGTGCTTCATACTATTTAGTTGGAACTGATGAGCTGCTACTACAGATCTGCACTACTTCAGATCAGTAGACATCCACCTAGCTGCTCCCTGGCTAAGTCGGTTGTCATTTAACTACAAAACTTAATTAGAATTGCATCAGAACATCTCATCACTAAGGCTACAAATACCATAGCCAAGGAGTAAGTTATATTGTCTATACAAACACATACATCACAAAATTTTCTATGGTATTTTCTATTTACACGAGACATAACAAAGGCCCTGTTGAACCGGATCAATGAAAATACAGAAATAAGTCATACATCAGTTTTAAAAATAAATAATTTAAAGAGAATCTTGCGGTTACAAACAGAGTGTAGGGATTCAAGCCGACCCAAGCCAGGTGTGCTCCAGACATTGCCCGGCAGTGGCGCGTTTATCCGGGTCAAAATCTAACATAGGTCTCAGAAAGGACGCGAATGCTTCGGCGTCTTTGCGACTCCACTCGTATTTTTCCGTTAAGACAGCTTCGAGTCCCCACGGTTTCAGTCCGGTAATGTGCCTTAATTCTGATTTTTTAGTAAAGAATAGTTTGGAGTTTTTACCTTGTGCCGTAATGCGACGAGGAATTTCGCCTAGCAACTCAATTATATGCGCTAGGTGGTCTTCGTCTCGACTGTAATCTTCACCGGAATGGGGTTCGAATAAGTAGTCGCCGGTGGCCAGCTCAAAGGCCATGCAAGCGGTGCTCCAAATGTCCGCCGAAGTGTTGTAACCGGCCCCTAAAAGCACTTCCAAGGAACGATACTGCCGAGTCTGGATGTCCTCAGTGAAGTGCTTGTCGACCCAACAGGCGTTCCCTAAGTCGGCTATTTTAACCTCGAAATCACATTCGATAAACGCAGGGTCTAATTCCACCTTGCAGTTCTCTTTAGCGGTTAAGGACGGTGAATCATCTTCAGACATGGGCGTGACAGCTTCGCCGCCGCCTTCAGGGAGGGTAAGCATTGGATTTTCAACCTCTTGGTCTTCGACAATCTCGCCTCCGGCCAAGCCGTCCACACAACCATTCGACAATTTGTCCTCGGCACTGTCGGATGCAGGGCTGTCGTCGAGGGGGTCCCCATTGATGTCCCCGTTCTCCTGGTTCTTCTTTTGTTCTTCCATCTCGACTATTTGTTCCATCTGACGCTTGAGTAGCTCATTCTGTCTTTTTGCCTTCTTTTTTAATTTCTTTTTTTTATTTTTGCTCATCTTGCCGATGGTGAATTGCTCTTGGATGGGTGCCGTGCTCACAAGAGACGTGGGAAGTTTCATGCCTAATTGGTGCATCTCAGACGCTTCACACGCCAATCTCCTGATGTATTCTTCACTAACGCAAACCAGCACATTTTCAGGCTTAATATCAGTGTGGATAATTCCGCATTTCTTGTGCAAGTAGTCCAGCCCTTCCAGGACTTGCCTCATGATCGTTCGCACATTAATCAGCGGAATGCCACGGTAGTTGGACTTAATGATCAGTTTCAGTAAATTGTGGCCAAGAACCTCGAAAACCATGCACACATGGACCCCATTTACTCCACTAATTTTAAAGTCGTTCAACAACTGGACCGTTTTGTTCCGTTTGGGGTCGGCCGGATCTGACTCGCGGACCGCCTTTAAGATCTTAATTTCATCCAAAGCCGTTTCGGTGAAGTGTTGCGCAGACTTGACAACTTTGAGTGCGACAAAACGCTTATCTTCTAAATCCCAGCAAAGCCAGACCGTAGAAAAGTGGCCCCAACCTAACTTTCTAGTGACATGATACCGACCGAGGAACAGGTCGCCGATTTTAACCGGGTGATAACCTCCCTTGCGATAGTCTTTGCTGTCCTCCTGCTCCTCTTCCTCGCTGGTGTACGGCTCATCGGGGTCCTCGATGGTCTCGTTGCTGGAGCTATGCACGGGTTCGTACCGCGCCCCTATGCAATTTCCCTGGATTTGATTTATGCCCAAACCATTAACTTCGTCATTTTTACCTTTCTTTTTGCCCGGCTTGTGCCGTTTCTTTTTTGCTTGGATCGCTAACACCCTCCTATTTACGTCTGATTTGGAACTCATTTGGGAAGCATTCAGCAACTTTTACGAACCCAAAAATAATTTTAAACTGTCAAAATGTCTATCGTTTCATCGCGTACACTTTTGTTTAGGTTTCCGAGTATTTGCTGGACTGTTCCGAATAAAATCAAGTAACGCGATACAGTTTTGTTAGGTCGCCGCCACGGGCGAAGTAGCACAATTACAGCGCAGAGCACCAACACGCACACCTCAAATCTTCGATAGCTATCAAATCGCAACTTGCAATTCAACACTTTTGACCGTGCAATCTAGCCCTTGCATCCGGCTTTCCATCAAAACAAGATGCACGCTCGCGGCTGTTCGGCCGCAACGAATCAATCAATTTTCGAACCCGATTTGACATGTGCCTTTTTGGTGCCGTTACTTCTTGTTACATCGATACAACTGGAATAAATCAATATTTTTATCTTAGAAAACCTAAATGAACGTTTAGCGTGGAATAGCGCAATCAATAAATTTCAAGATGGTAATCCTGACCTACATTCTTGAGGTTGGCTATTGATTATTTTAGAGGTTATGTGTTTTGGTGGGAGAGAAGTTGTGTATGTTGGCGTCCCTTTAAACCGCCTTTAAACTTCCAGTTAAAAACATGGCTCAAGCCTCCGTTACCGATTATTTTAATACAAGAAAACGTCCTGCAGTTGATGAAATTAAACTCAACCGCACGAAAGTGCTACTGTTGGAGAAACCAGAAAATGGAGATAAAACAAAGTCTGAGGATGCCATTGAAGTTGTTTATCTAAACAGCGATAAGAAATCGCTCGTTGGACCCACGAAATTGCCAAAATTAGAAGAATCCAAAAAGAACGACTCGCTTTCAACGAAATCTAAGCGAAAGCAGGTGGGAAATCAAGGAAATTTGGAGCAATTTTTGAAAAACATGGCCCCGAAAATAGTGGAAGAAATCCATGTCACTCCACCATCCAGTCCGAGGAAAAATGCAATGGATAACGTCAATTTAGCGTCCAAGGATCTAAACTTGAGCGAAATTAAAGCGAAACTTCTAAGAAGCAATAAATTGGCTGAATTAAAAGCGTCTCTCAATCGTTTTAAACAATCTGCTGCTAAATTGAAGAAGATCGAAGAGAAGACGTCAAAGATCGAAACGTCTCCCAGCCTGAAAAGCTTCAAATCTCTCGAGATTGAGGTTAGAAGTCCCCAGAAGCCCCAAACACCTGAAAAAGCTTACCTCAGCCCTGCCAAAAATAAATCCGTGAAACAGTTGTTCAGTCCTGTGAAGAAGGACCTATTTGAAACTCAGTCCAGCTCTGTGGAAGTAGGCCATGTCAAAAAGGGGCTAACATTGCCTTATAAATACAGATCTTTAGCCGAAACGTTCCGTTCCATTGACACTGTGTGCCAGATTTTATTTAAACGCAAGGAAATTATCACTTTTAATAAGTTAAAGCCAGCAGTTGAGGAACTGCAGAAGAAGAATTTGACCGAAAGTCATTTAGCGAAAATTAAAAAGCTATTTCCCGATGCTTTCCAGTTCAAACAAGAGAAATATCGAGTGTTCGGTGCCGGTGTGCGCAAAGAAGAATGGGGACTCGTTATCACCCCTAACATTGGCCAGGAAACGATGACTTCCGAGATTTTATTGGAGAGGAGGAGGAAATTTTTCAGGGTGTTACTGGAGAAGGTGAAAGATTACCACCAGGAATTCCTGCTGTCACTCACGCCGCCAATGGTAATTTCGAGAAACAAAATAACACGTTGGCACCCAGAATTTAACATCGAAGGGGTCCCAGACATCGAGCTCGCTGAATTACCCGCGTCTCCTGTCGAGATTAAATTAAAGACCGGCCAGGAAGTCTTAGAGAAGGCCAGGGAATTATTCAACTGCAACACTCGAATGGAAAGTGCCTTGGAGAGACTCAAACAAGCGCGGGCAAATAATCTCGTGGTTGAGCAGTCCAAAGAAGTGCCGTCCTTGTTGAAAGGGATCCCTAAAGGTCTTCTAGAAAAGGTGAGGGAGAGACAAGCTGCGAAAGCTTTCCAATCAATTACCCGGTCATCGTCCAAAGACAAGGTAATTGCCATTTATTCAAAATTGCCTGAAATAGCTAGAGTTTGTGGAAATATTTTCGTTTCTGAGAAGAAGAGTGTGTTGCCCCTTAAAACCGTTCTGGAAAAATTGGAGAACAGTTACAGGGTGCATCTAACCGAAGTGGAGATGGAGGAGCATTTGAGGATTATTTCCAAGGAGGCTCCAGGTTGGCTTGAATTTGTTGAAATTAGGTACAATAAGTTTTTAAAAGTTGCTAGAAATGTTAATTTCAATTTAGTTATAAGCAAACTGGAGGAAGCAGTTAAAAGTAAAGTTGACTCGTAAATTTATATTTTTTATATGTTTGTATTAGATGTGTTCAAAATGGAATTTATTCTTTTACTAATTAAAAAATGAATGAACGAAATTTTTTCATTGTATGTTATTTTAATTCAGAGTGATTTAAAGTTTAAAATTTGTATTTATTTTTAAATACATAACAGATATAGTATATATTTATTAATCCAGTCTCATTATAAATGTGGAAATTAAATTTTTTTGTAGAAATAAATTAAAGTTTCTAAAAACATTACAGTTAAACTGTTGAGACTTTGCAACTATTTCATCATTTATTAGTAGTGGGTTACTATTCTTGTAATATCAAAAATTTTTAATTAAATTTTTATGAAGGAAGGATGTTTGCATTAATTTTTTAAATTACAACATTACAATATTTACTAACGGTTTTCACATAATTTATCTTACTAGAAGCGTAATACTACAGCAATAAACATTCTAAATACCGAAACTTTAAATAATTTAGTCATTCGCTCTTTAATTTAACTAAAAGTAATTATAAATTAAAACAAAAAGAAAAGTGATTTCAAAACCAAGGCTACATTTTTTAAAAGTGGATCATCCCACTACACATTTCTGCGATTTCATATTTTTGAGTTTACTTAAACAATAAATTTCTGAAATTTTATTTCCAGAATTAGTTCTGCATTTTCAGTGTGCGTGTTTCGAGATGACGGTAATTAATTTTTGTCATCTTTATAATTATTTGGCAACAGTTTTTGTGATTTTGTTGTATTTGTTTCTATTTGTGCAATTGGAAGATTGGATTCGTGTCTCGGAACGGTATGCGATTCTTAACTCATTAAGTTTCGGTGGTCTATAAATAGGACACCCAAACAAGATTTATTTTTGTTATCAAGATTTCATTTAGTTGGTAATTTTAAAAATTATTGGTTTGAATTTCACTGAATTCGTTGGTTTTGACAAGATTGTAAATAGCTGTTTATGTAATAAGTACATAATATAGGACGTTATTGGCAGAGGGAGCGTGGCGAGCGAGTCTATGAAATCCAAGTTGTATGTTCGACTGCAAGAATTGACTCACTGGAAAAAATTTTGTTTATAAAAGTATGAAAAGCCAAGTGTGTGAGTTTTCGGTTCCTTGATTACCACATTGTTTATTTTTTGTTTTCTGACAGTATTGTACAATAAAATTATTTTTTATAGCCGCAAAACTATGTTATAATCAGCACTTTATACTGCCGTGCTTAAACTAAAGGTCCTATCTGCAATATAGCTGTTTTGAGATAAATGAACTTTTGTTAGCTTCTCTTGCCAACTTTTTATTACTTAGTTCATTGTTTTCATTTTTTTGGCATTCAATGTATCAGTTCCTTAGGAGTATTGCCAATGTACCTCGACATTTATGTTTACCAATTTTGCACTTAGGACAAAACATTTAGATGTCGTTTAGCATGTTAATAATGCTCATAGGAGATTTGTACTTTGTAGAAAGCTGTAGAAATTGTACGTCAATCCTTACAATTTAAAAACTGAAAATGAACAAGTTTGGAGATAGGACCCTTAGTTTAAGCCGGCGGTATAGTGCAGTCATACATAAAATAGCATAAAATTGCTTTTTGTCTAAATTCGATTCAAATTATTTCCGTCGAGTTTAGGTACCTTCATTCCCTATTTCTTGCTTATCTGTCTTTCACTTTACACTTCACTTTACAACGTAAATAGCGCTGTTCAATTTAAAAAAAATTTCAATCAGTAGTGTATATCCCAGTAATCCTTGATAATACAAATTATTTGAAATTCATGCCAATTGAGAAATAAAAAATTTGATTGTTGAAAGTTTAACTTTGGAATTTAGTTATTAAAATGTATTCAAAAGAAAAAGAAATTAATATTGTGAATTGGTATAAAAATAACAATAGTTTCAGACAAGTTGGAGATTTATTTTCCATCAATTATTATCCCGACGAATCGATACCATCTGTCGGAACAGAAGTAAATTAAATTCAATTTATTTAAAAAATGCTGTGGATGGATTTTACAATCGTTTAGTGTATTGTTTAGAATGTCGAGGAGGACAATTCGAAAATCTATTGTAATAGTGTTCCTAACGTTTTGCCATTACAATTTAATAATACGTAATCTAAAATAAGTTGACGTGAGAGTACGTTTGGTTGTATACATTGACCGATTGACTTTTTTTTAAATGAAACGGATATTTACATAAGTTCAATGTTGAAAAAAGACCCGGTATTTGGTCGGTCCCATTTAAATTAAATAAACGAGTTTCTACTGTATTTATGCAACTGATTCTTAATGAATTAAATAATCCAGTTGATGTAGAGCTGAAATTTTTATTGATAAGAACTATTATTAACAACGGCAACAAAGATGGAAAAATATTAAGAGAAATTACTGAGATGACTGATGACGTCAATACCAATTTAATAAAGTGGGTGAGATAAAATTGGACACAAAAACCTTGTGCAATACAGTGTTCCTAAACAAATTTTTAATCAAACAATCTAAACTATCCAAGTCACTACAAATTAACTTTCCTCGTTCAATTGCCAAAAAGTTTTCGTCGCGTCAAAATTAGTCCCCTGCCTCATCAAAATCATCAGCTGTTTGAGACCTTCAAATCGATTTTCCCACCAATTGGATTCACTTCAAAGGTAAACATCGTTGTTGACGGCTTGCTCCATTTCAATAAGGACACTGTATAGCCGCTTTTTAACGTCATCGGTGGGTGAGGCACGAGCTTTACCCGAATCACCTTCTGGGTTGGAACATTGCCGAAGTATGGTAGCCAATTCGGCCGGCGTGTGCTGAGACATGAGCAAGCCAGGAATTATGACGCGGTTCGACATCCTCCATCCCAAAAAGATTTTTTCGCAAACGATCTGCAAATTATTGTTGCTGATCCCGTTCGCGCACTTGTTGTCGCTGCATTTCGCGCGACAGTCCAGGTATTCGCAGTCGTCATCGACCGTGCAGCTTTTCGTTTTCCGGATTATTTTATTAATAACCGATCTGGGATAGACGCCGTCCAAATCGACGAATTTCACTCTGGTTAGGTCGTGCGTCAGCCCGAAGTGATCCAATTTAATGTCGCAAAGGTGGAAGGGCTCGTGGAAATTCGACTCCAGTTCCTCCAGAAGTTCCATGATGAGGACGGCTATTTTTAACTTCCTCCCCCAATCTTCCCGACTGTCGGTTATTGTTAAAAACGAGGGGACGACGTTGACAGGCTGCAGGTATTCGACGGCGTAATAGGCCCCACATGTGCCCAACAGTTGCGGGAAGATGTCCTTTTCCGGATAGACCGCCGTTATTAGGTATTCGCTGTCGTGCAGCAGCATCCAAAGATTGTCCATTTCGATCCGGCGTTTTTCTTCATCCGACTCTCGATGGGAAGGTCTGGCGTGACTGAGTTTAATTATATTCCAATCAGATAAGGTTACGTTTAATTTAGTCTTTACGATCGCTCTAACTGTAGCTAAGAATTCCTTTTCCGTTGGATACTTCAACATCCCATTGTCGTACCAGTGCAACGACTGCACCTCACTCGAAGCCGCTTTGAAAACCAGTCTTGCATCGTGCCACTGTCCACTGAAAACGGCTTCTTTAGTGGAGCCGAACGTGTGACAGGTCACTGAATGAATGTCTTTGGTGATGCATAGCGACTCGCACAGGGTTCCAATCGCTTTCCTTTTTTGATACGAATCGCACTGAAAAGAGATTAATTTTTTTTTTGAAGAACTGTTAAGCTGAGCTTACCACTTGTCTAACGTGGTGCCAGGCTTCTAAATTTGTACAAAATAGTGCGGATCTAAAAAAGAGGTAAGTGATAGCGGTGAGGATGATGGCGACAATGTACACTATTTGGCGATAGGAGTACAAAGGTCTTGATAAGCGACGAATGAAGATCATCGTAATTTAACGTTGTTTAGTGTGGATATTTTTCAGGTTTCTGCTGGAAGCCGCGGCAGGGATGCGCAGTGCGCCGCGACGTGCCTGCGTTCGGCCATTGACGAGAAGAGGCGTCGATACGTCCGGTCGAAGCGGCGAAAATTCTCAATCATTCAGTACGGCCTGCTACAGATGATCCTACGTCACGAACGGTGGGTGCTGCAACATTAAAAGCTATAAATAAATTATAAAAGTACAGTGGAAAGTTGTTTTAAAAATAGATTCACAAGAGCGTGGGGATGCTCGAGCGTGGTGGGGCACTACTCTACCGGCGAGTGCGACGCTTCGGTCGGCTTTGCGACCTTGGTTCGCCCTTGCTGTGCGAGTGTTGTGCACGCGCCCGTCACAATCGGACGCTTGTCATTTTCGACGATCGGCGTCTCGACGCACCCGCAACAACAAGTCTCAAGCACCAGGTCTGTTGATACAATTTCTGCATGAACCACCATATCGACCTTTTTTGACCTAGGTCACTTACCGTCTGTTGATTATCGCACAAACGCGATAGCGCTATTAAAAATTTGATTCGCTTATCAGTTTGTTTTCACCGTTTTTGTGTTTGTTTTTGAAACGCTGTTGTTAACTGTCCCCGTTGTTGTGTCTTATGCAACGGCGAAATAAAGCAAATATTTACGTCGGTTAATGACGCCAACCAAGACAACCATCCTTGTATTGCGCACCTTCCAAACCGGGGTAATCGCATTTTTTCTTCGATCGATCGATTTACGTGTTCATTGATAATTCCCGCCTTTACAGTTTGCCATTAAACCCGAATCCAAGTACGCAAAAATTAAATTCCTAATTCCTAATCGACTCAATGATTTTGTGCAATTAGTTTAATGACATGTTGATGCAACCCGGGAACTGTCGTCAGCACCGAATACTACTTGACAGGGAATCAAGCAATTATTGAATCTTTAATTAATAGTAAAGTTGCCCCGTTTAATGTGTGGACATTGTTCTAAAGATAGGCGCTTATGATAATTTGTGTGTTTAACTGTGTTACTTGGCCCATGTTTGAGCGCGTGATACACACAATAAAATCAATTGGTATGTCGCCTGAATGTATTTTGCTAAGTTCACGACCTTTGTATTTATAAACACTTAAAAGAAGTGACCTTAACCAAGTCTTTCAAGTTCAACTTGCGCCTATCTATGCCGATCGAATTACATTCACCTGCAGCCAGTACAACGATATGAAATTCTGAATCGGTAATGCTCAACGGGACTTTTCAGTTACAATCAAACTTATAAAATTTTAACTCTTTTTTCTAATTTCAGTTTGTAATGTTAGGTTTTCTCTCAATTTCCAAGTTTTGGTAAGGCCGCCAAATTTTTAGGGGAACTGTGCCTGAGATGGCACCCTAGACTACGACGGCACAGTAGTTTTTTCCAAGTCCCTGAAAGTTTTGCAAACAGCTTTAATTAAAGCAACAATGAATTTTGAAAAACATTCAAAAACAAGTCCATTTTTAATTTCAAATTAATTTGTTTGACATACACATTTTTATATGCAGGGTGTTTCTAGTGAAAATAATGACGCTATCGACGCTTTTTCTAAATAACAACCCATATTGCCTTTAACTGTCAAAACGCTGCTATAAAAATGTTGACCCTATACATAAGAAAAAAGTTGACAAAAAATTATTGAATAGTGACCAAACTGGGTTTATCTTTTCGTGTTTCTCTTTCTGGG
Organism: Dascillus cervinus; assembly: GCA_949768715.1. Classification (NCBI taxonomy): domain Eukaryota; kingdom Metazoa; phylum Arthropoda; class Insecta; order Coleoptera; family Dascillidae; genus Dascillus; species Dascillus cervinus. Next base: position 5,493,590 of record OX458317.1, read on the forward strand.
ATATTTTTAGAGTTTTTACACTGTTGAGGTTATGTTGTGATTATTTACCTGTTCTAAATAAACAATAACACTGTTAAAAAAGAAAAAGAAAAAAAAACATTGACTGCGTTTATGTCGAGCGCTTCGATCGGATGGAGTTTCCATCCGATCGTGTCCATCCACTTGAATTTTGCGACGTAAACGGGTCGGCCCGAACTCTCCATCGGATGCAACGCGTAAACTCAATCCTTAAAAATTGCTAGCTTGAATCGAAGAATCCGGATCGAACGTTGCATTTTAACGATACAGACGCGATTGGATTGAAAACAAGATGGAGGAAGTCAGCTGATTCAACGTTTCGCATACTTTTACCACTTGCAACCAGAAAGTACAACAAGACGCATGCGTTCACATCAAATCTTCCAAGGTTAACCGATATAGTTACCTTTATCTAATATATCTTTTGTCTTTGTTCAACTGTAGCGGACTGGTTTCTGTTCATCCAATCCGTTAACATAAAATACGATATATACGCTGCGACTTGAAACAAGGATGGAATTGACACGATCGGATGGAAACTCCATCCGATCGAAGTGCTCGACATAAGCGTAGTCATTGACTTGAGCACATTTTATGAAAATGTCCACTGCAATTTGCATGTTTTTTTTTTGGCCAGAGAATTATATAAAAATGAAAACTTATATATTTGTTTTGCGAGGAACGCGATGGTGCAATTAAAAATCGATTTGCTCTAAAATTGACAGAGATAGAAATCCTTTTTTTTTTTTTTTTTTTCTTATAGAGGTGTTGAAATTCCTTATTGGAAGACCAGGCCTAATTAATTAATTAATTTACCCGGTACTGTGGGGTTCCCCTGAATGGGTCGCTACCCACTAAACGCACCCCTTCATAGCTCCACACAGCCCAGAACGGCTCACGCATTGCTTCAGGCTGTGCTGCTCTCGATGCCAAGTGCATCCCGCCACACCGTTTTTATAAAACGTTCTCCTTTTTTGTAGACTCTAGCTCTACCTCTATAGCTCTAGCTCACGTACAAATTCGCTAAATTTTCTAAATTTTTGGAAAAATGGAAAAAAGATGAAATTTTCAATCGGCCAGTCACCCTCGAGTTAGTTCCTCGCATTCAATCTAGAATTTTTAGAGATAGAAATCCTAAACCTACCTAACCTAACCTAACCTAACCAAACTCGGTTTATTTTTTCGTGTTTCTCTTTCTGGGATATTTTTAGAATTTTTACACTGCTGAGGTTATGTTGTGATTATTTACCTGCTCTAAATAAACAATTGCACTGTTAAAAAACAATAATTCAATAAATCTTAAACTATTGCATTCTGAATAAAATACAAAAATCTGTTAATTTTTAAACTCAATTTCACATTTTTCATATACAGGGTTTCTTGGCAAAGAAACTGCGTTGCCATTAGTTCTTTACATCAATTTTTTCTCAATATTGAGAAAAAGATTGTTACAAGTAAGGCGCAAAAACTTTCCACTGTCATTTTGACAATTTAAAGACTTGTCAAAATCACGGCGAAAAACTATTGGTTGCTATTTAAGAAAACCGACGATGACGTCATTATTTTGACAAGGAACACGCTGTATATGTTATGTTAAATGATGAAAAATTACATTAAAAAATTGACCTGTTTTTCTATTTTTTAAACTTAACAGTTTAAGATTGAACGAATCGTTGCATTACTTTTGCCGCTCACTGTAACTTGCGAAGACGGTTTTTTCAGCAAAGTTTTTTTAAATAGATATTTAGATATAAAATCATCATAAGGAATGAAAAAAGCACAACATTCATTAAAAGATAGAAAACTGAACTACCTGATATTTCGAAATTTAAATCTTAATCTCATATTTCAATAAAAAATTCAGTTTCATTTTTTCCGCAGGAAATATATTGCTCCACACTTTTGAACGGTTGTATTGCATCTTGAAAGTTCTGTCGCCACCTTTTTCTTCTTCCTTTTTTCCATTAACTTAGATAACCTCCACATCTTTATTTAAACTTAAATCATTGTGCTATTTATTACTTGAGTTTGTGTTAGTTTGATTGTACAAAAATCAAAAAGACATTGAATTAGTTTCGAAATCCTTAAAACTTTTACGTTTCAAATTTTTACAGGCAATTAGGTGAATTAATTACTGGTGATCGTCAATAGAAACTAACACTTAAATGATTGTCCTTTGATCGGAACAAAACGAGTTATTTAAGACTCTCAATTAATAGAATTTTATTTCGAAACGTTTTCTTCTTATCTCTTTCTAAGCACTGTTTTTTGCCTAAATTGTTTATATAACAATATAATTATTTTCTATACCTCGATAAGGAAGTATTGCACAATATTGTTTTATTACCTACCAATTTTTCATTATAAACGTTACTTTTTTTAAATTTCCTAACTCAAACGTGTATTTATCGAGCATATTAATGAGTCCCAGGTATGACGTGCCTGTTTCCTCAATTTTTAATTTTTATAGTCACTTTTAACGTTTCTTTATCAAAGCAAAATACATAGAAAAAAGCTTGGCTGAAATATCGCGGCCTTTTTTTTCTACAAGTTACTCCAAGCTGTAATAAAACTTTTCAATTTAGTTTACTGCTAAAGTTATGTCGTTATGAGTTAAAAATGAAGGGTATCCGGCGGTCGAATGCTATTTATCCGATTGCTTGTTTATCTTCCGAAATCGGATGCGATACGAAACTTCCATTAGAATTAGATCGTTGCATTTCATAGGTATGTTGACCTTTTGTTTGCGTACATAGGACAAATATTTACTTTCTTATTAATATTGTTACCGAATTTGCCATATCTCAAAAAATTTTAATCGTTTCGTGTTATTTGACCATCTAACCTATTTTTAAACATAAACCTGTTCTTATTTACATTCACTGTTCATACAATTGACCGTGCGTCATTTCGCCAGTTTTTGATTACCATTTCGTTTGCCGATTTCTTATCAAATTTTGCAATTGTGTAAACCGTGACCACAAAGATAAATTTTGATTAGTAAAGGTGCTGTCAAAGGAACGAATAATAAATTCACTTAAGAAATTAAAATATTGTTTGTGCATATTATGTAATACACAGTTTGAAGAAAGAATTGAATAGAAAATTAGGAAATTGTTGTACAGTCTGCGCCGTTATAACTGGCACAAACTATCCAGGGTCTATCACAAGCATTTCATTAGAATGCTATTTTTCACATGGCTAAATATACTTGTAATTACAATCTTGAGTATGATGGGTTGTCTAAAATCGGGGCCTTTATTATATTGTTAGAGTTTTATCGAATTTTTCGAAAAATAATAAAGGGGAACGAATAAAAAAAGGGTGTGGCACACAATAGTCACTAATTTCACACTTTACACCACTAAATTTATTAATTAAATAATTGAGATTCACAGAGAAATAAAATTACGTTAATCCAACATTAAACATGTTCCTTTTGATTAGTGAAGGATCAAAATTCAGAAACAATAAAATGAACTGCACAAATGAGGCGGGTGGTTATCCAGGCCGTCTATAGTGAAGTCCGGGTTACCCCCTCGCTTCCATAGTCGAACAGAAACCGCCATGTGCAGCACACTTAAGGGCGACGCTATTAAGGGCGAAGGACGGGCGCCGCCGCGGTGCTATCTGCGGCGCTAACAATATTGTATTTACATAAAATTGTTGGGCTAGATAATGTTGTTTGTTTCGATAAAAATCTATAAAAATGTATAAATTCTGTACACGAACGAAATACATAAAAGCTTATTTTATATCGAAGACAATCTCATTCCGATTTAGAACATTTTTCATCTCAAAGGTGGAAAACTATTATAAGCTAACATTCTTTCTCTTTCAGGCCTGAATTAAATGAATTGTAATATTGGGGCATGGAATAATTGAAGGGCTTGGGGCAACAAGACTACATTTCACATGAAGTTAGTTTTGAGATATTAATTGTTAAAGATTCGGTTAAATCTCAAAATCAAAACTGATGATTTTTATAACATTTAATGTCATAAAAAATTGTGATGAGGGAATATTTAACTATGCTGAGTTGATTTTTAGTATAAATGAAATAAAAAACCGGAATTTTAATTATTTATTACAAAAATTGTGATTTGTACCCTTTTTGATAAAAAAGTAACCTGCATTTTTACAAATTAATTTTTGTTGGTAGGACGTGTTCAAACGTGTTTTTGAACAAAATAATAGCCAAGTGCCTACATTCATATTGGGCATGTATTAATAACGAACTTAATAACTTATACTAGCTTACTTTGTCCTTCTACACTTCATAGTTTTTCTAATTTAAGCGTCGTCTCTTATTAGCGCTGTCTCTCATTACATGACTTTCCCCTATGTATTTCTTTCTCGTAATTTTGGAAATGAATGGTAACGAACATCGTGTAAAAATTAATTTTATATAAAATTATGTGATATAAATAATAATGTCAATTCTAAAAAGCAAAAGGAAAAACAATTTTAATTTCGTTAAATATTTGGTGCAAAACCGAAAGATTGTGTCGTTTAAAAGATGCCAAGACACATAAAAACTTGCTTCTTTTTGGCGAAAAGGCCATTAATAATGTTTTTAAAATAACATCGACTTGTAACGTTGTTGCTTTTTAATGCCTTCCAAACGAAGAAGGAACTGGGGACAGTATTTCACGTTCGAAACGAATTCGCAAAGCTGAAATAACAAAAACACAGAAATTTACGTTTCAGTTCGAACAAGCTTTGATAAAAATCGTTCGATATTGTTGGGGAAACCGAACTTAAAAGATTAGGAAATCTAAATCGCACCTTTCAAGATAATCGGCCGCAAAGTTGTAATCTATTGTTGTCAGACGTGCCCAAATTATTTAGTGGATTAAGATGGGGTTTTTAAACTTGCCCAAAGCGCTGTCCTTGAATTTTAAAAACCAAATCTTGAACTCAAAGTCAATTAACAAGATATGCAAATAAATAGGGAATTGTACTATTTTCGCCTGTTAATAAATTCCAAAATTCTGGAAATAATAGTAACAAATTCGTGGAAACATCGTAACTCAAATGACTAAAAGAGCATAAAATAAAATTAACTTCACAACGTCATGTGCTGACTTAAAAATATCTTGGGCTAAATTCGCCAATTGTTGCTTGGAAAAGCCATATGAAACTATGACTTGTTAAATTGAAGTTGTTTGCATAACAAGGATAAGAATAAGAAATTCCCATGTCGCTATCTCCTCTATCAACTATGATAAGCAATTTTAATTTAAACTTTTAATCGCAGCTGTGCCAAAACAAATATTTCTTATCAGGCACTATCGAACCGTAAAACTGAAGATACAGGTTCCGCGGAAATGGCCAGGTTTCTCAGAAATTTTTACAAAATAAGGCGTTTGTTGGAAAAACTGGGTAATTTTTCCCGCTTGATTCGGCGAATGAACGATCGATTGGGGCAATTCAGAAGCGACGTCGAAATCCGTAACCTATGCAAAGGTACAAAAATAGATTTTTTTCATCATCCGAAAACTAGTTTATCACGTGAACACTTCATTCGTTGGGAAGGTAATAAATTAGGAAAATCGCGAAACGCTAACTATTAAATAATTTCTTTTTCCAACCTTTTGCTAACACAAATAAATAAGTCACAGAGAAACACTGTCGAATTAGAAACGAGACGATTACTCAAAACCGTTTATTTTTGTGCTCATTCAGAATCACAAATAATTTTTTTTTTGAACTTGAAAAACTGGATTTAAACCTTGAACCGCACAATCGAAGCTGTTTAGATTTTCTTCACGAATAAATTTTTTATTGGGGGGACGCATTTAGACTGCCGAATTACATTTATTATAAGCCATTTTTTTGACAAGAAATTAAATTAAGATTGCAAAACGTATTTTGGTCGAGTAAATTACAAAACGACGTTTGTAGTAAAGACGCACGCTTTACAATCGGATGTTTAGCCTTTTTGAGCTCCCGTTACATTTTCCTGTATTGTTTCCTTTTATATCAACTAATCTAGTGATTGATAAAAGGCTGGAAAAAATACTTCTGAGAATGTTAATAGTACACATAGATATAAAGTAAAGGTCTTTGGACTGAAATTATTATTTATGCAAATGTGTCAGTTAATAGGTGTCCTTGTTTTAATTCCTCATCAATGAATTAACAGCCTAATTGCGAATTCATGTGGCGTTAGGCACGTCACCTAGATTCGAGTGAAGCTTTGATGATTAATTAATCCGACTGCAGACTGTACCATCTCACCCCATATTTGGAAAGATAACCCAAGTCAACTGCAGGCACGCCCTGGATGCGTGCCGTTCGAATGTTCGCGTTTATTTTTAATAATGCACATTTCTCCGTTTCGATCATTGCCATTTAAATGCAAGTGATGGAAATTATCCGAACAACAAGCTAATCAGCGATAGGAAGTTAAATTGATTTCAATTTGTTTTCGCAGGGTTACAAAAAATGTTCGGGCTAATCCGTTAATGTGGCCGCAATTAGATAAAAGCGTTGGTCTGATTGTGTCGTAATGGGCCAATAGGAGCGATTACCCTTGACTAGGTTAACAATATCATAAAAAACGCTTTTATTGTGAGAACATTTCGGTCGGTGTTTGTGTCTAATTATAATGCTGATCCTGGCTTGTTCCGCTCGTGCATAATCGAGGCAGCTTACGTTTTTGATTTAGTAAAAGGCGCTGATGCTTTCAGAGATGTCTGTTGAAACATTTATTTTATCGCACTTGTTTACAATCACCCATTGGAAATTGACGTTTTATGTGTTTCCATTAATTACATTCATTTTATCCGGTGCGTATAAAAGTGCAGTTTATGTAACGTTTCTGGCCCGAAAATTGTAAGTCTGCTTATTTCGAAATCTGTAAATTCCTGGCGCATAAACGCAACATTTTTATAAAACTGTGATGCGGGATTTAGATAACGCATGCATTTTCAATTCTCCGCCCTGAAATTTGTGGACAACCTCGCACACACCCCTGTAATACGGCTCGCGAAGCGATCAGTTTCATTTAATGCGCCCATCAGTGTACAAATGCGTTGCCAACTTTGTATTAAAATCTCAGCTTACCCTAACTGACGTTTTTATTGAAGGCACGTTATTAGTTGCTTTTATTATTTGAGACAAAAATTAATCAACAGAAATGTCGACGTGACACTTACTGGCGCCTGAAAATGTAATTTTTCAGCAACCTTACTTTCAGTTGGTTTTTTAATTTTGACGTTTAAAGTTCCATAATTATTTGATACATTTTCCGCGAACTGGGTGGCACTGTATTTATTGGGATTGTAAAATAATGGCCACTTTTTTACTGTACCAAATTTTTTTTGCCAATTTTGTTTTATTTGGATAAAAATTTTTCCATTTCTCTAATTTTTAAGAATTTGCTACAATTTTTTCTATCAACAATAAAATTGGAAACATTTGGGAAGGTGGAGTTAAGCATGTATGACAGGACAAGGTTGTAAAATGATAACAAGTAAATTGATATTAATTGATTAATTGTAACAAACAGGAAAATTTGTAGAAATTCAACATAATTTATTCAAGTAAAACTGGATCCTGTTCTACATTTAATTGATTGTTAAAAGCTTCCATTAGAATATTGAATTGCCAAAATAACTATTTTTAAATTACTCAAATTTTGATTTTATTTTGGAAAGAGGTTAACGTCTTGTTAAACAACCGACTGCACTTTATTTTAACTGGTTTGCGGAAAACGTTATGCAAATTTAATTGCATCCTTCTGAGTATGCAAAGTAGACATTAAAAAATGTTCAATTGCTTGCTGAATTGAAGAGCGTTCGAGCAAATCTGCAAAGGTAAAATGCACGAGACAAAAGTGAAGCAGATTCGCATCAGATGACTCGGAACGTTGAAGTTTCAGAAACATGTGCTTTATATCCACCGAAGCAGCTGCTTTTCCGCCTACGCATACCTCATTGTTTTTGTCGTTTTTTCGCAATTTTTTCAGCACAAGTCTACTCACTATTATATTGGTTTTTATTACGTTTTTGCATAACAACGCAGGATAGGCACCGCTATCTTAATACTTAACTCATTAATGTTTATTAATTTTTATTGAGGTTGCTTGCAATTTATTTTATTTTGAGCATTGAAATAATTTGTTGGCCGCAATCCAGTTGTTTCTAGAGTTTAGATAAAAACTCGAACACATCTGATGTTTTTTTTTTGTCAAACTCTATTTGCAGATTGTTTATATCGGTAAATATTAAAAAAAAAAACATAAAAACTTGTTTACTCGTATGTAAATAAAAAGTAACGTTTATTTTCTCTTACAGCAGGCGGGCTAATTGCCCCATGACTGCAGAGAAGGAAAAGTGTGGTTTCACGTCTTTCCTGCCCATGTCCTGCCGCGGTCGGGCTGAGGCTTTCGCGCGTCGTCTACACTCACGCCTTCGTTCGTTGGGCACCGACGATGAGGGCTCTTCAGCGGATGAAAACAGCTGGTTGGCCGGTCACGAGGCCCCCGTCGCAGTGGCCCAGCCGCGGCACTCGTCCGAATCGGAACTGCATTTCGGTTTCGGATTGCTGGAATCGCCGGGAAGTCCCGAGGAGGAAATCGTGGAAACCGAATTGACCAAACTAATAACGAATCACAAAGATAACCTACAGTTAAGCCACAGTGAAGTCTGCCATTGTCCCAAAGCCAAAGAAAGTTTTCCTTTAAGTGCAAACATCCTAGCAGCTACCGTACAGCACGACAGTGATTCCAGTGATGGGCCTTATTTCGATCCCGATTCGGATAGCGACATAAAAGGACTGAACCATGTAAATGGTGCATCACATTCGGGTGATAGCGAGTCGGAAGATGAAGAGAACCATATCAGCGAGAGTTACATGGAACTGGAGGAGAACTCTCAGTCGACGGTTCCGCCTCAAAGTTTAAGTCTGAGCGACGACGAGTCCACGTTGAGCCTTAAGGACGACGATTGTTCTTTAGAATATAGCAGCACCGTACAAGAGCTACCTCAAAATTGTTATGAAACAGAACCGCTTCTCGAGGATTATTCGATGGCGAATGGTCACAACGAAGAATGCAACGAAGAAACCTACTGTAGCAGATTACTTGTAGACAAAGACTTAACAGTCCAGTATCCCATTTCTCAAGGAAATGAAGAGTACTCGAATTGTGATTTCGTTGTCGAGGAGGAATCGAAGGTTGATGATGCGGACGAGCGGATACCGCGCGTCAGGCGTTGTTCGTCACTTAAGACCGGAAAGACCCCTCCGGGAACGCCCGGTCGTAAAAAAATAGTCCGCTTCGCGGACGTGCTAGGTTTGGATTTGGCAGATGTTCGAACATTCTTGGACGAAATTCCGAAAGTACCTCATTCTGCTTACAACGATTTGCGAAACGTCGATTTGGGCGTTTCTGCGTCCGAAATTTCCATTAGTACAGCGTACCCTCCGAATAACTTTGTGGACACAGGAAATAAAGTGGAGAAAGTGTTGCTGCCGCTTTTCCAACAACCGGGCGGGCAACCCAACTTCTTGGATACGGTCAGGGAGAGGAGCGTGTGCCTGGAGAACGCCATGGTAGAAGACCCGGTGCAACTGTCCGTTGCTGGGATGGTACGAGTGAGAAATTTTGACTTTAACAAGTCGGTACATATCAGATATAGCATAGATTCGTGGAAGAGTTACGCAGATTTGCAAGGGACCTACGTCCCCAATTCCTGCGATGGTTTTTCTGATAAATTTCGTTTTTTACTGTATGCTCACACATTAACCGTTGGCCAACGTTTAGAGTTCGCTGTGCGTTTCCAGTGCAAAGGATGTCAGTATTGGGACAATAATCTCGGGGCAAATTATTGCTTTCAATGTTTACCAGCTTCACAAAGCTCACCGTACGCACCTTTTTCGAATCAGGATGACTGGGGCGCCAGCTTCTACTAGTACGTATCTCTGCACTTTGCTTCCATTTTTAGGCAGTCATGCAAACCTCCCCGTGCACGTTTTTTTTTCAAACAACCACAAAAAGTTGTCACTTTTGTTTTGTTCATCTCATTTTGCATGGATTTTAAGTATGGGTCGTCTCCACAACACATTCATTTTACTTTGGCATGCAATTATTTGTCGATTGTAATGCGGAGGGATATAAACATTTATGCATGTGCCATAAAAATAAGAATCAGATTCAGGAGCCGGCTGAAATCAGGTTATGACCGTAAATGGGAAATGAGGTTGTTCTACTGCGCCTTCAGTTTGAACAGCAATCAATATAGTCGCACTCTAACTAAAGACCTCTTGAATTTGATCCTGTTTATCCGTTTGGTGAGAAAGTAATTACGATTTGAAATGATTTAACGTTTTGTGTAATTTGAATTTTTACAACTACAGTAGAACTACTCTGTAACGAGTCCCGGTTATAACAAAAAATTGGCTATAACGAGTAAATAATCTGGCCCCTTGCCGTTTTTGTATACTACTTGTAAATTTCCACATTTATAGCGAGGATTTTTATTTCGTCCCAAATCGGTAATAGTGAGAAATTTCGAATGTAGATCGGATATTGTGAGATTTCCTGGAAGAAATAAAGACACGTGTGGGTCTGCATATATTTTTTTCAGTCTTTGGCAACTTTTCAAGCAAAGAACACTTCGTGTAATATCCTGTACCATTATGTCGTCCTCTAAAACAAGAAAAGCATTCTCTATCAAAGAAAAAATATCAATAATTAAAGAGTTTGAAAGTGGTAAAAAGCAAGCTGTAATTTGCAAAGAAAGACATTTGGCGAGTTCTACATTGGCAACAATTTTGAAAAACAGGGACAAGATTATGAGTGCAACTAGTGAATTCTCGTCGAAAGTGAAGAAATTACGTTGTGCGAAAAATGATAAACTAGATAAAGCCGCCCTTACTTGGTTTAGAGTAAATCACGAATGCAATGTGCCGATAAGTGGGGCCATGTGAAAAGAAAAAGCTGAACAGTATTCGGAAAAACTTGGAAATTCTCCAAAGATAAAATGGTCAAATGGGCCGAATCGTTTTAAATTGCGGTAAAATATGTGTTGTTCCCCAAAAAAGTTTAGCAAACTAGTTATCAAATGTTTGACCAAAATTGCGTAAAAAATATGCAAATAATAGTTATTTGTATCATTAGGCCAGAAACTGTATTTTTGCGAGTGCGAGTAAGGTTTGAGGGGAGAGGCCGAATGCCGAGACCTTCAACTGCGAGTACTCGCAAAACAGTTTCTGGACAACATTTTTTAGGCCGACAAAAATATTTAAATAAAAATATATAAATTTGTTGTTCAAATGTCTCGGCTAGAGAATTTATTTTTTCTTCTCTTGGTTATATTTACTCGAAAAGATTAATTTGAACTTAAAAATCAAGTACCCAGTATGTATTGCTTTTTGACGTTTATGACAAAACAATCTACAATTACGACATGGATTGAGATACCTGCAATATTGTTAAATTAAAAGCATCTTTTATTTTTATAACTAATAGTTAGTATAAATATTAATAACGTTCTTGTCGATGTTAACAAACGGTGTAATTGACATTTAATTTTCGATTTGGTTTGCAGATTCGGTGCTACCAACCTACAAAATAAAAATTACACTAGTTTTTATTTTCAGACCTAGTCCTGAAAAACGGATTTTCTGGCCTAATTAGAGGACTTCAAAATCAGTCATTTTTAATGCCTATGAATTAGGTTTGTTTTACAAACTTACTCCAGACAAAACTCTCAAATTTAAAAACGAGACTTGCCAAGACGACAAACTTTCTAAACAACGAATTTGTGCATTCCTCAACTTCCACGAAAACATTGCCACTTACCTCTTTTTAACGGATGAGGAAATTATTGAAGAAATTTACGATGAAAATAAAAATAGCAGCGATAGGGAAAAAGAAGACGAAGAGGAAGGAAATCATGAAGAAGTTTCAATAACAACTTTGCCAAATGCACATAATGTAGAACAATTTTTAAGAACGACTAGGGAGCTTTTGTTAATGGGAGCTTCCACACCTCACCACGATGCTCTTTTTAATAACTTAGCATACTTTAAGTGAAAGTGAAAAAATTAAGTTACTTCGGTATCACAAACAAACGAAAATTACAGATTTCTTTCACTAAATCTTATCCCTGTGTGTGCTTAATTGTCTTATTAAATAAATTTATTTTATAATACTTGTGTATAAACTTTTCCTATTCACGTCTGTCAATATGTTGGTCTCTTGAGTTCTCGTTAAAGAGGGGTTCTACTGTATAATACAACTAGATTGGATTTGCTCGATTAAAATCTGCAGAACTTATTATGGATCTAAGTATCATTTAGCAAAGATAATTGAATAGGTTCTGTCTTTGTCGTACTATAGTAAAAATATCCAAGAATTTATTTACTGTTATTCCTTGTTAAAGACGAACACGGAACAGTTTCAAATGCAATATCGTCAACGATTCATATTAATTAATTCATAGTTTTTAGTAATATTCAACGACATGTGTCAATAAAACATTCAGTTGTTTGCAAGTCATTTTCTATTTCAGAGGAGTAATTCAAAAGGTAGATCTATGATTGACTGCCAGCAGGCCGGTTTTACACTGATTAAATTATAGAAAAAACAGTTCTTATCAGAATTTTTGTGTTTGCATTATGAATTAGCGAATTTTTTTGGCTCAATTACAAACAGTTCTAATCAGCTCGTATTTTCCCCATTGTACAAACATTAAAAATACTAAAATTTTCCGCCAAAAACTACCTACTTGATAGAAATATTCCAGTGTAATTTGTTCTTCCAATTTCACTCCTCATAATTAAAAAATAAATTATATTAGGCTCAAGGTAGATTCTGCCGACTTTAGATCATTTTCTACCAAAAATTATAACATTTATTTTTTGAAAAAATTTAGTGATTGGGAAACTATTTTTCATTATACCTCTCTGAAAACAGTTGCTTTCATGTTGGTTTATATGTCGCGAAAGGCACTGTACCGGAAAACTTTTTCCCGTGCGCTAATGTTTTCAACAATTATTTATATTTACATATTTTCACAAGAGGATTATGAATAAATAAACAATTCTTTATTTTGAACCATGGGAGCTAATGGTTATAGCACAATTTCATTGTTGTTGAGCTGTATCATCGGAAAAGTTTAAAATAAATTCTACTTGTAGAATAATAAACATTTTCAAACAAGAAGAAAAAATATAACAACATTCTATATTGGAAAATCATTTATTTGAATTTTTATGCGCTCTATTACTTTCAGAGAGAAATAATGAAAAATATCGTTCATTATTCGGCAGAAACTGCTTTTCCCGTTGTCGCATGACTTTCCGTGGTCGACTTCGCCTCTCACGGAAAACTGTCACGCTCGCAAAGGAAAAGCCTATTTTCTTGCCTTCTAATGAAATATACTATTTTGCACCTGCGTAATGAAATAATTTCTGATTATTTTCAACGGTATCTTACCTTTCTAAAAAATTTCAAAAAAACTTCTGATATTTGCATTATTAGCCATTGTCCATGGTTAGTATTTGGATTTGAGTTGGTAAAAAATTGTTGCTCATTACTTTAAGCAATTTGAAACATAAATGAAATTACTTTCTCTCCAATTCGATATTAGCACCTTAATGAAAGAAATATTGAGACAGCCTATACCTAAATATTTATTCAGAATGTGTAATTTTAGGAACACCACAGCCGTTATGTACTTCGAAAGGTTCTGCATAGCTGCCTGGCTATGAATGTCTGCCGGCTTCTTTACATTAGCTGTGTCTGTAGCCCTGATGGTACCATCAACTGTAACAAAATCTCCGAAGACATGGTCGGTTCCCAACTAATGCATACAGCAATTCAAGAATACGTCACGCAATCGTTGGATAAATCAAATAGTACCATGCATAATAGCAATAGTAAACCTCACGAAACTGATACAAAAAGCAAATCGGATGTACTGACCGTTTTTGTCATTTTATTATTTTCTGTTTTATTTATGTATCTGCAAAAAGCAATATATTTTATGACATAGTATTTTTAAGTGAGAGAAAAGAATATAATAGAGACTATATTTATACATAGAAGTGATACGAAAAGAGGATAATAAATATTTACTCGTTACCGTTGTTACTCAGAATTTTAAAAATCGTTCTTTTTCGGAATTGTATAGCATGCATATGTGTCAAAATTTTAACATTAGCTTCTGCCTGTGTACAAATTGGTGGATGCGCGTGAATAACTACAGCTAACTGAATAAAGCTTCCTCGCTCGAAGTCGTCGCAAGGGCTGTAGCTACGAAGGTGAAATGATGTAAAGAGTTTGTATGTTATAAGAGATCGAATAAATAGTTTTTATTCCTAAAGATGTTATTTTAACTTAACATAAGTACAGCTTATATGTCCGTCATTACTTCATTATGCCACCGGGAGTAATTAACTTGATCAAAGTAACAAATCACAAAATAATACTATCAATTCAGGCTTTCCACGCAGTTTTAGTTACGACGATGACCAAATGAAATCACAAACGCTTTTTAGAAAATATATACAAAATTGTTTCCCTTATTTAGTATCAGGCAATTTTAACGCGTACAACTGCTTGTGGAGCCTCTGCTTGCAGAACTGGTAGAATTCAATCTCTTTCGTGAAGTTTTTCCTGACAATATCCTTGACCTCCTCGCTCACCGGTGGCTTAAACGTGTTCCGATTAATCGTGCTGTACCTATTAATCTCATCTGAAACAAAAATTAATGAAAATAATCTCCAGAATCCTTTGAATAAAAAATTACCCCAATAGACCTCCGAGGCCCCACTGAAAAATTTTGGAACGTAGTGTTCCAAAACTGTAAGAGTAGTGTTCAATTCCTCAAGCACCCCAACGACCGCGTAATGCTGCTCAACTGCTAGTTTTGCCTTTTGCAGAGCTTCTTCTGTGTTAAAGGGCGTGCAGTCTTCGTCGTGTCCGCAGAAGAACATCGACTGTCTGCGATGGTCCCCGATGCCCTCGCGAGTTTCCCCCTTCAAATATCTGCACTCACGATCGCCGGAAAGGACGCACGTTTCGAAATCCTTCTTCAGCCACTTCGGATCGGGCAGGGGAATATCGGGGAAGGCCATTTTCCGCTCCACGTAGTACCAAGGGGCCCTCACGTAATAATACCAGGAAATTACGCGTTCAATCGGGTCCCGGACTAAATTTACATAAATCGGCTCCGGGTATCCGTACCTGGATTGTAACATTGTAGCCACAAGTCGTAATGAGGTCACTAAGACTTACGCACTGACGTTGGTAAAGCAGACGTGCTTGATGTAAACTCCGGGAGGTTCGTAACTGGACACCAAAGCTGCCAGTCGGGCTTGATCGTCCGGAGCCAGCCTTATGGTTTCGACCCTCTGCACTTGATCCTGATGGAATCCGAACTCGTTCCTGATGCTTAATCGCCTCAATAGTTCCATGAACGTCTGCGAACCGACTTTGGGGACGCGGTTGAAGAAAATCAGCTCCTGCTGAGCGTTCCTGGTGTTGTTGATTTGCGACGGCTTCAACGCCGTCATCTTCGGAAAGAAACGAGCATTCATTAGTTTAATCGCGGCTGCTGGGGCAAGTTCAGCGAATTAGAGCGAGATAAGCTTGCGTGCAAAAATTGTTAAAATCATTGCATGCAGCGGAGTTGTCAAGATGACCCATTTCTGGCGAATACATTCTTTGTTTTAATTAAAGTCAACTTAGCGAGATTTAATTACAGTTCCGGCCCGGTTTTTTTTTAAAAAGTCGATTTTACTGGAGAAAGGATGGGTACATTGTAGAAAAAGAACAGGAAGTTGTCGGTAAATTGTATTTTTTTAAATTGTTTAATAAGATGAGACATTGTTTCAATGCAACGTCGTCGTTTGGTATAATAACTACCTACCTATCGTATAATAGCCCGGAATTGCTTTCTACACGTTGCCAGAGGTCAAAATTTTTTTTGAACGATGATTCAAACCATCGAGGCATTAATTAAATCGATATAGCAAGATGACTGTTATTAATAATCAAAATTGATAAGTGACGTCAATGATTTACCTCTCCAGTGCTCTGAAGAATTTTCATCATGACTCGAACACCGGTGGCTGGGGCACTATCACCTGAAAAAATGTTTTGTTGTATTAAATTTAAGTAATAAGTTCATGGTATTTTATTAAATGTGTTCATGTTTTTTTGCGTATTTCTAATACGACTCGAGCTGTGCCATATATTGTGTCGATCAGTGTACGTGTCTCCCCTAATTTTGCCAAAATGTGTATAAACAATATACACTGCGTGTCTAAAACCCCTCCATCCTCCTGTTAAACTAAAAGGAATAAAAAGTTGAAATATACAATAAAACTACTATAAAAATGCCAACTTTTCATACAACATTTTATATACAGGATGTTTCTTGTCAAGGTAATGATGTTATCGTCGATTTTTTAAATAACAACCCATTCTTTTTCGTCATGATTTTTATAAGTCTTTTAACAGGTAAAACGACGTTATAAAGATGTTGGCCCTTTACTTCAACATTTTATTTCTTGTACTTCAAACGATAACGGGGGGGGGGGAGACTTTAGGCATGCACTGTTAGTTTGTCAATTCTCAAAAACTGCATGAGTAATTTTCTATTACTAAAGGGTCGTTCTTCTGTCAAGGCTTATAATCTGCGGGAGAAAATAAAAAAACTATAAAATTGTGTTGGCAATGTCGAAAATTTGAATTATTGTCAAATTCACTTCATCACCCCATGTGCCAATTTAAAACAAAAAAACAATACATACTTTGACACATGAACACATGGAATAATGAAGTGAAGTTAACAATAATTAAATTTTTCGGCATTGCCAACACAATTTCATAGTTTTCTCCCGCATATATTTATATTTAAACCGTGATTGAACAACGACCCCTAAGGTACATAGAAACAAGAAAAATAAATATAAATTACAAATCAGGTAAAATTTTGGTTTTCTCTCAATATTAGCAATTTAATTTATTAGATGTTTTGACGTACGAACATTAGGGTATCTTCACACAATTCAGCATAATTGCATATATGTTACCAAGGTACATTTCTTATATAAAATCATTTTCGTATTACAATGGGGTCAGTTAAGGGTACTTGACTTATTATTTATGGCAGTTGACGTAAATTAAAGAAGATCAAAAGCACAAGATACATTTTACAGGTGAGGAGTAAGGATCATCACTACTTCTTCACAAATTTGGCAAGTAGGTTTTACGGCAGTTCTCGAAGGCGCATGTATAGAACAAGCGGGGCACATTTTGAGCATCTTTTGTAAAATAATAAACTTGATGTTAAAAACTTTCTTATTTGATCTTTCAAAGGTAATTCAAGAATACGATTCTGGTGAGAACCGAAATGCTGCCCCGCTCCAGTTTGATGGGTGGACTGTGATGCAGTTTCAACTCGTAAATAATATAATAATGAATAATTTGCCATATTATGAAATCGAAAAACCAAACAACGGAATGTTCCCCATAACTCTTTGTTTTTACTTTGTGGCTTCAAATAAAAATATTTTGAATTTTTTTTTTGCATTCAACGAAAGTGTCCATTGTACTTTCCCCATAATTTTTAATAGGTACCTACGAGTATAATGGCCCAGGCGGTGAAACTTATAATTGAATATCTCAAGAAATATTATAATTTCGTTTGTTAGTTGTTCAATAAATAATTTCTTTGTTTTGTATTTTTTAAATTGGTAATATTTGTCAATGTTAGTTTAAAAATTAGTCTGTTAAATGCCGGCAAAATATGAACAGTATTACTAAATGTGAAGGTCTGAAAAAACGTTTGTATGATTTTATTGTAGCTAAAATTAATTTCAGTAACGAGATTCTTTGTTTTGCAATTTTTAAATTGCCAATAGTTTGCTTAAAAAATTAGCTGTTTAAACGCTGTTAAAATGCGGCGTTTGTAAACGTTAAGCTTTTGACTAAGAACAATAGTCCACTGTAAACAACGAAATTGAGAAATTACTTATCGTACATTTTAAGCGAAAAACATTTTAACCAAACACCTTACTTCCCACGTTTAGCCACACTTTGGAAATTGATGAAAGCTGCAATGATTACAAATTTCTCTCGCTGCAAACATTTATTCAGGCATTTTTGGGAATATTGACAAAAAATTAGAAACTACCGTGCGTGGTAGCATTGAAACCGTTTTTCAGTTCTCACAACCGAATTTTGTAATTGCCTAAATAGCCCGAAATTACGTTGCATTGTTAGATGGCTCGCAAGGTTCTGCGTAAGTAGCCGGCTTATTAAATAAGTAATTTTCCTTCACTTTCAGATCTAAAATTATTTACTTTCTTTCGCATCACTTCCTGCATTTCCATTCGCGATTTCTGGAAACGCGCCTAAGTTACACAACTTGCGCGAAAAGACTCTTTTAAGGTGTGAAGACCCTTTTATTAATTACTCCAACATAGTGGTTGAGCAAAGCTATTGTATTGACTCGTTAAGCAACAGTGACACATTAACAGGAAATCAAAAATCAATTTTTAAACTTTCTTTGAACAGTATTTTTGTTTGGCTTTGTCACTGGCCTGTTTAAAGTCCTGTTGACACTTTAATTTTGTGATTTTTCAACAACTGTCTTGAACTTGTGTACGAAATTTTTGTAAGTGAAACCTCAATTACAGCAAGCTTATTACTACATGCGTTTGCGTTACGCATATATTTTAAACTACCAATTAGCGCTGAACATAATTATTAAATAACAAAGAACAATAAAAGAGTAATACACACAAATTTATGCCATTACCGTAAGGTTCGTGAGAATTGCGTATTGTGATTCCTTTCTAAAAATTAGAGCAAAATTAATGAAGACAAACAAAACGTCGAGTTGTTTAATTTATAAATTATAGCCTCGCACAGTGAAAAGTAGGTATCGACCATTTAACGCCTATTGGAAATCATTTTCTGACCTTCATCCAATACATTCACTTCCTCAAAATCTCAAAAAGAAAAACAATGTTCAGTAAATCTGATTCGAAAGTGACGTTGATGCACTATTACGATTATTAATTAATTTTCTGCATTTCTCGAATCTTAGTTGCCGTCGTAAAGATGAATTGGATAACGCCGATTTAGAAAGCACTTGCGGTCTTTTTGACGACATTTCAATAGAGCGCGCGGTGTTTGACCGTTCACTAAAGACCGTCTCCAATTTTGAGAAAATGGATTAATTAAAGCAAAAAATGCTGAGGCCTTCCAGTGAAAGTAAGAATCCTCTCCTAATCCTTCCTGACGATTACAAGTTTAACAAAAGTGATTTTTAATTATCTGCTAATCGTCTTTTTGTCGCTAATTGAATTAATTGGACTTAAATGTGATTTCGTGAGGTTATGGGGTGATCACCGGGTCATCTGGTTTTAATTGTGGTTTCACCATCTTCACTTTCCTGCACAAAAGAAAGTTTTACTGGAAAAATGTCTCTTTATTTTATCACTGCGGTCGAGATGTCTTCTGGATTGAAAAATTTTATTTTAGGACAAGTAATGCGCGCAAGAATTATTTTTTCAAGACAAAGGCTGTAAAATATGCATTTTAATGTAAAGTTGTACACATTGTTTTGCTGCAATAAATTGGCCATTGTGTGTTTTTGTGGACCATTTATTTCAGAAAAGTTGACTAATTATTTCCCGCATGGCAATTAAAATAAATGCTGTTTGTTTGCAATTTTGGTTTGATTGTTAAGGTGTGAGGCTAACGAATTGAGGTTTCTAATTGATAATTAAGAAAATCAGTCTGTTCCGGTCAGCTTGTCTTGATCGAGAATTTCTAAAAATGATTAGAGTCCTGTTACATTTTCGGTAATTAGCCAGATTTCTAAATAATTTGATGGATTTGAGAATAACAGCTTCGAAAATTAAAGAGCTTCCTAATGTTTTTTCAACCTCATTCCCATTTTCATTCTCCAGACATTCCTCTAAACGACTATCAACCTTTTAGGTCTTTGCAGCACTTTCTATAATTATTCACTTTACAAGTAACGTTGCCTGAATATTAAACCCTAACAAAACGGCTTGTGTGGAAAATAATGTTCAGATAATCTTTATAGAATTATTAAAAATCTACAATTTTTAATAACACAAATTTTTAATAAAATGCACGGTTTATTAGATACGATTTTTGAAGTTCCGTCACAAAAGAAGTCAAAGTGCTGGAGTTAGCGGTTATTAACTTTTTAAGGTTAAGTGTTAGGAAAAAATTTTATTAAGGTGGGTTTGGTAGGTCTAGAAGTGAGGTTAGAATTATTGAATTTTCAATCCAAGTTAATTTAAATATTACAATTTTAAGAAACAATTACTCAGTGTTACACTGTAGCCTACTTAATACCGAATGAGGAGACATACTTGAGAAATTTTGGTAATGAGCAAAATCGCTTGAAAATATTTTAATATAACATAATAAATTATGAAAAGTATATGTCATCATACCTTCATGCCAATGGTTTGCGATTTCTACCTTTTGAAGCTTATCTGCACTGTACATTTTAAATTAACTTGGATTGAAAATTCAATAATTCTAACTTCACTTCTAGACCTACCAAACCCACCTTAACAGCCGGCAATTTTGATCCAAACATTTTTTTAATGAAATGCCCGGCTGACTAGATACGAATTTTTAAAGTTCCGTCACACAAGAATTTCAACTGCCAAAAGTGGCGGTTAGGTGTTGGAAAAAATTTTTGTGAACAAGATTTATAGAACCATTAACAGTCAATAATTTTGACGCCCAACTTTTTTTAATAAAATGCCCAGTTAGCTAAATACAAAATTTTAAAGGTCCGACGCAAGAATAATTGCAAGTGCCGAAGTTAGCGGTTATTAACTGTTTTAGGTTAGGTGCTAGGAAAACTTTTTCTGAACAAGACTTGTAGAGCAGTCAACATTTAACAATTTTGATTCCCAACTATTTTTAATAAAATACCCCGATGACTAAATACGAATTTTTAAAGGTCCGTCACAACAAGAATTCCAAGTGCAGAATTTAGCTGTTATTAACTTTTTAAGGTTGTGTTAGGAAAAAATTTTGTTAACAAGATTTGTAGAGCTATTATCCCGACTTCTTGCAAATTGAACACGTGTGGGACTTTATGGAAAAAAAGCTGATAAACTGTTGGATGAAAATGCTTTGTAGATCATCGTATAAAATGATAGTCAATGCATAATTGATCACAGTTATAATGTGTGTTATTATTATTTAAAAAAGAGGTTTTTGAGACAACCTGGCATTATACCCTTTTTATTGTTACTTCAATGTGCATATTACATAAAGAATTACGTTTCTCGTCGTGCAACAGTGCAACAAGGCAAAATTTTCAATTGGTTACAATAAAACCATTATATTTAACCGTTTTGAAATCGTTACCTATAACACAGTCGCAATTTTGTAAACGCGAACGCACCGAGCGTAACCTAACACAAGTGATAATAACGATTTGCAGTTTACAGTGCCTCAAAATTACAGCATTGTTTTGTATAAACAGTTACACAAGCAATTCGAGCAATTTCTACCTGAAATGATTTGATTCGAAGAGATGAAATCTTCTGGTTGCAGTTTGACCTGCATCTCCTTCAACTGCGAATGGAGATCTCTGGTGTGGAGAAACAGGAACAGCGTCGTGGAAATCGCCATGAGAGCGATCAGCTCACTGGTTCTGGAAAATAAAAATTATGTAAATTGGGCAACGCGTTACATAAATTTTCACAATAAAAATTATAATAATCACATCGAGGCGAATTAAGCAAAAGAAAGTTTTCTTTACAAAACGCTTCTACGTTTCCAAACAACGCCTCAAATAAAGGAATCCGCGACAGGCTTCAGTGGATTCAATTTAAGAATTTCATCGCAATTAAACATGTGGCAGTTAAAATCGTTCTCAAATTTTCAGTCGCTTATTCAAATAATGGATTTTTTCATGCACTGATGATCTTTTCTTTCAGGTGGTTTCCGAATCGTCGTTAGATGTTACAGATACAAAAAATATTACGGTGGCGAGCCTAATAATGACTTAACTGTATCGTATTTTACTTTTACGCTGGCTTGTCACAAATCGTTCTTTTTTATTATCGCCGGGTAATTTCACGAGAGACAACTGGTACGTAACAACTGTCAGATTGTCGTGATAGAAGTCATTAAATGGCCCATCCAACGTACCATTAATAACAAACTAGTTCGGTGTTTTGAAATATATTCCTATTTTTTATAGGTGAAAGTTAATTATTTCAAGTTGCGTTTGTGTTCATTGAATGGCGACTCTACCGATGCTATTTACTGATGAGGTCATTAAAGTGCTAGAAATTAAAAATCGAAGCATGTACTTGCGGATGTGTTCTGGTGATAGACGTGACGTTCTAATTCAATAAGAGACCGATCAGTGAATTATATTGCAGTTCAGTTTTTTCTTGTGTTCAGCACGCACGTCCAATTTAAAATCATTCTGCTTTTTACAACGATTACAGACGATTTAATACACAGGACATTATCACTCGAAGAGCCCATTTTCTAACAAAAGGATAATAGTTAACGATCCTGATTGTTTCAATCAAATGCAGAATTATTTTTCAAAATGATTGCACTCCACCCTGTCTAAATAAGAAGTTATAATACATTACTTTTTAACGAGTGTACTTGCGAGACACTAAGCACAATAAACACAGGATATTATTAATTTCTCAGTCAACGAGGTGAAGTTTAAAAAATATTTATATAACATTCAGGAGCGTGGAAAAGAATACTGTACCGTTTCACCCTAATGTGCCATCTCAGCCACGATTCCTCTATGTATTATATTAGTATTTTACATTATCAGTCTACAACCTTCTACTTCATTAGATTCTGAAGTTGGTTCTTCAAATAATACAAGTGACCCCACTTCATCTGAACAGTTCAACCTCAGCGAGCACTATTCAAATTTCAAATATCAACAACGTTGCTAATCGGTTAATTTTTGTTGTTAACTGGTTAATTTTTAAGCGGTTAGCAACGTTGTTGACATTTGTTAGTAACTGGCTAAGGTAATTTTTCACTGATAGTAAAAAATTCCAATAAATGACGTTAACAAATAAGTAACAAGTAAAAATATATACAGTGGCTAAACACTTCATTAAACGAAGCTACTGAGAACAGTAACACTGATGTGATCAGTACCCATTTTTTATTACATTTTTTTAACAAATCTTTCTCCAACTTTTTCTATCCTTCGTTTTATCTTTCCATTTGCGAATTCCAATTTTTTTAACGTCTTCTGGAACCTCTTGTAGCCATGTTGATCTTTCTTCCTTGTATATCTCGGATTCCATTCTAACGTCAAAAATATTACTGTGCTTCAACACACACATGGCCTACCAATCTCGCTCTTTGTTGTTTTATTTTCTTTATTATGTCGTCTTTTTTTTGGCATGGTTCATTCTAATTCTGTCTTAATTTCCTTCTATTTTTACCATTCCTAATGCAGCTTTCATAATTTTCTTTTCCAATATTCTAAACGCTTCTTCCTATTGTTTTTTGCCATAGTCACTGTTTCCGCACCATACGGTGTTGTTGGTCTAACTTATAGTTTTATATGAGTTTACTTTTGGTTTCCTCCCAAGCGTCTTACTTGTCAATAACTTTTTGTTAGCATCGGACGTTCTATTAGATTTTCTTTAATTTCCAAGTCTGATATCATTATTCGCAGATATTTAAAACTACTCACTAATCCAAAATTATATCCTTCAATAAATACTAATTCTTTGTTTTTTACTTTCTGATTTTTAGTGCCGTTTTTTCTTCATTTCTCTTCAGTTCCATTTTTCCCTTTCTGGTAGCATATTGTATAGCATGTTTTCCAAAACTCTCATTTTTTGTCACAAATACAATATCATCTGCTACCTTCTGTTCTTAGTGTATCTTTGGAGACTTTTTGTGTTTTAAAACTACTTGTTCTTTTCATTAACATGTGGATTATTGCTTATTCCCAGTTCTTTAAATGCGTTCATCATTTTCCTTCAATTTATGGAGTCGAAGGTTTTTTGGAAGTTGGAAAGTTTATGTGTATGCATCTATAGTTGATCTGCCTCCAGTGAATTCACATGTGTTTTGTCAAATTCGCCAGTTTGTATGCAGTTTTCAGTAACGTCAACCCTCTGTAGTTCTTGCTTATTTGTTGATCTCCCTTTTTGTGTATTACTGTCATCTGCCCAGTTTTCCATTCTACAGGTATTTTCTCTTCTTATCAGTAGGTATATTTTTTCTGCAGTTAAAATTATTGTTTTTACAATGATTTGCACAAGATTTATTAGACACAACATTTTCACTCGAAGAGTCTATTTTCCAACAAAAAAATAATAGTTAATGAACAAAACGATGCTGATTGTTTTGGAATTATTTTTCAAAATGCAATGTCACCACTTTGTCTAAATAAGAAGTACTAACGAGACAGTAAGCGCAATAAACAAAGGATATTGTTAATCTTTCAGTCAACAAAGTGAAGTATTAAAAATGCTTACATAATTTTCAGGGGCTTAGAAACTCATCTTACTCTAAGGTGTCATCTCAGCCACAATTTCTCTACGTATTACATTTACAAAATTATTCATTTTATTTGTTCTTTATAAAAAAATTACTGAAACGTCCAATTACCAACTGGCTATAATTAATGACTTAACGACCTAGTTCGGTTACGTGTCGAAACGAAGTTTCGTTGCTGGACTTCTTTGATAATAACTTTTTTTGCGACAAAAATTTCTCTTCGTGTCCAGAGCAGATCTTAACATGCATCTGGTTTTTTGACTTTCGAATTCCGCCCGAATTTATATAATCTCGCAGAAACGACCAAATGAAAGTAAAGAGGTAATGCAGTGCAGATTTTTACTTCTTGATTGGATTGTTTTGATTGCATAAATTTAGGGAAATGTTGCAGCGGCGATTAAGCGGCATCGTTGAACATTTTCGCGGCTTTATTGTGTCAATTTATTTCATAAGAGGCTCGAGCAAAATTTGCAATTAATTCCGGATTGAACAATAGTCTACGATTCGTCTATAATTAGTTTACTTCATTTCGAGCGATTTTATTTTAATTTGATAGAATTTTCAAAATTGCACAAGGAAAAACCTTGTTCCCAATTATTTTTTTAATTTTAGTAATTTTTAGAATGGAGATTTCTAGTTTGGCAATTTGGTCGGATCGTAGACAAACTGGACGGTAAGTGTGTCGCAAATGTTGCGAACTTGGACAAATACCTAACCGGACAGTTATTGCAGACGTAAATCATGACGATGGTGTGGGCATGTAAAATGCAAGTGATAATTTCCCAAAACGGTTTTGCAAAAAAAATATGTTAAACATGAACAAAAGCTTTCTCTTTAGTAATTTTGCCAATAAATCTTGATATCTTAAATTTGGACAATCGCAAGAGAAATTTCGAACAGAAAATTGTGCCGAGGAAATCGATTAAATTCTGTTCGAGATGATGATACACCTTGAAATTAAATTACGGTAATATTCACCTTCATTAACGATTTCGGAATTTCTCCACAATTTTTTGTGTGTTAATATCTCATTCAAACGATTGCATTACTACAAACGCATGAATGGTTTAATTTACTATCAAAACGCCAATATGAAAGCTGTTGTCAATAAATTAGTTATTACTTTATTTGTTTTTAATTATTTATTAATGTTGAGGTCAGTCCGTAAATTAATGGTTAGAAATTTTTCGTAAACTCAATTCTCACGTGTCCTAAAAATTGGACATCGTTTTAGCATTAAACTATTTTTAAAAGAAATCCAATTTGCTAATTTTTAATTTCAGTTTGAGTGTCACTAGACTGTCACTAATTAACATAACTACAGGTTGTAAACAAGAAATTTAAGTTATGAATATGTAGTGTTCCTAATTAAAATTCATAAAAATAAACGCCATATCAGGCAAACAAATTTATGATCTTTTGTAATCATTATGTATACGGTACATTTAAAGAAAACAGAACGAGTTAGGTCAATGCCAACGAAACTGTCTTGTTCTATTGAGGAAAGCGGGACAATCGTGTGAATCCATTATTGTCCTAAAATATTTTTGTTCGTCCAAGTTGAGAATCCGTTACTTTGAATAAATGCAAGTGGTTTGAGGAAGAAACCTGAATGTTTTTTGCTTCAAGTAAGAACCAGATCAACAGCAAAATATGGTGTTACCTTGTGCAAATTGTTGCAAAAAACTATTTCTTAATTTGAACTCGTTTGAGCATCCTGTGGCGCTGAAGTTGGGCAAATACGAGCGGCTTTTTATGTTTCATTGTAACATTTGAGAGGTTTTTTTCTGAGAGCAATAAACTTAATTTTAAACCTAGTGACCTGCAAGGTCAGGCCATTTCGTAATTTACATAGAAATAACTGCGGAGGTAATAATATAGTGGCCCTTCACCTCTTAACAAATCCGGCCGATTAGTTATACGTAGGTGGACCCAAAAGTTTTTGGTTTACCGAAAAATATTTTTGTTTTACAATCGTTTTACAGGCTGGTCCATCTTATAACAAAAATTCTGATAATTGGAAGCAATATTTTTCAACTGGCGAATTGCTATTTTTTTATTAAATCAGTGTGAAAATGGATTTTGATAGCGATTTATTATCAAGCTATTACAGTTATCAGGAATTTGTTTCAGCAATTCACTTATCTTGCAGTGTAGATTTTAATAAAAGACAAATTTCTATTCGAATTTTAATAGTAAATTGTATTCTAAATATAATATAATACCGTCAAGGTTTTTTAATTTTTGTGTAAGTAAACTGGTTCTATCTACCAGATTTGCATGTTAATACAATGAAAGACAACATGTTTAAGTTGCTACTTTTCTTTCATATAATTTAAGTAGTAGTGGTTGCTCTGAATTTTCAAGTTATATGTACAAACTTGAAGTAGGTAGGTCATTTGGTGTCCCGACCGTCACATTTCACATAGTTATCAGCACAAAAATATATTTTGCTTGGTTGTAACGATTAGAAACATTTATTTAGTGAACACTTCACATATTAATTTTAAAAAATTTGCTTTTTATATTAGAGACATACTCAAAGCATTGTCAGAAAATGTGTTACAATGTCCCAACTGTCACTGTGAAATGCCTCAGAAGCCTTAAATGACACGCTCGTAAAACTTGTCGTAAAACTTGTCAGAGTGATTTAAAAGCTTCTGCAATAAAAACATCTGCAGAAGGATATCTGTCACAAAAATGAAAGAAAAATGTTTTTTCAAGCTAATTTAATGAGGCGTTTACGACTCTGCATACAACAAGAAGGTCGCCATTTTAAACTTTTAATGTAATTTCAAGGTAATTACAAAAATCCAATTTACTAAACCAAAATTTTTAATATTCATATGTTAATCTCATGTCTTGTTTTTACAAAATTTCTTGAGAACACTTAATCCCATGTCACCATAAACTCATACACATTTTAAAAATCATCTTTAAAAAACATTTTGTCAAAAAACGCACATACAATTAAAATAAAAACTTTTTATTAAAAATTGTAATTATAGGTATTTTGAACACGCATTATATATTACTTGTACGTGTTTCGAAAAACTAAACAATCATTTTCTCTTGATATTATTCACAACAATATTTTACATATTTATTTATTTTAGCTTTGGTCCCTGCAAGAAGATTTTTAATTGTTTCTAATCTTTTGATAGATAAACAATTTTTAAAAATTAAGAATTGTGAAAATAATTGTTTTTATTTATATATTTTATGAAAGAATTAATATGTTTTAATTAAATAAATAAATTATTGCATGAACTCTTTGTGTTCGTTTATATTATTTTAGTTGCCAATCAGTAAAAATAAACTATAAAATTTCAGCCTTTGACAGTTACAGTAGGCCACTATAAATGTAGTACCCTTGGAAGCTAAATCAACATGAGTAACAAATCGGTTACCTATTCAACTTTATTTCGAATAAAATTCGCGGAGTAAAATATAGACAAATTAAAATTAAAATTAAAAATCGTACTAGCTCCAAAATGTACGAATTCCCTTAAGAGAAAATGTTCATGAATGGCTAGCCCAGTATCCAAAAAACAAATTCGGGTTTCTGTTGGAAAATGTCATAAAGCGTTTTGGAAGAATCTGAATATATACAGTAGAATCCGGTTATAGCGAGCCTTAAGGGATCGTCAAAATCGGTTCGTTATATCCGAAGTTCGTTATAAGAGTTAATAAAAGAATAAATGCAAGAGTGTTTTATGAGACCATTATAAATATAAGGACTAAACTTAAGTGAAACAAAGCAAAATGCAATAAGTAATTTTATTTGAAAAAAAATTGTTATTTTTGATTGAACTGTCGCATTTTTAAATTATAAATTGTCCACACATTTTAACTAATCGGCGCATCATAATTCTGTAAAAAATTACGAATGTTGTTAATACTTCTCACAGCTTCCTGTGTACATAAAATCTGTAATGCTGGTGGTTCCGGCTCATCCTTATTGGCTTCTTCGTGGTCATTTTTGTCTACCACAAATATTCTAGTTGTAAGTTTTCGAAAAAATTTGAATTTTCCAATTGTTGAAATTCACGTTCCCTTTGTTTCTCTTTTTGTAACCACTCATTTAATGACAAGTCATCATCAGATTCAAAGGTTATTAAGTGTTATATACAATGCAAAGTTCGTTATAGCCGATTAAAATTTTATTAATATCGGCTTTTCAGGTTCACTATATCCGCTAGTTTGTTATATTCGAGTTCGTTATAACCGATTGTTTTTTACATTGTTACATAGGGGAAAATGCCGGGACTTAGAATAAAGTTCGTTATAACCGGTGGTTCGCTATAACCGGATTCTACTGTATGTATACAAAGAGTGTTTGGTATTTGATAAAATTAATAAACGAAAGGACTTGGCGTTAATAATAATAAATATCTGAACCACAATTAATTAAAAAAAACTCTGATTATGCAAATTCGTCATTTTTGTGGAAAGTTCAAAACTTTTTGCCCTACCCACGTACAATATTGACATTTCGGTGCGAACTTTTTCCAGCTGCGACACCAACACTAAATCAAACGGGTAACCTCAAAGCGGTTATTTTCTCCTTTTTACAGTGAATTACTTTAAATGGCAAATTTTTTCTACGCGTACGGAATACGATTAAGTTTCACATACGGGCACCCGTATGATGATCATTGCGATTAAGCGATTTCTAATGAAAAAACTTGTATTCGCTGGTCTCGTTTGCAGTTTACGGAAAATAACATTCAGTTCATCGACTTCCGCTGCGCTCAAACAACGTATTGTCCACTTAATTAGGCCAACGAGAATGCGATTTTTTACGAAAAAATTATTTAATGCAGATTCCGCGTAACGACCAGCTTTCATCTGATCACGTGCGATATTTTCTTCTATTGTGACGGTGCGGATGTGAAAGGTCCAGACATTCACCGCGCGAGGTTGAGAGCGATTTTGAAGGTCTCGGACGAGATGCCGTTAACCCAGCTCTCCTATTTAGATTATCTGTCCGTACCAACATTCGCTGCAGAAAAAAAATTATCATAGTCCTTCACGCACGCTGAACCTTTTCATGACATGCGTCGATTTTTTCTAAAAATATTTCCCTCGCCAAACCTTGATCTAAATGGCTTTCAAAGGTTTCCTTTTGCAAAAATTTGTGAGAAAAACTAAAATCGATTTGTGTTAACGGCGTTAAAAAATCGTGAGTAAGTATTTGAGTGCCATTGACACACTAACATCAAGAATCGGAAACTGCATGTGTCTGTGTAATGATTTTACTGACCAAACCTGTTCTATACAAATTATTATTCACATCACTCCCTAGGTAGGGTTCCACTGATCTAGTTCTTAACAACTTTTTTTCTTGGAAGAGATTTATTAAAACGGCGGTGAAATTGTATTAAATTTCCGGTTTTGTAGCAAAATCTTGGAAGATTAACTTTATTAAAGCTAATTTCTTGGATGTTAAATCAAAATGACCCACGCGCGACCCACATAATCGTCAACGTTTTCGATTAACATTTCGCACCAACTTAGCAACGAAATCGACTGAATCCAAAAAGTAATTCTCTGGTTGTGTACAGTTTTTAAAGTTAAGTGTCACTTAAATCCACTAAGTGACTGATTTTTAACCGGTCCGTAAATTTAAGTAATGTAAATCCTCTACTAAAAGTGACCCTTAAATTTTTAAAGGTTTATTTGTATGATTGAGGAAAAGTAACTGGCAAATGGTATTGTAGAAGAAGTTGCTAAAATATTCGAACCTTTTATGAAAAATATCAAACAGAAATTTCTTTATTTTTTACTTTATTGAAATACAATTAACTCCAAATTACATTTTTTAATTGCCTACTCCATTCTTAACTTTGCTCTCTTTTATTCAATATTAACACTTTTAAAACTGAGAGTCCCATAAAATTAAAGTTTGCATTTTTACTAAGTAACTATTGGCACTCCTTTAAGGTTCACTATAAAATAAGCGATATTTAACTAAGCAACAAATTATCACAAGAAACTTGCTAGCGTAAATTTTTGCCGTTGTGAGAGTTTCGGTATTATATTTAAAAATTTGTTACATTAGAAAGAGTATACAGAGTGATGACAAATAGGTGCTTATGCTTAGTTACATGTTACAGACAATTTCTAACGAAACACGAATCTGCAAGCCAAAATGGAATTTGTTGTCTCTTCACTTTCCTATTCCGACAATAAAAATAAAAATAAAAATTGTTAGAGCCAATATTTGATGTCATTCTTTAGAAAAAGAAACATGTACAGTATTGCCACATTGTGCTCTTAGACAAACTGTTTTAATTTTAAACAGAATCTACTTAGACCACCTTTGTGGCGATTTTCATGATGCTTCAACAGAAAGCATTGTTCCAATGTCAATCATATGCGCCTTTTTTTCATCACCCTATAATGTTTTATTAGGATTAATAGTGCCACTTTTTAGCGAGCAAATTTTATGTTTGCGGGGCGAAGCGTTTCGGAGCCGAGCTATTACAAAATTGCGAGTTAAAAGAAGTAACTTTTAATCCGAATGAAACATGCTATTTTTTCTCCAACCAACAATACACGGTAAAGTACAAAATGCACGTATTCTAAAGTGGTTGTAACTTTATTTAGTTATGTCATTGCTTTCTGGGACAAAAAAAAGTATCTGTCAACTAAAAAGATCTGCCAAGAATGTGTGTATTTTGTGTGAGTAAAGATAAATTGAAGATCTTGCAACCACAAGGAGGTGTCAGTATTTTTCAGTTCAGTTCTGTCAGTTAGATTATCTCGAAATATTTCACAAGGTTTAAAAAGTATAATTTATAAAAATGAAATTTTTTACTGCCTAGTAAACTTTAAAAATATTAACGATACCTCTCGTTGGTGCAAGGTCTTCAATTGTGAAGAAGATTTACCTCCAGATGTGGCAGCAGTTTTGTACGTTTAATTTTAACTGTCAGTAAAATTTTCAAACCAAAAATGGAAGATATTTGTTTTAAGTTGCGGAGTAAAAAAAATTTTAAACCTAGGATCTTAGTGATGACACATTTTTTTCATAGTTACAAGAGCAACCACTTTATTTCCCAAAAATGGTATTAAAAATGAGGTGTTTTAAAAAATATCTTACATCGAAAATTCGTTTTAACTCAAAATTCGTTTTAAGGGCTACAAAATGCATTAAAAATGTGTCCAGGGTATTTCATTATAAAAAAGTTTGACTTTATTTAGTTTTAGTTTCTATTTAAATTTATTTACAATTTATGATATAGGTAATTGAAATTATTTTCGTGTTTTCCACAAAATTTAAAATTAAATTATTTGTTTCAAGTTCCACGCGAATATTATTCACCATTTCAAATTTGGAGCAATTACTTTAAGATAATGAAATGCACCTGTCGCTTGTAACTGCAGCGATCGGGCAATTGTAACAAATTACCGTTAATTTATTTTCAATTTTTTTTCTGCGCGTTCGCAACAGCCGGTGCTATTTGCTCATCACAATTGATGGAGTACCTGTTGCACTTCGAAATTAAAAAAATTATCGCAAACGTAATACCTCATTGACGCAATTAAATAAAAAGTGTATCATCGCTTATTTTTCAGGAACCGGGTCCATCTGTCGCGTTTAATAACCGACAGGTTGTTGAAAACATGCGCAGCCGGCTCTAATCTCATTCAGATATCCCAAGAGCAATGTTACCTTTATTGCGATAATATTAATTAAGTTTGCTGTCGATCAGGAAATTTGATTAGCTTATTGATGAAACTGAAAACAATAATCACCTTTTTTTAAATAATTGAAACAATTTCCAATTACTGCAGGACCTACCTACTTGCAATTAAAGCCATGCTCCAAAAATTTCCATGAAACGCTCATAAATCACATTTTGAGTTTTACACGGTTTTAAGAACAAAACAATAAGAAAGCAAAGATTTCGGAACAAAAAAAATTGTTACCTTTTGGGAATTGCGAATCTCCTCTGTCGAAACATTTTATCCATATTCAACACTTAATCCACAAAAATTAAATTTGGAACATGTTTTTAAAAATCGTCCCAGTTACTTTACTAATAGACGTTAAACATTAGCGGTACTGTCGTGACATTCGGTTACGTAAATTACCGTAACAATCGTTGCATGAGCTCCAAGCCTTGCTAGAGAGCACGAGACACTGAAAGTCGCACGTTGGATTTTCCGTTTTAGGCGGCATCTCCCAGTTATCAACTACGCCTGGCACTCTTCTGCTTCCGATGATGTCCTACTCTGCATAGCTCTGCGATTAAAAGTTGACGTTAATTGCAGTTTTTTAATTTTTGACTAAATTATTAAAACTTGTGTTAATATTAAATTATTATTTTTTATGTAGTTTGTTGGCTTATATGTTTTTTCTTCTAAGCGTAAACATTTTTTAAATGTGTTTGTGCAGTTTGATATTTGCAGATTTTAACACGTGTCGTTGATATCAAATCAAAAAAAAAATAACTTGAGCAATTTAAATATTAAGTAAGTAATAATGTTGGGTTATGGTATTAGTATAATAATGAATTTATTGGTTTTCCTATGATTGTTGATTCGAATAAATACGTTCCTTTGGGTAATATCATTTTAAATATAAATAAATTAATATTAAAGAATTTTTACTAATTAATTTGTAAAGTAATAAATTGTACTTATTCCATGAGTCTAAAAGGCGTAATTTGTTGAGAAAATTTAAACAAGTGTTAAATTTAGTTAATAAATAATAGGCAGTTATATTACGACATTCTTTAAAAATTTCTATTGAATGGGGCCATTGTCATTGTCAGGTAAATTTTCGTACAGGTGCGTAACAAATGCGTTAATTTGACGCAAAAAGGTATACGCGACAATAGAAATATTTTCCTTGTTCTGAATATTTAGTTCTGCTCATTTCGTCCGTGAATGATGTACCAGAAATTTATTTAGCAGATGAAGCGGTAGGTACATCTCCAACAAAGTATATTAATAACTAAAATATATTTTTATTGTCAGAAAATTGAAATATCAAGAATTGGGGGAAATGATCTCAACGATTACATTAGAAAAACTATGCCTTAACTAATGAAACAATACAACTGAGAGGGAAAAAAGCAAGAGGCAATTATTCGAATTTTTGTCTTAAATAAAAATTAATAAATTAATGAAATCGTTGTTAAATTTTATTTGCAGGGTCCGTTGAACTTAGTCCAGGGCATATGTGATCAAAACCAAGGATTAAAATGAATTACAAATTTTCTGAAAAACGCCGCAAAAGCGTTTAAAACAGAAAATGAATAAAACATTATGAAATTGTGTAAATATTAATTTGTACTTATAATGTGTAAAATGTGTATATAAGATAATTATTTTGAAACAAATAAAATTAATTAACTTGATAAAACAAAAAAACTCCTAGAAATCCTTAAGATAATGAATAAACATTTTAATGAATATCCACTGTACAAAAAATGCTAACTTATTGTCATTTCTAAAATGACAGTTCTACAAACTGACTACTTTTTGCGATTTCCATGGCAATTTTTTACAAAAATGTTGGGGGATGTGAGTGATTGATCGTCAACTTTCGTCAAACTATGATAATGACACTAATTGACGCTAATGTTCGCATAGGCTTGTTTATCACGCAAAAGTAAAAGGAGGTTCGAAAAATCTGTTTGTTTAAATCCGCCCGAAAGCAGATTTTAATTAAATTATAGTTTTCGTGTTCAATGTTCCGACAGTTTGGAGATCGATTTTAAAATAGACTCTTAACTTTAGAAATTGTAGCATTGCCCAACAATCTTAAATGAATTAATCTTTTTTCGTGTAAATGTAACTTTTATGAAATACAGATGTGTATGACTACTTTCACGTGAAAGGAAAAAGTGCTGAAGATTTTTTGTTATTAGTCATATGGTTCGAAGAAGTTCGACGAAATTCGTAAACGTGAACGTGTTATCCCATCAATGATCCATTGTTTCGGCGGTTTCGTCTGATCCCAACTCTTACAATTGATCTATTTTTGGATAAATTTTAGTGTGTTTTTTAAGAAGCTTTTACTTTTACTAATGGAAACTAAGAATAAACACTTTTATTTTCTGTTCACCTGTTTCAGCTCCTTTTGCGCATTTTTTAGTTAATAATAGAGAGTGATTACATATATTATACAGTCAAACCTGGATAAGCCGGTATCTCACCTATAACGAAACGTTTTTCGGCCCCGATTTACGTATCGTCATAAATATCCCTTGGTTAAATCGAAAACCTGGCAAACACGGAGTCTATTTTTGGTCAGTCTTATACAGGTTTAGCTGTAGATTCGTATTTTAATCTACAGCGTTTTATTTTTTAAACTAGAATACTGAAAATGGTACCTTAGTTATTGTAATACGTATTATATTTTGTGTAGTTTTAATATTATGAAGTCAAACCTGTTTAACCGGAAACTGGATAAGCCGAAATCCTATCTGTAACGAAACGTTATTTTGGTTCCGATTTATGTCACTGCTTACACCAGAAATCTAGACGAGAATTTTTTTTTCCTTCTTGAGCAATTTTGTCTTATACAGGTTTGACTGTACATATTGCTGTAATATCAAGGTCTGTTCATTTCCTTTATTGCCGAAGAATGTGAAGTTTATTGTACTTTTTTGCTCCGAATTTAAAGGTAAATGTCGTCGTGCTTCCTATTTAATTTAAGTTTTGCTTTCTAAACTAGTTTCAATAATTTGGTAATGTTGCAAGTCATATAATAGAGTTACACGAATGAAATTAATTTAGCTATATTAGTTTAAATCCAATTTTTGATAGCGGACCATTTAAATTGACCAGCGGTTTATTTTAAATCATTTAACGATTCTAAAATGACAATCCACTGTTAATTTTCCTTACTAGTGTCGAAAGTAAACACTTTCCTTATTAGTGATGAAAATTACTACTTTTTCTGTAAATTAAGTGGCGGAAATCTAATTTTTACATTTTATATAACTATATTTTACACTTGCAGTTGGTCCAAAATTGAAAATAATTATTATGTGGGACACCAGGAATATCTATCAATAAATAATTTAATTTTTTCACAACTGTAATAAATGCTGTTCACATTACATTCGAATTAGGCCTAATGGGTTAATGATGTAAATAAAATATATTACACCTTTGTTCTCAATTTAGAGGTAAATACTGTTTTGCTCTTAATTTTAAATGAACCTTTTACTTGCTGGATTAGGTTAATGTGATCAAGGAAGTAATAAAATAATTTAATTACATTATAAATTTTATATTTTAAACGTTTTTAAATTTAAAAAACTGTCTTCTTATTATTTTATTATTTTCGGACAAAATAGTTTTTACCGAAATTCTATGATATAACTTATCAAAACAGGAACAAAGTAATTTGTCACAACAAAACTTTTAATTAACTAACATAACGTTGAATAAAATATACATACTTTGTTGAATTGAATACTTCTTTGCGCCGCTTGTTATGCTCTATTTGCGATGAAATAACCTCGATTGTGTCACAAGCAATCACGAAGATCCTTTCGAATGGAAAAACTGAAAAAATTTGGCAATACAAATCCTCGTTGACGCTTGTGTTATTGTTAGTAATGCGCGATCATATTAAGTTCTTTCGGCGATTTTTTGCCATTGTTTAACAACGTTGTAACGACCGATCGCGTTCCGTCTCGGTTTACAATTTTTTTACAAAGCTACCGCATAATTTTTTTCGTCATTGAAGACCAAAATTTTTCATGTCACAATATCTTCAATATCAACGTTCACTTTAAAACATTCACTTTCGAGATTGTTTTGAAATTATATCTGCGTTGCCCCATAAATCTTGCTGCAGATTATTCAATTCCTCACAAACTTGTGATTAATGAATGAAATTTTTGCCAAAAAAATTTCGCCCGTCAGACGTAATTTAAAACCCGATTAATTCCGCGTTTAGGATTGGTAATTCAGAAAAAAACTAATGGTAATAATTGCAATTTTGATTTGGTCAAAAAGTACAATAAAGTAAAACAAAATCAAATTACTTATTATGCGTCGTTTTCTGACCTCAAGAT
Source organism: Dascillus cervinus (assembly GCA_949768715.1). Taxonomy (NCBI): domain Eukaryota; kingdom Metazoa; phylum Arthropoda; class Insecta; order Coleoptera; family Dascillidae; genus Dascillus; species Dascillus cervinus. The sequence continues at coordinate 5,530,199 of OX458317.1, forward strand.
GGACAGTTCAAGTTGGGGAAGTACCTATCAATGATTTGTGCACAAAAGCGACTTTCAACTTCGGACGCTCTCTCCTTGCAGCTGAAGCCCAACCTGGAATTTGTATGTGAACAACACCGTCCGATTTCGTGCCCATGCGAATCGAACTTTTCGATTTCTCTCACCGGACTCAACGTCCGATGTAAACAACTGTAGGAATTACTGCAAGTAACCTGCATAAGTAGGTTACTGCAGAATCGGCCGAAAATATTACAAGCCAGGTAGGCAAAATCCGACCAAAAAAGATATTCACCAATTGTGACTTATGACCAATTTGGAAAGGTGAACAGCATGTTAAAATTACAATAACACCGCAAAAAATCAGGACGAACAGATTGGCAGTTTTATGCGATTTTTAATTATGAAAGTTTTTATTATAAGTCGTAGGTCGGCGAATGTTGCTTAAAAAATGTAATCCGGTAAGGCGCGGTTATGTAAGGAATGCGAATTTTTATTATGACGTCAGTGAAAATTGAGATGTGCAGTTTCGCCACATTGTGCGAAGTGTAACTGAGCTATTTTAACGAGCGCGAACTGCGGTTTTCTAATTCGGTGGTCAACTTTTACTCTTTTCTAAGATCTCCCGTTAAGCGAAAAATTAGTTTAATTACACGATAAATAAATGCGAATAATTACCTACTTATGCGTTATGTAAATAATTATACAGAAAGATGTTTGAATGTTGTAACGAATGCGTGAAGCGTGAAGTGATTATAATTTGTCAAGCGAAATTTTGGATTAATGATTGCCGGATTTATAAAATAATAATATAATTAAATTGTACCAAATCGGTGCTAATTATGTGCTTGCCCAACTAAAAAAAATGCAGCAAAGAGAATGTTACACGGGGTGGCCTTAAATGAATGAGCAACACTTTAGGTAACTGATGAATCTAACTACCTAAAAATGACCTAAACTAAACGTTATGCCATTCATCATCTACAGTATGATCAAGAGTTCTAAACGTGTCGATATAAACAATTTTTTTAAATTAGTTTCAATTATTTGTTGAACCAAAGTTGAGAAAAATATTGTGAAAAACGTCTAATATAAGTGAATCGCCTGATATTGAAGAATCAGCTGCTTTGGCTGTATAATTTCTATTATAAATGAAATCGAAGGAAAAGTAAATACTTTACTTGTTACTCATTTGTAAACGTCATTTATTGGAATTGTTTATTGTTAGCGACAGGCGACAGACCAGAAAAAAGTCTTAACTATGAACAGTTTGGTGTAAAGCAAAGCAAGTGATATTGATCAATGCAGAAGCTTTATTACCATATTTTGAACAAAAATCCAAAGTCTACAAGAGCTCTACCTTGTGAAGCATTCATTCAATGAGGAGAACAACATTATCGATGAAGTGAGTGTGTAAGTAAGACAGCTGTTATTAAACGCAAGTCAGTGGGGCAACACTAAGAAATCCAGTGTTTTAACAAAATCGGAAATGGAAAAATTGTTAACAGAAGCTAAGATATACTACCAACTTGATGAAGGTAAACTTTCAATTGAAATCTTTCCATTGCCCAAATATTAAAATTTTTGTTCATTTTTCTAAGTAGTTTTGACTATTGGTATTAATGGAGCATGTGGATGAGAAGAACTAACTTTTCTTCAGCTTCAAAACATTAAAGACATGAGATCATTTATATTGATTGAGATTCCTAAGTCAAAGACAAACGTGTAAAGGGAATTTACAATTCCCAGTACATCGAAGGTGCAAATCTTATGGAAATAATTCGAAATATTCTCCTCTTTGCATATCGTTCATCACCAATTGAAAATTCAAGATTCTTCCTTCGGTATTGAAAAGGAAAATGTACGAAATAAGCTGTTGGTATTTAAACATTGGAATAGGCATACCTAGAAAAATTGCAGAATTTTTAAAGTTGCTGAATTCTTTCATTTATATCCGGCATTGCTGATCCAGGAACAGACATCACCATTTTTAAAAGACATTGTGGATGGAAATTATTAAATGCGACAGAGGGATGTATTGAGTGTTCCGTTGAATATAAATTTCAGATGTCTCCCAAAATATGGAGCCAAACGAAGGAGATTAAAGAAAATACTAACTCTTCTTCTACTTCTTCGAAGACCTGTTATGGGGGTTCGTTCACCAATTGTAAAAAGGGTTCTGTTAAAATTTATAATCATCTTATTCTAATTAATATTGTAGAACTTTCAGTGCGGAAAAAATATTTCCACACTAGTTAAACTTTTCAAACTTTTCCTAATTCAAATTAGCATTGAAATGTAGCACTTTTTCAAACATTGGCAGATGTAAAGTTTGATGTCAGTTAGATAATAAAAACTTAGCAAAATAATTATAATTTAAAATAGCATTTCCAACATTACTCAACCAGTCTGTGTATAATAAATTGAATTAATTGATTTATGAAACGTAATTTGATTTCGATAAGTAATTCTAATTCAGATTGCAATTCTCACAATATAAGTAGAACGTTTAATTAATTTTTTTGAGAGCAAAACGTTACATAAAAGAAAACCATTTGCCATCATGCGAGACAGTCAGAACAATGCCAATTAATTCTTGAAATTGAATTATGTAAATTTAAATTGGGTGGAGCCGAACCTATCGCACCTAATTCAATACTCGGCTGTAAATGCATTTTCCAGGAAGTAATATGCTGACACCTCCAAAGACGTCGAAAATTTTTCATCGATCGAACAAAGCCACGGGATGCGTTCCGTTAGCTTCATCACTTTCTACTAAAACCCAATACTGTCATTTCGAATTTTAAAACCCACCCGTGACGACCCATTTAAACGGGTAAAAGTTCATACAGGACAACTTTCTTTTAACGCACCATCACTGCCTTATCTTCATCATAATCTGACAGATTCAGTAAAAAGCTTGAAGTATTAGCACAAATGGAAAGATGACTTATGGACCATCACTTTCATAAAGATCCAAGACGTTAATTAGCTGTTTGTATAATCGTATTTTTTTAACAGTTAGGTAATAAGTGTTTAATTTTGCCATGCAGTTCTATTAGATCAAGGAAATCAACTGCCTATAGAACAAAATTCATTGCACATAGAGTTCTTGCTACACATATTTTTTTTTAGTTGGTCAAGTGAAAGAGAACGTCCACGTAATAATGAGCTGCATCAGAAAAAGAAACATTAAATGAATGTATGGGTGTGCTGCAGTTACACCGGCACTTGCTCCTTTCTAACATCCAACTAACTCATAATCATTGCAATTCAATTTTGTTAGACCAAAAAGAAAGTGGCCAAATTGGATAACACCAGTAACATGTAAAACCCATCATTTTTATTTACTAGAAAAAGAACATGATTTAATTCAACCATGAACAGCAATGATGCTACAGATTATATTACTTTCGCTTTCTCCGACTTAATTAAAAAACAACTCGAAAAAAATTGGGGAACAGGTTTTGTGGGAATCGCCTCTTTATTCGGCGTTTGATATTAATTTTTCATGCAAATCGCCTGCAAGTCGAACTACAGTAGAACGGCTCTGTTGTGACCATAACTAAAAGTTGCAAGTCAATTTGAGCCTATTTTCAAAATTTCAAAACTGAGTCTATCAATCTCACCAACATTTTGAAAAATCACTGATCAAATGTGTTAAAATAGTCTGGATTCAATAAGAAATATTTATTTATAAAGAATTAAAAAAGATTAATCTAGAGAAATTATTTCGTGGCCTGTTCTAAGTAGGCAATTAAGTCGGCCCTCTCTTGCGGTTTTTTGAGGCCGGCGAAGATCATCTTAGTTCCGGGGATGAATTTCTTCGGATCCGTCAGGTATTCGTCCAGCGTGGCCTTGTTCCAAGTTATTCCCTTACTTTTGTTGGCTTCGGTGTACTGGAAACCTGGGGCCTGGCCCGTCTTCCTCCCGACGACTCCGTGCAGATTCGGGCCCACTTTGTGCTTGCCACCCGCTTCGACGGTGTGGCACTGCGCGCACGAACGAACGAACACTGCTTTGCCTTTTTCCACATCTCCCATAGTTTGTGTTGGTTATCACACTGATAATTTTTTAAAAATCTGTCAGATGCAGGTTTTTAACGTCAAGATGTTTTTTCCTATTTTGTTTCCATGAGTGCTACTAATTTTCTTTAATTTTAATTCGTCCAGCGGGAAAAGTTTGTTTTTATTTTCTATATTGACCTTATATGTAGGAGTGGTCCGAACTCTCTAAAGTCAAACCATTAAAGTGATTGAAATTCATGTGACCGCGTCCGGTCACTCTCTACCCAACCAACGTAAATAAACACATCTGTCCGAATTTCCCCATCAATAAAACACTGATATTAATGTAAATATTTATTGACCCTAAGTCCATTCAAAATGAAAATTAATCAGTTTTTGTGCACTTGAAGCGCTGCACTTTCTCTTCTTGTGCTGATATTGTACTTGGAGTTTTTTCCACTTGTCCAATCTTCGGCGAATTTGAAAGTATTGAATCCATAACAAGGCGATTAATTTATTTCTATTTTCATTGCACCGCGCTAGAGATTTATGTATGACGTTTTTGTATGAAATAGTTTAGTAATAATTGGGTATGCTTCACACTTTCTCTTTACGGGCATGTATATCGAAAAATTAACAGTTGTAATATATAATTATTGGAGGGAGAAATTGGTGGAAAGTAGTTGATTTTTACCCTTTGAAACCCATCACAACTAGGTGTTCAGGAATCCGGTTATGAAGCGCGATTATTACGAGATTAGATGTAAGCAATAAAATAAGTTGCCGGAAATGTGCAGTAAAATTTACATTTTTTAAGAAAAAAAGTTATTACTTCATGCAATTATGCAACTGAGTTTATTTTGTTATTATCAACATATTAAGTGTGTCTTCAATGTTGCAAAATAATAATTGGAGCAGAAATTGAATACACATTTTGGTGAAATTACTATTTTCGATAAAAGAATGCAAATTTTTTCATTTTTTTATAGTTTATCCAATGAAAATATAGTAATCAAGTGCTACACACATTATCCACGTGATCACTTGTACGGCTGCTGCTAAAAACCCGATTTATACTGGCCAGTGTAGAAATACGTTTTATGCGGGAAATTTAAACTGGCATCAGTGTCCAAAAAAACGAGTTCATAGTTCATTTTAGTTATCGGTTTGTACAATCCGCCGCAATACAAAGTGGCTAGCCGCTTTTTATATTGATTTTTATATGCTTCTAAAAATATTTCGCCATCGTCCTTGCTGAGATGCATTTTTAAAAGCTAACATTATTTACTTTTCATTTTATTGCATATTATTATATTTTATTAGTGGCGATGCAATTTTTGGATTTTTGACCGGATGCATGCATTAAAATCACAAATCGGTGAGATACTGAATTGTTTCGGTTTACGAACATTTCGATTAACGAACGAAATCAAAGAACGAATTAAGTTTGTTATCTGAGGTACCACTGTATTATGTTTTTGTTTGATAAAGAAAGAAATTGAAAGATCTTTGGAAAGTTCCTTATTTTAAAATATTTGACTTAAATTTTTTAATTACTTATTAAGTATACAGGCGTTATTCGCTATTACACAGTTTTTTAATTTACGTTTCAAATTTATTGAAATTAAATCCTTTCATATTTACTACCCTGTACACTAATTCGTATATTGTGTTGCCTATCGGTAATAAATACGAGGCTTTGCAAAAACTCTAGTGAATTTCGACCCTATTGTAATTTTGGCAAGTTTAATTTTGAAAAAAAAATGATGAACACATTTTAAATAAAACACAACGCAATAATAGTTAACAAGCTTAATAAAGTCAATAAAACCATAACAAATAAACAAAAGTTCACTATATTATCGTCTTCCATAATTTTCATAAATAAGTACAAGTTTAATAAAAAAAGGTATATAAAAAGTTGTATAAAATAATTTACATATCATCATCTTCCCGTTTACGCTTCAAACTGAACAAGTCCACATCCATGATATTTGAGGAGGTTGCCGCTTGAATGTTTTGGGAAATTTGAATCTTTGGTTTCAAAATCGTCTGATTCTGATTGACAACTTTGGGAATCGTCACCGTCTGCTTCGTGACACCAATCGGATTTGTCCTCTTTATGTAGCTAACTGCCGGCTTAGTCGTTATTTTAATACCGGGAGTGCCGGCCCCAACCAAAAAGTTGCCTTTGTTCTTCGGCTTTGGGGCCAAGCTTTTTAAAACATAATTGCACCCGGATAGGCAGTGTCGGTCTGCTGGCAAACGCAAACCACAATGTGGTTTAACGATAGGCAATGAGGTGTTGTTTCTGTTTCGTGAACATTCTAATAGGACCTCTCGAGCCGGCGGTGTTGTGAAGCTGCTTTCGCTGGATAATTGCAAAGCGAGCCTCACGTCCTCCAAGTCGATGAACTTCTTCTTTGAGTTGTTTGCGTACGTGCGGGCCTCTTCCAGAACCGACGTTGCATATCGGTACACGAATTCTGTGAGTTGAATGATCGTTTTTGGTTCATATTCAGTTATTCCCATCTCTTTCATTATAGACATGATAACTTGGCCATCTTTGGGAATATTTTTAGATTGCTGCGGTGCTGCTTTATTTTTTTCTTTATCAGCCATTTTAATTAATTACTTTCACGAAATGATTTACACAAATTTAATAACAAACACCATTTTTCAACACTAACGCCTAAAAAATGAGACAAATATTTAACATACCGGAAAGTAGAACTCTATAATCCTTGAGATACTTGTTACAAGATGGCGGAAGCTCAGTGGTTTAGTGGTTGGTAGCAATTTTTATTTAGGCAACTACAAAATTATTACCATGGTGTAACTAGTGTCAGTGAGGTTAGACAGGTGTTTGTGTTGACAGTTAAATAGTGAATTTATTGTTTAGCACCTGCATTTGAATTTTGTTTCATGTTCAAAATTTTTGTTTAAGGTAAGGAAGCACAAATTATAGTTATGCATCGTTTGACATGTGTTCGTTTGTGTTATTTTGAGTTCGGAGCTTTGAAACTTAAAACGGTGTACCGCAACGTGACATTGTTAACATTCAAATCTGCAGCAATTACCTATTTAAATATTCAAATTTGACTATTTTAAATAACTACCTACGCGATTTTCCACACAAAATTTTAAAAACTGTCAAATTCAAAAATTTAAATATTGTTTTCCAAATGGTACCAACATCATTTCAATTAACATTTATAAAGTTCCATGCTTGGAATGTGTCTTATTCAATTATTGTTTTGGCTTTATTGTATTCATGTTTTTTTGTCCCATTTAATGTTTTTAATTAAAACGCGCCGGGTGCAAAAAAAAATTCATCGAAATTTTAAAATCGACCATTTCATGCAACGAAACGTTTTCAATTTAAACGAGAATTAAATTAACCGGTTACGTCTTTTCATTGAGGACGTTGATTACTTATAAAAATTATAAGAATCAACTATACGTCGCAGTATATCTATTGAAGTTGGTTACTGAGAGAAATAAATTATTAACGATATACTACACCATTTGTACAGTGTGGTCATAAATGTATGTGATCTAGCAAAGGACCTCACATACGCGCCGACAATGATTCGAATCAGTTAACCTCCAAATGTCATAATATAAGTATCGACAAGGTTCAAAATTGAAAACTTATTAATTTTATTAATCTAAAAAATGCCAAGTGATTTTAAACAAGAAAGAAGCTATTTAATTCTATTGTTCTCTATTCGAGTGTTTAGAGATAACGTGTACTTTTAAAACATGTACTAATAGATTTGTTAGAATGTTAAAAGGATATTGTTACGCCGAGATTAAATGACGTGCTTTGTAATTCTTTCGCCTTTAGCATCGGACACTATTCACCTATTTCTGTCAATTATAATTTATTAACAGCTTGGGTTGGGAGTTGTGAGGGTTATGCGAGGACAAATAAATGCCGTTTCTGCCTTATGTTATTTTTCAATTAAGCTTTTTTTTTAAACTTGAGTTACTCTTGTTAGCGAGGTAGGTTTTATACGGCCTGGCAAGACAGTAAACAGTTCAATTAAAGGGCCAGTTTTTATTTAGATTTATTGTAATGAAAATAAGAAATTTAATATTTGAAAAATTGTCGTTGGCAGTTAAAATTAGTCGGGAATATTATGTACACCTTATTGTGAATATGAATTAATTGGTAATTAAAAAGTTAATAAAATAAATTAAGAGGATTCATCATAAATAAAAATATTTATTACATTTTTTTATTGCAAGAAAATGAGTTAGAATTGAATATCATTATCCACATGTTAATATTTACATTTTGGAGCTATAAAGATGTCTTGGAAATTTGAAATAAACCTCAATAAACCTCCTAAAGAAATAGCGAATGTAGGTTCTGCGTCAAAAATTAAGTAGCACAAAAACGCAGTTCAATTTAATGTTAGTATAGTAAGTCCAATTTATTCATTTGGGTTAAGACTGCCGTGGTAACTAGCATAGCAGCCAAAAATTTTCGTTTGTCATTGGTTTGGAGGACGGGAAAATTAGAGCGTTGCAAATCGGACGCTTTAAGTTTTGCCCTCCACTGCATCCTTAACGCGAACGAATTATGCTCTTCATTATATTGAAAACTGCTTTACAATTTTAGTTTTAGTTTACCAATTTTTCGCATACATTTTATAAAATGACTTAAATTGTAAAGTTTATAATGAGTGTAATGGCACGACATTGATACTTGTCTTCCCAATTTTTGAAATAAATAGTTCAATTCAACTCGATTAATCTCCCGGAAACCGCAGCACTGTACAAATATCAGAAAGAGAAATCTTTCGGACTCATTTTGATTCTACGTCTACCTCATTACTAACAAAAACTGGGGAAGGTTTACCGGTATGTATCAACTTTTGAATTTTATTTCCTAATATTACCACAAATTTATCAGTAATTTATAATGTGACTGTAGGTAAATTTCTTAAAAGAACCTGAAAATTGCACTTTTCCACTTTTCTTGTGACACAAAAAGCGGGACCGACATTTGTCGCTTTGCAGTTGTGTTTACAATGATGTTGGTTGGGTTGTCTACAAATATAAGTGCAGGCACTGTCGATTCCGTTTTTTTCTGTCCTATTGTCTACATACTGAAAAGTGTTGAACATTACAGTCAACTCTTCTTAACTCGAACAGTCACTTACCACACTGAGAAAAAATTTAAAAAATCTTAATACAAAACGCAGTATTATGTATATTTTACTATTATATATAACAGCATGCACTATTCCTAAGTACATAAGACAATATTTAATAAAACTTTGATTGATATAAAATACAACTACAATATCGTACTTATATTTGATATTGAATATAACTACAGCGCTTGCTAATACGACTTTACTACATAATGCAATATAAAGTTAACTTAATATTACAAACTTAGTACATTTTGAGTATTAAGAACCGTTAGCCATTATATTATATACGAATTCGAGAATTTGATTTCATCTATCCACATATCTGTACCAATAAAATGTTTTAATACTTAAATACCCAATACTATAAGTACCCATAAATGAATAAGTTTCTGTCAAAAGCAAAAAATAAAAGTAAACGAACGCAGCGAAATAAAATTTGATTCATTTCACTCATGTAATCGCTTCAACGAATTTTCTAAATAAAACTTTTAAAATAAGTTTTCCTTTCCCGCGCTTCAGCACGAGCAAGCGGCTGAAACCTTGACAATTTCTAAGAATTATTGAATTGTATTTAGTTTCTAACAATAGTAAAGTTATTATTTTGACGTGCACATGTGGACGGCATATCCGGGTCAGGGAAATTACCTGGAGTGTCCCTTTTTACAAGACCCTTCAGTTTTTCAATGCAAAAACATTAGTAGTTTTTAGTTCAGTATAATGTTGATTATATTGCGGTTTACAGATAAGAGTTGTGAATTTCTGCTGATTTTGCATTTATTTATTTATATTATACATCCGAAACAGTGGTAGCAAAAATGCCAAACGACGCATTTAACTCGCCAGCGCTGACGCGAAATACATTTTATTCGCGGCTAGCGCCATGTTTGATAGGCACTGGTTTATAGCGCGTTATCAACTATTTATAAATAACTTGATATGATTCAGAATATAATCAACTATTGCAAGCAAGGTATAACTTTTTTGTATCGGTAGTTCTCCAGTGTTAACAGTGCCATGAACTTAAAATGGAAGATAAGTTAATTAAATGGGGCTTGTCTGAACTAGTTCCAATATTCAAAGGTAAGTTTCTCCTATTTAATTTAATTTAGAATTTTTTTACTTTTTTGTGGATTGGCCATTTGTTTTAAATTTTACTGACGTATAACAAATTTTTGTAAATTATCATCAGCTTACGTTGTGTCATGTCAATAATTCCCAAAAGGATATTTTTAATCAGGTGGAACAAGTAAAAATTAAGTAATTTTACTGCTCTAGTAAATACCTACTAGTTATTAATGACTTATTTCAATTCTTAGAACACGTAATTGATTAGGAATCATTTGCTCTGCTGAGTGAAAATGACATATCAAAATTGGTTCCGGCAATTGGCCTCCAGCTGAAACTGAAAAAACAGTGGAAAGAGTTTACTAAACATGAGGATGTAATATTACTTTTACATATAATTATTTTTCCCCAAAAATGGCTAAATAAATACAGTCAAGTGACTAAATTTATCACAGATTTTGTCACTAAACTGTATAGCAATACCAAATTTAAATATGTATCGTTTTTTTTATATTTTAATTTTTTCATTTTGTTTTTCAACAAATTTACACCTTAGCTACTGAATTTTTTTAAAACAAAAATTGTTTTTATTTAATACTTATGCCGGTGTTCTTTATTTATTTCAAATTGTATCGGTTTTTGACTTGGTATATACTTTGTTTTAGAATGTAACTTATATTCCGGATGGAATTCGACTTCAACATCTTTCACTAATAACGAACAGGAATCGTTTGAAGGTGACGAAATTTTGTCACTGCCTGGAAGTTTTTCAGAGACAGTAGATACATCTTCTTCCAATAACTCTGCGCTAACTATTGCCACATACGACTTGAAGAAATTTTTAGACAGCTCAAATGAGGGCGTGAAAATGTATAAACACTACACCATTCACAAGGAATTAAAAAGAAAGTTATTAGTAGACCTTATAATTGGTAACGAATTAAGAAATGATCCTGATAAAAGGTGAAAATTATTAGTACTATAGGGGACATAATTATTTTGCAATTCATTTTTAATTTTTTTTCATAGAATATCTGGAGAGCGCTTTAATTTAATTGCAAATTCTATATGTACTGTGTTTCCTCTGGAATTTGCAGCCAGCTACTATTTGCCTGGATATAGAGATGGCCGTGGAAAAAATATTTCAGCTCGGGGATTGCTTTGGAATAAATATTGCAACACAAGAACGTGTTATAGAAATTTAGGAATTATCCCGCAACATAAACCAAAAAGAATTCGAAGTGAAGGTAACAATTTGTAAATTTTTTATATTGTATCCGGCTCCTCTCTAATTGGTGTTTTTTCAATTTTTTTAACATTTATAAATAAGGGTGGACGGAGAAAGGTAATTAAATAAATAATATTAATTTTTAGAAACTGGAGAAATTATTCAACCGGTTGTTGATGAGTGCAAGATTGAAAAAATTAACTGGCTGCAAAAAAATATAAATCCATGGCCAAAAGTCGAAGATTTCTGGAAGGCAACTTCAAAATCTCCATTGAAAAGTTTCATAGAAGGGAAAACTGAAATACATGAATATTTTAAATTATATTCGTGTATCACACAACCTTTGGGATATACACTAGTGAGTAGCTTATGTTAATGTTTTCATAATTCCAGAGTTAATGTGACTAAGACTTTAGCCATTAAACATCAGTTAAGTTTCATCAGCAATTGCCTGTCAAGTTTGAAAACCTTTGTCAAATGTGGAAAAAATTGCAATATAAAATATAATACCTATAAATCACATCCCACGATTAATAACTTGTTAGAAATAACGATAAAACATAATTTTTTTAATTGGGTGGAAATAAATAATTGGAAATTAAAACAAAAAACCGTGATAGTGCTTGAAAATAACGACGATGAACGAAATACTAAATTTGGAATTATTGAAGATATAGTAGTAGATGAAAATCAAAATTGTTATTTAATTTATGAAAAATTAAATACTTTACATTTCGACACTCATTTTTATGGCTATATAGTAGAAAAAACAGCTAATTTACAATTTGTAAAAACGGTTGATCTTTATTGTAATGAACCGTGTCTATTTACAGAAAAATGTGAAAAAAAAATCATTGTTACACCTCATCATATATAAAAATAACAATAACAATAATGATAATGATTAGTTACTAATTAATTTTTAGTTTTTTAGTTAATACTAATGTTAGCTATCATGAGTATTTTTAAGAATTTTTATTCAATACAAAAAAATGTTTTTTTGATTGAGATTTGCTTTGTATTGGTATTATTTGTTTACTATTATTTAATAAATACTTTATATTTTGTACTATGGAATTGTTTTATTTATTTAATACCACTACTATAACGCAGTTAATATAAAAAATTAATGTGGACAATATTCCTAATAAGCATTATATAATACCACGTAATTATGTTATGGTATACAAAAAGGAATAATTTTGAATATCACTGGTACTTCAATATAGTAGAAAAATTATTAGTCGTATTTATTACCACTATATTTTTGTTTATTAATACAAGAACGTGTAGTCGTATTATATATAACCACAAAATAATATACGATATAGTTTTGTGAATATAACTTTGTAGTTGTATAGAATACATTATGTGTGCATTGGCGCCTATTCAAAGACTACAAGTAGTGTTACATAAAAATTTTGAGCTAATATTCGAGTTAATATTGCTATTTAAATTGTTCAACTTAAGTTCAACTTAGGGAGCGTGCGAGTTGCAAAGAGTTGACTACATTACCGTTACTCTTCGTAAACCTTCGTTTGTAAATTAGATCCCTCTTACTTTAGCCAATAAGAAAACCACGTTGAAAAATCACGTGAGTATCACGCATTTTTATTACTGTACGTTTTGAATGTGGCGGCTATAGATCAACTCTTGGCACTTTAATTGATTTTGTTCGTTTAATTTGAATAACTTCAGAAAATGATCTTATTAACAACTAAAATGTGATCGAAGCAAAAGGGATTTTTTTACTCCCATACTTTAATGCTTTTATTAAATGGCCGTTACCTGTATCGAAATAAATATCATTCATTATAACATAACTTAATTGATACTATTTTGATTGTTTAAAACTGAGGTCACAACCAATTTATTTGAATGAATGGATTAGGACCCTCCCCGTCTAGTCGGGGTTTTAAAATGCATTCTCGCGAATTAATATTACTATTATACTATTACGTGTTACAAATTTTTTTAGAAAATAGTCCAAGAGGGATTTCTAAGAAAGCAATCGCACTTCCAATCAGTTAAGTATGTGATGTATTATCGACAGCGTACGCTGAAACAGAAATTCTGACGCTATCAAGTTCTTTATAACCGAAAGGGAATTTTATTATTCGCGTGCTGCAGGAAGCCTCGCACAAGGTTGTAAAATTGGTGATACATCTATATTCGAATGCAGAGATGATGTATCTATTAATTTAGTGGTCGGAGAAGTACAGCTGCATATGGGATCTGTTTTTCATTCAAACACGATATGATTTGATTACGGCCTATTACAAACGCGCATAAGAATGGGTTATTAATGAACTTAAATATTCAGACAACTTGTGCGGCGCACATTGTTACAATAATTTACAATTCAATGGGCGATGACTCTGCATGTCTAATGGTGTGATATGGATCGCAGTCGAACTTGCGGCCTTTCGATAAGAATCGGCTTTTGTTAAATTTTTAAGAACTATAATAGTATACAGTTTGTATACATGTTTCATTGTAAAGTTGCGGGCTTTGTTCTTTTGTGCATTTGAAAAATGTGTAACTACGTCGCGACTTTTTTTGAACGTACATCGTACGATTGGGCCTGGTAAATAACGGGTTACATCACACTTGCGGTCGCGAAATTGCCATTTCGGGCGGCTAAATAGCTGTTGACGCGCTACCTACAATCGACGAATCCATAAATCATAATTTAAAATTCAAATGATGCATTATTTATTCAATTGCCAGACGGTATCCGAATTTTATTTCGGCCGTAAATTTATCGGAGACCCACTGCAAGCGACTTTTCAAGCGGTGAAACGTCCTGGCATTGTTATGAAAGAAACTTTATTGCGTGTATTAAACGTATCCTGCGGGCTTGAGTCCGCTTATCCGCACTTCAGACGCGCTCATGTCTGCCACTTTACTACCAGACACTGTTATGGCTTTGGTTTATACAGTTTAATAGACATGAGAATGCCTTCGGCATAGTTTAATTTTTAGTTAGCGTGTGAACAATATCAACGATGTCCAGTTTAAATCACTCAGTGACACAACTCACCGCATTAACGATTAATAATAAAGTTTGCAGGCGACCTTGGAACGAAATGCATCCAATTATTTTTGTGCTTTTCACAAAGAGTTTCGTTCCAGTTAGATGTGGATTTAAATAGTATCATAGATGAGGACGTGAATCATAAATTTGATTTCAACTTGAGCTAAATTGGATTTAATTGGGAGGAATTTACGTTTTCATGTTGTCATGAAGTTAAATTCGTTTCAGTAACGAATTTCAACTTTGAAGTACTATTACCTGCTTAGCTGACTTTGTATGTTTTTGCAACGATGAATGAATAAGAAATTTTAATCGTTTTCAGGATAGGAATTATTTTATAAATTGAAAGAAATATAAACTTTTGACGTTCAAATAAGTGGTTGAAATAATTTCAGTACCTACTCGTTAAGTATCCACTGCAGGCGATGCAAATCAGATGTTTGCGGAAGACAAACCAAGAAGAGACGATATGCTAAACGATATAAAATATATTAAAATAGACAACTATACCGGGTCTTTTCTTCAACAATGAACATACGATGGAAATATCGCTATGTTTAATTATTAAAAAAGAAATGTCACTCGGTCAATGTATGCAACCCAGAGATGCAACCAAACATTTAGTTTATGCATTATTAAATTGAAGAGTTTTGGGTAACAAGGCTACATACCACATGCAGTTAGTTTTGAGATGTTAATTGTTAAAAATTCGGTTAAATCTCAAAATCAAACCTGATGATTTTTATAACATTTAGGGCCAGTTGTAGAAACGAAGTTAACAGCGGTGTCTGCTAACAGAGCGTTAACTAGATCTATGATTGCCTGCCAGCCAATCATAGATCTAGTTAACGTTCTGTTAGCTGACACCGCTGTTAACTTCGTTTCTGCAACTGGCCCTTAATGTCATAAAAAAATTGTAATGAGGATATATTTAACTACGCTGAAATGAAATAAAAAACTGTAATTTTAATTATTTATTACAAAAATTGTGGCTTGTACCCTTTTTGATAAAAAAATAATATTATGTTTTTTTTTTACAAATTAGCTTCCATCTTCACAATAGGTCTGAAAAATATTGTTGTCCATTGTATTTGACTTGCACATACGGTTTTTACGAAACAATACAATATACAAGTTTTACTACTGCTTAGATACTTCTAATAAAAAACAACCTTTTTAATAAGTTTATTAAAAATAATAAGATGGAAGCTTGTAGGGGCACCACATCTTCAGTTAGTTTAGTCAGATTTTAAGTGGGACTACTGGTCATACCGTTAATAATTTCAGATGAATCATTGGACAAATAATTTATTAATTGTCATCAAAGAAATAGTGTACTCTAATCAACAGATGTTTTGATTTAAAAAATAATATTCAGAACACTAAAGAAGTTACAACCCTTACCAATAAATGTGTTATGAGAACCCTCAACAAGGTTTGACGTTTTAAGGTCGTTTTTTATGCAGCGAAACAAACCGTTATAATAAAACCTAATGATTACATGTGCAACTTCGACACATCTAGGAAACGACTTGTCAATAATATGTTTTTCTAGGAACGATCTGTTCATAAATTTCTCGATTAAGCAACGCAGTAATTACTGTAACCAGCGTTTGAGTTATCAAGCAAACAAGGTTTCGTGGCTACCAAACAGTCACAATTATCATTTTTTATTACATTTGCGTTTCGAAATTGAATCATTAGTAACGAGGAAGTTTTTATGTCTAATCACTTTATTGGCCAATAAACTTAATGATTCGTTTATTATTGGATTAATTGATTTAATCGTAATCGTGGAAATGAATAAAAAACGAGGACTTAAATCAAGCTCACCTGTGACAAGATTAGCTTAGATAGTATCGCCTTTTTGAGGGACGAGTAATGGTCAACCACGAGCATATATCAGTGGACCATGATTAATACTTCAATCTTTCGTGTTAGGATCGTTACAAATACGCTGGTAAGTTCGATGCGTTGCATCTATACCAGCATCGCAACGAAGCTATTTTTTCGCGTTTGAAGCGATTACACTGCTGACGTTTATCGATATTTAATTGGTGTTGTTTGAATGTGTTGTTTATAAAGTGGAAGTTGAAATTGCAGTGCGTTTGAATTTATTAAGATGAACAAAAAAATTTGTCCGCTTTATATTCTCAGCGCGCGGAAGTAGAATGTGTTATATGAGAGGATATTGGTCCGCACGGCCATTTGTTTTAAATGGCTTATTTTTTTTTAACATCCCTCGAGAAGCGAGCTTTGTATGTGTCACATACTTGAAATGTATCAATTATGCTCGTGACATTTTTCAGGCAACTAATTTTACACGATAATAAATTTACAAACTGCAACTGATATCCTTTGTAAGTTTTGTGTCATGTACTGTTGTAATCAAACACCGCAAAAAATGGAAAGATCAATACAAGTGACTGCAGAAATTCCTCGGGTTCATGTAACCATTTGTTTATTCCTGCGAAATAACGGCAGAACGCCATCATGGTTTATTGATGTGTAAATTAATTTAATTCTTCTTTATCACCGATGTGCAAATATTTCTACAGTGTCAGCTCTATTAGAGGGGAAATATTATGTTGTTTAAGTAATTACGTTATTTACGCTGACACACCTCTGCCGCATCCATATTGTGGCTGATTATTGCCATAATAATTGCCTTATGTTTTGTACGGCCTGCCAGGTAATCGACCATAAAATAAACATAATTTCTGCATCTTCTTTAATGTTTTGCACACTGTTATTAATCTAGCAGAATATGGAATCAACATTTCCTGGTGAAATCGTGCGTTGCCATTCGAGGCGTTAATTTTGGAAGCTTGTGCAAGCTAATTGTAAGCGTTTCTTTGTATGCAGCGTGAAGTTTCTGCAATTTGTTCGGCCATTGTGTTCGTGTGTTCAGTATTCTGCACTGTTAGAAAACAGAAAGATGTTTTTGAAGTGATAACTTCTTTAGGCGCGTTAGACGATTTTTGGATGGGGTAAAACTTACGAGTTCGTCCCTAGTTACGTCACGCAGTTACCACCACTAATTTGATTAATTTATCGACAGATCAATCCTCAAAAACAATTGTAAAGCATGTTTCTAAATGTCAGAATTTTCATAATTTACAAATTGGAGACCCATACTCGTACTGGGGGCCTATCAACACGGAATGAACCATACATTCCAGAGTCACATTCAGATTATGATGACGAAATTCACAATGATATTTCTTCACAAGTTCAAATTAATTATGTTCCACAATTACATGAGCCAATAATAACAAATTATGAACTAAATACTCAAAATTTTCCTTATCAAAATATTATTCCACTGTTATTTCATAGTTTTAAGTCTTCACTTCTGTCGGCAGTCCCCAATAACTGCCATTTTTTTTTTCATACTCTTTATTTACACTTTTAAGCGTATCCTAGACTATCAGGTCAATACTGGTAGAATGATGAAAATATTGAAGGATATCCGGATATTTTGATATCGCGGCATCAGTATTACACCACGCCTCCAAAGTGGTGAGGATTGAGAAAATACTGACAGTATTACTGATAGTGTAGGGTGCTCTTCGTCAGTATTTACGTCAGTATTTAGCAAACGTCGCATAATTCAGATCTTGTGTTTTTATGCTCTGATTTTTCTGCTTTGTAATATGATTTTTAATTTAAAAATCTGTATATGTATACTTTAGGACTCCTTGGGTTATTTAAAAATTATGAAAATGAGGGAAAATAGATAAAATTTCAAGTAAAATTAGAAGTTTGATAGGATGTTTTTCTTCATCTTTTATAGACAACTTTAATTTTTGTAAAGGTGAATTTTTTATGAAACGCTTTTTCTTCTTTGGACATCGCTGCACTAGATACATTAAAACTAAATTTTAAAGTTACAAGTGCATTTACGGCCATCGAAATGTGCACGATTTTTTTTAGCAACTTGATTTTTCCTTAAAAACATCAGCCAAATGTCAATATTATTTTGTTTATGACAAATATTAATCCACGAAAGTCACTGGATAAAGCCAGATTTAATCTATGGAAAAATAGGAAAATTTGTGTCAGGTATCGTGCACAATTGGGTGGCCGTAAATGTACTTACCCTCATATGGATGCTGTTTAGCATTAATGGTTCAAGCCTCATCACTATTAGTTTCGAGTAGACGATAACTCATTATGGTTAAATTCTTTCAACCTTGCAGTTTACGTTTGTGGGTTAACATTATTTCGATTAGTAGACAGTACACTTTATTTTATGGCTTGAATCATTTTCGCTTAACGTATAGTAGCTTAAGAACGATGTATAATGTTTGTTAACTCATTTTCTTATACATTGTGGGTTAACTCATTATTACTAAACAGCATTCATAATCTTGCCAGACAAATGTAAGTGCTTTACAACATTCAACAACACCTGGTGACATAGTCGCGGAAAATTTTAGGTCCTCAAATTATCTCCAGGTAGCAAGGTATCTTAAAGTAACTGCTAATCTTTAGTCAGTTGATATACAATTTCTCATATTTATATTTCAATGAACGGTTTTAGCATCGACAACCACTTATTGTATGAACTGTCACTCATGCAAAAATAATTCTTATAATCCTCTTCATCCGTCTTGTTAATTTTCTTAAGAAGGACAAGGTGAGAGTATTCTTCGCGCCTTTTAAACCAATCTTTTGTCCATCGCTTGCGTTTCATAGTACGTTTTGTAGCACAAGCAAAACTATTGCCAAGCACGCTTTCCGACTACTACAACGATACTGAAGAAAATACTGACGATTTGGAATGACAGTGTAAGGTTCATAAATACTGTTGGAGAATTAACAAAATACTGGCAGTATTATTGATAGTCTAGGGTGCGCTTTACATGCATAGCTATTTGGCTCTTGGGTTGTTCTACTTTTCTTTGCTGTACCAGGAAATATCACTGAGGAGGTGACAGATAATGAACCGGAAAGCGTGGACAACAATTTTTCACACAATAATGAAAATGAAAGCCAATTTGTAAAAAAACATAATGTTATTTTTTTATCAAAAAGGGTACAAACCACAATTTTTGTAGTAAGTAATTAAAATTACAGTTTTTTATTTCATTTATACTAAAAATCAACTCAGTTAAATGCACCCATTACAAATTTCTTATGACATTAAATATTTTAAAAACCATCGGTTTTGATTTTGAGATTTAATCGAATCTTTAACAATTAATATATCACAAAACTAACTTTATGTGGCATGTAACCTTGTTGCCCCAAGCCCGTCAATTGTGAAGACTTACTTCCAGATGTGGCAGTAGTTTTGTACGTTTAACTTTAATTACTAATAAAATTTTCAAACCAAAAATTGAAAGCAATATTTTTTAAGTCTAGGATTTAAAAATGTTTTAACCACTTTATGTTCTAAAAATGCTATTAAAAATTAGGTGTTTTAAGGCGGCTGGAGAAAACAATAATTGTGTACTTATCATTAAAAGTCCTTTATACGTGATGCGGTTAAAAATGCTTGCGTTCCTTCCTTCCAGATTGCAGATCTCACTGCATGCCAAGTTTAAGCAATAAATATCCAGTTCCGCACTTGCGGTAATTCTGTCTTCACCAATGGTAATGAAATTAATGCACTGTGAGTATGTTAGTCGTGACCAGAACTGCCCTTGCTCATCCGTTGATTCTAATTCCGATAACAGTTGTGTCGTTGCCCCGACTCATCATGACTCATGTGATATAAATTCAACACAATATAGACCGTAATAATTTACACGTTCTCGTGCGGATTCTAGAAAAATACTTTCGCGCAAAAATTCAAAACCAACCACTAATAATAGCGTGCAACGTATAATAATGGCTATTTCTAGACACGTATGCTGATGATGTGATCTGACAAGCCGATCCGCCACAGACAATTAACTCCAATACGTGAATTTTCGATCTTCGGAAAAATAGCACTTCGTCTGGATTTAGTTGTAATTTAACGAAAAGAATAATTAAACTACGACTATGCGATCGGTGCTTTCAAACCCGGCGAGAGGTGTTACGATCCTCCCAGCTGGCACGCCTTCCAAAAGGCTCCGATATAATTACTTAATGGTAATTACCGTGTCATATATTCATGGTGCGCGACACTGTACAGGCTGGACCATCGTACACCATTTTCGCGAGAATACAACCAATCTAATCGCCTAAGAAATTCAAAACCAACTGCAATCAAAATTACTTTATATTGCTTAAAGTTAAAGGTACAGTCAAAAATATTCAATACGCCAACCGAAACGTGGAAGTACGAAAAGATTTTCCTCTCTTTAAGAGTGCGTCGTTGCTACTGATTTATTATCAATCATAGTAATTTCTTTCTGTCATAAGATGACACCAAATCTTTTCACTTTCTAATTTGCATGTTTTCTTTTAGAAGACAAAATCGTCGCTGCACCATGTAATTTTTGGAAAATAAATCAATACGAGTAGTGTACAACAAACTACAGTAGAATCCGCTTATAGCGAGGACGCACGGGAGTTTGAAATTAGCTCGTTATAAGAGGATTTCGTTAAAAGCGGATTATTATGTAAATACATTTTTTATTGAAAATATTATTTGTTGACATAAATTAGTAAAATGCGTGTACGTTACATTTGTTTCATATATAAATTTAGGCGTAGTTATTAACCGAAATAGTCTGTAATAGTCTGTTTCGTCAATTAAATTTTCCAAATTTGCCAAAAAATGAAAAAAATGTTCCGCACCATTTAGAGTAGTTTCGGCTTCAAAAAAACTCTTCAATTTTGCCAGGCACTTTCTAGCTTCCGTAGGCGAAATCTTTTCTAGTAAAAGGGCCGGTTCATCATCATCAGATTTAGCAATTTCAGTTTGAGTTTGATTGTATTTTTGGTACGCATTCTCAACGATGTCATCCTCGGTTGGGATTTCACTAGCACATACAAAATTGTCAACCGTCACATACTCCTGAAAGTTGACTTTTTCAGCCTTTAATGCGATACAAAGTTCACTTTGCCAATTTTCAGCTGGACAAACTTTTCCTATAAATCCAGCATGTTTGAAACAATTTTTTATTGTGGTTTGCGTAATACTGTTCGAAGCTCGGTCTACAAATCGAATGGCGTCTAGAAGTGCTACCCGATCCTCTTTTTCCATTTCAATGCCATCTATCAAATGCAACACAAGCACTTTTCGAAAATGAAATTTAAGGAAGTTTATAATTCCTTGGTCCATAGGCTGCAGTATTGAAGTTGTGTTGGGAGGTAGAAATGCCAATTTGATATTTTTTTACGTTTAATTTACCGGAGGTTGACATGATAATTCTTCGGTAACCTAATTGTAACTGATTCTTCACCGCCTGCAGCCTGATTAGTTGGAATCAGCACATTTCTAAGTATACCATTATCAATATTAGTCAAAGGTATATACAGTCGAACTTCTCTATAGTGATGTTCGAAAAGCCCTGAAAAAACATCACTATAGAGAAACTTCACTATAGAGAATTCACATATAATTTTACAGTTTTGGCAGTCACTTTAAAAAACAATCGATATTCAAAATGAAACAAAAAATTAAAATTAAATTTTATTTATTGTTTGAAATGATATTTCCGTATTAAGAAATACATACAAATTTATATTACACAACATGTACTTATTGAAGAAAAAATCCATCTAAAGTTGATTGCACAGTACTCTTAAAAATTATTTTATTTTCGTAGAACGTTTCACACTTGTTTAATGCGTTGAATATTCTTTCTGTAACATTTTCTTGGCATTGCAAACCTCGGCGAATAGTCTCAAATGCCATGACCATCTCGGCTTTGGAAAGATTTTCGATAGAATCTTCTTCATCCTCTTCTTCCTAATTAGACAATTCGTTGTCTTTTCTGACACTTTCCAAAATCTCGTTGTCATCAGGATATTCAGTAATTAACACATCTTTATCAATGTTTAAAAAATCCTGAAATTCCACTTCATCACAAATAATGTCCAACGCTTTTAGCTGTTCCCAAGATTTCTTCAATTCTGACAATTGAAGGTTATCTTCTTCCTCCCAATTAGTCAAATTTAAATTAATAAACCCTGCCTTGCCAAAACAATTTTTTATTGTAATCTCCGTCACTTCAAATTGCCATTTTGCGGCAACGTCTTTTTGCTTTACACCATTATCAACGTCTTCCAACACCTTTAATTTGTCTTGGATACTCAAACATTTTCGTTTCGCCATTTCACGTTCTAAAATGCGTGTGGTACAAAAATTGAAGCGAAACTAAAGTGCAAAAGTATAAATGCAAATGTAGCCAATGCATTTGGTGAGGGTAGAAATTTCCATAATTAAGGGATTTTCAATAAATTGTTCTAAGAATTTTTCAGGTAGGTTGTCGGAATTTGAGAAAAAAAACAGATGTTCAATACATCCATTGTATTTTTTATTACCGAAAATTTCGTTCCCCGAGAATGTTGGTAAATATTTCTCAAAGAATAATCACTATATAGAGGCTTAACATCATAATACGGAGGTATTTTTATATGCAAAACGTGCAAAAATGCACGTTCCTGACAAAAACATCATTATAGAGAAAAAATCATTATAGAGGAGTTCACTATAGAGAAGTTCGACTGTATTTAGATCTCGCTATATCAGGATTTTTTGATATAAAATTTCAATACAACCGACGTTATAACCGGAGTCTCGTTATAACCGATCTCGTAATATGCGGACATTTTTAACCGCGTTTGCATAGTAAATCAAATTTCTCTATGTGTATTGCGCGTTATAAGCGGTGTCTCGTTATATCCGGTATTCTTTAAAAGCGGATTCTACTGTATTATTATAATAAAATAAAAGTTTAAGTTTTATGTAAACATAGTTTAGAATTGACGGGGATTTATTCAGTCGCGTTCATAAGTGTAATAATGCATGCAGCGTCAGGTGGTCTTAAACACGTGAAAGGATACCAATAAGTACGTCCCACCCGCCTTATAATCTCGTATACATATATCGAAGTTATTGAACATAACAACGTAACGTGTGAACACTCACAAAGTGTTTGTCGAGTTACGCCCACATGGAATTGTTTTACTGTTAGGCAATTACATTTGTTCGATTGAATTTACAGTGAACCTTTTGTTGTCGATAATGAGATTATTGCGGAGATTAGAAGAAAACAGTGAAAATCGATAATCGCGGCTATTAATATTTTTTGTGTAAAAGTGGGTTCGTCAAGTGCTTAAAATTTAGCCCCTGAAGAACTCTCGTCTTGTTTATTTTGGCTGAAGTGTACATTGTGGAGGAGTGGGCGAAATGAGCATTTTTTGTGAGATTAAAAAATAACATGAAACGGATTGAAAAGAGGTTTGATTTTAATTTCTGTGCCGTATCAACAGTAAAATATCTACATAAGAAAGCACTGTAGAGTCATCGGATCTTGTCGAGTGCGCTATCTTACAAGCATTCTCTGTCGGCTACACGTCCACAGCAACATCGCTCTCCTACTGATTAACCGCGGTACATTGCACGTTTTAAAGTGCGAAAACTTCGACATTTATTTGTACCGTTCTAGTTAGCCGAACCTCCTACAATTCTAGACTACACTACTGCTAATTACAGGAATAATCTGACAAGGAGTTGTACAGTTATAAGTCGTGTCGGATTTTTACCGAGCTTGCAGTTTTTTCTGAACAATCACGTTTTAGAAGATTCGTGCCGTTTGCCGGTGTGCTGGTGAGAGATCTTACTCGGAAAAGTTGACACCAAGATTTGCAAATCGCGGAAATGTACATGGTGGACCATCGGTGCCATTTCTACGATACAATGTTTTTTTACTTGTCAATTATCAAACTACAAAATTCTTAAACTGATTAAGGTTGAAGTACACTGAATAAAAAAAAAATTAAATGAAAAAAATCCGAAAAAAATACAACCTGTCGTAATTCCAGAATTGGTAAATTTGTATTGATTATATCAAAAAGATAAAATTAAAAAAAAGAAGGTGATATACAGGGTGTTGTAAGTTTTGCCGCCGGTGGCAAAATATCCCTTCAAAATAGTTTGTCAAGTGTCATAAATTGCATGAGTAATTTTATATTACTAAGGAACATAGAAACAAGAATTTTTTTTTCAAATCAAATAAAATTTTGTCTTTCTCTCATTTACTAGTTATTCAATTTATTAGTTTTTTTGTCATACGAACACACAATTTAGTATAATTCAATTAATTTTACGTCTCTTAAATAACGCTATTAATTTTTAATTTTTTAGTGTATTGTAGCGAATTTCGTGAAATTGATTAATTTTTTTTAACCTTTATTTTCGGAATAAATTTTGAAACTGTAGTATTTTTGAATAGAGCATGGAAAGAACTTTCAAATGAGGTGTCACAAACCCCCTTCCCATTTAAAAATTTGGGGGTTGCAACTGTCACTCGAAGGGGGTTGAGGTTAGGGATGAAATGTTCACTTCACAGGATATCATGTTATAAATTAAAAACGACGTGTTTGGGTATTTTTTTTCAATATGCACAATACTTGATATAATGAATTTATTCCATTTGGCTGGCGCGCACTGTATAATTTAATAATTTAATAATTGTATTTCGAATTAAGTTGCAAATATTGATGCTATGAATAATTAGACACATTCTGAAATAATAAACTAAACAACTAAATTTTCTCCCAAACTGTTTTTTTGTGACTGCAATTAAAATTATTTTGAATTTTGTTAAGTGTACATTTCAATTGATGTAACATCTAAATTGCACGCTCTCCCCCTCAATTTTGAATAGGTATTATGGTCCCTGTACAGGGTGTCCCATCAGTAGTGACCACCCCCAAATTGAGCTTATTGAAAATATAGTCGAACTCCCATATAAAAAAGCGTCACAGTGACCTTAAAAAATTCGTTAAATAGAGGTTCGTTATAGGGGAGTTTGACTGTAATTTTCTGAAATTTGGTGCATAATTATGATTCTGGTATAAAACTATCAATTTCTGATTTTAATTGTTAATGCTTAAATTGTTAATATTCATGAGAAAAAATAAAAACTGATTTCTTCGGATAGGGCTTGGTACAAAAATTGAGGATTTTATTGAAAAAACAGTTGTTCCAATTTTAATTAATTTATTTCATACTATAAAAGCCTGTCATTGTGGTGAGAAGCCATTCCAGTATTTTTGTTGGCTGAAATTGTTTAAAAATTTATAGTGAATTTTAAATGTGCACAGAATATATAACTGCATTGAAATAATGGAAAATATTTCCTTTTACGGCGGATAGTGTGAATGGAACTGCGATGTTCTCAACTGATGCAGAATCCGAGTGCCACCCGCAAGAACTATAAAATATATTGCGTGAGCGAAAACGGATAAAGCGCAGTGATTCGAAAATAACTGAAATATCTTTGTGTTGCCGTCCTTCAAACCGCGCAAGGTGGACAAGGATGAAATTACAGAGACTCCTTGAAGTGACTGAAATCACTTCTTGCATTCGCTGCAGGTTGAAACGCTCCCATGTAAATCCAGTCGGCCACTTACAAAAATATGACGCTAATTTATAATCGTAGGTGTGTGAAAATGCCACTACCTAAGATTAATGATAATTGTATTATTTTTTCTCTCTGGTTGCAACTCTCGATATTTACTGCAATCGTGTTTTAAATAGGCACGAATACGACTATATATTTTCATCTATCTGCGGTTAATTGTTATTGAAGACACCTGCAATCATAAATTTAAAAATATACCTTTTTTTCCACGTGCCCGTTAATTATTTCAAATAAACGCAGCTAATCCTTATAAATATGAAAATTTATTACTTTTTCAACAAATAAGGTATCCATCTAACTTTTAAATTCGCGAACACGACTTCAACGAGTCATCGTTTACGTTACGACAGTCTATATTTAACGCGAATTTGCATTTTAAATAATTTTGCTGTTAGTTTCTTGCAATTATATAATCGCTTGCGAACAATGACTAGGAAACGTGCAGCGTATTTTCAACAGGGCGAATATACAGTAAGCGACTAAAGTATGGAAAAAAATTATTCAAATTGCAACAATTGTTTTTTAATTTCTAAAAATACACATTCCTCTATCAAATCTAATTCCCAAGCATCATTTTTTTCAAATAGTAATCCTACCTTTTTCCTGATTTTTGTTGCTTTTTTATTTGTCAAAATGACCACAAATTTTTTAAATTATTTTACATAAGCAATTCTTTTTAAAAATTAACTTTAAATTAGCGATTGTAACAAATTACGTTCTACCCAAACATATTTTACATTGTTCTTATTAATTTTGCTATGCCACATTCCGATTGTGATTTTATATTCAACACACTAAAACATTAATCTACATTTCACTACCTTATTATTAGGAAACAAAGCAGTTTCAGTAAACTTTGGCAACCGATCTCAATTATTGAACGAAATTATAGTAAAGATTAAAGGCAACTTGCATTGTATTACATTTTAGAGGGGACCGTTTACTTACAGGGCAACACATAATCAGGATGTTTTTTTCCGTTACATTAGTTAGACGACTATTAGATTAACAAAACACGGAAAATATTATGTATTCAAATCACACTAATTCAACTATGAATTAGTAAGTAGGAAGTGTGGAAACGTTTGGCTTATGTAAATTCTTATTATGTGGAAAAATAATGGTAAAAATTTCGTGCTGTTTATAGACTTAGCTTTGAATCAAAATAATTTCTAGGCGATTTTATTTAAAAGTAAATAATTTATTTTGTGCTAAAAATTTTTTATTCAAATTGTTACTAGTGGAACACCTCAATTGATCAGCAGCTTATAAGTATGTCGTTTTAAAGCAATTTGGCATAGGTGAAAAATTCACTGTGGATTGAACTCATCGACACGGCTTAGACATAGCAATTGCTAAGCGCTCCCAAAAAGCGGGTAGAGTTCGGATATTCCCTTTCTGTGTACAATGACCATGGTGAGCCGTTTAAAAATAAGTCTGTTTTTTTCTTAACACTTTTTTGGTTCATGTTAATTTGTTTAATTAACTCATGATTTCTTATTAATGAACGATTTCAGTATATAGGAGTCTATTAATGAAATATCACTTTATAATAAAAATAAATTCAAACAAAATTTTTTAAATTTATTTCGAAATGAATTTCAAAATGCAATCCATAACAAATTGTAAACGTTGTTTAAGTAAATTATATAATTGAGTATTAATTTCAATTCGATTTTCTCGTAATCAAATAAAATTAGATTTTTGTTTGATTTTTTAGTTTTTTTAATTTTTGTTAATTTTTTGGATTTCTAAAATGATACGATTCTAAACATCAATTTTTCATATGTTTACAGTATTATTTTTGTTGAATTGATGAGCCATTTAGCTGAGGCCTTAATTTTATATATTTTTCCTCTGATTGTTTATTTATTTCGATTAATGTACCTATAGTAAATTGTTCATTAGTTTTTTATTTCAATATTCATTAATTGCGTGAGATATGTATGTATAAATTAAACGAGCGCTGGTGCAGACCTACTCTTTGGTATCAATTTGTTGTATTACTTTGTCTCTTATTTAAATAATGTTTTTTTTTAACAATAAGCAATGTCATAAAAAATATACTTTTGTTTTGAAACACACTAAATGGGCCGAAAGAAACAATGATACTAAAATGGGTAAATCAAAGCTTAAAAAAGATCATTGAAACGAAATACTTTTTCTTGTAATCATAATTTTATCTTATTTAGTAAATTGAAAAATAAAAAAGATATAAACGGTCAACATTCAAAACTTGAGCCAGTAAATATTTGGTCGACAAACAGTTTTTGCCCTTCATTAAAATTCATTATGAATAATCCGAATGCATCTTTAGGTCTTCGAGGCTGGTTGGTAACTTAAGTTGCTTATTGATTACCGTGGTCCGTACCTCATTAGTGCGAACATTCAACTGTCCGAACTTCCAGCTCGGTTATAATGACCAAACCAGTGTTTAACTGGACAAAGGTATTCTTGCTGGAGGTAAATCTCTTTTGTGGAAAATGTTAGTAGACTGTGTCAGTAGGTAGCAGACACTTTAATTAGGAAAAATGTACCAAAACATTGTTTACACTTCAAGATAAAAAATACACAACCCTCACAAGGTTCCGTAAATTTTGAGGCGCTTAAAACAAGATTTTAAATTGATAAGCCCCACAAAGATGAGCACATACAAGAAACGGTTAAAAATTATTCAAAGGTAAACAAGCTAATAGCCGTAGAGGGATCATCTTCCAAGATATCATTACGAAAAAATCTTTTATTCTCGCCCATCATAATAAATATTTGTCAGCATTTCAACACCTTGATTTTATCGTAGAAAGTGCGTTGGCAGAAGTAATAGTACTTCAATCTTTCTCACATTTTATGACTCGCAGAAAGAAGCGAAAACCTGAAGTGAAAACACCTATCGTCGATATATTCTTGAGACAATATTTCAGACTAGCACCGGCCGGCGGTCATCTGTTTCCAAGTTCCCAAGGGATGGCAGGGATTTGCGGCCAGGAAATGGACGTATTAAATTTCCAGTAGTTTGTATCACCTGCCTGCCTGAGATGTTCGAGAGTTCACAAATGCGTTCAGATTAGACGAAATATCTGTTCACATTTGTACGGGATTACAAATGGCGAACACTTTTTTATCGCATTGCACACAGATTATATCGTGTTACAAGCAATTTGCAATCGGCTATTTCCAACAGAAATGATGCTACAACAATTAACTTAATGAAAGTAACCGATACGGAACCAATGCGGTTAAGGGAAAATTAGCGTATCGCTAATAGTATGCCGAGTAAATTTATTGCGTGGTGGCTTCCTTATGGCAATAATTAAAGATTTTCGCATACACATTAGATACTACCTGGAAAACACTGCGATATAAATTAATTAAGAAGTTTGTACATTTTAAGAAGGATCAACTTGCTACAGTTCAGTTTACCAAGTGTTAATGAGAACATCCTACACATCAAGAACATTATTCGTCTGAGCTATTTCAAATATTTCTAGCTGCATCTGCCATTCTTTGGTGCTTGATTCAATTATATAATTGTAGCATTTAAAAATGCTTCATTAAAGCCACTGTAGTTTGACGACATGTGCAGAAGTTAATTTCACCATATCATCAGCCCTTCTTTCGAGAAAATACAAATTAAACAAAAATAAATACAGTACGGCCAACGCACCTGTTGGCAGCCTTTTAACAAAATTTCGAGATTACAGCAATCTTATTTTTTTCTAATTTTTATGAATTGTAGAGTGGAATGCTTGAATTGACGGAGTTTTAGAATATAAAGTTATTTCTCATACATATTTTTATTAGTAGGTGAAAATTTAACATCACATCACATCCTGTTTAAAAATACATTTTCAGTTTAAGAACCACATTATCATTTGGTAACAGATGTACGTATATGAAATGGAAGTTCGTCGAAGTCATTAGCTTTTTCAATGAATTTTGGCCGCCACACAAGTAAATTTTTTTTCTCTCAAGAAATAATTGGCAAAAATCTACATCAATCTAAAAACAAAGAAACAAAATGCTTACATTGTACCATGGATGTATTATTATTAAAATTTACCAATATAGACCAGTTTGAATGCTTCAATAATGGCCGTTCATCTATAAACAATAATTCCTGGTGTCATTCCATTTTATGCAAATTTCCTTTCCGCAAATCCGCATACTTCAGCCACGCTTGTGTTTTGTTAAATTCTTACAATGAGCTCTACATCCGTTAAAAAGTAAAATTTGTTATAAGATAGATAAATAACACTAAATATATAGCCTGAAGTAATGCTGAGAGGCGGTTTCCAGGCTGTGTGGAGCTATGAAGGGGTGCATTTAGTGTGTAGTAACCCATTCAGGGGAACCCTACAGTACCGGGCATCTTCGAACTTAAGCCCCGGTCTTCCGTTAAGGAATTAAAAAAAAATAAATAAAAAATCAAAATTATTTCTTTAGCTTCGTCGTTACTATTAATTCTGTTTTAGAAGCAACTGGTTTGCATGCCCCTTACTTTTCGTTCCGACGGAAATAAACTAAAAACAATTTGTTTAATAGCTGTATAACTTATATAACTTTTACAAAATTCATTCGGTAGACTAAAAGTGTGGGAAAAATTAAAATTACAACAAATTTACTTACATGCGAATTTATCACACACAGAATCAGAAAATCCCCATAATTTCAGGATCATTTTTAGAAATGGTCTTTGAAACTGATCATTTTGTTGATCGACATTTATTAATATTGCATTGAATTAACATCTTCATCTCGACACATTAAACCACTTGTAATATTTCCCATTTCTTCACAATTAAACATTCACTAATTATGTAAGTTACTAAAAATTCACTTTACAATAAAAATACGGAAAATGCACACCGTAATATGTATTTTCTCACTGCAAGCCGTGTGTGATGTAATGTTTTTCAACTAAATTTGTAAGAAATTCTAAAGTAATTTATTTATTGTCAGTAAACAGTCCTTTGCAGAAAAAATGCCGGTCATGAAGCAATTTACAACATTCCGTACAATTGTATCGGCTCAGCTGGACCCAGCGGAAGGCTTCTAAACAAATTGTATTATAGAACCCTTGGGCCTACCGTTCATCTCGAGCAAAACCTTCATTGAGGTCACTACAAATTGAGAATCCTCGTGCTAAATCCAAAACGGTGGTTTGCTTGCAGAATCGTGCTAAATACAAGACTTTTATGAGTTCTTAATGTAAGAAGTGGGTTTTTAAAAAATTCTTAGGCAGCATTTTTTTCAGTGTAATCGTTTTGTAATAATTTGGCACAAATACTTCAGAAAAGCTCGTTGATGCAACTTGCAATAAAACAACAAAGATTGTTCACGTTTTGCAAGTGAATTTGGTTTTTAATTCTGCAGAATAGCATTTTTTGAAATTCAAACTGACCTTGTATGTACCGACAATCTAGCGCGGTACGAATCGCCGGTGCGTTCGTGTGTTCCTTTTTGTAATTACAACTAAGAATGAAAAACGTTAGGTGAGGATCTCTGCGTTAGCCCTATTGTTTATGATATTAATAATGCTTATCATGAAAATAACTAACTCACGCTTTACAGCTTAATGCGGCATTGTCTTCGTCGGTAACTATCACTTTCAGGTAAAAATCGTATCGCAAACATAAACTAATTGAGTGCTTACAACAGGGGACTTGTGATTAAGCTCGTATTTTAAAGTAATTTACTATATATAGCCCCACAATCAAATACACTAGAGCTGTTTCGATTACTAAACCACGGGGTGCTGAGCGCAGTTGGACAGGTGAACAGTTCGGTTGATTCCATGGATCCACGTGCTTCCCACAATTGACTCGATCGGCTCATATTTTTATATTTCTACAACCTGCTGTAGTTAGATACATTATCTGCCCGATCGCACGCTACACAAGTTGTGGCTCTAATGGAATATGCAATATTCCCACACCGCGTTGAATTCGCGACAGTACGTCAGCCTTAACTGAGTAAGATGTCGCATAAACTGCTGGTCAATTTAAGTGGTCCACTAGTAAAAATCTGATTTAAATTAATTTTGGTAGCACAACAAAATAAAAGGTAAATTATTTGTTTTGTCCATCTGTTTACTTCACATTTATCTACAATTATAGCAGTGAATATTGCTTCATAATTAATCACGATTTGCCCACTGGCGAATCAGTGCTTGGCGCCGCGCTGTAAACTCGTGGCGTACAGATTTAGGAATTTTTTTCCCCACTGGAAAGTCCTGTTAAACGATTTTTTAATAATTGTAAATTAAAAAGTTTCGGTCGGAAAACATTAATGGTTTTAATATAAAAAATATTGTTTTGAATGGAGTTTTGTCGTTTGAAATATTACGGCTGATTTTTTCTTCCTACGTTGACCCCGTCGGGGTCAATTTTTTCTTATCTTCCGCATTAATTACGGAAAGGAATCTAAAAAATTAGAAGTCAAACCAAAGGTGGAGATTCAATTTATTTGCTCACATTATCTTCGATTAATCTGATCGAGAGGCATTCATCATTTGCGTGAATCGTTTATGAAGTGCTAAAACACCATAAACATTTTTACGATTTGGTAGTTAGTTTCTTTTAATGGGGGACAATTTGATGGCTCGCGTGGGGGCCGCGATGAAGATTCCAAAAATGACAACAAAGCTGCCGAGATTGTAGGTGCGGTGAAATTGTTTTTATTACTTGTAACGAAGTACCATGAAGTGTGTTCACCGTTACACAAGTGATTTCAGCGGTTTGAGAATCCGACATGAATAAATTGAGGATTAGAAAATGAGGACTTTCTTAGACGATGGCAAAAAAAAGTTTTTTCGAAACATGTCCAGTTTCAGTTGATTTTAAAAATGTCTTTTGAATAGTTTATGTTCGCTGAAGAAGTTTTTATGACGAGCATAAAAATTTGTATGATGTTATAAAATTGTAGTAGGTTGTCCTATTACTACTTCAGATGAAGAAAACCAACTGGTAGGATGATCGAGCAGCGATTAAAAACTTGTCTTAATTTCAAACTGAATAACTTGATTCAATTCTCGGCCAGATATTAATTTTTTTTGACGATCATACATTAAAGTTGTTCATATCGCCATGTTAACGTACTTCAGAAAGGTGATTACATCACAACGGCCCTACCGTAACGGTTATTTGCTGTTAATGTCCAATTTCTAAAAGAATTTTTATTTCAGTAGGCAACGAATAATTCCTATGTGTTTAATTTAGACTGTCTGTTTCTATTATGCTAAATGTAATGCGCATTCTATAATACTACAGTAGCACAGTCAATTTCTACACCAGCCTTTTACAAGGTTGAGCCTCTTGTTGTATATGAATTGACTGGGCTACTGTAAGACAGGCCAATTCGCATTCCGGAATGCGTATTGAAATCTAGCATAAACGTAATACAGTCCGGGAAATTGAACTTGAAAAATGCATCAAAATTTGTTCACTATATCTGTAACGTACTCCTTTAGGGAGTTTTGTACTCCTTTTTTGCGAACCGTATTCCTTTTAAAACGAGTACTCCAAAAGTACTCCTTTGCATTCTTGTGTACTCCTTTGTACTTCTAAAAATATAAAAACTTGGCATTTAACTTTAACCTTTAACCTTTAAAAAAAGAGTTTGCATTTATTATAGAAAACAAAGGAAATGATGATTCTATGGTTAAATGTACAATCTGCAAAGGAGAATTTTCTATTGCGATTAGTGGACGAAGTGCAATAACAAAGCACATTGATACTAATAAACATAAAACATATCTTGATGCAGCGACTTCAACGTCTAAACTAAATACATTTTTTAAAACTGATAGTTTTGGACCAAATGAAGATTGAAATAAAAAGTATTTCAAAGAAAAATAATTACTTCTATTCTTGGTTAATGAAGTTTTCCATTTTCTTGTTTTCAAATGATTACAACAAGGGTTGACTCTTAAGAGTCGGTTTGCCTAGGTGAAAGCATGCAACTTGCATGGCACATTTTAAGATTCAACAAAAAAAAAACAAGAAAATGATTTTTTTTTACCTGAGCACACTTTCTGAAAATGTGCACTGCAATTTGCATGGTTTTACCTAGGTAAACCGACTTTTACGATTTAACCCTTTTTGTAATCATTTGAAAACAAGAAAATGTTTACCTAAGCACACTTTATGAAAATGTGGATTCCACCATGAGTCAAAAAAAAAGACCTGAGCACACTTTATGAAATTGTGCTCCGCAATTTGCATTTACCTAGGAAAACCGACTTTTAAGATTCAACCCTTGTTGTAATCATTTGAAAACAAGAAAATGGAAAAAAAAATTACCTTAGCAAACTTTATGAAAATGTGGATCCTAATATAAGTCAAAACAAAAAATTTAAAAAAATTGACTTGAGCACACTTCATGAAAATGTGCACTGCAATTTGCATGGTTTTACCTAGGAAAATCGACTTTTATGATTATGATTACAATAAGGGTTGACTCTTAAGAGTCGATTTGCCTAGGTGAAAGCATGCAACTTGCAGTGTGTTTGCTTTAACGTGTTTATACATATAATTTTTTGAATTAATGAATTTTGAAATTACTTAAAAAACATATAGTTGAATGGAGAAGACTCTGTGTTTTTATTCAAACCCAATCGCCATATGCAATGAAAATTCATTTGTACTCCTTTTGTATAAAAAGTAGTCACCTTACTATAAAGGAAAAATAGCATGTATGCAGCTACCAAAA
Organism: Dascillus cervinus; assembly: GCA_949768715.1. Lineage (NCBI taxonomy): Eukaryota > Metazoa > Arthropoda > Insecta > Coleoptera > Dascillidae > Dascillus > Dascillus cervinus. Next base: position 5,564,947 of record OX458317.1, read on the forward strand.
CAGCAATTCTCATTTTAGACATCATTCCTTTTCTTTGTCCTATGAATTACAATGTTTTATTCTGGTCCAGTTTGTAAAAAGCTCTGTTTCGTCGGCATTAAAAAAGTCATAGTTCTTGCGAAGCTCAGTCCAAACAGTAGTGGTCCATTGGTAAAATTAATAGAAGCGACGGATGGCTGGTTCCACTGTAATTTTAAAGTTGCGTCCGTGTTATTTCTATCAGTGACTCGAAATCCTGGCCGTGTGAGAGTTTAATCGAAATCTGCGCGTAGGCGCCGATTTCACAAAAAACTCAGTTCGAGTGCTGTTGAATAAAAAAATAATTAATTTTTTCTGATATCAAAGCAAACCGGTATGGCACGTTACGGCGAAGCAGCATGGTTTGAATTTTCATGGAAGTAAATTAATTGTAAAAGTACGTTGCAGTCTGCTCTGGACTGGATTTACAGATCACGACGAATTCCTTGTTGGTATCAAGCAACGTGTAACCGCGACACACGAGCACTGTAACTTACGGGCAACGGGTGGAATTTAGGAAAGTAAAACACGGAAGAACAATGCGGTGGACGTCATCAATAATAAATGGAAATTTCACATTTAGCCCACATATTCACACAAATAATGCAGTTATTGTATCTCGAAACATAACTGCAATATTTTTGTTATTGTGCGGCGGTGCGTTGAACCTTCACTGTGAAATTCACGAAATAAACAACTTGATTGATTACATTCAAACATGTTTGATAATCACCTTTATATGTTTACGTTAAGAACGTCCTTTGTGTCACTGAAAAACGACCAACAAGAGGCGCGCAGCTGCTCGCGAGGAAGTGCAACGTTTCATTGGATTAACAAAAAATAATGAATTAATTTCTATGCGGGAGAAATAAGTTACAGTTAATAAGTATATTAGCGATGCCATTCTTACATGGCAGTACGTTCACATAAACGCGAAACACGACCGAGAACCGGCAATATTTATTGATATATGTTTTAGCGACTGTTACATTTTATTGTTTAAGCTACCAACTGCGAAGGAAATGGAGCTTTAAGGAGTCACGCCAAACTGCTTCGCACCTGAGGAATGTAGTGTGGTTACCGTATTTCAATTGATACCGATCTGGACATTATTTTCTACGTACATCTTGATATTCGCTAGTCGAATTATTGCAATCCGGTCGCTTCAACCAACAAGCGTACCTTCGTAACTTACCGTATCATAACTCTGCTGAAGACGTGCTCTTGCACTGCACAAATTCAAACTAATTTGCATTATAAAAACCAAGCTTCCCATGCGACTCATCAACTTTAATCATAATAGACAATTTTTTTTTAATAAAGTCGTTTTACAACAACTTGATGAAACGTTAAATAAAGGGGAATGAAAAAACAATAATTAAAAACGACTCACAATAATAAAAGAAATTCGATATAAGGTCATCCAATGGTGGATGTCGTGCTCTATTTATTCCTTACCAAATGTATTTTTTACAAATATTTGGTTTAAATATTCAACACTCGTGCGAGGGTGATTTTGAGGCACGAAAATCGCGGCGTAGACGAGCAAATAAAATTCAAACGAGCTTTAATATAACACTTTCGAACGAGATTGTAGATCTACTTACAACCCTTGAACAAATAAAATATACAGTCAACTTCGGATATAGTGAACTCGCTTTTACCAAGGAAATTTTCCATAAGACTACTATATTTTTTACCGCTTGTAGTAGAACCGTTTATATTGAACTAAAGTGAACCAAATTTTGTTAAAGTAATGTAAAATTTTCCGATTACAGTGAACTTTAACTTACGATAAGAGCACTTTAATTTTAGTTTCAGTTCAGTAGCATTATTTCAGAATTCATTGTGAACACAGCGAAGCTTATCGAGTTTAAAAAAAAATAATTTACTGTATCGCGTGGGACTTTCAAAATGAAAAAGCAAAAACATAAAGCTTTAATACTAAAAGACAAGAATTGATATTATTAAAAAAATAGTGAAAGTATCCGACAATTGCCATTGTATTACTTTAAGAGTAAAATCATTAATTGCAAAAAATGCGATGGCCGAGAATCGAACTCGGATCAACTGCTTGGAAGGCAACTATGCTGACCATTACACCACCATCGCCGTTGATGACAGTACTCTAGTGAAAGTATCAAATGATTAATGTTGTATTACTTTAACATTAAAATTATTAATGGCAAAAAATGCGATGGCCGAGAATCGAATTCAGTCAAAAGTCAAATTGTTAAAAAAAATCGTTCACATTTCGGTGGCCGCAAGTGTACATATGCCATTTTACACACACATGGTACATACATAAAATTACATACAAGGCGGTGACAAATTCACTTTCATACTAAATTATAAATGAACAGTTTTTGATTAAAACATTGATACCTGAAAAGTATGTAATTTCCCTATATAAAAATAAATCATTTGGGGGTTTGGAACGGTCAATCCAATTTACATTCAAGAAATTGTGACCAAATATTGAGGTTCCACTGTATAAAGTGCTGCAGACTAATTAACAACGCGAACCGGGCATATTTAATTTTGCCGTTAAAAAAATTGTAATTACTTAATTAAACCGTGTATACATGTAATTGTGGTCATTAATTATGTTCATAATTTAAATTTAAAGTTGATGTTAGTTTAGTTCATTAACTGTTGCTCTCGACATAAATTTCTTCTTTAGGTGTTACAGTTGCGCAATAAAAAACGATAATTTCTATTCAACGGCAGTGACTTGAAATATACGAATTTTAATTTAACGCTGCGCTTACGTTATTTATTATTTTTTTATATATTTAATGTATAAACGTACAGACCTGTTAATCTGCCCTGGTCGCAATCCAATAAACTCTGCAGGAGTTATAGTTTCCTGGTTGGCAGTAGCGAAGGTTACCGGTCTGAATTTTTTATCGCCGATAATTAAAAGCTCAAATAAGAAAATATTCTATTTTGTATGTTATCTCTGAAAACATCTCGCGATCGTCGGATGCCATAAATGTCGACAGGAATGTTCGCATAACGTTCCGCGCACGGGAACGCAGCGTCGACGCAAACATTTGTTGATCGCTGCAGTTACTTTTTATTAATTTATTAATTATGCTTACGAAATCGTATAACTCCGGGCAATTTGTATAAACTCAATAAGCGAGTATTTAAATGAAATCTCCCGCCGAGTTGTTTTCTATGTGTTTCTGCGGGATGCTTTCGTGGAAGGGTGGTAAGTGCGTTCGGTAGCGAAATTTCAACAAGCACGTGCCCTTGTGTCAAGCACGCACTGTTTACTAGGGTCGCGCGGGGTCGGAGAGCACAGGTCGCAAGCGACACCGCGCATCCACCAACTGTTGCATCGTTTTGACAACAGTATCAATCGTACATTTCTAAAAATCCGCTTGGCAAAAATGATTTTGTAATACGGAAATGTGATGGCTGTGATGATGCATTGATCTCGACGATCTGTTAGTCAGTTTCAATCTGCAAGATATGCGTGGGGTTAAATGATTTCCGATGCTGACCGCAAGTACAGTTATTCCTGTTCATATGAATAATTCAAACGCTACTACAGTTTGCACTTGTCAGGTTTTATCACTCCGTTGTTGATTAATCTTGATAAACCACACCTGTGATTTTTTGTCCTGGAAGTTTAATTATTTTTTTTTTTATGTTGAACAGGAAGTCTGTTTTTGATGTATTGAATGGAGTTATTTACGTCGAGCTTGATGCATTTTGTCATGTGGTTTATTTTAACTTAAATTAATATTTGTTGTGAGTTTCTGTGACTTGCAATTATTCAATTTCAGGTTGACTTTTGGTTGAAAGTGTATTTGACCTGAAAATTCAACTACAAAGGACAATTCTATTTATTTTTTAATTTTAATTAGTACAGGGTTTTCCATTTAAAAACGAATCTCTTACTGTGCCAGAATATACAACACATGTTGCATTCCAAAGATATTATTAATAACAGTTTTGTTTGTTAGTCACTGAGAATCAAGTGATATCTGCAATCCAACATACAAAGACTAATTGCAAATTATTTTCTTGATTTTAACAAGGAATTCCGACTAAAATCAGTTCGAATATTGCGATATCGTTCCCAACAATATTTTTTAATTTCATTTCCACAATCGCTACAAATTACAACTAAACTCTGAAAACTTTTCTGATAAATTTAAGGGTTGCTCAATGTTGGTTAACTTTAAGGACATTAGGAGAAGAGGGGCGCTCAGTTCTTGCTGATATTTTCATTCATTTCATTTCATTTATTCCATTGGACTAATTTTAACGGAAACGGAAAGTTTCGTTATCATCAAAGTACGTACTGTTTTGATAAAAATAGTGGTAAACAAAAAGATTCCCAGAAATCATCGGAAATTATTTGGAATTTCAGCTCACAGAAATAATCATAAAAGACAGCTCAAGCTATGAAAAGAGCTCCCTTTCCTATGCAATAAAAAAGGGAAAAGATTGGTTGAATTTATCAAACGAGAATATTGTTACTCCTTGATTATGTTGGCGCACAAAAAATATCGAAAGAAGAAAAATAACTATTTAAATAAACCTAGATTGGTTATAAGGCTCGCAAGTGGGGAATTTTTACTTACCCCGTAGGTATATACAGCGTGTTATAAGTTTTATCGTCGGGGCCACAATACCTACTAAATATTTAAAGGAAAGTCTGCAATTTACATGTTGAAATGTACACTTTCGACGAGGGGAAAAACAATTTCCAAAATATTTTTATTTCAAAACAGAAAGTAAAAAAAGAGTTTTGAGGAAAATTTCGTTGTTTAGTTTTTTATTTCAGAAATTGGCCTATTATTCATAGCATTAATATTTGCATCTTGATTTACAAAAAATATTACTTTTTGAGTTAGATCAATTTTAAGGTGAAAATTTGAAAAATTATTTACGACTTGAAAGTACGGTTAACCGGCAACACAATAGTTTATCGTCGACCTTTCAAGCTGGACCGGGACACCATTTCGGTTTTCACCAGAATCGTATTCTTAAATTATTTTTGAAAGAAAAATAAAAGAAGTTTTTAATATTAAGTTTATTATTTTACAAAATATGTTCAAAATGTGACCCCTCTTGTTTTATGCATGTACGGATGCGTCTTCGAAAATTACCATGAACCCTACTTGCCAAATTTGTGAAGAAATATTGATTCCGTACCTGTAAAATGTATCTTCTAGTCTTCAACTTCTTTAGTTTACGACAGCTGTCATAAAGAATGAGTTAGATACCATTAACTGACCCCATTGCTGGATAAATTGGCCACCTTCTCTCGTAAATCATATAAAAAATATCTTATAACATGAAAATACCGTTATTTGGTAAAATGCATTCAGTTACACTAAATTGTGTGAAAATACCCTCATGTTCGCACCTCAAAAAAACTAATAGAATGAGATTAAGTCAAAATTTTACTTGATAGTTTTTTTTTTAAATTTGTTTTTGCTTCTATTTTCCTTGGTAATATAAAATTACTCTTGCAATTTATGAGAATTTAGAAACTATTTTGAAGGACTGTTTTGCAATTGAAGATAAAACTTATAACACCCTGTAGAGTGAGTGGCAAAAATAACGTTACAATTCGCTAAAAACCGTCGAGTTTTGAAAAGAAAATCAAAAATAGGTCAATTTTTAAACGCAATTTCATAAACAATGAGCATTTAAGAATGCCATGTTAAAAACTGTGAAATTACATTTAAAATTTTTGGATATTTTGCAAAACTAAATAGGTAAGATTAATCGAATTGTTGCGTTACTTTTGCCGCTCAGTGTATGCACTCGAGTTGCAATTTTATTCCTCAAAAGGGCACAAGCGATTTAGTTTTATCGTCAAATTTATGTTTTTTTTTGATTGAGCAATATTAAAATCTCAAACTGCGGTGTAATTAAAAACCTCACGCCTACAAACGTGCACTTTCAATTTTATTTGAATCGCACCTAGTAATTTATATTTATTTCATTGTCATTTTGAATGCGACTGTTAAATTATTACGTGCAATAAAATTACACCACGGTTAATTGTAAACTGGCAACCGGGCAGCAATCGCGATATTTTCCATTGAAGTTGTTAAATCGTAAAATTTTACGGGGCATTCGCACTGTGCTGTTTATCACATTGTGTTATTTTGTAAAGATGCGATTGTGTATTATTCAAAAAAGTTCAACGAAGGTCGCACATTCACTGCTGGCGCGTGTTCGGGCGCCGTTAATGGGAGAACAATTAATGGGATCTCATAAACCATCTTTTTTTCGCCAATGGCAAATGTGTCAACCCGTGCAGGTAGCAAATTAAAGATGCAAAACACTGAATAAATGTAACAGCTACCGTTCCAACGGAGAAACCAGTTCCGAACAGTTTTTAATTTCGCCGAATAAATTATGTTCAAGCTTGAAATTTTTAAACGCATTTTGAAAATTCACTTATCAATCTAGCCGAATTTCCGCCGATCTCAACGGTAATCAGAGAAAAATTTCAAGTATGTGGGGACTTGGAAAGTGCCACGGGCGAATTCTTATTAGTTAAAAAATGTCAACCGGACTCACCGAATACTTTGTGCTCAATTTTCATTGCCACTAGTTTATTATAAATTTCAGGACGCTAATAATTTTCCAGTTGAACAACGAACGCGACAAGTTTTATTATCATAAATATAAAATGTGAGCGCTTCGGCCATAAATTATTTCACCTTGTTTATCATTTTAAGTAGTGTCGGCTTTTGCTCAATCACAAAAAAAGGAAAATTTATGAAACGCTCGAAAAAGCGCCACGCTCGGTAATATTGTCGCATTAACGTTTTTTATTGGGCGAGTTAAACAAATCCGATAAGAAATTCAATGTTCGCCAGAGCTTATTACATATTCATCACCGTTTTAGTGCCGTTTCAAAGTGACCAGGTTTATCCGATTTAAGAGCGCCTTCGGAGTAAAGGACTTCATTTATTTTTCCGGTCCCAACTGAGTTCTTATCGACCGTACGACCGCAAGTTTTCAATTAACTTTGAGCGCTCTAATGTTACTTTTGTTGAATCAATTAAAGAACCGATATTGCAGATGCACGAGCTTATAATACCTTTCATTCTTCGAGTCTATAAACAACCGCGTAAGCGTTGGTTTCCTGGTTTCTACTCTGCACGATGTATGGCTGTGTCTTCTGCAAGTAGAATAAAACTCGGCGCTATTGTCTTCTTATAGACAATAGGTTTTTATTGACGACGAATTCAGGCGACATAACTTTTTAGGTCAGTAATAATTTAGGTATCATGGTATTTCATGATCGTTGATTGCGTGTTCTTGTTATTGACAGATGGTCGTATCTTGTTAGTAAAAGTTCGATTGGGAGGTTCTGATGTTGTATCAATCAAAATCAGTAATCGTTGTATTTAGCAATTATTCATGTTTCGAGATTTTTTAATGTCACTGGTTGCGAGGCATTTAAAAGTAATTGGCTATAAACTTTCAGTGCAGCCGTCCCGGAAACAAATAATGTTATGAAAACATCTGTATGAAAATTACTGATTACCTGAATATTGATTTCTCAATTTTGTAAATTTTACGTTTAGACTGCTATGAGCGAATACAAATTAATCCGAATGGATCATGTTATTTTTTCTTCAGCCAACAATACACGGCAATGTACAAAATATACAAATCAAAACTACTGATAAGCAGAATGATATCCAAATAGTTGTTACTTTATTTAGTTATATCATTGTTTTTGGGAAAGTAAGTATTTGTTAACTAAATATAAATCACCCACGAATGTGCGTATTTTGTGTGAGTAAAGATGAATTGAAAGGCCATCCGGAAAAAGGGCCCATATCAAATGTAAAAGGCTAAAGGCTAAGGCTAAAGATTCGGTTAAATCCCAAAATCAAACCTGACAATTGTTATAACATTTAATGTCATCTCTCCCTTTCATTTTCAGTCTTTCAACTGGTTTGACACAGTTTTCCACATACGTCTATCTTGGGCCATTTCTTTCACTTCTTGTACGTTTTTGCATTGACATCTTTCATTGTCTGTTTGATATACTTTAGACATGGGCGTCTCCTCTGGTTCTTTCCTTCTACTTGGTCTTCCATAATTGTGCTCAGCATGCCTCTTCCTCGGATAATATGTCCTACAAGTTGGCTTCTGTTTCTTTGTATTGTCTTGAGCATTTTTCTTTCTTCTCCTATTTGCCCGAGAACTTCTTAATTCGTTACCCTGTTCATCCAGCTTATCTTAAACATCTTTCTGTAGCACCATAGCTCTAACGCTTTCAGGTTTTTCTCTTCTGGGACTTCAAAAGTTCAGCTTTCGCAACCATAAAGGACAACGCTCCATAAAAATGACTGTAAGAACAGTTTTCTCAACCTTAGTGAGATGTTGTTTGTTGACATAAGAATACGACTTCTTATTTCTCTTTTACACCTGCCATCTGTACTAATTTTTCTTCCTAGGTATTGGGAGAATAGCTATCACAAAAATAGTAGACCTGTAGAATATCACACAGTGATGTGTAGCATAGATAACTAAAATTTGCTTAAAATGTGGCTTGTAGCCTTGTTCCAAGCCCTTCAATTGTGAAGAAGACTTATCTCCAGATGTGGCAGCAGTCGTACGTTTAACTTTAATTATTAATAATATTTTTAAACCAAACAATATTTTTTAAGCTTAGGGTTAAAAATGAATATTGCCTTAGTAACGAAACATTTTTTTCCCTTAATTACAACAACCAGTTATCTCCTAAAAATGATATTAAAAATGAGGTATTTTAAGTGGGCTGGAGAAAAAGATATTTATTGTGAATTGATTAAAAACATAAATTTTATGTTAATTTGTAATAAGAAATTGACTTGCCCCACTTTGAAAATCAATGTTTTTTTTTAAATTGCAGAAAAAATTGTGAATGCAACTCTTACATAATGGCTATTAATTTTCTGCATTGAATGTGTTATGAGTCCTCTTCGGATCGGGATCGTAAAATTTATTCTCATGATTTAATAACTTTTAACACACTCGTTGCATAATATATTCATTTTTATATTAACCACCAACAATTACTATGAAAACTTATCGCATAGAAAACCGCTGGCTCTACAAAAATATGTAAAACCCAAGATTTCCTTGCCAAACCAAAAACCACAAGACAAACACGATATTATTGTCTTGGCAGATAATGACACGGAATAAACATTCTTAGGTAAATATTTTTATTTTTTGTCTTTGGTAATTTTTCGCTCGGTCTTCAATATTGCACACTTAATTCTCATGACTAGTTCGACCACTAATGAATGACTGATTGAGATTTTTTACTTGTTGCATACCGTTACTTGATTTTGCACCATCACAAACGAAACATAATTTTTTAGCTCGATCGTGATTGTAACGAAGCAATTTCTTAAGCCGAAATTGGAGAAAACATTTTTCTTCTTCGGTCGAAACGATCATTTATATTCTGGCCCCGAAAAACTGTAGTTATCAAGGAGCTATTTTTGAATTATAGCCAATTAAAATATTTACACGCACAGTCTCAATCAATTTAATTCGTTGAAATTAATTTAAAACGAGGTTTGATACACCGATGTTAAATTTTGAGGTGCATTACAGCCGGTGTAGATTGTACTATTTTTTCTGCGACCAGTTATAATTTCCGAGCTGTCAATAATCAACTATTTATGTTGGCATTATTACTAAATAGTATAGTGCGCTGCTATTGGGCAATTCAGTGATGCTATAATAGAAATGTGTATCGAAATGGGGTTCATTTCAATACAGATAACGACTTTTAGTTTCTAAAGTTTTTTTATAGATTTAAAAGCAAAAAATTCAATAGCCGTTTTGATTTGAATGTGGTTGCGGTATTTCCAGGTTAGAATGCCCATCGAAACACTTCAGACAATCGAAAATTAATTTCACAAATTAAACTCGGCGATGTTTAATTAGAGAACGTCTTCAGATGCCTCTTGATAAATGGCCATTGATAAATAAGCAGTCGGAGTTTTCTAAACTCGGAGCTTTTTAATCCTTCCAACGGTCATTACTGAAACTTCATGCCCACACACATATATACGCACGTTTCACTTGAGCGACTTCAGTGTTCGCGCGGTGGTCGCGTTGGACTGTTTGCGACGTCCCTTTAAACTCAATCGCACGCGTCCTTCGGGAAGTAATGAACTCCTCGAGCTGAATTGCTTCGCTGATTGGAAAAGTGATTTTTTTATTGCCGCCGTAAAATCGCAAGAGACTGTAATGCAAATAAAAAAGGGAGCAAAAAACGTGCGTTATTAATATCGTGATAAAGACCACCTTCTGGAAGCGCCGAAAAGTAAGTAGCACCTTTCGGCAAGTTTTTTGCTCTTGTAATTAATTTAAGTATCTTTCGGTCGTTTCGAATTCGACACGGTAAGTTTAATGACATCGGTGTAGGAAGCAAGTTTTATTAGCTTTTAATGACGATGGAGTGTCACTGGCTGGAAAGCTTGGCCCGAGCATAAAAGGTATGTAGAACTCGCGAATAAATCATTCACGTGCTAGTGTTTTTAGTCTTGTATCGTAAAATATTAATAGGGACTAGGAGACGTAGCTCTGTGGTATAGTTTATCGCCATGTGCAATAATTATATATTCCACAACCCATTGAGTTAGCATAATAACGTTCCGCGTGACGGAATTATAATTATTGCGTTTAGGAATTTTTTTTGCGGACGGATTTTTTAGCGAAAATTAGCATACCGAATGCCTGGATGATATCACATTTAAATTAAAATTTATTCGTGGACATTTGTCACATAATTGATTTCATATTTATTCGCCGAAAATGAATCGTAACGGTACAAGATTTGATGGCTGAAACGGAAGATTGATGTTGTTCAGTTCACACTCGGAGAAACTATAGCAGCAAGTGATGACAGCATCGCCAGTGAATTCACTTTAGAATTGATGCAGTGTAAAGAACCGCTTCGTGTGCTTAATTGGCCGTAATGCACACATGTCTATCGCCGAGGGGGGCTGCTAAATTGTGGATTATGTGACATCACGAAGTACGTTCTCAGATCACTAATTTATAACCTGCAGTGATGAATTATGCGCTACCAAGCTGCAATTGTGGAATGCCATTTACATAAAATTTTAGTTCGTTACAATAAACGCAAAAAAATCAAGCATTTCAAAATAATATTCTGTAATGCCGCATAAATCAATTTTTCTACTGATGTTTGAAAAAGTGCTACATCTCGATTCTAATTTGAGTTAGAAAAAGTTCGACTTTTCCTAACAAATGCAGAAATATTTTTTCGTTATTAATAGTAACAGGTGGATGAAGTAGAAGAAGGGCTGTTATTTATGTTAAGCTCTTTCTGTTGGCCCAATATTTTGGATGCTCTTGGAAGATTATATTCAACGGAACTATCATTATACCTTTCTGCCACATTTGATGATTTCCATCCAACATGTCTTTTAAAAGTGGTGATGTCTGCTCCTGCATCAGCCAGTATTGTAGCAGACATTCTTCTAAAGCGATGCCAAAAGTTGGAAAAATTCTGCAATCTTTCTAGTTATACCTCCAATGACATTTATATCAACAGTTTGTTTCGTACATTTTCCGTTTCGATATCAAAGGAAGAATCTTGAATTTTCGAAATTTATCAACAAGATTTGCACCTCTGGGACGTTTGGCTTGGTGATAGGAATCTCATGTCTTTAATGTTTGAAGATGAAGAATAAGTCATCCAAGAAGTAGAAGAAAAGCTAGTATTTATGGTAACCTTTTTCATTTCGCCCAATATTTTGGATGCTATTTGAAGTTTACATTCAACAGTACTCCCTCTGCCACATTTGATGGCTTTCGTTCACATGCCATCCACATCTTACTCTTAATACTCAAAAATTTCACTTTTCATAACTTATTATACAAATAGCTGCGATCGCTTATAATTTAATTAAAAAAAAATCCAACATTATTTGTAATTTTTAAAGGTTGACCATTGGCTAATTTAGTGATGTTATAATGAAAATCTATATCCAAATTATAGTTATTTTGGTACAGGTAACGCCCATTTAATAAGCACATGGTGTAGTTTGTTTTTTAAATTCAGAAACGGTTAGAAAGCTACGAAAATTTTTTTTTTTACTTTATGTTGATAGTAGTTAAAGGTAATATTAGTAATATAGCTTTAAAATTAGAAAATATAGCACAAAACGGTTCTGCCCAAGGAAGCAATATGACTACAGTAGAGCGTCGATTATCCGAACGTCAATTATCCGAAACGTCAATCATCCGAATGACGATTTGATTTATCCGAACGTCAATCATCCTTAACTTTGCCATTACATTAGATTATAATGTGATTGAAATATTATTTGTTGTTCAATATATGTTTATATTCTATCATTTTGAGCGTTTTAGTGCTCATAAACTATGACTGTTCGGTCATCCGAATTTTCGATTATACGAACGGTAGTCGGTCCCAATTAGTTCGGATAATCGACGCTCTACTGTATTTTCAAAGAAACTTCCGATAAGGAAAACTTTATTTTCAATATTCTGTAACATTTAAGTGATTCTATCAAAATTGTAGATGTTATGGTATTAAGTCCTGATTATTACCAACATAAATTAAGAGAAATATTTTTACACGGCTTTCTAACCGTTTCTGGAATTAAAAAACGCACCATAGTAGAAAAATGTCAAAACAATTTGTTGCAAATGCATATAAAAGTTATGATATAATGGCTTTCGTTTGAAAAGTCTCATAATTTGAATTTGCATTTTTCAATTTATATTATTCATTTTATTGTACCCGTTATGGTAAATTACAATATAAAAATATTATAATTTCGGAAGGAACAGCTGTTAGTTAAAAAACATTGATCGGTGTGGCCCCCCCTAGGAGTAAATTATAATAAGTAAATAATTTGAATTCATAAAGTTCATCAGCGCATGATGGCGACGTCACAACATTCTGAATATTAAACACGACATCAGAAATACTATAAATTTATTGCCGGACACGTACTGTGAATAATGTTAGACATGAAAAGCTTTACGAATGTTTCTGAATCAATAAAAAAATTAACGTTGGCGCCGTTAATTATTGCATTAACGGCCACCTCAGCAGCTCCACATTAAATGAATTATGCGATGTTTGAGATTTTATTTTTCAGGCCCCTTTTTATTGGCGGGATCCGGGATGTGCTTTTGAAATCGTGTTGTACCGTTTAGTTGCGTGGACCCCATTTAAACTGATTAATTGGACATTCATTGGTCGTCTCACACTCAAATGTGTGTGGTCTACTACTAACTACTCTCTCCATGTAATCGTATGAACCAATACCTGTCGAGTTTTATGTTGATCATTGTAGGTACTCAATTCTTGAGGATGATGCACTGCGATAGCACTAAAAGGTTGTGTGTTGTACGTCAGTGTTTGTGTTGGTGCGTAATAAATCCAAATTTATTTAAGCAATAAATTTAACGAAATATATTGCACAATTAATTCCTTACAGGAACAGTGTTTTATGGTAACTGTTAAAACGTAAAAATTGTTCGGTTTTACTACTGATCATTTTCATGGTAATCGTTTATGATCGTAAAATTTAAATTACGTTGGCTCGCGTTTTTGTCAATGAAGTGAATAATGGTGCGCCTGTCGGGCGCATTATTAATAAGCAGGTTATGTGTAAAGTATCTTTTGAATAAGGATATTTTATGTCGACGGGAATATTTCTCGGACGCTGTAATTTATTTGGAACCCTATATTTAGAGAACTTTATATTTCTAGCTTGATTGAGCTATAATTTTACGCTATTTAATTTTCGTGTAAATTGTAGATGCATAGTACACGTTGTGAAATAAAAATTACAGTATTTTAAGATGATTATATGTAATTGAATCCTATACGAATGCATATACATCACATACCCATGCCCAACTAATAATGTGTAAACAGAAATGTGTATTTAGTATGTGAGCGATTATTGAGACATTTTTATCAAACAATTTTTAAATTTAATTATAATATTAACTGTGATATTTCAGAATAATCAATCAACTGACGCACTGAAAGTGTTTACTGAATTATTTGATTGATTTCTGGTGAGAGGAGCCAGAAAACAAGCTCTTTTCTGATTTTGGGTAAAAATTCACTTTATATTTTATTATATTTATTTTATTTATTTATTATACAGTAGAATCCGGTTATAACGGCTTCGGTTATAGCGAACCACCGGTTATAACGAACTTTATTCCAAGTCCCGACATTTTCCCCTATGCAACAATGTAAAAATTAATCGGTTATAACGAACCCGGATATAACGAACTATCGGATATAGCAAACCTGAAAAAGCTGAAATTAATAAAATTTCAATCGTTTATAACGAACTTTCCATTGTATATAACGCGCCATAACCTTTGAATCTGATGATGATTTGTCATTAAATGAGTGGTTACAAAAATAGAAACAAAGGGAACGTGAATTTCAGCAATTGAAGGGATCTATGCAAGAAGTACCTAAGTCACTTTTCATATGCTGTGATATTTGAGATTTTATGTTTCAATGTGACCTGTAAATCACATTGTTTTGACCTTGAATAATCTTTTTTTTATTAAAGTAAGTCTTCTTTAGTGAAAAAGTATTAGTCAAAATCGAAACAATGTGATTTCCAGATCAAACAGAAATATAAATCTCAAATATCGCAGAATATGAAAAGTGACTTAAATACTTCTTACATAGAGCCCTTCAATTAGAAAATTCAAATTTTTTCGAAAACTTAAACATGAATGACTACACTGAAAAAAATAGCCAGTGAATCGTTCATAATATTAATGAATGCCGTTCATTGACCGCAAATACATTGGCACAATGAACTGAACTGAACTGAACTGAATATATTCATAATATCAATGAACAGTTCATTGTGCCAATGTATTTGCGGTCAATGAACGGCATTCATTAATATTATGAACGGATTCACTGGCTATTTTTTTCAGTGTATTAATGTAGACAATTTATTAGTTACAATAGAATATTTGGGTATTTGTGGTAGACAAAAGTGGCCAAAAAGAAGCCAATGAGGAATGAGGATGAGCCGGAAGCACCAGCATTACAGATTTTATCTACACAGGAAGCTGTGAGAAGTATTAACAACATTCGTGATTTTTTACAGTTTTACAGTGCGCCGAACTCAATTATTGAAAATCTTAGTGACGTTGAAACGTGTGTTGGCAATTTATACTTCAGTCGAAAATAAAAAAAAATTTCAAATAAAATTACTTGTTTCATTTTGCTTTGTTTCACTTAAGTTTAGTCCTTATATTCTTAATGGTTTTATAAATATGATATTTAAATTAGACAATGTAAGTCTCATAAAAGACTCTTGCATTTATTCGTTCAATAACGCTTATAACGAACTTCGGATATAACGAACCGATTTTGACGGTTCCTTGAGGTTCGTTATAACCGGATTCTACTGTATTTATATTATACTTTCGTAGATGTGTACTATATTTTATGCCATTCCGGTATTAAATTGTCATTTTATTCCCCTTTTCCGAAGACTGAAATAACACATTGCATACCAAGGGATGAAAAAATTTAATTCCTGATTAGAGTGATATAATAAAATGTAATCCCTGATGAGAGTAATATAATAAATGTAAGCATTGATTAAATGATATCTTAAACGTAATCCCTGATTAGAATGTTATAATAAATTTAATCTCTGGTTAGAGTGATACAATAAATGTAATCCGTGATTATAATGATTTAATCAATTAAATCCCTGATTAGAAAATACAATAAATATAATTCCTGATTAGACCCTAGTAGCACACAATATTTACTTAATATTTATAAAATATTTAAAAAATATTCCAATGTTTTCGAATATTTTCAAAATTTTTAGATTACATAAAGAAAAAAATATTTATTTTTGTGCATTCAAGAAATATTAGATTTATACCAAGAAAAAAATATTTATTTTTGCGTACCTATTCAAAAAAAATAAAATTTATATAACGAAAAAATATTTATTTTTGTACATTCAAGAAATATTAGATTTATATCAAGAAAAAATATTTGTTTCTGCGTATTCATAAAATATTATGTTTACATAAAAAAATTCTTTATGTTCAAAGAATATTACATTTTGAATCAAAAAAAAAATTCAAAAAATAAAAATCTGAAATAATATTTCTTTAATCTTTTTAAGAAATATTTTTTAAGTGTTTGTTAGAAATATTTCTAAAATATTAACAAACATGCCATAAAAATATTTTTTAAATATTTAAGGAAAATATTTAAAAAAATATTTCTTTGCTACTAGGGGAGTGGTATAATAAATTTAATCCCTGATTACAGTAATACAATAAATTTAATCCCTAATTATAATGATATAAGAAATGTAATTCGTGATTAGAGTGCTATAAAAAATGTAATCTCTGACTGGAGTGATATAGCAAATGTAATTCCTGATTAGAGTGATACAATAAATTTAATCCCTGTTTACAGTGATATAATAAATTTAATCCCTAATTATAGTGATACAATAAATATAATACCTGATTAGAGTGATATAAAAAATTTAATCTCTTACTGGAGTGATATAGTAAATGTATTTCCTGATTAGAGTGATATAATAAATTTAATCCCTGTTTAGAGTGATATAATAAATTTAATATCTTATTAGAGGGATACAATAAATGTAATTCCCCCAAATAAATACCTACCTTATGATTTTTATCGATATTTATTTCATACATACTCACGATGATCTGGATGAATGTTTTTGAAAATTTTGTCAGTCATTGTTACAAAATGGTTTCGTTTAAAACAAATTACTACAATTTTAGGAACGCTCGCTGTATGTATCATCAAAAACCAGTATTATAAAAGGAGACTATGTAATAACCAACATCTAATTAACTTCGTATTGTTTGAGATGTTGCTCGACGTTGTGAAGAGCTAACTATTTAGGGACATTCAAAAATTCATTAACCTTTGAAAGGAATGTAAGCACAATGTACAAGTAATTGAATGTTTTTTTTACAACTAACAGTTATAATTATTATTGTTGCTTCCAGTTTCAGTTAATTTTTCATTTTAATGCATTAACTGTGTAAATTAAGTATTATTTGAAAAGTTTACTGCCTGGTAACTTCTTGACTTTGTAGCACCGCGAAACACGGACCAAGTTCATATCGTGTGGCTCTAAGACAAAAAACAACAGCCCAACTATGATTGACAGGCGCGTTCATCCTCAGAGAACCGTGATTGAGTTGTAGAACAATGAGCGCGTGCTGTGGAGAGTAATAGAGCCGTTGAGTAAAAATTCTTCGTTTTCATTTATCTAATTTTTTTAAAAATCGTTCGCAGCGGTTAAACGGTCCTTCATCCCGCTGGTGATTTTTTGTTCCCCAGAAACGTATCGTGCCACGCTTTTAGCTACGGAAATTATTGTGTCGTGTAATGAATTTATTCAAGATATAATTTGCATAATATTATAGTTAAAAAAAATTAACGTGAACCCGATTGGTAATGCATACGTTATACTTGACATGTTAATTAAAAGTGAATTTGATTATTACCCCATCTAATATTTACTTGTCTGGTCTGTGAGAATTTGCATAGACAGCGTGTACTTTAGTAATATCAGACGTTCAGTCATGTAACAGTCAGAATCGCCTTTCCGGAACAAATCTGACGTGTTAAGTGCGACGAAAAAATCCCCTTCAGACCAATTTTTCAGTAATTGCACCTACAAATTAAATTATTCAGCATCTAGAATGTATGTGCATAGTGGGTTAATAACAGCGGCACGACAACGTTATTTATTCTTATAACGAATATAAAACAGGCAAACATGATGGCACAACATGAGCACAATGAGAACAATAATGTATCTGCGAGTGTCCATTGTGATAGTGTTGAAATGATCTATGAAGTAGTCGAAATGACAAGAGCTCGTGACTGTAACCTAAGTAAATATTAAGAAGAATACATTTAAAAAGCACTTGTTGAAAATCTTACAGGCACGATTTGGGCTAGAATTCGGTTTATCTTTTTTATCGCCTGGTTCATCGCCGATTTTGCAAGTTGTCATTACATCTAGAAATGATTCAATGATTGTAGCCAGAAAAAAACGTTTTTTTATTCAAGTTATCTTGAAGTGGGTATCCCATCACGGTTGGAATGTTTTTTCAGCACTAATGTTTGCTCGATGGTTATATCACTGCATTTATTAAACGCAGGCAACGTTTCCTTGTTATCATTGCGTGATTTTACATTTGCTTTAGACAGTTACTAGTCGTATTAAAATGCATTCGTTGCGATGCGGAAATCATTCTGCAAAAGTCATTACAATTTTTTATCTGTAACTTAGTTTTTCATTAGAAAAGGAAGCTACTGCTACAATAATGAACTTTAAAAGTTGTAATTTCGTCGTCAAAAAATGTATCATTAAAAAATTGATCGCATATGAGATTACAAAACCGGCTTCTGTAAAATGCAGTAAAACTTAATAGCCTGACAGAAGTCATTATGAACGTTTAATATAGTCATCGGTAAACGAACATTCATTTTTTGCATGCATTATATTACTGTGCGGCTTCTGTCAATTGCGGAAACGTCACTAAAATTCGGACGCCATCTGCTATGAATCTAGATAACTCTGTAATGAGTGTGGAGTCGTTGTTCAGTCACGAATTAAGTATAAGTATACCTGGGGGAGAAAATAAAAAACTATAAAATTGTGTTGGCGTTGCCGAAAATTTGAATTATTGTCTACTTCACTTCATAATTTCACGTTTCAAAGTATGTATTGTTGTTTGTTTTAAATTGACACTTGAACGAGTGGGGTTATGAAGTGAAGGTAGCAATAATTCAAGTTTTTAGCATTGCCAACACAAGTGTATAGTGTTTATTTTTTTTATGTTTTATCGATTTTTTTTTTAAAGCTCAAGAAAAATGAGGGTGCGTATTGTATACGCATCTTTGGCAAATAACGGTATTATTAGCAAAAATAAAAATTTATTGAAACATTTCCACAAAATAGATGAAACAACAATTATACTATGAATGAAAACTTTCGAAACAATCTGGATATACATAGATATGTACATATTTTACATTTTTTACACAGAAGTTTTGTTATATAATTTGTCTTGTCGCAGTAGAAGTACTCTACAAACATTGGTCATTACAGTAACCACAAAAGTATCAATCCACTGTACAGTAGTACCTCGGATAACGAACGTCCATATCAACGAATAATTCAGTTTACGAACACAATTTCGTAACAAATTTTGACTCGATCTATGATCTACGATCGTATATATTATAGTGTTCATGTATTGTACACGCACTCTCCAACTCTTTCCATCTATGTAAGAAAGTGAGAAAAACTGACGCCCCAAATTTATATTAACCAAAAGAAATTCAACTTTCAAGTTGCACGTGAACAACACGCGTGTGTGGCTCTATGTCTGGTGGAGACATAAGGTATAGTTTTCTAGTCAGAGCTATGTAAGGACCTAAAATTAGAAAAAGTTGAAATTTTATTTATAAATTTTGTTTATCACTTTTAAATATAAAATAAAGTAAAACTGACACCTTTAGAACATCAGCAAAATAGAAAATGCATACAAAAACAATAGCGTTGCCGGCCAAAAGTGCGTATACGCACCTTTAATGTTCATTGCGTAATAACTATTTTATTGTTTATAATAAAGTAAAATCAAGTATACAAGGTACGAAAACAATCTTTTGTAATGTGTTTCTAAAAAAATGATTTATAAATGAATCCACTTTGTTACCTTTTTTTGCAATAATGCTAAGTTACTCTAAAATTTGTAAAATTCAGTAATTTTTTAAATATACATAAACCGTCATTTTGAATGAAATAAAAATGTTAATACAAATATTATAATTAAATAGGTATTAAAATTTAATAAAGATTGGCCATAAATAGGCTGTTAAACCGTGACTGAACAACGGTTCGTTAGATCTTTTTTAAACAATTTCTGTATTGGCATAAACAGTAACTATTGGCTGTAACTTGATAATATTAATAGTCAGTTTGTCGCGTGTTGTGTCATTCTCGAATTGGCAAATTAAACAACAACGGAAGGTAAATAAATTAGGGCCATTAATCTTTCGCTACTCATTGAAATACAAGTAGGCCAAGTGGGTATCAAAATACCGAAGGTGATCTGTGAATCTATCAGCGAATGAAATAGTATTAATTTATTATAAAAATCCATTAGCGGCTTGCGCGTGTACATTCCAGCACGTATTCAACGCAGCCTTATAAGAACGTCAATCCTTGTATTCTGAGCATGTTAACTTGAACATCTATTTTATAGATTACGTTGCGGTACTTATACAGGTGAAACCGGTGCGCTATCCATTGTTGTGATGTTAATTACTTCAACCGACAAAAAAATATTTATTTAAATTTATAATTCGCTGCTAGTTACTATTATTGTAAAAAACGGCAAACCATTAAGTCTTGAAATGAGCAGCCATAAAATTACAGTTAAAAGAAAAAGGCTTAACTCGGAAATTTATCGTTTTAGATTGAAAACTAACAAACTGACAATCAGCGGATTAAATACCTTAGAATTTACAAATTTATTTTTCTACTGCCATGCTTTAATGTCATTTCGGTGCAGACTTTCATTATCACAATATTTTATTTGGTTGTTGCTGACTGAGATGACAAACAATGCCATAAAACGATACGAATAATTTAAATAATTAATTCACGGAAATAAATATATTACGACCCTCCCCTATTAGGTTGGATCGCAAAATACATTCTCGTGAATTAATAAACGCGCTGCATAATATTATATTTCAAATTCAACTTCTATGATAACCCAATTGACTTCCAGTGCATTTATCTATTAACGCACACGTGTCGAATCTGCCCTGTTTTTATGGACACTTTAATGGCTGGCGTTGTTTAGAGAAATTACGTTTTTAAAAAGTAATTAATGTTTATTATATGACTGAAATTGCTCTTCTTGCAGGAAGGCAGGGCCGATAGAGATCTCGATTATTCGATAGAAGTCGTGATGTTGGCTATCTAAATCGCGATAAACTAGACCGATAAATCTGAATTTGATTCGTTTCGTGCCGCTCCAAAGTTCACGGGGAATTCAGTGCAGTTACTAAACCTAATTTAGTGTACACCGACGCAATAAGTTGCTGCAACTTTCCCATACACACACATCGGTGCAGTAAATAAATCCGCGCGTACTTTATTCTAATCAGAGAAAATCACATCTCAATCTGCATGTTGCACATGTCGGCATCTTACATTGTAATTTGTGAACATAATTTGTGGGATGAAATGAGGCAATGTGCGGACATTGTTCACGGCCGTACACGGGGAAGACAAACGTAATTAAGACAATGAGAAATAAGGCGAAAACGAGCTGAGACTACATAGGGTGAACGTGTCTGTTGTCCAAACGCTAGCTGTTCGCGGCCTTTTAAAAAAAATCATGATTATATCAATAACATATCGGGTTCTTTTTTAACATTGAACATATGATGTAAATAATGTTAATCAACCAATCGTCTTCTTACGTCAACTTATTTTAGGTTACGTATTACTAAATAGCAATTACAAGACGATTGAGTCAAAAGAAATTTACAATACATTTTCAAATTGTCGTCCTTCGCGTTCTAAACAATGTGCTAAACGATTGTAAAATTTCTCCAGAGCATTTCTTAAATAAATGAGATTTAATTTATTACTGTTTCGACAGATGGTATTGATCTGTTGGGATCTCTGATTTGTTTGAAGTTATTTTTATACAAATTCACAATATTAATGTTTTCTTCTTCTGAATACATCTTAATAACTAAATTCCAAACGTAAACATCGACAAACAAAATTATATGTCTAAATTGAGACAAATGTCAAAACATTTGTGTTATCAAGGATTTTTTTTAAATTGAACATAGTGACATTTACCTACATTGTATGTTCAACTTTAAAAAAAAGAGGCGGTATTGTATTTAACTTGTTATAATATTTGCTAATATGTGTATGTTGTTTGATTCAAAATGCGTGGCCCACAACCGGCAAACCATGTATTTCCTGACAAATAAATATTTTGAAATTTTGAAACTTGAAAATACCGCAGTTTTGCTGCATATTTATACCAAAAGACTATTCGATTTATTTATTGCCAGATACGATTATTGTAATCTCGACATTTAGTTGAATGACCAACAACATGTGCATTCGCCCTATGTACTCTGGGAAATTTTTAAAAGAATCGAAGAAAAATGATAGCAAAGAGGCCGACGAGAAACAAAATTACCACCTGTTTGCCGTTACGCCGACACTTTCGCGGTTGTTTTACGCTTTTTACGAGCTCAGATAAGCAACAAGTGGTTTTCTTCACTCTTCCATATCGTGAAAGTTTTTTTCAGCTAGTTTGCTTTCGGTATTAATTTAATTTAATTATTTTGAATTTGTACAGCGTTAGCCACAAGCTGTTGCATTTGAAAATCAAGTTGTGTGCAACCCAAGTACAGAATAAATTCATTAAAATCGAAAGAACTGTTTTTCAAACAGAATCCTTGAACCAACTAATTTGGTTAAAACGTCAAAACGTCAGCATTTGAAAAAGACAAGACAAAGGAATCGTGGATTAAATATTTAATTTTTTTAAATACAACGTATCTTGGGTTGCAAAGGACCTGACGGTTAAGGGGGCCACTTGAGAAGCAAAATTCACAAGATGGCGCCACCATAGAAAAGGTGTCAATTTTGTAAAATGCTTTTTTCATTAATAAGCTTTTTTATATAAAAAACTAGTGGCGGATATAAAAGATAAAAAAATGATCTAGGCATAGACATAAATTTGCCATGGAAAAAGGTGAGAAAAGTATTTATTCAAAAATATCAAACTTTCAATAATATTTGAATTTTTTGTTAAAAGTAAAGAAAATCTTGCTGATCACACCCTGGAAGCATCAATCATAAGTATACTCGTACATTATCTAATCACATTTGTCAATATTTAAGTCAAAAAGCATCGGAAAGTGTGACATTTTTGAATAAATACTTTTCTCACCTTTTTCCATGGCTAATTTATGTCTATACCTAGATCATTTTTTATCTTTTATATCCACCACTAGTTTTTTATATAAAAAAGCTTGTTAATGAAAAGGAAACTTTTATGGCTAACGCTGTATAATTGATGGAGTTATTGCAGCGTCAACGATAACGTCACCGTTCGAATTTAGCTTATGCGCAGATATGTTCCGCGCATCCGCATATGCCATAGAGAGAGTTGGTTTCTGAAAATAGTATAATCTGTTTAAAATAAGTGAGACGTTCATTGTAATGAATGTTGGGGATTTACCATGAGAAAAAGAAATCCGTTAATTAGATACGTTTTGGCTAGCAGAAAAGAAACGGCAAATAGATACAGTGACAAGCCGTTTGTAGGTTGTTTTCGAGAAGGTTGGACATTTTATTTCAATCTGTCAGCGCGAAACACAAAGCTCACATGAATATTTTCGAGGTGAATTTACAAAACATGTTTTGACAAGGAATGAATATTCCATTGAGGCATAATGTGTGTATTGATTAAAATGCCATTTATTACACGCTCGGAGGATTGTACCCGTGAAATTTACATAAACTTTGTGTTCAGACATACGAGTCGGATTGTTTTCACGTGTTAGCTAACAAATAAACGTTGCATTTTCACAACTAGGACTTAGGTATGTTTACTTAAAAAGAGGTTACCTGGTTGCAGCGGAAGTCGCCGTTTGATGTAAATAAATTTGCACATAAGTGTTATGAATTTGAATAATTGAATTTAAATCAGTTCAACGACATGTTAAATGAACATATCATGCCTCGAGGCTTTTAATTACTACGTTTCCATGAGGGATTCAATTCGAATTATTGAAAAAGGTATGGGGATTCAATACAGCCATGGAAATACTTTAAAATCGGTATTGAAATCGATGTGAGTCTCAAGGTCGATACGGCAAATTCTGGGATCGTAACGGGATTGAAAGTACAATTTTATGCATGGAAACAGTATCGTACTGAATCGAACCAAGCGCAATTACTTTGCCGCGCATTTTTCAAAAAGTTGACAGTTGACAGGTGTTTCGTAACCAAACTTTACTCGTGCTGTTTCGTTTTGTTTTGTAACTGCTGTATTATGAGTTGCTTCAACCCAAACGTGAGCATATGAATGTGAAATTATGTTGGAAGCGTTCATTTTGATATCACATAAATAAGTACACAAACCACGAATTCGCACTTTGCTTTTGGTTTCAAAAATTGCGACTTCTAGGTTATGTATACAGTTTGACATTAACGTCAACGGATTTTTGGCGCTTGTCATTTGTAACTGGATTCAAATCGATTTGAATTTGATTCCAAACTACTTTATTGACACAGTTACGGACTCAATCCCAATCTCTCATGGAAACGTATAGTAAATAATAATTTAATTGAATCTGAGCGGGAAGAGGATTCTAATGATTGTTTGTGCGAGTATGGTTTAGAGAAATTGCATTTTAAATATTTTAATTGTGAAATGATCTTGCGCGTTTGATTGCACAATTATGCAATTATCAGTAAATTAAATAATTTGATTGGGGAATTTCAATAATAAAAAATATACGAGATCGTTGATATTGCATCAAAGCACATTCTTATCGCAAGTATTAAACATACAAATGTTTACACGGTTTTCTGTTTGTAATAAAAGCTAATCTCTTGTAAACACTTTTACATTCTACCCTTGTCAAATAAATTTGTTGATATAGTCGGTTTATTTACGTGTTATATTTATGATAACATTTTTTTTTGTGTGAATTGATACTTTGTTAGGAAATTAAATACCAATTAGCATCAAATTGAAATTATTTTTATTTCCGAGGTTAACACTTAAAAACATTATTGTTTTCTTTAATATCAATCTCTACTTATTCAAAAGTCTTGGAGTAAACTTCTAACTCAAGTTGAAAATGCTCGGGATGAAGATGATTATCTTCCATTGTCACAGTGGAGGGATGAAATGGAGTTAGTGGATATAGAGAAACAAATAAATGAAGTTACTGCACTGATAAACCACCAGCACAAAAAGCTGAAGAGATGAAGATTAAACAAAGCAAAATTACACATTTTTTTACAGCTACTTAGATTTATATACTAATTTACTAATTAACTACTATTTATATTTTACAAAATAAATATATGTATACGCGATTTGATTTGAAAATATTATGTAAAGAGGTTTTTTCCTTTTTTTAGTCTTTTTTCGATAATCTGAAAATTTCGAAATTCCGGATCACCCAGTACAATTATTAGTTCGGATTAAGGAGGTTGTACTGTAGTTTAGTTTGCTATTTTTTAAGTTTTCTTCGTTTTAATGAAAACTGTATTAAACTGCATAAATGTTGTGCTCTTCTTATTTCTTAAGAAATTTTATATTGAAAAATATGAAAACCATGCGGAAACTTCTCAAAATGGAAAATAAATCGGTTCAGTCGGTTCTATTTTAGCAGGTTTCACTGTACCATCATCATGTTGTAAGTTATTAAATATGTGGAACATTTCAATGCCAGAATTGACCAATTGTGTATAACAACAATCCAAAAAAATATACTAATCGAATGGTGTAAATTCTAGTAATATTTATCATATCAATTACTGCCTTTATCTGTAATAAGACCGCGTAAATCTACTTAAACATTTTTACTGGAAATCTCAATGATGAAACGAATATTCAGTTGAAATATCGTAAACAAGGATGAAATCACCGACCGAGTTTATTAGTTTCTATTTACTGCCGCTGTATTCAGATTTCTGTTATTTACTCACTTGTGCTGAAAAACGTTTTAACTTTCGAGAAGAAGGTCTTTTGTCATTCCTAACTGCATTGTTAGCGGCCACGGCGTTAATAAAACAATGTAATTTCTTTTTAGTGCGCAATTTCAGCGGCCATAACGCAAGGCGACGCGACGTTCTTATAATAAAAACGATCTCTTCGGCTGCTTTACGAGATTACAGTTAAAGTTGACTAGAGTTAACTCACTTTTTCTACTTTTTGTTAGATAACGCTTGCAGTGTTTTCGTTACAATATTTGTCATGTGATTATTTTGTATTTCGAATTTATCGTTTAATTAAGTAATTTGTTTAATAACGTTCTATAAATACACTTAAAACTCGTCAACAACGTGAAGATAACTGAATCATGTGTTTTAATTGTATTTCAATATTATTCTGCACATTAAAACGTTATCACGAAATTAATTTATTCAGACATTTGACGCATATTCGTCAGAAGCAATGAAAAAATTTAGATTTATTCAGCCTTTCTACATTTGAAATTGTAATTAATTTTTTCTGATGTAGTCTACGTTTGGCCTGATAATGTTACAATACCGCTTTGTACTTTTACTATAAATTAACATTCATGAGAATGAACCAGTCGACGTTTGATTTGTTGCGTCACGATATCGTAACACTGAATTCAATTATTGATTGTTTAATTGAATGTTTATTTTCTTCAGATGATGAGGTAAGACAGTGTAAGTTGAAAAAATAATTTGTTTCCTTGTTTTTTTAAATTTTATAAGATTTTGTAATTTTGTTTCTTTTACATTCAGTTGATTACAAACTTTAACATAAAAAATTGCAAACATCAATTTGCAAATAGCTTGTCGTTTCCAGATTGGATAAATAAATAAATGTAACTTACACTGCAAATATTATCGAGCCACGACGTTAAAAATAACGTTACAATCAAAATTATGATCTCTTTAATATCCAGTTTGTTGATCATTAGCCTCATTTACGTCGGTTTGTTTTCATAGATGTTGTCAATTGTTAAAACATATATACAGTAGACTCATGTCAGTGCGGACACATATTTGCGAAACATATGTACAGTAGACTCATGTCAGGGCGAACAGAAAATATTTTAGCCTGTTTCGTACTATAGAGACTACAGAATAATCTCAATATTGTACAGAAGTGTTTTTATTCATTTATTATTACTATATTCCCATCAGACTGTGCATTTATTTAATATTATTATGTTAAGAATATAGGGTGTGTATAAATTGACAAAAAACCGCTAGTGGCCATATTTTTAGTCAAAGATTCTAATAGAAAAATGTTGTAATATGGTTCCTGCACGAGGTCCTCAAAGTTAGGATAGTCAGCTGTTTAAAAACATTATTAGTCGATATCCATCGATAGAAAAAAAAAAGCACTTCTAAATAAAGAAGCATTAGAGAGTTATAATAAGACGTATTTTGCCTTGTCGTAATACTTTATTTTTTACGTCATTGAAAAATACCCTGTAAGATCAAAACATAGTTATAGCAAGGCAACACGTTAAACAGCTGTTAACAAATATATAAGTATTATGAATCAAATAAATTTAGTCGAAAATGCTTTACCTAAATAAAATTATTAGAAATTATTTTTCTCTTTTGGATGTTTTTATACGCTTTCTTTAGTAGTTCTGCATCATCTTCGCAAATAAATCTTACCTTGGTTTTCCTTTTTTAGGCGCTCACGCTGCACTATTAGCATGTTTATTTTAGGTTATTTTGCAATCTCATGCTTTTACAGAAAATTGTTAATTGTATTTATAAAGCAATATAGAATAACATAATTTTATTATTACTATACTTTCGCAGTGTTTTAGTAATTATTAAGATTTCTCCGCCATATTTGTTTAAAAAGCCGTGTCATTACAAGCGCACACGACAACCGGCTTTTAGAAATACGACATTCCTTTACGTGAGCATGCGCTGTAGCTTCTCAAGCGAAAAACCGTGTTACGACAATGAACTTTACTTTTACGTAAATGTTGCCTTCCTGGTCCGAAACGTTTGTTTTTAATATTTATATTTTAACTTATTTTGCATAAAAATACATATGGCGACCATGTCATCGCACCGTGGATACGGGAAATGTTTGCATTAATGGGAGTCTACTGTAAATGAAGTCATCAATCCATTAAAATTTCCTTATCTAAATTTTTCATAAATGAATTGAGATATTGGCGTTCGTCGAGGGTTAAAGATGGAAATTTCTTAAACGAGGAGTCTGTTAAAATGCCTTAATAAATCATTAATCGTAACCACATTAAACCCAAGCCGGAGATAAGAGCGACAGATAAATTCTCGAAACGTGAACGATTATTTAATGGTTTCCAACGAAGGAATTTATAATTTTTTCAAATTTTTATCAAACCACAGGATACGCCTGTCGTGATTTAAATAGAGATTTTATGAGGCTAAACAGGGTATCCAATATCTACAAGTTTCTTGTGTTCGGTTTGGAAACTGTAGTTTCTACCCAATCAACGCTTACTTGTGATAAGATAAGCGTGAATTATGACTTTAGATATAGCGTTAATGAATCGCATCTCCCCGTTCATAATTGACATTCAAAACCATTTTGTGTTCGACTGTGTTCACTGTTGCATTTAAAACGGAGTTAATTTAATTCTGGTGTTGTTGGGTCACAGTTCGCACAAGGTGAGTTTCGCATAATTACTGCATATGCATACAAAACGGCCGTTTAAAAACTTGGTCGTAACTTTTTTTGATCGGAAACGTTTTGCTAAACGGTTCTGCAAAAATTCAATCATTCACCGACTTTATGGTGCTTTCAATAGTTTCTGACGTCATTTTACCGCATGACGACGAAAGTTGTATCCGCAAACTTTCTTGTGCTTGAAACTGAAACGTTGGGAAAACGGTCGCTTTCGGGATAAGCTTTTTATTCGTTTATATTACCTTGTCTATTGTTATTGATGTGTTTATACGGTTTTACTTCACTTGTTAATATGGTCATCGTTCTACGTCGAACACGTGCACTTTGACCCTTATTTGTAACGAGCTGGTATTTAACTTGATTGATGTCTCCAAACTCAAAAATGTACCTAGAGAGCTCCTAAAACCGGATATGAATGACATACACGTAGAGCCGCTGCCGGATAACCGTATTTGAGGCGCAGAGGTGGAGGTTAATATTCAATCGGCCACTTTAATTTGACAGATCCAACTTATTGCTGTCATTTATAATTTGAGGAAAATTTGATAGTTCTTAAACGGATCGGAAACACCTGAAAATTGTTTTGAATCATAAATAGGGGACCATTGTGGCAGGATTCCGTCGGGTTAAAGGTCGTTGACCAAGTGTTATGTAATTTTTCGAAATCGGGATGGACATCTGATCGCTGCAAATTAAAAAGATAACGACGTGGTTTGTGCTTAAATTTAAATCGGTTGACTCGGATAGACTCGCCTAATGTTAATACGCTGTTTTATGTATATTAACCCATTTATATACATGCGTCGTAGCTATTAATTTGTTTGTGTAAGCTAATTTGACTATAACAGTCCGTCTGGCGATCGCGCAGGGTTTTCCACAAATCGGTAAGTTCCAGAATAAAGCTCCGTTGGAATGTACGACAAATATTTGCATAAATTAGAAATTACCTATCAAATAGTTGTTAGCAGTGAAATATAGTTATTGGCATAATAAAATAGGAATTTTGTCAAACAAACTGGAATACTGTTTGTTAATTCGTTTCTGAAGTAAATCGATTTAATGTTATTCTTTCCTGATAACTTTTCTGAATTTATGTGAAACTTTATAATAACCCTGAACTCTAAACTCGAAACGTGGAATTGTAAAAATGTAGTAACGGTATCGGGGAAATATTGTTCCTCTTTTCAGTTTAAAGCAGCCCACTGAACAGTTATTTGGTTGTAAACGATAAATTCATAATTTTATTGATGTTAAATCGAATGGAAATAAAAACGTTATTGGGACAGGTTTCTAAGATTGAATCACTGGGTTAGCAGGTGCGGGTGCCAATTTTTTAGTGCAACTATAAAACTAGTTATTATTGTTTGCAAAATATAGATACCTTTCTTATTGATGGTCCATTTAAAATTAAGGTTGAATTGAAGACAGTTTAAAAATAAATTCTTGCCACATTGTTATTGCAGATTCAAATCTTTGATAAACTGTAAACCGATTTGGTTATTTGAGATTTCATGTCTATTTATATTAATTTCAACTTTGTTTTAAATTGTATTAAGTAAATTTCAGATGTTTTTCATTTCATTGTAAGCAAATAAAACAATTGAGAAACAAGTAACTAATAAAAACAATTAGGTAAATAATTATAAAGAGTTTTGTTGCTAATGTTTGGATAAGTGCTACTGATACTGATTTGAGTTAGGAAAAGTTCCACTTTTCCTAACAAGTGCGGAAATATTTTTTCCGCATTGAAAGTCATAAATCTATATTGATTAGTATAAGATGACTCTTTATTGTACTTATACATTTATTATTTTCTTTATATAATTGTAACAGTAACCTTTTTACAATTGGTGAATGAAACCTTAGAACAGGTCTTGGAAGAAGTAGAAGCAGAGTTAATCATTTGAATCTCTTCTCTTTGGCCCAATAGATTGGATACTATTGGAAGATTATATTCAACAAAAACTATGAATATATCTCTTTGCCAAGTTTGATCTCCGTCCACCATGTCTTTTAAGAGTGGTGATGTCTGCTCCTGCACCAGCCAGTATAATGTTTTGAAGCTAGAGAAAAATTAAGTTTTTTCCGTAGACATGCTTCACTAACAGCAACAATCAAAATTACCTAGAAAAATGAACGAAAGTTTTAATATTTGGACAGATGTAAATTTAAAATTTTACCTTCATCATCATCTTCTGCTTCTTTTAAGAATTTTTCTATTTCCGACTTTGTTAAAACATCGGATTTCTTATTGTTGTCCCACTGACTTTGGTTTAATAAAACCTGTCAAACTTACAAATTTCTTCATTGATAATGTTGTCCTGAGCATTGAATAAATACTCCACAATATAGAGCTTTTGTAGACTGAATTTTTACTTGCTCTTTTTGACATCAATTTTCAAACTGTTGATAGGTATTTAAATACTTTTCTTTTGATTTCATTGTTAACAAAGATTGAACAGTCAATGCAGGTGATTCTTCAGGCGATTCACTTATATCAGACATTTTCACCATGCTCTTCTTAATTTTGCTTCAGTAAAAAATTTGTGCTTTTTTTGTTAAACAAACTCATCGTAAGTTGAACATTATATAGTCACTCAGAATTGTTGATCCAACGTTTTCATTTTTAAATCTCAAATAAAAATGATCTGTTCGTTTAATATATTTTCCAAACATCAGTAACTATTAGCAAATAGCTTTTCTACAGCAAACTGAATTTCACGGTAGTAGTGTTAGTTCTTTGTGTGTAACAAGGAGGTGTGAACGAAATGACAGGACAATCGTCGATTTCACCATCACTTCGACAATAGGCAAAAATAGGCACATTAAACTTGCACGATCGTTTATGTTGCTGTCTGTTTGAGGGAAAGTTATTGTAGACATAAATAAATCTCGATAAGTACATGTAAGTACAAGTATAAAATATTCCCGCCCACATTGTAATAGAATCCTTGTGTCGTAAAGCATACTCGCCACAATTACGTGCAGTTAAGTGATAATGCAGGATCATAAGTTAACTCTACCAGGGTGGCATCAGTTAGCAACACCCATTTTTAATTATAAACGAGACCATAAATAAAACTTATGTTTATACAAGATTGTCGCTGTGCCGGTATACGGTTACGACCGCGAATCCGCAATGTTCGTTGAGTTTATTTTTTAGTTGGAAGATCGAATCACAAGAAATTCACTCGTTTTTTTTTTAAGTGACGCAAATATAATTGTAAAGTCTCAGGCCATTTATATTCCTCGTAAAAGAACATGGAATTTAAAACGTTGAAGAATCGCTATTGGGTTGGGACGTTATAAATTGCAGAGACAAATTGAGGAATATTCAGAGTGTAAGTCCATTGAAGCCAACAGTAACGGAATGCACCCATGCAATAGAACGTCCATAAAGGAATTAATCATAAAATAAGATTTATCATGTGCAACATGTACCTTGTGTGGGTTGGGCTTTCGAAAGCTTTTGCCGATTATCTCTTCATTCTCATAAAATTATCAACATTGTTCGAATTGCTTCAAAAAGCCTAAAGTTATCGTTTTGTTAACCTGTTTCATTAACGCGCGACCCTGGGATATGTTACAAGCTCTAAGCTGGTTTTTGCACTTTTTTAATAAAGTTTACAAATATTTGTTAGTTTGCGAAGAAAGCTAATTAATTACTTCATTACTGGATACAGTATGTTTTCTTCATACGTTAATTGAAGGGCTTGGGGTAACAAGGCTACATGCCACATGAAGTTAGTTTTGAATTATTAATAAATTGTTAAAAATTCGGTTAAATTCCAAAATCAATAGTGATAATTTTTATAACATTTAATGTCATAAAAAATTTGTAATGAGGGTATGTTTAACTATGCTGAGTTGATTTTTAATATAAATGAAATAAAAAACTGTAATTTTAATTATTCATTACAAAAATTGTGGCTTGTACCCTTTTTGATAAAAAAATAACATTATTTTTTTGCAAATTATCTTTCATCTTCAGTGTTCATCTTGTGTAGCACAGATAACTCAAATTTGCTGAAAGTGTTGCCCCAAGCCCTTCAACTATGAAAATTCTAATTTATTTGAAAATTTAAGTGTTGCCCAATGAAAAATAAAGCTTTCACTTCAGTGAAAGGCTGCCAGCCATCGGTTCGCACATAAAACTAGATTAATATTAATTTGACCGTCGAAGTGCCAGTCGTAAATGAAGGAGATTAAAATATCTCGACTGAACAGTTTTGAAATTTTAACTGATAATGAACTGGCGATAAGATGGGTGAGTTTAACGATCGGATTTTTCAGAGATGAAAGTTATGCACAGATGTGCTGCTTGAGGTGTCATATCCGGTTCAAAAGTTTTTGGTTACGATTTCTTTTCGGCAATATTCAATTGTGGCTATTAATGTTTGCTTGAAACTTTTCAGTTATCTTTTAATTAATCGCCGTGAGATTACCTTCAACAAAATTTTAATTTTTTGAATGTGAAATATTGCAGGCAATAATTTATCTTCGGTGCAGTCCGGACAGTCACAACCGTTTGTCTTCTTCCATTGAAACGAACAAATGGCATGCGTCCAATTATACACATAATATCCATTAAACGAATCGCAATGTTTAAATCATATTTATTGCCCCTTTTATATTCAGGTGGAATATGTTTGACGACTTGTGATTAGAAAATAACTTACAGTTAACATAACGTCATATTCGTGGTTGTAATTAATATTGTTTCTGATAAAACAATTTTTCATGGTTTTATGCGATTTTGTTCTTCACTGAAAGCCCGCAAACTTTTACAAGTAAACGCCACTTGATTGAAATTCGGCCTGTTAAAACATTTTGTTGAAACGTTTCAGCCGTTGGAAAGCACCGAACTGGATTGACATTGAGGAAGCTGTTTTTTCTTTAAATCCCTCGCAAATCACCGACTTGCTATAAAATGCGGATATTGGATTCTCTCCTGGCGCTTTATGATAAATCACTTAATGTCGTTTTAATCCCGCTGTTCGGTGTAAGACAATGTTAATTTATTCATGCCCGTCGGTCTTGATAAATGGAGTGTCCAGTCTCGCAGCCCAAGGTATTATAGTGTTACATCGGCGGATTATTACCTTTATTAGTTTCATACTAGTCGTGGTTAAGCGAAACTAAATCAGATTATTTCGCATTCATTTTTTATGTTCGTATATTATTTGATGTCTTGGTTCGGACAGCTTCAGCGATAAACGTTTAATTCGACGAGGTTGTTCTCCGTTAAATATCTTATCGTGCTGACACTTTTAACTGAATGAAAAAATTATCTGTTCGTTCATTAAAACTTAAATAATAATGCCCACTCAAACCTTGTTCAATTTCAATTGGCGTGATGTAACTTGAAGTTTCTTTAAGTAGTTCACAATGTTTCAATTAAGCGGCGGTTGTAACCTCCGTTTAATTGAATCAAGAACAACTTGTACAACTTCATTCAAATCATTGAACGTTATCGCCGATTCCTGCTCGCCAATTCAACTTATCAACATAAATTGCTTATACCGTCCCTTTTTTAAAATGCAATATGTAATGTAACAATCCATATGTTCAATAAAAAAAAATCAATCCGTTGTGTATTTCAGCAAATTATTTGACATTTATATCAATTTAGAAATAAAAAATTTGATTGTTGAAGTTTTAGTTTGGAATGTAGTTATTAAAATGTATTCAAAAGAAGAAAAAATTAATATTGTGAATTGGTATAAACAGAACAACAGCTTCAGACAAGTCAAAGATTTATTTTCCATTAATCATCCCGACAGATCGATACTATCTGTCGGAAAAGTAACGAATTAAATCGCGTTTATTTAAGAAATGATGTGTAGGGATTTTACAATCATTGAGCGTATTGTTTAGAATGTGAAGGAGGACAATTCGGAAATTTATTGTACTTTTGGTTTTAAATAAATCGTTCTAGTGTTATAACGTGTTGCCTATACAATTTAGCAATACGTAACCTAAAATAAGTTGATGTGAGAGTACAATTGGTTGCAAACATTGACTGATTGACTATTTTTTTTAAGTTGAACATGTTCAATGTTAAAAAATAGCTCATTATATTATCTCTGTAAAAGTTTTTTTATGGAGATGAAATTAAAGAGCATGCTAGCGGTGATCGCAACTTTCTGTCCGTCATATGCTTCACAGACGAATGCAGTTTTACATTGAATAACAAACCAAATGTTCTGAACTCAGAAAAACCCTGGAATTAATATTTCTACCGGCACTTAATAGGTCCAAAAAAATAATATCTGGGCTGAGATTTTTACTAACAATATTATCCGGTCATTTGAAATTGAAGGAAATTTAAATTCACCAATGTATTTAGAATTATTAATAATAATTGTGTAAATGATATATGTTTTAAAATGTGTTTTTTAAAATGTGTTTTAAGCTGTATTTTTTAAAATCTTTTAAATTGTAATATGTATTCGTGACGTGCTTTTAAAATGTAAAGTAAAAAGTTAATTTAAAAAAAAATAATTATGGATAAGAGGAACAATAATTGTAAGTAACAATAATAATTACATATCAAGGAAAACTCGATTGAAATTTAAATATTAATAACTAAGATAGGACCAACATTAGAACAATTTAGGAGAAAATCAGGAGATCTGGTTCCAGCAAGACGGCTCTTCCGCGCATTTTGACCTTGATGTGTTTTAAATGATTAATTTCAAAATTGGTAGAGGCGGTCTAATATGGCCAGCAAGGTCTCCTGATTTAGCACTATGCGATTTTTTTTGTGGGACCACCTTAAAAGCAAAATTTATAAAAGACGTATCCAGATATTAATTCTTTGCGAGAATCAATCGTTGCTGAGTGCGTTTTGATTACTAACAGGCAGGTGGCTAATGTAAGAATTGTTTTCTAAAGCAGATTGAGTATTGTCTGTACGAAAACAGGGTAATGTATCTTTGTTTATTGTTGTTCTTTCTATCTAAACTAGCAATTATTTTTATTTTTATTGATGCAATATAGAAACAGTGGCAAAGTATTTATAACTAGAATGAGCCTTTAAGAGTGGACACCCAGTATACTCAAGAATGTGTTTCGCAGTTTTTTTTTCTACCCACATGCACTTACAATTAGTAAGATTTTCCTATATTTTACTTGACATCCTGTAAATTACAAATTACACGAAACAACTTAACCTTTAGCTTGCAAACTATTAAACGGCATTGTTGGTATTTACTGTACTTCATTGCCCATTTCCAGATAAAGAAACGGCCGGATCCGTTGAGATGTTTTTTATTTACCGGTTCACAGTAGGTCGAGCTACCAATATTATTGTTTCTGATGTGTCCATCACTATTAATCAATTTCAACAGTATGGCACCAAAAGTAGTTTCTATTCAACACTCGAGAAATATTTGAACTCATCGTGCCTATAATTCACTACCTACTTTGTTCCTACCGGTTCCAGTTACAAGTGTTGATTCCTTCATACCATAATCATCGCTCGTGTTCATACCAGTGTTATGATAAATTAAACTTGGATTTCTTGCAGAATGGTTTTGGTACTAAACGGGGTGATGCAGGAAGAATGTCCACCAGACACTCGGGCTCTCTACCACACGCATCCTGTGTATCGCGACACAGCCGCCCAGCTGCTCGGCATCCCCAACAAGGTCATCGGCCCGGTCGGTCTGCTCTATGTCCAACAGCGAGAGTTCGCTGCTACTGTTCCTCATGACAGTGAGTTTTTGCTCCCTGCCCGGCCTTGACTCAAAAACGATAATTTTACCGTTTTATTTTTATCTTGCAGAAAATGTCAGCATCCTTGGTTCGGATGATGTAACGACTTGTATCATTGTTGTAGTCAGGCATTCAGGTAAGTCGCTGGGCGTTTATCAGAATCGAAACATCGCGAGTATTGCAAGGGGTTTGACGAGATTAATAGATTGTACCACGAGTAGTAAACTGGCAAGAACGTGAATCGCAATTCTGATACGCAAGTGAATGATAGAACGAACCTTAGATTTAAATTTTCATTTAACTTTTTTTTTAATTCGTAAAAACCTACAATTTCTTGTAGGACAACAATTTTATAAAGCACGTCTTTTTTACATTGTAGTTTTATACAACATGGTTCATCGTATCGCATTTTCACGGAAAGGCATCTTTCTAGTCCCTGTAAAAAATTGAAACCCCGTGGTCCACAATCTACAATCATCGTACCATCAAATGGGCGTTTTATTATTTTAACTTTAATTATTTCAACGAAGCCAAATAAATCAAAATATCACAAAGAACACGTTACCGAAATTTTAAATTTGAAAGAACCGCCGATTTCAAATTAATAATGGTCGCATAAGCGCTAGTTACTAGCCGTAATCACAAACAGAATACCCTACAAGGCAGGTATTTTCCACTTCAGACCCAGGCTTCACAATTTTGATTTAGTAACTTGGATTCTTGCAAACACAATGAAACTTTCCTAATTATATTGAAATTACATTAGATGCTCAAAATGGCGACCTTGCTGTATGCAGAATCGTAAACGCCTCCTAAATTAACTTCAAAAAACATTTTTCTTCATTTTATTGTCAAAAGTTATCACGAAATGTACCTCTAATTGCACTACAAAACATTCAAATTCAAATTTTTCATTCAAACCAGCCTCATTCCTACTGGTGATTTTAAATTTCATAGAATAACTGCCATACAGCTCTGGATAGTGTTGCTTATCGATGAGACCTACTTTGTTCCAAATGTTCTTATGCAAATGTTTTTATTGCAGACGATTTGAAATCACCCTAACAAGTTTTACCACAGCTTTATGGATGTGTTATTTAAAGCTTATGTTATAAATGCACTATAGTGTGTTTTTTAATTCCAGAAACAGTTAGAAGGCTGCGAGATAATATTTTTTTACCTTGTGTTGGTAGTAATCAATCTCTAATGGAATCTTATACAATTACATAATTTTGACAGAATCACTTAAAGGTTACAGAAGTTACGGAAGTTTCTTTGAAAATAGTCATATTGTTTGTTTCCTTTGACAGAACCATTTTATTTTCTAATTTTAAAACTATATTACTAATATAACTTTAAGCTGACAGATGTAAAATACCATTAAAATTGAAGGGGTTAGAATAAGAAGAGTATATATTTTTTTAAATTTAAATTTAATTTAATTTAAAGGTTAGGTGTCTATTTATTACACCAAATATAACCTTATAACTAAAATTCGATTATTTGTATAAAATTAGGACTAGAATGAAATGAGAATTTATTAAAAAAAAGTTTGGACTTTTTTATAGTTACATACTGCCATGCTAAGACAAGACGTTGTATCTGAAATTGTAGAAGTTGTGAAAAAATCTAAATTGCATTGACTCGTATTGTGTCAAAAGAACGCAGTATTGTTAGGAGCCTGATTTAGCACATATTATATGAATCAGGTTCCTAACAATAATGCGTTCTTTTGGCAGAATATGATCCACAAATTTTGATTTTTCCACAACCTACACAATTTTAGGTACGACGTCTTGTCTTAGCAGGGCAGCATAACTTCAAACTCAAATATATATCCAAACCATGTAAATGTTACTTATACTCTTTTTATTCTAACCCCTTCAGTTAACATAAAGTAAAAACAAAAATATTATTTCAGTCTTTTAACCGTTTCTAGAATTAAAAAGCTTGTTATACTATTCTAAATGTTAATTTGCCTATTATTAACATCTGATGAGATTGCACTAATTTTGTTATCTTTATTGTCACAATAACCAACAAATGGTCGCCGCTTGTTGTACTTATTATATTTTTAGATACAAATATTATTGGACATTCCACATTTTACAATTTTTCAATTTTTAACTTCTTTATCGTTCAACCATAACATTAAAACGATCGTCAAATTTAATTGCTGTAATTCGAATTAAAGTAACGTGAATCACTACAGCGTTGTATGTTTGATATCATAATCAAATCCACCGAATTTTTCAAATAGATTGTGAAAATCAGTAGGTACTGTACGTTGTTGCAGTCATGAATACAGAAAATTGAGATGTAAAATTCCGCAACGAATGTGAATAGTATGGACGTTTTGCTACGTTGCAGATTAATGTAAGGAAATGATTGGGTTGCACACATCGATTAACATGGATAGGACGGAATATCTTCTTTCAATATGCGGTATTCAGATACGGTGCACACAATAAATTGATGGTAATATGCAGCATAAATGAAAGCGCAAATGTGAAGTGGGTAAAAGAAAAAGAGGGAGATTCATGACGATATGTTAGTAGTTTGTTTTGAATTTTATATTACGACCAACTACAACGATTAGCGCCCAGCTGGAGATTTAAGCAAGAAAACTGCTTTCATCAAATTAGATTTTTTCTTCCGCACCAACTAATGAGGAGGAACCAAGCACATCTTTTAATTTTTCAACGTCTTTTAGTGCTCGCACAAACTATTAATTAGTGTTTCATAGCAGTTTGTGTCTGAAAATTATACCATAAATTGAGAATAATGTTATCGCAATCTTGAATTAGCACTACAGATGCTGCAGATGTAATTGTTGGAATCCGTCGTAAAATTATTTTAAATTAGTACGTTTTTCTCACTCTAGTTTTTTGCGTCCATTCCGGGTTGTTTATGGTCGCTGCAGTTGCGTCAAGATAAAAAATCTTGTGCGGTAATTTAATTTCACCGAAACGACGGAACTCATGAATAATCTGTCAATACGTAAAATTACAAATTACACGCCGTTTAGCCACGGATTTTAGTCATTTGCCGATTCTTAATGAGCCGACGTTCAAATCATCACTCGAAACGCTCGACAAGCGATGATAACCATTGTAATTAATTAACATTTTCGTTGGCGGCGATTTTTTGGCATTGTACATAAATTTCGGGAGGTTTATAAACAGCGACTCCTTTTGCTTTTAAAAAAGACAATTTTTTTCATTTGTCGACTGAAATGTGCGAGATGTCTGTATGATAACAAGGCAGAATAAGCGCTTAATGTGCGGTTTACACGTATAATTGCAGGCCACGGCTTTCGAAATTAGTACCTGTGAGCCTGTTTACGGCAATATCGCACCGAAGTTGCGAAGCAAAAAAACTCTTGGACAATTCGACTTCGCTGTTATTACTGTGGTGGTATGCAAAAAATATGAAATTAATTCGTCTACAGGTATGCAAATATCTAGTTTTTTGTCGCTTATCAGCTTGAAATATTTAATGTTGCAAGCAAAAAACTTTAGACAATTAATTACAATGAATTTGTAATGTTTCTAAAATATTTATTACTTATTCCTTATAACTAACAATAAGTGATAATAATAATAAAATGATTCTTAAGTTTCATGAAGATTATTAAAAACGTGCGTTTAAGTTTAAAAAGTATTTAAACAACAGAACATGTTGCCCACTTCCATTGTTGTTGCATTACGGTTTTTTTTTGTATTTTATGTATTTATACAATTCTAAATTATTAGCTAATTTGCATTTAATTATTTATTAGTGTCATTGTGTTGAGACAACCAGCTACAATATTAATAGTATTAAATCAATCTCACTTGTGACTGATATAAAGTTATTTGTCTCGAGGTAAAACTTGTCTTATTTATGATTTGCCTTCAACATTTTTTTATTTTATGTAACCATAGTTCTTCAGAACAACCAATTCAATTTCATTTGGTATCAAAAGGATTTCATCAAATGGACAGTTCTTCAGTTTAAAAATGAACGCCTTACAGCTTCAGAACAGACAACGCATCTTGCATCCCAAAGATTACCAAGTTTACTTGATTTAATTGATTTAATTGGTATTTAGTGACGATACCGATTATATCAAGCCTTCAACAAAGTTTACACGTCACGTGATCACTAATTATAGGCAACCAAACTTACGCGTTGGTACTGATAAAAATCCCTAAATGATGTTTAAAAAATCATTTTCGTACTTAAAATTTTATTACAACCTTTGGTTTATCAATGGACTTTCCCGTCAAGCCGGTTTAGCCTACTCATGGTTGCCTATATTTTTCACATTTCCTGTTCAACGAATTGATTATTGCACGATTATAACTAGTATTATCAATTTCCATTAGTTGAAGATTATCACTAACATAATGAACTTTTAAATTAAAGCTCTCTTGCTTTTGGCAGAGTTGTTTAAAAAATTCATAGAAAAAAATAAATTTATGATTTATTTATGATTATTTATGTCACAAAAAACCATGAATTCCGTTGACTTAGGGTAATTTTGTAGTTATACAAAGCGTTAACGTTTACTTGAAAGCAACTTATACAAATGAAAATTCCCAGGGTAGATACATCACTGGTCAGGTGGAATCTATTTTTAACGAATTAAAATTAGGTTACTATGTAATTTAATATTATAGGGAATGCAATAGGTATTGCCTATTGTGATTTTGGAAGGTGTTCGATTTTTAAATTAAAGACCCTGTATATCTGATTTTTAATAAAAACTTGCAGTTATGTCGAATTTGACGCATTTAATATTTTGCGACGAAATGAAGCTACTTGATTGATATAACTGAAAGATTCGCACACACTAGGTTATCAATAATTTATGGGTTTAATTAAATGAATTGACTGAAGCATTAAAAACATACGGAGGATTGAATTAACGCGCTTTAACATAAGTTGCGTTAAAAATAATTGGGCAATATGTCAAAACAGAAAATATTTACGAATAGTGCCCGTTTAATATTCGTAATAAATTACTTGTAACTGTTGCCGAGCGGAACAATATGAATGTTGTCTAATTATTTGTTTACCTGAACAATGATAAATTGCGGTTGCATCACATCGTCGATTAATTAATTTCAGAATAACAATTAAGTGTGAAAACGTATGTAATAAATCTTTTTTTTAAGGTACGGGACGGGACGCGTTTCGGGATAAAAAATCGCATGAATCACAATCTATGGGTTACAATGAAAACCCATTTAAATTCCGCGAACAAATTCACGAGTATAACAAGTCACCACCGTAAATATGCGAATTAAGGCTTGCAAAGTACCCACATAAGGCAAAATTTCGAGGTAGCTTACTGCAGTAAATATCGATAATGCATAAACGTATGGGAGTGTAATGTAATAACAATACTTTTAACCGGCTGTAAATCACAATTATAAAAATCTGCTTTTTTCGTAGGTGTGGTTGTTAAATATATACCGTACCGTATGTTACCGACTGCCAGACATAAATCTTATTTCCGGGTATCTTGTTGGTCGGTGCGTTCTTGCCCACGATGCTATGCGTTCAGTCACGATAATTAAATACTTCAAATTGCAATAATTTATTGCAGCACACAAACAGGCGTTAGATTACTGTTTGTTTTGCTCATTGCGTGCTTTGAAGGTCTAATCGAAAATTTTATTTTTTAAGGGTCTGGTGCCGTGGCGTTAGCCCACTTAGATGGATCCGGTACGGACGAAGCTGTCTGCAATATGGTTCAGCGGGTGCAAGAATTAGCTCTAGGATATCCCGAAGGTCGTATTGAATTGCAATTGGTCGGTGGCTTCAGCGATGCACACCATTACTCCGAGGAGCTTTTTTATAACATTATGAGTAAGTAGCTTTCGAACCGGCGAAGGATTTAAACAGCATTTTAATGAGGAATGCCCGCAGTGATGGCGCGATCAAGTTTTTGCGCGTTTTTTTTCACTAGGGGGATTATGTTACTGCATTACTAACTTAATTGAGTATTTAAATGGCATCTATAAAGTTTTTATTGGCCGAACCGTATAAGTTTAGAAATTCATCTTTCTCTTCAATGCTTTTCTTTTTTCCTGAACTTGTTATTTATCTGCATTGTTATCTGCATATTTAAGTTGATTGGATATTGAACGTCAGCAATCAATTTTAATAGTTCAATATGAAACTAAAGCTCTTCAGACACGCGCTTACTATAGATCGGTTATTATTATAGTTTGTTATAATTTTGTTAATTTATTTTTTCAAGTACAGTCGAACTCCTCTATAGTGATGTTCGAAAAGCCATGAAAAAACATCACTATAGAGAAACTTCACTGTATAGAATTCACGTATAATTTTACAGTTTTGGCAGTCACTTTAAAAACCAATTGATATTTAAAATGAAACAAAAATATTAAAATTTATTGTGCTTGACAGTTGTTGATCATATTTATGTAATTAAATACTTGTTGAAAAAATCTGCCCAAAGT
Organism: Dascillus cervinus; assembly: GCA_949768715.1. Lineage (NCBI taxonomy): Eukaryota > Metazoa > Arthropoda > Insecta > Coleoptera > Dascillidae > Dascillus > Dascillus cervinus. The sequence continues at coordinate 5,607,720 of OX458317.1, forward strand.
TTATTGTACAGCAGTACTTTTAAAAATGTAAATTCCCATAAGGAATTTGCAAGAAATTTTAAAGATTTTTCAGGTAGTCGGAATTTGGGGAAAAACCAAATGCTCAATACATTATTATATTTCTATTACCGAAAATTCCGTTTCCCAAGAATTTTGGTAGACCTTTGTTAAAGAATAATCACTATATAGAGGCTTAACATCATAATAGAGGGGTATTTTTATACGCAAAACGTGCAAAAATGCACATTCCTGACAAAAACATCATTATAGAGGAGGTCACTATAGAGGAGTTCGACTGTATTTGAGAAGTTTATACAGGGTGTTTAATTTAAAAGCTGTTTCATAATAGGCAACAAATCTTGCATCTCAAAGATCACCTAGTTTAAACTAGGTGATCTCATTTAAATGAGTTACATAGTATTTTACATTATCAGGTGATATTTTGACATTGAAACGTGCTAGGGGTTGGAAATGGATAATTCTATAAATTAGAAAATTGGACTGTTAAATGTTGAACTTTCTACTTCACCAGATTCTGAAATTGGTTTTGCAAATGCAGTTCAACATCAGCGAGAACAATGAATGCACATTTATTATTATTAATTAGACAATTTTCAAATGTCAACAGCTAATCGCTTAATTTTGACTGCTAATCGGTTAAAAATTAACAGGTTATCAACTAAAATTAACCGGTTAGCAACGTAAGGTTAGTAATTGCCTAATGTCGCTTTTCACGGACAGTAAACAATTCCAATAAATGACGTTTACAAATGAGTAACAAGTAAAAATATTAAATGACCATACCTGTCTTGATTTTTTGGACAACCCTGTATATGTCTGTAAAAATTTTGATTTATGTTTTGTAAATCATATAAAAGTATGCCGTTTTGTTTAAAAAATTCTGTGAGCGAATTTCCCAGGAATACATTGGCGGTGTCTGTGGTTCGCCTGTCCAACTTTGTTTTGAAATTTTATTCAACGCCTAATGGAATTGGAAAAGTTTAGGAATTTCTCGATTTATAGTCGAAGGCATTGCCTTGTACACAATCAACGGTACTTTCGGTTTTAATTGCGAAAGATTGTCTAATTAGCATTTTATAACATAAACGTGGGTGTGCGAAAATGTATTCAAAAGTGTGCTAATAAAACTGTTTCGTTAAAGTTTATTAAAGTCTGCATTGACACTTTTCCAATTTCAGGGGTGTTAGCCGTAGTCGGTTCGGTAAAGATTCTCACTGAAAAATAAATTTTGTTTCAGCTGCATTTCATAAACATCCTGTAGAAATAGATCTCACGTTAGCGTGTGTTGGTGAACTAAATACTACCATTCGTGGCGGCATACATTGGCCCATGATTTATGGAATAGGAGTTAATATAAAAACTAGCGAAATCTTTCCTGCTACGTTTCCCGATAAAGGTCCGGATCAGGCGCTTCGCTGCGCCAGGCACTTGACAGGAGTAGCACAGGTGAGACTAGAAACAACTTTCAAGATTTCCAGTGTTTCGCAAATTCAAATTTTTTTTAACCATTTGGTGAATTTTTAGGTTTTAGAAATTTATGAGAGCAATTTAGGATTTTTGAAGATTGGGCCGTTCAATTATGAGCCGCTTCGTGGCGTGGATCTGTGGCTGGAACAAAGCGACGACTTTATTTTACAACATCTCTCCACTTCACCCGAAGTTGAACCACCCCATTTTGTAATGCAGGTAAACTTTGTTTGAAAGTTCAGTAAATTTGGTAGTGATGGTTTGTGCCTTTTCAGATAAGAGCCACTCTAAAGTACATACAGGATAATCAGTTTCCTGCAATAACAGTCTTTCGTGATAATCATCCCCACTATTTCAGGAGAGATGAGCAATCAGGAACTTGGCAGCCAGTGCGATATTGATCAATTCTTTTGATAAAGATGTAAATATGAATATTTTTGCAAATTATAGAGATTATATTTGTAAAGTTTGATCTGTTTTCACTAATTAATCTTTACTAAGATTTGTTATTTACAATACGTCTGTACATACAATTTTTTGATAGTTTGTTGTTTGCAGCGATGCACTTTTTATACGTAAATGTTGTTTATATTTTACGGCATGTGATTGTAATTTTTCATATTAATATCACACATTTTTATAAGTACTTGTATTTATTTAGGTACATCATTGTAACATTTTATTTTAATTGCTGCCAATATAAATATAAATACTACATATATTCGCGACATCTCAACATAGGTCTTCAATGCAGATAAAGTCTGGTACCTTTGTTTCAGTTTTAATGCAGTACTAGGTTGTTTAAGATTGTTAATTGGGTTGTTGATTTTAAATAATAAATACCATTGCTTTAAGTCCGTTTTTTCTTTAATCAAATTTTCACCATACACTCAAGTGTAAAGTAAAAGGGTCTTAAACACTAGTTAATTTCACTTGAATTTAGAGTTTGGAATGACAAATAAATATGAAAATAAATTTATTATTATTATTATTATTAACTTCACCTGAGAAATTCATTTTGTAGAGAAATTTTAGCATTGTCACTAAAACCTTCCACACTGCTTGACAACTTATTCTTCTTGTCATAAGCAACATAATTCCTTGCTTCAGTTACATTTTTTCATATTGTTTTATTACATTTTGGTCCATAAATGTTAAAACTTGAAATGATAATATAAAACACATTATATTTCTGCTGTGTTTTACTTACAAGGGTTAAATCGACGTGAAATGGGTTTCCTATATATCAACAATAACTTAAATAATTAAATTGTGTTATATTATTTAGTGATGTGGTAATATTAGCGTAAAATTAATTTAATCTGTATAAATTTTGCTACTATGTTTACCATAGTTAGTTACAAAATAATAAATAAAGTAATACTAAATGTTGGATATTTTTTTGAGTTTAACTGTAAATGTTGAAAGAGAAAGTAAATTTTTACAATCATCGTGAAATTATTAGAAATAAGGGCTTCATTTGGTGTTTTTAAGTATTTTTGATCGTTTTTCTTATTGATAATTTTTATCAACTCATTTTCAGTTTTTCTCGTTTTTTGTATGAATTCGCGTTAAATGGGTTGCCTATATGCGAGTAATCAATTTAATATATCATAATTCAAGTTCACTGGACAAATAAAGTTTTCTCTTAGTCCAGATTAGCGAATTGTTCGAATTATAGAAAGTATTTTAAAAAAACAAAAATAATGTAAATAAAATTGCTTTTAATACAGCAAGGCAGGGTGGTCCATCGTATAGCATCTTTGAGATAAAACCCTTTTCCACTAGTGAAAAAATTCTGAAAATTAGAATTAATATTCTTCAATTGAAAAACTACAACATGGTCCAACTTTTTTTTTTTTAAGTACGAAAATTGACTTTAATAAGGATTTATTAACAAATTATTAAATTTATCAGGAATTTGTTTTTCAATCTCACCTCCCTTACAGTATAGATTTTAATAATAGATTAATTGGCATTTAGATTTTAATAGTAACTGAATAAATTGTATTTCAATATCGTCTAGTGTATTTACGGTAAAAGCCTTAAATTACATCTTCGTAAAGTTGCGGTAAAACTATTCAGGATAATTTTAAAAACGTTTGCAAAAGAACAGTGCTTTAATAGCTCTCATTTTTAAGATTGGTAATTTGAAATGCCAAACATCAAGTGTCTGTTGGGAAAATAAAATGCAGGAAGAAATGAAACCTTCAAATGTGACAATTTAACATTTTTAACGAAATAGGAAAAATTATATTCAAATCTGATTTCAGAAGACATTCATGAAATTTCTCCGATAAACTTGGATTCGCGGCATGAAACCTGTTTAATGAAACTCTTTCTTTAATATTATATCAAGATTTTTAGTGCATACAATATTTTCCATATCACTAACTAAAATCAATAAACGAAGCACATTAAATATTCAGATGAGTATAAAAATGTCATATTCCGCTTCTTCTAGGTAGCTCTTTCGCCCTTATTAAAAATTGTGATTTTATTGAACGTTCCTAATAATGTCGTTCACAAACATGTCAAGCTTTTGATTATCGAGCGTTTATTCATAAGGAAATTTAAATTAACGTGGCAACCTTTTTTCGAAAGTTAATTTAACTTTAAATTAGTTTCGAGTGCAGAAAATATGTAATTTTAAACCCATTCACTATTTTCTCGCATAACTTATTCCGTTTGATGCTGCAGCCTGTCTATTGCTTGTTGGAATGAAGCAGCTGCACTTTTCCAAATTTTCAAACGGAATAATTTGCATGTAATAAAAATTTAAAGCCAATTCAGGAATCGAATGACTAGTCACGAGCAGATTACTTTCAATGCTGTTTCAATAAAGTTCTGGTGATAATTTAAAATTTTAATAAGTAAAAATTGCAGCCTGCGAATAACGGTTATTTTTTAAATTAAAAGTGTACAGTAAAACGTTCTTCAAGTGATCATTCAAATGATCATTTTACTAATCTAATTCTTGATTATGTAAACTAATAACAATATGTAATTTAAATATTCAATTTTGTTTACGACTTTTATCAAGTCACTGTCTTTAGTTTTTGTAGTCAAGTGATACAGGGTGGAGCAGAGTAACTTGCTTATTTAGAAATTCAATTAAAAAAAAATAATGTAGATATAACATTTAATTTCTTCAACAAAATGAAGTACAATATTTAAAGTTTATGTTTTAAAGACTACATCCGGCAGATGGCGTCCATTCCTCTCAACACACTGCCTCAATCGAACTCGGAAGTTCCGTTCAACTCTTTCCAGCATATCGGTGGTTATGTTGGCGACAGCTTGACGAATGTTGTTCTTCAGGTGAATCAGGGTACTAGGACGATCGTTGCAAACAAGTGCTTTTAGATAGCCTCATAAAATATTGTCGCAGGGAGTTAAATCAGGCGACCGTGCTGGCCACTGCAGATCGCCACTCAAGGAGATGAGGCGTCCGGGGGTTGTGTGTGCCGTCGTACCATTCTGCTGGAACCATACATCTCCCACATCCAGCAGGAAAAACTCCTGAATTATGTGGACATAACGGTCAGAAGTCACCGAAACTGCCCGTTCGTTTTCTTCAAAAAACCATGGACCAATTATTCCAACTCGCGATAGTGCACACCACTTTCGTCCATTCCATGATGCTGATTAAGTGCCAGTTGCAGAAACAAAAGTTAACAGCGTGTCACCTAACAAAGCGTTACTGCTGGCAGCTAATCATAGACACCAATCTGGGCGCCATCTGTCGGATATCATCTTTAAAACTGTGTAAACATAAACTTTAAATGTTGTACTTTATCTTGTTCAAGAAATTAAATATACATACATCTACATTATTTTTTTTTAAATTGAATTTCTAAATAAGCAAGTTGCTCTGCCCCACCCTGTATAAGTAGTTTTTTGTTTATAATAAACATTGTAATTTTTCATGTTAAAGAATGCAGTCAGATTCAGATTGAATCGTGTAATTTTGTGTAATACAGTCCAATTTTAATATAATTCTTCTTCTACAACATCAGTTGCATTAGTGCAAAAGAAGAAGCAAACAAAGTTATTATTGATTGAAGTTACTTTAATAATAACGCAACTGTTAACGGTAAACTGAATTCAAACTCAAAGTCAACGTATGCGCGTTAACTAAAAATTGAGTTTATCTCTAATAAAAAAGGAACGTAACTTCCCTAAAAATAAAAGTTAAAATAACCAAGCAGTACTACAATTAATTACAATTTCGTGCACACTGTAATAAATACTCAATTACTGGCAAATACTGTTTAGAGGGAGTATCGTATAAAGAGTAATTACAGCGTAAATTACCGTAAATTGGGCTTCGTTTCTGGGTAATTATCACTACTAATTGAAGTCACTTTGAGTAAGCGATAAAAAAAATGTAATACTCGTGACTAACCATTCTGTCTTGCACAACGTGGTCCAAAAACGTGATTTAGATGACGTTCGAAGCTCTCGGGAAAATCATTTCATTTTGTGAAAACTTTACGGTTTTCCTTATTTTCGCTCATAACAATTTCGGTTGTAAAAGTCTCTCCACCCTCTAATCATTTTATTTCGACGTAAAACGATCCCGCTTGGGGAACGTTTCGGATAATTTACGCATGGGGTTATTACCATGTTCCATTTGACGGGAATGTATCGATTATTTTCAGAGTGCAACGTACTGGCGTATTTTCTACATTTCACCCTTTTAACCCACTTAATTTGATTTATGCTTCGTTCTTATTTCGACAATCTTTTTTCATGTTATTGTTTTCCGCTTCGAATTGTCCTTCCTACTAATTTTTTAGGTCGGTTTGTTTCGAATAGTGGAGACGAAGGTGTATAAATTGCTGTTATAGCTTGGCTACTTTATATCCTTGTTTTTAACATTTATATCTCCAACACGACGTAATTTCGTGAAGTGAAAACAGCGCTTAACATCAAAGTTATTTCTTTCGTGTAAAACGCGATTAAACTGGCTGTAGAGATTATTTAATTTACTATTACAAATTATTAGAAATAAATAAAAAATCAGGGAATTAAATTTATGTACCTGGAAAAATGTTTAAGACAAGATAGAGCACTAATTACTACACTGAAAAAAAAGCTACATAAGAATTTTTTAAAAACCCACTGCTAAAAGTTCAGTATTTAGCTCGATTCTGCTTGCTATTTGCACAAACCATATTAAATCAAGAAAACACCGTTTTGGATTTAGCACGCGGCATTCTCAATAATTTCGAGATAAACGTTAGGTCCACGGATTCTATAATACAATTGTTTAGAAGCTTTACGCTGGGTCCAGCTGAGCGGACACAATTATTGTACGGAATGTTGTAAATTGCTTTATGACCTACATTTTTCCTGCAAAGGACTGTTTACTGACTATATATAAATTACTTTAGAATTTCTTACAAATTTAGTTGAAAAATATTACACCAAACTCGGCTTGCAGTAAGAAAATACATCTTACGGTGTACATTTTCTGTATTTTTATTGTAAAGTGAATTTTTAGTAACTTACATAATTAGTGAATGTTTAATTGTGAAGAAATGGGAAATATTACAAGTGGTTTAATGTGCCGAGATGAAGATGTTAATTCAATGCAATAGTAATAAATGTCGATCAAAAAAATGATCAGCTTCAAAGACCATTTCTAAAAATGGTACTGAAATTATAGGGATTTTCTGATTCTGTGTGCGATAAATTCGCATGTAAGTAAATTTGATGTAATTATAATTTTTCCCACACGTTTAGTTTACCAAATGAAGTTTGTAAAAGTTCTACAAGTTTCTCAATGTAACAGCTATTAAACAAATTGTTTTTTAGTTTATTTTTGTCGGAACGAAAAGTAAGAAGAGATAAAAAGAAAGGGACATGCAAACCAGTTTCTTCTATAACAGAATTGATAGTAACGACGAAGGTAAAAAAATAATTTTGATTTTCTTTTATACCTTTAGTGTTATTTATCTATCTTATAACAAATTTTACTTTTTAGCGGATGTAGAGTTCTTTGTAAGAATTTAACAAAACACAAGCGCGACTGAAGTACGCGGATTTGCGGAAAGAAAATCTGCATAAAGTAGAATGGTAATTATTGAAGCATTAAAACTGGTCTATATTGGTAAATTTTTATAATAATATATCCATAGTACAATGTAAGCATTTTGTTTCCTTGTTTTTAGATTGATGTAGATTTTGACCAATTATTCCTTGAGAGAAAAGCAATTTATTTGTGTGGCGGCCAAAATTCATTGAGAAGGCTAATGACTTCGACGAACTTCCATTTCATATACGTACATCTGTTACCAAATGATAATGTGGTTCTTAAACTGAAAATGTATTTTTAAACAGGATGTGATGTGATGTTAAATTTTCACCTACTAATAAAAATATGTATGAGAAATAACTTTATATTCTAAAATTCCTTCAATTCAAGCATTCCACTTTACAATTCATAACAATTAGAAAAGGAATTGTATTTACAAATACTTATTTAATATAATAAGAAGGTCATCTTCAATTCTTAAATAAGAAAACACAATAATTAAGAACATTCTTAAGTAATTAAGTAAAAGTTCTTGAAATCAACATGACCTATTCTTAAATGTAAAGATTATAAAAGTTCTTAAAATTAGAACGACCCATTCTTGAATTTGTCACGAAGAATGAACGTTCTTGTAATTGAGAATGTCCCACTCTTAAATTTGACAACAAGACTGAACATTCTTAAAACTCAAGAATGACCAATTCTGGGGCCAAAATTATAACGCGCAATTTTAAATTTAAGCCCGAATTTTTCTTGCACCTGAAATAAATGTGAAATTTTCACGTATGAGTCATACATAATAGTCGTTTTAATTTCATACAAAAAAGGGAATGAGAATTCCCTTTTATATTGAACTGTTTACCTGTTTAACACGTAAGTGAACCGGAAGGTTTGCATCTCTACCTTTTCTATATATTTTTTTTGTTTCGAGACGTGTTTTGATTGCACACGTGAATATAAATCCGGCTGTCGTTTTCATATTTCCCGACTACATATACTTTTCCGAGCGGTGTCTGTCAAACATTTGATCCCTGACATTCCTTTTCTACAACAATTTCCTCACTTTTTCATTCCTGCGAACATACAGTTTATTGATCCATCGCAGTTTATTTAAACCAATTGATTGTGGATCGTAAGTTGTTATTTATTGCACATTTTATACGTAAAATAAAAGCACCTTTTTTGCTTCTATTGTGACCCTTGGGTGAGTTAAAAAATAGCAAACTTGAAACGTCAAAGATACGACCTTCTTAATGGCGCCATAAATTAGTTTGACTATGTTACATTTTTTTACATAATGTTCTTGGCTCCTGCAATAAAGAAAAGTTGATCCTTGTCTTTTGGAAGTCTGTTGAACCTTATTCAACCGTCATTTATTCTAAACATAAATTGTTCAAGTTATTAAAAAATATATTAACTATTTAAGCTACTTTGTCAATTGAAATCGAGATTTTTTTATTTCGGTCGAGTCCTTTTGGGAAATCATCGTCCTTATTTCTTCTTCAGATTGCTGAAATTCTAGTCGATATAAGTTTTAAACTTTCCTTAACTTGATATTTTTTTAAACTTACCCTAACGTTCTCATCCGCTTACATTTTGATATAATTAATGTTTCGAAACTCAAGTACATAAACAATTTATTATTATTGGAATAATTAATAATTACACTATTCATAAGTAAATGTTGCTTTCCCACGTTAGCTAAATCCATTCAAAGTTGCTTTATAATAATATGTTCTCTTCTGATTATGATAATAATCATGTACGCTAGTAATAACAGGTTAGCTATTATGATTATTATTAAAAATGCTCATCACATTTATAACTGCAATTTTCTTAATTACAGTCGATAAAATGCGATTGTTTGGAAGAGTAAAACAAATAAAACCTTGTTATTTGGCTTAATGTGATTGGAATATTTTATTTTTCTTTAATGGCTAGAATAAAAATGAAACGCTAAATTCATAATTAAAAATGGGATTATACTCTGTAAAGTGTAATTAAGGCACGCCAAAAATATTGTAATAAACAAAACGTGGCAATAAAATATAAATAATAAATGCATAAATCAACGATAGATAATTATTATTGATATTAAAAGTACGAATATGGAAAAAATAGTGTATTGTTTTATTAGGATTGAAAGTGTCACCTTTTAGAGAGCAAATTTTGTGTTTGCGAGGCGGAACGTTATGAAGCCGAGTCAATAAAATTAACTTTTACACGGAATAAAACATGCTATTTTTTCTCCAGTCATCAATAGCAAAGTGCAATTTACCACAAGACTTTTACCTAAATGAAAGTGATAGTGATGGAGTTTAACTGAAGTTAAAAATTTATTTCATTGTATTACATCTTAAGTTCTTTAACACTCATTTTCATTTCTAAAAGGTGATATTAACCTTTCTCTTATTCTTATGTATTATTAATCATATAGCTCTACCATGTATAGCAATAATATGCTGATCTGGTATAATGTCTAATAAAAAAATAAAGTACTGATAAGCAGAGTGATATGATATCCAAGTAACCGTGACTTTATTTCGTTATGTCATAGCTTTTTGGAAAAAAAGATTAAAAAGATTTAAAAATATTAAGGCGACTATAAAAAGTTGAATTTTTGTTTTAAAGTTGTAGTTTTCTATAACAATTCAAACTACCGTTTGTTTAAAAATATTGTAAATTTATCTTCAAAAATGGTTATAAAAACACATAAACCGATTTTAACCGAAATATATTCAAGCAATAAAATTATGCAGTTTTAAAATAAATGAAAATAAATGAAAAATTAAAATCCGTTTCAATACTGTATTCAATTCCGCATAAAATAGAAGAATAATGATTGATTTAAACGCGTAATTGTTTCCAATGAGGTATTACAACTTCATAAGGCTCTACTTGTTCTTCAATCATCCATATTGATCCAGTTTTTCCTTCATTTATCACTTTGATCAATCCTCTAGCAACATCTTCAGGTCTACATTAATATACATTGAATTTAAAAATTGTATAATTAGCATGTGCTTACCCCTGCCATATAATATTCTCAAAATATTCTGTATCTAGACCATAATTGTAATGAAGTGGTAACTGTTTCTGTTCCATATTTTGCACTATTGAGGTTTTGGTAAAACCTGGACAAATAGTCAGAACACGAATGTTTGTAGCTTCATAATGTTCAATTGATCCAAACGCCTGTCCCAAACCAATGATGGCATGTTTTGTAGTGGAATAAACTGGATAATCGTGCCATCCCTGTATACCAGCTGCCGAAGAAATATTGACAATTATTCCTTCTGTACCGGTTTTGTATTTTGGTAGGTACTTGTCAATTCCTAAAATGGTGCCATAAACAACAGCGTTCTAAAAATAATTTGATTAAAAATTGATAAAGAAAATAATTGGGAGTTATACAATATTGACTGCAATCTCAAGTTCCCATTTAGTGCCATCTAAAATACCAACGTTGTTAATAAGTACGTCCACATTTCCAAAGGTCTTGACCGTTTTTTCAAAAGCCTCTGAAATAATTTAATTCAATTCAAGTTTTGTTGTTTAATGTTTAAAATATTTACCTTCAAATTGTGATTTATTAGTCACATCAGTTTTTATAAAAATGACTTTATTTGCTCCGAACTCTTTTTCTAAAGTTTCCACGGCCCTTCTCCCATTCTCATCTGAAAGATCAGCAATTGAGACTGACTGAAATGTAATGTGTAGTCAGGGCGAGTGGCATATTTTTTTGGAACACTTACTCTTGCGCCATTTCTCAATAATTCTTGGGCAAAACAAAACCCTATGCCTGTGGCACCTCCTGTTATTAGGGCAACCGTTCCCTTGATTGGATTAGACATTCTAAATTCACTGTGACCCGTTTGCAAACCTACTCAGCAAATAATTCAAGCACTTATGTTATCTAAAACCTTAATTGTTGCAATTAATTTATTTATCTACAAAGTGCAAAGTTTTTATCATTGTTTAATGATTTATGACAGTTTTTAAATAATTTCAAAAAATAAAATTAGGTCAAGTGTATTGTTTTATTAGGATTAAAATTGTCACTTTTTAACCAGCAAATTTTGGATTTACGAGACGGTGCGTTGCGCAGCTGAGCGGATACAAATTTGCGAGTAAAAGAAAGTATGTAACTTGTAATCGGAATGAAACATGCTATATTTTCTCCAGCCAACAATACACGATAAAGTACAAAAGATGCAAATTCTAAAGTATTGATAAGCAGAGTAATATCCAAGTAGTAGGGACTTTATTTAGTTATGTTATTGTTCTTGGAAAAAAATTGTATCTGTGAAATAAAAAGATCTGCCAACAATGTGTGCATTTGGTGTGAGTAAAGATGAATTGTGAAGAAGAAAACTAACCTCTAGATGTGGCAGCAGTTGCACGTTTAACTTAAATTATTAACAATATTTTCAAACCAAAAATGGAAGACAACATTTTTTAAGTCTGGGATTAAATAATTTTAAGCCTACGATTAAAAATGAATGTTGCGTTAGTGGCAAAGCACTTCTTTTTCTTAGTTACAAAAACAACCAGTTTACCTCCCAAAAATGGTATTAAAAATAATGATCGTGAAGAAAAAAAGATTTTCTTTGACGTTGCGTACGATGCTTAAAAATACTGTTAGTAAATGTTAAAAGAGAACGCATATCTACCAAAAGAGATCTTATAAATCTAATAATACGAATAGCGTGCATCACATCACCTCAACTGATTCGATTTTAAAGAACAACAAACTAAGTTATTCCACAAACATACTTCAGAGACGTAAGCATGTCAATGCTTTAACAGGGTTATTTCATGAAATTTGTATAAACCTCCATTGGATTTATTTTATAATAATAACTTACTTTGTTAGTTATTATTATATTGTGAATTCTCACTTAAAGTATTATAAGAAATGTCGATTATTGATCAATATTATTGTATTATTCTTACCAAAGCTTTTGGTATTTTTATTTTATTGCATACAATATGCAGTAAATACTAAAATTCAATGTATATTAGATGCCTCGTGTAAGACTATGAGCCTGACAAACTCCAAATGCAACCCATCGTACGCATAATCACAAAAAGTAACGGAATTACAAAGTTGTAGAGATATTCCGAAAATGTATGTTGGGTTGTATTTCAGAAACACTCAGATTTACTTTAGTTAGTACAATTGTAATTCAGATTAATAAATTGTATATCAAAACGCGTCGATTAATGTTTTCTTAAATGCAATTGAATTACAAATTAATAATCTGAATTACAATTTTGAAAATCATTGGAAAGATGTGTCGCTTTTAGCAACTGCAAATTATTAAAATTTCAATTAACACACTGCAACACCTGATTACAAAACAGCGCTGCAAATCTGACAACCCATAACAAAGTTTGATCTCAATTATGGGAGCGCGTTTATTCATTAAGTATAATAATGTCAGATTTTCTATGAAATTCTATTTTGTAGTTAATAAAGTTTGCTACGTTAATTAGATGCAACGCAGAAGCGCATTCAAATATTCAATATCGAAGTTGTTACACGTTAATGCGGCTTTAACTTTGTACTTTGTAATCATTAATTAATATTTCAACACAACCTTCAGAAATATTTCAGAGGGCCGTTCTGCAATTCGTTTAACGATTATAGTTTGGCCTCTTTAAAATAAAATTAACCACTCCACCTTAGTTTGATGTGAAACTGTGTTGAAACTTTAACGAATGACGAAACCCAGGAGATATGTAATAATTATCGGTGCTCGAAAATATTTGAGCAAATACGTAGACAGAAGTTCGCTTCAATTAGTGCTTTTGATCAGCATGTGATGCGATCCACGTCTGTTACTACCAATTATTTTAATTAGGTGCATCGGATATTTTTAATTAACGTGCAGAATTTCGTTTTTCTATTTGCGATTCCGACATTGTTGTAAGAATTGGCTGTTAGGTCGTTCGACCGTAAACTCATGATTGCGCAGTTTCCACAATTATTCCACTTCCATCCGAATCAATTTGAATATCTAATAAAATTTTCAGAATGATTTTAATAATTAACCGGAAATTTGAACGTTCCCAAAATTATTTAAATTTGAGATATTAAAACTCAATCGTGCGTTGCAATTGATACACTGCGGTTTGTAATTTAAAGAAAATTCGGGGCTTCCCGTAGTATCGGAGCCGGTGGTTCTCCGTTGTAGATAAGCAAGTCGCCAAGTTGCACTAAATTGTATATGAATTGTATATCATCAGTGCGAGCTTTCAAATAATTAATGTTTTTTTTTCTTTCGTTATCCAAAGTGTTTTACGTACAAATTATTATTGTAAATCTAAATTTTGTTAATATTTATTGTAAACATTTCTGATTTGCAAGCCAATTTACCATTTTTCTAATTTTTTTTAGGTTTAGTTAGGTTTTAGGAAAGTATGGAACCTATCTATATTTTTACCATATAAGAAGTGTTATTTTTTATGCGAATTTTTTCATGCGATTTTCTGTGGAACGTATCTACCGCATAAAAAAGACCCGAGTGTATTTGGAAATCGATATATTATATATTTGCCTTGCCCTTATTTTATCTTGGCGTACCCCTTAATAATACGTGGCGGCGGCAAAGTTGGGTCAGCAAGGCACTGGAATATTTCGTTACATGGACCGGTTAGGTTTCAAGATACAAATCACAAGGGAATCATTATCGAGTTTATAGCGCCGAATCAGCAGGTTGGTGATAACAACGATTTGAGAAGTATAATTTTTTTAAAGGGAAGAAAATCATTCGGCTGAAAGGTATGTTAGTGTAGGCGTAATTCCATTTGATGTTTTAGTAGGGACAAACTATCAAAGTTATAACGAGCTGTCGCAATCTATAGCCAGACGTCACCATGGGTTACGTTCCTTTGACGCTACAACTCAATTTCTATTTAATTATGAAGAAAAGTTAAAACATTCAATATTTTATGTATCAATGGCTACGTTTCGATGCATCAGACCTACGTTTTGTTCAAGAAGCTGAAACAATATCTTTTTTAGCTTGTTATTGCCGTCACAAATTCACTTTCTAACCAAAATGGAAACATTCTCAGACGAAAAAGTTTTCCTTTTGCCAGTTTTATTGCTAGTATTATAACTAAATAACAGATTAATGAGAGTTACGGCATTCTCGTTGTCAAAAACCTCAAATATTTAATTAAGAGCCCGCTCGAGCAGCTTAGGACCATCTACGGCGGGGCAGCAGTGAGAGACGAGGTAGCCAGTAGGCCGTACCAAACTTCGCAGTTCGGGATTTTTCGTAACTTTGCCGATTTAATACTAGCTGGTCAGTTCGATGCTCGGCGGGCGTTGTTGTGAGAACGAGATATTTTGGTGAACAAGAAAATTATGTTTTGAACACCTACCTAATTCTATTTTTTTTTTTTTGCTTATTATTTAGATCAAATTTAAAGGATAATAATAATAATATGTAAAAGTATAAATTATCCTTTATTCAATCTCAAAATAATATTTATAACACTAATTACATTACAATAAATTGTTGATGACGTTATAGTGCGAAAACAAAAGACGATCGTAAAATTATAAATATTAAAAAAGATGCAGTTTTAAAAACTAAAGTTGACGGGTCCTAGGATTTTTTGTGAAAATTCTTCTAAAATGTTTTATCGAATTTATTCCTTACTTTACGAAAGCACTGTATGTAATTAATAAAATTTAGTGTGATGTTATATATTTTATCCATTATTAAAGGGATATAATAAAGTTAATCCTTTTAAATAAATATCTTCTTTATGGTTTTTTAAAAGTCAAATTTAGTTTGAACAATAATCCTCAAACAGGTCCGATTCGCATTTTTTTAATACTTCTTATTTGAAATCAGAAACATTCTGATCGGATTTAGGTGTCATTTCCCCTGGTATAGGTTATTCTACAATAAAAAAGAAGGTTACTCTACATGTAATGAATTTTTATTTATTTTAAACGTACCGTTTATGGCCGTAGTGCTTATAAAAAGAAAATCGTTGAAACTCGTCCATATGGTACCTGCGTTGTTAATAAAATAATTACTTCCTCCGTAATTTCTCCAAGCATCCTTTTGAAAAGTATAGGAAAGGGAAGTATGTAAAAATTTACTAGTTCCCACTCAATTTTGAAAAATTGTTTTGATCTCGTCGCCAGTGTAAGAGAAGGTGTTGAATATCGGAGAAAGCTGGATATTGCTTTTCCAGATAAAATTTGAGCACTTTTAGAACATACGAAATGTGAAGAAATGTGGAAATAAATTATGTTCTGTTAATGCCCGAATGTGAACCTTATGAAGACTTGACATTATATTTCACAAATAATGCAGCTGAAGAATGCAATCCCTTTGTTTGTAAATTTGTTGAGGGCAAAGAAATAAATTTATCTTCCAGTATACCATATTACACAAAGAATTAATGGAAACCATTGTAATGGTGAAAAGTTAGAAAAGGAAATAAATTATGTTTTGCTAATTTCCGAGTGTGAATTTTACAAGGAAATAAAAGGACACGCTGGTAGTTTATTATAGTTCATACAAAGATCCAATAGAATTATGCCATCAAATTTTAAAGATGTTTTCGAAATAAAGAAAACCGTGTTTGAAAATAAAGTGAAGAAATTATTTTACTCTATATTCAAAGGAAATGAAAAGAATCGTCACAGAAGAAGACATAAAATTCATGCCGTAAATGATTTCGAAAAACTGATTTTCATTGATGAATTTATTGCCGTGGTGGATTTCGTATCTCCATTCCTCTTATATAACGAGGATCTATAATTTCCGGAAGAAGGCATTTGTGGTAAAATGTAAGGAGCTGACCTTCCATTTCCTCCTTCCAGAATTTATCATCCCTTAGTATCTAAAAAAAGAGAAGATATATTTTATTTATAAACTATTCTAATACCTTACTTTTTCAACTGTTATTCCTAGCGGTGTCCAAATTACAAAATAACAAATATTTCTTCTCGTTACGTGGAGTTGACCCTGCACTTGGTAATAATACTGATGTTTAAGTTTCAAATGTAAACTACCATCGTCATTTAATGTTGAAAATTTAATAATATTTTGTTTTATAGCCTCTGTTGGATGTAGGTGTGCAGCATTAGCAGGACATTTTATTTCTACAATAGTGTCATGTTCTACTAGGCCATCTGGCGAAGCTCCAAACATACAATACTCTTCATCAACGAAAAAACCACATGTATCTACAGCCAAAGAGTACTGTTTTTCAAAATCATTTATGGCACGCATTTCATTTCGTCGTCCGTAGCGAGTCTTTTCGTTACCTTTAAAGGTGGTGTACAATAATTGTTTCACTCTATTTACGCATGAAGTGGATTTCTTCATTCTGCATATATCTTTAAAATTTGATGCGGTGATTCTATTGGATCTTTCTTTAAACCATAACGGATTACCAGCTTGTCCTCTTGTTTCTTGTTCAATTGTTACAATTTCCTCACGTGTTTTCATCAAACCCTTTAGAAAAGTCTCCATTTTTATTTTATACTCTTCGTCTGCTAGGTCCGGCACCAACTCTACCAATTCTGATCTTCCGTAATGCTCATCAGGAAATGTACTTGTTTTACCCCTAAACAATTGTTTCTTGCACTGTTTCCTTTTCTCATAGTAATTCCTTCTGCGCTTAACTTTGGTTATGTATTTTTTAGTGGCACCACGAGGACTTTTTTGTGTTAATTCCTTGTGTAGAATATAATGAAAATCACTGCCACTATTATAAGAGACGGCTGCGGCTTCACAGCGTGTTTCGTACGACCGTTTTAGAGAATAATTTATTCTTTTCCCCCCAACAAATTTACAAACAATAGCATTGAATTGTTCAGCTACATTATTCGTCATTTTTAAAATTAAGCTAAAAGCGTTACTGATTAACCTTTTGAAGCAGGCTTTCACGTCTTCATAAAGTCCACACTCAGACATTATTGGAACATAATTTATTTCTTCTTCCAATTTTTCGCAATTGTAATAGTTCCTTTCTTCGCATTTCTTATGTTCTCCGAAGACATGAGATGGCGCATTTTTCATATCTTCTATAAGTGCCAAAATTTTGTCTTGTAAAGGAATATCTTGATTTCTCCGATATTCAACACCTTTCTTTACAGCAGCGACAAGACGATAAGCTCTGGCAGAAACAACCTTACGAAGCTGTGGAGAAACTGGCAGGTTTTTACTGTTGCTTCTCTTGCGCATACTTATCTCACGAAGATGCTTGGAGAAATTGCGCAGTAAGTGATTACTACATTCTATTTTTTCTATAACAGAAGTACCATATGGACGACTTTCAACAAGTTTTTTGTAAACGCTGCTGTCTCCATCTCCCACCAGTCTAGTATATTTCATATTATGCATTATCATACTTTTTTTAAAGCCTTCAACAATTATTTCAGTTTCCATAGCTGTGGATGGCCCGTAAAAATTACGATAGCACACATGATCTGGTGGTGAAATATTTTTATTTCCTGCTCTAGCGCAAATGCAGCAATATTTGTTTTTCACAGCGAAAAATAAGACTTTTTGGGTCCTTTTTCCTATAATGCATGCCTGAAATAAACAATTATGTATAAATTGTGTTCACAAGTTTCCAACGCTTACAACTCCAGATAGAGCATTATAATTTATATTGTAGGACCGTTTGCTCCACGCTCCATCAGCAATGACAGCAATGGTGGGCACTCCATCCAAATCCACATCCTCATGTAATATTGCCAATCTTCGTTCTTCCTTCCCATTCTCTTCAATTTGCTTCCATAGAGTATTATGAATAACATCAGCAACATTATCTTGGCATTTGGTGAACGTCCCATGTGCCATAAATGGTACATTTAGCGTAGAAAAAAATTCATGACCTGTGGAATACCCTATGCCAGAAGAAATTACACCTAACGCAGCTTCGTTATTTATTTTTACTTCACTGCCTTCCTGGCGATCAGTACACAGATTTGTTACAATTCCACACATCTTACACTTGAGAGTAATTGTACTCAAAAGACCCATCACGGTTTCTTTTAAAATGAACATATCCGTTATATTACATCCGAAAGGACCGTGACTTTTCGAAGTAAATATTTGCTCGAAGAAATAATTAATATCTACTAAGCGTCTTCCTTCTGGGCAAAATTCTACTTCTTGGGAACAATCTTTTGACGTTTCCCTAAATATATATTTTTTAACATGGATAAGTAATTTTTATGATATTGAGAATATTACATAATTTCCTCATCTTCATTTGCTACAAAATTATTATCATGAACTGTTTCTGTTGGATCTGCAGGACTATTGCACTGTTCCTGATAATCATTTTGAATAACAACGGGATCTGTTTCGTTACATTTCGGTAACTGTAACCCTTCCTTCATCGATTTTGCTCTAAAAGTTTATACCAAATAACTAAAATCATTTAATTTTTATGCTCTGCCGGAATTAAATTGTGATTTTATTCTCGTTTTTCACAGACTAAATTTAATACCTAATTACAGACTTACCTCCACATTTCTAAATAATTAGCGCCATCATTTTTTTTGCGCTTTGCAGTTAAATAAAGTCTCTTCTTAGAACCTTTGCGATAATCCATAACGTAGATAAAATTGTCACTCGGCGGAAGATAGACACCGTGGTGAAAGTATTATATAGTATGGTTTTATACACAGATACACATTTAAATTCACAGAAACTTTGATTAGGTAAGGCACAAGCCAGTAGTAATAACTTCTAACTTTGCACTTCTAAGACCGAAGTGCAAAGAGTTATGAAAATGGGAAGCCGTGCTTCTCATTTTTATATGTATGTTGGCGACCATAACATCCTGTTCTCATGAATCAGTAATCACAAGTTAAATTGTAAATTTAACAAAAAAATCCGTAATCGGCCAGGAAATTGCAAAAAAAGTTGCAAAAGTCCATAACATCCTCTTCTTATGAACCGGAATAACGGAAGCTGAATCATATTCGTGAAATAAGTTGTAAGTATAATCATTTGTGTTCATTAAGAAAAAATCTGCAATCAGCGTGGAAACTGCAAAATAATCTTTAAATTTGTTAACATCCTGTTCTTATAAATCGTAATAACGGAAGCTGAATCAGTTAATCATGAAATAAATTTTAAATATGATTTGTGTTAACAGAAAAATCATAATCAGCAATACTGCAATACTGACAAGAAAGTGCTGAAAAATCTTATTAATTCTAAAAATCTTCGAACTAATTGAACCTAAACAATTTGAACCTATGAAATTTTAATCCAAAAAATTTTAAACTAAACGCCTAAAAAGAATGGAAATCTTATTACATGTTTCTTTAAATTATTACGTTTCAAAATAAAGAATTAAAAACTTTATTTCAAATAATCGTTCAAATTTCCTTGCTTCACCCTATGAATCAGTTTGTAGCACACCACGGTCGACACTACTTTGCTGAGCGTTTCTTTCATCGTATCAGTACCTGCTAGGTGGCAGCATATCACGATGCCAAAATGTGTAATTGTAATGACTTGCGTCTAGTCTTGTATCTTTTTTGTTAATGAGTCAAATTTAAAAATTTAAAAATTTCTTAAGAGACAAAAGTCTACCCTAGGTTCCCAGTTACGAAAATTTTGAATAAGTTCTTAATAAGTTATGGAAAAAAAAAGTGGTTTCATGTTAAAAATACACATTTTCCACTCGTTATTTCAGATAGTTCTAATTTTTTTTCTCATGATACTCTTAACGAGGAACTTAGATTGATATTTGTTCAAGAGATTGCAGAAAACTAGAATTAATTATACCTAATATTTT
The DNA here is from genome assembly GCA_949768715.1 of Dascillus cervinus. Taxonomy (NCBI): domain Eukaryota; kingdom Metazoa; phylum Arthropoda; class Insecta; order Coleoptera; family Dascillidae; genus Dascillus; species Dascillus cervinus. The sequence continues at coordinate 5,628,055 of OX458317.1, forward strand.
TTGAAATATCAGGTAAGAGGTAAACGACTGCAATGCTCATAAAAATTGATGTGTGTCGCGCTCTTAAGAACTGAAATTACTACTAAAATCTGTGATGGTATTTATTCCCATTAACTCTTTATTAACAAACAACAGATATTTTTAATGTTTTTTTAATGCATTTTAACAATATTTTTGTCTTGAATAAAAATTAATAAATTAATGAAATCATTTTTAAATTTATTTTCAGGGTTCCTTGAACTTAGTCCAGGACATCCCACGTAACACATGTACATCCAATGGACGTACATTGGACGTACACAAACGGATCACTGTACGTCCAATGGATGTACATTTTGAGACTAAATTGGACGTACATCTGGACGTCAGTTTGTGGACGTTTTTGGGACTACATTTGGGATCTTTTCGGACGTTCAATGTACGTCCATGTCGTGCCGGTTCGTGGACGTCCATCGACAAACGCTTATTGGACGTCTTTGGTATTATAAACGGATCCGTTTTGGACGTTCACTGGACGTCTTATGTATGTCCATTTGGACCAGAATTATGGACATTAATGGACGTACTTATAAACGTTGTGGGATTAAAAAATAAATAAATAAAAAAATGGAAAAAGCATATATTCAAAAATAAATAAGCTTAAAAAAAATTCTAAATTGAAAAATTGTTACAATAACGATCTTTAACAAATAGAACTAACCATTAACAAATTAAATAACATGAAACTTATTCTTCAAAAATACGCATAAAGAAATATGTAAATTTAAAAATAATTTGCAGTGAACAACTTTACCTATTTAACTTTAACTATTAACAAACTAAATAACTAGAAACTTAACCTTAAAAATATGCACATTCAAAAATAATTACCATACAGAATTTAACTAATTATTAACAAATTAAATAACATGAAACTTATTCTTCAAAAATAAGCATAAAGAAATATGTAAATTTAAAAATAATTTGCAGTGAACAGCTTTACCTATTTAACTTTAACTATTAACAAACTAAATAACTAGAAACTTAACCTTAAAAATATGCACATTCAAAAATAATTACCATACAGAATTTAACTAATTATTAACAAATTAAACAACTAGAAACTTTAAAAAAAGTCATTTCAAAACAACACCGATTCTTCACCACAATTTTTTCATTGCAGTTTTAATGCCCCTTTCGGAGGAACTAAATTTACACTATCTAAAAAAATAAAATACTAGACACCCCTTTCTTAAAATCATTTAAACTTACCAATATAATCAAAGCTGCCATTACAAAACCACCTTTTTTTCTTCGACCTTGCATAATTCAAATTGCATAATACAAATTCATGTAGGTATTATTAAACGGACTTGGGATTTGTTTGGTAAATTCATAATAAACTATTTCTCCCAACAGTGAGTTGCCTAAAACATGTAACAAATATTTTAAAAAAACTTAAATGAATTGCCATTTTTACTTACCGCAGTCTCGAAAAACTCTTCAAACTGCACTCACTCACTAAACTGACGAAATAATTTTACAGCACCAAATACATCGGTTACTTGAAAGATGGTTCATTGCCCCGAGAGCCGATAGAACAAAAAAATTCCGAACCCTGCCATAAAATTTCAAGGGTACGGCACGCATATTCGCCTCTCCGGGGTGAGAATAATAAATGCCTGAATGTATTGCTTTAAATTTTTAAGTTTAAATATCTTATAATCTATTGATACAATTACAATTTAAGTTGTTCAAAAATCTAATTAATTCACTCCATTTCTTTTAAAAACGAGACAGATCCTTTATGCAAAACTTCAATTACTTCTTGAAAATACCGCCCCAAATTGAAATCAAAATACCGGGCCACTTTAAGTTAAAAGAATTTTATATTGTGTATTGTAAATATAAATATCAATTCATGAAAATTGCTCACATAAAATTGTCACCAAAACTACGTTTTACTAGTAATTTGAGTAATATTGTTTAGTTGTGGATGAAATTGGTGAAAGTTTCCGTTACTATTGTTAAGCCAATTCCAAATCTTTACAAATTCGGTGATACCAATCTGCCTTTGTGTGCAGAAATAAAATCACTCGACAAAAGTTTTTATCTTTAAAAAAATCCAGATGTTGTACATACTTCCCTCGGCAAGACTGCAACAGACCTTATTTTTAAATATCAGCAAAACTTTATCCCCAAATAACACTTGCGCCGACTATTATACGCCTTCAATTTGACATTGGCACATTTACAACACCTGATACATTAATAAATGACAAACTTTACCTAGTCTCGCAATTACAACCCATGACCTTCAAACTTTTAAGTAATAAATTTATTAAAATCTCAAATCTCACATTATTCATACAAAAAATTTTAAATTTAAATATCTTAAAGATATTTATAATCTATTAATACAATTACCGAATTCAGATTTTATCAAATTTGATCAAAACTTTATTTACAGGTAACTGAAACGAAACAAAGTTTTATCTCGCATTTTACATACGAATTTCTAAAAAATCGTTCAATACTTTAATTAATAATTCACTAGAAACTCCTTATCTCGTAGATCTAATCAGGATATCAAAACAACGTATTCTTCATAAACTCAAAGTCATAAAGTAATAAAGTAATGAGTTTAATAATGCTTTTAGTTAAAGTTTCAAATTTTTTTTCAAATTCGTTTACGGACCGATCGAATTAAGTACATGAATGTACGTACAATTAACGTCCATACTGATCCGTTTATGTACTGTCCGTTTATGTTCATGAATGTACGTCCAATGGACATCCATGATGGACGTCCAGATTAAGTCCATAAATGTACATCCAGTGGACGTCCCATTTATGTCCATTGCTGTAATGTACATTTATGGATTAGCTTGGACGTCCATTGGACGTCCATTATAGATCCACTTGTGGATCGTCCATAAATGGATAAGAAATGGACCAACATGTACGTCCATTGGACGTCCTGTGTTACTTGGGATAAGTGATCAAAGCCAAGGATTAAACTGAATTAAAAATTTTCTGAAAACGGTATAATATTGTGTAAATATTAATTTGTATAATGTGTAAAATGTGTATATAAGATAATTATTATTGAAACAAATAAAATTAAATAATTTGATATATTGTTTAATTTTTGTTAAAATAAAACAAAAAAAATCCTAGAAATCTTTAAGATAATAAATAAACATTTTAGTGAATATCCACTATACAGGAAAAATTAATATCTAATACGTATATACAAAAGATATCTATAAGATAACGAAAAACTGTAAATACGGATATCTTCTGGATAGACAAAATGTATATCTAATAGAAGTCCGACCGGGATATACCCTGGATGTCCGAGTTTGTGACAAATGGATGGCTAAAGTATATCGTCGGCCAACATTAGACATCCTATATATATATATCTTAACATCTGGCGAAGATATACTCTAGACATCCTGTAGACGAACTTGTGTTGTATGGGTAACCCCAAGCCACAGACGACATAGATGAAGGATTTCAGAAAATAGATGGAATATATGAAAATAGATGAAGAAGAGGTGGAGAAAAGAGAAGAATTTAAAAGGAAGATTAGAGGATTCAAGGGTTTTCAAGAAAAGGTAAAAAGAAAACTGGAGCAAAATGAACGGAAGAAAGGAGAAAACAACATGGAGAAAGTTATTTCACGTGGTCCATAGTCGGCCAAAATCAAAAAAAAAAATCGTTATTATTCTATTAAAACCTTACAGCCCGGATTTTTCGGAACTGTAATCATCAACCGGAATAACTTGTTTAACTGCTAAGCTGTGACTTGATTTTTTAATCCAAAAGAGCCACTGAAAATGTAAATTATGTAAATCTTAATTTACCTTGTTGTTTGTTAGCGATTATAAATTAGCAAAATTCAGTTTAAAAGAAAATGCAATTATAACATCAGTAGTAATTAGATAGCACAGCAAAAGTTTTGCAAAGGTTACATTAGCAAATTTTCAATGAAACTTTAGATTTAGTAAAATCATAATCAAAGCTTATTGTTAATTACATTACGATCAATAAGCGACTAAAATATTCTACAAATAATGGGGTTATTTTAACTCACTGAACCATCGCTGAATAAATGGGTTTCCTTGTTTATGCGCCGATGTTGTAAACAAGCCAAAGACATTTGTGATACAATATTCGAACTGATGCATTTATTACCATTTAAAATGTACGTTTTTGTTTCCCATCGAATAGTGGAACACAAAGCGACTAATGACGTATACCGCAACAAGAAATTAACTAAATATTTATATTTGTTCTACACACAATCTCCTAAATGAATACATATCCAGGAATATCCGCGATAACAATACAATCCTCAATTTATTATTGCTTGCATATTGTATTCATTAAACCCTTGTTTGGTGTAATTTTGCTGGTCTCAAAAGCCCTCATATGCACGCGTTATATTGCCAAGATTTAGTTTATTAGAACTTTTAGTGGCGCAATAAAAAATGTGGGATTACTTGCTACCATAACGTGAGGATATTATGTACAAAGGTTAAAGTCCGTGACTGAAAGGATGACCGTTTCGCAGAACGACACAAAAAAGAGAAACATTACAATTTTTGCGCTCAACTTTTCACTTCCGTTTTATTAACGTCAGACTTTTTTCTCCTTAAATATTAAAGAATTCCTGCGAGACTTTTTGCGAACATTGAAAGGTTAAATTAAAGAGATTACTATGTGCTAAACGTGAAACGACAAGGATGTTTGTTTTTCATGAAATACAATTCTTGAGACAAAATTTGCTTTTTGTTTTTAATTCGTTGTTGAACTAGATGAAGCTTGATTTTTGTTCAACGTTGTTTCTCCAATCGATTACACGCGGTAATTAAAGCCTCAAGGGAACGGCCGTGGCCTTTACGACACTTTATTTGAAAATTTTTATGGCGGCGTATTAAATTCAGTTTATATCCTCACAAAAGTTTAACATTTTCAATAGATACTTACATCGAACCGATTTCATTGGTAAATTGTATTGGCAATATTTTTTAACTTTTTCTATTTCCTATTTTTGATAAAAGAATTTAAATCCTATGAATAAAATTAACGATGCAGTCGTTAAATATACCTAAGTCATGTGCGTTTTTAGAAAATAATCTTGCTTGACTTTGTTCGTTATCTTGTTAGTTAAATATCTTACTTAAAGTTTTACGTTCCTGATGAAGATAGTTTGCATACTTTCGAGTTTCGCTCAATAGTTTAGTTTGCAATTTAACAACGTTAAAGCTGTAATATTCTCATCTAGTAAAATGTGCTTTCAACCAAGTTTAACAAATGGTCGTTATTGGTTCGTATGATATTTGTTGTCAAGTCTTTTCTGCTGTTTCTTGTAGTATATTTATTTGTTTTCTTTCGTCTTCCATGTTTTCCGCTAGTATTGCTAGATCATCTGCAAAGGCCAGACAGTCAATTTCCAGATTATTCTTTTTTCTTCCTATTTTAATTTTAGGAATTCCTGTCTCCATTCTTTTCCTCCACTCTCTCATTACCTTCTCCAGCACACAGTTAAAGAGCAATGGGGAAACCCCATATACATGTCTTACTCCTGTTTTGACCTCAAAGAATTTTGAGATCTCTCCCATAAATTTACTTTTGACTTCGTGTTCGTTAGAGTTTTTTCTGTGATTGCAATTAATTGGTCATCGGCTCCGAATGCCTCCATCGTATTGAATAGTGTCTCTCTACCTATAGAATCGTATGCCTTTTTGAAGTTCACAAATGTTACATGTATGTTCTTGGCTCTCAGTCTTCTGTAACTTATAAGGTTCAGGTTCAATATCTGTTCCCTTCCCTTCCTAAATCCCCCCTGGTAGTCACCCAATTGTGGGTTCTGTTTTGTAATGCTTTGGATAGGATTTGAGTGAAATTCTTCTATAATTGTTTACTTACAAATTTCTTTCCTTTTTCATAACAATATTTTTAAAATTTTTCACTTATTACAAATCACAAACATTTTGAAAAACACATTCTTAAAAACAACGTCAATTACACATATTACATTTTAAAAAACACATTTTTAAAAAAGAGTCAACACAATGATTAAACTGAAACATTTATTTTTTTCAGTTTCCTGCATCCATCGTCAGTAATCATTGCATAATAATTTAAATTTCACTCAGTCCCAAACTTTTATAGAATCCGTTTTTTTACATTTAGTTATTTTTAACTGCATATATCAACTTGAATATCGCATCATTATTTGTATAAATTTTAAAAATATTGTTATGAAAAAGGAAAGAAATTTGTAAGTAAACAATTTTACATAACAAGGGAAACTTGATTTAAATAAATTAAAAATTCTTCTATAATTGTTTGCATCCATTATTTTATCTTTTTTTGTGTATTGGGTGGCTCATAGCTGTTTTCCAATCTTCCTGTATTTCTTTCGTTTCCCAGATATTGGTCTTGATATCTACGTTTTCCCACATTTTTGCTATTATCGAGTCCTTTTTTAGGGTTTTATCGTTTTTTAGTTTTCTAATAATCTGTTCGGTGGTTTGGAGTTTTTTAATTTATCTTTTGGATTTGTTTTGGGAATTTCGCTTTTGGTTCTTCGCAATTTAATAGTTTTTTGAAGTATTGCAAGTATTTTTCAGTTTTCTTGGTTGTTTAGGGCTAGCTTTTCTTCTACATGTTTGGTGGTCGATATCCTTGAAAGTTTCGATTAAAGGGTGTAATAATATAATAATTAAATATTTTATTTTTATTAATGTAAAGGAGTTTTAAAAAAAAAATGTGTTCTGGGAATCGCAAACTATGGCCTCGAGAAGCATCAGCTGCATTAAACGTACCGTAACGCATAGAACGTGGTCTTTCATAAAAATAATTAATTTTCTGTCTTTGTGGTTACGAATTGTGTTGCAGGTGCGCTTTATCGTACAAAGGCTGAATTTTATTTGTTTTCTATTTTAATTCTTCTCCTGGTTCTATATTTGTTAACAATGGTGAAATGAAATAAATGATCGACAAACATGCACAATGCAGTTCCAATAGCTTAAACGTTTGTGTGCTCATGGAATTGTGCTGTCATTGGAACTATAAGGAATTACAATGATGATATTGATATCGCCTAATGTAAATTTTTATCTGATTTAAAGGTATTGTAATTGATGGTGATTGTAACGTGACGTGGAATAATAAGCAAAACCTGTTTATGAACAAGTTTCATATTTATAATTGACAGTCCGCAATAATACACAATCGCACTGATACATCAGTTTTGTTCTTGATGTGTGCGCCTCGACTAATACGATAGTGTCGCGGCGTGATACGAAAACATTACCCTGAACTTAAAAGCTTTGCCCGGAAATGTTCTCAGCATGATTCTGATCAACTCTGTGTAGACCACCACCCATATCGTTATTTTATTATATGACTAAAAGCATAGTCTACTCTGGAACTAAATAATAAAGGAACTGAAAGAAAATGCAAAAGGATCTTTTTTAAAAATGAATATCTTGAAGCACTCGCATCTCCTTTCGTTTATTTACGACGTGTTGGATCTGTCGAGGGAATTACCTACGAAATTCTTTTTCACCTAAAATCTTAGCGCTAAATTGGGAAACCAGACAATGGATGCGACACACGCCACGGCAACACGGTATTTATTGAAAACACAAAATCACAAATTTTCGTAATATTCGCGTAATATTTGCGAATTTTATTGTAACCAACGAGATAATATTATTTGCTTAATATTTAAAACGATTAATTGATTTCATGCTTTGTTATCTTCACCATTTACGCTTGGCCGACTTCATTTTTTTACAACTTACTTAATTTGAAATTGATTAGTGGATTGGTCTCAATTTAAAATAGATTGTTCTCAATTTGAACTTGATTGATTAGATCTAATTTGAATTTGATGATTCTCAATTTTAGACTGATTATTCCTAAATTGAACTTGATAATCTCAATTTCGAATTGATTGATCTCCATTATCCATTTGGTATTCCCAAATTGAACTTAATCAGTGTGAATTTGATATTAATCATTTGAATTGTGAACCTTTCGCGTCCCAATTTCACATTGATTATTCCCAAACTGAACCTTATTAGTCTCAATTCGAAATTGTTTCTTCTCAATTTGAACTTGATTGATCTCAATATTGATTAAGTTCAATTTGAATTTGATGAATTTCAATTTTAGATTGATTATTTCTAAATTAAACTTTATTAGTTTCAATTGGAAATTGATTGGTCTCAATTTTACAATTGATATCCCAAATTGAACTTAATCACTCTTAATTTGAAATTGATTGAATATTCCAATTTGAAACTGATTTGTCTCAATCATTTCGTTACAGATAATTAGGAAAATGCTTTCGTAATAATAAGAATAAACCAAGTTAAAAAATTACAATAAAATTATAAATAGTTTGTGCTGGGAAAAATTACATCAGTGCAAATTAAAAATTCAGTTTCCATGACGCTTCCTACCGACTGAATTGTACCTCATGTTTAAGCAATTGAGGCACAGTACTTGCAATTTTAAACACAATTACACTTAAAATTATAGTTAATACGCCAACCAAAATTTGGAGTGCGTCATTGCTACTGATTTATCAGCAATCATTGGCATATCTCTCTGCCACAAGATGACACTAAATCTTTTCTCCTCCCTACTTACATATTTTCATTTAGGAAACAAAACCGTCGTTGCACCATGTAATTTTTGGAAAATAAATCAATGCGAGTAGTGTACAACAAACTATTATAAGGCAAATTTGATAACGATGAAGTCTATTTTACAGTTTTGTTAAATTAAACACAGCTGAAAAACTTTTAGCTCTGGTTTCGCTTTGTAGGTGACACTTGCCAGTTACCGAAAAATCAACGGAGACGTCACGTGCACCGTTCACCTGACATCAGCATCAGAATTCTAAATGAAAATCTTTTAAGTCACTTTTCAGTAAGTTAACAAACTGTTAAGTTGTACTTGAGGTTTATATGTTATTTCCATACCAGTTTCATAACGTTCAGTTAGATTTTGACCTAATTCATGGATGATTTACCAAGTTTCAGCTTCTGGTTGTTTTAAGTTTTTTATAGAAAAAACTGTTGATTCAAATGTTACAAAGAGAGTAAGTGCAGAAAATTTAAAAAACTCAGTCGGCTCATTTTGAATATAAATAATAAAAATACATTTTTGACGTGAATTTTTTTGGAATTTTCTAGATTTAAGAATTTTTTTTAATTGCCAACTTTTTCTTATCATAATGTCCAAATAATTAACAAAAGCATATTTCCTTCTAATTTAACGAATATTAACGAAATTGAAGTTCCCTTCTCTCGACATAATTTAAATGAAAAATTAATGAGATACACATCGAAGAATTTTTTAATAAAGCGTTTCATCTCCAGTAAGCAATCTGTTTACTCCACAAAACTTTTAGCGGGCTCGAACATAGAGATTCATTACGATTTACCTAACTTGCATGTAAATGTTTACCGACAACCATTGTGCACTGACGAACAGAGATCTAAATGCGTTGTTTACTCTCTGTCAGAACCTCCAATAACGCAATTGCTTTTGTAGATCTTATTGGAAAGGATTTGTGTTTGCTTCAATTCACAAGTCAATCATTAATTTCAATTCCAGCAGAACAAATTTGGTTAATATAGTTCAGAGTTGCGTGACAGTAGAATTTGAAAAGGTCGAGGTACAATTTTTTACATGACGCACTTATTACTTCAATCCGGAAAATTCTATTGTCACGTTTCCTCAATTTGTTTAGCAAAATACTACGAAAATTTTATTCGAGCTGAATATTAAACGAGAGCCGTTGGCACAAAAAAAATCATTTGAAAAGCAATATTGCGTCGCTTTCAAAAACTGAATAACATGTTTGAAGCCAAACTTTGTAGGTAATAATTTTGGACGTTATACAGAGCATTCAATTTAGACACAAACGCTTTACTGTTTGATAATAGGCAACACATCTTGCAACTCGCATTTTTAACCTCTAAAATATTTTTTTTAATTTGTTCAAACACAAACTTGCTTAAACCGCCTTAAAGCGGTGCTTCTACTATATACGTCATAACCAATTTACTGGTCATTTATTTGCATCGTTTATTAACAGCTAGTAATGTTGGTAGCTAGCAAGTAAAAAATTGACGAATTAGCAACGTTTTTTGTAAAATGCATGTCACTTGCTGAGGTTATGTACGTGATATAGTAAAATTTCTTATGGAGAAATTGGTTTCTGAAACTCAACATGGCGTTGTCTACAGGACGTTCATTTTTGAAAGGAACATTCTGTACAGCTTTCTCTGTAAAAATTGGCGACAGTTGAGCGTTCATTTTCTGAACTTAACTTCAAGTTCGGTAGATAAATATCCCCAGTTTTCATTTCAAATGGATGAAATGTCTGGCCCATCCCCATTTATCTGCTTGTAATCACTTAGCTGCATCTGCTGTACGGGTTTGTGTTTTGCAGGAAATGTGACACGGGTCGATTTTGAAATTTACATTAAAATATGCAAAATATTTTTTTTAATTCGACGAATTTTAAAAATCATTTACCTACAAATAAATAAAATAATGAATATTTGTAAGAAATGGTTTTATAAAAGTGCAGCATTTTCGTCAAGGATTAACTCGTAGAAAAAAAAAATGAGAGTGATACTATCCCTTTGATTGAAACATCGGAAATTTAGATTAGTTTTTGTATCAAATTATTTATCAAGAAATAAAATGTCCACCGAAAACATAATAATGAGATTTGTATTTAAACTATTTTTCTTGAATCGAATTTGTTGATGAAGCAATAATATTTTTGATGAATCTGCTCCTTCCGATGGTATCAGATGTACGAATGTCAAGTCGTAATGCAGATACACAATTTCCTGCCTATTGGGTTCTGAAACGTAGAGAGCTTCGCCTCGAGCACATTCGTGTAAATTCGTGAAGCTCATTTTCAGTGCGCTTTCATGATATCAGTTGTGCATCTACATTGAGCGGAGAAAGCAGAAAATCTTCATCCCTTTACGTTTCGATCTTCTTGTAACTTGTTCCCGTTGTACTTCTCGTTCCTCGTTCGCCCGGAAAATTATCGGAGGTAAGCGAAACTGCCTTATTTAATTTTCCACAATTTCGTGGAAGTTTAAAACTACCGACGCGGCGTTCTCCACTTTGCAAAAATAACGTTCCGCTAGGCCGGTAATTAGAATTTTTTTTCATTATCTTTGAGGACCTTCGCTAACATTTTATCGCCTTTTAATTATTTTTTTTTAATTATGTCGGAACGAGGCTCAAACTCGCGATGAAATTTGAACTTTTTCAAATCTGCAACTTTTAATTTTAGTTCAAACTGCAATAACACCGTGCGTTTGCACAAAAAAGTTGAGGAGTAAATTTTCGGTAAAAAGTTACTCGCATGAAAAATTCATTTTTCATAATTTCGCTCAACGTTTAGGCCTCGATTGTAAATAAGTACTCGGTCGTCGAATCATTGCCAATTGAGTGTAAACCTCCAATTGTATTATTTCTTGTGAACTTTCTCGAATCGAATAAAAATTAACGACTTTTAAGTGACTCTTTTGATCGATTTTAAAATTCACTTTGCGCTTTAATGTTCCAACGGAGGCTTTTCTTGTAACTCGCGAGCAATAAATTAGTAAATCGATTTAGATATCCTAAATTAATTTCAAATTTGCGTTTCCAAGCAGACACGTTTGAAATTCATCTAAGTGCGTGATGCCGGAGAACGGATGGACGCTAAGCCGTTTAACGAAACAGTGGGACGACTGAATTGTTTTCATATGTGGTCCGTCTCCATTGCGGCTGGCATTACCTTATGATGTATTACAACGTTGATCCCCTTCCGGGCTATTCAGGTAAATACAGGTTGAGCCAACCGAATTGGATTAAATTTAAGTGGGCAAGAAGAATATTCAAAAGTAGGCAGTTATTATTAGAGCGCAAACGGTTAACGAGAAACAAACATTTTCCCCAATTTTTGTTGGGAGTAATAAAAATTCGGTCAATAACGGTTAGAATTCCGTTCACGCGTTTAAAACGTGACTTAGAGTTTCTTGCAGATATGAGGTTTCTGAACTTATGCCAAATCGTTAATTGATTAGCGGTGTTTTCGCTGCGAAAGTTTTGTATAAAAGGGCGAACTTTATGTCTGCTAACTTCGAACCCTGCATTTCGGCGATTCAAAACATTTTTATTTCCACCTTCGCCGTTTATTGCTTGATATTCAATAAAAATGCGCAAATTAGCCCATAACTGTGGAGGTTACCTGCATTTAAAGTATTAAAAATTTCTTCAAACATCTTCACATGTGCACTTTAATATTTCAGCGATACTTAGGTAAATAGTGTTCAATAAAATCCTTCTGCATTCGGAGAATTAATTTAAGGAGAATCCGTGAGGTTGTGAAAGTTTCTACTGTGGAAACATTTACACGGTTTTATTATGTGAACTTCTCGGTTGAATAAGGGAAAATCCAATTTCTGAAATTTCGATTTTTTGGGCAAAAAACGGTCGGCCAATGCTGTTGGTTTATGTAAATGTTGTTTGAACGGCCTATCCGACCATTTTGACTCAACAATTTCTACATTTGGATGCACACAAACGTTTTCAGGATTTTAATTATCACTAACGATTTTTAGTTTTTAGTGTAAAACCTTTGCAAACAACTAAATCCTTAAATTGTAAACGTTGGTAACAAAAAGTTTGCTGAAAATTAAACCAACTCTTCGTTTTGAATTCATCTTACTGTTCACGAAATCAATGAAACCAGCGTAGGTGCGTATCACTTACTGCCCTGAAAGTATATTTACTTCAGTCCAGCGTCCAAATGAAATTAGCTCGTGACCCTAGAATATTTAATAACGTGGTTATTTCGTCCTGTAAGATTCGCTTTTCAGCGAAACAATTTCAGACTAATTTAATGCGATAACAGCTAAATTGCTTTTTAATAATTTAAGCCGACAATTAGAATGAATTGTGGTATCAAATTTTGTACGCATTTCAAATTTCATTTAACATGAAGTGCTGTTTCCATGTCGGGATTCAGTTAAATCTGCCCAAGGCTCAAAACAGCACCGGCGTTTACTAACTCTTTTCAACTGGTCTCAAGCTGCAACGATTAACACTTTATTTCAAAAGAAGGTAATAAAATGAATTCGTAATAGAATTTTAACATTTTTTTAGAAAAGGTTGTTTTTGTATCTTGTATACTTGGTTTTACATTATTATAAACAATAAAACGCACTTTTGGTCGAAACGGTATATTTTTTGTGTGCATTTTCTCATAAGTGTGTTTATTCTCTCGATTTGAAGGTGTGAGTTTTACTTAATTTTATTTTTAAAAGTAGGGGATAGTGGGAGAATTCCGCGCACTTAAGCAAAAATGCTCAAAAAAAAATTCCTACTTACAAGCAAATGTTTATAATTTTATTGCTGAATTTTAAAAGTATTGGGAACCTTACTTATCACAAAAAATGAGTCTACGACGAACCGATTTAGAAAAAATATATAATTTAAGATACTGCTATTGCGCAGAATTCTCCCTTAAATAAAGCTGAGAAACTTCAAATTCCTTAAGAAGACTTTGTTGCTTTTTAAAAATCAAAATATATTTAAAATTGAACAACATTTCACCGCGAATATTATAAAACTTGTACTGTTATTTTCTGTCTTTCTTCTTTTGTACCTTGGCATAGATGTCGCACGTGTAATCAAGTGAAGAATCCCAACCACTACATTCTGAATGTGCCCATTTCGAACAGATTACACAGCGGTAACAAATTTCCTTGTCGCGTCCGAATTTACCACACACCAAGCATTCGTCATTGTCTTCAGCTGGATCTATATCATCTAATTTATCATCGTCGTATAACTGACTCTCGGAAGGCGTTACTACCTGGCTTCTTCGGGATATCTAGTTTCTTCGAAAAGGTTTGTAATTTTACACTTACCTGATTTATTGGTTGTCACGTAAACGTTGTAAGTAACAATTCTTATTGAAATAACGGCGAATTTGAATAAAATGATAATAACGTTTTATTATATAAATATAAAATTTATGAAAAGAAAAGCTCAAAAAATTCATGAAAAATTACATAAATGAGCGTCGTGACGCCAGATGATAAAAACTGAAAACGGAGTTAATTATGAATACATATTCAAATTTTCATAAATAAGAGAGTGAGAATAAATTGAAAATAATTCGACAGATTTTCGAAAACTTATTCCCAAATGGCAACAAGTTTGAGAAAATAACTGGAGAATTATTTTCTAATTAATTTGCAGTCTCGAGTGGGAATCGGAAGATTATTTTTTAATGTTTGAATCAAAAATGCAGCATAAGAAATACAGTTTAACAGTTTAAAATGAAACTGGTGACAGATGTCAGATAATTCTCGTGGGAATTTTGTACAGTAGAAAATGCTCACTATAATAATGTTGTGATTGGACAAAATTAAACACGTGTGCCCAAATACTGCTAAACGATTGGTAAATTAAATCATTAAAAAATAATCACAGAAATATCTTTAAAGTTCAATTTTTTTTGAGGACTCTGTACTACAGTGAAATAATTTTCTAATTTGTTTTCATCTACTTCTATAACGGCATTATTATTTAGGTCTTCCACGTTTTCCTTTTGCATCTTGCATGTTCTCGTCAAACGTTATTTTTACTACTCCCTGATACCACCCCCTTCCTTATTTCCTTTGAAACCCATTCCAATGCTAGTATCGGAAGTCCATTATTTTTTATTTGCTGAATGTGTGCATGGAATATAACTCGTCTTCTTGTTTCTCAGACTACTGCTATTACTTCCCTAATCTGTACGTTTGTTATTTCATCCCTCCTTAACACTGAGTGTCTTTTCCCTAAAAATCATTCTTGAATGCTTTTAATTTTTGCTTATGTTTCTCAAATAAGTGACACATTTCAGTTTTGTGTTGATTGTTGTCTTTCTACAATTTAGTAGGTACTAAATAAATCTTGTTCATTGTTACATTATCTTTCATCGTTACAATCTCATGAACAAAATAAGTAGCTATAACAAGTTTAACTGCACGTAACACATTTCACTTTTAAAAGGTGTAAGCACTGCTAAAAAACTAAACGAATATATTTTCCTATAATAAAAAACGTTTTTATTTGGCGCTGAACATTTCCACAACTCAAAAACTCTGTTACGGTCACTCAATTCGTCTCACACACAATGGGTTCATAAAGTTTACTGCGGAAGTGTCGGTGTGTACAAAATACTGCGGGTTCAAGATTTTTCCCCCATTCAAATCCTTCACTATTTTCCGAGCAATGTTGTCATTTCCTTTCATCTGCATCTGAAACAGGTCGACCCAACCGGGGGATAAGACCTAACAAACGAAAATTTATTAAAGTTTTGCGAGGCAACACGTTTAACAAGTTAATTGTCGCAACTCGGCAATATTTGTATGAAGCCTTTGCCAAGCAAGCAACTAAACACTTTTATAAAAAGTTTCTTTACGGGAATTTTTTTTTCTGGATTTTATGCCTGGAAGGTGTGATTTATATGAGATACCTTTGCTACGTTGAAGTATTTATTGCGCGACAAGAAATTTTAATATAATTTTTCCAAAACCGGGTCTGAAAAGGAGAACATAATAATGCCCTAAGGCTCGCAATAAAGTTATGCAAAGATTGTGATACAGTTCCCCTAATAATATTATGGGAATGCAGTTTTCTTCAGATCAACATCGAATTGTTGACCTCCTTCATCAAAAACACTCGTTAAATCACAGAAACAACAAACAGTAAAAAAGTTGTAGGAAATTCAACTAACGGAATCTATTTATAACTTGCTTTTGTGAAACTAATTAATTACTTTGAAAATAGAGACTGCACTTCTTCAGCGATGAATTAACCGTTCCGAAAAAATGATTTAACTGAAACGTACCCCGTTCAAAGAAATCATGACGTGTAAGCCTTAATTGCTTTTACTCACGGAATTCTTTGTATCGCCACAAACGCAAGAAACCCATATCTTACACTTTTTCCGCGAGCTTCGGTTTTCTGAATTAAAAAACATATTGTAAATCGACAAGAAATTTTATTGGGCTCTTCGAAATTAATTTGAGCGCTCGTGTTTTTTGGAACCCGCCGTGAGAGCCAGATAACAATCGCTTAATTTCGCCAAACAACGAAATCAATTAAAACAAACTGATTGCGACTTGGGTTTCGCATGTTTCGTGTTCCGCGAATAAATCATTCAAGTAGGTTAGGAGAAAAAAAGGGAGGCGCTGATATTTGTAGTACAATGCACTTTCAGATAATCAATATACGCATACCGTCTCGACGGCTCCACGTATAATGCGACCGTAAAACTGAAACAGCAAGTTGTTACTTTCGATATTTAATAAATAAAGTGAAATCGCCGTTGTTGTGTTATTGAAAATTGTGTAAATTATAGAGAAAAAAAAATATGGTGCCTGAAGTACAAAAAAATATGTCTAAGCAGTTTCCAACAATAAATTTTGGGTTTAATATAAAACTATTGAAATTTTTTTAATATATAGTAAGATAAAAGAATTATTCAATGTTACTACTTTCGGTGAACACACTTTATACAGGATGATTCATCGTTTAACATTGTCGTGAAAAAGTATCTTTTTCATCCTCCAAAAAAAATAGAAAGTCCGCGGTCCGTTTGTTTTTTTAAATTTAATTAGGCAACGGAGCCAGGAAGCTATAAAATCAAATAAATCAAAATAATTTTTTTGCTTTTTTTACGTTCAAAATATCACAGAAAACACGTAGCCGAAATTTAAAATTTTAAGAGTCGTCAATTTCAAATTAATAACTGTTTCAAATCGTAAATCTCAGTCGACAATGGTCGCTTAACCATTAATTACTAGCCGTAATTACAAACACAATACCCTACAAAGCAGGTATTTTTCACTTCAAACCCGCATTTAAAAATTCAATTAATTCAAACGAGCTGTATTCGTACTGATGGTTTTAAATTCGGTAGATTACCTGTCATGCGGCTCTGGTTATTGATGCTTATCGATGAGACCCACTTTTTGCCAGATGCAAATATTTTTATTGCAGACGCTTTTAAATCACCCTGATAAGTTTTACCACAACTTTAAGAGGGTGTCATTTAAGGTTTCTGCCATAAATACACTATAGTGTGTTTTTTATTTCCAGAAAAAAATGCTATGCGATGGACCACCCCGTATATACAGTACTTTTGTAAAGTAGTGGATAATTTCGATAAAGCAGTTTAGAAGGGTTTTTACAAAAAACTCTCGTACCCGTCAATCTAAGTTAATAAAACTGCATCTTCTTTGGTATCTATAGTTTTGCGTCGTTTGTTTTCGCGCTATGGCGTCATCAACAATTTTTTTAAAAACTGTTTTGACAGTTGTTTGGAGTTATTTCTTGAAAGTTTTTGTTGAATAATAACTTTATCGTTTCATAAAAAATGTCAGAACATTTAATTTAGTTGGTTTTTGAATTTAAATTTGAATTATAAGTTTAAATTTAGTATTTTGAAATAGCTAAATCGTTTTTCTTAAAAAATGCGCAACTGAAAATAATCTTTGACGAATTTGAGAATTTTTCCCAATTTTACTTGACATCAAAACAGAATTTACAAGCACGCGCTGCTTCTTGCATATTCATTGTGTATTAAGGGCTTACAACGTAACGTACTTAAAGCGTGAAGTCAAAAACGTACTATAGGTATTCGAGAACTCTACCTCACTCTTTATTAAAACTGTTTATCATTTAGTTAAGAACAAATTTGCAAATTAATGTAATTGGTAATTTTTTACAACTGCTGAATTCTTTGCTATGAACGAGTGGTAAAATATTCAAGTAATTTCAGCAAAAAATTGATTTTCACTTGCTTGACATCTGAACTGATGCGAAACAAATTATGAACCCATGCAGAAAAATAATAACGATAACAGGGGTTGAAGAAAAACTGTTTAATACTTGTTTACGGCGAGGCTCTCGTTTGGTTTTGAAGGGTAAATTTTGTCATTAACGTTGCGTTGCGTATTATTTTTTCGGCTGTTTTCATTACAGATTGGTTTTGACATCCATTTATTCGGAATGATATTGATCAATACCCCGGTTCGACAGAATCATATACGCACCTCACAAATGCCAGCAATTAAAACTTTAATCGCAACTTCTGTAACATTTTTAATTCTTAAGTTCGCATTAACGTTGCTGCGATAACGATCATGAGTGTAAGAAAAATAAATCAGATGCTTTATGAAAAGTCTGTCTCGTAGTTCACAATAATTGATTTAGTTAATTTTTGTTATTAGTGTCGAGGACCCGCTCTTATCGATGCACTTTAATTAATATGGGGTTCGGGTTTTTTGAGTTGAATTTAGAATAGAAACACTTCAATTTGTATTAAATACTTGTTATTTATATTTATCAACGTTGAGAATTTTACATAAGATTTTATTGTTTTATATTTGAATGGCTGAGTTCGACTGACTTGAACAATCGTTTAAATGGATTATTATTATCCGGAACAATTTCTTGTACATCTAAAGAATAATTAATGGGGTCTTTGAGGCACCCCTTGAAGAGACTCAACGATTAGTCAACCCCGTATGTTTTAGGGGTGGTATCTGCAAGTGTACAAAATTAGCGAACACTTAAAAATGTTGCAAGATTTATTGAACTATAAATTTCAGTTTCAAAGTTTGACTGAAAAACGAAATCACGTTCGTTTCATATATTTCACTATAAATGAGCAGTACGTGCATTTATATTCATAAACTTCATGCTGGAAAGCGTACTGAAAGTGAATAAAGACGATCCAAGCACCTTGAATGCAATAATTAAATTCTGAAAGCTTTTATATTATCCGCAAAAAA
The DNA here is from genome assembly GCA_949768715.1 of Dascillus cervinus. Classification (NCBI taxonomy): domain Eukaryota; kingdom Metazoa; phylum Arthropoda; class Insecta; order Coleoptera; family Dascillidae; genus Dascillus; species Dascillus cervinus. Next base: position 5,646,942 of record OX458317.1, read on the forward strand.
ATCGTATGGCGAACGTGATTTATTTCAAGCCAACTCTATTAACTTTTTAAAGAATTACCAGTTTGACTATTTTTACTTATTTACGATTGCCTTTTATCTTAACGGCGCCAATAGTATACTGAGTGATTTTTAACTTCCGCGCCAAAAATTAAAAACCCTGTGACAGCTTTAATGCAACCGGTCAATATAATTGTATCAAGTTGGTCCTACGTTTTGCCTGAATTTGACGTGAATGGCGTAACGTGATCCCACTGGATATAATTAAGTAGTAAATTATAAATTTTTTAGTGTTATCAGTTAGTGCAGCAAGATAAAATTTCTAGTTTGCAGGTGTAAACTGATACGACGGAGCGCACTGTAAGCGCGGTTGCAACAGTTAAATTTATCATGTATTTGTTATTCACACATAAAAGGCAGATTTATCTACTAATAGTGAGCCGAAGTTTCCCCTTATCGAGGAACTTTTAAATTTATGGGTTCTTCCAGAAGCTTAACGGAAACCGATATTTTCATTCAAATCTGTTTGACGTCGAACGGATTTTTGAAGCATTTAATATTCTTTATTGCAACAATATTTCATTAAGAAATTATTTTGATATTGCTTCCAAACAGGAAGAGATTATTAATTGATTGCGCCATTATCATAATCAGGATCGGCGTCTTCCAAATAAATAAAGTTTCCGGTTGATCGCCGGCGCCCATAGAAAGATGCTTTCTTTTGGGAACGCAAGATTTATTTATGTTCTCTTTCCTTCGTCACTTTTGTCACTTTCGTGTATTCCTTGCCAAGTGTTTGAATCGTAAGGATTCAACAACTCATTTTCGGACGTATACAGACGATTTATCTTCCGCATCCTGCTACCTTTAATTCAGCATTAAGTCTCATTTTATTTCGGACGTTATTTAATAAATCTCGGCATTTCCAAACAGTCACACTCACTTAAATGTGAATAACGTTCCATTTTAAAAACGAACGCCTTGAAGAGTCAGAATAGGCAGCAGATATTACATTCACCAGATAACTTTTCATTATAGTCTATTTTTTAATTCAGAGGAGTGATTCAAAAAATATTCCACCAAAATTCGCTCTATTATTGACACAATTTAACAAAAATTTTTAAATAATATGTTGGGCCGCCACTTTAATAAGTTTCACACTCCCTTACTCTTCGTGCCATTAATTTCAGTAGGTGGTCGATGTCCTCTTGGGGTATGGTGTCCCGAGCAACCTGCGATTCATGTCGGAGAGCTTCTAGTGCGGGAAACTTGCTAAGTTCATCAGATTTTCTTGACAACCCATCACTTTTAGACACTATTTTATGGATGGACCAATAATGGAGTTATTAATAAACAAACTAATCGTTTGGGGTACTAATGTTTGGTGTGATGTAATTAGAAATAGACTATTGCGGGCCTATATTTATGATGGTAACCTAAACGTCATGAGGTATCTTCCACTAATTTTTCGGCAAAGTTTATGCTTCCAAAATTAACTGGACAAAATATTTAACAAATGATGGATCAAAAAGTAACTCTGAAAGAGAAAGGATTGGATTTTTTTTTTCATTTATCTTATATGTAAATGTAGATTACCAAAATCAATACATAACATATGTATGCAGTAAAACATAATTGCGTGTTGTGAGGAAAAGTAGGTTAAGTAAATACTTTTGGTGGTTACGCTCAGCAATTACACATTACAAACAATTTCAGCAAGTAAAAACGCATGCAAAATTTCATTTAAATAAAAAATAATATTTCTATACTTCAAAATGATTCTTCACGTGCAAGTCAAATTAGCAGTAACGCTCATCATTATTTTTGTAGATTTTCACACTTTAGCGCACTCGCTTTTTAAGAGAGACCTCGAAAAATCATTTAATGAACAAAGAACGGCAGCTAATGCAGAAGCAAAATGTTTAAATAACACGATTTAGGAACCTAAGTACTTAAGAATTTGAGCAGTGTTAAAAACCTTGTAGAAGCTGTAAGAAGTGAATACAAACAGAAAGAATATTTCAGCGAAATTATTATGAATTAAAATGAAATAAGGGAAAAGTATTTTTACGTTTGAATCTTTTTCAAAACTGATATATTTGGATAATAACCTCGTGGCAGCTTCATGATGGATTATTAACAGGTTTTGAACATACAACAGATATTTGTGGGAACATTTTTCATGAAAATAATTTTTTTAAGTAACTTTATCACACAGTGAGGCCTTGAATTGCTCGAATTTTCCGCTGTTATTACAAACATCAGGATTTATGCAGAATAAAAAAGGGAAGAACCAAAGTAAATAAATTTTAAACCATTGGCAAATATTTCAGCTTTTTACTTCCTTTCATAAAAAACCGGCGATATTTAACCGAGTAATGTTCAACCCAGGCGCGCAGATGTGTGTGCCGGTATCGGAAGGATTTGAAACCAGCGAACCGATGACAATCCTCTAAAGTGGACTACATACATGGAGAACCGCTGGGTTTTATGTAAAGGTTCGCCACACGTGGGTGTTTAAAGCCGGACAGTTGATTTTTTTCCGTTGAAACACCAATCAATACCCGTAGTGAAAAAGTGAACCTCGGAATAAATGAATACCTTTCCGATTCGACCAATGTAATTTAAAAGTAATTTAGTCTTAGAGAACAACCGGTTTTTTTAAAGTTAACGCGTCGTGAAGTTAATAACTGCAATTCGATTATAGAAAGTAATGATACAGAAAAGAGCAATTTCTCAGATTCCCTTCACAATTAAATGATAAGAATTGATCGCGTTAGAGTTAGTTCTCAGGACAGAAGTAACTTTTGTTTCGTCTCTCGCAAAATGTGAAGTCACCCTTCAATCGTTCTTTCTTGTTTGATTATAATTACATAAAAAAATATTCAGGACTTTTGTTATTTCTTTTATCTTGTCTTCTTTCGGGTTCATTTAAGTCTGTTGACATTATCTTTATATTTCAATTACTTGATTTTTTACACAAAAGAAATTGAGGACAAAAGGCGCGTTTGAATAGTAAAAGAGGCGGAATCTGGTAGTTCCAGCATGTTTACAAGATGAACGCGAGGAAAAATGCTTTTAAGCTGCAACGAAGATGCGCTGAAAACTATTTAAATTCATGCGTTTCAATAGAGAGATTATTCTCCTTCTGCTGGAAATATTTGAAAATATTTTAGCGAATTCAGACGTAAATAGATGTACGTACATGAATAAAATATGAATTAACAGGGCCATCGCCTGGCGATAAGCATACCGATGCCGGAATTGCGGAGGCCAGACGTTCAGTTCCGAAATTAAAATTCACGCTTTAGATTAAAAAAAATTCCAACCAATTCAAAGACAACAAAGAACAAATTGAACTTTTCAATCGCTGAAGATCATTTTTCGAAAGTAAGAAAACATTTCCGTGAAAAGTACATTTCATTATTGTGCTCGCTCAAAGACGTTTGAAGTTTTCTGAATTGCCTGGGGAAAATCAGTTTTTTGAGTTGTTTCAATTAAATCTCCTTCTTTTGGAGGAGAGAATGCTTTTGCGCGATTATAGGTAATAAATTCAAATGTAGATTTTCATTGTTCCGTGGGAGTTTTGGCACAAAATCTTTATTTCTCATCATTTATGCCGGATATTCTTCCATATGTGATCCTGCCAAAGATTTATTTTCATCATTAAGTGGCATTTCAGATTTAAAAAAGGATGCTGCCTGTCATTCATCTCGCTCTACTATGTAATTTAAGGTAATTATAGTTCATTTTTTAATTAGAAGAAGCAAAATTATTAATGGAACCTTTTTGTCACATTGTGATCGATTCTGAACATCCTACTCTTTCAATTGAGTGCATGATTTACCATCTATATATTCATGACAAAATTATAAATTCATTTAAAATATAAGTTTCTGAAGGTACGCTATGACTGGGCTATGACAGGTCGTGTGGAACTCAATTTTTTTTTTTTTTTAAATTTTAACCGGATTCATGCATTATACCTCTATAAAATCATAAATCGGTGAGACACTGAATTTTTAAAGAATCTTTAAATCTTTATAAACCTATTTCATTTCATATTTTTGCCACACATAAATCCATAAAAAGTCAAACAACAATATGTTTCTGGGCGAGCGAGATTTGCATTAGTTTCAATGGGAAAAATTGTTTCGGTTTACGAACATTTCGGTTAACGAACAAAGTCGAAGAACGAATTAAGTTCGTTATCCGAGGTACTACTGTACTACTTGTAGAGAAAAAATGGAGACTGAAAATATGTTAAAAAACAATATGGTGTCATTTAAAAAAAAAATCTTTTGAACTGCCGGTTGAGTCTAAAATGCAAAACAAGTCATAAACAATTGTCAAAGTTTTATTAAAAAAGGTCAATTTCATGTTTTATAATTTTTAGAACACCATGTACATTTTAATAAAACTTTGGTAAGTGTTTATGACTATCCAAGACAAGCAAAACTTTTTATAAAAAATAACTTTTTGGCGTAAAGTTAAAAATAAATTTTTTTCTCCTCTTGTCAACCCCAGCCGTGGACACACTGTATATCGTTCTTCCCGTGTACCCTTTAATTGTTAATAACGTCTACTCCAACATGAATTACGTCAACCGAATTTATTAACTTATTGTTTTGCAAATTTTCCACTTCCATGTTTCAACTAATTTTTTTCTACTCATGGTATGTACAATTCGTTCTAATAAACATTCGTTCATCACGAATTTTTTAGAGCGATATTGTGAAATTTTATGCGACGTTCGCATCCAACAAACGAACTGGAATTGAAAAGTGATAAACAAAACGGTCGTTCCCCGTTTTTACTGCAAGCTGAAATTCCAACACGCAAACTACAATTTTTCGCTTGTCAAATATTGCAGAGCGTTTGATTAAAAAAAAAAACTGGTATTCAAATGCGGGCGAACAATGTAATATCTTGGATATTTAAAGATATTCAACGTGAATGAAACATAAATAGGCCGAACTCCAACTTATTCGAGAAACTTTCCCAACAAATATGAACTTGTCGATTAGAACTTGCCAACACGTGGCAACAAAAGGCAGCATTCAAAAGAAAGGTGCAAAATTTTCCCGGAACAAAATAAAATAATGCAATTTCATTAAGATCAAACGGCTGTTGATCAAAAGTGCATCGTAAATGTGCAACTATGTGAATCACGTTTATTACCGTACTTGCTGATTATAAAGAGAAAGGGCATTGTGTGTTAAAACCAATCGACGTCAGTGCTGCTCCAATCCTGCAGACGACAACTTGTTAATTATTGTAACTTTGTCAAACTCTGAGAGGTGTGAGATTCAGTCTCAAATTAAACAATTGTAAAACACCGTTCGCGAAGGTAATTACTTTCAAGCTGTCAATAATAGGGGAAATTGAAATTCTAGCGCAAATCTGCTGTATGGTCTAATGATTCATCCTAACCGATTCAATATTAAAGTTTCCGTGCCTGTTGTAAGGTCCTGAAACTTGGGAAAAACCGTGAACTGCGCAAAAGGCGGAGCCAAAAGTTTGCAAGTCAATCGTGAAAACGTTGGCGAAACACGTGGCCGCGGGACGTTAGATTGCGTCGTTCTTTTTTAGCAGGTTCTTCCCAAACTGAACTGACTCTACCATTTATTTTTCCCAATACAGGCAATATTGCTTACATTTCTTTAATCTGATTGATTTCGAGCACTGATTTAAAATCAGAAACCCCACGTTGCTTTGAATTTAAAAAATATAAATTTGATTTGCGGGAAGGCGGTTACAAGGCTCTTGCAGTAATTTATTCTCCGATGAATTTCTAATTGATATTCCAACAATAATAATCGCATCTTGTACAGTTAACGGCGGATTCTGGCAAGATAAAGCAAATGTCTGCAGGGCTCAGTATTTAAACTTCGCACCGCTCACGGTAATCTAAACAAGATGTTTCCAAAGTCAATATTAACGGCGTAAATTAACCGAACGCTCATTTTTTAAAGCAGCTACTGAAACCGAATTTAACAAACGTTCGGCTAATCCAATTAACATGCGTCATTTACTTTCAACTGTTTAACTTAATAAAGTTAGACAACAGTACCCTAGCTCTAATTCCCATCTCACGATCGTACGTAGTGCTCACATGATGCGCGCGCACTCGCCACCTCTATCCATCTATGCGAGTAAGTGAGCAAGAGTAACGCCCCAAATTTATAGTAACCAATAGAAATTCAAGTTTTAAGTTGCACGTGAACAACACGTGGGTGTGGTGATAAGATAGAAGCCAGTATCAGCAATGTTGGAAACATTTCCCTGCTTGCGACCAAAAATTTCCCTAAATTTAAAATAAACCGTTAAGAGAGATTCTCACGAGCCTCGACCTTGAGAATTTTATAAACTCTCATAGCTGTTATAAACTTTATCTATCAATAAAACAAATTAGCAGGGTTGATGGTTTCATCATAAAATAATAATAAAATAATATAAAATAATAAAATAATAGCCTGTTGTAAATCTTCCAGATGCAGTGGTATTGCAGTGCAAAACTAATTGTTGCATTTTTTCTATTATCAAATAGAAATTTTACAACTTTGACTAAACCGTTAAGTAGAAACTTAAATGCAGATTCAGATGATACCGCACTTTTTATAATATTTGTTTTTTACTCGAAGCTATAGTGGCTATAGGGTATTGTTTCGAATAAGAAATTTATGTGAGGATTCCCCTTAAACTGCGAAAATCACAAAAAATACATTCTCTACTTGCTAATGTAAGCTTTTTATAAGTTCAACTTTTGAGAAATTTCCAAAAATTCGTGTCTTCATATAACAGTTTCTTAAAAAATTTCCGAAAATTCTTGGAACGTCACACAATCAAAGGGTTAGCTGTATATTTAGTGGCCAACTTTTGTCTGGTACAGTATTGCTCCAGCAGAAATTTAAAAAAAAATTCCCTAGATAGTGCCAAAAATTTTCTGTTTCCCTAGACATCTCCAAATTTCCCTAAAATAAGGAAATTTGATTAGTATTGGCAACGTTGAGAGTTTTCAGTAATTGAGGCACAGGATTTATGTTACTTAGATGACCTTTGGTATATTTTATTTGCAATAATTCGGATCAGTTTATTGGAAAGTATTACCACATTATTGAATCCAGACAAAGTGAATACGAGGGCTCGTTGAAAACTTCAGACCCAACAAATTTCTACGCTTCTAAATTCGTTTACCACAATTGAATACTGTGCTTGTGTCGTCGGTGGATTGAGGCGATTATAAAAAACGGAGACATTTAAAATTTAATTAATGTCAGTCTTACGTGGAACAGGAGCCATAAATCATGTAAACACATTTTTCACCAATTTTATCAGATCATTCATCATTCAAGCATTTACTAAATTAAATTCATACCGTCCCGGTTTTATGAAATTACAATCAATCCGTTCTTATTTAACAAAATATAAATATATTGAGCGGATCAATTTCGTCCAGTGCGCTCGTTTGTGCTCATCAAACATTTACAAACGTGTTATTGACCTTCATCGATTAACATGAAAAATACCTGAACTTTGGTCTCGTGTGAGCTTTCTGTTTGAGTGTCTGTTCGTTCTGATAACACTTATAAACACAATATATTTTATTAAAGCTTCTCGCGCATTAAATCCAACCGATCAAAATTCGTCCTTCAACAAATGTTGAAGTAATCTGCCGAGGTATGATTTGTTGCTAATGCTAAAAAAGGCATCTTTGACACGAAATGTTCAAAGTTTGAACGCCATTAGTTTATAAAATCCGGCCGCTTAACAAAAATGGTGCGTTTACGGGTATTAAAAGCTTTGTGCACTGAAGGTTGATATATTCAAGGATAAGGCTTACATAAAATAGCTATAAATTCATCTCAGCGTAATTGTTAACACGGTAATAAAAAGCTGCGGCGGAAAATAGATGAAACTAAAATGCCATTGGTAGTGGTATTGAATTATTATTATTTTGCAATTCTAATTAAATTAAATTACTTCTCGGAACCTCTAATTACGAAATTGCAATTATTTTTTAATTATGAATTTGTTGTAATGATAACAGTAGGAAATTTTATGTAAAAATGCGGTTTCACTTGCTGTTAATATGAAAATTTAAAATAGAATGCTTCCTTGGGGAATAAGGTTGTGTTGCCAGCTTGATGCTGACACTATTCTCGAACCAGGAAACCAAATACAGCAGCGAAATTACTAGCGGTAGTTTGGCAAACAAGTGAACAAGTGCCATTCACATGACCACGTTGCCAAAGATTTAATTAATTGTTCTGAGATTGTAAGAAATTACAAAAGCAACGAATAAGTAGGTACAATTAATACCAACAAAAGAAGCTGGTTTTGACTTTTTGATTATAGGTTTTCTACGCTGAAATTATTCTTTTACGTCGGTCAGTCTATCTAAAATCAATGAAGTAATTTAAAACTGCACTAAAATGCATATAGAGCGCAAAATTTTATTGTTATTTGGGGTAATAGTAACTGCAGGAAGCTTCAACATTCACAAACACATTGTATCTACTACCTTTCAGTTATTTTAGTAGACGGCTCGATAACGTGGAGATGTATCGGAATATTTTGATCGCCACGTAGAAAAAATTTAAAAAAGATAAAAAATTAACAATTGTTTAGAACTGAAAATTAAAGGACTTAATAAAAGACAGGTTCATCTGCAATTTTCGTTATGAAATGGGGGTTTTACAGCTACACCTCTGGGAATTTGAACAAAGAACTTTACCAAGCATTAATTTTGATACCCCCGCATGTATGTAGTTAATCCTTCTAACACTTTGACATAGTTATACAAAGGATACCTACCCCTGATAAAATAAGAGAAGGTCGGGTAGACATTAAAAAGATTAAAATTTTCCAAGATGAGCCGAGTCGTTACAGATTTATGTACAGTGTAATCAAGCTCCTTTAACGTGTAATTATCTTAAAAGTGCACGTTAATGAGTTTAAAACTTGCATCAAACTTAATAATTTCAAACCATAACAGCATAAAATGTGTACTTCATTGAACACACAATAAGGTAACTTGCAGCCACCGAAATGTGCCCGATTTTTTTTAACAATTTGATTTTTCTTTTAAATCATAGGCATCCTAAAAAGCATTAACAAAATGTCAATATTATTAATGTTTATTATGATAAAAATTATTTGAAAAATAAACTGTGTTTTGTAAAAAATGCCAAGACACCTTTCGCGAGAGCAAATAAGTAGAGCTGTTGCAAAATTAGAAGCAGATTTAAATGAAAGCAAAAGTTGCATTTTTCAATTGAAAAAACATTGGCACGAAAATAGATTGCAACGACCAGTTAGGATAGAAATTGGAAGAGTATCTGTACCTCATGAACATGAGGATTTGTTAAATTTTATCAGACAGAATGCATTTTCTACAGCAGTAAAAGCTCATGGGGAAACTCTTTTTCCGGGTTCCGTTAGAACGTCAAGACGTCGAATTAAACAGAGCGGTTTAAATAATTTTTCAGCTGCGAAAAACAACATATTTGACTGATAAAAACAAAGTAAACCGACTACAATTTGCTAATCAGTTTTTAAATGCCGATGAAGAATTTAATAGTTCTGTAGTTTTTTCAAATGATAAATGTTTTCAATCTTGTAATCTCAGGTATCGTGAACATTTCGGCGGCCGCAACTGTACATATTAATTAACGTTGACAATGAAAATAATTATCGATTGAATTAGTGGTTCCTAAATAACAAATTGAGTCTTGGTAATAATTAAGTTTTTAACGACTGTGGCAACCCAAATAAAACAAAGAAGCTATTACTTCTGCCCTGATCGTTACTTTTTCGAATGATTCTGTTTAGCACGAGAATAAGTTAAAATAATAAAGAAGATCTCAAAATATGTTATGGCTGCGACGAAATGTCTAAAAAAAATTGGACGAAAAAATGTATCGCCGACATAGATGAGGAGGCTCATTTAAATAGTCTATTCAAACAATTCAACTGCTTGCCTCATTTTTTGCTTGCTCCATTTGACAGGTAGATTCTGAGATTTATTTCAATAGTAGCTACAATTTGTTGTGCTTATTGGAAAACGGTTCTTTACAACCCACTTCGCCATTCGGCACAGTAAATCACTGCTTGTTTTATGGTCAATGTAGATAAATAACTGAGTGTTTGGAGACCAGAGGAAATCCTAAAATATTCGAAGAGCATTTATCGTTATTGTTTTATTTTTAGTTAGTGTTTGGTTTATTTGTCAGAAATTGCAGATTATTTCTTATGTAATTAATATGAACCAACAAGCCAACATTTGAACCGTAAATTAAACCATAAAACACTTCTGCAGCTGAAAACGTATGTTGCATGTCAGTTCACCGTTATTAAAAACGTTCATAATCGTAAATCATTCTTAATCTCAATCAGTTGGCATCTTAACAAGGTTTCATCAAAATCTGTTATTAATAACACCAACTTCCCTTCAGCTATTTATAATTTAATTTTCAGCTTATGGTAATGCACGATGTACACCTGAACCCATTAGCAGCAATGCAATTATCTTAAGTTGAGATAGTTGATTTAAACTGGGAAAATTTTTACAAAAACTTTAAAAGTTAAATTTTAAGGAAAATGTTGCGTCGGGTTACTAAAAATTAACGGCGTACCCACACCGTAACTTTGTAACAACAAGAACTTTTAGAATTGCGAATACAGCCTTCAAAGTTAGTTATTAGCAGGTTAATATCGGATCCCCATTTTGCGAAAAGTGCTCTCCATAATATTCGCTTAAATTTAATTTTACTACCGTTGACATTTTCCAAACCGATTTTCTAAGAAAAAGAGTTTCTCAACGCTGTTGAGAACGTCAATATCGTTTGCTTATAAACCGTTTGAAGAATGGCAGCTTTGGCATTGGTTACGACTAAGCCTCTTTGTAAAATCCTCGCTACAGAAACCATTTTAACTTTCATCGAACCGAAAAAGTTAATAACTTCTGAATTTGTTTTGGTCGAGTTACAAAATGCGACTAAGATATGAAATTTTTTGTCGTCGACCCAATTTTAGTGCTTTAGGAAATTCAAATTCAGCCTAATCGATTCACTAGCCCGGGGCCAATTTCTCGGAATGTTGTAATTTCCTGAGCTGTCTCACATGATCCGTTCATGAAAGCGAATCGTCTAAATCAAATCGTATGTTGTAATTTCTAGTTTAACAGAACGTAAATCGAACGAGCAATAGTTCGTTTGATGTAAATCAGTAATGCTCCATACATCACTAGCGCATTTTCATGTAAAACTTGAGAACTTTCAAGTTATATGCTTCACTGGTACAGCAGACAAATAATTCGTTTGTGAAAGTAACTTTCGCATTGATATTATTTTCATGAAAATGTTAATTTCAAGTAACGAATTCATTGCATTAAAATAAAAGCCAATATTGCTCCATTCGTGGGAAGCAGTGGGGAGCACCACAAAAGCTCTATCTTGAATTTGAATGTTAACTCAGAACCGACAAAATTAATAGAAAACGTGATGCGGAATAATAACAAAACGGTGAATTATTAATTAAATTTTAAATGAGAGAAAATGCAATATTCTTTCAAGTCACCTGGAAAATACTTAATTATTATTTCCGCGAAACAATATGACTAAATCAAGATTGCACTCGTCGCAATCTTGAATTCCCAACGAAATAATTAAATACCAAGTCTGTGAAATAAACAGCTAAAAGATTTTTTATAGTTTAACATCTTCAAGTTTAATTCTATTATTAACGTCATCATCAACTTTAGCCCTTAGTCGAAGTTTCTCAACTTAAATTAAAATCGAATAACACTTTTCCAAACAATAGCAAAATGGCACTTTTTACAATAGAATTTCTAATTCTAATTTAATTTTTTGTTTCTACATTCATTTTTCATTGCATTGCATTGCATCGCATATTATTATTGTTATTTCATTTGAAAGAATTAAAAACAAAGAACAAAGAAAAGTCAATATTTTTATTGGTTACAGACGAAATCTAAAGTAAATACAAAAAAAAGAAAACATTTTCGTTGTTTGTTTTACCCCTATTGTAATTTAGCTCTGCTTCTACAGCTATTTCTCGTCGCGAAGCCACGAATGAAAGAAATATATTTTAATTTAAATGGTTACCCGTCGACATATTATGTACAAGAAAGAACAACTTTAAATAATTCAGTTGCGACCGTGTTTACGTGAAATAAGAAAACTTGTTTCACTTTTGTAATCCAACATGAAAAATTGGTTCAAGTTTGATCAAAATACATATTTCAATCTCCACCGGCTGCATGTTTGTCAGTGGCTAATACATCAATATCAACACCGACAAAATAATAACGCTTTCAGCTTTCTGTAAATCAGAAAAATTCGCTCGAGTCGCTAAATTTGCTTCCTAAGCAATAATTTCGTGACTTTGTAATTTCATAGAAGTCGTCGAGACGCCGTATTTTGTGTCAACGGCAGGAAAAATACGGCGTCTGAAACAATTTGAAGTTTGTATAGTAAGTTTATACTTAGAAAATGGGAAAAGGCAAATTGTAATATGAAGGATCAGACTCATAAATTCGGGCTGCTGGAGTGCATGAAATGCGGTGCAAAAATCTCATCTACAAATACAGACTTTAGTGGCAACTAGTATTATTCGCTCTATCAGAAAACAATTTAAAGTCTGCGAAAAGGATTTTACAATTATTAATGCTCCTTAAATTTGCATAAAACAAAAACTTGATAAACAAACTAAACTTGGAAACTATGAGTTGTTGAAAAAGTTGCCCCCAACTTCCGGTTTCTTGTGCAATATTTTCCGGTAATTTTATATGGTTCAGCTACTTTCAGATATACGGTTTTTGGAGGATAAACGAGTAAAGCGAAAATAAGTTTAACAGAGTTAAAAAAACTTTCTATGTTCATCATTGTTATGCTTGTGAAATATACAGGGTGTCCCATCACTTGTGGCCACCCCCAAAATTGAGCTTTAATTGAAAGCTATGTATTTGAAATTTGGTGCACGTATGACTCTGGTATAAGGCTAGAAATTTCCGGTTTTAAATGTTAATTGTCGGCGTTAGTTTTCGAGAAAAAAAATAAAAACTGATTTTTTATAAAAATACTATCTCCCAATTTCGTCAAATTTCACTTTTCAGGATCAGTATTATTGAGACAAAGATGTCCAAAGTAAAAAAAAATCCAAAAGCTGTAATTAGCCTAAAATTCCCTTATATTCGAATATTAACAGTAAATGTAATGATTTATGGCCGTTACGATCCTCAAGAGGTGTCCGCAAACTCAAGTACGATTTAAATTTATGGCATTGTAAAAATTTTTCACTGTCTCGTAGAAGCCGGGCGAACTGGACATCAGTAGCGTACCTAAATCGAACCATTTTACATTCTTGTAGATTTCTAAAATTTTTGCAAGTCCTTCAATAAATTACGATTATGAGAACGAACATGATTTAATGTATGGATGTTGAATTATTTTTTTTAAGTCGAAGAGGACTTATTACATTTTGAATTAATGTTTGAGTTCAAAGATGAATACGAAAGATTTTGAATAACGAAAATTTAAAGGAAAAAGAAAAAACGACAGTGAATCCCACGGTCACGCATGAAGTCAATCAAGCTGCAGTTTTAAATCTCGCCGATAATAATCCCCAATTGAGCATTAGTAATAAGTTTCCTTCAACTTAAAAAAAATAATTCATCATCCAGACTTTAAATCATGTTCGTTCTCATAATCGTAATTTATTGAAGGACTTGCAAAAATTTTAGAAATCTACAAGAATGTAAAAAGGTTCGATTTAGGTACGCTACTGGTGTTGACTTCGCTCGGCTTTCACGCGACACTGACAAATTTTTACAATGCCATAAATTTAAATCGTACTTGAATTTGCGGACAGAAACTTGAGGATCGGTATGGCCATAAATCATTACATTTACTGTTAAGATTCGAATATAAGGGAATTTTAGGCTAATTACAGCTTTTGGATTTTTTTTTATTTTGGACATCTTTGTCTCAATAATACTGATCCTGAAAAGTGAAATTTGACGAAATTGGGAGATAGTATTTTTATAAAAAATCAGTTTTTATTTTTTTTCTCGAAAACTAACGCCGACAATTAACATTTAAAACCGGAAATTTCTAGCCTTATACCAGAGTCATACGTGCACCAAATTTCAAATACATAGCTTTCAATTAAAGCTCAATTTTGGGGGTGGCCACAAGTGATGGGACACCCTGTACAGTGAGCTCAAGCATGGAATAAATTCAAGAAAACTATGATTTTTGTCAGTCAATCCACTGAAAAATAACCAAAGCCCCAGAAGGACATGCCATGATAAATGACACATTCAAATTTTACTTTTTTCTTGTTTGGTTGTTAAATTTGCATCCAATTATTTCTAACGCCACAAGGATTTTGAATCCAAAAAACCTGTTAAAATTGGCGTATTGCAACTGATGTGTAATTAATATAATTGTGATAATATTCGCATCACTTTGGTGTTCCAGTCGGGCGGTTCCAAACTGTCCTATAAACTTGTTTGATCGTTCACCTGTGAAACGGAGAATTCAACATGGAAATTCTATCTCACATACACATATGTTCGTTCTGTCGGCAGTAATTCAGTTATTGTATTTATTAAAGTTTCCCAAAATTGAGAACGTATTTAGAACTTTTGCACGCGTGGGATTATAATTTAAATAAATACACCGAACGATCCGTGCACCGCTTCCGAATAGTATTTAACAAATTTAAATTTTTCGGTTAAATGAACTCGAATCAAATTTGCAACATATCTACGACAGCGAATTAATTTTCATGTGAACGCAACTGGTTATTAAATTATTTATTTAAATGCGCTTTAATTAGAGTTTGTTGCCAATGATTGTTTTTTAAAATACGTATTGCATGTAGTTTACATAGCCCCAGGGTTTTTAAATTAAATTTATTTTGTTTTTTTTTGTTATGTTGGAGGTAAAATGTTTTGTCAAAAAACTAGGAAAAGCTTCTTCAAGAAAGTGCTTCAGCTTGTTTTTGTAGTTAGCAAATGTCGCAGGTCAACAAGTACTTCAAACAAAATTCCGAATCTGATTTTTCGATAACCTGAAATTGAGAATATGAGATGTATTGGAAAGCATTTTTAGCCAATAAGACAAATCTCAAACTTAATGTTATACGAGTTTATCGGACCACAATCAATTTTATACCACCAATTATTAACCAAATAAAAAAGATATGGATGTTGTTTTTTTCATCTATCATAAAATAATAATAAAATAAAATAAAATAAAATAAAATAATAATGCCTGTTGTAATCTTCCATCCCTATTCTCATCTCAAGGAGAAAATAGTCCTGCCATTAAAATTAACTTATATTTATTGTCCCTTTGTTATTCATAAAACCTTCGAACAGTAAATAAACACCTGTCACTGAGCAATACAAACATCGGATGAGATTTTATCTAACAAAATGCAAATAGAATCCATCTCCAGTTGTAGCGGTGCACTTGTCAATCGGTATAATTTCGGTGTCAATTTTTTGAAGGTTAGAAATAAACTAATTGTCGCTTGATGTTGGTTGCATAACCAACTGGCGTTTTAAAGTGTTAATGTATTAAGGAATGCAATTTTGATTGTAGATTAAACGTCGTATTTTACCTTGCACATAATGGGATATTATGAACTCAGATATTTGCAAAATTCTCGTCTTCGACTAGTATTTACAAACATTCATCTTGTGCCTGTTAAATAATGTACTATTTCGTTTCACTGGCAATAAAAATTGAATAGCCAACACAGTTGACTTCAAAATCAGACGATTTACTTACATCACACATCTTTCACACTAAAAATGTTTCTCAATTTTGCTTCAATAAAAAATTGAAACTCATCAATTCTATTTCAGCATTTTCGAAATATTTCGACAATATTGCGCCTTCGATGGACCCACTGGAAATTGTAAATTGTCTTAGCACGTTTGGCTTTGTATTAAGAATCTCAATTAGTGTAATTAGTGTAGTCTTTAATATTTTTTTTCTATCAAAATTGTTTGTTACACTAATAGCTAACATTTTATTCTTATTCTAATTCTGACAATTCTTGTACCCCTATTTGATAATTACCACATAATTAGATGCGATTTTAGTGCCCGCTTACTGACTTACATGCGGATAAGATAACTATATAACTTTTGTGCCTTGGAATGTAATTTTAGAATATAATTGCTTTTCCAGTAATTACTTAAGGAAGATAATAACCTCCTCGTATTAACGATAATCTGATTAAACACTTCGCAGTTCATTGTATTTGTGGTCGGTTTGAAATGGAAAAAATTTAATTAAGAAAAAACGCCGCATAACGTAAGCAAGATAAACAGCTTTTCAAATGCACGAAATTTGCAATACCTTCTCCATAATTTTTTCGTGTAATCTCGACGATCGTCCAATTTAAATTATTTTCAACCTCTCGGATATTTTTCTAATTTGGCAGCTGTACGGCCGCACGGCCTTCGGAAGTTTAGAAAGGACCGCAAATCGTTTCAACGGAAACCATTTCTACGATAAATTTTCTGATGAGTTACTTACCGAGTTGGTATTCCAATATCGACGCCGTCAAAGAAAACAAATTCGGCGAACAAGTCAATAAAATAGAAGCCATACTTATGCAAATATGTAGCGCTGGAATTGCCGGTTAAACGATCGCATCGAGTTTAGTTTTTTTGGTTAAAAAAACCGAACATCGCACATTTCAATTCAACATCAACACACTTTGAGCGCGCGGACTTGCAAGTCGTGTTTGTTCAGCTGAAAACATTTAAATAAAAATCGCTTTTTATTGGGATCGAATCGTCGGAGCTTCAGCACACAAAGTCTAAATTCAATACAACGAGCATCTCCCGAAGGAAATTGTGACATACCGGAATGACTGTTTCGCTTCCTCTACATCAAACGGGCGACTAATGATTTAAATGTTTAATTAGCACGCCCTGCAAAATTTAAGAAAATCTCGACTAATTAATTTGATGCCGAGTCTTAATGGACGCAGTTTTAAAAGCTTTCGGAACCGCCCGCGCCTGTTTATCATATCTTCGACAGCATTCATCAATCACTTTTATTGTGATGAAGAGATCAATTATTGTGAATTGAAATGCCAATATGAGTGATCAGACTGAAAGGAAACGCACAAATAAGCTCAAACTGCGGTAATATTCCTGCCGGCGACATTATGATTTTCATTATGGCCAACACGATTCTTCATCATAGCCTTTTCTGCAAAAATTCAGTTTCCAAATAAGGTTTTGGAACGTTGTTGTGCTTGTTCTGGGAAACGTTGCGGTTTCGAGCGTCAGTTTCAAATTGTTGTCAGCAAAAGTTGTGTTGGATAACGTCAAGCGGCGATTAAATTGTTACGTTGATTTGAGCAAATGTTAATAAAGCTTCGACAAAGTTTGAACTTTAGTTACCGATTTTAAACTGGAGGTAACGTTAATCGAATCGCAGAAGTTTGAAATGAATTCAATTTACTGAAAATACCTAACCGCGCAATGATTTTATCAACACAAGGCTTTCGGCGCATATTTTGGAAAAATTGTTAAGTTTGGACGAAGTTTTGTCTCTGACAGAATTTAAACTTTCTAATTAAGCCGCGTAAATAAGTCTAATCTAGAAAATATTTGATTTAAATTGTTTTCATCTTATAACAAATTATTCAATGTATTTGTGAAATTAGAACATTAAATTACAGTACAATTTCACCCATCCGGACAGATTCCTAATCCTAATCCTAGTCAAGATTGGCGAATTTTCCAGTATAGAAGTATTTTACGTTCGATTGCACCACTTTTTCAAAATTTAAATAATTCAAAAAGAAATGTCCAAGTGATGGACAAGGAACTACCAATCGATCAAGATGTGGAATCACCCTTTTTGTCTGATGTGCATTTTGTCAAACGTCAGATTTCAAGTTGCAGATAAAATAGACTGGGGAAACCATGCAGCGTCTCACTATAAAGTACTCTCGAACTAGAAGTTTAAAAATGTATCAGGCAATCCAAACGTTGTTGTTTATCAACATACAGCAACATTCGGCATTTGTTGAACCTGTCCATTGTATTTTTAGGTTATTTAGTGCTTGGATTTACTTCACCCATGTCGCGAGCTATATTGTGAACATTTATTGGTACAACAAAGTTATTCTTAAAAAATCAAAATGTACTTTTGCAAAAAATAGCTTGATTTGTTTGGCTATATAGCGTCCTAGTCCCATTGGAATAATTAAATTTAAAAAAAAACAAAGCACCCATTTTATAGTACGGTAATTACAGATTATTGACCTTGGGTTTTCAATTTTTAGGGGCATTAGATGATGCCTTTTCACGAAAATGCTGAACAATAGACCACCTGTATATCACAACACCGTTACATTTAAACAGAATCAAGTTTTGTAAAATACTCGCTGATTTTTTGCTGCGTTGTTGAATATGAAATGGCTCTTTCCTTCAATATTCGTAATAACAAGATGTCTTGCATTGCTATGTCATTTTGTTCTGCTCGCAGAATGCACTGAGGAAATGATTGAACAGCCTCTCTGTGCTTCCTTTTATTACAAGATTTTTCGACCCATTCGCATTTGAAATCAGTAATATTCAAGACACTATCGTCTGACTTTGAAGTTTCTGCAATTAATAAGTCTTCATCTGTAAAATTTGCAGTTACCTTATTTTGGGTAACATTCCCCGAAGTCCACTTACGGTGGAAGCATTGGATTTACATGATTTTAGGATATGTTTGGATTATATAGGCAAGTGGCACCAACCTGTTCGAATGACTGGAGTGTTCAAATTACTGCATGTCTGAAGAGGCGAAGTTGTACACTACATGACAATTTAAAACGAAATCGACGCACGGCTGCTTTGGAACTGGTTTCGCAAGCACGCATAAGTTGTTGCCTGCCAATGTCCAGATCCGTATACAAAGTTTTTGGGCCAACGTTGGAAGAAGTGCAATTTAAACGGTAAAAATTTGGAAAGCAACTATTCGTCGATTTTGTTTTAAATTGTTACGTAGTGTTCTGTACAAACATAGTTACTTACGTTACACCAATATAGTGTTTGTAAGATTTAGTAACATCCGGTTGAAGTACAGCGTTTTATCTCACTTCTTTATAATCGCCGATTAATTACAAACAAAATTTTAGTTTCAAAGTAGGTAATTTTGTTTTTACGATTCGCATCTGTTTTAACCGTAACTAAGTATTGTTCGTTCAGATAATTTTATTCAGAAATGTAACTAAATATTCTTCAAGTTACCGGTCAGACTAATTTTGACAAGAACAACCGCGTTACAATAGCAACAGTTGCTAATTTTTAAGTGCAGTAGTGAAAGTAAGGTAAGCAAGCATTTTTTTACAATATAAATATAAATATCTCAAAAAATGGGGATAGAACCGTCGTTATTCTTGGCGTGAATTAACTGAAAATGGCGGTATTAATTTTAATTACGCCATAAATGAGCAGGTCTACATCAAAAGAGAATTCTTTTCTGAAAACTGCGCGTTTCGATATAAAACTCCTCAAACACAGGCAATGTGACGTTATTTTCAAAAATGTTATCAAAAATGTGTTAAATGTAAAAAGAATGAAAAGGTGACCTTGCTTGGCACCTTAGTTGAACAATAGACACAATTGAGTGTGAAAGTTTCTGTAAATTACAATTCAAGTGGTGTTATGGTAAACTAAAACTCACTAGTGTGTAATATTGGCTTTAGAACTGTTAAAATCGATACTGTTTTTGGTGCATTCGATAGTTTCTGACTTCATATATTGCTGTAAATTTTGTCTTGGAGTTGGACACTAAAGCTACTAGAATTAAAGTATCAGTGACCTAAATACTATGGAGGCATAAACAGAAATTCGATTTAAGGCAATAACATAAATGTGTTGAATCATGCGTTTTTATTGACTTTTGGATAAAGTTAACATTCATATAATTTCCCACACTTATTTGGATTTATGGACTGTTAACAGAAAAAAAAGAACGAACTTTGTAAGTTCGGAATAACAAACGCCACTGTAAGTCTCTTTAAATGCCAACATTTGCTTAAAAGTTAACCCCAATAAGCTTAAATATTTGCTTGGGGCTCTAACCATTTATTCTTACTTCCATTTTTAAGTTCAGTAAATCGATTTTATTACCAATATTGTCGGATATAGGGCTCCCCTCTTTGTCTAAAAAATTTCAAACTCTAGTTATATACAGTTAGACGGCAAGAAATATGAAACGTTTGCGTTTTGCTCTTATTTACGCCGTGTTTTGTGGGTCAGGAGTGCCCGTCAGAAACTCTCGTAACTCAAATTTCTAAGTGAAATTGAGGCACACCACTCTGGGGTTAACTTGCAGCTTAGAACATATCTAAATGTAAAGTTGCTCAAAAGTTTTTTGCGTAATTCGCCAAAAGGTTTCGTTAAATTTAATTATTGTAATTTCGCTTTCCGTGTTCCTCCTATTTACCGAAATGTTCATTTGATGTATTATTTAGGCCTTGTACCGCTGCATTTATTATCGTTTTGTGAAAATTCGGGTGAGTGAATTTTCTCCGCGCGTTGAAATACCATATTCGATATTAATGAGAGAATGCATTTTGGGAGGAAATTTATGCAGATTTATTAATTCAAATTGAAGCTGAAATTTCCGCCTCGCTTGCAATGAAATATTTTCTCGTTCCCAGAAAAATCGAATTTTTTAATCAACTTATTTTAAAAATTGCATCGCAATCAATCGCTTTGGAGAGCGTAGCGCTTTTGGAGCCGATCCTCAGCCTGATCTTGACGGAATTCGCTTTGAATTTTCGAGCCGAACTAGAACACTAATCTCCGGGCAGCTGGCAGTGCTTGAAATTGTGATTTCACTATCGAAACATGCAATACATAAAAAAATTTAAACGTGAAGTGGCAGAATGCTATTTTAATTTAGTATTTTGCTGCAGATTTTAATTTGAAGTATAAATTCGGCTTGCTGCAAAATTTTTATACGTGCGACTGAATTTTTTTAACGATACGTTTTCTATTTATTCGTAAACGTTATTTGAACTTTTCAACAGAAAAATTGGAGCAATTTTTTAAAGTGTGCCGTTTATTTGATGTAAACTAATCCTATTAATCACAAGTTCAGATTACTACAAATTCTCTTTACGATTGTTTACCTGTTAAAATTCAGGACTGATTTAAACATTTTGTAATACAATCGGATGTTGAGACTTAATTAATTATAAAGTAGTTTTAAGCTTTATGCTTACGGCATAACAATGTTTCCTTTACTATCGGCGCAAAATGTGTTTCTTTCTCAAGAAAAATGAAATCCAATTGAAACCAAATTTTTTTAATTGGGATAGTTGGTGCTTATTATGGAAGTTGCTGCTCTTTGTGTTAAATTTATGTCATTATATTCAATTATTAGTGCCCACAGGTGTTTTGAACGTCAATTAAATCTCAACATTGTTCTCTGAGTAATCCAATATAAAACATTAACCAATAACCAATAAAATTGTGAACTTGGCACAAATTGAACGTTTTTTAAAATATTTTCATCAAATGATTTTCATCGTTTCTGATCAGATATAATTAATCAAATAGCGTTCACTTAATGAACAGCAGGTAATGATGGATAACGCGATTCGACAACGCAATACGAATAATCAATTTGAAAAGCAAATGGCAGCAATATACCTTGTGTTCCGATATGATTAATGATTAAACGATAGATTTGTTTCAGTACCTCATTGGGAGTCATCGCTGTGTGATATATGGACATTATCCCCCCACACGCACTGGCTGCGATAATGTGGTACGGTAATTAAACTGCCCATATGAAGTTGTTGTATAACATCAAACAAATCGTTAGCGCCCTATTTTATTTGAAAAAGTTTTATGAAACATTTTGTGCTCTTTCATTTTTTAAAGTCGCTGAAAAGAGAATCAATAACATTCATTATATGAGACATATTATTATAAGAAAGAATTTTTATTTAGAACATTCTACTCTTATTAAACTCAAGCACACGATATGCAGAGTGGACATAAATGAATATCGATCAAGTATGAAATTTGTGGACTTGTTGATATTCCACTTCTCATAAAGTGATTCAATTTGAAAGTTATCTAAGCTAACTTAAATTTATGGCCGGTGCTTCAGTGAAGACTTAAGCTCGAGGTTTTACTGATCTCCGAAGAAAAAATAAGAAACTACCAAATTGTGTTGGCAATGCTGAAATTTTAAATCACTGTATATTTCAGTTTATAATTCCACGTATCAAAGTATATATTGTTTTTTTTTTAATATTTTAAATTGAAAGTGGACTTGTGAAGTGAAGTAAACAGTGCCAGCAAATTTTGTTTTTTTTAATTTTTTCCTTCGGGTTTAATTAAATTTCGAGGTGAAGCCTTCACTGAACAACGCGACAGCTGAAAATTATCAAAATGATGTCTCTTAACCTTTTGTGTGTGATATAGTGGAGGCGGCCAATGGCATAGTTAACTTGGGGCACATTCATTTATGTACATTCTGTAAATGCAGACATAATTGACGAAGCATGGAAAATTAAATTATATTTAAAAAAACATATCCATCAAATATTATTAAAAAAAAAATACATCAACATTTCATTAATCTTGCTGCCCACGTCAACTTTGAAAGAAAAAAATAACTTTACAAAACAACCCTCAAAACACCAAACAATGAAACCTTCGCGCTATCTAATTTTTTTTCTCGAACGTATCTGAAATCTGTGTCAATAATGCGAGAACCAAATAATGAATCGGACGCCGACAACAATAATTGCCAGGATTAAACAGTTTCCGGTACTTTGGTCTTGAGTAAAATTTATTGTTCCTCTTGACGAAACAAATTACCCCAAAAAGATAAAGTTAGCGCTCGGTCTTCCTTCTTCTTAATTAAAAGATGATTTTAAAAACTGGCAAAACGAACGCAGGCATTCAAGGCACGTTTCAGCGTGAAAATCGTTTAAGCGGTCGAGTAACGCAAGGATAACTGCACTGAGGCGGTTTTCGCCGCCCAACCTTCGGTTCATGCGAGCTTTCACAGGTCAACCGAACCAGATTGCTTGCTAATGTGCTATTTATATGCAACAAAAAATAATTCAGATTTGACAAAATGTGCAACTGGATGAAAAAATGAAGACTTGTATTTTTAATTATATCCCCGGAGGTTTCAAACGAAATTTTTTGCACAAGCGAGGTGTAATTAGTGCTTTTTTCTTCATTCAAAAACAATATTAAAGCCTTTCATCAGGCCATCAAAGAAACTTCGAGGGGATATGAGTGGGTTTCTTATTCAGTCGTGTCTTTTGTAAAACATGAGAGAACTAATATAGCGAACCGTTGTGCGGTTTCGCCAGGACTGTGCATTTACACGCAACTAAAACATTTCCCTGTTATTGGACATAAAAGCAATTTTAAGCTTTTCTGTAACAATTAACATCACGTAATTCGTTAGTTGAACCAATAACGTGATTATAACGCTGTTATGTGATTTGCACTGCAAACATAAATATGGAGTTGTTCAGATCGATTACAGTCCAGTTTGAAAATTTAATTTATAGCTGTTTTGGGCGAACCTGTCGCCAAAATCGAAAGCTGATAAGGGTCCTCAGTTAAACGTTAGACTCTCATTGATTGCTGTTCAGCAATTTCAGTTGCGATTTTTCGAACGCGTTAATCGAATTTCTGGTCAACTTACTTTTAGTTTCAAGAAGTTGACAAAACCTATTGCAGATTAATCACAGTTTATATTAGTTCCTCGAAGTCAAAGGACCCTTAGAAAGTCCAGTCTAGTCAACATGATACACATCTAAATTTACAAGTAATTTATCGATGCGAGTAACTAACTGGACATTGTTTGCAGTTCACTAAAACGAAACTTTCAGTTCAATTGGTTCTTTCTCGAAGAGTTGAAAGTTAAAATCAACTAACTGTAAGATCTGATTCGATAGGTCATTTTAAATAGTTAAAACAATTAAAATCGCCTGTGTTAGTAACTTTAAAGGTCTTTCAGCAAACAGTTTGCCAATTTCAAATCTTGGAATTTGCCAGATCAAGTTTTATTGGACTGTAGGAGATTATTTTAAGTACAAATTAAACGAAAGGAAAATAACAGTAAACGCAATTAGTCTTTAGTGAATGAGATTAATTGGAATTTTGACTCTAGACATTTTTACAGCCAAAGTTTTGCTGTAATTGATGCTTGGCTCCGTAGACGAACTAATTAAAATCGCATCGAGTCCTGAACCATTTCGCGTTGTTTGTAATAATGGAAAATATTAATTTGCAACTCATCAAGCGAAATAAATACAATGCAATATTTTCTTAAGAACGAGGCACGTAAACACTCAGAAAATATTGTTCTGCAGAGAATGCGCTTCGTATTCGTCAAAATTATCGAAAATAAAAACATCTGTTTCGGTGTTTGTTGTGCTAAGCCTGGAGAAATATTCTTGATTTAGTAATTTATTCCGGAGATAAGTTATATTATAATATTATTTACCCCATTTCGTGTTTATTGCTTCACACTTTATTAAAATAAGTTATCTTTATTTCATCACCGATTAAGTCATTCTGTTACATTGCGTGCTAATCCCAGTAAAATTGACTTTTATAGGAAAAGCAGATACAGCGTGAACTCGATAATCCGAACTAATTCAAACCGAATAAGTAAATAATTCGGATTACCGAAGCGGGGCAGTTTTTTGATGAAAAGGGAAACATTTAATACAAACAACTATAAAATAGTGCATAAATAAAATTATTTAAAGCAGAAGCATTTTATTAAATTTTGTATTATTTTGTGAAGTACTTTGTTGTTAGGTACCCCCATAAAACGAGATTGAAACAATACCAAATGGCTATTCTTGTTATACGTGAAAAATTAGTAAAAAATTCATTCTTTAAAAAGTAGTTAAATTTCCTTCTAAACAATTGGTAACTAAATGGTAAATGGTAAAATGGTAACTCACGCTGATTGTGAAGAGTTGTCGACTTTCGTCTCTACCACCACCAAACAAGCTCTACGCCCTACCTCAAATCATCCCGTTTCATTGCCGGACTCTTTATCAGGTAACTTTGAATTGAAACGTACCCAACTTTTGTATTTCTACCAAAACATTTGTTAATGCTGAATAATGTAAACCCCAGCCTTTGTTATGCTTCGAAGAAAATGTTCAGAGTAGAACAGCAAGATCTGACGTAATCAGTAATAATTACTTATTGAGCTTCTCAAAACAATCAAGACCAAAATAATTTAATATCTTCCGACAAAATTACAAAGTGAATAGGTACGCTGAGTACTATAATGCAATTAATCCATTGCAAGTTAACCAGAACGTGCGCATATCAAACAACTCCCTCATCAAGTGACAGCATCTGTAATTAATTTTAATGAAGCCGAGGGGATTAGTGCAAGTTTCGCTCAAAATATTGTCGCAGTTTCAAATTGTTTACCTATAATTTTGCATTTAAAATCGCTGAAAGTCTGTTTAATTTAGGTGACGGAATTTATGCTCATTTCTTATGCAAATAATTTAATTCGATATAAGAATATACGCCACGTAACGTAATAATTTGGTTATAATTAAAATTCATTTTACTTTGATAGCTAAATGCAAACTATGAGTTTGAGAAAATTTGAAAAAAATAGTTTTTATTTTCTTTCGCTGGAACAATTAAAATTGGAAATTGATAGCCTTATGTGCGCCAAATTTCAAATAAATAACTATTTTAGGGGAATGACTAGTTACAAGGCAACCTGCACGACTCTTATGCAATATTGGTTGTGCCTTGGGGGTTCAAGATATTGTGTTACTGATTCTACAAGCTTCTTCAAATGTATGTGATTACATTTGTGCGAAACGTAATGTAAACATTAAAATCGAAATGAAATGATCTGTCTTATTTGCATGTGAATCGATATCTTTTTTTATATTATTGATATTTCGCTACTCACATTTTGCTTCGGTACTAAATTTTAATTTTCAAAGTAAAATGCGAGGATCAAAACCAGAACCTTAAATTTATTGTCGGTTGGAATTTATTATTGCGACGAATCAGTATAATGGCAAATATTTAAAGATTACTTTGTAAATACATTGGAAAGCTGATCAGCAAACAAGTCATTATTCCATAACAAATGTTTTGCTAAACGTACAATGCACATGCAACTTTTCGAGTGGCAAATTAAAAACAAACAATAATAAAATATTTTTTTATTAATAGAGCAAAGTGGGAAATTGGTGTGCGCTTAAGCCAAAATAGCTGCTGTAACAAATGCAGTAAAAAAAATGTTAAAATAATTCAAATATTAGAAAAAATTCAAATGCAGAACTATAATGTTGCAAAATGTTTAAATGAGCATTTGCGCACGATTTCTGATCGCTGCGGGTAATCATACGCAAATGGCTCTCGATGAAGTTAAGATAAAGGAAACAATTTTTAATTTTAAATAAACATTTATTTCGAACACCATTAATAATATTTACTTTTTCGTAAGGTCTTAAGGCGACTCGGTCGTAGATTTCAAATGCATGTAAATAATAACTTCATTTTAAGGCTTTATTTTTAATTTTGAAAAGAAGGCCAATACTTGATATTACAGAGAATATCAATCTACTTTGGACTGAGCTCAAGTAATAATTAAATAATAACCATTTTATTAATTATCAAATTCCGAAATTCGTTTTTATGCCTTCAACTATCAAAATTTTGTATTCAAATTTTTTGGACTTGTGTAGATTATACTTTTTTGTTCTGGTCTGCCCCCTAGGTTTTTTATTTATTCAATGTTCTTTAGATCAAGAACCGAAATTCGACCAGCTAATTTTCTTTAATCTTTGAGCTACATCAAAACGATTTACAACCGTCTCAGTAGGTACTCAACACCTCCCAGCAGGAATGGTTTATAAAAACACACATTTTTAGATAATATCCAATTTCCAATCATCAATCGGCATTTTATTTTAATATTAAATCCCACATTTTTTTTAGTTCTTTATTGCTTTTTAAATTATCAAAATGACGATATGACATTTTTTATCTCCTATGAGTAAATTTTTGAACAAAATACAATTGAAAATTAGAAAACATAAATTTTATTAATAACAAAAACTTTTAAAAACTTCCTTACTTATTGTAAGTAAATAAAATTGTTAAATCAAATGTTCGAAATGCCAACCATAAGCTTCTTGTATCGTTCTAAATTTGGTGTTTTTTTTTCATGCTTTAAAATACAAAAAAATTCACATCTGGTAAACAGGTAGGAATTTTACCTAATCCTCGAATGCTGTTTTCATTGTTAGACATCAACCCATTATCAATGTATTCTACTGTAATAATGTGTAATAAATAAGGAAGTCCAAGGTGTTGCCTGAATTAAGGCGTACACTGAGTTACTATATTTTAACGACTTTCGATAAAAATCATTTGACTTGAGCGACCATAAGGACTAATGATTTCGGGTTAAGGGTTAAACAAAAGTCTTATTTATCATTCCCTACTTCCCTTTGCTTTTTGCCGTCATTTTTAACTACAAGTTTACATGTGTACAAAAGTATAGTACCTTTTCAAAGGTAAATTTTTGGTATCTGAAAAAAAGGAAAATATTACTATTATAGCGCACCAATACCTCTTTGTATTTGAAATATCAACTTCCACTACAGGAATTAAATAAAGTAATTAACTAGAAGAATAACTACGCCGAAATATGAATAAAACAATATATTATCAGACAACAACCATTTCAAAGTAATTAGCTAAGCATTGTGAACTTACTTTTTTATTTTCCGGCACCGAAAACAAAAAAACAGTCACGAATATGTCGAAAATAACTGTAATTATCATCACGTGTGTCCAAATGATTCGAATTGTGACGTAAGCAGTTTACAATGAAGTTAATCAATTGCAGAATCAACCCTGCATTATTAAATACAAAAGTGCGCACGATTACCCACCGCTCACTGTCCCCTAATTAGAAAAGTGCTATATTTTGATACTAATTTGAGTAAAGAAAAATTCGACTGTTCCTTATTTGTTACACAAATAGCTAATCCTGTAATTTATCACATCGCTTCCCTACACTGAAAAAAAAAGTAGTAAATAAAACTACAATTGTACAAATTTTTACCACAAATTGTATTAAAAATACGACTAGTTACAAATTGTATCATTTTTTTCTAAACAATTGTAGTAACTTGGTTGTAGCTACATTTACAATAATTTGTGGCATATAGTACTAACGTGTATAGCGAGATTTTCGACAAATATAATAGTAAAGTGTACTACACAGTCATTGCAAAATTTACTAAAATAAAGACTAATGTGTTCCAAATCTTTACAGTAAAAAGTATAAGATTTTATACTAAAAATTACTATTTTAGAGATTAAATTTTGCGACAAAAAAGAGAAACAGTTACCATATACACATATCTTTTTCTATTATTATTGCCGTTATTTTTACTACAGGTTTTGCAGCATATTTTGCAACAATTAACAGACTTCTGCGCCTAATTAATGTAGTAAAAAGTAATATGTATATTCGTTGCAAAATACTACATTTTTTATGAATCACAATTTACTACTTTTTTTTGGAATGGAATTAGTGGTAAAATGAACCAGGTAAAATGAAACGCAAGAATTAATTATAACAGGATTGTTTCTTATATATTTTAAACAACATCTACAGTAATAATACAAGTAAATACAAAAAGAGCTTTTACTTACAAATTATGTTCCTTGTTCATAACAATTTTTAAAATTTTTTAACACTTATTACAAATCACAAACATTTTAAAAAACACATTCTTTAAAACATTGTCAAATACACAAATTACATTTTAAAAACATATTTTTTAAAAACATATTTTTTAAAATGTAATCAATATACATCAAATTTTCATGATTGGAAAAAGTGGACATACATCATTCTGCTTCTCTGGTACAGATTTTATAAATTAATTCTGAACAAAACTATTTTTACTTGATGCTCAATTTTTAATTTCTCTAATTTTTGGCCAAACAGTTTCCGCGTGCTCAAAATTGGAATTAATTCCTTGAGATCTTCTCGATCAAGATTGAGTAAGGTCTGTTTGTCGACTTCGTTTACTGTAAAACAAATTTCATAATTAATAGTTACTGTCAAATAAAACGCGGTAAAACAATAGAGGTATGTTGCAACGATGGACTTTATGAATACTTTATTAATGAATAGTAAAAACTGTTTCGATAGTACTTACCGTCAAAGCTCACCCTCAACCGGTCTAACAAGCCCCAGCTTTCTAAGGTTGTCTTAACGAAGTCATCCATACCTAACTCACACAAAATCACAACGCAAAACTAATAATTATTAATAAACTTATCGCACTTATAGTCAGTAAGTTAAGACTTTATTAATTTCACTTTACTAACTAATTATAATTAAAAAGATTGATACAAAATTATGCGTATTAAAAAGAAGTTGTTCGTAAGCTCTCGAAAGAATGAATGACCGTTTTTAATCAGTTTGTTTATATTGCGAGGTTGTTTATCACCGGCTCCACCGACCAGCCACAACATCCTCCTTCACGCATATCGACTACACACTGTTTCGGATGTATAATATAAATAAATAAATGCAAAATCAGCAGAAATTCACAACTCTTATCTGTAAACCGCAATATGATCAATATTGATTAAAGCCCAATTTTCCGTGGCATTAACCTATTAACTCCAATGACGGTAGCGTTCTAGTGTTAAAGGCGTATTTTGTGTGACTTAATACTGTTTGGGTCAGAAGTCCAAATATACGTTATACACGGCTTGTAAAACAGACAATGAGAGCAAAATCTCAAAAAATAATTTTGTTACGATATTTTTCCCTGGTATCCTATTTCCTAGCGGGGTGCGATCAGTGTAAATTATTTTATTGTCGGCAATTTTTCGGCAACGGGCCGCGTCCGCAAATCTGTTCCTTCCCTCTCGATCACTTTCAATAAAATACATTCGGCAAGCACGTGCCAACAATTATGAATTTGTATTGGCCAGAAATTTTCGAAAAATATGCAACAATTGTAGTGACGTTAATCCATTTATTTTATAGTAAAACTCACTCAAAATATAATGTAAGTTGCAACAATCTTATAGCAAATATTAAAACAAAAGTAATACCATAATTGTTTTGAAAAAGTAATACACTTTGTAGATAAGATTGCTACAAAGTTTTCACTACAAATGCTTTAAAAATTGTATTACAATTTTAAGTAACAAATGCTCTCTTTGTAGCAAAAATTGTTACAAAATATATGCTACATTATTGTAGTAATTTGTAACATACGATTTTTTTCAGTGTATAGAAATAAATTTATTATTCTACATTTGCGTGGATGTAAAAAGAAGTGCACTTGAGTACGCTGAATCGACAGATAAAAGATCTTTTTGTCTGTTTGACAAGAAATGGGCGAAAGGTTTTAAAAAGATATTCAGCAAACAAAACGAATGACATAAAGATCTCATTTGACAACGTTTCCTGATCCTGATTGTGAAATTTATCAACACACATTTTTTTATTAAATTGCCTTTTTGATATAGGAGAAAGATTATTTTTTTAATTGGCAATATAATATTAAACGACAGACTTAGTCGAAACTCTGAAGATTTTTTTTTATTAAAAAAATCAAACAAAGTAAAATTGCCAAACGCAGAGATTATTGGAAAATTCTCGATACTTTTATTACCGAGTTTAAATATTCAAGTTTTTCAGAAGCTTGTCTTTTGGCGACGATTTTGCATCGTAAAGCTTCACAAAGAAAAATTGAATGGTCTGAACTTCGCAATATTAAACGGGCTGCTTAGGTGTACGGAGCAATTTGCGCGCTTTCCTAGTAAGTTAATCGAACTTTGGGGAACTTGATGGACTGTCGCCGCAAGACTCAAAACTATTTGCAACCTCCAAGATCTTCGAAATAAAATATCAAGCAAACGGAAACGAATACAAAATGCAGCGCACGATGAGCAATTTGGTTAAATCCACATCAGCGTTGTTGTAAATGGGAAATCGATCCTTCCGAGAACAGTTTGATATCCAAATTCGATGTTGAATGATGGGTTTACTGCTAACCAAATCAGGGCATTTGTAATTAAACCCGACAAGCGCTGTTCATACAAATTGCACGGTCGACATGTTAGCGTTTATGGATGAATTTAGCTTGGTACTAAAAAAAGTAAAATGATATGACTACTAAATTTATATTGCTTGTAAAGAACTGAAGACAAAGAGCAAGAACTGAACTTTCGATAGAAAAACGATTGTTAAAAATTAATCTTTTTGTTTCGGCGTAAAAGGGAATAATTTCTTTTTAGTTTGGAATTTCTTTTGCGCGTTTTTCGCTCGCAACGGGCGTGAATGTAATAAATTGGGCCTTTTTTCTTCGGAATTTTATTACTCCCAATAACAGTACTTTCAGACACACCAAAAGTAATATTATCGAATTGTGCCATTTTTGATGGTTTCTTTCATTTCAAACTGTAAAATAATAATTTTCTTGAAGCCGAGTGTCGCATAAATTTAAAACCATCAGGAAGTCATTAACGTTATTGATTGAACAGTGCAATATGAAACGAGCACATAATGTAGGCAATTACTAACTCAAACACGAGTCAAAACGAGTATTCTAAACATCTAAGTTCACATTAGCTATTATTTGCAAGTCAAATACGACCATTTATCCTCGATTTTATGCAATTTTATTAATTTTATTAATTAAAATTGTTTTATTAATTTTATTCATTAAAATTGTTGTACTGGCAGTTAGATAGGTAACTAACATCACATAAACATGTAACTTTTCGAGGCCTACGCCCAATGCACGCAACCCAATATTTAAAAATCACAACATGCTAGATACAAAAAACATATATTTAAGTGTCAAAAATAACTGTCAGAGTGGCAATTTAAATTTGCAAAATGTATTCAAACGATGAACGAATGGATAGGATCATAATCTACGACGAGCGTCACAAAAATGCAGTTGTTGCAGTCAGATTATATGTTGGAACGTTGATCATATTTAAATTGTCAGTTTGACAATTATTTTTATCAGGAGTTTCCAAAAATAACAAACTTAAATGTATATTTTTTTGTATATAGCATGTTGTGGTTTTTGAATATTGGGTTGCGAGCATTGGGCGTAGGCCTCGGAAAGTTACGTGAAACACTGTGTATAAAGATGGATATGTTTATCTCCATTGACAGGTTTATCTTTAACCTTTAGAAAAAATATTAGTTACATTAACTAATTGTAAGTTTAATTTTGAAACGTCAGGACGAATCGTGTTAGTGTGAAATGGAATTTTAATATTCTGAACCGCGCACACAAGACAAATTATCACCAAATGCAAATTATTTTTTAATTTTTAGAAAACGGCAACGTAATTACACTTTTAATTAAAATCTCGAGCGGCTACTTAATAATTTACGATTTACAGACAATTTGTGATACAAATTCTACAAACTGTTTTATCATTACGAACTTTATATTCAAGGCTCGCTGAGTTAAATAAATTAGAGAAGAAAACGTGGCCAATAGTCAAAAATTACCATTCCGTTCATTTGCGACTAAGTCATTTGGAATTTTGTTCGTTGAGCTTTTTTCAACTTCAATTCTTTTATGTTTTAATAAATAGGCAAACGAAGATAATAGTAACGTTTCAGTAACGAAAAGTTGCTGTAATCATGGACGCTGAAATGTGCCTAGTTCTAGGCAAACTTTAATTAACCGTTGTGAGGTGAGCTGTGATTACCACGTGTGTACCTACAGTCGGTTAGAATTGTTTGATGTGCTACCTACAGACGTTATTAGGTGTGTCTCTGTTCCCTTTGGTGCGAGCAATGTTAGACATTGAGACAAATTTTTTAGGTGATCACACAAGCAAGCTATTAATATCCTAACAACCCGCTACTTCAGAAAGTTCATAATATCGTTCGCTTGGTTTCATACCGGACTTGAAATTATCTCAAGTGGCCCATAAACTTTCAAAAGCTTTTTCTATATATGTGCAACAAGTTGTCGACGTTTCAAGCGACTACTTGCGATGAGCAGATATTTTTAAAAATTAATAAACTTTAAAGGTTGATCTTTCAAATTTATGTGCTAGTGACAAACCTTTTTCAATCTGGATGACAATTTATTATGTTGTTTAATCATCTCAAAAATAATGTTCACAACTCGTTCGAAAGTGTTATATTTAGTATATTCGTCTGTGTGCGCTCGACTCGTTTCCACAAAACCACCTTTCGCACGGCGAGTGCCACTTTACAGAAGCTTACATAAATATTAATCGAGTTCTCAATATATTACAACCAACACTTCATTACAAGTCGTAAGCTTTTGAATGGACAGATAAACTGAGGACGGGATGACAAAAAGCGCCTGGTGACTTTGATAAAGTTGAAAAGAACAATGCGGAGGAAATACAACCAGTCAAACTGCCGTTGTTATTTTTTGTTCCGCAGTAAAAAATATCAAAATGAGTTCAACAGAGCTGGTTGTACCGGAGGTTTTCACTGAAATTAAAAGCGAATCGTTTTGAATGTGTCGGAAATGGATGTCGTGATAAATGCGTTGTCCTCGCATTTTAATAAGTTATTAAAGCTCGAAGTGGAGCGAATGATATTAAAAATTTCCTAATAAATTCAAGGGTAATGTGTATGGTATAAATAAATAAGTAGGTGAAATAGCTGTGAATTCGTCGACTCTAAATAAAAGCTTAACTGTATACCGTTAAATGTATCAGCTGCCTTCCATTAGGTGATTAGTCCTTCCGGAAATTAATAGCGCTCTTTTCGTTCGTAAAAAATGCAGATGTTCAAACTTTTTTTAACAAACGATTTCATCAAACTGCGCGGAACTATTGTTGTTTAGGTGTTGTTTAAAAATAATAGTAACCCACCAACAAGTTAGGTTGTTTCGAGTGCCATCGTTAAACTGAAACGTTATTATTGCCAAGCGTTGTTTTATAAAATTTAAATTCGGTGCCGAGTGTAAAACAAAGTCTCCAGAGATACCTATTGCAGTAGTGTGGCACAATGTTGACTCTTCTCTAAACCTAAACTGTCGTTTGATGATATAAAGGTCGCTGTTTTCCAAATTAAATTTTCCTAGCTTGCATATTATTAAACAGTCAATTTATACTGAATGCTTTTTTAAATTTTTTTCTTAACAAAAAAGTACTGTAAACCGTAAATATAAAATATATATTTTTAAAAACATAGCCGTTGCTAAAATGTTTAATGTGTTGCCTATTTTTTAATCTTCAGGCGCGAACACAATATATGTAGCCTGTTAATTAACGTTAATTGTTTCACAAAAATGCATATTACCTTTTTTAATAAATTTATCTAACTCCAAAAATATATTTACAGCGTGATTCACATTCTATGCAAATAGAAATGTCGTCTAAATCTTCTTATATGAGATAGCAATAATTTCTGGACTTAATACTGGAAAGTGTGGTATGTTTTCGGTTTTATAAGCATTTTTTTTACTACCTGCTTGCTCTTTGACATTGTCCAATATTCGCTGTGCCGAGCTTTATAGCGGCGTTTCACAACTTTCATTTTTCCGAAATTAATTTTTACGCGCATTATTTTGCTTTTGTATAAAAAGTTTTTTTGCATCTTTGTTAGATAGATTTGCCTTATGCATACAGTTTACATTTTCCATCGCGTTATTGAATTTATTTTCATCAAACATGAAATGTCTACACTTCATTTCAATATTGTTCCAAACAGTGAGAATTCATTAAATTGAAAAATAAATAAATCATTTCCAATATTGTAAATGACGTCCTTTAAAGTTGAAACGAGAATTAACAATATATTCTACGTACCATTTTTTTTTAACATTGAACATACAGTGTAATTATCTTTATGTTCAATTTAAAAAAGCAATAAAGTCAATCAATCGTGTATATCCCAACAATTCTTGATAATGCAAATGATTAGACATTTATGTCAATTTAGAACAAAAATTGATTGTTGAGGTTCAAGTTTGGAATTTAGTTATTAAAAATAATGTATTCAAAAGAAGACAAAATTAATATTGTAAATAACTTCAGACAAGTTAAATTTATTTTCCGCCAATTATTCCAACATATTCATGCCATCTGTCGGAACGGTTTATAACCTAAAATAAGTGACGTAAAGGTGCGATTGGTTGCATACATTGATTGGTTTATTTTTTTTAATAATTGAACAGGGATATTTACGTCGCACGTTCAATGTTAAAAAAGCCCTAATATAATGAGAAATGGGTATTTATTTAGAGGGATTAAATTTATTATGTCCATCTAATAAGGGATCGAATTTATTCTATCACTGAGGGATGAAATATGCCGCTTCAGTCTTCGCAAAACGGGGATAAAATCACAATTCAATCTTGGGAGAGCTTAAAATAAATAACCAGTCCAACAAAAAGCGATTTCAGGCAAAAAAATCCTGTTTGAATTTATTTCTATAACTGCAAGATATAAAGCACTATTTGATTGATTGCGCAACGCAATTTTTTTAAAAATACTTGATAAATGATTTAGGGACACGGTCAACAACACAATGATGAAAAACGATTACTTATCTGATAGCGGTATTAAAGCCTTTG
The DNA here is from genome assembly GCA_949768715.1 of Dascillus cervinus. NCBI lineage: Eukaryota > Metazoa > Arthropoda > Insecta > Coleoptera > Dascillidae > Dascillus > Dascillus cervinus. The sequence goes on from OX458317.1 coordinate 5,682,621, forward strand.
TGACAACATGCGACATAAAAGCTCCATTTGTAGTCTTAAAGTTCAAGGACTATCGTTTGTAAGCTCAAAGTAAATACCTCAGAAAATTTTCTGTACACAAGATGTCATCTAAATTGTTTTAAATAAACGCTTTCGCACAAACTTCAGAAAGCAATTCAGAAATTTAAATATTTCAGCGGTTTCAGCGTGTTTCTGAAGTGAATTATGGTTTCAACCAAAACGTTCAAAAAAAAAGCGGAAGTAAAAAATTTATCTCCGATCCGTAAATTTTTCCAAATAAATACGCGCACTTATGCGTAAACAACGGGGAAAAACAAGACGTAAAGGTGGCGCAAGTAAATAAAACTGCGCATAACCATAATCAATTCCGCTCGTTGGTTCAGAATAATTTCATTTTGTAGGAAACAAGTTTTCTGAAAGTTATCAACGACGTTGCACGAACAAAAACTTTACATATTCATAGTCTGATGGCATTTTAACGTTTAATAAAATAATAAGCTGTTACAAACGAGACAATGTGCGCTAATCTTAGATCGTCCCGTAAAATCTTTCAAGCTCATGGGAGATAATGAATTTAATTTCTGAACCACAATCGTTCTTAATTTACTCAAATTGGACCTGCACTTATCGAAGGAATTTAGTTTTATCGTGCAAGTAATAAAGCTCAAGCCGCATGGGAAATTAATGAACCCAAACGAACAAGAAGTTTTTTTCATAGATGTAATCAAAACTTTGCATTGAATTGAAAGTCACGCGTCCGAATTAACACGTTTGACGTAGAATTACGTCGCACTATTGGACCCATCGCGCCGCTGGAATTTTTAAGATTTATTTACAAGTTTGGTGCCCTGAGACACAATTAAGTTCATTCCTTTAAATCTTATACTGTTATATTAATGTCTTTAATCTCAACCTTTGCAAAACTTGGAAAAACTTTGCTGGATAAAAGACGTTCCTGTCGCAATGTTTGATAAGACATAAAGCATTTCTTCTTGCATTACCGCAGTAAAAAATTGATGAATGCATTCAGCAAACTTTAACACTTAAAAATAATTGGCTCTATTTGAAATTTCTATTTTACAAATCGTTAATTGCAATTCAGTTTTGGTTACCTGATTTAAGGGAAATTAAGCTTCGAGTAAAAAAATTAATTGAAATAAAGACTTTTCGGGTTAGAAAAGCAATTTATTTTTTTTACACAGAACGATTACGTCTTTTCCCATTTCCACTATTCAATTTAGTGGCACAAAAAATTGTTTCGTGAACGACAGAAAAGCTGTAAAATAAAATTTCAATTTAGTACTTAAAAAGTCTAAAGCATCATTGTTTATAATTATGCTACACGCCACTTGAAAATAGTGCCAACGCTAACGGAAATAAATTACATTAACCTAATGGAAATAATGTAAAATTGAAAAGAGTTTTTAAGTGATTTTCTTTTGAAAACGGCCTGAATCAATGAAAAGAACCTTACGCTATTTGATGCAAGTTGAAAGTAACCTGAAGTTCGACCACTTTTACTGCAAAAGGCGCAGTGTAAACCGGTGATTGCTTCTTCATAAATTTATTGAATGCGAAAACGATTATACATAATGTTTGTTTGATGATGGTATTAAACAAATGTTATTGAAAACCGATTTCGACCCGAGATTCAATATTCACTGACAAAAGTAGACTTGAAGTCACTTTAGTTCTAAATTTGTAACACAAAATAAATTTCCGTTTGAAGTAGACTTGAACACATCTCAAACAAAGCGACAGGTGGAAACAGGCAATAAACGACAAATAAAATACACAGTTCGCGGAGCACATAAAGTATTTTATTATTTTCCGAAATTCCGCACTTTTGTGTTAAAAGCTGCATATAAACTTGATGATAAATGTGGGATGGTGCTGTATTTTACAGGGATTCCCATCAAAGTCTTCTTTTCTACGAAACGTTTAGTGGGTGTTACATAAATTCAGTTTTGTAAAAATAATCCGCCTATGAAATTTGGTTGAAGCGTTTGTGGCATATAAATATTTAAAAAAGCATTTAAAACCTCGCACAAAATTTTCGCTTGAAAAATGTGGGCGCAAAGACTAATCCAATTAAATGTTTGTAGACGTTAAGCCGGACTCAGACGACTGGTGTACTTGACAAGTACACCAAGAAACAACAAATTAAACAATCAAAAACTAATAGCTCGAAGTTGTGTCAGTTATATCACAAAAAAGATACCATACATGTCATGTATAACACTTGCAATGTTGATCTGACAATAAATAAATATATTAAAAATTGTATTTGTTTAATTGATTGTATTTAAATTACGTGAATATGATTAAACTGCATTCGATGGGCCATCTGGAAGCAGCCAAACGTCTGCTGGTGTCTGTAATAAGTAGAATATTGTCCCACTTAAGCATTCAAATTATTTTGGTTTTCGTTTTTAAAGATTTGTCCCAAATATGCGGCTGCCCCTCTTAACCGCGGTCCTACTTAAACGAAATTTACTGTACTTGCGGAAAAAAGACAACAACAACGTGAAAATAGGTGGGTGCTTCCTCTAAAACAAGAACGGGGCGCAATGGGACGTGCATCAAATTTCAAATAAATAACTTTCAATTAAAGCTCAATTTTGGGGATGCCCCCAAGTGATGGGACACCCTCTACAAACCAAATTTTGTTACTACCTCCACCAAACTTTGTAAAAAAGCTTTTCTTAAGTTTGAAACAACTTTCTGAAATAACATTTTTTACGAAAATAAAAAATAAGACCAAGTTAGGTGCGACAAATAAGGCCTGACAGGTAATAAGGCCCGGGGGTTGGAATCGATATAATTCATAACGGTAGGCTGCACTTATCCCGATTGTCTTCTGTTTATATGCAATATCAACAGATAGATAGAACTTGAGCTGCATAATTTTTGTTTTTGTGATTCGAAACTGCTGGCAAAATGGCATTTTCTGTATGGGGTAGGTAGATCATTCACGTACTATTGAATACAAAATCAAATCAAGATTCAAGACTAATTAGCTGTAACTAGTAACGTAATCAAAAACTATGCATGTCAGAAATAAGGCCCACATCTGTTGCTTCGCGGACCTTTATTTCTTGGGACAAAGAAGGAAGAAGAAGAACCCTAGGAAGAACCTGTTAATTTACCAGCTGTTCTCTCTGCAGCGGTTAAAGGGTCTGAATGTCATCCAAAAACTTTATCTTCGAAGAAAACAGCAAGCGACTCGTGGTGTTGCTTGTTGTGCCAGCAAGTCTCAAAAAGAGATATGAAGCAATGTACTGTGTGCCAAACATGGACTCATTATGAATGTTTGGGTTATATCGTTTCAGACGATGAAGAATATATCTGCAGCACATGTGGAAAGCAACAGGCCTTATAACTTCCAGGGGCAGAAATATGGCCCATTTGTATTATTAAAAAAAATATTATTTCTTTTTGTATTTAATGTGGTTGTTTTCATGCCAAACTTTTTTTGTGTTAAAAATATAGTGTATTGTTGTCACTTTGTCGAAATATTGTTTCTTTCAGATGTTTTTACGAAAATGGAAATTATTTCTCCTTAACCGGGTCTTATTTGTCGCACCTACCTTACTTTGCTTAAGGTTAAGTTCATGTGTTGTACATTTTAATACAACTTTGGCAATAATTTATGACTTTCTTTTATAAACAATAACTTTTTGGTGTAAAGTTGAAAAAAAAGGTTTTTCCTCCCATCCGCGAACACACTGTATACAATCTTAAATTCAACCAATAAAATATAATGAGTTTAGAAAATGTATCCAACTCAATTTTTAATTAAAATCTTTCCAATATAAATTCAAGCTTTCAGTGAGTTCGACTCTGCATAACGGTTATTTCTTTTTTCAGATTGTAAAATCAACAGCTGAAGAGGCTCCATCTAGAAACGTACAATATCGTTGATACTTCAGTGCTAGATGTGATCACGCGTCGACTACAAAAGCCAATTACCGAGCTCTTTGTAAAAAAACAAGAAATATTCCAGCTCCACCTGCTTAATAGAAAAAGTGAGATTGAAAAACTTCATTAAAATTACAGAAAAAAAATCACCTAAATTTGCGGCATGTCGACTGAACGGTTTAACGGGATTTAATTTCGTGTCACTTGCAGTCTACAGTAATTTTCGAACAATTAATGAAAACACGCATTAATCTTTTCAGCAATTTAAAATTAATCACCGGAAAGGTCGATCAGAAAATGTTTGCGACTCCAATGAACGCAATCCTCGCTTAAGTATTTCCATTGAATTCGATGAATAATAACGGAACCACAATGTCCGATTACGAACGCATTCGCCTGGTTATTCTAGGCGGCGCGGGTGTGGGAAAGAGCTGCATAATCAAACGATTCCTCATGAACACCTACTCGGACAAGTACCGAAGCACGATAGAAGACCTCTACAACCGCGAGTACGACCTGGGCCACACGACGCTGAAAGTCGACATTTTGGACACGGCGGGGGACATGCAGTTTCCGGCGATGAGGAGGTTGTGCATCGCCACGGCCCACGCTTTCCTCCTGGTTTACGCGGTGACTTCGGGGCCTTCGTTTGCTTGCATCAAGCAGTGCTTCGAGGAAGTCCGCGAGCAGAGGGCGGATTACCAGGAGATACCCATAGTCGTGGCCGGCAACAAACTGGACCTCACTTCCACGCACCGGGAAGTCCGCATCGAAGATGTTTCTGAGTGGGTTTATTGCGAGCTTCCTAAATTAAGGTTCGTATTGCCACTTTGCTGAATACCTAAGAAATTGGCGTCCATCTGGAAATTTATCGGTAACTTCAACCTGAATGATTTAAATATCGGTCGGTTTTTTTCGCAATAAAAATATATTAAACAAACGCGAGGCGTTCATTTTCACCCGTCGAGAATTTACCGTCGAAGAAAATGGAATTTTAGATGTGTAGGGCTTAGTTTTCGTATTAATATCGCAAATACTTCTGTGAAAGCAAACACGCTTTAAATAAATCTAATAAAGTCGTTGTCAGATCCTTGTTCGTAACGTGCGTAGGGAACGATTTTAGTAAGGAACTATTTCGATACGCTTCAGACATTAAAGCGGAATTATTTAATTAAATTTATCAAACTCTCATAAGTAAACAAATTATAACATTAACGGTTTTTCAGTAGGAGTAAATTCAGATAACCCACTAGTGAATAAAATTAGCATAACTCAACTATAGTTAATTTTTAAAAGAGTGGGACAGTTAGAAGGCTATAAAATTTTTTTTTGCTTTATATCGACGTTTTACATCTGTCAGTTCAAGGTAGTCGCTTCAAAAGTAGAAAATGTAGCACAAAACGCTTCCGTGGAAGGAAGTAAGATGGCTATTTTGCAAGAAGCTTGCGATGAGGAAAGCTTTATCTTCAATATTTTGATTCTGTTAAAATTGTGTAGGTTAAGCACCAACGTAAAGTAAAAAAAATGTTTTTCACGGCCTTCTAACTGTCCCGTTCCTTTAAAAATCAACTACAGTAAGTTTATTTTTGAAAAACAATTTTCCAATTTTAATAAATTTATACTTTTTTTTTTTTGTTTGTTGTGTTATGGGCAATTATTTTCATACTGGTGGTGGTTGCTTGCCTTAAATTTAATTTGTCTCATTATCACTTAAAAACCACGCTGTATATTCTGAAAATTTATTTGTTTTGCTTGGGGAAGGATCTCTAACACACTTGCATTGGATCCTTCAATTAAAAATTATTTGTCTGGATTTTAGTTAGAAATTTTTATCGTAACATGAAAAAACCTTTTTTTGTAAAGGAATCTTGATTAACCGACGAAACGTTGCGTTATTATTTTCATTAGATCTACATAATGCTGCCCCTCACTTGGGCCACAAATCTCATAAAAAATTTCATCATAAAAAATGACGTCGTCAAAAATTACGATATAGAGTAAATTCTTTTTCCTATCCTTCAACAATAAAAATGACTGCTTCAACGTGAATACCTTGAATATCTTGTCGGTCGCGAATTGTCTACAATAATTTATCACATGATTCATTTTTGGGGAAGATTATTTTATCAGAATTCGATAGAGCTCATATTTTAAAATTACTTGGTAATAAGAGACGAGGTGTGACACCTTGTGACAGAGGGGTGAAATGAGGCTCAAATTTGACAAAAACCTGTGACATCATTTATGGAAACCGCCAAAGACATTTACAAGGAAGTTGTAAAAATTATTCTACTGTCATTTTGACAATTAAAAGACCTATCAACATCATGAAGAAAAACTATTGGTTTCTATTTAAAAAAACGACGATGATGTCGTTACTTTGACGAGAAACACGCTGTATATAAAAATATTATCTCAATAGACAAAATGAAATCAGCAAATTGACTTGTCCTTAGATTTTTCCATAACTCAACAGTTTCAGATTTATGTAATTTTTGGGCTACTTCACTTTTCAACAATTTTCTTCTCGATTTTTTTCTTATGTAATAGCCTAGTATTTTTATACCGTCATGTTGCCACTTAAGAAACCTATCAAAATCGTGACAAAAAAAAATCAGCGGTGACGTCATTAGTTTTACAAGACACCTGTAGGTATAAAAATGTTGTGTTAGAAGATGTGAAATTATATTTTAAAGGTTGATTTGTTTTTGGACTGTTTTCGGATTTAGTGAATTGTTGCGTTACTTTTGCCGCTCATTGTATATGATAACCAATAGCAAATCACTCTGCACGTATAGACTCAAATTATTAGGTTATTATCCATACCTGGCTGTTTTTTTCAAACATAATGAGTTTCGTTTGAAAACTCTACCAAGAAATAATTGGAAACACAATTACATTTTTAAAGTAGGTTGTAAAAGACATTATCCTGGGCAAACTTTTACAAAAGTTCAGCGCGTCCGTAACTTCCAAACCACTTTTGCTTTAAATATTGGATAAAAACGTTTCGGCAAAATCAACACTCCCCCAACTAATTTATTCGCTTTCACAGAGCGAGGAACACGGCATCGTTTTTTATTTTTTAAATCAAACGTCGCTTCGGAAAAAAATATTTAAATTAGGCAAATGAGCGACGCTCCAGTTAATCGCAGGTTATTACGAGAGATCGCGAGAAAAGTCAATTTTATTAACGCGCTCCGGTGCATATAATGTTCTTTGTTCCAGGGTGAAAGTCCTCGAGTGCTCGGCGAAAGACGACATCAACATAAAAGAAATTTTCCGCTCGTTCCTAAACCTCTCGAGGATCTTTCCCAAGGACGCCGACGACGCGACCGGGCTCAAGCGACGTTCGAGTGCGTATGTGTCGGCCACTAAAGGAAGTCGCAGAGCTGCGAGTCCCGCGCCGGATAAGGATCGGCCCGCAGGAGCGGAAGGTCAGTCGCTGGCAGAACCTCGTGCAAAACCGCGCTCCAGATCTCTCATAAGGAGATCCAGTAGGAAAACTAAACAGCAAATACGTGACGCTCACAACAGCGCCGAAGAATGCAACGTATCGTAAATAAATAGGGCGCATCCGATCGTTGAAAGTAAAGATGATAGACGGTTGTATCAGTATTAAGGCAGATATCTTTAAAAAAAACAAATAGCACAAATTACGAATTTTTTCTGGTTTTTCTTTAGCCAACACTGTTTATCATTAGAGGAGACAAACTGTGAAAGTAAACTTAGTTATCGGGAGCAATCTTTAAAATATGATCAGCAGACGTTTGGTATTCTCCGAAGCTGAATGACCGCAATTTTGATGTTTGAAGGGTGGAGTTTCAAGAATGATGCATTAATATGCAAGAGCTATTACAGCTTTGCAGTCGGGTGTAATATTGCTTAATTCCTGCTCAGTCTGGAGGGTGCTTGACCTCGATTCGGATACTGTTAATTTTTTAATGATAAAATTGTGCATTCAGTTACTTTGGTTAAAACTATCGTTTCGTTTGTAGTTTAGTAAATTCGATTGCACAAAAAAAATGTTATTTTATGGTAATGTGTGTCTGTATTGTGCCGTAATTTAAGTGATACTTAGTTAGAAATTAACAAAGTTTACATATTGGTGGAATGTTGTGTATTCAGAGTTGAATTTTATATTAGCTTGGAAAAAGTAAATTAGATTTTACAAACAAGTAGACGTAGTAATAGATAAAATGTCCATTTTTTGTACACATTTTTATGACTTTTCAAATTTAAATAGAAAAATATCAAAGTTATAATCTGTTAGAAAGTCTTAAAAAAAACAAATTTGCATTATATTTACAAAAAATCGTTTTTATTTCATTCAAAAACTTTAAAATAAAGTAAGGTCGCATAATGTGTGAGATTTAATTATTTTTAATTAAAAATGTTTAAAGAAACATTTAGATCAACCTATTGACGATTTTTAATTATGAAATTGAGGTAAAACTAAATGTTAACACAACATTCATGAATCAAAGATTAATTAAAATTTTGTTGGGTATATTTTGTTAAGTATTTTTAACTGACAATTAATTAGATCAATTAATTAAAAATAAATCTTTCATCTCTATTCAGATACGAGGGCTATTTTTAAAGTAAGTTAAACCAAAATAAAAATTATTGCATTTCAAAAAGCTTGTGTTTACAACGAAAGTACAACTGAAAACTACTTATTCTACTCTCAAGCTTTACTTACCGTGTTTCTTAAATAGGCGTTATTTGTATAAAAATAGTATTCATTTCGAAATGAATACTATTTTCATTATAATATCACTAAATTGACCAATTGCAGCACACCATTTTATTTATTTCGTCCATTGAAATGGTCTACTGAGCTTCATGTCCAACTTATCTATCTGCATTCCTTTTTTCTCAAAACTTGCAGATTAAAGATTAAAGAAGCGTGTTCATCATGAACGTTTGTTCGTTCTTTGAATAAGCGAGACCACTTACACTCACTCGCCTAGTTAACTGCACCTTCCTTGTGCATCTCAATAAGCTGATGATAACTTTCAGGGGAGAAAATTATTTTCTCAGTCAAAAATTGAAGTAAGAAGTATAGTCCAAGAGTTAGATAATTCTTACTTTAAGAATGACCCTCGTAAATTGTGTGACAAGAATATATTTAAAAATAGATATTTTTTAGTGATCACTTATGAACATGCTGTATAATGGTTGTATTGTGTGTGTGAAATGTTCTCAAAGCCCGCCGGCCTTGTCGACGGGTTGTCACTACACGTGATTTCATTTTATTATTCCAAATAAGACTAAATATGTATGCACTAAGTGTTTGTAAGTTTCGCTGCTGTAGAAATTAATTTCATAAACGCACACGTTTTGATGTTTTCTAGCGTTCGAACGGCGCGCACTTTAAAAATAAAAACTGCTTTCGGCGAAATATGTTAACAAAATCAAAGAAACGTACCGTCCTAGAAGTATAGCAGAAAATTACGTTTCTGCGATTATTTTAGATGTATATTACAATGTGTGAATTTCGTTTGATTAAATTTTCGTTTTGTTTATATTTTTCCATACAAGAACAGTTTTGCGGGTACATTGTACATAGGAATTTATTAGCTCTATATAGTGTGTGATGTGATAATTAATCCAATATTTACTTTGGTTGTACATAAGCTTAATTTTCGTTCAAACTGTTACATTCGCTACCAAATAAAGGCTACATTCGCCGAATGTACACAGATTTCCTTTCATCGCACTTCTGCAAATTTAACTGCACTGAGTGTTTACTTTTGCCTGACGGCAAAAGAAAAATTTAATTAATTTCTCGCTTGAAACAAATACGTGCTCTATGCGCTATTTCGTGTCGCTGACACTTACCACTTCGATTCAGACGATTCGAAATGTTCGCACTAAGTAATTAACTTATTACAAAGTTGGAAGCGTAAGAACAGAAAATTTAATCCTCACTTCCTAAATGCTTGACACAAACTTTTAAATTTGATGCAAATTAATTGCTGAAAGACAGCGATCTTCGACCTGAAAATAAAAAAGCGTGTAGCGCTAAAACATCTCATAGGAATTAGATTGCTAACGAAGCGCAAACTTGGCGCGATTTTCTGTTGGGAATGTAAATATCTAAAAATATAAAAAAGGCAATTTTCACCGAAGTTACAAGAATACTTTCCTCTGTTAACATTCTGGGAACGTGAACTGAAATTTAAAACGGTAAAATGTAGAAAATTTTCAAAATAATTAACTGGAAAATTGGGCCAAGGAAATATAGGAAATTAAGTTAATAATTTTTTGATTCATATCAAATTGCAAACCCTCATAAAAATGATCCAGAATTAACGAAAAATTTGATTTAATCTAAAATAAATTTTAATATTATTGTTATAGTTAAAAAACTACCAGCAGTTGTAAGTCTGCAAAAAATCATTTTGAACAGTTTCGGTATAGTTTTTGAAACTCTGGATCTATGTTTTCTAATGTATGTCTAATGTTTTTACAAGTTCTGATAGTTTTTTAACTATAACAATAATATTAAAAATTATTTTAGATTAAATTAAAATTTTTAAAAAAAATCATTAATTCTGGATTATTTTTAAATTTCGTTACAACAATATTTTTAAACTAAAAAAATTTCTTAAATGCAGTACCCTTTCAAGTCAAATCAGATCAAAATTCTGAAGCGTAACCAAGTACAGCATGCAAAAGTTCAGACGGCAACTACTGTAGCAGTGGTATACTCCTGATTCTTTTGCAACAGATTATGCATACGGTACCTAGACTAGTTTATGAGTATGGAGCAAAAGTTTAAATTTTTCAGTTTCAACGTCCGATATGAACAACTCTTTTCCAGGCGAAACCGGAAGGTTTCTAATTTCTAAATATCCACTTCCCTAGATTTTAAAGGAATGGTACGGATGGTCTGGGATACTGCATAATCTGTTGGAGGTACTTAATATTCTGCTTACCGCCCGCTGGTCCGTAACCAAGGTCGAAAACATGACAACCAATAGTCAAATGGTAATGTTAGCCAACCTTTCAAATGATGTCATATTAATGACATACTTGCTGGACAAGCGGTTGAAAAAATTATTTACTTTAATTATGATATGTTTTACATTTATTTTTTACATTGAACATACAATATATTCAATTTTAAACCAAAAAGTCAATCAGTTGTGTGTATCCTGATAATCCTTGAGAATAAAAATGATTTGACATTAATTTATGTCAATTAAGGTATAAAAAATTTGATTGTTGAAGTTTAAGTTTGGAATTTAGTTATTAACATGTATTCAAATGAAGAAAAAATTAATATTGTAAATTAGTACAAAAATAACAGCAACTTCAGACAGATCGATACCATCTATCGGAACAATAACAAATTAAATTCCATTTATTTATGAAATGCTGTGAAGGGATTTTACAATCGTTTAGCGTATTGTTTAAAATGTAATGGAGGACAATTCGAAATTTTATTTTATTGTAAAGTTTCCTTTAAATAAATCGTTCTACTGTTCTAACGTCTCGCTACTACAATTTAATACCACATAACCAGAGTACGATTGGTTGCATACATTGACTGATTGACTTTATATTTTTTTAAATTGAACATAGAGATGTTCAATGTAGATGCAATTTCGGTTGCAACATCGATTTTTCGTACAATTATCCCAAAAAAAGGTAGAGCAGCCATATTCGAACCTTCTTTAAGTCATTTCAATAGACAAGAATATGCATGGAGTAAAATGATGTGACAATAAAATTTGTTAGTGGTGTGTGAATCCACGTAGGAAAAGCTCGCACGCTTCCAGCTTTTCCGATATTATAAACCGAATTAACCATTAGCCGTACTTCTATCATGTTCGTATCCCTTAGAGTTGTAATTCTAAGCTTCACAACCAGGCACCTCTTGTGTCATTCCACGTCCATTACTCATCCCTTCGTAAATAATATCACTGTGGTTAAGCGGAACAAAGAAGTTCACACAAATATACAGTTGGAGCCGAAAGCGCCGCAATGTATATTTGCGTACTTCCACCGTTACATGAACTGAACTTGTAATCTAATATCACTTCAAAAGAATTTTCTATGCACATTTTTGTACCATGCACACTAATCAATTTTACACGATGTAAAGATGCACGGATTTTAGTCATATTTTTTTTATTACTTTTAAGGATTTAGTAAATGTACAAGAGAAAATTTGTAAAATTTAATTGTATATTGCAATTATATTAGAAATGTTGAATTCATACTTATGACGCTTATAAGGGATTGTATTAATAAGTGTAGGGTCCATATAATTGACTGAAGAATGTTTTAAGAACCGCTGGTAAAAAGATGGTGTTGTTGTTGTTATATCCAATTGTTGTGTAGTTTTGTTTTTGTAATTTTACCTTTGTGATGTTTCGAATGTTTACAATTATAGAGAAAACGCCAAGTTATATAATAAGTATATCAAATACAATTTAACATTGACCTGTAGTTTTATTTTTTTCCTTCCGATTGTCGACCATCCATTAATTAATTGACGGTAGTTTGCAATCCATTAACTCAATTAATGGGTTAGCAAATAAAAATTGTAAACAAGGTTTAAAATTTCAGATTTTTATTAAATCAACAAATTGTTTTTTATTTCTACAAAATCGTTCGTTTAGAATTACGCTGTTGTATGTACTATTTTCATCATTTAATTTTTCATTCGTCTCTAATGTTAATAATAAATCTTTACAAGCACCAAATACACATACAACTTTGTAATTGTAAGCAAACGAAGTGTTGGACACAAATAATAAATGGCAGTAAACTATGGCACAGTATTTGGAGAAACCTGAGTTTGATTAAAAAATTTAATTAATACCTAATGTAGGATTTTCGCTAGTTATCAAAATTAGCAGGATATTATGTCAAAAGCCACTACAAATTCCTCGACTTCAATTTGACGGCGAGTACCAGGAAGGCATCCACTTATGCTCTTTGTAAATCGACTTGTTTCTGTTGCATTGTACGGAATTATTATTAAATTCGTCGTCCAAAACGACAAAAGCTCGCGAAGGCGAAACTTTCTCTTCGTCCTTCATCCAACGCTGTTTGACAATCGATGAGCGAACCGCCGGGGGTAACGGCGACACAGGCTCGTGATATGCTAAATTCGGTACTTTTACAGGGCCATCAAATCTCTTCGCAGGACTTTGCCTTCCGCTCGCAGGACTTGCGCGCCTCGACGCGCTGCTGCTTTTCGTTTCTTTCGATTCCGGACGTCTTCGTCGCGAGCTCGGATTTAATTTCGGCCCGAAAACTGAATTCTCAATTTTGGCCAGAGTCGCTTCCGTGCCTTTGGGAGGCCTCGGCGATGGGGAACGGGATTTTAACAGGTGCGGATTCGGCGCCACGGTGAGATGACTCTCGTTTTGAGAGCTTTTCTGTGGACTGAGGAACATTCGTAATTGAATGAATGTTTCTTGTAAGAGATACTATACCTCTTATCGTTTCCGTTTTCGTCGGTAATTTCAAAAACCCTCCTCGCTTTCACGCTAAGATTATCAAGTGGTCTCGGTTTACGTTCCACCCTCTCTCGAATTAAGTAGTCGATATATGCTTTTCTGTATTCAGGTTGACATTCGAAACGTCCTTCCAGTTTTAATTCCGGTTGCCTCTTTATAGATTCTGTTTTTGGCATATTAGGGTATTCGATATACTGGGCACGTTTTTCCGTTACGTGGGTTAGCTGAAAATATTCACGTGCTATTAACCTACCTATCCATCGTAAATGCACGGAAAACTTACGACGAACCGTAGATATAACACATAAAAGCCTGAATCTAAATCATACCTTTTGAATTAATTCGCCGACAAAGTTGTGTTGAATTAATTAAATAAAATTTAAATTACAATCGATGTGACTCTACCAGAACTGCATTCATACAATTTTTCTGATTTAATGTAGTCTATTTGTGCGTGTGTTGCATACATTTAATTTAGAGATCGATTTTTTTTTATAGCTGCGGTTAAATTACTTTTTCATGTACTGAAATAATTGCGATTTTCACAATTTTACTTACGAACGAAGCATCCTGCAACATGAATTTAAATGGCTCATAAAATTAACATAAAATGAATTTCCTCAGGCTTAATTACGTTGGTGTGGAATTTTACATTACCAGTTAAATGAATTGTTTGATTTTGAAAAGCCTTAATCAAGAAATACAATATGAATAATGAATTTCTGCATCGTGATGTTTTTTTTTAAGAAAAAACAAACCTTCGTTTTTATATGATATTTTACCGCGCTCTGCAATTTAAATTTCAGTTGTATAAATGGTTCAAAAGCAACGCAACGTTGTAATAAAATTAAATTCTTAAAATTACAAAAGTGTGTATATTATGCCATAGGCAGAAGGTACATTTAGGCAAATGCCCCTTTATTTAGGCATATTCTAACTGCCTCGGCAAATATTCGCCAATATCTACTTTGGTCGTGTGACTAATACCGACAATAAATTAGGCAAACGATTATTTGTCTAGGCAAACGCAAAGTGATTTTAAAGCAAATATGATTTGGACATTTGCTAATATCTGCGTTCGTTATTTGTCAAAGCCCGATAATAAAATAAGTAAATGGTTATTTGAATTGGCAAAAGCAACGTGAATTTAAAACGTATACAATTATGTTATTTACCTGAAAATTTAGTCAAATATCGATCATAAATTATGTAAATGGTTAGTTAAATAGTCAAACGCATTTTGTTATTTGCCTGGAAATTTAACATTTGCCAAAATCTACGTTCGTTATTTGACTAATTTACGGCCAATAATATATTAAATAAATGATTACTTGATTAGGCTAAAACAAAAACGATTTTGTTATTTGCCTGAACAAAATTTACGTTGGTCATTTGACTAATTTAATGTCGATCAAAAATGAAATAAACGGTTATTTGAATACCTTAAAGAAATTAATTTTAAAACAATGTCTGGTCATTTAAGATTGGCCAATTAGGTATTTACCAAATACCAATAATAAATTAAGCAATTGGCTATTTGAATAGACAAATGCAAAATGATTTTAAAAAGAAATACGGTTTTATTATTTGCCTAAACATTTCACATTTGTCATTTGGTTATTTATCAAGTACTGATAATAAATTAAGTAATTGGTTATTTGAATAGGCAAACGCAAAGCGATTTCAAAACGAATATGATTTTATTATTTGCCTGAACATTTAACATTTGTGACAAACTACAATGGTCATTTGATTAATTTAATAGCAATAATATTAAATAAATATTTATTTGGGCTAAAACAAAGTGATTTTAAAACAAATATGAATTGGGTTTGGCCTGAGAAGTTACCATTTGCCAATATTACGTTGATTATTGACTAAATACTGATAATCAGTTAATAGGCAAATGCATAGTGATTTTAAAACGAACATGATTTTGTTATATGATTGAATGTTTCACAGTTGCCAAAATCTACGTCGGTTATCTGATTAATTTAATACCTATAATAACTTAAATAAATTTAAACAGGCTAAAATGATTTCAAAATGTTAATAAGGTCAAGCATGAATGACGTTTACTGATGCTGCCACTACTAATCTTTAGAACCATTCAAATTCAGTACATTTTAAAAAAAACAACGCCGTATAAAACACCCTGGGGTATAAATTGACACCAGGGATTGTAAGCTACCCGAACGCAATATGTCATCCCATTTTATTCGAGTAAGGATAAAAATTTTCAATCATCAGCTTATCTAATTCTCCATATTTATTTATTTCTATGTATATACACATTTAATTTGATTTTTGCGTGCTTCAATCTAACAAGTTTAATATTAATTTGCTTTTAAAAATTTCACGAAAACGTTCTGCCATCGAATTAAAAACGAAATCGTTAGGAACAGATGTAAACCTTCTAACCAAAAAATCCACTCCGGGCTTTTTTACATCATTTTACAACCAGAACTAATTTTATCAAAACAAAAAAATAAATAATACAAAGAGAGGAACTATTTAATTCAATCTGCACTAACTAATGTCATTTCCGTAAATACGAAAGCAATCAAAGCTAACTACAAATAACAACTCCAACTACGAACATCGAATGCATTTAAGTGCGTGCAAAAACATTGCCTTTGACATTATTTAGAAAAATCTCTTACATCCCCTTCACTGTACAATTGCGCTTCTGGCCTCCTCAAACTGGGCCTCTGCCTCGGAAAATCAACGTATGAACTTCTGTACTCCGGATTTGTGTCCATTTCACCCTCACTCCGCAAACTTGATTTGGCCTGCACAAAAGCTCTCCGTCTGCTCAAAGGAAAAGTTTCGGCCTTTTTCGAACCGTCGTAGAAATTGACATAAGCGTTTTTATATTCGGGATTCAGATCTATTTTCCCCTCCAAAGCCAAATTATTTTCGCTCTTCTTAATTTCGGCCTTGCTGCCGCGTTTCTCGACGTACTGAGCCTGATTTTCCGTGGCCGTCTGCATGTCGCCCTCGTGCTTCAAGTTCTCTTTCGGCCTCGTCGCCACAGGTAAGTCTGTTTGAGTGTGCTTCACGAACTTCTCCTTGTACTCGGCCCTTTTAACGCTGTGGTCGGTTCCCAGGACTATTTTCTTGTCGAATTCCCTGAGAAATGGAATCGTCGGATGCACTTGGTGTCGGAAAAACTTCGAGCCAGTCTCGGTGCTTAAATCAAAAAAACCGTCAGTCTTTAAATTGTGCACGGGCAGAGCTGGAACGCACCTTTCCAACTTGTGCTCCACGAAGACCTCCCGATACTCGGGCAACAGTTCCAAGTCACCTTCCAGATGCAAATTCGTGTGGCGTTTAACGAGAGGCGGTCGTTTGGGAATTTCATACGCCACGTACTGACTGCTACTTTCTGTTAATATTTCTAAATCGCCTTCTAAATGTAAATTTGTGTATTTCTTGCACAGCGGAGGTCTCCTTTGATATTCAAATGGCGTAAACTTATCTCTGTTTTCAGTCTTTATGTCCATTTCTCCTTCCAATCTCAACGTGGTCGGTTGTCTCGCCAAATCTGGCCGTTTCGCGAAAAGATACTCGATGAATTTTTCAGCCTTTTCAGTCGTTGTCATTAATTCACCCTCGATGTTTAGATTCGTTTTTCTTCGCAATAATTGCGGCCTCTCGGTTTGTGCGTCCTGAACGAAACGCGACTGATTCTCTGAACTGAAACAAATTCGCCGAAATTAAAAAAACATTACCGAGGGAATGAAAATGAAAACGTGGTTCTCTTACGAGCGGCAGAAGTCAACTATTTTACGGTTTCGTGACCGTGCTGACTGAGTGAAAGTTGGTCTACTTCTAAAAGATTTGCATTCGGTTTTTGTTATATACATAGGGGTGGCTCACACATATATTAAGATTTATGGTAAATCAATGAGAGGATGTTTGCATTAAAATAATTTGATGACTTCCGATTCGTGTCGAAATACTTTCAGGTTGATGTCTTCAATCCGAAAATTTGATTAATCAAAAACTGATGTATGGGAAGGCTAATTAACAGTTTATAATCATTACAATTTGCTTCAGTGCTAATAATCAGAGTAACTTTTATAGAAGCTATCAAATTTCTTATTTGTAAGTGTTTTTCTTAATCCTAAATAAATAGGTTTAATGTAATAAGAGCCAATTAAAGTTCCTAATGGGACGCACTTTTATAGTAATCCTATAATCTGCCAAGTTACTGATTTACATAATAAATTCGTCTGTCTTTCAAAAATCATTATTTTTAGATAAGCAAAAATGTAAAGTTGATACAAATTGTGTTAGTTAAACTTCTACACGTCGCAAGATATTTGAATAAAAACAAAGAATTATTTTGTCCCTTTCTTTCCACCTTCTTTTACAGGCAAGTGATTATTTAAAAAAAATACTTTATCATCTGAAGTACAATACATACACAGTAAAAATTATGAGTAAATTAAAAATAACACTCGTTCACGTTTGAGTTATTACTTGGCTGAAAGCAAGCTTGGAGTACTTACTTACTTATATTACCTTTTTACATGAAATTGAGTGAATTTATGCACTGCTAAACAGCCTAAGAATAGTTACAGAAAATCAATCAACCAACCCAAAACAATTGTGTGCGAAATACGCAATGAAACTGCTTTAATTTTTGCTGCAGTACTTCCACTAATTAAAGAGCTAAACTCCACCTTTAAAATTAACACTTTTAATTAATGCACAACCAGGTCTCTTTAACATTGAATATACGACATAAATACCCCTACACTCAATACAAAAAAAAGGTCAATTAGTCAATGTATGCAACCAATCGTACTCCAAGTCAATGTGTTTTAGGTTTAGGTTTAGGTTTAGGTAACTAGAATAGTAGAACGTTTTATTTAAAAGAAAAATTACAGTAAACCTTTAAATTGTCCTCCTTCACATTCTGAACAAAAACGAATAAATCTCTGACTTACCAGAAACTATTGTTATTTTTATACTAAATTGCAATATTAACTTTTTTCTTCTGTTGAATACATTTTAATAACTAAATGTCAAACTTAAACTGCAACAATCAAATTTTATATTTATAAATTGACTAAATTGACCACTGATCGCCATTTTTTTTTATTGTACATTAAAAAAAGACGTCACATAAATAATATCGCTAGAAAAAAGTACAACTTACGTGACAAGTTCTTCTGCATCGCTATCGTCACCGTGATCATCAATGTCTCTTCTTACTTTTTTGGATTTGCTGGGCTCTTTTTGGCCGGGATATTCCGTGCACATTTCATAGTATTCAGGATTCAGTTGATGAGAGCCCTTAAGCTTGAAATGATCTTCTGGCTTTTTACCTCTTTCAACAGACACAGCCTTCGTTGAATTACGAAGAAAATAACAAGTAAATAAAATGTGGCGTGTGAAACAGGCGATTTTTATTAATTATTATTCGTGTTAGTGATGCAAATTACTAAATATTAGTAATACTGTGTAATTATGTGTGAGTGGATGGAAAAATGGCTTTACTGCAACAAATTGTGCATTTCCGGCGAATTTTTAAGTATAATAAGATTGCAGCTTAAAGCTGTTTGACACGGCATGAAATATTGTGTGTAAAGGATTCATTTTAAAAGTGAATGCCTTGCAGAGTTAGAATAGGCAACACATATTGCAATTTAATGACCTTATGGTGTGTTTTTAATTCCAAAAACGATTAGAGAACTGTGCCCTTTTTTGACTTAGACTGCTTTCATAATAATGGACTCGAATGAATTCCACCTGATCAGTGATATATTTAGATTGTTAATATTTATTTCAGTAAGTTGATTTCAAGTAAAGGTTGACGCTTCGTATATCTATAAAATTACCCTAAAGTCAATCTGACAATGGTACATTGACTGTCAACAAAATTATTTATTGTGTGTTGTTTTATCTTCAAATCTCTTATTTTTTAAACTAAAAGAATTTATTGAAAAGTGTTAATATTATTAATAACAAAGGTGACGTCAAATTTGTGTATTTTTGGAAATTGTCTAAACAACAAATCTACTAAAAGCAAACGAGCTTCATTTTAAACAATGAATTTTCCAATTTTCCATAATGATCTTGATAATAAACGTTACTGAAATTTCAAAATACTTTTGCATGAAAATTATTTATTACTATTTTTTATGGAATTAATACCAACGCGTAAGTTTGGCTGCCTATATTTTGCGATCAGGTGGGATTCAACCTCTGCTAAAAATTTGATACACTTAATAATCCTTGGAGTGCAAGATGTGTTGGCTATTCTGAAACAGCCTTTTTAAAAATGAATTTTTGGTTTTATAAACATTAATTGTCTACTATTTAATACATTATAAAATAAAGTTTGGCATTGCATCAAATGGCCCTTGAAGCCAGCTCTCCTTTTACCTTATCTCGGTCTTCTAAGTGTCCTTCAACACAGGAGTCATCGCCGAAATGAAATTTTTTGTATTTATCTTTATATTCAGATTTAATTAACTTGAAAGCTCCCTGTGCAGATTTTAAGTTATCATGCGATATTAAATATCCTGCAATGTTCCGTAATTACATTAACATTAAATAGGTCAACTTAATGACGACAATTACCGGGTTGGCGTTTCTTGCGATAATGTGACAATTCGTCAACAGTAAAGCCCGGCGGGAAGCCGGAATTCGAATACTTTCCATTAGCCGTGGTGAGATCTGGATCGGATAAAGACACTTTCGAAAATTTTTGGTGCCTGCAACAAAAAAAATTGTTTTCAATTCAATATCTTCAAATTTTATTGTTACAGAACTTTCAATTTAAAAACAAACAAAGATCACCAAGTTTAATTATGAAATTTAATGTCATTAAAATTGCCGAAAATTGTGTTAACCCAAATGCAATGCGTTTGTTTTAAATTGAAGACCCTGTGGTGGAAATGTTGGAAAAAAATTAGTGCAAAAACAAATAAGTTTTTGTATTAAAAAAATAGCATGAACTCTCATAAGTATTACTTGTATTCGATAAAGTTTTGCGAATTGTTTGAAAGAAGAAAATCAATATTCTATTTTAGTATTTTTATGTAGAACAAGGCTGATTGGGTTATTTTTATTCAGACTGACATTATGTGTTTACCAGGTTTGTTTATTTTCAAAAATACGTGGCGCCTATATTTTTTTCTAAATTTATATTATTTTTTATTTTTGAATTTTTAATTTTGATAGCTGATTGATAGTATTAAAAATAAATGTACTTTCTGCAAAACTGTACAATATGATTCAAATATCCGAATCTTTAGGCGCGAGAAAATAAAATGGACACCCTGTACATACTAATTCATATAATTAAACAATTGTATACTCAATTGCATGGATATTGCAACACCCAGAATGTTAAATGATGCAAAGAAAGTGAATACGGTGACATAAAATTGACCGATTGGTATTTTGCACCCTATAAATTTATACATAAAATATACAGTTTTAATGATGTATCTTATCAAATCATCTGCATTTGCAGTACATTAAAAAGGAGGAGATGGAAAAATGTTTACTATGATGTTTGTTAAAACTTTATAGTTTTACTTTACACAAGGCATTGTCAAGTTATCATTTTAATATTTTTGTCGCATATTTTTACGTTTCTGTCGAAAAAGCATTACCAATCGTCTTTTTAAATTAAGTTCAACTTGACCTTAGTAATTCGAGACAGTTACTATGCGTTCCATACTTACGACAACAAAACCTTTAATTAGACATTTTGCTCATTAAATAATTTAAGAACCCAGCCAATAAAGTTCAAATCGAATCACATGAATAGTGTATCAAATAGCTGCTTCATTCATCGTAAAACTGTAGGTATACAATTTGGGTAATAAAATGAAATTTAAGCGGTTTCAGCGAGTTAATAATAAATCGTGAAGTTAAATTACCAAGGTCCACTTTTATCCAAAGAACATTCATTATGCAGATCCATCAATCACGGCTTGGAACGTATCTGCCAATACACGGAAACATCCCTTGACGTAAGGTTAATAAATCAGTAATCGAAAGAGACCATCACTTTTAAAATAGGATACAAGGTGCGATTTTAAACGTTTATCAAAGCACGTTGCATGCACGAAAGCGACAAAGCTCGATAGTGCTAACTGTTTATTGCACTAATCGTTTAATGGATTTCTACGGTCTATTTTCAGAGATTGATTTTATTAAGGATAACATGCAATTTCTGTTAAAAGTAATCGAAACTAAAGCAGACACTACAACTTATTTTAAAATTGTTAAACAGGACTTTTTTGTAGAAAAAAAACTATTACTCTGATGAAACAACCCACGGCTGATTCTTACGTTACTACGTTTGTCCTGAACCCAATACGTATTATAGAATACGTATTGGCCTAGTTTTATACTAACCCAGTTAATTTATGTACAAAAAAAGACTCAACCTTGAATAAATTGACTAGGCTGCTATAAAACCAGTTCTGTTAATGCGCATAAACGTCGTAAATGAGAAAAAAGGTTACAAGGCTGTGAAAAAGTATTTTTTTTATATTGGTTTATATTGCTTAAATGTTACAAAGTAATGAAAATAAAACTTCCCTCATCGGAAGTTTTTTTTGTAATGATCATATTGTTTCCTTGGACAGAAACGTTTGGTGCTATATTTTCTAATTTTAAAGCGACGTTACTAATATAACCTTAAAATGACAGATGTAAAGTGTTATTGCTATCAACATAACCGTCTTTCTCATTTAAAAATCAACTATAATCTATTTAAAGACACTTAACAACGTTTACGATGGTATCTTAGTTTCCACGTGAATTACACGCAATCATTTTCCAGGAATCGTTTCAATATGTGAACAAAATTAAAAGTGGTGCACTGTAAAAATGATTTGTTTAAAATGGGAGTTGCCAACAATTTGAAATTATTTCGAGAAATGTAGATTTATTTTAACCTTGTCGGTAAGTTTACCAAACGATAATTATTTACAATGTCATTTTCAGCATTGCATTATTATTAATGAGAGTCTAAAAATAAACTTTCTTGAAAAATACTCTCATTTTAATTTTAAATTTATTTATTACCGTTAAGATAAAATTTTATAATGTAAAACTAGATTTATTGCTGTCAAGAAATATTCACAACACAAACACTATTTGTTGAAAAGTCGAATTGATAGCTTCGTAACAACATACAGAATGGCCCATCGTATAGCATTTTAGTGCAATTTCAAGGTTACTAGGAAAGTTTGCATTATATTTACAAGCCAATTTACTAAACCAAAATTTTTAAGTCCGGTTCTGAAATAAAAAATACCGGCCTTGTATGATATTCTGTTTGTGATTACTGTTAGTAACTAAGATTTACAATTTTTCAAGTATTGCCCCAATAAATTACCCAATTTTTTGTCAAGAAAAGTTTCAAACAATTATTAATTTGAAATCGACGGATCCTTCAAAATTTTAAATTTAGATGACGTGTTCTCTGTGATATTTTGAATAATTGAATTCAAAAAAATAAAACGACCATTTTATGACACCGTAATTATAGATTATTGACCGCGGATTTTCAATTTCAAGAATGTCCAAACAAATTAAGTGAAACGTATGACGTAACTTGACACAATGACGTTGACTGTCAACTGTCACAAAGAGTCCGATCTTATGCAACACATTTAGCGAGCACTTCTCGGCATAGAGGACCTGTCTTTGTAAAAGTTGAATTTTACGACGTTAGGCGTTGCACTAAATGATAGGCAACCACGCTACCATCTCGGTCATAAATCATTGTGTATAATACACCGAGTCAAGTAGCCATAAATAACTTCCTTGAAACGACTTATATTTACTCGAAATGCAGTTCACAATACTGTCGACACAATATGTATTCGGGCTTTTCGGCTCCTTTATTCTTTTAAATACCAGATGTGTAGCAAAATATTTGTACCGGAATGGGACTTACAGAGGGAGGAGGTTTTTTTTTTGTTGACTTAAATGGTTTTTGAAACGAACGGATTCAATTGCATGTTATTAGTAAAACAAAATAAAAAACCGAAAATTTGTTGTGATGTAATTAGCGTTATTTAAATATTTGTAAACTTTATAGTACCTATCGGTAGGAATTGCAAATAGGAAAACAACTTTTGTTTTTATTAATTGATTACTTGAATATTTGCTTCCGGCTTTTCGATCTCTGCACTCCTACGTTTTCGTGGGTCTATGATTTGAGGTAAAACCGCTTTTTCAAAACATAATTTCAAATTTGAAAACAATGTATTTAGTCCAGTAAAAATGTATTTTTACCCTGCAAAAGGTCGGTCAGGTTTGGTTTTTTGATATGTTTTATCATAAATGCCCCTAATGTTAGTGTCAAGTTTTTGACCTCGTAACCTTTTCGGAAAGTGTTGAAAATGGGGGTTGAACTTTTAAAAAACACGTTTTTGAGTACGCTAAGCAAACGGCTTTTTGGAAAAAAAATTTTTGATTCATTTAAATACCTGACGATATAGGCACTCAGAATCGAATCGAGACCGCTACTCTAGGATCAATAGTTTATGAGCTACGATTTTTTGAAGTTCACCACTTTAATTGCTTAAACCGCAAATGAACTGTTTTTGCTGTTATCTCACGTCTCGTGCGCTCCAGGCTGATGCACTGGTTACATCGAAACAAACGTAATGTCAGTCTAATGGGCATTAAATGCTCGTTATTATGGTTTTTTGTTTGATCCAATTGGATGAAAAATGACCACACGGCGAGCAATCAAACTTGGAAAATTATTGAAAAAACTGCCTATATTTAGTATTGCTTCAGTGTGCTCTAAAATCTGCCCATTATAACCAATCTCAAAAATTTTACATTCCATGAATACGTGACAGCTTATGGGGCACAGAAGTGCAAATTTTTTTTTCTACTGACACCCTTGGACCAGTGCAGCTTTATTTCAAACGGGGCGCGGACTCAAAAATAACTGGTTGTTTTTGTTTATTTTGGGAAACAGAAATACATATTTCTAATTTACAAATGGAAAAATGACTTTTGCTACATTTATGTACACTAATTCACGCAAAATTTTCATTTGAAACATTTTTTTTATATCTCCGATATACAGGGAGCGCCAGCCAAATGGAATAAATTCATTATCTCAATTATTGTGCATATTGAGAAAAAATCCCGAAACACGTCATTTTTAGTCTATTACATCATATCCTGTAAAGTGAAAATTTCATTCCTAACCTCAACCCCCTTCGAGTGACAGTTGCAACCGCCAAATTTTTAAATAGGAAGAGGGGGTTTGTGATACCTCGTTTGAAAGGTCTACTCATGCTCTATACAAAAATGATATAATTTAAAAATTTATTGTAAAAATGAAGAGTAAAAAAAAATTAATCTGTTTAACGAAATTCGTTATGACGCACTAAGAAAATCAAAAACTAATAGCGTTTGGTTCTTGATACTGAGAAGGCAAGCAAAAACAATTAAAATGTTCAGAAAGTGACATAAAAACTTATCAACATTTTTCGTTGGCTGAGTGTTAGTTTAGTTTAAAGCGTTGTTTGATATATTCTTTATTGTATTAGTTTACTAAGAACGAAACGCTATTAATTTTTGTTTTTTTAATGTGTTGTAGCGAATTTCATTAAGCAGAATAATTTTTGTTTACTCTTCATTTTTGCAATAAATTTTTAAACCATAGCATTTTTGAATAGAGCATGAAGAGACCTTTCAAATGAGGTATCACAAGCCCTCTTCCCATTTAAAAATTTGGGGGTCGTAACTGTCACTCGAACGGGGTTGAGGTTAGGGATGAAATTTTCTCTTTACAGGATATGATGTGATAGACTAAAATTGACGTGTTTCGGGATTTTTTCTCAATATGCACAATAATTGAGATAATGAATTTATTCTATTTGGCTGGCGCTCACTGTATATTCAGTAAGCGCCAAGTAAGTGCAATAATCCTTATTTCTTTATATCTAACCAGCTTAAATCGCAAATGACTGCGACTGTAAGTTGTAATGATATTTAAAACATCAAAATAAATAATTGAATCGTTCGTTTCAAAAAGAATATAAGTCAACAAGTCGGCAAGATATTTATTTTTCACATAGAAGAGGATTCGAAGCAGGTAGTTAGAAATACTGAAAATGTGTGTAGCTTTGTCATTGAATGTTTCATATACCAAAATTAGAATTCTCTTGCTGCCTTAAGCCACACCGCATGCCATTATTACTCTGAAGTACGGTTGTAAATTAAAATGACGGATGCCTTCAGGCGATCTTTTTCTTTGCCATTTCTCGGCACTTTTTTTTATATAAATTTACAAACATTGAAATAATTAAAAAACGGTAGTATATGAAGAAAAACGATATAGTGAGGGCCGCCGATAAATGTATAAGCTACAAGACCATTACAATTTTAAAGCAAAATGTTGAAAATTGGAGGCGTACAGCAAGTTGTACGACTAGGTGAAATTTGGACATTTTAATTAATAACAAGCTTAATTGACATAATATCAAACTGTAATTAAATGGAAGTCGTTTGGCTAGCGTGTACTCGTCGTATAAGATAGCGACCTTCTTTTCAAATTTGAAAATGAGACCGTACTGACAACGTACAAAACCATTGAATTTAGTCTCGGGGCGCCGAGGACTGTTAAAGTCATAGCTGAATGGATGTAAAATTTAAAAAATCACTCGGTATAATAAATTATAATAAATTTAATTACCATATACTTTGAGATCCGATTCACTTGACACGCGATCATTCACTTGAATAAAAATCAACTCATCGATTTAAAAAGAAAAAACACTTTCATTGCACTTTGCACTATTCAGTAACGTACGGTTTAACAACAAATTGGCCGTAAATCTATTTGATATAAAATGTACAAAGTGATGGTCTTCTGGGATTTCGGAACGTTCTGTGAATTCCTTTGCATGTTTGATGATTCGTACCAGCTCGCGGCAGCAACCCCCGGATTTACATCTGCATCCCTCATGTAAATGGTCGTGCAGTTAAAAGTAAATAAATGTTCTTTCTCCTTTTGTTCGGCGTCGCCGGATTTGTGCGCCTTTATCACAAAAATTGACGTGACCAGATTTAAAAAATCGCAAACACCAATCACAACGTCTTCGTGACGTCTCGGGGGGTTACGATGCCCTCGTGACCTACATACCCCTCGGCAAAAAAGACATTTAAATACAATTGCCGCCTTTTATTTTAATTGGTGGGATTAAACGAAACGCTATTTTATGCGGAAAATTTACATAAAATGGTAACAGACAGGAAACTCGCGCGAATTTACGTGAACTTTTTTAAACGTCAGAAGTCGCCCCAGACAATTTAACGAAGTCAAGGTTTGTGGTACTGCTAATGTGGGGTATCGACGACCTTAATCTCAGATTTCGACGATTACTGGAAAAATTAGATCACACGCAATGTTCACCAAATGTGCGCAAACCTTGAACCACCAAATTAATTGATTTCGAAAGAGTTGCAAATTTATTGTCATAAAAAAATATATCAAATTGAAAAACATTTTAATGCTAAAAATAAAGTTAGAAGCTTTTTTTTGATTTTATATTTCTTTAATTGGAAGAATATTCATTTTTATCATTAACAGTGGTTTCTATTTAAATATATTGTATTATAGGTTCATAATCGACGGGGATGTAGCTCAGTGGTAGAGCGTTCGCTTTGCATGTGAAAGGCCCCGGGTTCGATCCCCGGCATCTCCACTTAAGTGAAACTTAAATTTTTACTAATTATTTATTTTATTCATAATTTAAATAAAAAAATAATGTACTTACGAAAATGCATTCGATTTTTTCATTTTAAAATTTTTTAATGCAGCATTTCTCTACGTCGACAGACGCGATTGCACGCAACTAAGCCATTGAATAGGCAATGACCACAATAATACGACCATTCATACACACGTGTTGTAAGGGATATCTGTCGATGCGCAAAGCGTGCGTACGAAAGGTGCTTTTAAAAGTCACATAGTGTCTCTACGGATGGGGTTGACAAGAGGGAAAATATTTTATTTTTAAGTTTACGCCAAAAAATTATTCTTTATAAAAAGTTTTGATAGGCTTGGAGAGTCATAAACAATTGTCAAAGTTTTATTAAAATATACAAGTGTTCTAAAAATTACCTAATATGAAATTGACCTTAATAGTAGCCAATCAGAGTGCGACGGTTACAACCAACTTATTCTTAAGTATTTTGACCTCCTGATTCCAAAAATTTTGGTCGCAAAGTCTGAAAGTGGTCAGTTTAATTGTTATTAACAAATTAAACGTTTAAATGGCAATAAAAACTTTATTATTATAGATAGTAACACTTTTAATGCATTAAAAGATCTAGTTTTATATAAGAAACTTATTTTTTTTTTAAATTTTAAAAAAGATTAAGTTCAACCAAAGTTATTGTTTTTTTATTGTGTAACTTTGATGAAAGGGCAAAACAGTTATCGGATATTGTTCCTCGAATGCTAGTAATTTCATACCTTGGTTATCAGTTTCTCTTTATTAAAACCCGTAAAAACGCGATTACATCGAGAGCGATATAAGCGCGCTCAAAGTGTTTATCATGGCTGTTATGGCGACTGTGACAACTTGTCCCTGTGACAACTAGCCCCGGTCTCCCCTATTCATGATTAATGTTAACACTGACACTTAAAATCTGGCCTTCAACTTGAAATCAAACAAACAAATTACAAATTAGTTCATTTCTTCTTTAGAATTATCGAAAACTAATGAAATTATTACAAAACTCGAACAATAACACACGCACGTGACACGACGTGACGTCACGAACAGGCGCTTAGTTAAATTTATTTACGCCAGAGTCGCATGCTTAGCTTGAATTGCCTATTCCCCGAAGTTCAGTTATGGTGGGAGCGTGGGATTTACATAATTTTCGTATGACTCCGAATATTAGAACCAAGTGTCACCAAATTGTACCAATGTTCGGATTGGAGTATCCGAATTGCCGCAAGTCCAAAGTAGCAAAGTTGTACTGTAATTGTGTAATAAATAAACAATTCAAAAAAAATTATTATTAAAAATGAAATTTAAGACATAGATGGCTGTTCTTGAAAAATAAAATAAATGTCAAAATAGTTCAGTAGACATTAAATTTCGCAGTTTAAATCGAAAATCAAAAATTATGGACAGGGTACAAATTGGGGCGGTAGCAACGATTAGCGGCGTCCTTTTCATCGTGATGTGCGTTTACTATGATCGCTACCGGCGCAAACATCCAAACTTCCGCAACAAACTGCGACAAAGGCGGGAAAGAGAAAAGATGTTGGAAAATTCTGATTTGAGCACTATGTTAGTCGATCTGCACAATCCAAGAGAACAACAAACGCTCATCATACGCGAAATACAAGTGGCCGAAGATCTGATGATGGATAACAAATTTGAAAAGGCGACAATTCATTTCGCAAATGCGATTGCAGTTTGCGCGGATCCGTGCGATCTTATCAACGCATTAAGACGAAGCCTACCACCCGCAGTTTACGAACTATTAATAGAGGTTTTAATCAATAGCTACGGAAAGCGATTTTCCAGAATTCAAGACGCCGGTGTCAGAACACTTGTAAAAAGTCACAGAACCTACCAATTTTAAGGGAAACCTGTCAAATAAAGTCGGTATTTGTAAATAAACGCATTATTAACTTATTTACTTATTTTATTTGGTAAATAACAAAAAAGTAATATCCTGAATACAGTGTGTTCACGGATGGGATTGACAAGAGGGAAAAAAATGTATTTGCAACTTTATTGCAACTGGATATTATTGCTTTGTTACTTTGTGCCAGATATCCTTCTGCAAATGCTTATTTATATTGCACATATTTTAAATCATATTGAATAGTTTTACCGCAACTTTACGAGCTTTTGTTATAAATGCACCAGTCGATATTTGAATATAATTTATTCGGTTACTACTATTAAAATCTAAATGCCAATTTGCCTATTATAAAAATCTACATTACAACGGAGGTGAGAGTGCAACAACAAATTCCTGATCGCTTTAATTTAATTTAATTTTCACACTGATTTAATTAAAAAAAAAAAAAAATTAGACCTCATATTTTGGCAATTGAAGAATATATTGCTATACGATGGACCACTCTGTAATTGTCTTGCTTATAAAGATGTCCTGTAATTAAGATATAAAACTTTTTTTTTGCTTTATTTTTGCTTTTTTAAAATACCTTCTATAATCCGGAAAATTCGCCACTTTGGATTAGGCTAAAACTTTATCTGCCCGGATTAGTGAAGTTGTACTGCACATTTAAAATTCCAACTTCAGAGGTTACGTTTTGTTGAATGCAGCTGTCACTTTAAGCAGCTGATTTTAAGCCAAAAAACATGATAATTCCCAGTGCATATTGAATTACGTACCTTGAAATCAAAAAATGAACAAAAACCTGCAATCTCCGACCAAGTTGACAGAATTTGCGCCTTTACAACCGGATGAAAAGCATCAAGGTGTTGGTCAGTTTATCTCAAAATTTTTCAAATTAAATAGGACAGAACAAAGTGAACAATCTTCTACAAATGTCCATGAACGTCCACCGGAAGACGCGTCTCAAGAAGGGTTACCGCCGTGGGCTGTCGATGTCATGTCTGATACATCGCAAGACCCAGGTCAAACCGTCTACCATCAGGTAGACGTTTTAAAAAGAATTAGAAACCTACTGGCGAACAAAAGTAATGTATGTAAAAATTCATTGTAAATGAATTGAAATAACCGTTTATTTACTTCAGAATTTGCAGTCGTATTCAGAGACTGAACTAAAACAATATTGGATGCCGGATTCTGTCAGTAAAGAATGTTATGAATGCAGCGAAAAATTTACCACGTTTAGAAGGAGACACCATTGCAGAGTTTGTGGCCAAATATTCTGTTCACAATGTTGCTACCAACAAATTCCCGGTAAAATTTTCGGTTGTACAGGTGATTATAACAACTACAGCAATTAGACCTTGATATTGATGCCCTGCAGGTGATTTAAGGGTGTGCACTTATTGCTGCAAAATTGTTCTTTCGTACCTGCAATCGCCTGATGTGGAAGCAGACCTCACAGCCGATTTAAAAGCCCTCCAAGAAAGCTTACAAAACAAATACGGAATTTCCTCACCGACTAATCCTCTGTCTCAAACCAGCTTGTCTCCAAATCAGGCATCTTCTGATTCTATTGAAAGTGGGGGTACGTTGCGCAGAAAAATTTCAGTCGGATATCAAGAAGAAAAATTTGCTTTGGACAGGTGAGCACATTTTATTCTCAATTGTGGATTGTAAATTTTTATTTTTAGAACATCGATCACCAGCTATTTAACAAGTGAAGAAAAATGTAAAGTTTTACAGAATTCGGCTTCGTTGCGAAATTTATATGACGAAATTTGCAAGCCTACTACAGGCATAACTCTCCAGACGCATCGATACAGACTGCGAATATACGCCGGTTGCTTTTGGGGCTCTGAACTTGTAGACTGGCTTATTTACCAACAAAAAGCAAATAATAGGTAGTTGCATCGAAATAATCTCAAGTAAATGAATCTTGATTTTATAACAGAATTCAAGCCGCGGCCCTTGCTCAAGCACTACTTGAAGGAGGATATATCGAATCTGTATCAGAAATCTTGTCATTTATCGATGGCTATGCGTTATACAAACCTGGTTCAAATGTGCTATCTCCTGACACTATTTCGTCCTTCCAAAAACTCGAAGTTTTGCATCCAGATGAGCCCAGTTGGATACAACACATTCCACACGAATCAAGCACGACAGGTGTTTATATTTGAATTTAAAATTTTTTTTGTAATTCATCACATTTTAGATTCAGAAGCTGAACAACTTTCAACTTCTATTAGACTACTTGGTTCAATGGCTGCTTCCTCCTCGTACATGCTTGATTTAAACATTGAAGCTAATTCTGTTTATTTGTCACGGCCACCACCCTCTTTTCAAGATGTTTCCACTCCTGGTACTTCAGACATCGATTTAGAAAAACAAATGGCTTATGAAGAAGCGACAGTAATTAAAACTTCAGAACAAAAAGAAAGTGCTCCTGAATCAGGTAATATACCAGGCATTTTTTGTATAAGTATACACATTATGTACATTTTTAATAAAAAATGAATCAACATAAATGGATGAATGTGTTGCGCTACATTTTAAAAATCTTTTACATGAATTTTGCAATACATAAGCATCGATGTGTATACAGGGTGTTATAAGTTTTACCACCGGTGGCAAAATAGTTCTTCAAAATAGTTTGTCAATTCTCATAAATTGAATGAGTAATTTTATATTACCAAAAAAAGAAATTAAAAAAAAAAATCAGGTAAAATTTTGTCTTAGCACACCTTAAAATTGATCTAACTCAAAAAGTCATCATTTTTGGCGAATCAAGTTGCAAATATTAATGCTATGAATAATTTGCCACATACTGAAATAAAAAACTAAACAACAAAATTTTTTCCAAAACTCATTTTCATACTTTTTGAAACTTTACATTTCAATTGATGTAAGATGTTAATTGCATACTTCCCCTCAATTTGTAATAGGTATTATCGCCCAGGTGATAAAAGTTATAACGCCCTGTACAAAAAGAAAAAATTTTGTTTTCTTGTTTTTGCATGAAACAATTAAAAATTTATTAACAAAACATTGACTGAATTTTACAATGATTGGTGCGTTTTTTGTAAAAGTATACATATCACCTGTCTTTCATAAAAACGCCCGTTATGTATTGCATCACATTCCAGCATTCTAATTTATTGCATCAATTACAGGATGGCATCATGCCACTCATTTACGAGAAGAAAATGGCGAAAAGGCTGCATACAACTTGTTAACTGAAGCATTTAAACAGCACGAACAAAATTTATTGAAGCAGTTGTTGTGTGCAAATGAACTACCATTGAACTGGAACAAGATTCTTGTTCCTCTTATACATGAAATTGTCGACATTATTCGACCTGGTACTTAATATTACTGTATTGTTATCATCGATTATTTCATTTTTTTATTAGATAAAAATCATGATGCTGAAGAATTAAACATAAGAAAATACGTGCAATTCAAGAAAGTACTCGGGGAAATGAGAGATGCAAGTCGTTTAATCAATGGCATTGTTTGCACTAAAAATGTAGCTCACAGAGAAATGCCCACCGATTTAGATAATCCGAATATATTGTTACTAGATTGTTCGATCGTTTATCAAAGAACTGAGGGACGACTTATGTCATTAGAACCAATCCTCATGCAGGTATGATATGTTAATTGAAACAATTCATTAACACATGAAATTTATTGTAGGAAGCTGAATATTTGAAACACATAATTGCACGTATAGTAGCTCTTCAACCAAATATTGTTTTAGTCCGACGTAACGTTTCGCGCTTAGCCCAAGATTTATTAAGGCAACAGGGTATAACATTGATTCTTAATGTAAAACAAAGTATTTTAGAGAGGCTAGCTAGATGTACTCAGGCCGATCTTGTAACTTCCATGGATGCACAGATAGGTCGTCCGCGATTGGGAAGTTGCAAACGGTTTTATCTCAAAACGTTTAACGAACAGAATTGTAAGTCGGCAAGTAATGATATATTTATCACTTTTTTTATTTATTCAGGTCATTCCAAGACTTTAATGGTTTTTGAAGGGGTTCCATTGCCTCATTTGGGCGCTACAGTATTATTAAGAGGTAATTGTAAAACGGAACTAATAAAATTAAAAGCCGTTGCTTCACTGCATTTATTTGCTTATTACAATTGGCGGTTGGAAAAGGCGTTTTTGATGGACGAATTTGCCCAACCTCCTAATCGCAAAGATGAATTTTTTGACGAGAGTAAGGAAAACTCCCCAGATTTACCGAACTCAACCAAAAAACTTGTTGAAATTAATAACCAAAAATCGGAGGAATCGACTAATAACATTGGTCCAAAAGGTACTTTTTTCGATGCTGATACAGAATTCTTTGTTAAAATTCAATCGGAACAAACAAAAGTTAACGAAGTTGCAACAAAAAAGAATTCGACCGATGAAAAGAACATGAAATCGGTGAAAGATTTCAGTGATCCTCTCCATTCTGGCATAACTGAAGCCGAAGTTTTTAAAGAAAACAGTTCAGAAAAACTTTCAGTGGCGGAGCTTCCTTTTTCCAGTAATTTTCGTAAAGCTTTAGACGGCACCATTCTGTGCTTATCTCCGTATTTAATTTTCTCTGTTCCCTATTTAGAAACTGAAATCGGGAAGCGATGCAAGCTGAGAGGCTATTTCCCTCGCGAAATTTATTACAGTAAACAATTTGAGAATATTAAGAAAAAGAAACCTACGAAAGAGATTGAAAAGGTCGATACTTTCGGTAGTAAAAATGGAATTTTAATGAAACCGGCTCATCCTTTCATAACTGCAAGAATTTCTTCCAGCGCCAACTGTCCGGAGATTCAAACTTTATTAGCCAACTTTAGGGCATGCGGAGGAAGGCTAGAATATAAACAGGCCCTTGAGATTAATACTCCAGATGATTGTAAGAAGGAAATTATGAATGCAGATGAAAATAAAAATATGCTCGACGTTCTGGACGTAAATAATCATCAGAAGCTTGCTGTCCTGTTCTGCAGCTTCAGTTATGCGTCAAGCAATGCTCCGGCTTTTTGTGTCAGCCCTTGGTATTACAAACCCATTTTCATCTATTAAAATTAACATGTAATTTTAGGGTTGTGCACATGGAATTTTATGGCTGCAATGACATTCCTTTAGGCTGTTTTTTGGAAAAGTATTGTTTCCGTTCCACCTACAGCTGCCCATCAACAACCTGTGATACCCCAATGATCAAGCACACCCGCCGATTCGCACATAACGGCGGATGCGTCACTCTTACATTAAACGGTTTGGAAAGTGAATTCCAAGAAGATCAAATCGTAATGTGGAGTTGGTGCAGTAAATGTCAACGAGTTTCACCTGTTGTACCGATGTCTCGTGATACTTGGTCTTTTTCATTCGTAAAATATCTAGAATTAAGGTTTCATGGTTCTGTTTATTCAAGAAGAGGTACCACCGGTTGTCCACACAGTTTACACCATGATCATTATCAGTATTTTGGATACAAAAGTGTCGTTGCTTCATTTATGTAAGTATTTTTATAAATCTTATTTAATTAGGCGAGAGATAAAATGTTGTAACCATTGAACAAATTAAATGAGACACAGTGTTCGAGCGCTCGCAGACGCAGGGGTGTCTCATTTAATTTGTGCAATGATTACTGCGCATGCAAATAACCATTAATTATAATATTTCAGATACACAACAGTTCAGCTTTGGGAAATATCACTTCCTCCTCCATTAATAAATACTGTGTACAATACTAACATCCAGCAAACAGATATGACCGATGAAGTGCGAACGTTGGCTTTAAAGGGTTACGAAATCTATTCGATTGTCAGCGAAAAGTTGTTGAATATAACTGCAGACATAGAAGTCATGTCCAATCTTAAACAAATTTTATCCAAGGAACAAGCAATTTTCAAACAAAAAATTGAGGAAGTTCAGTTGAAATTGACGTCACCCACAGTGGAATGCAAAAATACCAATTTTGATGATCCAAAACGAGGTAAACTTGTTAAATTTAACGCTGCAATGTTACATTGTAAAAATTAAAGAAGTGCAAGCGGCCATGTGGAAAATTGCTGATGCCTTAGTGCGAATGAAGCGCATAATATCAGATGCTGTTGAACAGTGGAACCAACGATTTACTGAATTGGTGAAGAAAAAGGATTCTGACAAGAAAAAAGACAAACCATTTAACGATTTGGAAGGTGATGGGGCTGATATTGACAGAAAAAGCAATGAAATTATGAATTCTAGTGGAGCAGTTGCTAAGAAAATAAGGAGCTTGGATCAAGATGACGGTAAGTGCAAAGCAAATAAAAGAAAATAATTTAATTGTGATTTCCAAAGTTGATGAAGAAATGGCGTCGGGCCTTAAAGGCCATCAGCGTTCCCAATCAGACGGCACAGTTATGTCCCAAAATGATGAAAGCGATTGCAAAAAAGAAAATGATAAGAAAACTGTTAAAAATATCTTGTCACAGTTACTTCCATCTTCGATTACTTTCACTCTGATACCGGTAAAATGCTGCGATTAACATTTTTAGAATTTAATTAAATAAAGTTTTAGTGCCCGTTTAGTCAGCAAGAACATTATATGTTGTCTTCTGGATTGTTCATCCCTATTGTGGTTTATGAAAGCGAGCCAAGTTCAATAATTGCGTACGCACTAAATTCAAACGATTACAAAAGTGCACTTGATGAAATTTCCATAAGAAGAAATCAAAGTACCGAACACAGTCCGAGTTTGTTGCCCAAAAAGAGAACGCAGAGTGACAAAGAACGCACAGAAAGCGGTGAATTTTTATCTTCAGAGAAATCAACCGGTTTGTTGTCGTTTTTGCGAACAAAGGAATCAAAAAGTGATTCCACAAGCACTGCTTCTCCATCAATATCTGATGCAAAGTATGAGTTTCACTTAGATTGTCTGAAATTAATGAGTGCAACAAGTCAAACAAAATGATAATTTTTAAATTAAAATTATATATATACAGGGTGTTAAAAAAAGATTGTAAAATATTTAAAAAGGTAGTATGAACCAAAATAAACAACATGGGCCTGCAAAGTAATGGTTTCGGAGATAAGGAAGTTTATTCTTTTTTGAAACATACATACATACATCCAGTTTTATATATATAGATAAGTCCGCTTCCCTTATTGCCTGTTCCAATACTATGTATGCTAAAAAGTACAGATGACAGAGGATTATACTTCTCCCTCTCCTAAAACCGCTTTGGTACTTTCCTATCTCTCTTTTTCTGTTTCTTCGACTAATTTATCACCATTACCATTACCTTGTAGGCTATGTTCATCAGCGATATATCTCTATAATTCTGACATTCGCTTTTGTCTCCTTTTTTATGTAGTGGACATATTATTGCTTGTACCCATTCCCTTGGCATCACTTTCTTAAATTAAAATTAAGTTAATTAAAAAATTAGCTTTTCTATCTTTGTTGTGCTAATCGAATTTTGTTTGGCATCCTTATTGCACTTATTAATTTCTCACGTTTAGTTTCAAGACAAATAATTTTGTTTGCAGCCAGTTAGAAGAGCCAGTAAATACAGAAAAAATTGATGATAGCAAGAAAGGAAAAGCTCAACACATTGAAATACAATTCAACGACAACAGTTGCAATTTCTTCTGTCGGATTTATTGCGCGGAAAAATTTGCAACGCTCAGAAATTTGATCTTGCCAGATGGCGAAGACGCTTACATCAGATCGTTGTCCAGATGTGTTCAGTGGAATGCTCGCGGCGGCAAATCAGGATCGACCTTTTGCAAAACAAGAGACGACCGATTTGTTCTGAAAGAAATGCCAAAATCGGAAATCCAGTTATTTTTGGAATCCGCTTCAGAATATTTTAATTACATGCAGCACTGCCTGGTAACGCACCAACCAACACTTCTTGGTAAAATAGTGGGGATTTACCAGATTATATTTCGAAATTCGAGCACGAATGCCGTTTTACGAACCAATTTGCTTGTTATGGAAAATCTATTTTACAACCGTACAGTGACCCACAAATTCGATTTGAAAGGTTCAATGAGGAATAGACTGGTTAATACTGATAATCAAGACGGTGAAATCGTTCTATTGGATGAAAATTTGTTGAAAAGTATGTGCAAGTTTAAATTTATTTTTTACTGACTGTTTTTGTTTACAGTGACTTGTGAGTCGCCTCTCTACATTCTGCCTCATTCTCAAACAGTTTTAACAGCTGCTATTCAGCATGACACAAAATTTTTGTCTCATCAGTCTGTGATGGATTATTCTTTATTAGTTGGATTGGATTCTGACAATAAGGAATTGGTTCTTGGTATTATAGATTATATTCGTACATTTACTTGGGATAAAAAGTTGGAGACAATGGTAAAAAAAACTGGAATTTTGGGAGGACAAGGGAAGTTGCCTACAATCATTTCGCCAGAAGAATATCGAAAGAGATTTATTGAAGCAATGCATAGGTATTTTTTAGAAGTTCCTGATCACTGGGCAGGTTTGGGTAAAGGTATTGAAACGTAACTGATCTCTCAGGTCAACTGGTATTGCGATAGGTACAAAGTTTGCGTATTACTGTATAATGCGGGTAATTTAAAAAAATTTATTTTTTTATAAATTGTATTCACTGCTTCTTTCACAAAACTTTAATTACAAATCAGTTTTTGAATGAATATGACAACTGATGTTTATTGAAATTATTTTTTCGGTAGTTTAATGTATAGTATTTGCATGTATTAATATATTTACATGTTTAACATGACTGTAGTGTTCAAGAATCCTTTTTAGGATTAAATAAAAATTAAGTTATTTTAAATTTATCAAAATATGATGCAAGCAAGAGAAAACAAATTTCCCTAGTCAACGTACCTGTGTTTTTCGAAAATAAAGTAAGGTTAGGAAGCAAAAAGTGATGTGATCATAATAACTATTTAAGCAATTGATGAATTTTCAGTTTTATTATGGCATATCGACTTTTAAGCAACAGCAAAAAGATCGAGAGGTTATTATGGAAAAGTATTAGAATTTGTAATGTTAATAGCCCAAAGGTACGATGAAATACTTGTGCAATCAATCTTTCATGCAGCCGTTTTTACAGACTCTAACATTTCGGACAGTACTTAATGAATGGCGTGTGTTTTGCGAACAAAAGCCTCCAAAAGGTTTCGAAAAGTATTTTAAACCCGGATCAAAAGAGCCCGTTAAAGATCCCAAGGAAGGTGCTGCAAAGGAAACGAAAGATGCTAAAGGAAATGAATCAAAAACTGAGCCAAAATTGGAACCAAGAGTGCCACCTCGTAGCACCAGTCAACCAGGTTCATCAAAACCGTATGATAATTGGTCGTTTGGTCTTTTTGGCGGAACTGGAAGCAGGTGAATTTAGTTGCATTTTCAACGTTCTTTATTAAATAAGTTACTGCAGAGGAAGTGGAGGAAAGCCTTTCGGAGATAACGACAAAGACAAATGGTACCTTTTTGGAGCAGCTGGTGCCATTGCAGTTTTACTTACGTTGGCCTTCTGGGAAATGGGCTACAAGGAAATCGGTTGGAAGGAGTTCGTTCATAGGTGCATTTTAATCATTGCTTGAATTTTTGCTGTGATATACTTCTTATTTTAGTTATTTAGCTCGAGGAATTGTTGAGAAGTTGGAAGTGGTAAACAAAAAATGGGTCAGAATACGTTTGACGCCAGGAAATAATGTTGATGGTGTAAGTTTACAAGAAGAAAATTAATAAAATCACAACTCCAATATCTTTTTAGAGTGTTTTATGGTTTAATATTGGAAGTGTCGACTCGTTTGAGAGAAATTTAGAAAATTCACAAATTGAAATGAACATAGAACCTCCTAATTTTATTCCTGTTATTTATAAAAGTGAATTAGAAGCTTCCAGTTTGTCGGGAATTCTTCCCACTGTACTTGTAATAGGATTCCTCTTGTATATGATGAGAAGATCGGCTGAAATGATGGGTGGAAGGAGAGGACGAAAAGGGGGAGGCCTATTCGGAGGTGTAATGGAAAGCACAGCTAAATTGATTAATTCGACCGAAATTGGAGTTAGATTTAAGTAAGTTTGTAACATTGTTAACTTTATAAATGATATTTGTCTCTTAGAGATGTGGCGGGATGTGAAGAAGCAAAAATTGAAATCTTGGAATTTGTCAATTTTTTAAAAAATCCTCAACAATACATTGATTTAGGGGCCAAAATTCCCAAGGGAGCCATGCTAACAGGCATTTATTTTTTTTATTTTTTTTGTGATTATTACTTACAAAAAATTTTCAGGACCACCTGGAACAGGTAAGACGTTATTGGCCAAGGCAACAGCAGGTGAAGCCAATGTCCCATTCATAACCGTATCAGGCTCGGAATTTCTTGAAATGTTTGTGGGTGTTGGTCCATCACGCGTAAGAGATCTCTTTGCAATGGCTAGAAAACATGCTCCGTGCATTTTATTTATTGACGAAATTGATGCTGTTGGAAGAAAACGAGGTGGACGCAGTTTTGGCGGTCATTCAGAACAAGAAAACACTTTAAATCAACTCCTCGTTGAAATGGATGGTTTCAATACTACAACAAATGTGGTAGTGTTGGCTGCTACCAATCGTATTGATATTCTTGATCACGCCCTGTTAAGACCTGGTAGATTTGACAGGCAAATATTTGTACCGGCTCCTGATATCAAAGGAAGAGCTAGCATTTTCAAGGTACATTTAGGACCTCTTAAAACACAGTTAGACAAAAATGATTTATCTCGAAAAATGGCTGCATTAACACCAGGATTTACAGGTGCAGACATTGCAAATGTCTGTAATGAAGCAGCCCTAATTGCTGCTCGTGATTTAAATGCCACAATTATTATGAAAAACTTTGAACAAGCAATCGAACGTGTCGTAGCTGGTATGGAAAAGAAAACAAACGTTTTATCGCCGGAAGAAAAAAAGACGGTGGCATACCACGAAGCCGGACATGCAGTTGCAGGATGGTTTCTGGAATATGCAGACCCACTTCTAAAAGTGTCTATTATACCTCGCGGAAAGGGATTGGGATATGCACAGTATTTACCGAAAGATCAATATTTATACACAAAAGAACAATTATTCGATCGTATGTGCATGACTTTAGGAGGTCGTGTTTCAGAGGAATTATTTTTTGGCAGGATAACGACCGGTGCACAAGACGATTTAAAAAAGATTACACAGAGCGCTTATGCCCAAGTGGTACATTACGGAATGAACGCTAAAGTGGGCAACATTAGTTTCGATATGCCCAAAGAAGGTGAAATGATGTTGGAGAAACCTTATTCGGAAAATACAGCACAAGTGATCGATTCTGAAGTTAGAATATTGATAGAATCGGCACATAAGCGTACAACTGAACTATTAGAACAGCATAAAGAAGATGTGAGAAAAGTAGCTGAAAGATTACTGAAGCAAGAAATCATAAGCAGAGATGATATGATTGAAATATTGGGAAAAAGACCTTTCCTTGAAAAGTCGACGTATGAAGAATTTGTTGCCGGTACGGGATCGTTTGAAGAAGACACTACTTTGCCGGAAGGGTTAAAAGAGTGGAATAAGGAGAAAGACACTAGTAATAAAGAGGCAAAGTCCACTGTATAGATTAATCTAAGGTAGTTGCTGCGTTATTATTTATTTGTCATACATCAGTGCAAATTAAAAACAAATTAATTGAAAACTTTGTAATTTAAATGTTTTAAAAATATATTGCAAAACTTGAATCGTTTTAAAAATTGCTCTATATTTTTTAACACCCAAATGAACTGTTGAATGTTTGCCGTTTTCTCTTGCATCAACAAAAAACTTATTTTTAGTAAGTAATGGAAATATTACAAAGTGAGAATGAAATTTAAATTGTTTTATGAAATTAAAAACGTAATATTTGAAAAGTATATATTTTTCTTATCACAAAATCTGTTCTTTTTTCAAGATAAAAAAAGTATTTATGATGGGAATTAAATAATACAAAACACTATGTTATTTAACACACATTCATCAGTACGTATTATTCAGTTCGTTGAATAGTATTTAATTTATAAAGTAAAATTATTTCCTATTTCACATAAAAAAGCTTTAAATAAGAGGCAACCATGCAAAACTGACACTGATAACTTATTCAAACAATATTATTTAAATTACTTCTAATTGTGTTCCAAATTTGATTGTTTCATAAATTGTTAAACACGAAAATTCGTTATAAATATTTTTTTAAATAAGTTTGTTAATGTTAATGAATTTATAAAACCAGGAAGAGATATCAGATTTTTATTAGAATGTAAGAGGTACAACGGAACAAAATCTGAGTAACAATAAAGTGGGTGGTTTAAAAATATACATTATGCCTAGGCACTGTACGATGAGTTCATTTTAACATAAATACAAAATTATTTTCAGAACGTGCTGTGTAGGAAGTAATTTTGTCACAATCTATAATCACAGAAGTTGTAGTTGCACAGTCTGATCAAAACGTATAACACAAGAAAGAATATTTAAACTAAACAATATTATTTATATTACAAACTTATAATATTGGTCATACTTGGAAACCATCTTTGTACTTTTAATCGTACTTAATGTAACTTGCAGTACAGTTTAAGTAGTTAACGCACAAGCATTTTGTTTTTTTTTAAAAAAGGATTATACAATACATATTCGATGATTACATTTGGGAAACATTTGGTTTAATATCTGATTGCGATAAAGTTGATATCACAAATTCTGACTTTGTGTAAATTAAAAATGCTACTATCATAAATGTGTAAGGCGCACAAAATCTATACTCGCTCATTCTATTGGATTTACAAAAACAACGGATTCACCACAAATTAGAACTTGAAATTAACTTGGAGATTAAAATACCTTACATTTAATGAAGCCTTTGTCCGTTTATTGCACAAGTTCATAAAAAAATTGTCATCATTCAATTTTTACAGCTTCTATAAACTAGTCAGCTTATAAAATTACAGTGCAAAGTTTCTTAGTTTCACAAATATAATACCTCAAAAATACTGCATCTAACCGATTCAAATTTCAGACCCTGTTTAAAATAAGTGTTCTCCTAAAGCTCAACAAGTTAAAAATTAAAACATGAAACGTAACGATGGGGCCAATACCATGAACAAAATTTACAACACAAAAACTGTTATCAACGACAAATGGGTATCATCTCGATTCAAAAACAAGAAAAGTACAAGTCACACAATGCACATTCCCTAATAAAGCAAACATTAAATACTTTTTAATTTTTCGAAATAAATAGAAGTAATTTTACACAACATACTTCTTTTAATATATTGCTAGCTGAATAATTAAAATACATTGATAAAAAGTAAAAAAGAAATGATAATTTTTTTTATCTCGAGGGGTGATGATTAAAAATGTGTTTAAATATAAAATACTATACAAACAATGGGTCCACATGGCATTCACTCTTACATTCGCAAACACAATTCGTGATATGTTGAGGGCTGCTTAATGTTCTGTCTCCAGTTCTGAATTAGACCCTGTTTTGTTTGCAAAGCTGTCTTCTTCAACTGTTGGTAGTGTGATGGTAGTGGTTCTGAGCAAAACATTACAATCATAAACATTTTAATTTTTCAGTTCATTTTTAAAACTAGTTTTTCATCATTCGCAAGCAATCTATCAATACGAGCACTTATTGTTTCTATCAAAGATTATGAATTCACTTACATGGACGGCTGTAGTACAGTTTCAGTATTGGCATTAATGCCCTCACCATGACCACCTATAACTTTTTTCACTTCTTCCACAGCCTCTGTAACAATTTGAGCAACGTTTTCAACGCTTTCAGCTTTCACCTCAGCGTTGCAATTCTTTTCTTCAGCTATTCCATCAACATCAACATTTTCCAGAATTAAATCTCTTTCCACAGTAGTATTGTTTGCAGTTGCAGAATGTCTCTTATGTTGTACTTTGGTAAAATTAACGTCAAAATTTGCAAACGAAGCCGAACTAAAATCAGCCCAACTTGTGGCATTTTCTTTCAATACCGCTTTCTCAAGTTTTCCCCAAGGGTCATCAGATAACACTAACACATCAGAGTCCTTATGAGGCGATGACCAAGCTGGAGAACGAAATCAGTAACGACTCGCTAATTTTATATTTTTACACTTACGATCAATGTCCATAAATGGATCTTCAGGAGGCGGTGATTCATCATCTTCACTGTCGCTGCTGTAAACGGCATCGTGTCTTTCGCCGGGTTTTTCTATCACTGTC
Organism: Dascillus cervinus; assembly: GCA_949768715.1. Taxonomy (NCBI): domain Eukaryota; kingdom Metazoa; phylum Arthropoda; class Insecta; order Coleoptera; family Dascillidae; genus Dascillus; species Dascillus cervinus. Next base: position 5,725,900 of record OX458317.1, read on the forward strand.
TGCACGGTATGCTCACGTTCTTCAAAAATTTGATCTTCTGTATCATCTAATGTGCTGATATTTTGTGCACACACTCGTTTGAATATCTCATGTTGTTGTACTAAATCACTTTCATTAAGATCAAAATTCATATTCGTTCTGTGGTCTAATGTTCTGAAATATTTTTCTAAATTATAATAACAAACACTGGGATTTAGCCACTTACTGAAGTGTGTCATCTCCATCATTGTATTCATCGTCGTTAAAGCCAAATGTTTCAATAAAATGAGGTGTCAATTGTTGTATTTGATACTGAGTGAACATCTAAAACATTATTGATAACATATTTCATTTAATGGAAAATATTACGTACTTGTTGTTGCATTATGCTCGATTGGGAGAATGGAATTTCGCCAAAATCGTCATTATCATCATTAACCGTGTTAGGATGTGCACCTCCCTAAAATGCAATAAAAATGATTAGAATGATCAAAATGTTAACTTTTAAAGGAGTCGGATATGAAAAAATTGAAAAAAACGTTATTTTTTTGTTTTTGCATATTTAATAACTGCATTATATTCGGCACAAAACTATTCTATTCCAAAATTTTTACGATAACTAGAAGTGTCCCCAATTTGAGGACAAAGACAGCAAAGCAAATGAGGGAATTTAAAAAATAATTTCTGGAATTTGCATAAAAAAAATTCTAAAGTGTAATTTTTTTCTTTTTTTGCATAACGACTTTTGAGTACAAAAAATAAAAGAATTTAAAAGTCCCTCATTCAATCACTTCAAGTATTTATCCGTATTGTAGAAAAATGTACCTTGGAAAAAAAATCTACTTTTCGGGAGAAGCAAAAAACTAACAGAGTGCTTTGTGTAAATCGCACGACTGTGCTGTCTTTGTCCTCAAACTTGGGCCACTTCTAGTTATCGTAGAATTCTCGGAATAGAATAGTTTTGGGCAGAAAATAATGCAATTATTAAATGAAGAGTTTCTTTTCAAAACGCTGTAAGTACTATTCACCTAAAATTTCACAGATCGGTAGTTTCTATCCCAAAAAACAGGTTGTAAGAGTGGTTTTTGATTTGGATTAAGAAAATATAGGCGCAAGGTATCTCTAGAGGCAGTTTTAAAAATATTGAAATATTGTTATTATGTTTGGGTACTCTTAATGTCAATATTGTCCTAATGCCTATTAAAAAAACAAAATGGATATATTACTTTTTGAAAATAAGCTCCTCAAATATGCAGAAACAAATAAATAACGTTTTTTTCAATTTTTTTATATCCGACGCCCTTAATGACTCACCAATAAAATTTCTCTAGTTTTGTTAGTCTCCTGAAGTGTAGTTTCCTTAAAGTCATCAAAGGATTCGGCCACTTGTGATAAATTATCTTTCATAAATTGCCCCAAAGAAGTGGTTGTACCTAATTCTGCTATACTATTACATATATCTGTTAAATGGCCCATGTAACCTTTACGAAAGCCTTTAGCCTGCAACCTAAAACAGCCTCTTGGTTAATAAAAGTTTTCATTAAATCGCAATGACATCCTTACTGTTCGGTATCATTGTCCTTCCACGCATCTAAAATTCTCTCTACTAGCTTGCAATTAACTAACAACTGCAACATTGATTTCCCATTAGATTCCAATTGGTACGGAAAAATCAGTACTTACATGTTTATACAAGGCATCTTCGTCACCGGCATCAGATAAATTGTTAGCTCTCAAACTGGATATAATACAAATTTCGACTTGAGTATGGAGAAAATTGTTCCATGGAAATTTAAAAAATAAGTCCAATAAAACCTGCAATGTTCCTAAAATCATAATTTCTTTCATCAATTCGCCGTTGTTTGCTGATATCAGTGCCGCTAATAATTTCGTTATCTGCAATCTTGCGTTTCCAAGAGGCGGATCGAGAATACCTAAAGTCGTGTTTATAGGCAATTTCTTTGGTGGATTCAACAATATTTCGTGAAAATCTTTAAGTCGTGCTAGTATGGCGGTGATGGTGTTTTGAATTACGGGTGGTTTTTGTTCCACTACGGCAATTTCTTCAAGATTGCTGAAAACATTCAAATTAAATTGTTTCAAAAATCGCATAATTTATATTTACCTATTTCTATTTACATCTAGCAGTGCCAAAAGAATTTGAATACCTCCTACTACGCAGCTTTCATTTTTGTTTTCACCTAACATATGATCTAATAATAACGATACAGTTTCTGACCTAAAATGACAAGAACAATCACATGGAAAAACTCCAATTCAACCAACCTACGATTGTAATGTGTTAAGCAGTGGATCAGGATCGTTCCTTTCTGTCGAATTTCTCAAATTTTCTCGTGCCGTTCTAATAAAATCACACAATAATTGAGCAACATTATAATGTCTTTCATTATCAACATTCGGATCTATTAAAGACACTAATGATTGCATTATTCGTTGACTATCAAGCCACTAAAATTTTATTCAGTAAAGTTCACTTCAAAAAAGTTCGCTATCTTACATTTAAGATATTCTGTCTCATTTCAACACCTTCGACTTGTGTCATGAGTTTGAGCGTGAGATCCATAATTGCCGAGGTGCCCATATGCTTGAGTAGAAGCAGTATAAAGTTATCCTTGGCCTTTAAAAAATCTAGGACCTGCAATGAAGTGAACTGATAGGATAACCAGTTCTGGTGGGGCAAAATCAGGAAGGAATCAAAGGAAAATGCGGTAACAATGAAAGAGGGAAAGGAAGAGGAAAAAAAATGTTATATAACATACACTAATGATCTACTAGCTAATAATTAAAAGGATCGTGTGGTTCAAATAACCGCCCACTTTAATTCAAATTAATTGTTCATGCAATCATACGATCCTTTATAATAATTCACATGTCAATCAAGATTGAAAATTAATGTGCCTTATTCAAAAAGAAATGACCTAATTTGGAGGTTGACACATTTATACAACCCATTTCAATGATAATAGAAGTCTGTGCGGCAGACCACAACTATACCAAACTATTAATAACACAAATTAGGTCATATAATTTTTGCAGTAACCAATTTTTTCCGAACAACTATTATTTGAGAAAACATCAAAACATTGTGAAAAAAAGCTATCACAAAAATCCTTTTGTTAAGATTTTTGAAACTGGCCCATTAAATTTGTCTAATAATTTGTCTTGCTCACCTGCTCAGTCTTCTTTGCGATAAGGACACCCATAATTTTACTAAAAAAGGAAGCCAGAAGAGGATTTAAAGGTGGTTCACTGTCAAGGAACATATATAACTTTTCCAATAAGGTATCATCACCTGCTAACCTCTCGTTTAAAGCAGGAACATCACATGTTAGCAATTCACAAGCTACATTTGGATATTTAAATCGTGTACGTTCGTCTAACTCTGCTGACGGTTCTACCGTTGTTAAAGTTACTAATTCTTCTATAATTTCGGGCTTTATTAAGCTACAAGGAATTAGAATCACTGATTGAAATCAATAATTACCGGCCAACTTACAAATCAATTAAAGCTTTATTTTGCAATTTGCATTCATTAATGATATCCTCTTCATCCATAACTTCTTTGAGCGTCACATCCTGCAAAAATAAATTAATTTTGGTGAATTTCAAAAACTGATTGATGAATTAACCTCCATTTCATGAAAATTTTAAAATTAATGCAATAATATACCTCTTTTGAGAGCAAAGTCTCTATTTGCGACGAATTGGTATTGTTGTATTTCCAAAACATGTTTGTAAAACCTAAAAGAAATGCCAGTATAAACACTTGTGACTTATCAATTACAAGCACAATTTTTTTAGTGTAAAAATGTGACATAAAAGACATATCTGCCCAAATTCAATCCGCGTTTAATTTTTGCTGCGTCTTGACAACGGTAAATGGCAAATTTTCCAAAAACGCACGGTCACATTTTCGATGTGAATTTACCTTTTTACGTTTTAATGAAGACGTTGGGCTAGGTTCATTTAAAATGACCTCTCTTATCAAAATTACGCGTGGTTCTTTGCAAAATAAATACAGAATCACTTATATTTAATTTCATATCACAAGTTTCCTATTAGTTAAGAAATACGGGCACTACGTTTCAATTAAATATACCACAAGCCTGTAAGAACCATAGAGATGAGAGGTTGTTACACCCTTCCAATCAGAATGACCACCACAATAACATTTTGACGGTTGTCAAGCTAGGTTATGTTGTTTTGATCTGAATAAAATCAATTTGGAAACAATTTCATTTGATTGCGGTTGAAAAGTTATAAACATGTTGTCAGGAATACGAACTCTACGACGTTTGGTGAGATATATCTAATGTAGTAAATAAATAAACAAAATTTGATTACATAATTTAGTGGCAAAATGTGAGTCTTCGTACCCTGCAAACATCTTCTGTTTTACAATCCGAAGACCTGTTTGTACACCGAGATTCACCTGAAGATAATCCTGATATATGCTTCGAGTTTACCGATGACAATAAAAAGGTATCTTGTTCAGTCGAGGTTATGTGAAGTGCAACATTTTTATTTGTTAGAGGGCAGAGGCAATTTTGTCCATTTATCCGGAAGGCCACAAACGAGCGGCCATGATTCCACTGCTTGATTTAGCTCAGAGGCAATATGGATGGCTTCCTCTGTCGGCCATGCACAAAGTAGCTGAAATATTGAATCTACCAAGAATGAGAGTGTATGAAGTTGCAACGTTTTACACGATGTTTTTGAGGTAGTGCTAATGCAAGTCGATGCACAATACTTTATTTCGGTTTTAGAAAACCGACAGGGAAATATCATATACAAATTTGTACCACCACTCCATGTTGGTTGCGTGGTTCTGATGAAATTATGGAAACCATCAAGTGCAACCTCAAAATTGATGTTGGAGGAACGAGTTGTGATGGCAAATTTACGCTGTCTGAAGTGGAGTGTTTAGGAGCTTGTGTCAATGCCCCCATGGTTGCAATTAATGACGATTATTATGTAAATGATAAATATTTTAAGGCATTTGTAATAAATTAGTTATTTTGTAGGAAGATTTAACCAGCCAAGATATGACGGAAATACTTGATGAACTTAAATGTGATAAGAGACCAAGAGCTGGACCTAGGTGAGAATAGTGCCTTACTAAAGCCATTTCTAGTTTTGAAATTGTTTAGGAGTGGGAGATTCGCTTCCGAACCCAACGGTGGACTTACTTCTTTAAAAGAAGAACCCACAGGTGTTGGGTTTGGAGTTCGAGCTGATTTATAAATTGTAATTGTATTAAATTATTGTTGAGAATTAATAAACCAATTTTAAATTTAAAATTATTGGTTAGATTTTTATTTTTTAAGATTTATATACAGCGCCATCTGTGAGGTCTAAAGTTGCGTTGTGTATAGTTTCCATTTTGTTACACGAAATTTGTCGACTCCATTTTACGATTCTTGTGCTCCATTACATCGAGGTCCTTTTATACGTTTCAAACGAATCCGCATTCGGTAATTTACGTGCTCGTTCCGTGGAGTGATTACAACCCATGACCGAAGGGAAGCTAAGCGTCCAGGGAGATTCAGTAAACAAAGTGATAATTTCTTGGAATCGAGTGTGACCATCAATTCGTTTTGTAATGCGTAAAGTGAGTCCAAGAAAGCGGGGCAAGAAAGAACAGGAGCAAAGCGACGAAAGCGATGGTAACAAGTCCAGAGAGGGAAGCCCAAACAGCGATGAGGGCAGCGAAACCGAGAACACCGAACCAGAAGTGAAAAAGAGAAAAACGGACCGCAAGAGCGTCTCGTTTTCCAAGGGAAAAAAGGACGCCAGAAACGAGGTTAGAATTTGCTGCTCAGTTGTTTGGCGTCTGTTTTGAGCCGTTTTGCTCGGTAATTTGCGATAACGCCATTGAATGCACTAGTATCCATGCGTGGTTCGCGTCGCAGTTGGGAGGCATTTCCCCCAAAAAGTTTGGGCTTCGCCGCAAAAGCGTTACACAAAATGGGCGGCAAAATGAATTTTTTTTTCTTTTTCTGACAGGATGAAGATAGTTTCACTGGAAAAGCCAAAAATGGAAACAAGACGGCTACTCCAAAAAGCGAGTCAAAGAAAAACAAGGAAAAACCGCGATCGAGATTGTCCAAGAAGAAGGACAAGGATTCTAGTTGGGACGAAAATGAAGAGTTTGAGGTAATAATTGCATGGTTAGAGCTGTGTCATGTTTGGTTTTTTTGAAGGTCGACCGTATTATCGAGGTTCACCACAAAAAAGATGGCCATCGCGAGTTCTTGGTTTCTTGGAAGGGCTACCCACCATCACAGAACAGCTGGGAACCGGAGGAAAACATGGACTGTGGAGATTTGATCGCGAAATTTATGGCTAAGGTGGAACAGGCAAAGAAATCGGAGCGCCGCGAGTTGAGACTCAATCGACAACATACCGATCGTTTCACATTGTCTACACCGGATTCTGGAAGAAGACTTAGCCGCAGACAAAAGGGGCTGCAAAGGTTAGTTAATAAAAAAAAGGCCACATTAATTAATTAATGTAATTTTTGTATTAAAAATTGACTAATCAACATTTTTATTTACAAATTTTGTTTTGAAGCAAAATAATTAAATTATAAGTATTTGGGCTGTTTCCAATTAGAAGGATCCAACATTTAAAAATTTAAACCTGTTTTCCTTTGAACTTTAAATTAATGTAGAATAATTAATGGAATTGAATAATTGAGGAGCAGTGCATTGCTAGTTTTATTAAAGGGTAGAATTGGAGGGTCATTTTTTGCCAGTGTCCTGGCAATGGGTAGCTTATTTATAAAAATCCCTAAACACGAAATTTTTGGTATATTACATGATATCCTCCAAAGTGTTCATAAAGTAATATAAAAGCTTATTAACCTTTTTCGTTAGTTACAGTGGTAGCTTTTTTTAAAATGCCGATCCATATATTTACCAAGGACGAAACTATTAGTTTTTGATTTATTAGGTTGTTGTAGCGAATTTCGTTTAACAAATTACTTTTTTTGTAATAAATTTTTAAACCATAGCATTTTTGAATAGAGCATGAGAGGACCTTTTGGGGTTTTTTATAGATATGCACAATAATTGAGATACTGAATTTATTCTATTTGGCTTTGAGATCACTCTCCTTTTCGAATCAAATCTTCAGCAGCTTTGGCATATTCCGGTTTTAACTTCTTGTAATATCCACACCTGGAGAAAAACACATGCACGAGACTGAACACAAGATGATGGTTGCCACTGCATCATCATTCAGACTGTCAGTCTCTCCTCCACTCCCTTGATTGAAGCTCGAATTTCAAAATATCTGGAAATGCATCAGTCCATCAGTATTGACCTTACACCATCAATCAGAATGCCAATATTCGGCCGGAATGTCATTCCGACTGACCGTGTAAGGCTCGCATTAGATATGGCATGTTTTTTAATTCCAAAAACGATTAGAAGACTGTGAAAAAATATATTTTTTTAACTTTATGTTGGTAATAATCAATACTTAATACCATTTTTTTTTTTTTTTTAATACATTTATTTATTGTCAGATCAACATTACAAGTGTTATACATGACATTTATAGTTTTATTATTTTTTTTATGTACAATGGTTACAATGACTTATTTACATATAGTGATAGGCTGGGCAAGGCTACTAGTAACGCCTCGGAGAATCTAAGTATATGACCTTAGTTGTTGCCCTCCTCAGATATTACATCTTGGGGAAGCTTTCTCTTAAGTCTTGTGTGGATGTTACGTTGACTAAGGTTATAGAATAGTGCTCCATATTGTTTAAAAAATTTTTGGTGCGCATGGTAATGTAGTCTTGGATTGGATACTTAATACCATAACTTATACAATTTTGACAGAATATTGAAGATAAAGTTTTCTTCATCAGAATCGTATTGTGCTATATTTTCTAATTTTAAAACTTTATATACTAACGGGGCACAGTGACGGTCAGGATATTGTAACTAGTGGTTCCAATCCCGCAAGCCTGCAGAATTGAGGTCATCAATCCCGCGGATCCGCAGGATTTGCGGGATTACAAACTATCGCAATGCTTTTTTTCAGTTGCTAAGAAAATTAAGTACCAGAAGTTAATTATGCAATAAAAGACAACTAAATTCAAAATAAAAGTAGCATTCATTAGTAAAAAAAATTAAGAATAATTATTGAGATTTCTTTTGGAAATATTTTCGGAGAAATGGTAAAGTATTCAAAGTTTGATCTTGTAAATTTGGTCTGATTTTATTGCAGAAGTACCCAGCGACAGAAAACGCGCGTTCGGCATATATATTTTTTCAAATTCGTATATTTTTATTCAATCCCAAAAGCCCCGCAGATCCCGCCTGTGTAGTCCCGCATTACTGATCCCGCAAAAATCATGCGGGATTGGATTCCTTATTCCCAAATAAAAAATATCCCACTCATAACATAGTACCATTGGTATTGCCAACATTGAAGAAAAATACTACTACAAAAATAGTATTTTTAAAAAATATTCTATGTGATACTTGAGTAGTCCAGTTGCAAAACCCGGCATCTCGATATTGCAATAAGGACGTTAATCAACAAAGTGAGTTCTGCAATATTGGACCTTAAAGTCAAACACAGGTGCAATATTGCAGAACTCACTGTGTTAGTTAACGCCCTTATTGTAATATTGAAATGCCGATTTTGCAACTGGACTACTCACTTAAAATATAGATTACATACTACATTTTCAGAATTATATTTATTTATTCACCGCCAGAGTACAAAGTACATAATACATCCTATAGAGGTAACCTCAGTTACCTGTACATAGGTCTGGCACTAAACAAAAATAAATAAAAACTAAAAGTAACGTACTAAAACTACATACCAAAAATTAAATCCTCTATTCACTGCACTTACATCTATCCTCATTACCTTACATCAAATCAATTAATAAATTTTCAATTTTTAATAGTTAGGGCTATATTAATGTGAAATTACCGTAATGTAACCTTAAAATGCTATCAACTATCAACATAAAGTAAAAAAAAAAAAATTTCACAGCCTCCTAGCCGTTTCTGGAATTAGAAAACACACTATATAGCTGCATGTTTACCAAAAAAAATTATGAATTTGTGTATAAAATGATAATTTTAAAACTGATTTTTTTTCAGAGTGCATTACCACGATGCTGAATAAGTTTACTGGAAGAGTACAATTTTGAAACACGAAGTACATGATGCTATTTTTTTTATTGTTCATTTAGTAAATATTTTATTTTGAGTGCAGCCCAAACGTAACAATAAACAGGACCATCATGTTACCTTAAGAAGAACCTTCTCATCTTAATATTGTGGAACTATTGTCGTGCACTTAGCAATTCTAACTTTATTTTTCCTAAATTGTGTATTCCCAATATGGATTTTTTTTATATAAATGTTTTGCTTAGAATTAATTATAAATTTACTTATCAAATAGGGTAACCCTAAGATTTTTTAACATTATCTTTAAAATTACATTGTAAATATTTGTGAAGCAATGTAAATCAGTTGTGGGTCATTTTACTTTTCAAATTGTATTTAGTAAGGGGTTCCTTTAAATACAAAAGGTAAGTAGGGTAAAATGTAAAAATTTTATGTTATGGCACAGTAATGTTTTACAAAAACTGAGTTGTCTCGTGTCCAAGCAGCAGGTTCAAAACTTATTTTGAAGTTGACTTTTGTTTTTAGAAAACATATTTTATAAAAAGGAAATACGAATTTTATTGTTTTTAATTCATTGTAAGCTTTAGCTTCTAATTATTTTTTTTGCCATTTGTGTTGGTGTCACCATCATCATTAAAAATCAAATTATAATTAAGTTTCAGTAGGTGCAGTTATAGAGAATAATACACAGGTATCTATTTGGAAATGTATTTACATTTTTGTGTGCAAAAAATATATTTATGCAAAAATACATGTTATTTTGTATTGAATACAATCACAATTTTTATTTAAAATTTTTCTTTGTAAAATTGCCGACCCTTCTGGAGAAAGTTTCTGTTGGTAGCTCTACACAATAGATATTCGGGATGGCTTTTACCAACCTTCATAGGGAATCAATGTGTTTTATTAATTAAATAATAGTTATTGTAGTGTGTGGTGTTTTTCTATGAGCTTACAATTATTTTAACATGTGCGAAATTCAATGGGATCCTTTAGCAGAGGTTTTTTTCAATAACGAAGAAATTTATTGCCTGTGCAGCAGGGTTTTTATACGGTAGGTTATTTGTCATTTTGTTGCTGTCAGTTCGTTACCTTCAAAATGCAAAATACGCATTTTTAAACTTCAATAATTCAAAAGTTAGATGAAATTACGTTGAATCAATTTTAATCCGTTAATTGTATCCATCAGTGATTTTAAAAAAATTAATTTTACTTAACCTAAAAAAATGACGGTTATTCATCAACAATTTTAAAAATGACTGATAATAACACGAAACCTCCTGATATCAGCGATTTTTGCATAATAAAACCAATCAGTAGAGGTGCCTTCGGAAAGGTATTTCTTGGTTGCAAAAAGAGTGATGTGGACACAATGTATGCTGTTAAAGTGATGAAGAAAAGCGAAATGGTCAATAAAAATATGGTAACGCAAGTTGTAAACGAAAGGAACGCTCTAGCTCTAACCAAAAGTCCATTTTGTGTGCAACTTTACTATTCGCTGCAAACCCCATCTTCGGTTTACTTGGTAATGGAGTACATGGTTGGAGGTGATTTGAAGTCTTTACTAAGTGTCTATGGTTTTTTTGAGGAAAGTATGGCAGTTTTTTACGTGGCAGAAGTGTGCTTAGCATTGCAATATCTTCACAATCACAACATAATCCACAGAGATATCAAGCCGGACAATATGTTACTGTCGCGAGATGGACATGTGAAATTGACCGATTTTGGACTGTCAAGGGTTCACATTCATCGTGATCTGGAAATATCAGATTTTCAAAATTTCACGCCCAATTTGTGCACGAAAACTCCGGGACAGTTGCTCAGTTTAACTACTCATTTAAGTTTTGGTTCCGGTAATAACTTAATAAATTCCAGTGGTCAGTTGGATAGTGATTCAGAATTAAATTCAAAACAAGAAGATGTTGCCTACACAAAAGCTGACATTTCACAATCAGATTGTACTGCACCAAATATTTCTAGCTTGTCTGGAATTACCCCTTTCTTATCAGCTGAAGTGTTGCCTGAAGAACCTAGTACTTCATACCACACCTGTTCACATTGTGGCAGCACAGAAAGGGAAGACCATTCTGCTAATTCCAACTCACCATGCAACAATAGTTCACCAGTAAGTCGGAGGGGGCCAAATCGTTGTTGCGTTTTAATTGTGAGAAATGACAGAAAGAGGAAGTATCGGTCACCTTCGCCATCTAGTCGCAAAACTTACGTCCGAACAGGTTTAACAGGAGAAATGGAAGTTCTCCGTGTGTTAAATTCACCCAAAGGAGTCACATTCAGCACACCGGTTTCAGTAGAAAAGCCGTCCAAAAATAAACTGACCAGGTTCACAATGCCTGAAAATAAAACGCCTGTCGAGGAGAACAAAGAGAATTTCACTAGTCCCATCCAAAATGTGAGCACCCCGAAGACTCCAAGGACGCCTTATCGAACCCCCAAATCAGTTAAACGGGGACAGTGGAGTTCTGACCAGAGAATTTTAGGGACTCCTGATTATTTAGCTCCGGAATTATTGCTACGAAAAGGGCACAATTGTGCCGTGGATTGGTGGGCACTTGGCGTTTGTTTTTATGAGTTTGTGACTGGAGTCCCTCCGTTCAATGATGTCTCACCTCAGGAGGTGTTCAAAAACATTTTGGAACGAAATATCGATTGGCCTACGGATGAGGAAAAGCTGTCAGAGAATATTGTCACTGCTATAGAAACGCTTTTAACTTCTGACCCTACTGGTAGGCCATCAGCAGAACAAGTAATGCAAATGCCAGTTTTTGCCACTACCGATTGGGCTAATCTTTTAAACGCTGCGCCACCTTTCGTGCCAGACCCCTATGATCTCACAGATACCGGATATTTCCAAGCTAGGAATGAACTGCTGAATTTTAGTCTGTCAGAGTTTGACTTGTAGTGTTACTTTATTAAAAATTGTATTTGCTTATTAGCTAAATATTTAAAAGAATTGTTTATGAGAAACTGTAAAGATGCTTTAATAAAGTCGTGATAATTTGCTTGCTCAAATATTTTTTACTTAGTTCATCGGGCGTCTTTAATAATTGCATCACTTTCCACTTGAATTAACAATAATAACAATAATAAGATGTTTATATTGTATACCTTGTACACTGTTAGACAAAATGAGACACGGCATTCTAGCGCTCGCAGGCAGTTTTGCTAGGATGTTTGCAGGGTTGTCTATAAATTGGTAGGTACTCAATGTAATACAGAAGGGGTCTACCAAAATAAAAAAAATTAAGAAAGCATTAAATTTCTAAGCAAAGTTGGCGTAAAAGTAGGAAGCTTCCAATAAGTTCAAGTTTATTATTAAATAGGATTTAATATTAACGAAAGTGAGACTAGAATGTAAATAAAATGCAATTATTGAATGAGTAAATTACGCTAAAAAAAGTTCTCGTTACAACACGCTTGTTATTAAATCGGAATTTAGCTCTTTCGAATGATAATCAATAGTTTTATTGAATTTCAGTCGGTGGGTTAATATTCCAATATTTCAAAAATGCTTACGATGAACCACCTGTATATTTGTGGTTTACAACGATATTTCAAATCTTTTAAAGTAACCCTCGTACCTCCAGTGACCTAACTACTACACAAGCCTAAATTTTACCTCTTCATAAAATAAATATCGAATGATTAAATAATAGCCACTTTACGAAATTTTGTAGGCAATAATGTAATTGAATAATGATGTAAAATCTGGAAATATTAAATAAATAATAAAAATATTTTAAAAGTATTTTTTAATTTGAGAAGAGGATTTAAAAAGGTAGATCTATGATTGGCTACCAGCAAACTATATGCAACTGGCAGCCAATCATAGGTCAACCTTTTGGCGCGATCTGTTTGAATCTTCTCAAATTAAAAAACACGGTATACAAAATACAAATTACGTTAATCTCTGTTATAACGACAAAGACGGCTTCCATGAATGATGTCACAGGGTTTTTATGTTAAAGTTAGAATCCATCTCACCCCCATGTCACAAGGTGTCACGCTGTGCCAAACATCCACCTCCCCCACATGAGTCACATCGTAGAAGCAAAATTATTTTCATTTGTAAAAAAAAAAATTAAAGCCTTCCCTCGAAGAAGGTTTTACGTTATTTTTGTATTATTTTTATATTATTTTTTAACAACTGACGATTTGACACAAATCTGTGCGTACTATTTCTGAGTGTCTCCAACTGCAATAAAACAGTAAAATTGTTTTTCAAAAGTAACAAATAAAACGTTTGGTCAATTCCTGAAATCTTGTCAATTAATACATAAGGGAAGCTTTCAAATTAATGAAAGGTGCGCTATATCAGTTACCGAATTTATAATTTATTTATTTATTTATTTTTCGAAAGTACCTATTTACCAAACCTTATATGTATGTATTTCTTGACACATATATTTCCCTTCTTACTATAAATTATAAGTAAAAATGCAATGTTTGTACTACCTACATCAGCTATGCTTCATAAAATGGCTCATTCGCACTATTAGTTTTCCTCAGTAAAATAGTCTATTGTGAAAACCCGCCTGCGAGCACTCGAACGATGTATCTCTTTGCCCAACAGTGTACGATGGTCAGCACAGAAAATCACACGGCATCTGATCGCTTCACAAGGGTGTTTGTGGAGTTGTCAACAACTCTGTATTCAATATTTTGTTTAGCAACAAAGTCTGAATAGTGAAGCAATTTAAACGGAAGAAACAATTACTTCATAGTCGCACATTATTTTTTCAGTCAAGCATATTAGCACAGTCGCTGCCCCCGACGCGTTTACGCGTTCGGATGGGTTTGAACTTTTTGCCTCCACCGCGTTATCGCGTTATTTTATAACTTGTTTTGTATGGCATTGAATACGAGACAATATTTTTGTCAGAGGCATTACTTAATTAATATAGCTGTGGTGGCACGCTTTCAAGTGTCCTACCAAAGTGGGTGGCAGTGAACGTGTTAAAGACGCCCAATGAACTGCCACAGCCGCGATATGTTAATGCACTATGAGCACTTTAGTTTCGCACAATTTTTTTGATGACTAAATATCACTTCAGGTCAAATGGTAGTACGAATGTTGAGTTTAGCGCCTCCGAGGAGGATTGCTTAAAGAAACAGATTGCGCCGGAAAATCCGGAGATTCTAAAACATGACGTAAGTACATCAGTAGTCATGTTTTCGATCGGGGGTAATTTTTCAGTTGAATTTTCAGGCGGATGTTGACGTTGAAGCGGTGAGTTGCTATTACAGTGCTTCCCATACAGACTGCATATCCACGGATGAACATGACAGCTTGCACGATTCACGTTCACATTTCCACAATCCCAGGCTTAGAAGCTTCCAATCGAATGATAGTGGCATGGATCTCGAATGCATGAACCCTAATTTTAATATGACGTGGCAAAAATATTGGTCTGCAAACGGCGAACGACTTATATGGGAGTCTTGGATAAGCAAATACAGTGCCTACATTAATCCCGACTATATGACTGTAAACGAACAATCTCATGCAACTGAAGACAACGAAGTTGTGAATTCGCCGCTCAGAGAGAGTGATAAGCAAAATTTAAAATTTACATTTGATGTGCAAGACCTCAAAAATAACCCTGAGTTCTGCAGTAATCATGCAGAGTACGTACCAAACCTAACAAGGATAGACGAAAATATCCCATTAGATGATAAATTAGATTTAGGTAAACAACAGCATCTTGTCGAAAAAAATAGAATTTTGATACGTAATTTATCTGGGAGCGATTCATACGACAAACTCAATGGGGAAATCATTTCCGAAGGATGGAATCCCCTCTCACCAATTAGCACCGATTATGAAACCGAAGCCGAAAGACTGCTGAGTTCTCACGGGACATCGCGACCCAACAGTTCGGCACGAACAGTGGATTCAATGACGAATGTGACACGAATGACTGTATCTTCAATAGACTTCAGCGAAGGTTCGAAAACCTCTGACAGCTTTTCTTCGGTAAGCTCTATTCAAAGCTCGCTCAGTTCGACTAGTTCAGAAGAGATTGAACAGTCGCCAGAGCACGAACACCAGTGGAATGTGCTTTGGAAAAAGCACTACGAGGATGAGTTTCTAGAACACTACAAGAAATTTTTGTGTGACTATATTACAAACATGACTTTAACAAATAATGACCAAAATGTTGATGAAGGTAAATTTTCTAACGCTAGCAATTATTGTTTCATACCATGCCTTCAATAAAAATCTCAATGTTGCGATCCTACCGACTGCGCCAAATTATGTTGCAATCCTACCGACGTTTACACGTGCAGTAATATGGGAACTGGCTACAAGTTGCTACTGGCACTACCAACTCAGTTCATGTATAAAGTCGCCATTATGTTGCGATTCTCGATCAGTCGATTAATGCTAATTGAGGTTTTTATCGAGGACTCAGTATTTATTTTCCAGAAAAAGAATATGTTCTTCTTTTAGGAAGTGATAGTAAGCGGTCCGAATTAGAAAAATCAAAGCTGAAAGAAGATCTTAAAATACCGGAAGATAGGAGCATTCACAAAGCTGATAGTCCAAGGAAGCAGTCTCTCAAGAATTTTGTTACCTCGATGGCGTCGTTAATGATCCCCAAGGAACCACAGACTTCCGCCGGAAAATGTGAGGTTATTGAGCAAAAGAACGCTTCAATAAGCACTGATGTTGATGAAAGCAAAGACGAGAATTGTTCAGTCGAAGTGGACATTTCCAAAATGGAAGTTCAAGATATCAGCACTGAATTAACTGCAATGGGGTTGCCTTTATCGTTCGGTGCCAAGCCTGAGAATCCACAAAAACCCAATACAGTTAAAAAATTAAGAAAGAGGTGTTTTTGAAAATTCAAATATGACAGCAACTCAAAACTTTCAATGTAATTCAATGCTCTACGCTTTTTTTGGAATGCAACATTTTTGAAATTTTTGAGTTGGTAGTTTTAATTTTTCTTGAAAAAGTAGTTTATTTAACATAATTTCGTCCAGACTTTAACCAATTTTTTTTAGAACTGAATCTAGTGAAACTGCATCGTCAGAGCATGTTAAGTCTGCTTTTAAATTGATGGGCATCGAACTTCACGAGGAAAAGCGTCAAAAGCTCACAGGAGTAGTTGATTATAAAATGAAGCACATCCGTTTGCAAAATAGGCACCTCAAACTGCATTCCAGTAGGGATTTCATCAAACCCAAACATGTCTTTTTTGATGATGATGGAAATATCATATCAGATAACACCCAACTCATCGAAGAGGTTTGTAATTAATTTTTTTCTTTCATTTTAAAAAACAAAAATTTTTATTTTAATTTGAGGCGTTGGATAAAATGTTGTACTATACTCGAACAATATAAAATATTTTGTTTTTGTTACAGCCAACGACTAACCTTAACCAATCAGATATATCTGTTAATTCCATTTCGAGTTCAGATGAAGAGGAGCTGCCAGAGGTCACAAACCAAGACAAAGCAGAAATTAATCCCACATTTAAGAAGAAGCGATGGAAAAGGAAGACCAATTTACCTCCAGAAATTAGGGAGAATCGCAACTTGAGGAAATATTGGCAGAGGCGGTTTTCACTTTTCTCCAAATTCGATCTAGGAATAAAATTAGACGAAGAAAGTTGGTTCTCTGTTACTCCTGAAAAACTGGCCGAACACACCGCGCAACGATTGCAGTGCGACGTAATAATCGACGCTTTTTGCGGAGCGGGCGGTAATGCAATCCAGTTTGCACTCTCCTGCGAAAAGGTGATTGCAATTGATATTGATCCTAAGAAAATTGAACTCGCACGCAACAATGCCGAGATATACGGTGTGTCTGACGAAATTGAATTTATTGTCGGTGACTTTTTCCAACTAGCCAATTCCTTAAAAGCCGATGTGGTCTTTCTCAGTCCGCCTTGGGGCGGACCTTCGTACACGCGTCGGCCGTTGTACGACTTAGACGAAATGCTGCAGCCGGTGTCCCTCACTGACCTTATGAGTACAGCAATGAAAGTGACCAAAAACGTCGCTTTATTCCTACCTAGAAACAGCAATACGTATTCGGTAATGGTTTTATTAATTTTTTATTGGATTATAATTCGGTTCTTGCAGTTAATAAAGGAAGCCGGTCCAAATGGCAAGGTCGAAATTGAGCAGAATTTTTTGGGCAAGAAACTGGTGGCTATTACTGCATATTATAATGATCTCATAACAGCTCTGGAATAATTGGTTGTTTCGTTTGTTTTTATACTGATTAATAGTAATTTTAGTAGTTATTAAACATTCGTATTTGTGTAAACATTAAGGCTTAGCTATGTTTTTTTAATGGTGAAATTTTATTCGTTTGCTCAAATTGTATTATTTTACAATGCGTAATAAAATTTTCTTTTACAATAAAACAACTTTTCATTTGTAATGTAATGTATTGGTAATGTATTTTGATTGCTTGAAAAAAAAACTAAAAAATAATTATAAAAATCTATTATAACCTCAAACTTTTGACACTTCATAATCCATTAAAATTAAGGATTCCAGTCCATGCCATAGAAGAAAACAAATATTATTTACAATATATCGTTTTGTTTGTAGTATTATTCACATGGATTGGTGACCGTAAGGACATGAACCTGATAAATCTATCGCCGTTTGTCAAAATCTAATGACAGCTTAGCAGGTTAGTTGGTGTTAAGGATTAATATTTTTGGGTAAGTTTTTCATTTAGTAATTCGAAATGAATCCTTGCAAAAAATTCAGTAGACGAGCAGCATGTCATCACGTTACCTTTCGATACTTAATACTTCTGAGAAAATTTTGCAACTTAACTTCATACGTGTGGCTCACCATTAATCGAGTAGTTTTAATTTGAAATTAGACGTTTCTGTAGTTAGATATTTGAGTTTGAAATGAATTTACTTAGAATCAAAATAATCTGTCCTAATTGGTGTCGAGGCTTTTCTATCAGATGAACTCTTCCAGGTGCCACGATGGAACTTTGCCATAAAGCTAACTTAAACTCTTAAACTTGGTTACTATTCACTAACATTCTTTGGTGGTTGGGAACTGATTTGCACAAGGTTCAGGGTTGCATGTCTCATATCGTGCAGTAACACATTCTAGTCAGAGAATTAGCCAGTTTATATAAATGACTTACGCCAAAGAGAAGCCACGAAAGTACCAATGTGACACCTGTCAGAAAAAATTTCTAGGTAACAATGACTTGCGAAAGCACCAAAGAATCCACACGAATGAGAGACCGTTTGTTTGTAAAGAATGCAACAAGGGATTCCGACAGGCGGGGTCCCTAAAAAATCACATCGCTTCTCAGCATTCTGCTGGTTTACAGAGCCCTGAGATTTTCGTATGCCACTATTGCCAAAAAGCATTTCCTATCAAAGAGCGTTTGCGCTTGCATCTACGCATTCACACCGGCGACAAGCCGTATTCTTGCTCGTTGTGCCCCAAACGATTCGCACGCGGGGGACAATTGGTCCAACACACGCGAACGCACACAGGTTCGAGGCCGTACGTGTGCAAAGAATGCGATTCTTCGTTTACCTGTTCCGCTAATCTGAAATTACATGTGAAACGACATCAGGAAATCAGAGATTATGTGTGTGATATTTGTGGGAAGACGTTCTTTAGGAGAGACGCCCTTAAAAAGCACCTGAACTGTTTCCACGGAAATCTGAAAGCGTTTCACTGCAAGATTTGCAATAAGGAGCTGAAGGGGCATCTGCCGCAACACATGAGGACCCACAAGAAAGACAAGCCGCACGGTTGTGCTCACTGTGGGGCGAGATTCGCACAAAGGTCGCAATTAACTGTCCATCAGAGGATCCACAGCGGGGAGAAGCCGTACCGTTGCCAGGTGTGTTGGAAGGCGTTTGCACATTCTACAGCTTTAAAATTGCACACGCGACGACACACGGGAGAGAAGCCTTTTGTTTGCATCTTGTGTGAGAACATTGCTTTTTCCCAACTGCCGCATTTGAAGAAGCACATGCTGTGCATCCACAAAACCACCAAGCCGTACGTTTGTCCTCACTGCAAGACGTTTCACAAAACCAAAAACGACTTGGAAAATCATTATACAAAATGCAAAGTGTACAAAAAGTTACCAAAAATCGAACCAAAGATTGATATCGATATAATTGAACCGCCGATGGCCATAGAAAAAATGCGCTTGCTTTTAGCCATCCTCTTGAAAAAGATCTCAGCACCGGAACGACTGGACGAGTTAGGTTTCAACAAACGCCTGATAGACGACGTTTTGGTCGAGTCTATCGAGAGTTCGGGGAGGGAGCCTTGCAAAGATTTCGCCCTCACAACAGCCGAACAGCTGAAGAGGAACGTACAAATACTGTTGGAATGGACTGTTCCCAAACATTACATGGAGAAGTTCAAGAATGAGCAACGCTCCACCGAAGAATTACTAGAAGAATTGACCTCATAATGATTACGTAGTAGTACAAGTTAGTTATTTAATGTAAGATAATTGAAGCTTTATAAATTTTTATTTGAAGTCTGCGACTGCCCTGCGCGCAATGACGTTTTCATATCATAAAGGTGATTTTTAAGTAACGGCTTAGCCGACCTCTACAGTTCGTTTTTAAACCAGTTAGAGCGATGGAAGGCTCTGAAATAATTATTTTTTAGTTTGTGTTGGTAGTAATGCACTGATATTGGCATTTTAAGGTTATATTAGTAATGTCAGCTTCAAAATTAAATGGTTCTGTGAAAGGAAGCAATATGACCTTTTCAATGAGGAAAGTTTTGCCTTGAATATTAATCTGTAACATTTAATTTGATTAAGCACTCATTACTACCAACACAAATACAATAAAACAATTTCATAAACCTTCTGACACTCCTCCTGGTTTCAAAATGGACCATACTAGCGATATCTGCTTCCTAACGATTTATCGATATTAATTCTTCACCTAAAAAATATACTAACTGGCAAAGCCGATATATTAAAATCACCCTGCCAAGATAATGTTTTTTCTATATTTAGACTGACTATATTTATTTCTATATTAATTTTAAATATTCCTAATCAAAAGGACTGTTATGAAATTCACATTTTAAAATATGTTTTGGAAAATATGTTGTGCAAATTAATTTAAGATTGTGAATTTTTTAATTTGATACTTCAATGTTGCCATATTAATTGAAAATATCACAGCGATGTTATTAAATGGTAGCTGTTTTAATATGATAAGGACTTTTGAAACTTCTTTTGCCAAAGGAAACCTAGATATTTAAATCTGTGCTTTATTTAACTCGTCATTCGCTATAATAAGGTCAAAAGCTTTAGTGCAATGCATTTATTACGAATAGAATGTTTGTTTTGTTTTATGTTAGTGCATCACAAATTTACTTTCTTGTTGTTATATCAGTTTTTTGATACTTATTCGGGGCTATTTTATACATATATTTTTTTAAATAAACTTATTTGCTTTCACAATAAAATAATTCTTGTTGATTTTTTAAAAAATATACTGAAAAGTGTAAAGGGCCATTTTTACTACTTATCGTCATTTATTATAAATAAAGGACACATGTAATTAGAATAAAACCATAATTTTTGTGTGCTTTTCATGTTCAAAACAAAAATATTTATTGTTGTTGGTAATAATCAGCTTTAGAAACATTTAAATATATTGATGTCGGAAGTGAAGTGTTTTTCTCAACTAGCATTTTATATTTTCTACAGGAACAAAAAAGACCAGTTTATTGATTTCATTTATGCACCAAATTCAGACCTAAACAATAAATTCTATTTTTCCAATTTAAGATCAAACCAGATGTTGCTACAATTTCCAATTTATTAATATTTCGCTACGAAATTTTTAGCAATAAGTTTTGTCCACTTGAAAGTTGTTCAGAAATTTAGCGTCAATGTTGAAAACATTTAGAATTGATTACAATATATAAAAGGTTTAGTGTATTTTTTAAATTTGTGTAATTACAATAAACCATGTGAAATTGTAAATTTCCTTTTTTCAGTCAGTCATTTTTACTTTCACCATTTTGTAAACTTCTTTTGGCAATTAACTTTGCCCTGTAATGTTCCGATGGCCCTAAAACTATTCTGAACACAAGTGCAACAAGGAAGTCAAACAATTTGAAATTTATTGCATTTTTTACTGCTATCACAATATTTGGCTTTAATAGCATTGGTTAAATATGAATTGAATTGATAAAAAATTTAGATCAATTTACTATCAACATTTTACTTTTTAGTTGACAATCGAAATCTATTTTACAAATTTTGTAATCCAAATACATATTTAAGTAATGTATTCAATCAAAAATTATTTCGCAAACTGTTAATCTTAACAACTAATTTACGCATACATAAGAATAATTAAGGGGTTCAGTCTTAAAATTAATTCCAGGAAATTTTAAACGGCGTCTTGAAGCTAAGATTCAAGTCCTGGATCGAGAGATACTAGACAAAAATAAATGAACAATTCAAACTCTAAAATACTGCAAAAACCTACCTTACTGTTGCTGTCATATTCAAAAGCATACTCCACCTGATTCACATACACAGCGGTTACAGGAATATCAACACCCAAAATAACAACTGATCCCAAATTTGGTACATCGAATCCCCACCAGACAATTTCGGTTGTTAGTTCGCCCTTTTTCAAGACGAAATTCAATTGTGAATATCTTCTTTCTTCAACAGTATCTGAAATAAAAATGAATTGAGCAGCGGAAAATAAAATTGGTTTAAAATTACTCAGTGAATCTCCATCGTCCCAAAATAATTTTCCGTTGCCCTGGCCGTCTTCATCAGAGGCTGCTAATAACTGGATGTTTGATTTTCGAGAGGCAGTTGTGGTGGGTAATGGAGTTTGTTGTGGTATCACATTGCCTCCTCTTATTATTACTGGAATTGTATCCAATGGTGCTGATAGGTTGTAAAAATTTCCGGTACTTATTATCGGTGATTTTGAGTAATAATCGTACCAAATTCCGCTTGGGAAATATGCTGATACTGAAACGGCATTTTCCTGCAATGAAATATTTATGACAAAGTTTTAAAAGAAATTACTCTTACATCTAGAACAGGTACAATCATGATGGCAGAACCCCAAAGAAACTGAGTGTCGATGTCGTAAGTTTTTGAATCATTGAAGAATCTAAAAATTGATTGTTAAATGAATTCTAGAAATGTCGATAACGTACTCGAAAAATAATGGCCTGGCAACGGTGTCTCCTTGGACATGTGCACTCCAAAATAGAGTATACAAATAAGGCAATAATGAATAACGAACTGTCAATGCCTTTTTAGTCGAAGCTACTACCAAAGGGCCCAATGCAACAGGATCCTGATCCTATAAAATAAAATCAATATCAAATGTTATTTTATTTAAAAAACTCACAATGCCATCATCTGTATTATGGTTTCTTGAAAATGGGTAAAAAGCACCCAATTGTGACCATCGGTTACACAGAGGAGC
Source organism: Dascillus cervinus (assembly GCA_949768715.1). NCBI lineage: Eukaryota > Metazoa > Arthropoda > Insecta > Coleoptera > Dascillidae > Dascillus > Dascillus cervinus. The sequence goes on from OX458317.1 coordinate 5,748,543, forward strand.
AGTCGTGTTACCATTAAATCCACAAATGTCTGCGCCCACTAACGGTATTCCAAACATGCTAAAGCTCAACAACTCTGAAAATCATTCATAAAATAAATGTGAGTAATTTATTTGAGTGAACTTACGTGGGATGGAATATTTCAAGTCATACCAACTGGATTCCACATCTCCGCTCCAATGACCTGCATAGTGTCCGTGTCCAGGAAACGTTGAGCGTGAAATCACCATAGGCCTTTTGCCCCTGATTTCAGCTAATGCACTAAAATTGAAATTATTATTTTCAATTAATTAGATCCTAGTCCTTACAAACTGGTAACAATAGCTTCCGTAAATCCGTACAAATTGTGTACATCATAATGTAGCCCAATGTAATGTTGAGAATTCATGCACATTGTTTTATAATTTAATGCCCCTCCATCAACTGCTGGTAAATAAGGCGGATTATCTAAGGTGGAATTAGGGCAGCCGTTAAAAGCGCCCGATAAAAAATTGGACGGTTCATTCATGTCGATCCAAGCTCCATCGAATGAAAACGAATCGTGCATCGATTGGAGCATCAAAGTCCAATAGTCCACCGTTTTTGGATGGGTAAAATCTGGCCAAACTGTTGACGCTCGATTCCAAACCTGTTATTCATTTTATAAATACAGTAGACTCCCGATTATCCGAAACCGGATCACCCGAAATCCGGGTTATTCGAAACAAAAGACGAAATTAATTTTTCCGCATTATCCGAAATGAAACTGCTTGAACCTCGCGATTATCCAAAACGACGTCTATGTATAGGTTCTTGGAAATCGCTCGCAAAAACAATTACCTATTCACTTAAAATTTTTGTATACATTTTAAAAGCCTTACCTGACTCTAAGTAAAGATATGTACTATGAAAGCACTTTTTATTACTTGTTGTAAATTGTTTGCACATGTTATATCTTTTTCAAAAGCAAACCAGTAAACCTTGTCTATTTTGGCAAGTCGGCAATCGATGAAATTTTTTTGTAACATCGTAAAATTAACTTTTCTGAGAATAACCGATACAATTATCAATGGTCGGTACCGTTTTTGAGGAATATACCTAATTTTGAACTGAACTTCAAAAATCATACGCATTTTATGTTCAGTACATGAATCATTTCACTGTTAAATACTGTTTTCAACGTTGTTTTATTTAAAATACTTCATATCGATACGTTTTTACCAAAGTATCGTAAGCCACATCTGTCAAATTTTGCAGGAGACAACTTTCTTGTCCACAAGGTCATTGCATGTGACTATCTTGGTACTTACGATAGGTTTATTGTGTTCTTATCACCATAAAGAATAAACTGATGGGTATATTACTCTGCCAGAACAAGCATTTAGTCCGATATTTACGATATAATGCAAAATCTCAATTTCACTCAAAATGTCACTTACGATACTTTGGAAAAAAGGTATCGATATTATGACAATTTAAAAAACCTAATTGACCCCGTTTTACGTTTGATTCGCTTAACTTTTTTTTTTTGGCACACATTAATTGCGTAAACGGGGGTATTGCTGTATTGTTAATACAAAATTATATAACTTTTACCAGTTTTTATAACCTCCGCTTCAACTGAAATTTCAGTTATCCAAAACAGGTTCGGATAATCGGGAATCTACTTTATGACTGGGATATTTAAAATTAAGATGGTACCTTTCCAATGAATGGTTGTCCACTAGAATTCTTAACAAAAATGTCCATTTCTATGCCTTTATCAAAAGGTGGGTAAATCCCTGGTACCTCACTTGCACTAACTCCTGGATCGATTAATGGAATGTAGTGCATTCCTCGATTGTGTAATTTTGTTATGAATTGAGGAAGACCTTTGAAATTTACGTGGTCATAAGTAAAGTCGTTACTGTCATTCATGTAATCTAAATCATTCCACTGAGTGTCCTATAAATAAATAATAACAATAATTTACTGTTTCTGAAATGAACTTACCAAAGGAATTCCAGCATCAATATTCCTTTGCATTACCGTGTTTGTTTCATTGAGAGTCTTGTATCCAAACCTTTAACACCAATTAGGATTTTAATAGTTAATTTTTTTTTAAACTTGGAACTACCTGCATAAATGAAATCCCAATGCCCAATAGGGTGGCATAAATGGTTTGCCAATTACTTCCATATACTGACTTACGACTTCAGAAGGTGAAGGACCCAGAAAGAAATAAAAGTCCAAAACGCCTCCAATTGGTCTGAAGGTAATGGCTGGAGTGGGCTGCAATATAACATCTGAAAAATAATCTCTAAAGAAAAAATTTAAAAAAATTAATTTCCCATACCCATGGCGTTACTGTTTAACAGGAAAACCCCGTGGCTATTTTTGCCTGACGGTTCGATTGCCAAATAAAATGGATGAGTGCCATAAGAGTTTCTCTAAAAATTACAATTCATAAAAATTTACAAAAAAATGTTATAATTACATCTTCTGTAGGTGCAAGATCGTGATTGAACATGATATAACGTTGCCAATTAGTCGGCAGTAGAAGATGCGACCTATGTTCCCCCAAACCATAAATTGTCGAAGACGGGAGCTTCCCGCTGATCTGAAGGAACTTATCGGAGAATATTAAATTGGTTAAACCGGACGAATCAAAACTGAAAAATGCCAAATTAATTCAAATTAATTGGAGAAAAAATAAATACATTATCGTTTGATCAGATTTTCGAATAACTTTAAATCCCACTTTCAGTGAATCTATGTGGAAGAGATAAGTTAAATTAGTTGTGGCTTTATCAACTATAGGAACCTCCGGATACGGTGGTTCAAATCGATTTTGAGACGGATCGACAAGCTGGAAAATTTAATTCTCAACAAAATTTAATTTGAAAATCAGGCCTTACTTTGACATGCAATCGGTTTTCGTTTTCATATTTTACTATCATTTTAATTACTTCCACATCATTCTTGTAAGCGCTTTGATAGTTCCGCTTTAAAAATGCCACCAAACCAAAGGCGGTCTCACTTATATTAGTGTATCTGTAAGTCTCATAATTGGGTGGATAATAGCAGTATGGCACATTTAAAGGTACATTGTGTTGCTTAATCGGGACCCAACAGCAACCCCTGGATTCACACTTTTCTCGATCGCCCCCATCCTCAGGATAACAGTCAAATTTCTCGTCATTCTTTAATGAACACAGATTGTAATCCGGCTTTGGTTGAGGAGGTAAATCATTAACTACCGGATGAATCACATTCTCGTGCTGTTTATAAATCAACGAAATTATTTAAATTAAAACAAATTTATTCGATTTCTTACGTTAAATTTAATTGTGCGTTGATGTTTATGTGGATGGGTTAACCGGTTGTATTCCTCACGGGTGAATCCCAAACAATCGAACAAATAGATTATCGGAAGTACTAAAAATATTCCCAAAAGGACGATGACTAGAAGAATTGTTACAAAACTAGGACAGAGACATTTGGAATTTGTATCATTTTCACTAGAAAATTTGATGTAATCGTCCTCCTAAAAGAGTTATAAATCAATGAATGAAGGAGACACTTTGCTCGTTACCTTAGATGAACATGGAATTTTGATGTCATTGGACAAGGATGATTCTTTGGTGGTCGGCCGTTTTTTTGATGGTTTCTCATTGCAGAAAGCTTCGAATGACACTGTGTCGCTTTTGCACTTCTTCACTTGCCGGGCACGGCTGATGTTCCACATCACGATTAGGTCTCTCACGCGAGTCATTGCTACGGGCAATTAATTCTGCAGATAGTATTTATCTGCTCTGTTGCAGTGTTGTCGGTTTTACAATTAAATGATCACAATTATCATAATTTTAATTAATTTGAATGATAACAATTCCAGAGTTCTTCAATTCATTTATTTATAGGTTACGATTTTAAATTTTGGAGAATTTATTACAGAATCTCAAACGAATTGAAATAAGAACCGATCTTACCTTCCTTTTCACTGTATCACTTTAACCTTATTTAACCTCATTGAACTAAAGACTTCGAACAGACTTTGACAGTTACTGTAGCACCGACAGTTAATACATTTCCATGGCAACGGTCAACTGGGGCGATTGAAAGACCGGGAGAATTTGAAAATGATAAAACCGGTTGCGTGGGTAGTGTATGAATTCCGTTCTCACTGCGATAAAAAGCTGTTTTAATGAGTTGACTGATTACACAATCAAAATTACATTCTATTGCAAATTATTTTAACGCTAAAGCAAGACACTGTGCGTACGTTGATATTGCAGCGGCATCGGTTTTAATTTCGTGTCTCTCAATACGCTGGCAAGGTATTTTTCTAGATAATGATAAGACAATTTGGCTGCTTCAAAATCTGATTTGTCCATCATTCTGTATCTTCGCGCTGAAAGCTCATATAGGGCCAGGTAGGCCTGGTCTCCTTTGGGTATTTGTTCCTGACATTTAATAGCAGAAATTGCCTGCAAAAGAATATCATCATAATAAATTTTGGATTATTTTCTGAAAAATTACTGTTAAAAACAAGAATATTTTTGTAACCGAACCAAACATTTTATTTTAAATTTTTAATAGACATCGAAACAATAATGCAATAATAACAATATTAAACTGGCAATAAATTTAATAGGGTAGTTAAATTTATTAATTGTGTAATTCAAGGATTTCATTATAATTATTTGTTTTCCTTAAGTTACAATAATCTCTAAACAAACAATGTCAATAATGTTATCGAATTACTGTTTTCCAAAAGTAATGGTTCCATTATCTCAAGGCTAAAGTAGGTACATATCCAAACCGGCTTGGTTAACGGCATTTGTAGCACGATTTTCATTGAATATCACTTTACCACGTTCAAACAATGTCAGACCCAATAAAAGGTAAAGTTGCGCTAATAACAGGCAGTGCCTCCGGTATTGGTTTAAGTTTCGCCGAAGAGTTGTTAAGAAATGGTTTAAAAGTAAGTAAGAAAATAAATAATGAATACAATAACAAATAATTACCTTAGGGACTAACCGTCGCTGATGTAGACGTCGAAAAGGGCCTGGAAGTTGTTGAAAATCTAGAAAATGAGTTCGGTTCTAATAAAGTCATTTTTGTGAAAACAGATGTCACCAAAAAGTCTGATATTGAAGGTAGGTAAACAATTAGTTAATTTAATCCTTAAGTTCAATGAACCGATAAAAACTTGATTCATATTTTTTCCTTGAACTCTTGCAATCTTTTTATTATTTGATAACACTTTTCGACAGAACTTGGTAAATAGGACCCCCAAAACATTAAATCAATCACAATGTAAGAACGAACGATTTAAGATAATAAAAAAATTCAAGAATAAAAATTTTAACGCATGACAGAATCTACTATGTAGTTAATTTTTGAATTTTGGAAACTCCCGCTAACAAAGTTTCGTTCAAAAAGGACGGTTCTTGTTTCAGGAGCTTTCAAGCAAACCATCGAAACCTTCAAAAACTTGGACATAGTGATAAACAACGCAGGAGTCTTAAACGACTCGATCTGGGAAAAGGAAATTGCCATCAACTTTGTAACTTAACCGTTAAAATTGAATTTCTTCATTAATTGAATCGTCGAATTTTAGAATGGAGTTGTGATTGGCAGCCTATTGGCCATAGATAACTACCTTCCAAAACACAGAAGTGGCCCAGAAGGAATTATCGTGAACACTGCATCAGTGGCAGGATTATGTGGTATCGGTGGCGTTCCCATTTACTCCGGTACCAAACACGCAGTTATAGGATTTGGGATGTCTCTGGGAAAAGAAGGGCATTATAAAGCTACCAAAGTGCGCGTTTTGACGATTTGTCCTGGATTTACCAACACTCCTTTGATGCTAGAGGCTGTAGGCCGGGACTTGGGGCCTCGTTACACTGAACTAGCCAAAGTGGAATATTTGCAACTGCCGCCACAAGGGTTCAATTTTTTTTTATATATTAAGTGGGGAAAGGGATTCATTGTACAACGAATATGAATTTTGCAATGGCCCTTTCCTCACTGACTTAGATACTATTTTTTCCAATGTCTCAGTAGCTTAGAGATGACATAATTATGGTTTACTTTTTGCTAATGATGAAAGGGAACTTTCTTCACTTGTGATAAAATCGGTTTACTTTCCTGTAATCGTTAAATTAAGTGACGTTAAAAAAATAATTTAATCGTATGTTTCAGACCGGAATGGTTGGGAAAGGCTCTGATTAAGGTGATACGCGAAGGTAAATCCGGTTCAATATGGGTAGCGGAAGCTGAGGAACCTGCTTATGAGATTGCAATACCTCCTTGGAGTGTAATGCGAGTGAAATAAAAATTCTGTTTTGTAGTCTACTGTGATGCAAAAGTAATAAATTCTTTGGTTTACTAAATCTTTTGCGTGCAAAGTGTTTATGCCATATCTAGAGATACCCTTCAGTGTGGGGTTGATAAAATTACTAACAGTTTTTAATGTAAAATTAGAATATTTATTGTTTTATTTACACGTCCTGTCAAGGTAACTCCTAAGTTGTAAGAGAATTTGGTAATTTTAAGTATGGAATTAATATTTCAACCGAATAATGTTTTATGAATCTTTTTAGAGCGAAGTTCTTTTAGGGAGGTTCTGCGGTGAGAGCGAACCGGCAAAAATTTTAGACGCTTCGATGTGAGACGATAAAATCGTCATAAGACGGTTCTCCCACTCCGCGGGACATATAACGAGAAGGCAGGCATCAGCGTGAGATGCCGCAGCGCTGTCAGAGAGAGAGAAAGTGAGGTGGGGGAAGGCAGGCGCAGCACTCTCTCTCTCTCTCTCTCTCTCTCGCGTTTATATGCTATGTTGTGTGTTTGATAAAAGTTTAAACAATGCAAATAGTAAAAATAGTGCAATAATGGATCCCACTAGTTTATCCACCTACGACGAAAATTGCATTCCAGATAAAGTTTTGATTCTATCGGAAAATGATGATCAAACTACGCCTACGTGATTTATTTTACGTTTCCAATATCACTACAAAATAAATATTGAATTGGTTAAAGGAGTACAAGACACAAAAAATAAGTTGGTTTAATTTAAAAGTACGTTTAATTCTAAGAAAAATGGTATATGCACTTAGTTTCTACTCAGGTTATTTAAACTGTAGGAAGGTCGTTTAATAAAGACCTACCGATTCTAGAACTGCCAACCGTTAAAAGGGATCAGCCATTTACACAAATTTAAAAAAATTAACAATTCGCGGTATAACGAATTCGCCTTCGCCGGGGGCGCGTTGAGCAGGCGTTACCTGTACCGGAAAAAGGTTTTATCGCAAAAATGTTTACAATGTATCATCAAAGAATAGATACATAAATGAACAAGAAGCGAAACGAGATGGAAATCCTTTGTTATTTGATGTAATGGATTTTGAATGCGCAGGTCTGGCCAAAGTGTCAAAATCTTCTCACGACCAATAACAGGAATGTAAGATACGGGTTATTTTCAAACAACGCCGCGAATATTTATTTACAAATAAAAAAATTCTAAATGATCAAAATAACAATTCCATAAAATCTTTAAATATTTTATTCACAATTATGTATTAAATTCTTAATGGTAATAGAAAAAAAAATTAAAAAATACTTTTATGAATTTTTTGTGATTATTTGTACATAGTTTTAAATTCATTAGACAATAAAATTCAATAAAATCAATTTACCTAATTTATTTACAAACTACAAAATTCAAAATAATCAAAATAACATTAAATAAAGTCTGTACATATGTTTTATTTACATGCATATTAAATTCTTAAAAAAGATAATATAAAAAAATTACAAATGTAAGATTTTGATGACTTTTTTTTGTGCCTATTTGAATTTTTAAATGCATTGTTATTGCGTTTTAGGCAGTGAAAAATTTTCATTCCGCAAAATAATTTGCACACATATAGTTTCGGAAAGTTAGGACACGAAGGCACATAATCAATTTTGCTAAATATTTTTACAAGTTCCCAACCAACATTTTGTTTTTATTGAAAATGCTTCAAAGTTCAAATTAAATAAATTGTCCATTTGTCTAACAAAATTAATAAAATCTTCATTGGGCATGACTAAATTTCCAAAAGTTCTGTTATCTTTGGTTTCGTATGCTTTCAGATGACAAAATAAATTAGAAGAATTTAAATTTTTGATTTCTAATTCCTTGCATACGGTACAATTGTGAAATGATAACATTTTTTTGTACAAATAACCACAAACGTAAAACAAAGCATTTTCGGCGAGGAAATCAATTTCTCTGAAATCAGTGAAATTGAAACTGAGTTGATTATTTGAAATTGACACCGGCTGCTGTTCATTAACAAATTTTTCTAAAATATTTTTATTTACAACAGTTAACAACTGATCAAAATCATTGGCACAGTTTGAACTTTCATTATGATCTAAGTAATTTAATGAAAATAATTTTTTAAAAGTGTTCTGAAAAGTTTGTAGAGTAGGATTTGTACTGTTGCCCCCCTGAACCCCTAACAGTTCCAAACCAATTTTCAAGAGCATCTTGCTTAAGCCTTCTGGTACACAGGAATGAACGGCCTTCATTTTTTAATTCGACCCACAGCAATTTTAAAGCATTCATCGTTATAAGCCAGCCCTGAAAACATTTAATTTTGTTTGTAATTAATTTGCCAGCACTATCAAAAATTTTAATAGATTTTATCAAATCTGCCATTTCATCTAAAAATTTCATTTGATATTCAGCCCCCATAAATGATAAATTATATTTTTTAGCATTTTTATGTTTTGACGAATTTAATAAATCAAATAATTTATCAAATTTCTCCAGAAATTCTGATGTGCCTGCAGCTGCTGTGGGTAAAGCGTTAAAACTCACGTATGTTGATATACAACGTGCAACTGTTTCACTGAAAATTTGTGTCGCATATTTAACACGCATTTTTTGAAAACTGTTCGGGTTTATATGGATATTCGTTAACTTTGGAGCTAAATTTCTCTGACATTTTTCAAATTTTAAAGTCCCGCTGACAAGTTCGGTTTTCTACATTCCCGCCTAATATTTAAACTTCCACGTGCTTTTGACAGGTTCGCCAGACCTGCGCATTCAAATAATAGCACCTTTAAAACGTCCCGTTTCGCTTCTTGTTCATTTATGTATCTATTCTTTGGTATCATACTGTATGTGAAGTACGGTTATTTGAAACTAGAAGCAGTTCATCTATTAATAGAATGGACTATTCTGTGATAGGATAGCTTTGATTTGATATTAATGTTATTTTGTGCTTCTTTTGATACATTTATATTTTAACTGGTAAATAACTTTAGAGTTGTAAATAAAATTTTTCCATGCAATTATTATCTTAATTTCTTTATAGATAACAGACGAAACTCACTGATTACTTGACAATTAGGTTGATGAATCTTAGAAAAGTAAAAAATGTCTGAAGTAATCGAAAGCAAAGTTGCCCTGATAACAGGAGGTGGCACAGGCATAGGGTTCTGTTACGCCCAAGAATTATTGAGAAACGGTTTAAGGGTAAACTGCAATGAAAATTATTAATTACCGATTGAAAATTAAATTTTAGGCCGTTTCCATTGCTGATCTTTCAGATGAAAATGGGAGAAGGGCCGTGGAAACTTTGAAAAAAGAGTTCGGAGCAAATAAAGCCATTTTTCTGAAAACAGATGTGACTAATAAATCACAACTTGAAGGTAAAATATTTGAGATATTAAACAACAAAAATTAAGTTAAATTAAATTATTTCAGAGGCATTTGAAAAAACGATCAATACTTTCGGAAATCTGGATATACTCATTAACAATGCTGGCATTGGAAATGACAGTAAATGGGAACTTGAGATTGCAATCAACTTGGTAAAACTCGCAATAATTTCCTTTATTAATCTTTTACTAAAGTTACTTTTAGAATGCTGTCGTTTATGGCACCATTCTAGGAATTGACAAGTACCTACCAAAACACAAAACTGGCACAGAAGGAATAATTATCAACATTTCTTCGATACTTGGTATACAAGCACTTCACACGTATCCTGTTTATTCCGCTACAAAACATGCCCTCATTGGTTTGGGACAGGCATTCGGAAGTCCTAAACATTACGACGCCACAAAAATTCGTGTTCTTACTGTTTGCCCAGGTTATACAAAAACTGCAATCTTGGAAAATTTGGAAGGCAAACAGCTACAACTTCATTACAATTTTGATTCAGATCCAGAATATATGGAGAATATTATTTGGCAAGAGTAAGTAAAGTGCTAATTACACAATTTTTTAAATCAATGTTTATTAATTTAGCCCCGAAGATGTTGCAAGAGGATTGATCAAAGTGATAAATGAGGGAAAAACTGGTTCAATATGGATGATTGAAGAAAAAGAAGATGCTTATGAAATAGCAATACCTCACTGGAAACAATTACGTATTTAAATGAAATGTTCTTCCATTTTGTGTAAAAAAAAATAATAAATAAAAATTGGCAACTGAATAAACGATTCTAAAATAAAAAGTTCCCATCACAAAACGTTAAGTAAATAATTAAAACTTTCATTAAGTACAACGCAAACAGTATCTAAAGATCAAAGTTAAATAATTTAATTATTGATGTAATGTACAAACAAACAAAAATTATTTTCAGTACAGATAAGAGTTGAAAGATATACAATTTTATACGGGGATTTTCAAAATAAATAATACCAACGAATAATACCAAATAGTTTCATTTTATTCATTACTCAACACTGCAAAATCCATTTACCTTCTTGAAGAAATTGAAATATTCACACATTGACTCATATTGATGAAACACTCTGTATGTGCCTCACCATGTACATAACTAATGTAATTGAATTTTTTTAATTAGATAACAGAGGCTCACTTGACACGTAGGTTCTGAAAGATTTAATAATGTCTGAAGCTATCGAGGGAAAAGTTGCTCTTATAACTGGAGGAGCCACAGGCATAGGTTTTTGTTACGCCAAAGAATTATTGAGGAACTAGTAGAAAACCTCAGCCCTAGAACGGGCTGACAGTATTTATTATGCATTTATGCATTTTATTTATCTATTTTATTTATTATTTATCTACCATTTTATTTAGGTATATACATTTGCATTGCAATATAATGTATTTTGCTTTACTTACCTTTAAGCTCCGTAAATTGACGATATAAAAGATATATTTAGTTAATTTTTGACACTCAGCTTCGTCGCCCACATTAATCAATTTTTGACACTTTTGACACTCGCCTACTCTGATCCAAAAAAAATTGGGGGAATAGACCACCACCACCATCGGCTATTATACCGGGAGCTTATCTTAAAAGTAAACATATCCTATGTATACTTTTAAAAAAAACGAGTCAACGCATTGCTTTATTGCGATCTGTAGGCAACCAAGTATACACCAAAATTCTCAACATTTGAAAAGTTGGCTCTTTCAACAAAAGTCAATTAATTTTTCAGTGTCACTTTAACATAAAATTGCAATTTCTGTAATAATCATGTACAGCAAAGACGAAAAAATTGAATTGTTAATGTGGTACCAGCAAGGTAATAGTTTGCGGACCGTGAGAGATTTATTTTCCATAAAATATCCTGAAAGACCAATTCCTTGCATCAGAACTCTGCACAATATCGTTAAAAAATTTAATTCACAAGGCTGCATAGTAAATGGTCATACAAAGAAGATTAAAACCAATCATGTGTTGACTGAAGAATTAAAATTAAATATTTTATGCTACGTTGAGCAATATCCGATGGTATCCTTGCGAGAAGTAGCTGAATATTTCGTTGTATCAAAAACGTCAATATTTAAAACACTAAAAGAATTTAAGTACAAATCTTATAAATTTTCCAATCATCAAGAGTTATTTGAGGAGGATAAAACAAAAAGAACAAATTTTTGTGAAACTTTATTTAATTTGTTAAACGAACATGATGAAATTTTAGCGAAGATAGTTTTCACCGATGAAGCAACGTTCACATTAAATGGAGAGGTCAATTCCCAAAATTTCCGGTGTGCATCATAATTTCTTATTTATCCAATTTATTCTGTTAACCTTTTTCCTTCGTTTTCCTTAGATATTGGTCCCGCACTAATTACCATATTCAAAATTTGACCCACACTCAGTACCAGCAGAAGGTGAATGTGTAGTTAGGGATAGTTAATGCTACACTTATCGGGCCTTTTTTTTATTGATGGAAACCTTAATTCGGCCAAATTTTTAGATCTGTTGGTAAACAACATCATTCCGGCAATAGAAAATTTAAACATTAACGAACCATGGTTTCAAATGGATGGAGCCCCTCCGCATTCCACAAATGTTATAAGAAATTGTTTAAACGAAAGGTTTCCCGGACACTGGATAGGACGGTACGGCCCCATACCATGGGCACCACGATCTCCAGATTTATCACCCAATGACTATTTCCTTTGGGGTTACCTAAAATCAAAAATTTACCGCAATATCCAAATTTTAAATCTAGATGAATTAAAAGATCGTATACGAACTGAATGTAACGAACTGAATCCTGACATTCTCAGAAATGCCGTGCGTGCGTTCCAAGATCGGCTAGGATATTGTTTAGAAGTAAAAGGTGGACATTTTGAACACTTGCTATGACGCTATTTGTTTATTTTTTTCTGTTATGTACTTTCTGTTAATAACTTCTCAAATTTTGGGAAGTTATCCCATTTAATAGTTTTATTAAAATTGTTATTATTTTGATATTCAAATGATTTTAGATTCTATTCATAATACTATTCATGATACTTGAACATAACCTTTCACAATGAAAAATAATAACCTTGTGATTTGTGGTGTAATGTTGGTTGCCTATAGTTATCAATACGTTGACGCGTTTTTTTTAAAAGTAAACATAGGAGATATGTATACCTGTAAGATAATCTCCCGGTATGTAGAGATGGCTTAAGGGTAAGTTTTCCAAAAAATTGTCCACCTCATCCTAACTACACATTACATTTCAGGCAGTCTCCATTGCAGATCTTACGGATGAAAATGGGGGAAGAGCCGTGGAAACGTTAGAAAAAGAATTCGGAGCAAATAAAGCCATTTTTATAAAAACTGATGTGACTAATAAATCACAATTTGAGGGTAAATATTTAGAATAGTAAACAACACAAATTAAATTAACTATTTCAGAGGCATTTGAAAGAACGATCAAGACTTTGGGAAATCTGGATATACTCATTAACAACGCTGCCATTTTAGATGACACGAAATGGGAACTTGAGATTGCAATCAATATTGTATTACTCCCAATTACTTTTTTTATCAATTTTTAATCAAATTATTTTTAGAACGCTGTTGTTTATGGCACCATTCTAGGAATTGACAAGTACCTACCAAAACACAAAACCGGCGCCGAGGGAATAATTGTCAATATTTCATCGATAACTGGTATACATGGAACTTACACTCATCCAGTTTACTCCGCTACAAAGCATGGCGTCATAGGTTTGGGACAGGCATTCGGACATTCGCAACATTATGATGCTACAAAAACTCGTGTCCTAACTGTTTGCCCAAATATCACAAAAACTGCATTGCTGCAAAGCTTGAAAGATAAACAACTACCACTTCATTATGAATTCTTTCCAAAAATGAATACGACTATGATTTGGCAAGAGTAAGTAAAGTGCTAATTGCATAATTTAATAAATTAAATGTTCTTAATTAAGGCCTGAAGATGTTGCAAGAGGATTAATCAAAGTGATAAATGAGGGAAAAACTGGTTCAATATGGATAATCGAAGAAAAAGAAGATGATTATGAAATAGCAATACCTCACTGGAAACAATTACGTATTTAAATTAAACGTTCTTCCAATTTATGTAAAAAAAATAAAAATTGGCAACTGAATAAACGATTCTAAAATAAAAAGTTCCTATCACAAAACGTTAAGTAAATAATTAAAACTTTCATTAAGTCCAACGCAAACAGTATCTAAAGAGCAAAGTTAAATAGTTTAATTATTGATGTAATGTACAAACAAACAAAAATTATTTTCAGTACAGATAAGAGTTGAAAGACATACAATTTTATACGGGGATTTTCAAAATAAATAATACCAACGAATAATACCAAATAGTTTCATTTCATTCATTACTCAACACCGCAACATCCATTTACCCTCTTGAAGAAATTTAAATATTCACACATTGACTCATATTGATGAAACACTCTGTATGTGCCTCATCATGTAGATAACTAATGTAATTTAATTTTTTTTTATTAGATAACAGAAGCACACTTGGCAAGTAGGTTCTGCCGAATTTAATAATGTCTGAAGCTATCGAAGGAAAAGTTGCTCTTATAACTGGAGGAGCCACAGGCATAGGTTTTTGTTATGCCCAAGAATTATTGAGAAATGGCGCAAGAGTAAGTGTTCAAAAAAATTATGCAACTCGCCCTGACTACACATTACATTTCAGGCAGTCTCCATTGCAGATCTTTCGGATGAAAATGGGGGAAGAGCCGTGGAAACGTTAGAAAAAGAATTCGGAGCAAATAAAGCCATTTTTGTAAAAACAGATGTGACTAATAAAGCACAATTTGAAGGTAAATATTTAGAATATTAAACAACACAAATTAAATTAACTATTTCAGAGGCATTTGAAAGAACGATCAAGACTTTCGGAAATCTGGATATACTCATTAACAACGCTGGAATTTTAGATGATAGTAAATGGGAACTTCAAATAGCAATCAACACTGTATAACAACTACCAATAATTTCCTATCTTAATTTTTAATCAAACTTTTTTTTAGAACGCTGTTGTTTATGGCACCATTTTAGGAATTGACAAGTACCTACCAAAACACAAAACCGGCGCCGAGGGAATAATTGTCAATATTTCATCGATAACTGGTATAAATGGAATTTACACTCATCCAGTTTACGCCGCTACAAAGCATGGCGTCATAGGTTTGGGACAGGCATTCGGACATTCTCAACATTATGACGCTACGAACATTCGTGTTCTGACTATTTGTCCAAGTTTCACAAAAACTGCATTGATGCAAAGTTTGAAAGATAAACAACTACCACTTCATTATGAATTCGCTCCAAAAATAAATACGAATATTATTTGGCAAGAGTAAGTAAAGTGCTAATTACATAATTTAATAAATTAAATGTTGTTAATTAAGGCCTGAAGATGTTGCAAGAGGATTAATCAAAGTGATAAATGAAGGAAAAACTGGTTCAATATGGATAATCGAAGAAAAAGAAGATGCTTATGAAATAGCAATACCTCATTGGAAACAATTGCGCGTTTAAATAAACCTTTATTATCCTATTGTAGGTACAACGTTGATAATTGGAAGCATTTGATTTATATTAAAAATTTTATTTTATTCTTTCGGTTAAAGTCAGTTCATATTTTTTGTAAAAAATAGTTACAATATTTCTAAAGAAACGGTATTTTAATTTGTTGGAAGAAACTGAAATTTTGAAACAGTTTTTGAATCTTTTCAATTTATAGTCGTCTTAAATTGTTTCTTTTTACAATACGTAAAATGTTATGTAAATTAAACCATCTACTTGTTACAAAATACTTCCAAATAAACAGCGAAGATAAAGTGTATTTTAAGTAGAGATAAGAGTTGATACTAAACAGGGATTTTATTAACAAATAATATATTTTTTCTACTTTGGTATCATAAGTGAGTCTTTGTGAAACTAAAACTAGTGTCACAATAGTATATTATTATACAAGTTTTATAAGACAATACGTCTTATAAAACGAGTGTAATATACTATTTTTTCTACTTTGGTGCTCTTAGTTTCATGAAAATTTGAAAATTGTGCTTTCTAAATATTCTAGAGATTTTTAGGATTAGGTACTGCTTGGGTTGGTATTTGTCATGTCATATGTCAACTAAAACCTCAAATTTAAAATCTCGAGTTTGATATTTTTGTGAATAAGTCATGGAAGAATTAAGCTGTACACTTGGCTTGACCTTGACAGGAGCTCGGTAGAGATGCCCGACGCCGGCCAGCGTGCTATTACAGCAATACCAACGTAATAAGTATCAAAAAAAAAACAAAAGGCGTTTCACAAAAAGTTCCTTTGTGACACTACTTTCAGTTTCACAAAAATTCGCTTATGATACCAAAGTAGAAAAAGGAACTTTTGCTTATGCTTCAATTAATTTAATAATCACCTGTTATGTAAATAAATTAAATAAAAAATAATTTCAAACAAGTCAAGTATGTACTATCTAAATAGCGAAGATAAAATTTATTTGGGGCCAAGATAAGAGTTGATACTAAATAGGATTATTGGAAACAAACACATAATTCCAAAGGACAATAATACGTTTTTTCTCCAGCCGTCTTAAAATATCTCATTCTTAATACCATTTTTAGGCGATAAACTAGTTGTTTTCGTAACTAAGGAAAAAGTGTTTTGTCACTAAAGCAACATTCATGTTTAATCCTATCTTTTAATCTTCCATTTTTGGTTTGAAAATTTTATTAATAATTAAAGTTAAACGTACAACTGCTGCCACATCCGGAGGTAAGTCTTCTTCTTTACAATTCATCTTTATTGATACAAAATACACACATTCGTGGCAGATCTTTTTAGTTGACAGATACATTTTTTTCCAAAAACAATGTCATAACTAAATAAAGTCACGACTACTTGGATATCACTCTACTTATGAATACTTTAGAA
Organism: Dascillus cervinus; assembly: GCA_949768715.1. Classification (NCBI taxonomy): domain Eukaryota; kingdom Metazoa; phylum Arthropoda; class Insecta; order Coleoptera; family Dascillidae; genus Dascillus; species Dascillus cervinus. Next base: position 5,765,219 of record OX458317.1, read on the forward strand.
TTTACATCTTTTGTACTTTATCGTGTATTGTTGACTGGAAGTTGCCAACTTTTTTTTACACACAATTAAAGAGTACAGGCGAAGAACGGAATAAATCAATATTTTTCAATTTTTGACTGAAGCGGTATTTAAATAGACGAAGTCACTAAATCCATTGATCTTTTCTAAACTTACATAGTTTTAAAAATAGTGTTCCTAGGCAAAAAGCGTGTTAAACGTGATGTCTAGCAACATAAAAACAGCTGTACTGAAAAACGTATCTAAACTGATTTATCTCTTTCTTCTCCTGTACTCTTCAATTTTGTATTCGCTCGACTCCGCCAATGCTACGCCTCACAAACAAAATTTACTAGTTAAAAAGTGACACCTTTATCCTAATAAAACAATATACAGTAGATTCCGCTTAATCGGACCACATCGGAATCAGCACTTTTTGGTCCGATTAAGCTGCTGGTCCAATTATCCGAAGTTCATATAAAATAGAGCATTTGAGGGCTAAGACAAAATTTTATAAGTAACTAAAAATGAAAGGATGGTTCTTTTACAATATTGACCCTCTAGAGTCTTGTTAGTTATCGGCAAAAAAACAAGGAAGAATAAAATTAAAAGGTTTCTGGATCGTCTTGAAAACCACCCGTGCAACAAGGGCGATTTAACGCTAACAATTTATGCTACGTTTATATTGTCTCTATGCAATAATTTGCGAACATATTATCAACCGGGATTCTAAGAGTTTATACTATTTGAGCACAATTTTTATATATTTATCTTACATTCACTGGTCCGATTAAGCGGCATGTTGGTTCAAATAAGCGAAGTAAATTCGTGTTATTTTCTCTATTGGTTTCTGTTCTTTAAGATTTGGTCCAATTAAGCGGCTGGTCCCATTAACCGGTGGTCCGATTAAGCGGATTCCACTGTACTATCAATTGACTTAATTTTTTTAATTTTAATTATTTAAAGTATTTTTTTTTAATTGCATTCGCCTTCTTAAAGAACATTAAACAATGATCAAAATTACAATTACATAATTACAACAATTAAGCTTTTAGATAACAGAAGTGCGTAAATTATTTTTTGAGTAGGTTTGCAAACAGATCATAGCGAATTTATAATGTCTGAACCAATCAAGGGAACGGTTGCCCTAATAACAGGAGGTGCCACAGGCATAGGGCTTTGTTATGCCCAAGAATTATTGAGAAATGGCGCAAGAGTAAGTGTTTTAAAAAATTATGGAACTCACCCTGACTACACATTACATTTCAGGCAGTCTCCATTGCAGATCTTTCGGATGAAAATGGGGGAAGAGCCGTGGAAACGTTAGAAAAAGAATTCGGGGCAAATAAAGCCATTTTTATAAAAACTGATGTGACTAATAAATCACAATTTGAAGGTGACATATTTTAGACATTAAACAACAAAACTTAAATTAAAATAAATTGTTTCAGAGGCTTTTGAAAAAACCGTCAAGACTTTTGGAAATGTGGACATACTCATTAACAACGCAGGTATTCTAGATGACACTAAATGGGAACTTGAGATTGCAATCAATATTGTATAACTCCCAATTATTTTTTTTATCAATTTTTAATCAAATTATTTTTAGAACGCTGTTGTTTATGGGACCATTTTGGGAATTGACAAATACTTGCCAAAATACAAAACCGGCACAGAAGGAATAATTGTCAATATTTCTTCGATAGCTGGTATAAAGGGAGCTTACGCTCATCCAGTGTATGGTGCTACAAAATGTGCCATCATTGGTTTGGGACAGGCGTTTGGATCACCTGTACATTATGAAGCTACAAACATTCGTGTTCTGACTGTTTGTCCAGGTTTTACCAAAACCACATTGATGCAACATGTAGACGAGAAACAGTTATCACTTCATTACAATTATGGCCTAGATCCAGAATATGTTAAGAATATGATATGGCAGGGGTAAGAGCAAATGCTAATTATACGATTTTGAAATTCAATGTTTATTAATGTAGACCTGAAGATGTTAGTAGAGGATTGATCAAAGTGATAAATGAAGGAAAAACTGGATCAATGTGGATAATTGAAGAACAAGAAGATGCTTATGAAATAGCAATACCTCACTGGAAACAATTACGCGTGTAAATCAACCATTATTCTTCTTTTTATGCACAATGATTTTAATATAAATTATGTACTAGATTTATTTTAAATTTTTTTTTTTTTCTTGAAATTAATATTTGGGCTAAAATCGGTTTGTTTTTTGTAACCATTTTTGAAAACAAATAATTACAATATTTTTAAACATACAGTAGTTTGAATTGCTAGAAGAAACTGCAACTATAAAAATGCTTTTAAACTGTCGCTTTAAATTTTTTTATTTTACAATATACAGGGTGATGAAAAAAAGGTGCCCGTGATTGATATCGGGACAATGCTTTCTGTTGAAGCATTGTGGAAATCGCAACAAAAGTGGTCCAAGTAGATTCTGTTTAAAATTAAAACAGTTTGTCTAAGAGCACAACGTGGCAATACTGCACATTTTTTTTTCTAAAGAATTACTTTCAGGTAGGCCCACTTCTTGTATCTAAGCAACCAACACTGACAGATACTGTCACTTGCGTATGATAAACAACTGTCACGTTGACAACTTTTTTTATTTCAAAAGAATTTAATACACAACAAACAGGCAATTGAAGGGCTCTATGCAAAAAGTCCTTAAGTGACGTAGAAATTTTCTACTATTTGCGCTATTTCTGACAAGAATGGATGAACTTTCGATCGCACTTACTGATTTCCGTTTAAAAGACCCCTAACCATGTTATTTAGTACAAAAATATCAATCAAAATCGAAATAATATAATTTCCAGATCAAATTGAAACAAAATTTAAATATCTCAAAATACGAAAAAGTGGCTTAAGAGACTTCTTGCATAGAGCCCTTCGTTTGGATTAAATTTTATAGCAACTGCTCGAAATGTCTCCCTTCAACTTCAACGCACAGTATTGCTCTTCGAATTAAGTTTTCCTTTACTCTTTGAAGCATAGGGGCATTTATTGTACCAACCGCTGCGTTTATCCTTAGTCTTAACTCTTCTATGTTGCTTATCGGAGTGGCATATACAAAATTTTTGAGGTGACCCCAGAGAAAGAAATCGCAAGGATTAAGATCAGGTGATCGGGGAGGCCATGCAATTGCACCACCTCTACCAATCCATCTATTTGGATAAGCCTCATCACACCAGTCCCGTACTATCCTACCGAAATGAGGAGGTGCGCCATCCATTTGTAACCACATTTGTCTGAAAATAGCAAGGGGCAAATCCTCAAGCAAAATTTGCAGGTAACGTAAATGGTCCTAGGTTACTATTAATGATGCCACCCCACAAATTTACTCTATAGCGTTGCTGATGTGCACGAGGATGCAATGCGAAGGGATTTTCGGTTGCCCATATCGATACCTTTTTTCCAAAGTATCGTAAGTGACATTTTGAGCGAAATTGAGATTTTGCATTATATCGTAAATATCGGACTAAATGCTTGTTCTGGCAGAGTAATATACCCATCAGTTTATTCTTTATGGTGACAAGAACACAATAAACCTATCGTAAGTACCAAGATAGTCACATGCAATGACCTTGTGGACAACAAAGTTGTCTCCTGCAAAATTTGACAGATGTGGCTTACGATACTTTGGTAAAAACGTATCGATATGTGATTATTATGCTGATTGAATATGCCGTCTTGAGAGAAATAGCACTCATCTGTCCATAAAATGTTCTCTATAAACCTAGGGTTGTTACCGTGACGCTCAAGTAACCATTGGCAAAATTGCACTCTAGAAAGATAGTCGCCTGAACGAAGAGCTTGCACCTTAATGTAGTGATAAGGATGATAATGTTCATCGACGAGTATACTTTGTATTGTTCGATAATCTACTTGAAACTGTCGCGCTAATCCTCGTATACTTTGTCCTGGTTCATTCTCTACCGCTTCCACAACTGCTTCTTCCAATGCTGGTGTACGAACTTCACGAGGTCGTCCACGATTTACAGAAATCGGCAATACTTGTCCATTTTCCCTTAATCTTTGTTCCACTCTTCTAATTACTTTAGCATCTGGATGTCGTCGATATGGATACAATCTAGCATATTCCCTAGCAGCTTCTGAAGCGTTATTATCGGCTGCACCCAAGCTGAGCAACATGTCTAAATATTCGCTGAAATTGTATTCCATTTTAAGACTTTAGAGCACTTAACTTGTATCGTTCAAATTTGACAAGAGAACTGACATTGAAAAGTGAATTATTGTTGCCAACGTTTCCTAGGAGATTTACGATGTCACGACATTGATAAATTTTCTTCGGAGCCAAGAAACCGTACTTTTGACATCGGTAATAAAGTTGGTTTCAATAGATTTTTTACCATTGTTTTTTTAAAAGCACCATCAACTGCATCAAATTTAGACCCTAATAATGAAATTATTACAAAATTGTTAATCGTATAGATTTTTATTGTCTGAATAGGAAAGCTTATATCTTGGTGAAGAGACAACAAATTTTGTTTTGGCTTTCAAATTCGTGTTTCGTTAGAAATCGTCTATAACATGTCGCTACGCACGGGCACCTTTATTTCATCACCCTGTATGTATAAAATGTTATGTAAAAAACAAAATACACTTTGCAAAATAATTTTAAACAATGAGAAATGGAGAAGATAAAATTTATTTTGAGCAAAGATAAGAGTTGATAATAATATTAAACACCATTTTTGATAACAAACACATAATTGCACTGTTGGGAGATACTGGTTGCTTTTGAAACTAAAAAATAAAAAAATATTTTGTCACTAGGCTTACAAATTTTTTAATCCTAGACAAAAAAATACCACATTGTGCAAGATTTGAAAGAGAAACAGTTACAATTTCATTACAATTATGATCCAGAAAATGCTAATTACGCAATCCTTTAAATTCAATATTTATTAATGTAGACCTGAAGATGTTGCAAGAGGTTTGATAAAAGTGATAAACAAGGGAAAAACTGGATCAATATGGATAATGGAAAACCAAGTAGAACCTTCCGAAGTTGTAATACCCCACTAGAAGCACTTCTGTGTTTAATTTTTCTGCTTTAAAATAAACTGGTACTGGAAGAAAAGATTAAAGCAGATATAATGCATTCCATTTATTTCCAAAATTCACGATTGTTGCAATAATACAAATTATCCTAATCTTTAACAATTATTACAGTAGATGATCAAATTAATTACAAATATAAGGTACAATTTGTAATCATTTATTTGTCAGGAGTTAGAACAATATATAATCTACACCTTCACAGAGCATTCAAGAAATAAATGATTCCATTTTAAAAATTATGTAAAAGAAATAGAATTCCGTACTGTTCTAACTGCATCCAATAATTATAAAGCTAAATATAGATCATTCATAGAATATAAAAAAAAATCAAATTATACTTAGGTTTAGTGGCAGTTTAATCAATATAAAAAGACAAAACCGTAAACTTTTTAACCTGCCATATAAAAAATAAAATATATTCATCACGTACAGGCATATCGTTTGTTTTTAACTTAACTTAATTTTACTTGTAATACTGACTCCAGCGCCAATTAAAATGAAACTTATCAAGTGCAAGGGGCTGCATCTCATAATTTTAAACTGCATATTTCACCAAAAACAATACAAAACAATTTTTCTCAAAAAAAAAAAACAGAATTTCTTCAAAAGTTTTGTCAATTAATATGCAGTCACTTCCCTGCTTCGATCGATTTAAAAAAAAAAATTTACTTACCTGCGAACACATTCGATGTGGACTGTTGATTTGTGCTGGTAGTCGGTTCTGTGGGCTGTGGAACCAGATTTGTTGCAACCGCTGGAGATGAGGACGAATTCTGATTTTGCTGTGGTTTATTCTCTTGGGTCCTGCGTTGACCCTGGTTCCTATAACCACCGCGATAATTTCCTCTGTAGTTCCCTCTGTTATAATAACCAGCTCGTCCACGGAAACTATTAAAAACAAAAAATTAATACCGACCAACGGGGAAACATGAATTAAACTTACTTATTACGTCTGGTGGATGCAATGCCGAAAGTTTCAGAATTCAATTTGCGCTCTGCTCTCCAGTCTGTGCGTTGCATGCGTCCCTTGGAACGTTCAATTGCCTCGCAAGAAATATTGTCAAAGAACGACTTGGTTTTGTCGTAGAAAATTTCAGTTTCCTCCTCTGGCTCGCCTTCTCCAGCTCCGGTTTCGTTCCCGGAATCATCTTTCTTTTCATTATCGTTTTCGGGCTTCACATCCTCAATTTTAACCTTCACGAACTGACTTCTGAGCTCCTCGAACTGATTATTCGCTTGTTCGAAATCGTATTCGTTATCGAACTTGAGAGTATTTTTAGGTTTGTTTCCTTGCATCGGCGGTCCTGGCCTGTAGCCTTGTTGGCCCCTGGAACGTCCTCGTTGCCTCGGTTGACCCCTCGGCCCCCAATTAGATCTCTGATTGCCTTGCTGCTGCGAATAGTGATGCTGTTGTTGTGGATGGTGCTGATTATGTTGATTGTGTTGATTATGTTGATTATATTGGTTGTGTTGATTACGATTTTGTGGCGGTCGGTGTGCAGTTTTTTGTGTTTGTTGTGAATGTGATGGTTCACCTCGGTCTCTCTGCTGATTGATCCGTTGATTAGGAGGTTGAATCGGCCGAACAGTCTTCTTCTCATCCTTCTTCCCAGTGCCGCTGACTTGAACACTTTGATCGTTGGTTGGAGACTTCCTTGAACCCAAACTGGCCGGTGTTGTACTACGAGATGCCCCTCCAATTAAATCTAAAACAGACACTATAAATCTAAGATAATTTTGCCCAATCATTTCATTTTAATGCAAAGCAAAAGCGACGGGCACAAAATATAATTCATGCGGGATTCGAATCAAGCAATCAACAAAACGCTTCAAGCAACAAGCTTATAGACATGACTTTACCGTGATCATTACTGGGCCGTGTTGGTTGAACGACAGAGGAGAGGTCTGAAGGATGTAGAGGTCCTGGCATAATTAACTCACTTGGCTGTTTGTTGGGAAGACCTCTAGGGTCACGATTCAGACCCATCGGAATTAAACCACCTATCGCTCCCATACCGCTGTAACCGGTGGCACCAAACTGTCCCATTTGGGGACCCATCGGGCCCAAAACCGGATGGGAAAAGCTTTGCGCTTGAAACTGTTGGTGTTGCAATGAAGGTGGTACAGAAAGCTGCATGATTGCCGGATCATTCGGAACCGCTGGTTGAACATTGTTGATCACACGAATATCCTTAATATCTGAACCTCTAAAGAGGATGTAATCATACACCTGATTTTGAGCCGGAACTGGATACTGAGTTTCTCGATCTTCTGTTCCGAACGAACGCACTGAAAAGAAAATACGATTAAGACGCAATTTCAATAAAGGTCAAATCGAATTCGAAAAAATGCACATTCGAAATCGACGATTCTAATTGGATTGAGATGCACAAAGGCATGTGCCGTGCTAAAAATATCCTACAAATAAATAAAATGATGATTTGTGACTTACCAGAAGCCAAAGCAATTGTACATTCTTGTGGATCAACAGTAAACAGCCGGCCTTCGTATCTAATATCTGCCTTCGATATTAAGCTAATCTTAGAGCCCAGTTCCGGCATTCCAGAACTCATCTCGTCGAATTAATTTCTAATCCGCTGATGACCTGATGTTAACGGATTAAAGCAAAGACTCAACTAAAAATTACGAACTGAATTCACTAATGGCGTACCCTGAACAGCTGAAAAGAAGTGACGTAAATTCAGGTTGTTCAACCGTGACGCACCAAAATCCCTACCGTCGTTACGTAAACTGTCAAAAAGAATTGTTTATCGTTGTATAAGTAGATTTTATACATATGTCAGCTTGAAATTAATTAGAATTAGTTTTAAATTGCATCCTCATTCATCGATTTATAAGCTATTTTATATTTACAATTATACAATTTTAAAACTGTTCGAGTGGATACCCTTGGGGACATCATGGCTGCTTCAGTAGGTCGGATTTGCGGTGCTGGTTTATTAAAATCTGGCTGTGGGATTAAAGTTGGTCAGGTACGTAATTTAACAAAAATATTAAAAATTAAACAAGCTAAGATATAAACGATTGGAGACCCCCCAACATTTGACTCTAACCCTAATTAAAGGGTCTGACTAAGGAGCACTATTGACATTGCATAATTGCTAGTAATTAAAATAATCCGATTATCGCAGATTTGAGTATCATCTCAATGTAATTTCAATTTTAATTTAAAGGACTGATTACATAATACCATAAGGTTGCAGTTATGATCGACACATGTTCCATTTCAGGTTAGCAGCTTCTCGACTACACGACAATGGTCGAAAGGAAAGAAAACAGTAAGTGATTCTATACTTTTTAAAGCACTCAATTAATTTTACCATTTTACAGGCTCTGGCCTCACTTGGGTTGCTAACAGGTGGGGCAGGTGCTTTGATGTTTGCACTTGACCAATCTGTTAAAGCGTCGGAATTAGAATTACATCCTCCAAAAAATCCCTGGAGTCACAGCGGAGTTCTGAGTTCATTGGATCATGCCAGGTTAATAATATTAAGCGCAATGACAATATTGATGATTTTTTTTATGTAGCATTCGACGAGGGTATGAAGTTTACAAACAAGTTTGTGCGGCTTGTCATTCTATGAAGTATTTGTGCTATCGCAATTTAGTCGGCGTTACTCACACAGAAGAACAAGCCAAAACTGAAGCTGAAGAAATTCAAGTTACAGATGGCCCAGATGATAGCGGTCAAATGTTTCAAAGACCAGGGAAGCTGTCAGATAGGTTCCCCAGTCCATATGCTAATGAAGAGGCAGCTCGAGCAGCAAATAATGGAGCCTTCCCTCCCGACTTGAGTTATATCGTTCTAGGTCGCCACGGAGGTAATTATTGAATAAAATTAAATGATATTGCTAATTGGTTAATTGAATAGGGGAAGATTATATATTTGCCCTTTTGACGGGTTACTGCGATCCTCCTGCTGGAGTTCTCATAAGAGAGGGTCAATACTACAATCCTTATTTCCCGGGTGGGGCTATTTCAATGGCCCAGGCTTTGTATAATGAAGTTATGGAATACGCTGATGGAACGCCGGCCACTGCCAGCCAACTTGCTAAAGATGTTGCAACCTTCCTTAAATGGGCTGGAGAGCCGGAACATGACGAACGGAAGGTGATTCTTATTAGGACTTTGGCTATAACGCTGCCGTTACTTGGGTTCCTCATTTACTTGAAGAGACATAAGTGGTCTTCAATAAAAACTCGTAAAATCGAGTTTAAACCTCGGAAATAATTTTAAAATAGCCAATTCTGAACAATCTAATAACACCTAGCAAAATACAACAGTTTATAGTTAATTGTTACCCGTCATTTTATGAATAAGTTTTAATTGTGTACCTTGTACATATTTATTGTCAATAAACATCTGACTTTTGGCAACCCATGCATCATACCACAAGTTAGGCAATTTTGTGATTTATTTTCCATTGAAAAAAATGCATTGATAAATACAAATTTATTTAATCATAATCACAAAGTTACGATAAGAATAACAATATTAATTAAAATTAAATAATTCCAGCAATGAATAATATGATGGGCAAAAACATCCTATAGTAAAAATTTATTATGAACAAAAATATTACATCAGCAGTACATCACTCTAAAATGCTCCAACTGTATAAAACTCATGGCGAAAACCTAATGTCATCTAAAATAATTTAGCAAAGTGTGGCTGTGAAGCTGTACATACATGGAACAGCCTCTATTGCAACTTGGTGCATGTGTATTGTATTACATTAGGTAACGAAGCAATCCCAATTCTTAATCTAATCTCCAAAAAAAGAAAAACAAAATTTAATGTCGACTAAAGTACAGAACATGATTGGGTTGTGCAATTATTAATACTTAGCGGACAGGTTGCAACAGAGGATAACGGGGACATAGTGGTTCCAGAACTTGTGGGCTAAAAACAACTGCCCTCTGGTGGCTGCGTGAGCTTCATATTTTCTTTAAGTGTCATTAGACGACGTAGCTCTTGTAGTACAGTCTTGATGGTATAATCACGTTGCCATCTTGCTAATACTGGAACCTGTCTACAGTCTACCTGCAGATTTATTAAATAACACTAACGGTAACCAAATTAACAGCCTTATGCTTACCGCTCCGGAATTAGCATTAATACAGTTGATATTAATTCTAGAGATGAATTTAGCACAAGGCGCATCATCTGGATATCTCTGTCCACACTCAATTTTAACTGAATACATTCTATTTTCGTAAGGAGTTCTAGGTGGGCCTATAATCATACCCATCCAATGTGTTAGTGTCATGTCGTCGTCATTTTCCAGCCCCCAACTGATTGTGCCATCACCTACGCCTTTTTGGCCGGCTTCTAATTCTTCTAGCAAGCGAAAATTACGGGGAACGACTGCATCAAACGAGAATATCAGTTAAACGTTATTATTACAAAAATAATGCAAAACACCTAGCCACATCGAACAAATTATGTTATTTGCATAGCTGTAAAATTAAGTGTGTGAAATTGTGTGTAATTTTTGTAAATACCCCCGTAAATTGTTCTAAAATCGTAATTAAATAATTTACTTACCCACACCGCTAGACTGTGACGCCATTATTATAAGGATGTAAAGATGTCAGTTTGACACTAAATAACCAAAAAATGGCTCGCTTACTACGTTTAAAATGAAATTAACTAGTATTAACTACACGGTTTAAAAACAAAGCAAATTTAACTTGCGATATCTGTTCACAGTAAAGCACTTTGGAAACGATCTAAACCTTATCCATTTCTAGAAACTTTCACATTTTACCCAAATTACCAACGATAGCGCTAGGAGCACCAACCCGATGAGCTTCAGGTATACAAACCAAACCGCGAAATATACATTTCGGAGGCAAATAATTAGTTCAAGCAAATAGTGCCTTTTTGACTAGTTAAATAGTATCTACCTGGGCAAATAGCTTTAAGCATTATTTAATTTTTATTTATCTGGGTGAATAGTTTTTGTCGGCATTCATTTTCAATCAATATATTTATAAAATGGCACGATCCTGATTTGCTAAAAACTGACACTGACAATTAATTACATTTAATCAACGGCTCTATAACTTGATAAATATTTTTTGCAACTTTTTGAAATTGTTAACATGAAATAATCCTTATTCATATGACAAAGTTTTTTTTTTCGTGTAGCAAAACAACAATTTTGAGTGTCCGGAATTCATTATCCAGCTGTGTATAGTGCGACCTCGATAATCCGAACTAATTAAAACCGCGGTGATCCGGATAAGTAAATTACTGAAGGGAGACAGTTATTTTATTGAAAAGAATACAAAACAACTAGAAAATAATATATAACCAAAAATTATTTAAAACAAGCTTTCTTAATAAATATTATACTATTTTATGAAGTACTTTGCAATTGTTGATTGCTTGATTCATTTCTGGTTCATTGTAAAAGTCGTTTCTTTTAATCTTTAAAGTATAAGAACATCTTGTAGTAGGATATTACTTTCGTCTGTCCACTTTATGCACACATTGCAATTTTTTACTGCCTCGTCGTTCTCTTATTTAACTCTGGACTTTCAAACTATATAGGCCTGTTCGAAACAATAGTTAAAATTTTAAGGATTCTGCCCTGCTTTTAAGGTTAAAATGCACACAGCTTTGAAAATACCACAACTATCCAACGTTAACTGCACTTTATAACAATAATTATTGCAACTCACTGATGAACTGAACAGAGCAGAATGCAATTCAATCGCCGAACGACACTGTTGCCAAATTTCTTAGTTCATGGCCTGTAAAGTAAAGGTAGCGTTGGGTACTGTCATGTATGCTTACTAATGCCAAAAATAGATGCCTTACCCCCAAGTAGACTATGTTCACAGGTTTATTTAGCTCATTTTTTGATATTATTTAATATAAGATATATTTTAATATATTTTAATATTAAAAAATGTGGAGGGGACATTGACGTCATTAGCTTTCCTGGTACCTTCCGGCGGTATAGATGGCGCTGTTTTCATTATATTTGAAGTAGTTGTCGAAACTAAAAATCGTGTAGATTTGAGTTTGAACGAATCGAACATAGAACGAATGATTGACTTGACGGTGACAGCCAGTGACAGTTACAATAGGCAGATTATTGAAACTAGATTTCTCATAACCTTGCTCCATGCTTACAGCTTAAACAAGTGCTTGGCCGGATTATTGAAGAATCCGATATAACGAAGGTCCGGATTATCGAGGTCGCACTGTACTTATAAATGCAAACTATTCAATTACTATTTATTACCATTATTACATTATTGCTTTGTCATAACTAAAAATAGGAATTCTGATTAAAATCTGGATATAATCCAAATTTTAGTTTAAAACGTCTGGTTTACTTATTAAAGATAGTTTAAAAAATGTTTAAGCTTTTATTAAAACCCGACAATAATAATTTTGTAAAGTTCAAAATCGAACTTTTATTACGCATTTAACAAGAAACAGAGAAGTCGTTTATTGTAAAGCCCATTAAAATAAATTATCAGATAAAAACAAATTCACCATTAATTAAAAACTCAACGCTTACACAAGTCAAGTTTGATCAAAGTGCAGTGTAAATTACCGTTACACCGACATAATTACATTGCATAAACGCACGTTTTAATTATTCATTGCTTACTGTGAAAATGATTCAACGGGTTAATTAGTTATGCGAAATTAAATAACGTTTATTACCTAAATCATTTTATAAATTAGTAAACATTAACACTTAATTAGTCAAAATATGCTAAAATTAATTGGATCTAGGAATTATGCCACTAAATTATAAAATCGAAGCAGCAAAGGTACAACTGTCATAACTGCAGTTACACGAAGTACCTACCAACTTTTCCTTGAAGCTAACTTATGTAAGGTGACCAAACGTACTCCTTTAGTGAGTTTTGTACTCCTTTTTTGTGAACCGTACTCCTTTTAAAACGAGTACTCCAAAAGTACTCCTTTGCATTCTTTTGTACTCCTTGGTACTTCTAAAACTATAAAAACTTGGCATTTAACTTTAACCTTTAACCTTTAAAAAAAGAGTTTCCATTTATTGTAGAAAACAAAGGAAATGATGATTCTATGGTTAAATGTACAATCTGCAACGGAGAATTTTCTATTGCGATTGGTGGACGAAGTGCAATAACAAAGCACATTGATACTAATAAACATAAAACATCTCTTGATGCAGCGGCTTCAACATCTAAACTAAATACATTTTTTAAAACTGATAATTTTTGACCAAATTAAGATGGAAGTAAAAAGTATTTCAAAGAAAAATAATCACTTCTATTCTTGGTTGATGAAGTTTTCCATTTTCTTGTTTTCAAATGATTACAACAATGGTTGACTCTTAAGAGTCGGTTTGCCTAGGTGAAAGCACGCAACTTGCAGTGCACATTTTCATGGTTTTACCTAGGAAAGCCGACTTTTAAGATTCAACCCTTGTTGTAATCATTTGAAAACAAGAAAATAGAAAAAATTTTTACCTGAGCAAACTTTATGAAAATGTAGATCCTAACATAAATCGAAAAAAAAAGACCTGAGCACACTTCATGAAAATGTGCACTGCAATTTGCATGGTTTTATATACCTAGGAAAACAGATTTTTAAGATTCAACCCTTGTTGTAATCATTTGAAAACAAGAAAATGGAAAAAAAATGTACCTGAGCAAACTTTATGAAAATGTGGATCCTAACATAAATTGAAAAAAAAAAAAATTTGATACTCGTTGTGTAAAACTGCGATTTACTTGAGATCTAATTAATATTTTTCAATTTTGAATAGTCTTCAGTTCTAGAAGTTGAAATGGGTATTGTAGCATGGAGAATAAAATTTGCAAATCTAATGTAAATGAGTTTTGTTTTAATTTTAGGGCCTTCTACGAAGTCTTAAAAGACTAATATTCACTCTCTAAAGCCTAATGTCTAATACGTATGCTGTATAAGTTGTTTTTTTATATATAATATTTAAAGCCAAAAAGTGGGGTGGGGGCAAAACGTGACGCATCCTCTATACACATATTTTTAATAATAGTGATTTTGATACAGGGGTTTGTAAGCTTAATATCTTTTGTATTAAAGTAAAAATGTATGGTGATTTTTAAGAAAAAAATTCTAATGACTGTCTAAGAAACAGTAATGACCAAATTTTTTAAAATTTCCAAATTAGTATCGAATTATAAAAATAAATTAAAAAGCCATTATATTATGACTTAGATAATCTTATTCTGTTGGAGTTATAAAGTTTCACATTTACACGTTCCTGACTCAATAATGTTTATGAGTTTACCCAAAGCAAACCGTTCCAAAAAAGCATAATGTTTCGAGTGATGTTCGTGTTGTTATTTGTTGCAGGTGCACTCGGCAGTGAATATTACACCACCAAGTACGATTCGATCGACTTAGACGGGATTCTAGGTAACCCGCGTTTGGTCGGCATTTACGTTCGCTGCTTGTTAGGTACCGCACTGTGCAATGAAGATGGAGCGATTTTGAAAAGTGTCATTTCTGAAGCCCTGATCACGGGTTGTGCCAAATGCAGCAATCCCCAAAAAGAGAGCATCCCGAAAGTAGTGAAGCTATTGTTCCACAAACGCAAAGATGACTGGGCCCGTCTCGTTCGAAAATATGACCCAGACGGTGTCCACCAGGCCAATTATCAGCAGTACTTGAAAGATTTGTAACAAAATTATTTCTTCTGTATTTACTGAAAAATAATAAAAATAATCTGTCACATTATTTGTTTTTGTATTTTCATTGGCAAATAGAAGTAATTTTAATGTGAAGGAATTTCGTTTGTTGTTTTGTAAACGAAAGTTAAGTAATTAGAAAGTTGTTTTTTGGTTGTTTTCGAACAATGTTTCTTGGGTGTTCAATAATAAAACTCGCTGCTAATGTAATTAAGGTAGTTAAAATGTTGTACTTTTTATTGTGTTTTCCATTTATTGCTTGGATTAAAAAAATTCAATGAAGGCCTTAGCTGGATCTGAAAAAGAATAAACTCGTGTTGAATGGGAAACTCTTTTGAAGCGTTGAAACATTTCAATTGCTTTCAACTTTACAACGGACAATATTCTAAAAGCTTTTATATAATTTTTTGAAAACTGTTGTTGGAGACGGCGGTTCTTTTATTAAGCAATGTATTTTCCTTGCACCTTTCTCAAAATGTAGGTATTTATTAATTGAATGATAACATCAATCGGTTGGAAAATTAATTAAATACTTTGCAATATTGCATTGCAGTTGGCATCAATGCAATTCGATTCTATATAGATCTAGTTTCACTCTGTTATAAAAGTAATCAACTACATTTCAATAAACGCATTTAAATTACAACAGTTCGCACTTCCACTTAATTTAGTTATACAGAAATCTGCTGCTGACATAATTATCTTTGGTCACTTTAAAGTTACACTAACTGTCGCTCCTATTTGCTCATTTATCAACTTTATCACAAACAAAAAGATACAAGTCTTCAACAAAGGTTGAACCCTACGTGATCGCATAATGTAGGCAACCAAACCTACGAATTGTTATTGTGGTTTATTTTTTAATTAGGAAGAGTGAAATTGAAAGAATAAATTACACTGAAATATTTTTAACAAGTAGTTACTTTGTTAAGATAGCTGTGCTTTTGATTCTGGGCATTTGTTCTCTCCGTTGATTTTCCTTTTAAATCGGTCTGAACCAACATTAAATTGACGCAACCAGTAAGACTATTGCATTAATCAAAAGAGGACTATGACAAAATATTGAACAATTACTGTAGAGTTCTGACCATTACGCCTTTATCTGGAGCTAAAAATATTTCAAGAATTGCAAATAATACCGTTGAAAAACGTCGGCGCCGTGTAATGAAGCCATCACTTCAACAGCCAAAAAATGCAATCGACAGCGAAATTAATCAAAACGGCAAACTTTTTACGATAATAAAGTTGTAGACAAGGCGCCAATAAATTTTTGTTGTCTCTAAAAAGGGCGAAACGGTTACAAATAGCTTGAATCCTCTGTTATCGCGTTTTGAGAGTGATTTTACTACAGGTTTTGGTAGAAGTGGGAATAATAAAAATGTATGAACGCAGAAAACGAGTCTAAGGATGCACAATCAAATTAGGTCAATGCATCCTTGAAGCGGTTGATAAAAAAATCTGCGTCACTTAAATTTACGACTTTTTGTCGCCAAAGGGCCAAACTTTCAAACGGTGTTTAAAAACAGTCACTCTGGGAAAATTATTCCTAACAAATATGTAAAGTACTTCTGCAGCTCTAATCGCCCCTGGAAATTTCATTGCTGGATTATTCCAAATTCAGAACAACTGTGACGAAACTATGCAGATAAAACTTGACAAGCGATTTACAAGGATTTTGTTGTGTATTCCATTTTGTTAAATAACCCCTACAAAACGAGCCATTTTTATGGGATGAGTATATGCGGTGAAACAAATTGCGCAACAATCGTTTGAACTTGATAAGTAGAAGATACTCGATTTCCGCTTCTTTCCTGTTCATTTCCTGTAAATAATCGTTTATGCGCCGCGAAACAAATTACTTTAAGCAGATTGAAAATCGAGTGAAGTTCATTTATATGCAGAAGCTCATAGGGGACAGCAAATCTTTCTATCATGAATTTGTTCGGTAAAGGTTGCTTGAATATGATAAATGGATCGGGGGATTAAGCGATGTAGAGCTTTTTGTGCTCCGGCATTCGACGAAATCCTACCTCACGAACGATTGTTTTTTAAAGAAATAAAAGTTTTTGTACCGCTTCAAGTTAGCTTAATAAAAAAGAGATTATGTAAACGACGAGATGCTACAATCAGAATATTTTAACTGATGACACAGTAAAGTTAAATTTCAACTTTTTACGGCATAAGCAATTCGGAATATTTAACTACGGCGTCTGGACCAGACTGTTTTAAGAAAGGGAATTTTTATATTTAATTAACGTAAAATAGTCTCGGTACATTTATGGAAAATAATATGAACAAACAGTGGTTCATAGTTATTAGGTCAGGGCTCAACGTATTGAAATTCCACTCGCCAGGCAAACATATTATTAAACTAATTATGATTCATTTCAATGAATACGTTTCATTTTGTCTGCTTGTTTTTGTGGTTAGCGCGTAGGTACCATATTAAATCCAACCACAACGAACACAAGCGCCAATATACTAATTGTAAGTGTTAACAAAGTTTGAAAATCACGTGACTGCAAAATATAGACAATCAAAATGTCGTTCAAAAAATAATTTTTGAATAACATTTTTTACAAATTTTCGTTTATTTAAGTTCACTTCATAATTTGATTAGTCCACTAAAGTAATTTCACATTCTAGAATCAAAATAATAATCTTGTTAAAACTAGCGCACCAAGTTTGTTCTAATTGACTGACAGTGTAATACTACTTATGTTTGTGGTTAAAAGTACATATATTTTCTTTAATTACATTTTTGAGTTAATGAGATGGAGTTATGCTTAATAGTAAGCACACACTTTAGTCCAGTCGAATTAGAGTTTGAAGATAAAAAAATTATTATCTGAAATTTTTTTGTGCTTGATGACAGTTAACAAATTAGTTAAATATGACTTTAGCTACTCTAAATTGTAGGTAATTTAACTGCCTACAACATACAATCACTAATTTTCCGATAGGTCGTCTAAATTTTTATAGACTGTAAAAAAAATGAAAAAGGACGTAATTTTGCCACTTATTTGCAATTTGTCAACTTAGCGGCACTTCTTTCGACTTAGTTTTTTTATATGTATAAAAATGAAAACTTATGTATTTGTTTTGCGAGGAACACGATTGTGCAATTAAAAATCGATTTGCTCTAAGATTGACAGAGATAGAAAACTATAAATCGAGAAAATGGCCGTAGCTCCGTTAATACTGGAGCAACTCAATTTTGATTCTTGTTCCATCGTTTCCGACAGGAAAAGTTATTCTAGTAAGGAAAAAAAAGAGCAAAAAAAAGAAAAAAAAGCCAAACCAAGAAAAAATTTTTTTTTTCTTTCTTGCTTAGAGCGTCATATAAACATGAAAACTTATGTATTTTTTTGCGAGGAACACGATGGTGCAACTAAAAATCGATTTGCTCTAAGACTGACAGAGATAGAAATCTTAAACCTAAACTAACATAACCTAACCTATCTTAACCTGACCAAACTGGGTTTATCTTTTCGTGTTTCTCTTTCGGGGATATTTTTAGAGTTTTTACACTGCTGAGGTTATGTTGTGATTATTTACCTGTTCTAAATAAACAATTGCACTGTTAAAAAAAAAAAAAAAACATTGACCTGAACACACCTTATGAAAATGTCCACTGCAATTTGCATGTTTTCTTTTTGGCCAGAGAGTTATATAAAAATGAAAACTTATGTATTTGTTTTGCGAGAAACACGATGGTGCAATTAAAAATCGATTTGCTCGAAGATTGATAGAGATAGAAAACTATAAATCGAGAAAATGGCCGTAGCTCCGTTAATACTGGAGCAACTCATTCTACATAACATTCCTCGTCATCAGGCTTAAAAAAATTTCAGATGATATTTTTTTAATTTCGCACGAGTTTTAATCTAATTCGATTGGACTATTAGGAAAATAAAAATACAGGTTCGATAAGGTGTTAATTTGCTGATAATCACAGCGATAAAACTTTTGATATCCTCTTTGATATTTGCTGAATTTCAAACAATAACCGATGGATTAATTTTCATTTTGAAAACAGGAATGCAACGATAACTTCTGAAATTTTTGTGCTGAAGTGTATCTGAAAACATTAAATTTTTTAATATGATATGTACCTTATTTTTTGTAAAAATTACTTCCAGGGGCAGAAATATGGCCTATTTGAATTCTTAAAAAAAATATCTTTTTTTGTATTTAATGTGGTTGTTTTCATGCCAAACTTTGTTTTATATTAAAAATATAGTGAATGTATGTCACTTTGCCAAAATATTGTTTATTTGAGATGTTTTTACGAAAATTTAGAAATTATTTCTCCTTAACCTGGCCTTATTTGTCGCACCTACCTTACATCTACATCCAGATTGTTTCGAAAGTTTTTATTTGAAAGTGTAACTTTTGTTGTTGTTTTATATATTTTGTGAAAATGTTTTTTATTTTTACTAATGATACCGTTATTTGCCAAAGGGGCGCATACGCAACTTTATTTTTCTTGGAAGTTTTCAAAAAAAATTTAATAAAACATCAAATCCGTTTTAACTGACGTATTTCAATTAATATTGAAGAAAAAAAGTATAACAGTTGATAGTTTCTATTGTCTTTGTCATGGGTGAATAACAAAGAGTCAAAATTGCGATACTGAAACATTCCACCGTTTGTGAAATCTTATTTAACGAATTGCATTCAATCAAAATTGAATCGCTCGTTCCGTGCGATTTATTTCAACTAACTTGCATTCAAATTCTACAAAACGAGAACCTAAATAAAATTGCAATGTTGCAGATAAAACTTTCATGGTTTAAAATTTCAGCACCGCCCTCTAAATCTCTTAAGAGTTTGAATAGCAGCTATTTAAAATAAAGTGTCTATTATCCGAAAAACTGTTCAAACAACAATAAATCGAAAGGATCGATATTATTTTACTTTGATCAGTTTGTTGCCGCGCGATGATGCACTTAGTGCTGTAATAGGTTTGGTGTGACTGCAAATTTAATTTATTCCCCTCAATACTTTATTGTGAAATTAAATTTTATCTTCTGGAAATACTGCTGTATAATCATCTGAAATGTGACGCTGCCTATATTCGGCATAATTTACTTAATTACGATTCCTAGGAAATGTATTTTAAGATGAGCATAAAATTTATATTTAATTAATTACGGTTTTAATTTATGTGTACCAAACGTCTGTCGTTGTGGTGATGGTCGGGTTATATTACAACCACAATAAAATTTAATCCCATTTACAGGTTCGAATGAAAAATGAAGACGGATGTTTTGAAATGACATAAGAAAAATGTGCTTTCGAATCGGTGCCTAAATTATTGGATTTTAGTCGTTCAATTTATTGCTCGCCAATAATTAGACGCCCTAAAACACTTACCGGCATATGCGAACCAAAACCATGTTGTACAATGACAATTAAGTACTGAAATTACATGTAAGTGCCGCGTAATAATAACGATCAATTTAGTTATAATTACCACGTTTATATAGGATGACAAAACGGTGCTTCACCAACACAAAACAGTTCAGCATCAAATCAAATTAAATGGGAAGGTTTTAATTATTAATTATTGTTATATATTATTAATTATTAATTCAAGAGCAGGTAGCCCAGAATCCAAAGCACCATTCTGTTTGTTTGAACATGTCTTAAAGCGTTTTGGAAGAATCTGAATGTTTGTCCACAAAGTCACCGTTATTCAGCAAATTGTATCCATAGTATCATTTACAAAGGCTCTTGTTATTCGTGATTCTAGCTAACGGAAAGACCCTACATAGCGGTTGTTCAAAAAACAAGTTTTTTTTCACAACTTCCTGATAATATTATAAGTATCTATAACCAAGTAAGCGGAATTTTTGCTTCTTTTTGAGAATGGTTTCTTTTTATTTGTTAGCTATAGGAGGAAAACAGTGTATACTAAAAAAAAACGGCCGTACTGCCATTGAATTTGCCAATTTGTCATGAAAAGAATTCAGTCAGAAACTTGAGGCAAAAACTTCATAAACAGGTAGAGGTGGAGAAATCAGAAAATCAACTACCTGAACTACCTGAAGTGATTCAATTCTCACAAAAAATGTAGGGGTACAACTTGATGAACGTTCTTTCACCGAGCCATTTATTAAGTTAAGTCAGCATTATTAGATTATATTATTCAGTGTGTTTCGAAAATTGAAACGCCGAAGAGGTTTACGCGTTTTAGTACAGAAGAACTTCTTATAGTGCAGTTTCTATCAGAGGTTCGTTATCACCACAGCTATCTGGGCTTTATTGACTGCAGCTCAAAATAGTTGAGTGTTGCTACAATCAAACCAGTCCCTTAGGTTTTTGAGCGAGAACACACGGCGTCTACCAATATTTCTCTTTCCACTAGTCTTCCCCTGAACTATCAATTGAAGAAAGGTGTATTGGGGGCCTTTCATTATATGTCGCAGATATTGAAGCTTTCTCTTTTTTATGGTGTTAATAATTTCACATTCTTTCTGCATTTTATTGAGGACTTCAGTATTTCAAAGGTTTGCAGTTTGCCCATGTGAATCTTCTTGAGAGCTCACGTTTCAACTCCATACAAAAGCACGGAAAATACGTAACAACGCAGCATCCTCATCCTAAGTCCTATGTTAATCTCCCGAGTAGTGAACAATTTTTCATAAATACTAATGTGACTATTTCTATTTCCGTTCTTATCTCCTTTATTTTGTCACCCGATTGCTGCATTCAGGTTCCTAGAAATCTATATTCGTGCACAGGTTCAACTGGTTTTGATTCTGTGGGAACTTTGTAACTACCGTTAGCTTGGTTTTATTAACATTTATTTTTAGGCCGTTTCGTTGCATTGCTCATTTAGTTTTGCTAGAAGGTGTTGCACGTCACTAAGAACTGAAATGTAACATTTGTTTGCAGTCTAGGTGTATTTTTTTTTCGTACCACTCCTACAACCTGCAAATCGATATTCGAGGATACTATCTTTATACTATCTTCAGTTACCTATGTGTTCAATACAGTAGAAATTCGGAAGAATATGCCGCATTATTTTCAAACTTTTTCGTGTTCTTGTGGATTGCACAAAAAATTGGAGTTAGCATGAGAAGTTGTTTGTGTTGTAGAATAAAAACTTATTCTCACTAAAAATGTAAACAAACCGTTAAAGTTATGACCGGAGGGGGTGGCCACCACGATTGACTTACTTTGCATGCCGTTATTAAAATTTGTAAAAATAGAATATAACTGACTTTACAAACCTAAAATACGAGTACAAACAAATAGCTTAGGTAAACAAACAAAAGAAGTTATATATTACTATACTTGACGGTCATACTTGTGGCGGCAATATTAACTTGAGTCGCGAATTGTCAGTGGCTTCATTTATCAAAATTATTACATGAATTTCTGGAAACCCAATATCAACAACAACAACAAAAGGCGCCAAGCGGCGCATGTATTTGCAAAAATTGTAGCATCAAATTGGACGCTCAAAGACAGAAAATAAGGATTACAAAAATGAGAAGAAACTTAAATATATAGATGTAAAGCTAGTAAAAAGTGTTATAATAAATTATGGCTGGGTTGCCCATCAAAAACGGAAAGGGCAGTCCTCTGAGTAGGAGAGTAGTAGTATGATGGCACCAGGGCTTCTTAAAGGTGCAATGAGTGTGTTGCAGGTCAAGTCATCTTTAAAGTGGTACCATCAGCGCTTCCAGGTAGTAGGCAATGTCGCAAGTGGCCGGCAAGTCATTCAATGGCCACCGTAAATGGTCGAAGTAAGGCCGGGTCCACCAGGAACAGGCGTTCCGCTGGCGGGGGCCAAGGTTGGAGTACAACCTGCAGATCAATTCGGGCTTCATTGAAAAGAGGGCATGTAAAAAGGCGATGGGCTGGGTCGTCCACTTCCGTAGGACACACAGAGCAATTCGGGTGCTCCCATTTTCCAATTCTGTGAAGGTGGACGGCAAAGTTACCATGACCGGAGAGTAGCTGCGTTGTAATAAAGGATAGGTATATATATCAAGAAGATGTAATTAATTAAGCCTCAGATTTTATAATTTAGTAACATAATTCCTAGTTCTAATTATTTTCGAATATTTTAATTGTTGAACCCATTAAATGTTTTATAAAATGATTGGCCGTAAGTTTGATTTTTTGATCACCTGCGATTCAATCTTTATTGGAAACTGGACACTTCAGCGCTATCAGATTATGCCCAATTTAGCCTTTGTTCTTATAAACTCCCCTCATTTATAGTTACCGAGGCCCAACACCTTTTCTCTGTAACCATCCGTTCAATGGCAATTTTAGATAACCTTTCATTTCCCAGTCTTTTGCAATGATCGGAGCTGATTAGAACCTTCTTCGGCGGTTTTTCGATTATCCCTTTAATTTACTTAATTTTGTTGTTACATTGAAACAGCCCATCGTTCAATTATGAAATAAAAATAGGCTGCTCTCATTAAAATCCTTTAGATTTAAATAAAATAAAGTAATGACGTCCTTCCACAAAAACAAAGTTTTCCTGTTCCGGTGATTCCAACTTTCGCCGACAATTATCTTCAAATTAAATTATTTTTGGCAAATCCCCTTAAATTTAATATTTCCCCTCGAAAAGAAAATGCAATTTTACCTCAAACAACAACGGAAATAAGGAACCAGTTTTACGCAATCATTCAACTAAGAACATATTTAATTACGGCCGTAACCTCTGTCGCGCCAGCTGTTCTGTGTTTTATCAGAGCACTTTATCGAGTCACGCAGGACCTTTGTTTGAGATTACGGGGAAAACGCTTTCAACAGACAATTAAGAGAATTTTCCTAACTACTTTACAACTTGCCGATTTTATCCCTGGAACTATCTAGTTCGTTTAGCACTCGGTTAACGAGATAAAAATTTTTCCTTTCAGAAACTCCAAAAAGCTAGAAATTAATTTTTGAAGAACAACTATTTTACCGATTAGTTGGAAATTTATGTAAACTTTGATATAAGCCAAGCTTAACGGGGAAGGAAATTCAGGTGTGCTTCGATAATTAATCGAAAAATGCCGTTTAAAGGGGTTAACGAAGCGTTGCAAATTAAGGAACCAAGAATTTATTTAACGGAAAAAGATTAATTTATACTCGCGCCTCAAATTTCCGGAACTCTTTAAGATGCTACAGAAACGGCGTGTAATTAAAGAGCATTTACCGACTTTAAATTCAACAAACCAATGTTTTAATTAAATTCGTCAAATTTAATACAACGTCGGATTAATAATAATGTGTTGTATTTCACAGAGCGGGTCAATTTGTTTTTACATAGGGCAGAGACACCATTTTTAGCCAATTTGCTTGTAAAGAACCAGATATCTGCTTGATGAACGTTTTTGACCCATTGAATACCACTACCAAAAGTAAGCAAAAAAAAACAGTTTTTTTTTCTTAAAAGTATTAATTTGATGTCGACGAATGAAGCGAAATTAACACAATGACCATTAATTTGAAAGCCGAATCACGGAACACTTGTGAAGGCTGTTACTGCATCCATTGACCCCACAAACGTTTTCATAAAAGATTACCATGTTAACTGTCGCTGTGGGGGTCGTAACGCGAATCTTGGGAGTTATTTGCGCTTTTTACGCCGGATGGTTTTCTAAACGATGTGTGAAAAAACGTTTTGACCAAACTTTGTCGGTTCCAAAGCCTGTGGTGCACTAACTGCACTGACTGCCTAACAGGTAATTACCAGCAAAACAGAAAAAATAGTTTTTTGTATTATTGTTTGAGTCCAATCTGTTTAGTTCACCGAAACGATGCAAGAAGAGTAAATGTGTTTTTTCTAACAGTTTTAGACTTGAAATAACAATCAGTGGAAAAATTGAAAATGAGTAGGCAACTACAATATGAGGTTTTCAGTGTGCCCGTTTTTGTTAAACGTCTTTTTTATAGGATATCATTAAATTTACAGCAATACATTGATCTTATTTAATGCCTCGTCTATTTTAATCTGGATTTCCGTAAGATCACAAATTTCTCAAATTTGCTCAAATTTTTTATTAAATCTCCTTTAAACTAATAAACGATCAATCGGGTGTTATTAAATAGGTAACAAACATGAACAATTTTAATGAAAGATATTAAAAATCCTTAATTATTAAGTTTGACGTTCATTCACTCGTTTAAACGAACAATTAAGATTTTTCTAAAATTCTTTTGATATACAGTAAACACGTTTATGTTGAACTTCCGGGTATAGTGAACGTAGCGTAACGTTCACTATACCCGTTATACCTATTAATCATTAACCATTAATCATTGTAAATTGACTTTTTTTAAATGTATTTTAAAATGTTTTTTAATTAATGTGTATTGACAATGTTTTAAAATGTTTTTTAAAATGTTTGTGGAGTTACGTTTGTAATATTGTGATAAGGTTTAAATGTTGTTATGGAAAAAAAAGGAAAAATTTTGGAAGTAAATATACAGAGTGATATTTGTCGTGAAGTGAGTTTCCCAAGTTAATCGTTTCCGCAACTTGAAAAAAAAAATTTATCATCATATGATTAAGGGAATATAAGGTGCAAAAGGTTGAGAAAATAAACTCATATGGGGATTGATAAGGGTTTATTAAAAAAGACAGAAGTTTACTACCATTTGGGCTGACCTTCACAAGAACTATGACTGTAAAAACATTTTTAACGCCGACGAGACAGGGTCCTTTTACAAACTGGTCCTGGATAAAACATTGTAATTTACAGGAGAAAGTTGTGTTAGTGGAAAGATGTGTAAAATGACAATTACTGTTTTGGTAGCTTCGAGATGTAGCTTTTTGATAGTGAACCTCGGATATAATGAAATAATTTGGATGCATTTTCCAAGTTTACTATATCTGGACCTCACTGCATTTATGCATATTTTGATAAATCTATACTTTCAGACCTTGACAGTATAAGTTCAAAATAACAACGTTTCAGTAGGTGCATTTGAAGTTTTCAAATTCATTTATTTCCTCTCATATATCTACATTTAGGCTAACATGTAAGTAAAGTAGTATATTAGTTTATTTAATTTATTAAAATTTTTCCCTTGTTATGTAAAATGTATGTTTACTTACAAATTTCGTTCCTTGTTCATAACAATTTTTAAAATTTTTAACACTTATTACAAATCACAAACATTTTAAAAAACACATTCTTTAAAACATTGTCAAATACACATATTACATTTTAAGAAACATATTTTTAAAAAGAGTCAACACAATGATTAAACTGAAACTTTACTCATTAAAATGCGATACATGCAAACGGAAATACGGGGGACAAACTGGCAGAAGCTTTCATACAAGGTATAAAGAACATATAAACAAGAGGAATGAAACATCTAATTATACCAAACATCTAATTACGGAAGGACATATGAATGGTCCTATATAAAACGTTATGAAAGTTGAGAAAGTAATACCAAAAAGAACCAAAATGAATATCGCTGAAACACTATATATATATATAAAACCAAAAAGAATGAGGAAATATGAAATGAACAAATTTATACGAATAACGATGCGATATTCAAGTTGATATATAAAGTTAAAAATAACTAAATGTAAAAAACGGATTCAATAAAAGTTGGGGACAGTGAAATTTAAATTAGTATGCAATGATTACTGAGGATGGATGCACGAAACTGGAAAAAATAAAAGTTTCAGTTTAATCATTGTGTTGACTTTTTGTGTATCTACACATACACGTAATTGCTCGTGCCAACTTTCAGGAATCTAGGAGAATTTTAACGTTTTCGTTATTTTTGAGTCCGCGCCCCATTTGGAATAAAGCTGCACTGGTCCAAGGGTGTCAGTAGTAAAAAAAATAATTTTTGCACTTCTGTGCCCCATAAGCTGTCACGTATTCATGGAATGTAAAATTTTTGAGATTGGTTATAATGGGCAGGTTTGAGAGCCCACTGAAGCCGTACTAAAAATAGGGAGTTTTTTCAAAAATTTTCCAAGTTTGATTGCTCGCCGTGTGGTCATTTTTCATCCAATTGGATCAAACAAAAAACCATAGTAAAGAGCCTTTAATGCCAATTACAGTGCCATATTACTTGTTTCGATGTAACCAGTGAATCAGCCAGGAGCGCACGAGACGTGAGATAACAGCAAAAACAGTTCATTTGCGGTTTAAGCAATCAAAGTGGTGAACTTCAAAAAATCGTAGCTCATAAACTATTGGTCCTAGAGTAGCGGTCTCGGTTCGATTCTGAATGCCCATATCGTCAGGTACTTAAATGAATCAAAAAATTTTTTTTTCCAAATAGCCGTTTGCGCAGCGCACTCAAAAACGTGTTTTTCTTAAGTTCAAACCCCATTTTCAACACCTTCCGGAACAGTCACGAGGTCAAAAACTCGACATTAATATTAGGGGCATTTATGATAAAACATATCAAAAAACCAAACCTGACCGATTGTTTGCAGGGTAAAAATACATTTTTACTGGGCTAATAGTATATTAGTGTTTTGTCTGCAATTTAATACCGTTCACTTATTTTTTTAAATATATATTTCATAGTAAATTTTTATAAAGTAGTATTTGTTTATAAAAGTCTTGTTTTGCATCTAAACAAGCATACCTGCCACAAGGAAATCTCTATTTAGGCGTCCACAGCTATTAGAGTACAGAGTCTTAGAAGTAACATTTTTAGGAAGTCCTAAAAGTGACCATATATTAGTTTTTAAAATACTTTTAGATTAGGTAACAATTTGGTGATTAAATAAAATAATTTGTATTTGTGATAGTGGCCAATGGAGATGGGACACCCAGTAGGTATTTGCCGTCGACAAGAAGTTATATTTTGTAAATAGTTTAGCATTAACCTACTTAAGCAATCTGCGTTACATTACGCAGTCATTTGAACTGCCTTTCCTGGCTGCAAAAGGACTTCTTATCCACAATCCCTGGCTGTTATAATGGTGGTTAACATGAACTTAACCAAAGTTAATAAACACAACGCGGCGATGTGGGGTTTCCATTAAAACTAACCTAATTGCCTCTTTAACTACAAATATTACATTTCAGCAATGCTGTTGAGTTGAGGTATACTATAAATAATTGTCTGGAATAAAACATCTAGTTTACAGTAAACTTTTGTCTACATTCTGAATTTAATCTAAAATTTTATGTCCTGAAAGTAGATAACTATGTTCAGCCTGTCGCCAATCGTTAAATTAAAATTTATAGCTTTGATAAAATAACACAAAAATTTTACAAATTGGTAAAAACAATGACATTCAAAATTTATCAAATACATTAAATGAATATGTATTTATTCACAACATAAACTTTACGAAAGTAATTACAAATATTCTACACACTGATGGAAAAACTTAAATCCCTGGAGTCGAACATGATGCAGATATTTATAAAAGTTCATTACAATGTCCTGAATCATTCGCATGTGCTTTTATTATATGTAAATTTTGCAAACGAGTCCTCAATAAGAAAATAATGTTAGATGCCATTGCAGATTTTCCCGTTTTACATATTTTTCTATTCAATATTATTTCAAACTCCCTGAAAGCTTTCAAGCCTAACTAAATTTCGATTCAGTAGATCTGTAATCCACTTCCTTGTATATCATTTACTATATCACAAGCGAGCTTTTATCACCAAAACTTTTAAGCACTCTTATAAGACAAGCTTTTATCCCATCTTGTTATGACAGCCTGATCAATTTATAACGTAAAACCGATTTTCGAGGTACGTGGTCGCGAAAAACAGTTTATACTAATCGAATTAAATATATAACGAATTTGAAACACAACGGCAACCACATAGGCAGACAGGAGAAGAGAGAAGAAAGTAAATGAGCACCAAATTTTCATTTCGAACTGCTTGGCAACTTATTCCTCTTATAAGAAACAAAAATCAATCCTGGGACTAAAAAGTAACTTTTTACAGCCGTTTATGTTACTGTGATTAAAAGCAGCACTTTCGGTGATCATTGAGATTACTTCGCACCGAAGGTGACAGTTCTGTCTCACAAAGTTACTTTCCGGACGGAACTGTCGCTTTGAGGTTGGTAAAGTTTGACTTGCAGGATACAAATTAGTTCAAAATGAACTACTTTCATATGCAGCCGCGGAAAATATCTATTCTTTCGCTTGTATCGAATGATTGAAAAGAAGATTATTTAATGTTGGGTTTGCTGTTATTTATAGCGCCGTTCAACTCCGATGAAAATGCAGAATCGTTCAATTGATTTTCGATTCTTTAAATTTTTTTCCTATTAACTAAAGGCTTGTGTCGTTTACAGTTTAGATTGTATTATTGTGATTGATGACGGCGCCATTAATCATGTGCGAGCTGTTCGTGTCGTCGCGGTAATTATTGTGATGACTATTTTAAAAATCGTGTGTTTATAAAACGTTGTAATGTTATGAGACGGTTGACTGAAACGTACCAAAATTATTATGTTTAAGAATTAAATTATAATCGATCAAACTTTTAAAATGTTTTCGTTGATCAATCAGCCAGCTCACCTTGATTGATTTGTTTATCCTGATGGAATTTATGTTAAAAGTGTTACATAAATATTATGTAAAAAAATATATTTTATTCGGTAACGCGAAAATAATATTTCTCCATTCGTTTGCAAAGATCAAAAAAAAGAAACTGGGGGCGACATAAATAAGTCACTTTAAAAACCTTTCGTAAACGAAAATAGACGACAGCTTCGGCAAATTACTGTTTGTTGTTTTGTCTTTGTTTCAAGGTGCACATTATTACTTTTACGTGCATTTTCCGTTTTCAATCTCCTTGAACTTGTTTAAAATAAATCAGCAAGACTTGTTCAATTTTAGTTTCGTAGTGACTTCAGCAACCGTCCCATTAACCTATTTTTATTCTCGATAATTTACGGATTTATAACAAGAGAAAGCAGCACAATTTCTTACAATGCGTTCGGTTAAAATTCGGCCAAAACAAATAGAGCTACCATTTACATCAACAAACTATTTATTGATGTAGTCTACTCATTCCCTGAAAAATTCAAGTTTTACATTTCGTTTTTTATTATCTGAACGAACATCATCAATACTGTTGCATGTCATTGGCGCTAACTAACTCACTTGAAAATGTTTTTTCGAAAATGTTAATATCGAGTTCTATTTATAAAACTATAAATATTTTAATAAATACCTTTTGATGAATCGTTTGTTTAGTTAATTGTAGTTTGTATGCATTAAATGCGATTATCTCAATTAGCACAGCAGGTTTATTTAATTTTGTTGATTAATATCAATAACGTAGTAAACAAGTTTCAAAGTTGTAGTTAAGGAAGCTCTGCAATACAAATAGTAATTATATGCTTTTCTACAGTACCAATAATGTTGCAGAACATTAAGCTTAATGAATCTAATTGACTAGATTTATTTTATTCTGGGATTGCATGCAAATGGAATTCAGTTCCGTCTTTACCAAAAACCGTTAAATTAAGAATGTGTAAGATTTCTTACGGTGATTGCGAGGATTTCATTCAAAGACAACAGAAAATGAGGAATGAATCGGATCGTAAAAGTTATTGGCGAAAACAATTCAAATTAGAATTTTTTAGAATATTGTTTTGCTTGTTTTTGGGAACGAATTTTAGCTTTGGGATGGAGCAAAAAATTGCACAAAAAGCCTAATTTATGATACTGCAACATTTATATAGCCAAAAGTTGGGAAAAAATATAATAAAGTGTTTTTCGATCATTTTAATCTTTTTTTTTGTGTGGTAAATGGGGTTTTAGTTATTTATAGGATATTACAGTTTGTACCAATAGTGGATTAACACATCTTTATAATAATATTTTCTTAAATAGTTTCTCATTGTTTAGGTACAACTTAATTTAAACTTGCAAGATGCCTGATTATCACTGTTTTACAAACAATTTCATACAATGGTTTCTTCAACGGTTTCATTCTTTGTACGGTTTTATATTTTCACATTGAAAAATACAATAATGGCTATTGGAAGCTTTTGAACTTCTAAAAAAAATACCGTGACAACAATACAATGATAGAGAAGCCTTGCCTAAACTTTTTTTTGAACTGAACCAAATATAAAATAAAGAGTTAATAAATGAATCCCACCTATTTCTTAATTTTAGCATATTGTGATTAATTGAATCCATTAAATATTTATTATGAAATGCAAATGTTAGGTTGCCGATATCTTGTGATCACGTGGCACTCAACCTTTGTTGAAGACTTGATATACTTCTACAATTTTAAGTTTATTGCAAT
This sequence comes from Dascillus cervinus, assembly GCA_949768715.1. Classification (NCBI taxonomy): domain Eukaryota; kingdom Metazoa; phylum Arthropoda; class Insecta; order Coleoptera; family Dascillidae; genus Dascillus; species Dascillus cervinus. The sequence goes on from OX458317.1 coordinate 5,796,291, forward strand.
AATCGCATTTATTCAGTGATTTTCAAAATTGGTTAACGTAAATGCACATAAAATTCGTTACTCTTGTAAATTAAATCGTGCCATGTTTGACAAAGGATTAAAATAATACAATAAGGGACTTTAATTTCGATTCAACGCGACGCATGCTCGAAAAATGTTGTTGGAAATATTTCATTTCGAAAATGTACTTACTCGAATTAAAAATAAACAGCTCAAGTTTAATAAAGCTCGCTAGTACTTGTCTAGCAATCTATTTTCAAGCATCGTGTTATTTAACAATCTGTTTGAAACTATAAATGGGATATTTCGAATTACTTACTTGAGGGATGATAAATAAATACTGGCGAATTTCGAATTTTCCTTAAAATTTGCCAATTAAAAGATGTATTTGATATGTGTAAGTCTAGTTGCAGTTAATAATTCACGGGTCTTATTACTGTATTATTTCAAATGCATTCAATTAACTTATTATCAGTGCGAAAAAAACTATTAAGTCGAAAATATATTTTATCACCTTGAAGGGTCATTATCATTGATTGCATATCTCGTTCAGTCGAATATAAAAAGCAAATATAAGCTTTCAATCAAAACGTTGCACTAACTTTCAATAACTTTTTTTCAAAAACCATCCAAGTGAAAACAAACGACAAAATTCGTCACATTTCTAACATTCTTCAAACAGATTTTTTTTAACTTTTAAACAAAATGCAGCTTTTTGGACTACGAAGTCGGTTACAATTTTCAAAAACTCCAAACAAAAACTGTTAAGATCAGCAACTGCGCATATGGGCATGAAGGAACCCCGTTGTGTAGATTCGGCGCTCGGTGAACCCATTTCACAGTCACGCGTCGCGACGACAACGTTTTCCTTGAAAACCTCTATAATAATAAAGTGATAAACTTGCGTGATAACACACATCGATGGAAAACTTTTAAAGGTGTGTAGCAACTTGTTAAATTTATGTAAGTTTACTTTTCACGCCGCAAAAAAGTTTTTTGTCGGAAAACAACCATAAAACAAAAATAAATATTTATTCGGAAAGAAAGCGGTTTCGGTAAAAGCAACCGGCCACCAAGCAGTCACTTTCGGCGCGATTAGCAGCGGAAACAATCTGTGAATTGTTTTTATTTTTAAAAAGTAACGAAGTGCTCAATTCTGAGTAATAATTTTGTTGTTTTTTATTATTTCGCTAATTAGTGTTTTTATTTTGATTTTCCGCGTGAAAACAGCGAAACGGTTTTAAGCTAACTCACAAAAAAACATCTCACCTAAAAGAAAAAAGTTTATGTAAGGCGCCTGATACATCAATTTGTGAGTGGGGCGATTAAGAGAAAATCCCAATGACGCTCTAATAAATCTTCTTAAAACATCTGCAAAGATGATGGAAATTATGCTGTGACGTTGATTAATATCGATGCTTTATGAATTCTAATTCCAACAGTTGTTTTTGAAAAGTAAAAGTGTAGCGCCAGTCGGAAGTGCATGTTTTATGAAATAGAAACTAGAGAATTTAACACGATACCTAAAGCTCCTTTTTCAAGTTCGGATCTGACTTTTGATTATAAACTACAGCAATATAAAGTTTTTCTTGATCACATACCGGAAATATCTCAGAAACTAAGAAAAATCTCAAAAAGCGTGCCTACTATTGTACCGGTATTAATGTCAAAACTAATATGAATCTGTGATAGCTTTTGACAGCGATATTGTCGTGGATTCATAATTAGCTTTCAAAATAACGCAATACCTAGATATTTGTGCAATGTGTATTGTTGGTTGCCTTAGAAATTTGTTGAGGTGAATTAAATTTGTATGTCGTGTAAAACGGTGCAAAAGTTAATATTAAAAAATTGTTTCTTGCGTCTCTTGCAATATTCCAATGGTTAGTTCCGGACTTGATAGAATATTGAAAGGAATTACATTAATTAATAGACGTTGAACAATTCCTCGAGCATGCTAGGTTTAATTTTATCTTCAGCAACCAATTGCAACGACTGTTTTATCGGAAAGAACGAACTTTTTTATTTTTTAATATCAAGAAACTGTAATAAAATCCCAAGAAATTTTCAACTTCTGAAATTTCATATTTCTGAATTAGAAAAGTTCCACTGTCAATTTGATACGTCGAAACGGATCTAATAAAAATCCCATGTTTATTTTGCCTTCCTTGCAAGCGACTCATACTGCACGAAACATTCTTCATCGGTGCTCAAATATTGACCATCGAAAATTTAAAAACCTGGCGAACGAAAGGTTTTGTAGGTATTGTTTACCCACAGAATTGTGTCTTTGATCTATTCGAAACGAAGATTTATTATGTTTACTGACATGTATCGATAGCATCAAATCAAGGGGAAATTTTTGTAACTTCAAAAAGTTTACGAAACAACTCGAATTTGTTGTGTAAAAAGCTGTACATATGTCAACGGTTGCAGATTTGTGAAGCCGATCATTCTTGCATTGTGCTCCCAAATTGTTGCCTAAAAAACAAAGATTAAAAAAGTTTTTAATTACATTTGAACTTTTATTAAATAAGTTGGGAATATTTTCTGAATTTTTGTGTAAAATTGATGCTCCTTGGCACTAAATAAGACACCTCGATAGATCGTCCTTTGGGGGTGGTTCCGATTTTTTTTTTCAAAGGACGCATCCAGTATTTTCCTGTGGTAACTAAAATCGGTCCCAATTAAAAACTCATTACCACCGTAAACAAATATTTTGTTTGCTTATTCATCGGAATAATTGGATTTGCAAAACTGTGCACTCAAATGATAAAAGCGGACTGAAATAAAATTTATTTGTATTAAATAAGAACGTTGGTCGCCGTTTTACCTATCCATTCTTTTAGATTGCCCCTTTGATGAAAGGAAGGTATTTTTCAAAATGTTTGCATTTAAATTGTGAGGTAATTTTATTCTTAAACGGATTTTTATATTCAACTTGGAAAATTGTCTTTGAGTAAAAAGCAGTTTCTGAATTTTCTCCAGTAAATCTGATTAGTCGAGAGTTCAACTCTTTTGGATCATAATTAAAATTTAATTAAAAATCTTTTATTCATGAAACAAAATTAAATTTAGTTCGATTTAAAATCAAACAATTTTGCCCTCCGTTACTGATTAGTTTTTCCACCCAACAAGAATAACTAAAACGTCAGACAAAATTCGGGATCCAAACGGACAAACTGATTAATCAATAAATATTCTTAATGAAGTATTTGAATTGCTAAAATAAATTTATTGTTAGCCACATTTAACTTAAAAAGCTTCAAATTAATAACAGCAACAATTAATGCCTACAGTTTTGTAAATAGCTCAATAAAATCTTTATTGTAAACAATAAATGACAAAATAATAATATCGACAAAAAGTGTGGGCTTATCGCCGACAAGCGATGATTATTTCCTGCAAACTATTTTAATACGTCATACCATTTTTAGATTGATTTGATTGACAAACTTGATGAACAAAAAACAACAAAACTTTTAATTCGAAAATAGTAAAACCTCTGAAAAGTAACAAAAACAGTGGCGAAAGTAACATCGAAACTTATTAATGTATAAGAAATAACATTTTTATATTTCAGTGATCCACCCCCGGACCGAATATCAACGCGTCGACGATTCGTTTAATTTAACGGAATCAAAGGATATACCATTTATTCCGGATTAATTTTCCTCTAATTAAATTTTAAATTAAATCGAGAAGAATTTATTGACGCGGTGCTATTTTTATCCAAAGTTTTCCATAAAAATTTAAGGCATAAAAGGATTTAATCAAAATTTAATAACGCACTAATAAACGAAAAGAACAATGAATTTGCCATTTCGATTAAATAATAAAAGTAGAGAAAAGTGACAAATGCGTAATTTTTCAATTCTGTTTGCGCAAATCTTGTTTGCTTTGTTTTCGCACATAATTCCACAACTGCAGTAGTAATGGTTTCAAAGTTAAATATCGTTCTGTAAACTTGTGAACTAAAATGGAATATTAATAATGTCTCGAGTTAGATCAGTCCATGAATCATTGGAATGTGGCTGAAAGGGAACTACAGTCTTTCAGAAAATAATTCAAAATCTTTGCTCGACAATTTAGGTCTCGCTTCTGAAATAAATGGTAGAAATACAATTTCTTGTAAAAATTATTTCCTGGCCGAACTCCTTTAACGATAAAGAAGTAAAATTCTGGCACCGTCTCCAACCGACGGTGCTACTTTGATACAACAATTCGACGAGACATTGTCTGAAAGTAATGAATGATTTTAACATTTCTTATCGCATACAAATTTAAGTGCACAAGGCAACATTTCAATTTTAATTCTCTTATATTTCTTAAAAGTGTCAATTTATATTTCGCAACTAATAATCGATTTGATATAATTCTGAAAATGTAGTATGTAATCTATGTTTTAAGTATCACTTGAAATATTTTCAAAAAATCCCATTTTTATAATATTTTTCTTCAATGTTGGCAATACCAGTGGTACTATGTTGTGACTGGGATATTTTTCTGTTATTTGGGATTCCTGTTTTAGACCCTTTTGGTTTAATGGCGGATTTACATGCACAAGGAAAACCACGTTTTTTTTTAGTTTTATTTATATGAAAAGAATTAAGTATCTTATTCTCTGTTTTTGTTAATTAAAAATGTTTAATCTCAATTTACCCCTGAATTTACTTTAAAATCAATGTTAAAATCTCAATAAAACCAAATTTTAGTTATATTTATTTGTCTCAAAATGTAACTCGTCCCGACCATCACAGTCCATTGTCCCGACCGTCACAGTTTGTTAATTTTTGTAGAAATAAACTGGTTCTACCTACTATATTTGTATGCTGACAAAATGAAAGACAAAGTGTTTACTACTTTTTGTTTTCATATAATTTAAGAGGTTGTGATTGCTCTGAATTTTCATATGTACAAACTTGTAGTAGGTAGGTCATTTGGTATCCCGACCGTCACGCTCATACACACACTCACACACTCACACACTCACACACTCACACACTCACATATTAATCTTAAAAAATTTATATTAATTTAATTAATTTATAATATATTAACAATATACTCAAAACACTGTCAAAAAATGTGTTTCAATGGCTCGACTGTCACCGTTAAATACTCCAGTATTTTTTGATACCTACATACCTCCACCAATGCATCCAAGAGCTGACGTATTTCAAAAAATTAAATTTCAATTCTAGACTTTGAAATAAAAAATATATACAGAAAATACGCTGATGATGCAAGAAGCGTTAAAAATTGACAAGAAGTAAGCTTGAAAAAAACGATATAACTTTTTTTAATAACAAAATTATTTTGTCCTTTGGCCAATGACGCCTGTTATTAGTTTCAACTTTCGTCAAAATTAACATGATGAAAAAAAAAGTTAATTAACACATTGCGAAAACGCAACATTAGCAAAAGATGAGTTAATCAATTCTTAAATTGAAATACTTTCAACGAGATAAGATAGTGATTTTAAGTAAAGAAAGTTTTGGTACAAGTGTATTTGTGTATGAAATAATTTAACCTAATTTTAATTATAATTTGTAATTATAACGTGCGTTTAAATAAAAAAAGGGTTTTGAACCAGATATTATTTTGCCACACAAGGTAAATGACCTACATTTCAGTAAATAAGAAAATAATCCAAGTTCACTTCATTACTGTTTGACACAAGACCATTTGACAACACTTTTACTTGAATGCACTTTACTTAGGAAAGTAATCTACATTTGCCAGGTGAACTCTGCACACAAACCCACAGTCTCGCCCACTGAATTAAGTATAAATGTATCAATCAGTTTCACTAGCAGTTGCTGCTCGAGCGTTGTTTGCCAATAAATATCATCCACACTTTTACTTAATTAAACTCTACATGAAAAAGTTATCCTCTAGATGGAAATGTATCCACGCAAATTTGAAATGTTGTAAAAGGGAAAGCTTTCCCTGTCCTCGATTTTAATATTTATTCAGCATCAGTAACGCGCTGAAAACACTTGTAGCGACTGGGGCTGCAAGCGACTGATAATGTCCGCTATAATGGGACCATTAAACCACTGAACGATTAACCAAGAAAATTCTTTAAATTTGGGACATAAAATTTAATGCGGCGAAAATTCTCCAGTCTAATTCACGCGAGCTTAAATTACAGGCTTTACAAATATCCGACTATTTAAAGATCACGAAATTACCGATTTTTTTACATAGGATTTTAATATTTACATTTCGCACAAGTTTACAACTTACTGACAAGACAAGAAAAAGCAGCATCTTCGAGAGATCTTCTTAAGAGCTAGTTAAACAAACAAGACACTTTACAAAGAACAGAAAATAATATTTGTTATTTCGGTGAACATAGAGAAACATTGGCGTTAGATAAAATTGTGACGACTACCAATAAGGCACGGTGCATACAAAGAAGCGTAACCTTTCGCAAGCGCACTTTTACAATAAGTCCTTGCCAGAATTTATTTTTACAAAAATTGTATATCAATGCTAGAAACGTTTTATCGAAGACTTATATCAACTGCTAGAAAGGTGTTTTAGAGAACTTTTCGAGACTCTATTAAGACGTTTCATTGTAACCAAGAGAAGAATTTATTTACTTGTTCTGGTTTGGAAACGAGAAATAAATTTAATCGCTGCGCGCTTTCATCCGGCATGGTGCTTGTAGCTAGTTCATAAAGTGCATCGATTTATATTTCGTAATCTTTGAGTTTCAATAATCAAAATTTTTTATCTCTAAATTGACATAAATGTCAAATTATTTGTATCTTCAAGGATGGCTGAGATGTACACTACTGATTGACTTTATTTTTTTTTAAATTGAACATTGTACACTCTGCCGCACTTTAAATGCGACACGATGTTCGGCGCTTGCAGGCCATGTTACAAGGATGTTTGCATGGTTGTATACAAATTATCAGGTCCGTATGCTAGATTTGATATTGAGGATCAGTGTTATGAAGTCAAAAATCAAAATAAATAAGTGAATCGACAGAAACAACGAATAAAATACGTTTGTGTAACAATCGAACAGTTTCAAGAAAACAAGCTCAAATTTGTTACTAAACAGTATTTATTATTAATAAAAGTAACAAATCGTTAATTTGTTGTTATTAAATAGATAAGAAATATACACGCATTTAATAAAATGTTATTGTAACGCATCAAAAACCTTAATTGTCATTCTTAGTGCTTCGTTTACGAGAAGATGGAAGATTTTGCCAATTCTTTTTTCCGGCGTTAATCGATATGTTTAATCTGATACGAAACAAATGCAATTAATTAATTTACTGGAATAATTAGTAGATATCAATTTAGGAGTGACCATTCAAAACGAAACGTCCGTTTTCTTTTGAAATTGAGATTTTATGCGTTTTAGATTCTTTTTCAAAGTTTACATCGGTTTTCGTGTCTAGATTTAAACAAAACAAAATATAGACATACCCATTGTGATAGATTTAAAATTCATTTTAATTCAAAAATGAATATTTACAAAAAACATTTATTGTTCTATTATTATTATTATTATTATTATTATTATTATTATTATTATTACAAACAAGACATCCAAAATGGTTTATTTTTTTAGCGTAAATTTTCTTTTTTTTCCTGCAATTCTTTGAACTGAAATAATGGTTTCACTTTCTATAAGTAACGTTCGGCAGGTAAACAATTCTCAGTGAGGGTCAGAATCAGCTTTTTGTGATGTTTGTAAAATCGGAATAGTTAAATGTTTAAACTGATACGAATAATTAATTAATTCAGTGGAATAATTAGTATATCAAATATACACCTAAAGAAAATGCAATTGGATATCTCGAAATTTTCAATTGGGCTGTTTGTTGTTAGATTATTCAATCTTTCAGGTAATCGGAATTTCTCTTTGCAACAAATTGAGACGAATTTTAATTTAACAAACAAAATTTAAAAATCTGCATTAACAGCAGTTTATTGACTGCACTCATAATTAATAATAATGCACTGGCCACTTACTAATTAGAGCATTATTGAGATTCTAAATAACTGTCACTTTACGAAATAATAATAAATAAAAGTAATTTTATTAAGTGATTTATTTTTTAAATTTATTTTAATGTATTTAAATGTGCTCTAATACCTTCTTTATTTACAAGAGTTATCGCAGTCTCTCGGTGAACGTTAACGCTTTTAAAATTACCTGACCCAACTTAAAACTATTTAGGTCATCGAACCTGCTTCTTTTTCGTGCATATAATGGAATGGTGCAATTTACATTTATTGGGTGGTCTTTTACTACTTAACTTTATTGTAGTATTAGTAGTAGTAATTCCTATTGTCAGGCTACCGCTTTTTAGCTAAATGGGAATTTGTAAATTGTCGCATTTGCTGGCTTCAAAGTGAAGTCCCGACCAGTTCATCTTTGGTCGGCTTTCACGAACAAATTTATTTCTTGTGCAATTATTTGAAATTATGAAAGATTTAGTAAATTTAATGGCGTTTGACGAATTAGAAGGAGAAATATTAGACGGTGCATTAGTGAATATGCTGGTTAGAAAACCCACAAGAAAGAGGTCAGAGCAGTACGGGAAGTTGAACTTGGAAACTATGTTTCCAAATGATGTGAAACTCAATTTTCGTTTTGAAAAAAATCATTTGGAAAGGTTAGCGACAGCGTTACATCTACCTCAAGAAATAAGAACATAGAACGGACATGTAACAACTGGTATCAAAAAATGCACACTTAATATGTAACATTGTAATCATTGTTTTTGTTCATTGCAGCTGTTAAAGGTTTATGCATATGCTGCAAAACAGCACGTCTTGGAATTCAATTTTTAGGGCGACCCTGAGCTGATAAAACGATTAAGTCTAAGAGGGCTTGACCATCTTCGAATTTAAGCCATGAGACAGGTTTCGCCATGCTTTCGGACCCACTCATTTTTAAAGTTTATTAAAAATTCCCGTCTCTTTAGTTGTCTGAAACAGTATTTGAAAGCATTTCGTTGGTTTCAAAATTGTTCGTTTTTTGGTAATTAATTAATTAAAGAAAACAAAACATTTTAAATTTTATATATTATAAAGTAAGAAAAATGTACAAAAACTACGTGTTGTATAAAATACAAAAACGCGCCTAGTTAAATGTGCTACAAAAAGTTAAAATGTATAAATTTTATGGAAAATATTAACAGTATAATGTTTAACTACAATAGTAACTTCTTCCATTTGAAAAACACGTTATCAAACTACAAATATTTCAAAACAACATTTACCAAAAATTAGTAATCAAAAGCCGTTATTTTCAATTGCTTCTTGCAATCGCCTGGGCATGGATGCTACTAAATTTTCGCAAAGGTTGCCGCCTCTAAAACTTTCCTAAAAAGATCAAAATATGCACAGTAATTAACCTAGACAACTTTTTCTTACTAAAAAGTTACAACCATTTTTATTTAACAGTTTTGTTACACCCTATATAATTAATTAAGCTGAAACGTAAAATCAAATTAAATATTTGAAAAATTATTACGTACGTTCATGTTAGAAAGAATAGACGGCATCTGTATATCTGTCGCAGACGGATTGTAGAATCTGTCGCAATGCAAAGCCCAACAACAATCTGCCTAAACGTTAATCAGCCGCTTTACAAAACATATCTGTTTGTGTTTATTTTCATCATGTGACACCATCCAAAGCGGAATTTTTTAAATTTTATGTAACGTTAAATAATTCTGGCCATTTTCTTCAACGGGGAATAGTTTTTCTCGATTTACTTTGTTTTAGCTAATTGGCGCTTGCAACGTTCTTTCGGGGACGAATTCAATTTATTGTCCGTTCGAAGATAAATTGCATTGCTCTCATACTTTTGATATTGCTCGTTACTAAACGTTACAAATACTGCATATTACAAACATGCTAAACCGACGTCGATTAGCTGAGGCAACTGCATAGGTATTTGTTAGAATTGCGCCTCGAGCTGAACTTACACACAATATAACATTATTATACCTAATAGCACAAAGAGATAAAGTATGCATACACCAGTGATTTATTTTAGCTCATTTTCTGATCACTGCTCATCATTAATCTTAATGGGACATAAAAGCTATGTAAAGACATTTTATGAAGTAAATATTGACTGATCATGACGGAATCAGTATTCAGCAAAGCGACTCGACCAGTTAATTACCATTTTCAAATGCAAATCGCCTTTCCCATCTTTTAACTTTAGAAGGTAATTCGGATTTTCAAAAATTGTTTCAATCAGTTGTATCGGAAACAACAAAAATATATTGCTTTTGGTACACTGATCGGCACATAAATAACACACGGCGCCTGATCGCTTCGAGAGCCGTATTACAAGGGTGTTTGAGGGGTTGTCCACAATGTCAATATATTTTCTAGCAATGGGTCCTAAAAAGTGAAGAATTTCAATAAGCAATGAATAAGTCTGCAAAATCCCTTGTGGATAATAAAGTAAAAGGTTATATTCCTACCTCTTACAACACGTGACTTCTTGTCACATTCTTCAGTTATCATAACCGACGTGATTTAATTAAACACTCTGTTAGTTCCTTGACACTGTACTTACGATGTATTATCATCTATACAAATTCCGCAACTAAACACACAATCCCGACGTTTTGATTGATGGTCGAATTATTCCTGCACTTGCAAAATACAAAAGCACAACATCATTTTCGCTTGGTAAGGATTTTAAGCGCCACAAGAGAAAAGCCAGCCAGAATAAACGACTTTGAATCCCTGGACATTATTTGCTCCGCTTTGTAATTTTTTTTTCGCAATCGGCTTAGCCAGTTTTGTTTGCACAAAGGCAAAAATGTGATCCGTCGCTCCAAACTTGCTCAGAATTGTTTTAATCCGTCCGCGAAACATCTTGATTTTCGACTCGCTCGTTTTCAATCGCTTCAGTTGCAGGGACTTGAAGGATGAATCGACGAAAGCTGAAAGTAAGCAAAGGCAAATTAATGCAATTGAAAATATTCGAACCTTCACGAAATGCAGCATTGCGAACACTAAACCGTTTTATTTTCACAATTTAATTAATTGACCGATTCTTTAAGAGGTTCAGTCGGTTTTTCCAATTTTATTTTAGTATTCGGGAAACGGACAAAAAGGATATTTATAGCAGTCCGAAAATAACCACGGTTGCGTAACGTTAATGACATGTAAATAAACAGAAAAAATTGAGTGGGAGTGAAATTTAATTTTTTGCGCAAAAAACCCTTAAGCGTTCGATAAATTAAAAAAATTGATATAAATAGTTCAAATTTACGTTGTTTATTGTTAATATATTTATTAATGTTAAGGCGTTATAAACGTTAGAAGGTCCTCTAGTATTGGATTATCTTTCATTGAGTAAATAAAATCGCTGTAATTTACATTTTGTAAATAAACGTAGCGCAAAAATGTGTAAATATTTTGAAAACGGCCATAAACAAATATACGTACTCTCAATTTTTAACCTAATTTTAATTTTCAGCCGAGACTATTGCAATTGCACAGCCATTATGACCTGTTTAGAGTCGCTTTTAATAAACTTCCGGGTACTATTTCAAGTACCAAAAAATTTTTCCATGAGAATAATACATTTTCTTACTGCTTATAGTGGAACCGGCTATAATCAACTTCCTGATAAAGTGAACCAAATTTTGTTAAAGTAAGGTAAAAGATTTCGTTTATAGTGAACTTTTCGGGAGTTCCCTCGGTAATTCCCCGGATTTTAAATTCGGACGAGTGAACATTTTATTTTCAGTTCAGTAGCATTATTTCAGAATTTACTGTGAGTTAAAAAAAAAATTGTATTGAGTGGAACGTTCAAAATGGAAATTCAAAAACAAAGTATTAATGCTAAAAGACAAGTATGATATTATTTAAAAGATAAAACAGAGTAATATTTGTCGTGAAATGAGTGCCTTCCATAAATGATGTGACAGGGGGGGGGGGGGGGTGGCAGAGTGACACCTTGTAACATGAGAGTGGAATAGGAATCAAATTTGACGAAAAACCTGTGACATAATTTATGGAACCCGCCATTTGCCGAAATCAATCGTTCCTGTAAAAAATAGAGAAGAGATTTTATGCAAGGTGCAAAAGGTTGGGAAAATCAACTTTTGAGGGGGTCGATAAGGGATTTTTACAGTGGTTTATTAAAAAAGACAGAATGAAAATTACTGTTGTGGTAGCTGCAAACATGTAGTTTATTTTATAACAAACTTCGGATGTAATGAACCAATTTTGATGTATTTTCCAAGTTCACTATATCCGGACTTCATTGTATTTCATTGTTTAAACATTGTGCGCATTTGCATTATAGTTCTGGATCACACTATCCTGATTTTATTCGATCGAGCGGTATCATCACCATATTGTTAATTGATAAGATAATTAAGCAGAAAAATGTTGAAAAATATTATTTCAAATCAATTACAGCGAAGAAAGAAGTCTATCTAAACAAATTCCAACTTCATCGGGAAAATTTTCGGACTTCTTGCAATTAAGAAAGCAGACAAAAATTAAATTAACGGGCGGTTTGAATTTTCCATCGACGAGTTAACACACAAAACTTCTTGTAGGATTTCGCTTTGTCGGTGGCAATAACTTTAAAAGATTCTAAAAAAAGACAGGCGAACGAAACTGTTCGATTAGAAGTGATGTGATTGTATTATTGTTGTGGTAAGTTATCAAACTATCAAAGAAGTGCTACGTGGTATTCTCGTAATTTTAAACTAAGTAACTACACCTTATTAAGCACTTGCACTGCTGCTAATCTAGATAATTGTTGGTTCTTGAATAAAAGTATATGGTTCGAACACAATTGCCATTATGATGTAACGGTAACATCTGTAATAATTCGCTTTAGTTAATTCAAAAACACATTGGTTAAGTAAAAGCTGTAGCCCGAATTGTATGCATATACAGTAGTGGAATAAATGGATAGTAGTGTGTTGCATAAATTACCACTAAATTATTCAGAATGTGTTGCACGTAAATGCGAACACAACTAAATGCGTAGCGTTCCGTAAATTAACTTTTCAGTAATTTTAATGTGATATCTGAGGCTTTGTGACAATTAGTTATGATGCTAAAGAGATGTATTATTTTCAATAAAAAGCTTCAAAGTCTCTCTTAAAAATTATTAGTTCTTTATGTAGAAAGTTTGCCTAGCAGCCCATTTCACCACTTTTAGTTTCTAATAAAAACAAAGTGCCATTCTCCAGAGCAGCAACAATGCGTTAAACTTAACGAACGATGGTAATATCCGCAAAACAAAATAAAAAGAAAAACTAACAGCCGCTAAAAATGAAAATGATGCACTTATATAAGATAAGTGCAGGAAACTACCTCCTAGATTTATTTGAAATTAAATTGAGCGAGAAAATTTACTTTTGTAGTTCCTCTGTTCAGTAGAGAACAACATATAATTAATGATACTTACTCTTTTACGGTGCGTCTCCTCAAACAATACGCAAGTAAGATATCTCTCCATTATTCACGAATGTATCCTTTAATTATAAATTGCTCGCAATGCGTTCATTTAAATAGAAACACGAAGATAGTAAAAACACAGATGTAGGCCACCTATTTTCGTGCAAGGGAAAGTGGAAACGTTTATCTGTGAAGTTTCCCTTTGAAACGCGAGCTTAATTGCTAACGATGATAGAAATTGGTAACGTTTAAAAAATTGCATTAAATTTAAATTTTAATTTGTCAGTGTTAACCCTCTCTGGCATGCTTCACCACAGAAACGCATAACTGAGCTACCATATGATTGGGTCGATTCGCATTCTAGAATACGCATTGACATTTATCATAGACGTAATATTTGAATCTGTATGTGCGCCATATTTTCCGTAAACTCACTAGTTGAGTTATGGTGGATAAAAACCCACGTGTATGTAATTTAAATTTTACCGCTACTGCAAAATGGACGTTGCTAAAAGAGATGACTGTGTTGGAGGAAAGAAGTATGTTTTTTTCGTCTGTTTGCGCAAGTCCTTCCCGAACGTAGCTGTTTCTAGATTAGTGATTCGTTTTTTAGTCAGTTTTTATTGGAAAGATTGTAAAATTGGTGCGATTTCGATGCGCACGGAAACTACAAATCGACTATCACTACAGATAAAAAGCGAAATAATTCACTTCAAAGTAAATATATCAAGCACGCCTCGATAAAACGCACTACGCAATTTATGTTTTAATTTCATGCTTTAATGATTTATTCTTTTAATAGGAAAGCGCCAGCACATGCCGAAAAAAACAAAAATTATTATCGTGGTTTATCTACGTCAGCAACAAATTAATTTTTATCAAAAATTACTACTTTTTCACAGTTAAGCAGTGTGCGAGGGAGCAAAAATGACTCAAATTGGTAAATATTTAAACTTAAAACTATTTTTTCCGAATATCATTAAATGTTCTAATGTACCATTACTAAACATATATTAAAAAAATATAAAATGTTATATTATATTTATATTTATTTATTTATGGTATATTTTGCATAAGCCAGGAAAATGAGCGCCAGGAGAGTAATTATTTTAACGGCTTTTCAGTTATGGCGGTTTGCCTTGTTAACATTTTGATTCATTATCTTTATACAAGACTACTCATGCCAGGAGAATGACTAGAATTAACTCTGGTGGGCACTACCAATGGTATTGATTACTGACTAATAACGAAAGTAAACGCTTTCCTCGCTAGTGAAAAAAATTGCTACTTTATTCATTCATTTTATGAAGATAAACACTATTTGTTAAAATTAAATTGATCTTAATAATCGACAGCGTCATTATGCCGTTGAAAAGTTGCTACAGCATTAAAATAGACTAATTGAAAAAATCAAATTATCCAAGAGTGAAATTTGCCAATTGTGCAACGGTAATTAAATTAGTCAACCTTAATAATCGATAGAACAGTCGAATTAGTTGTAATAATAGAGCCTCGCGAGTGTATAATATAAATTTACATATTAGGATAACAGTTGGAGATTACCGATATAACTAATTTAAATCGTTCGTTATCATAAGCAAATAGGCTTCGAGTTTATCTGAAGGTGTAAAATTTCACCGACAATTTATTTCAGAACGCCCCTAAATCTATACGACACGGCCATAACGTGACGCAGTACCAAGAGTTCCTAAATGACCGGCTAAAAAGATTATTTTATCCGCTATATAAACGACGGATTATCGGAACTAAAAAAATAATAAAAGCACAATCAAATCAGTATTGCTACAACTCGAAACATCTGCTGGGAGATTATGTGACTGATAATAATTTAATACCTCGAACGCAAAAAATCGTAAAAACTGTTTCAAATTTACCTTTTGTTGAAAAAGAGAAATGCGAGTCCATCATGTTATCTTGCTTTGACAGCTTTTGTTAAGTGAGAAACGATACAATTTCCTGCAAGAAAAATGATTGTCAAATCTAGCGTGAGAATATTATGGAATCCGTATCTTTAGGTTCCAAGCGAAGAAGAATTATGTAGAAAAGTGGCTTACAACGGATGTACGGTCGTTTGAAAGTACTTGACGAATTTTAATAATACATCAATTAAATTTTCTTGTGAATCATCTACCTTTTATTTTATTATTTATTTGATTTACAATTCAAGGGCTTGGGGTAACAACCCAAGTAACACAGGACGTCCAATGGACGTACATGCTGGTCCATTTCTTATCCATTTATGGACGATCCACAAGCGGATCTATAATGGACGTCCAATGGACGTCCAAGCTCATCCATAAATGTACATTACAGCAATGGATATAAATGGGACGTCCACTGGATGTACATTTATGGACTTAATCTGGACGTCCATCAACGGATCAACATGGATGTCCATTGGACGTACATTCATGGACATAAACGGACAGTACATAAACGGATCAGTATGGGCGTCTATTGGACGTACTTACATTCGTGTACTTGATTCGATCGGTCCGTAAACGAATCGACATGTATCAAAAAATTTGAAACTTTAACTAAAAGCATTATTAAACTCACTACTTTATGACTTTATGACTTTGAGTTTATGAAGAATACGTTGTTTTGATACCCTGATTAGATCTACGAAATAAGGAGTTTCTAGTGAATTATTAATTGAACTATTGAACGATTTTTTAGCAATTCGTATGTACAATGCGAGATACAACTTTGAATACAAATTTATAACTGCTAATTATTTCAAATTATGTTTGTTTAGTTTCAGCTACCTGTAAATAAAGTTTTGATAATATTTGCCTCTATTGTGTTTAATAATGAAAAAGTTGTTTGATTCCGTCACTAATTAAATTGACCCCATTTTAAAAGTATGAAGTTGATCACTAATTATTAATCAAATTTTTTACAACTAATTATCACGTTAATAACTTTGTAGGTAAAGTAAAACGCTGTAGAAAATTTAAAATCCACAGTGATTAATTTAACCCTATTCTACGTTACACAAAAACACAATTTTACAACTCCAAGTGGCCCGGTATTTTGATTTCAATTTGGGGAGGTATTTTCAAGAAGTAATTGAAGTTTTGCGCAAAGGATCTGTCTCGTTTTTAAAAGAAATGGAGTGAATTAATTAGATTTTTGAACAACTTAAATTGTAATTGTATCAATAGATTATAAGATATTTAAACTTAAAAATTTAAAGCAATACATTCAGCTATTTATTATTCTCACCCTGGAAAGGCGAATGTGCCGTAACCTTGAAATTTTATGGAGGGTTCGGAATTTCTTTGTTCTATCGGCTCTCGGGGCAATGAATCATCTTTCAAGTAACTTATTTTCCCTTAATCTTTTGTTCGATGCATTTGGTGCTGTAAACTTATTTCGTCAGTTGTAGTTGTAGTTGTAGTGCACTTTGAAGAGTTTTTGGAGACTGCCGTAAGTAAAAATGACAATGTATTTAAGTTTTTTAAAAATATTTTTTACGTGTTTTAGGCAACTCACTCGCCCCGATTGGGAGAAATAGTTTATTATGAATTTACGAAACAAATACCAAGTCCGCTTGATAATACCTACATGAATTTGTATTATGCAATTTGAATCATGCAAGGTCGAAGAAAAAAAGGGGGTTTTGTAATTGCAGCTTTGATTATATTGGTAAGTTCAAGTGATTTTAAGAAAGGGGTGTGTAATATTTTCTTTTTTTAGATAGTGTAAATTTAGTTCCTCTGAAAGGGGCATTAAAGCTGCAATGGAAAAATTGTGGTAAAGGACCGGTGTTGTTTTGAAATGACTTTTTTCAAAGTTTCTAGTTGATTAATTTGTTAATAATTAGTTAAATTCTGTATGGTAATTATTTTTGAATGTGCATTTTTTTTAAGGTTGTTTCTAGTTATTTAGTTTGTTATTAGTTAAAGTTAAATAGGTAAAGTTGTTCACTGCATATTATTTTTAAATTTACATATTTCTTTATGCGTATTTTTGAAGAATAAGTTTCATGTTATTTAATTTGTTAATGGTTAGTTCTATTTGTTAAAGATCGTTATTGTAAAAATGTTTGAATTTAGAATTTTTTTCAAGCTTATTTATTTTTGAATAATATATATGCTTTTTCCATTTTCTATTTATTTATTTTTTAATCCCACAACGTTTATAAGTACGTCCATTAATGTCCATAATTTGAATCAAAATGGACATACATAAGACGTCCAGTGAACGTCCAAAACGAATCCGTTTACAATCACAAAGACGTCCAATAAGCGTTTGTCGATGGACGTCCAGGAACCGGCACGATATGGACGTACATTGAACGTCCGAAAAGATCCCAAATGTAGTCCCAAAAACGTCCACAAACTGACGTCCAGATGTACGTCCAATTTAGTCTCAAATTGGACGTCCATTGGGCGTACAGTGATCCGTTTGTGTACGTCCAATGTACGTCCATTGGATGTACATGTGTTACGTGGGAAGGCTATAAGCCACACTTTTAGAAAATTTGAGTTATCTATGCTACACATCATTGTGCGATGTTCTTCAGGTCTCCTATTTTTGTGATAGCTATTCTCACAAGAATGAAGCCACTGTCGCCCCATAGCGTTATTAATTTTGCAAAAGATGCAAAAATATTTGTATAATAATTGCACAAGCCACAAGTAAATTCATCATTGCAGCATCGTGCTGACATGTTTATCCCAATAAAAAATTAGATTTTAATATTGAAAACAACAATGAACATTGTGATTTCGACTCTGATTGTATGTTAGGCAAGGATTATGTGCAATCCGAAAGTAGTGAAGAACATTCATCAGATGAGTCTGAACAAGTAATTTAAACTTTTTATGTGGCATGTATGGTTTTTCTCAAAATATTTTATTGTAAATTTCATCGGTCATATTGCATATCTCTACCACCATTGAATGTGTAAGTATAATAATCCGATTTCACTGAATTCAAAGAAATTAGAAAATTTGGCACAACTGATTTCCTACATTCCTTCAGTGTACTACACTTATTATCAAGAAATAGGGGCTGCTATAGCTGTACCAGGAAATACCACTGAGAAGGTAACAAATAATGAACGCGAAAATTTGGTCAACTATTTTTCAGGCAATAGTGAAGAGGAAAACTAATTTGTAAAAAAAATAATGTCATTTTTTTATCCAAAAGGGTAAAAGCCACAATTTTTGTAAAAAAATAATTAAAATTACAGTTTTCTATTTCATTTATACTAAAAATCAACTCAACATAGTTAAATATACCCTCATTACAAATTTTTTATGATATTATAAAAATCATCAGGTTTGATTTTGAGATTTAACCGAATCTTTAACAATTAATATCTCAAAATTAACTTCATGTGGCATTTAGTCCTTCGACTATTAAGTAATGTAACGTAACAATATTATGAACTGTGATACTCTGATGCGTCGGCCCACCACGTGCTTGAAACTCAGCTAAACATCTTCTTGGCATATTTTCTATGAAGGTATTGGTAAAGTCTTGAAAAAAATTTTCACATTCTTTTTGTACCGCTTTGGCAATTCCCTTGTAATTAATAATTGCTTTTTGAGAAGATTACATCATTACACATCTTTATAATGTAATATCCGTATGGAAAGTTAATTCAGTTGAATCGTTATTTGTAGCCCCGGGAAGCAGGAAATTGTTAATCTTGATCCAAAACTTGTGATTGGCTGCTGAAGATTAGCCCCGGAACTTGTAATAGATTGGAATTTATTTTTTTATTCTTATTTTCAAATAAATTTAATTATTCGAACTAATTACAATTCTTTAAATTTTTCTTTTACAGCCAAACTTTTGCATTAAAATTTGTCCAAATCTTTTATTTGGTAATTTCGTGTCGAAATTGCCACGATATTGAAACCCTTGTGGAAAGCAGCCCCATGATCACTATTTAATCAGATTTCATCAGTATTTGAACGTTCGGTGCATTACTAATTAAGCAACTTTAATGAAGTAACGCCTAAAGCAATTAGGCCTGGACGGTCCAATTTAAAAAAATCAGATACAAACCTCAATACAGAAAGCTTTTAAACTTGGCTGACCGAATGTCTTCCTTTAAGAGGAGTAGTCTCTTCAATATTCGCCTGCTTTGTTGTCCTTTGATTCAATTTATCCTCCTCTGCCCTGCTTTAATTAAATTATAATTAGCAAAGAAAAATGTTGTGACATTCATTGTGGGCGTTAAAACCGTTTCAATTATGGAAGAATCAATCAAAATATTGTTAGTAATGGATTCAACACAAATATGTAGCAATAAATAATTAGTGAAATTGCAACTCACACATTTTTATTATCACTGTCTGTTTAATACAAATATTTGAATTTTCCCACTGTTACTGCAAATTCATCGCAAAAACGCCATAGCAAGAATTTATGATTTTAAACAAACCAACTATTGATTAAAACACATAAGAAAACTTAAACGGAAGCGCTGCCTTAATTAGTTTTAACTGTTATGACCGCAACAATTCAGTTTCTACATGAAATCATCCACAAACTATATCCAAATTCACCAAAATGAAATTAAGCCTCCGCAATGCAATCAAGCCCTAAAGCATTATGTATGTACTTCATCAAAACAATATTGTTTGAATTATCATAAAAGATATGTCACTCACATCTCCACACACGCTTTATACATGATCATCATTAATAGTCTAGTCAATGAAGCCTAAAAATCGTTGAAACTTCGAAACCCTCAGGAACAGTACCGATTTCAATGAAGCAATTAATACATTGTCAAAATAATAATTGGAAGAAAAAAATTCAAATTTTTTTTGAATTATAATAATTGTAGAGGTTATAGGAAATGAAAAGTAATGATAGCAATCTTCGCAGAAAATGTATCAAATCTTTAACGTTGAATATACAATGTATACGTTTAATTACTTAAAAGAAGTCACTCAATCAATGTATGCAGCCAAGCATATCTACCCTCACGTCAACTTATTTTAGGTTATCTATTATTAATTTGTAATGACAAGAGGTTAGAACAGCAGAACGATTTATTTAAAAGAAAAGTTACAACAAATTATCGAATTGTCGCCCTTCATAATCTAAACAAATGAAATTTTTGTACCAACTGAGAATAATGTAGGTGCGACAAATAAGGCCCGGCAGGTAATAAGGTCCGGGGGTTGGAAACGATATAATTTATAATTGTAGAAGACTGCAATATCAACAGATAGATGGAACTTGCTGTAAAAATTTTCAGTTTTCGCACGAAACTTGTTTATCTGCTGCAGAGCGTAATTGTTTTTTTTGCGATTCGAAACTGCTGGTGAAATGACATTTTCTGTATGGGGTAAGTAGATCATTCAGGTATTATTGGCTACAAAATCAAATAAAGATTCAAGGCTGGTTATCTGTAACTAGCAACGTAATCAAAAACTATGCATGTCCGAAATAAAGCCCACACCTGTTGCTTTGCAGACTTTTATTTCTTGGGACGCAGGAGGAAGAAGAAGAACCGAAGGAAGAACCTGTTAATTTACTAGCTGTTCTCTCTGCAGCAGTTAAAGAGTCTGAATGTCATCCAAAAACTTTATTTTCGAAGAAAACCACAAGCGACTCATGGTATTGCTCATTGTGCCAGGAAGTCTCAAAAAGAGATATGAAGCAATGTTTGGGCTATACAGATTCAGACGATGAGGAATATATCTGTAGCACATGTGAAAAGTAGCAGGAGTAGAAAGGCGTATTTACATTCTTAAAAAAAAGTGTGTTACAAGCTCGAGTTCAACTACGGTTCAGACTCAAAACGTCATTTGAACTTGCTTTGTACAACCGGACCTGAATTGGTCCAATTGCAGCACACTATTTTGTTTAGTAACCGTATCAACATGAATAGGGTAAAGATACCATTTTTATCCACTTTAAGCAAATTTGTAATGAAAAAATTAACAAATCACTAAGAACAGCCGTAAAGCACATCACCCAATTTATATAGCGAACGTGACCCGTGATGTTTATTTGTTTATAGCTTGAAAACTTCCTATAAATATCAATAAATCATGGCAATTTCCAGCACAGATAAAAGACACTGAAAATAAAAACAACGAATAAATAGTCGGTTTCGTTACACTCGGACGGTAACAACATCTCTTTAAAATGACCGATCGTCTTGAACTTAATGATGTGGAACGTTTTTATAGTATCCCACGTCCCACAACGTACGACACACAGTAAATTTTCATTTATCGATTGTAGCACCCTACGAAACAATTCATTTCGTAGTATTTTATTTAGTTAGGGCTTATCATTCGGCACAAATTCACAAATATGAATATAGAATTTTTGAATGTAATCAAATCCGCTTTAATAATGTATGAATCCGGAAAAATTAGTAGCCTCCGCAATTTATTGATGCGAATAGCCGCAAATACGTTCCGACAAAATATTATTTTCGATATACTGTCGGAACGTAAAAAAGGAATGTTGACTAAACAATCGAAAATCGTTAAATTTCTTGATTGAAATTTAAGAAATTTATGAAGTGGAGCAAAAAATTTGTTTCTGTTTGAAGTTGTTTGCTGCTGGAATTTATGTATCGCATATTAAAATTGTTAAAGTGTCAAAGGCAGAGTAATTTACATAATGGGAACATGATATAGTGTGCCATCTTCGCCGAAATTGTATATTCGACACGTAAAAGATTTGAAGAAGTGTTTAGTAAAAAAAGTAGCTACTTCTTTAGTTTTATATATTGAAGCCCCAATATACTCGATTGTCGGCGCGGATTATTCGCCAATATATTGACCCTCTTAGATGAAATTGTCAAATTGATGTGCTAACCCATTAAATACCACTACCAAATGTAGGCAAAAAAAATACATTTTTTTTGTTGAAACTAGTTTATTAACACACAAGTATTGCTAAAATTTGACGAAAACATTGTTTTTTATAAATGAAATAGAAAAAAATGACATTGCGTTTTTGCAATATTGGCGAAATGCATTAGAATTTCTTGTGATATGTGGACAAACATTTCGAATGCAAAAATACATCATATTTTGGGCAATGATAATATGTGGTGCTTTTATAAACTTTGCAAGTTCTTCTACAGGTGTGTGGATGTTTTCCACCAAGTGTCCAAATTCTATTCGACATAAATCCTCTCTAAAAGTAATTTCTTTACAATACCTTGCTGCACCGCCAACTATATGTTTGGATATCCCAAATTGAGAAAAAAAGCTTCTTGAAGAGAAAAGTTTACATTTGAATTTAAGTATTAAAAAACTCAATATCCCGAAGTACAAGCAACCCCAAAGTACAAGGATCTCCCCCACATGCTCTCCTTTTACCTTGTAATAGGAGTCAAAATTGAACAAGCAGTATTTGTTTTTGCCTTATAAATTACGCACGAATAATTTTTACTGCTTTTTTTCTACTGTAAAGATATAGATCACGCCTAGACCAATCTAATGATATTCATGTCGTAAATTTCATATTTTTGTAATTACTGCCTTCTTCCTAAACACGGGAGAATAGATCTCGAATAAAAAAATGTAATGTGCACAGGCAGTAAAAGATAAATGCCTTGTAGGGAATAATTTGGTTAGAAAGCTCGACGAAACAAAAAGTCGAGTACAATAACGCTTCCCATTTTGTAAAAAAATTGGTATTTTGACTAAATGAGTAACGAGGGTTAATTGAAAAACAGTCCAATGCTTGTTGATTTGTTTGCGCTAATACTTTGTTAACGTTCAGAAAAAGAGTAAAAGTGGCATAATTCATTCGTCCAAACACACGAAACATTTTATCGCCCCATTTCTTCTAATTGATATCAAAATTTCAAATACACAATTTGGCCGAATTTCGTTTCATAAATAAATCCAACTTGCCTCTTTAGGGATGCCACGACCCGCAAGAGGTTGCAAACTTATACTACATTTTCCGCATAGAATATGAATTAATATTAATACAAATAATAAGCCATAATCCCGCACCTCGATGGGTAAATTCCGGCGTCCACTGGTTTCCTTAGGATCGATACGAGTCAAAGAATAGTTCTCGTCAAAATTCAGAAGTGCATTTTTTATGCGACTAGACCTTTATTTACGCCGTCACGGGAAAGAGAAATGATTCGGTGCAGCGTCTGTTCTTTAATTCATTTCTTGAACTCGGTTGGAGTTTAAAATAAAACCGTTTGTGCGATGCAATGGACGACACTAATGCGGATTTATAACAACGAAGCCAACGAAAACAATCAAAAATTTACTGTTAACGTTAAAAAAATAAATTTTGAAGAATGTACCTTGCGGCGCGTTGCGTCGCCGGTGATGTTAATACTTTTCGTCACTGAACGCCGCGCAATTAACATTTATTACAGTGACGTCGCGCGGTGTTACGGATAACGATGTAGCACACCTTAGTTAAATACGAACAGCCTTTAGTGGTTCTAGACATGTTTTGGATATACGTTTAATCTAAGGTGACCATTTGTACTGATTTTACCAGGACAGTACTCTCTTTGGGTCTCTTCTGGATTTTGTTCTGGTTTTTCATATTTACCATAATTAATTGTTATTAGGGCTGTGTTATAGTAGCAAAAACTGCGTGAATATTTTGCCTTTTGTGAATTCAAATAACTATTTTATGATGTGCTGCACTGAGTTACATTTTCAGTATTACTTAGGTAAAGTATTTGTCTAGAGTGGTGATTTTTCAAATTTGCAAAATCGCAATTTTTGTAAGAGGGTGCGGTTTATAGAACATTCTACTAACTTACAGGTACGCTAAAATCGGTGAACGTCTTATAATTTAGAACAGTGGTAATTTCACCACTATGCTTCATAGTTTGATTTCTTCAGTTCGAAAAAAATATCTAATTCCAGCAAGATATTTGCATACTACCGAGAAGCTGTAAACCGTTTAGTTTTTACAGATTCCGAGTACACAACATCGCAAAGGCGGTGTCAGCGTCATAATATTCCCTCTGAATGGAGAATTGGACTTTTGCAATACTCGGAATTGCAAACAAATATTGTTATTATTTGCTAAATTTGTGAGTAGAAGTGGTAACTCAAGAAATATAGCGAAAGGAAATAGAAATAAATTAAAAAAGCCAAATTTAAATTTTCGACAGTGACACTGACAGAAGTTTCGGCCACCATACAATTAATATTTCTGAACGGATTAATTGAGACGAAACTTTGCTGGTTATAAAATATGCAACAACTGAAAAAATTGAAAATTGGGGACATAACTCAATACCAGTTTGTAACCGTTGCGTGGAAATGTTTTCTCATTCTAAAGAACATGATATTTCTTTAAAAACAATTTCAATCTTTGTGGAATACTGTCTTTGTTTACCAGGGACGAACGCTGCAACAGAAAGAATTATTTCGTTCATGAACCAGCCTTGGTCATGTGAAAAATCTTAATTAAAAGTGTCAAATCATTGCTAAAACTAAATATAATTTCAATTCAAATTGTTAAATTTTATGAGATGTTGCTAACTATTGAGGGGACGTTAAAAGTCAATCCACTCTTCTGAAAAATATAAATCATGTGATCAGTACCTAAATGATAGGAGATATTATTAAGTATAGAGTTTATATTTTGTTTTTTGTTTTCTTTTTTACTTTATTTTATTGCTTATTTTAATTTTTTACTGTTTTTTAACAAATATTTTTTCTTGGTTATTAATAATAGGTATTGTTTATGTTAATAAAAAGTTTGTCCTAGTTTTTTTTTAAAAGACAATATGGTCACCTTAGATATACTGAAGAAAAGGCCATATTATAGTAAATTTCACGTCCTACATAGATGAGCGAAACGGTACTAAAAAAAAGCAATTACAGTGTTGGCTAATTAGAAGTAAAAAAAAAACAGAAACACCTTAGTTTAATCATCGCGTCCGGCATTTCCCAGCTACGGCGTGATCGACAAAATCACCTGTTTCAAAGAGAAATAAATAGTCTTTATGGAATACATAGTTATCGCATACAACATTTTGCTTGCTGGAGTTGCGCAGCAAAATATCATACACAAAACGGCATAAAATGAGCCAGAATATAAGGCAAAATACGATAATCTAGTTAAAACAGTTTCTATTTCTTATTTGCAATTTGCTTCGTAATACAGTCAAGTAAAACATCACACTTATAATTCAACTTTTCTGCGTTTGAACGCTGAATTGAGGCAGGTCGGATGTAGCCAATTTCCGCCGTATTAAATTTGTAAAATAGTAAAAAGGAACTGCTCAGGCTTTTCTTAATTGAAGGTGAGTTTATAAAATTTGCCGCCCCCTTTATACCAAGAATGAAATTTTCACCCATCTTTCGCCAATATTCCGTTTTCGTAATATATTAAATTAACAAAGTTTTTCATCATGCTAATTTTTATAAAAGTTGAAACTAATAACAGGCGTCAATAGCCCGGAAAATCAATTATCCGAGGAATTTGGCGATATTGAAGAAACGTTTGAAGATTAGGAAGAAACCCAGTATACTGAAGATTTGGACCACAAAGATCAAGTTGAAAAGTTGCCAAAAAGACCTACAATAACGTAGTATTATTTATTTATAAGTCACTGTATGTACCGTGCGATCAAATAAAAGCCGGACGAAGGTAAGTTTTTAACCGTAGTAACTTATCTACGACGTGACTTCAGGAAATACATGACCTCTGACGGTACGTTAAATCTTTTTTATCGCAATAATATCAATTTTGTTCTTTCGAGATGTTTAAGTTTATTAGAAATAAAAGAACAAATTACTTTCAGTGAGTGTGTTTTCTACTTATTTTTTATATGCACGCCGTAAAACGAAAATATTGTTGCGCTACTTATCATAAAAGATACGGCCCGTCCCACTAACATCAAAGCTTTTATTAGTTAGATTAACAGGAATTAAGACGCTGCTTTCAGATTTTAAAGTAATTTGACGAGGATTAAATTTAGTTTACAGTTTGTTTTAATGACATCACTGGAAAATTTTAAGTTTACCTTTTGAAATGCTTCTTGTATAACTGTTATTTGTATGCAAATTAAGGAACGTATGAGCACAAATAAAATTTACGAGGGTTGGTCGTGGAATTTGCAAGCCATGTGTATTATTACACCTCAAAATGTTGCCTTTTATCAAAAAGCAACACTAAGAGTCAGTTGCAGTAACGAAGTTAGCAGCGTTGTCAGCTAACAGAGCATTGACTAGATCTTTGATTGGCTGCCCGCAAACTGCAGAGTGCTTGCAGCCAATCATAGATCTAGTTAACGCTCTGTTAACTGACACCGCTGTTAACTTTGTTTCTGCAACTGGCTCTAAGAATATAAATTATAAAAGTATTGTGTGTATTATATTACAACTCAAGTTTCAATTACACAAGATCAGCTGTCAATGTGAGAGTTGCTATTTTGTGATGCTATAATACACATGACTTGAAAACTTCATGGCCAACCCTCATGAATTTTCGTTTATTGCGAAATTAGTTATTTTTTGTATTTGGAATTGGAATTTTTACAACGCTTTCTCCAATTCTTTGCCATGCCAGAACAATATCAATTTTAGCAAATTGTTGTTTAGAAATGTTAAAATGAGGTAAAAATGAAGTTATATGCAGTTTCGAATAGTTTAGAAACTCGCTGATTGTATTAGTCGCTTACTGCGTGGCCATTCAAAGTATTAGCACAACCCTTAACCTAATTGATATTGTCGTGCGGAATTCGAATAGTGTAGTTAGTCTGAAAGAGTAGGTACCTGGCGTGTCTAATAAATTTTTTTGTAGCTGCTTTTTATTATACTCAATTTTAGGTTTGTTAACGCTGCCTTTGGTAAGGTTGAGACAGAAACACATTAGATTGATTACTTTTCAATATATCAATTTGAAGGTAACTTTATTAGCTGTTTTGTTCTCATGTTGGTTATTTTCAATCATTAATAAAAAATGACAGAAAAAGTTATTGTTGGACAGCAAAACAATTAATGATAAGGATAATATGTACTGTGATAGGCACATAAATGACATATTGTTTCACGAGCCGTATTACAAGGGTGCTTGCGAGGTTGTCTACAAATTTCAATATTTTGTCTATAATTCATTTTAATGCCGCTTCAAAATTAGAAAATATAGAACAAAATGCTTCTGCCGAAGGAGCTACATTGTGAAGATTTATTGGTGCGACAGAGTTATTCTTAAAAAAGAAAAAAGGAACATTTGAAAAAAATAGCTTGTCTATATTACCAATATTATTTTATTTACCTGTCATAAGAAAAGTAATTGTTCATGTATTTTCCTTAACTGTTCAATTACCCTCAGTTTTATTAAACAAAATTTCTTAAAAAATGAATGACCATCAACAGTATCCAATAATCTTAACGATCATAAATTTTGTGTGGAAAGTAATACACAAAGATCTCTATCACCTCCAAATCATTATCGAAAATGTCATTACAAAATTTTTAAAATTTTTTAATTTACAAATAGCACACAAACACACAATAGTCTGTTGACACTTACTAAGAAACAGATTAACCCTAGGGATTGTGTGGCTTAACCTAAGTAATACTTTGGAATGCTAAAGTTTACCTTAGGGTGGTGGTGCAACGGATTATGTGATACTTAGGGATTTACGGATATAATTTAAGTTGAAGTGGTACAATCGGGCGTTAATCCCCTTACTGCAAGTGTAAATTCGAGAAGAACTTCAACTTTCTAATAAATTGGAAAATCACTTTCTGGCCAAGGACAGAAATTTAAAACGAGCCTTTAAATTCCAAAGGGAGCTTGAGAATTGTATTGCTGGATATCGCGAACTGCACAAACAATTAGTAAAAGTCCTGCCACTGATTACCTATATTGTCATAGGAAAACATCCATACAAAATAAACCTGAAGTTCACCCTAATTCAAGTCATGAAAGTGATTTCGCGCCAGTTCACAAAAGTTGCCTAACAGATAGTGACAATTATTCTAATGAATCTTTGTTACTTTTCAAAACAAACCAATTTTAAGTTTTATATAAACTTTCAGATTTTCGAACCAATTTAACTCATGCTTTTTTAGTCATTGTTATTTTTCTGATTTTTTTTATACGATTTTCGATTATTTTTTAATTTGTTGCTTTGGTTTTATGCGGTTTCAGAACATTATGGAACCTATCCCTATTTTTACCATATAAGCAATGTTTTTTTTATTCGAATTTTATTTATACGGTTTTGTGTGGAACGTATCTACCGCATAAAAACAGACCCGAGTGTACAATATAAATTCTTGAATTTGTTTAATGGAATCGACAATAAAAATAAATGTCAGGATCTAGTTAAAAAACAAAAACTGCCAAACCGCGGTCTGCAATATTGACTACATTCCGTCCAATATTTGCAAACTCACCCCGACGACTCTGGGCCGTATCATGAATGTTATAGTAGATACGTGATTAATAATGCGCACAATTCTGTTATATTTGTGAGTCTCCAAGAAAGCAATTTCCTGGAGAAAATCTTTTTCCAATAAAAACATTACTGTAAATTTAGTTATCTCTCTACATATCGTAATTTTTTCAGTTTAGTCGTAAATTATGAATTGGGAAGGATTTATTCTCTGCGCGATGGCCGTCGTCACTTGGTGAAAAATCTATTTTAAAAATACTTCATTTTGTTTTGATAAGCTTTCAAATAAATTTCGCAATGAATCATTGTTATTGGAGTGTAATTTTTCTTTGGTCTGGTGATCTTTTACGCAGCATTTCAAACAAATTAGCGATGCATTTTTATTTTGTGTCATCGGGATTGCATAAAATTGCAATTTGTGCGTTGAAAGAAGGCAAGCTTTGTAAATTAATTAAATTCGCTGAAACGCGATATACATTCAATTACTAATAAACAATTCGATTTAGAGCGGAAATTTATTTTGTTGCGGTAATTGGTGCTGCTAAATAATCAATGTTTCCAATTTTTGAAAAAATAAAAACTTTATTATTTGTTATAACTTTACTGACTTAGTTTGAAATCTTCCTCCCTTTCGGTAGGAAGCAAATAAATTAGAACAAAATTATTGCTTACTTTTGTAAATTACTGAAAGTTTAGAAACTTTGTATGTAAATGTTACTGTTCTAGGTCCAGGTTACAATTTTTCTTAATTTACATAAATTCATTAACCTACAGGTACCCTGCTTCGCATCAGCAGTAATACCAGTCTTTTTATTTCCAACACATATTAATCTCCATAAAAAATTCAAATATGAATGCGGCGAATATTATTTTCTCCACTAATGTTAGGACAAGTGCTATATTTTTATACCAATTTAAGTTTGAACAAATCGGTTCGACTTTTTCTAACGTGTATGGAAATATTTATGCAATATGTCCACAAATGGGGTTGACAAGAAGGAAAAAAATTACTTTCAATTTTTTGCCAAAAAATTAAGATTTTTGAGTAGAAAGTTTTAGAAGAATATTGCTACGTGCAGTTCTTTCGCCAATTTAAACACACCCGATTTTTGTTCAAAATCTGCTAATAAAACTAAACGATTTTCCTCGCCTGTCTTTACACCAATTTTCATACTACCGATAAGTATTGAAATACTTTTCCTTTGATTTCACTGATAATAACGATTGTTGAGTCAGCGTAGCTGATTGTTCAATATCACACTACACTTGTATTAGATATTTTTCCCGATACGTTTCTAAATTTTGCTTCAGTAAAAGTTAAAACTAATCAAAGATTTTTGTTTTTTTTTTAACAACAGTCTGATAACTAAAATAGATTCAACATTTTAATTTATTAAATTTTTTTTTTAAATTATAAATCTCGCATAAAAATGTCACTGTATTCATATTTTAAATTCGTACAAAGTATTCACTGTCAAAATTGAACAAAATTTCAGTTTTGAAATATAAAATTCAATGTTTCAAGAGTAACTTACACTTGATGTCGTTTTCACTGTTTTCAATATGTTTAGGGAAAATTTTAAAAACTTCTTTGCGTTAAAGGTGGTTTTATAAACAGTCGCCTTAGCCAAATAGTCTAAAATAGGAGTATATTATTTTATTAGAATTAAAGGTGTCACTTTTTAACGCACAAATTTTTGGTTTACGAAGCGGGTATTAGCGAAGCTGAACGAATACAAACTTGAAAATCAAAGAAACTAACTTTTAACCGGAATAAAACATATGATATTTTTTCTCCAGCCAACAATATACGGCAGAGCACAAAATATACAAATTCTAAAGTACTAATAATTAGTTATGGTTTTATTTAGTTATGTCATTGTTTTGGGGAAAAAAGTATGTGTTAACTAAAAAGATCTCGCACCCATGTGTATATTTTGTATGAATAAATATGAATTGTAAAGAAGAAGTCTTACCTCCAAATGTGGCAGCAGTTGTACTTACGTTTAACTTTAATATGTAATTCACAAAATTTTCAAACCAAAAATGAATACAATATTTTTAAGTCTAGAATTAAAAAATTCTTTAAAAATGTACAGTGCAGATAAGCTTCACACGATAGAAATCGCAAACCACTGGCATGAATGTATGATGACATATACTTTTCATAATTGATTATGTTATATTAAAATATTTTCAAGCGATTTTGCTCATTACCAAAATTTCTCAAGTATGTCTCCTCATTCGGTATTAAGTAGGCTACAGTGTAACACTGAGTAAATGTTTCTTAAAATTGTAATATTTAAATTAACTTGGATTGAAAATTCAATAATTCTAACCTCACTTCTAGACCTATCAAACCCACCTTAAGCCTAGGATTAAAAATAAATGTTGCCTTAGAGACGAATTTTTTCTTAGTTGCAAAAATAACCAGTTTATCTATTAAATATGGTAGTAAAAAATGAGGTGTTTTAAGACGGCTGGAGAAAAAAGATTTTGTAACACTACAATTCAGGAAACGGTTTTAACATATAAAATTATGTTACTGAATAAAACCAATAAGTAGACAAATCTACTTTAAGAGGTTAAACTTGCCTCCACACGTTTTTAATATTCTTTCGTCGGTTCTGTAAGAAATAGAGTTTCCAATAAAATAATATGTTTCTTATATTTGTTGGACAGGCGGCAACGGCGCTAAATTCCGTTGTGATATTTTATAATTGAACCATATTGGGGTCAATATGAACTAACTCCAAATGAACGACACCTACATTATTTTTTTGTCGCAAACGTATCAGCAGCATTCAAAATCAATATTTAAATAAATGTGGTAATTTTATTCCTCAATAATTCTTACTACACCGTTTTCAAGCAAACCCGAACAGAAATATTTTTTCCAAAATTGGATGTTACGACACATGTAAAATATTCTGCTTGCAATTTGGTTTAAATGGTTATTCGAATTCAATATGTCGAAGCGGTGTAAACGTTCACATAAACGACTATTGGTGAAATCTTCCACAAAAAATTCCGATAAGAGTAAAAGCGATTCACCCAACATTCTACACAACGATCTGACCAAATTCTAAATTCAGCAATCGAATGCGCAGAAAAAAAATTATTTTAAAACAAAATTTAAAAACGAACGTCTTGTAGAGTCAGCTGCATTGACAACAGTAAACAACACAACATCAACAACAATAACAACAACAGTAAAATGCATAATAATATTGCCATTTAATATTTTTTCAATCAATTAAACTTAAGGACCTTAGGTGACAAGATGTGTTGCCTATTATTCGTTTTTAAATTGAATACCCTGTGAACATAAATTAATAGTATAACTATACAAGGTTGAGATAAAATATGGAAGCAGGCAAATATCTTGAAAACGGACGAGACAATATTAATAAAACTTTGCAGGTTAGTGAAGTAACTCATAACCGGAAATATCCTCAACTTTTCTTATTTCAATGAAGTACCCTGTATATTCGTACAGATTATAATAGACCTTGTTTTCTGAAACAACAAAATACATTCATCAGATGCACTAATCTGCATAGTTTCATTAATATCGTCTCGTCCGTTTTCAAGATATGTGTTTGGTTCCATACTTTATCCCAAAACCCTGTATAATAAAAATCCACAAGAACAGCGGTCATTACTGAGAAGGTACACGAAACTTATTTGCCACTGAACTGAATAATTGTTTGAATGCTACCAAATATCACTTACACAGTCCCTCCTCTAAGTTTCACGACTACATCAAGCGTGCAAATAAATTTATATTATTCACCCTTCGCGTTATTACTCGTTCTAAAACTATCTAGTCCACCCTTTTTATCATGATTCAAACTACAAAGTTTATGTGTAGCCTTAGTAAATATGGTTTGTTGAATTCGACTCTTTGATACTCAAACTGTGCTTTGTAATTAAATTGAATTACTATTTTGTAGTTATGTAGTCAATGGACGAAATGTGATGTGGATTCGGCATACAAAGGATTTTTAAAAACACATATTACGTTCCCAATACCACTTTGCATTAATAACATGGAGGTGGTTATTAAAATTCAGTCGTAAATTTTGCTCTCGGGACTTTTTAAATAAATCAAATTAAATAAAGTAAAATGAAAAATGTATTATTTAAATGAGACGTGAGGTGAAACTTACAAGACTAGGCGAGTAAAACGGTCGTCATTTAGTTTACAAACTAAGTTTCGACGACTTAAGTCTAAATCATACCACTTTCAGGGATAAAAATACTATTGATCTACGTTTTGAGCAAGTCTCGCAGATAAACAGCAACTGGGCTATACTAATAACTTTTCGAGAAAGTGTTCAACGTTAAAGGGAAAGTCTGCAATAAATTTAGTCCTTTGAAGTGCATATGATTTATGTTATTTCTTTGTGGGATAAATTAAGTTCGAAACAAAAGCCCGCAGGGAGCTTGAACTATTTCTTTGACATTATCAAAACAATTAAAGTTTGAAAATATACAGAATGCTTCCTAATTGAGATACTTAACAAATACTTTGTCGATGACTCGGTAATTGACTCCGTAAAAAGTGCACTAAGAAAATCAATGTAGATGCGTTGTTTTTTGCGGTTTGGCATAATTTAAATTACAAATTTCAAGTCACGAGATAAGCAGAAACACTACAGCGCTAGTTACACGAGGCAACCGAAAATACAAAGAGCTCTAATCTCTCATTTTATTCAATTAGCAATTAAACCAATTAGGCTAAAAACGCCAAAATGACAATTTATCAAAAGGACAATCGTGGAGCCACAAATTGTATTTTGGGCTGCATACGAGCCGATTTTCAAACTGGCACTAAAATTCGTTACCGAGCTTAAGAGATATTTTTGGTTCACCCTGAGAAACAAGAAATTTCAATAATGTCAAGTGTTTGTCGCGTCGAACGTGTTGAAACTCAATATCAAACATTCACAACATAAAAAAAAAACTAGATATTTTGTGATCAAATACTCGGCTGAAGATTTATTATTATCTTCTGGTTTCAAACAAAATTTAATTATGTATTATGCATGTTTTCAAACTTATTATACTTTTATTTAAAGTTAAATGTTATTACATACAGTAAATATTGGATACACTAAATTAAAAACTGTTCAAATGTTTACTACTTTTGCAGGCAATTGGCAGAACTGTTGGCGTTTAGATTACATTTATCCTTTTTGAAGAATTTTTTGTCGGCAAAAAACCTTCTAAGGCGACATGTTTTCTTCCAATAAGTTTTCTCAAAAAAATAATATCTTTCGATTGAGAAAACTCACCCTCCAGATATTTCTCAAGTTTCACAAACAGTTAACAGTGAAACGATATTTATTTCTAATTGTCATTTGACAATGTACTTTGACATTTTTTCAGCATAATTATAGCAGTATAGTACAGGATGATTGCAAATGATTCTAACAAACAAGTGACCTTGGTGTTAATGTCATTTCTCACTCACACCCTAACATTAAATTAGAAAAAAAATTTATGCATTAAATTTGCAATGCACTTTAGTGTTATAATCATTTGTAATGACCCGGTATATTTTGCAAGAAAGGCGATTGTGGCGGTTTCGCGAGGTTTCACATAGCCATTCCAAACGCGTTGTTCCCAATAATTATAAAGTTATTAATTATGAATTAAGTTTTGTGTTTATAATTGAATTATAAAATTTGCAGCTGTATTACCTTAAGGCTGTGTTATAGTAGCAAGAACTGCGTGAATATGTTGCCTTTCGTGAATTCAAATAACTTTTGTACATTTTCTGTATTACCTAGGTAGAGTATTTATCTAGAGTGGTAATTTTTCAAATTTGCAAAATCGCAATTTTTGTAAGGCCTGTATTTGCTTAAAGAGGGTGCGGTTTATAGAAAATTCTACTAACTTACAGATACGCTAAAATCGGTGAACGCCTTATAATTTAGAACAGTGGCAATTTCACCACTATGCTTCATAGTTTGATTTCTTCAGTTGAACAAAAAGGTTCGAAAAGAATATCTAATTTCAGCAAGATATTTGCATCTACAGAGAAGCCGTAAACCGTTTAATTTTTACGGATTCCGAGAACACAACATCGCAAAGGCAGTGTCGGCTGTCATAGTATTATCTCTTAATGGGGAATTAGACTTTTGTAAATACTCGAAATTGCAAACAAATATTGTTATTATTTGCGAAATTAGTGAGTGTAAGTGCAAGACAATGGTAGCTCAAGAAATATGGCAAAGGAAAACAGAAATAAACTAAAAAAGCCAACTTTAAATTTTCGACACTGACATTGACAAAAATTTCGGCCACCATACAATTAATATAACTGAACGGATTAATTCAGACGCTGGTTTTCACTATAATGCAGCCTTAATGATATATTTTTTAATCTAAGTTTTAAACCGGAGACTTTCCTTAACAACTATGAGATGTCGTTACTAGTGGTTTTTCTAACACAAGAGGGAGAATACTTATTCCTGTATAGTATACAGAATGTTATTACTTTATAATTTAAAATTAATGAAGAAAGTAAAAAAGAAGTTTTTTTATTAAAAACGAACTTTATTGGTTAGAATTTTGGTTGTCAATATAATTTACAAACATTTTTTGAATTTCACTAAACTTGTATATCTTGTTTTTGTTCTTATTTGAAAACTGTAACAGTTTATTTCTATTTCAGATATTCAAGATGGCCGAAAATAACACACTTTTTGTAACGACTGAATACAATGCATACAATTCCACAAATGAATCCGATACTGCCGCAAGAGAGAAAGTTCAGTTTTTGTATAAATACTACATTCCGCCGATGTTGCTATTTTGCGCTGCGTCGATTTTCATCAACATCAGAATCCTGTTTTCGGTTTATTGGATACGGAAACCGTTGTCACCAACATTGCACATTAGTTTAAGCCTAGCCGCAGCAGATGCATGCACGTCGGCCTTCCTGGGAATCGGATTACTGCTAAACAGTTACCTACCCGTTGTTTACGACTACTATACCGCTTGCGTTTTATTGTTAGTATTAGAAATGTTCCGCTTAAGTGGCATACTTATCACAGTGGCCCACTTACTAGCCCTCAGCATCAACCATTATCTGGGCATTCTGAAGCCGCTACATTACGTGTCAATCATGACTCCAAAGAAGACTACGATAGTCGTGGCAACACTATGGATCATCCCCCTGGTGTTCATCACGAGTTACTTTTTAATAGCGGCCGAATACGATTTCTGGTCGAGCGGTTGCGCGCAGCATTCCTTCCTGGGGGAGTTTAAATTTCGCTGCGTGTTCGCGACGTTATTTTTCGCCCCTTTGAATGTGATGATCTTCTGCTACACCCACATCCTGATAATCGTGAGGAAGCACCAGCGAGTGTGGTCGAAGCTCTCGCGAAGCGGCAGCAAACGGTGCCGGGGAATCAGATCGTCGCGCCACAGCGTCAACAAACAACAAAAACAGATGGAAGGAAACGTAAAAGCGATCTACACGACGCTGCTAATATTGGGATCGTGCGTCGTCGGCTGGCTGCCCGCTCTAATCAACTACTTGTTAGTGTGTAAAAGCGATTGTTATTTCAGCGGAAAGTATTTGTCGCAGCTCCAAAACGATGTCTACGAAACTATATTCTTTGTTAATTGGTCAACGAACGTTTTGATCATTTTAAAAACGCTCGCGAATCCGATCATCTATTCGGCTCGGATGATAGAGATTAAGGTAACTTTGAGCAACAATGAAAGATTAATCCAATACCTTATTTTTGGCCTTTTTTATTGTCCTGGTATATCTTGTCCAACAATTTAAAACCTACAGACATAAATTTTAATTTGCATAATTAAAAAATGTTTAATCACAAAACAAAGTAAAATTTTAAGTTACACATTTTGTTTAAGTCATTGGTCATTAAAGTCATTCCCATATTAAAAATATGAGAAAAGGTTCGTCTGGAAATGTTTTGTTTTCACGATACGACCCCTAAAATGAAGAAAATGATTTTTAATTTATTGCAGCTACTAGGAAAATGCAATTTGAATGAAATTTTGGAACTACAAGTTAAATTTCATGCAGAATTTAATTATGTAAATATTAAATTGATATTCAGCTGATGAAAAGTAGTTTTGTTAGGGATGAGCGTGTTTCTTGATGAAAACTTTTTTTATGCCTTTATTTTTCCATTTCAAGTTATTAGTCAGAAGTTTTAAACAATGTTGAGAAAAAAGGGTACTCTTATCTCAAACCGTTTCCAAGATTATTAAGCAAGAGAAATGGTTTATAGTTATGCAGAATAAGCTGATATTCATATCATGTTCGCAAAAGCTTTTGGGAATGTGAAGAAGCTAGACGGTTGAATGGAGAAACATTTCCTAATGTACAAGTGCCACACCGTTCTTTTTTCCTAAGAGTAGATCGTGTTTTGAGGAAAACAGGTAAATAGCAAACGTTTGTTATTATCGAAATTTTATCTTAGGAAGATTTGATAAACAAGAAGTAGTTGGACGATCAAGAAGTGCTAGAACGGTAGCAGGAGAAGAACAGGTGTTAACTCGGGTTGAAGAGGATTCGTTTCTAAGCACCCGAATCATAGGAGCTCAAAAAGGCTTATGTCATTCAACGGTATGGAAAATTTTGCAGAAGCAGGTGTTGAACCCACATCATATTCACCGAGTTCAGATGTCAGAGGAGTGAGATTATCTTGCTCGTTTACAGTTTTGCAATTGGCTTGAAAAACAACGTGATGCCGTTCCTCGTTTTCCAACAAAAATTTTATTTACTAACGAGGCCGGTTTTACTATAAATGGAATTTTCAATTTTCGTAACAATTAAAATTTACATCCCGTTGTACAAAGAGGTCGTCAGCAGCAGTTCAGATTAAATGTATGAAGTGGAATTATTGGAGACCATTTAATAAGGCCCATATTTTTATCACGACCCTTAAATGGAGAAAATTACACTGACTTTTTACAAAATGCATTACCACAGTTACTTGAATTAAACTTTACTAGCAAGATACATTTATTTCTGTTTATTCCCACATTGACCTGCTGCGGTGTGATTACCACTAATGTTAATAGTAATAATGAAATTTTATAATTATAATCCTTATTTACACCTAAACTATTGATGTCTTGATACATTGTTTGCTGTTACGTTAGGACTTTGAACTAGACCATTAGACATTAAATTCTGCTATTCAGCTGTTCATACATTCCTGATATAAGTACAATAAATTGACATAGTTAAGATAGAAAAATTTAAAAAAACATGTTTAAACATCAAACAACTTGCATTTCCAAAATTTAATTCAAATTGCATCTTCCTAGTAGCTGCAATAAATTAAAAACCGTTGTCTTCATTCACCATTTAAGGAGCCATATCTCGAAAACGAAGTATTTCCGGATCCATGTTCATAAGAACCTTTTCTTATATTTTTAACAGGGGAACATTTACCTGAAAGGTTTACGCTTACTTTTAAAGCACTCCTGTATATTCTCTGATCTGATGGGGTGATGGAATGCTTACTTATATTACATGTTATCGAGAAGTTTGAATAAAACGTCATTGTTTGTTTTCATTTGATTATTTAAAGTTTTCCTTTCTATTGTATTTATATACCGTCTCCTTTTTCTAACATTGAACATACATGATCAATTAAAAAAAGTCAATCGGCAAATCTTGATAATACAATTGATTTGACATTTATGTCAATTTAGAAATAAAAAATTTGATTGTTAACGTTTTAGTTTTGAATTCAGTTATTAAAATATATTCAGAAAAAGAAAAATTGTTGTTGTGAATTGGCATAATCTTATGTTCAATGTTACAAAAAAGACCCGGTTTGTACATGTTTTCAGTAACGTTTAATTCATTGCCTTTACATAAAACTTTTGCTATTTTTATTGCATCAGAGATCGCTCCATTCATATGTCCCATTTAGATTACTGTGCTCTTTAAACCTCGTGTAGAGAGTCTTTCCTGTCTGACCGATATACTTCTTATAACATTTTAACGAGTAAACCTCATTTAAACAGTAGACGCCTTTTTCAATTTGTAGTTATGTGATTAAACATTTTTTAAAAATCTGTAAATTAAAATTTGTCTACGCAGTTATTAAATTGCTGAAAATAAAATGGTTCAAATAAATTAGTTAATAATAATCTCATGATTGAAAAAGTTAAATGAGACCATTGAAAAATGATTAACTTGAAACATTTTTTCCGCAGGAAGGAACTCGGAAGATGCACACATCGATGACTGAGCTTTGGTGCGCCGGAAAATGCTCGTACAAGGACGACGCATTTCGCACCTGCAATCAGAACGCGCGCGGACTTACCGCGTTATGCAAATCAAACGGTAACGTAACACATCAAAGTATCGGAAGGTCTGAAATCGCAAACACTCTACTGTAACTTCAAAAAACAACAACAACCAAGATTTGTTGATTTGTATTGTATGTCAGTGTTGAGATTGTTTATATGTCTATTGATGAAATAAATGTTTTTTTAATGTTACCATGTTGTAAAATATATATAGTGGACCCTGTGATGTCGATAATGAAAATAAAATTAAAACAAGAACCTTATAATCACAAAAAATTTATATAAAATAAAATTACTTACATAGACGCGTTTCGGTTACTGAAGATGGTGGCATAGCCACCGAAACGCGTCTATGTAAGTAATTTTATTTTATATAAAAATTTTTGTGATTATAAGGTTCTTGTTTTAATTTTATTTTCACCATGTTGACTAAAAGAAACCATCCGCTTCAAAGGGGGCGAAATTAGAACGCGAACCACCTGTTGATTCAATTTTTAATTTCATTTTCTAAACACACTCTGTAATGAACTGAAAATCAAGACGTTTCAGCTAATCCTTAACAAGGCACAATGGATTCGAGGTAATGATAATTGGGTTCAGTAATTTAGTACATAATTGGAAGTTATCATCTGAGAATTAATTAAGGTAATACGAAAACTTCGACGGGAAGAGTTAAAATTTAACGAACTATGTAAATATAGAACGAGAGGATGAGGAACGGGAATTTAATAAGTTTACCTGCGACGTGCAAAAACGACCAAGCTTTATTTAAATATTCTCAAGAATTTTTTAATATTGTCTTACAGAGGAGAAAGTGGCACGTACAAATTCAATTAGAGGTTAAACGCGCTAACTTTGCGGTAAATCTCTAATTTACAAAGTTGTTAAGCCGCGCCGATCGGCTTAACACCGGATAATAATATTTACGTTTGGATCACTATTTTGCGTCTTCAGGGTTTCGCATGAGATGGGAAATTTACATTTTCCAGTCTCTGTCGAACCTATCACAACCTGTCTCGAGTTTCTCAAAGTTGAACAGATTTTATTTCGAATTTGCAGATATTCAATCAAAGTTTCCTCACGCGCCGTACGCGCACACCATTTTTGACTTTATAAATAAAATTAAATAAATCCCATCTCAAAACTTTGTTACAAATCAGGTCTTCGACAAAAGTCGAATTCCACGTGACCGCAAAATATAGGCAACCAAACTTACGCGTTGGTACTGATTCTACAAAACAAATTGAACTTTGAATTCAAAGTTTGTTGAATGGATAACAACAAGAATCGACCGTTAGATTCAGTTTTAGCGAATTTGAGAGTTCGTGCTGCAAGCTTTCGTGCAAGCTATTTATTAGTGCTGTCAACATCTGAACTAGGTTAGATGAAGTGTGATCCACGACGCCAATATACGACGTGCTGAGCGCACTATTCGGTTAAACCAATGGCATAAACTATTTGCAATAATGCTGTCATCTCTATTCATGAAACCAGGAAAGCTCTTTGTAAATAAAACTAACGCATAAATTGTTGACAATTGTGAATTCTAAAACAGGTGGAAATTGCTAAAACGGAAACTTTCTGTATTAAAAGGTTTTTGAAATTTTTAAACACAAAATCTTGTAAGGAGTTTTAGTGACCTTTGAGTTGAAAGCTGTTTTGCCTCTTCTGAAACATTAAATTGGATATCCGGTGTACCTTTGAAACTATAAAACGATATAAAAAGGCAACAAAAACGTATTCATAATAAAACGAGACTGCTCAGAAAGGAATCGTTTTACCGGATTATTGGAAACATAAACATTAAGCAGCAACTTACCATCTTGAACTCCCATGTATGTTAATCGATATTTTAAAATACACTCAGGTGCAATAAAAACGAGCCACTCTTTTTTTAAAGTTTTTATTTCGAATAAAACTTTTGGTATTTTACAATCAGTGTGTAGAAAAACAGCATATGGTACTTAACTAATTTATTGAACATAAATCATCATAAATGAAATTTAAAGACAAATAAACAAACTTAAAGTAAACTTAACGAAGATTATGAAAGAAAGTTTCACTTGAGGTTTCACTTGCCTCCTCTATCCATAACTATTGCCTGCATACGACGGCCCATACCACTAATAGGCTCATGAATATCATTTTGAAAAAGATTCAGCCATCCTTCCTGAAATGCCACACGGAGTTCATTTATTGTGGTTGGTGCAACTATACGACTTCAAACACACCTCCCCAGTATGGCCCAAGCATATTCTATACGGCTTCCATCCAGAGTACATGCTAGCCAGTTTAGTTTTTCTATTCCTACTTCATTCAGATATACAGTGACGCACCTTGCTGAATGCGATCTTGCGTTATCCCTGCATCAGTACAAAGCCATCGCTGATAAATGGAGCAAATGCAACTACGTGATTTGCCAAAACCGACCCAACATACAAACGTGTCGTCAACGACCCTCCATCGATAACGACTAATTCGGTGCAGGCCACTATTGATATTCCTACCCTAAACTAAACCTTCTCCATGGCTAACTCGGAGGTTATTAGCCAGAACCTAGACTTGTTAGTAAACAGTTCCATAATTCATTGTGCCAACGTCCGCTTCAAATATTCGCGAGAATAGTTACTCAGTAACGTGGGAGTAGTTTTGGTTCAGCTGCTGGTTTACAAGCTTTCAAACCAACTTCTTGTAACTTTTCTTGAACAATCCACATACTTACTGTACCACAAACCTCAGGAAGTTGATTTCTTGTCTGCCTTGAAGTCAAATTACGATTCCTGTAGAGTATTAGGAACAAGAAATCGGTCATCGTTATCAATTCTTCGTTTTCCACCTGGTCCCGGTCTCCGCGTATTTCTGCCGGTTTTTCCAACCGTTCAAGTAGTTTTTGGACGGTAGAACGGCTGACATTAAGCACTCTGATCACATACCGCTGACTGCATCCATCTTCCACAAGAGCTACAGCTTTTGCACAATCTTCACCATTTAAAACCATAATTAATACAGTAATCGGTAAACTCTCACACGACTGCAAAGATTTCGTTTTAATTACGGAATCGTTAGGTTTATTTTCTGCTGTTTTTCCTGCAGCAGTTTGATCAGACTGTTCGTTTGATAGCGAATGGCAATTCGAACTATCGACAGTATCATTTAAATTAACAGTTTCTACATGCGATGTAACAATAACACAATCATCATCTTTATTCTGCTCAATGAAGCGCTTGGAAAGGCCTCTGGTCACTCTGGTAAATGGCTGAGCTGATAGTTGTCGCATTATTTCTTGTTTAACCTCCAAATTTAGATCATGGTATGGGAATGTCAGTAAAATCAAAACCGACAAAGCAAAAGCAGCTGAAGAAAGTAGCACTACGTTGTGCATAATGTTGAATGGACAGCATACCTTTTATTTGCGATGATTATTGTTCATTAAATAAATTGACAATCACAAGCCACAAGTAAGGAAATCAAAAAAGGAACTTGTGGTAAACTTAAAAATGGTCATTTTA
This sequence comes from Dascillus cervinus, assembly GCA_949768715.1. Lineage (NCBI taxonomy): Eukaryota > Metazoa > Arthropoda > Insecta > Coleoptera > Dascillidae > Dascillus > Dascillus cervinus. The sequence goes on from OX458317.1 coordinate 5,838,924, forward strand.
GTAATGAAAAGAGAACTGGATTTACGTTCCAGTTATTGATAACTACTCTCAGAAATACATAACTCAGGAAGAGTTTGAGCCGAGGGTAAAAACAACGAAACAGCGTTTGAAAGAAATTGCAGAGGAGAAAGAAAAAGCGCTTAATCAAAGGAAGTTACAACAAGAATTGAGCCTAGTTACAGATAGCTTCAAAAACTTTTCTTCAAGCGTTGAATCAAAGCTTTATCAAGTAGATTGACAGACTAAGCAAAATATTATTAGAATTTTAATTCATCAAATTGAAATCAACCGCAATCACTTATATATAGTATGTCACATAAAAAATCTTGTAAATTTTGATCAACATAGGCATATTAGAATTATGCAATGTTGTACTAGTCTGCTTTTTCTACACCCTGATGACCTCTTTTATTGTAAAACATCAATAGGGGGGTACCTAAAAATAAAAGTTGTTTGAGGGCTTGGATAGTTTTGGACATTTTTGCTTTTAGGTACCTCCATAAAAGAAAGCCATTCAACGGTATTGATGCAATACCCCTCAATATGCTACGAGAGGTCAAGTAAAACTTTAAAGACCGACTCCAAGAATACATAAATTTCAATGGAGGACATTTGGCGAGCGTAATGTTCAGAAAATAGTTTTTTTTTTGTATTGTACACCAAATGGCTACTCTTGTTCATTCTTTAAAAAATAATTAAATTGCTGTCTAAACGGTTGAGTGCGCTGAACGCGACCATTGTATACTAAATGGTAACTCATCGTGATGGTGAGGGCTTGTCGACCTTTGTCCCTATGACCATCTTACTAGATCTAAATCCCACCTCAAATCGCCCCGTTATATTGCTCCAACCTTTATTATCAATTTCACGTGATGGTTTACTGGAAAATCGACTCATTTTGAATTGTCCAATGTCACGTCAAATGCCGCATCATTTTACTGTTAACAATATTGTCTCAGTTTATTATTGGCAACGTATTTAAAGACGCTAATCAAATAGTGGCGATTAATTCACTGGACATTACATCATTGTTTTCAATTTATTACTATGCGAATATTCTTGAAAAATAAATTTAGTAAAATGAAACGTGAAATAAAATGCTGCGTGTTTCATTGTAGATAGATCTCCCAAGCCTGTAAGAAATATCTGGCGTTGTTATTATTACGATGAGAAATAAATTGTGGTGCTAAATGGAAACAGTAAAAGCGCTCAGAACTTCGAAAACATTTTTAAGGTAACAAATTTGCGCTTCCTCGCCAAAAGGCATGTTACGTTTAAAATAACTTATCTGCCTAAAATTGTCTAAATGTTCCCTGTTTAAACTTGATCATTTATATGCTTAATTCCAGGAAGGGAGCTTACCAATTTGCGAAAGATGGTGGATAAAATTTGCGAATAAAACTGCAGGCGTCGGAAAGGAAATAAAGCCCTTATAAATAAGAAAGTAGAAAAAATAAATTTATATTTCGTTACAAGTGGCAGAATTTGCGTTTCTTGCGTGAAATTTGAGACATTTGCACCTTATGACACGATCAATTTCTATTCCTCGCGAAATGAAACTTTATCTCAATAACGCGCCGAAGGCGGAGGAAAGAATTTCCGCAGAAATTATTGAAGAATTAAGATCCACTGCCGGTGCAATTTTCGTGTCACCGGCAAAAATTAGTACGCCCTCCGGTTGTATTGATTATGTCAACACGGGCTTTTAAAAAGGCACGAATCTGGCAGACTTTGTTGATCCAAATAAAACAACGAGTGTTTTGCTGTAATTAGCTTCGTCCGGAACAAAAGTTTTAAACTTTAATTCAAAAAAATATTCCTCTCGTTGTCATTTGGTTCAAAAGTACACACTTTTTGCGATTTTTGCCTTTGAAAATATTCTAGTCGTAAATTCTCTATGCAAATCCGTTTCAGTTATGCACAAAATTGCAAGAATGCAACCGCTACACAAAAATAATTTTGGCAATTTTCAACAGTCTGCAATTTATAACGCATACTTCTTTAACATTCCCCTGACTTCGGTGGACATTTAAATTAAAATATTGTGTTTCACTGTTTACTTGTAATAAATAAATTATATTTAAGTTAAAAATGTTTCTTAATTTTTTATAAAGGTTAATCGAGTTAGCACGGCATTGTTATTCTTGCCGAATCTGCATTCGAATAATAATTAATTAATAGCCAATAATTTTTTTAATGAAAAAAAAATGCAAGAAAACATTCATATTCTAATGAGATTATAAATGAAAGTCTGTTTTATCACTAGTCAATTGAGTTAGTTATTAGGAACGTCCAACATTATTAAACAGTTTTTATTTTAATAGTAAATAATATTAGTAAATTAGTAAAATTATTTCAATTACACTAAATTGACTGAAAATATTTTACTGTTCGTACATCATAAAAACCAATAAATTGAACTAGCAATTGAGGTAAAACCAAAATTTTAACTGATTAAAAAAAAAAAATTCCTGTTTCTATGTTCCTTAATAATATAAAAGTACTCATGCAATTTATGAGAATTGATCAATTATTTTGAAGGCCTATTTAGCCACCGGCGGTAAAACTTGACTCACCCTGTACTTCGCCATGTAGTTTAATATAATCAAAAAAATTACAATAAACTTTTGCCCCTTGTCCATCATCTTTCCGAATTCTATTTAATAGTAAGTGATTTTTTTCGCCTCTCGCATTATATCTAATTCTGGATTTCTTGGGTTCGTCAACAGTGCAATATTTATAAATTATTGAATCTTGACATGTTTTGGCTTTTTTGTTGTAAAATAAATTATGAAACGCATTTACATCGCACATTTTTGACGTCTTACATTCCAAATAATTACGGTGTTTATATTCTGAAATCTTTGGAAGGCTATCTGTCCCATATCTGCAACAAAATGCAGTGCACAGTTATCATGTTTTGTTAAAACTTTATAATAAAAATAAACTTACAATAAATCATTTCGTATTGTCTCTTGTGGGTCTCTGGCTGTTTTTTTCCTGCTTTTATTTGCTGGTGTTTTTGTCAATTTTGTTAGAAATAACTCTATTCTGCACATAACTAAATTAAAAAAGTAATTATTATGGACTCTTACAAAAACTGGATAAAATTAACTTGGCGGAATATGTATTTGAATGGCTGCTGCAATTGGCGGGTTTTGAATTTAAATTTGATAGGAACTGACTATTCAAATACGTGAAAGATGCATTAAACTAGTGACTGCTGGTAATAATTTACTTTTTGTATTTTCTTGACTTGGTGGGTTGTGTATCAATACAACTTGCATTAGCAAGTAGTGGTAATCAGACCTTAGTAGGTCAATGTAGGAATTGAACATTTGGTTCCCTCTTCTAACTTTGTAAAGCTTTAGTTTTAAAATTGAATTTCTTGTTTCATTGTACCTACTGGAGAAATATTGTCTGTATAAAATCTAGCATTTTCTTTAATTACAACCTTCACATTAAACATTTCAGAATTACTCTTTTTACCCCATTCCATTGTATCAATTTAGTTTCAGAAAAAACTGTTTTAATTCATTAAGTGTAACAGAAAAACAGTTGCTTTTGCGTTAATTAAAAAGGATGCTGGTGAAACTTTCGCAGACAAACGTAAAAAATTAATAACATTTTGAAACCGTGCATTCAGATCGTGTGACTTGAATTGAACATGAACCAAATTTAAACGAAAACCCCAAAATTGATCAATACATTTTTCATGCTTGGGACAAACCTGTTTCCCTCCTGCACTTTCTTTAATTAACATTTGTAATTATGAAGCATTTCTTTGAATGATTAAAAATACCTTAAAATTCATCAAGTTCTTGCAACTGTCATAGAGAGAAGAGAAAAATTCAATGTTCATCATCGAATCATTTTCGAGGAGAAGGACTGTAAAAATAGTCGATCCCAATGCCACATCGTTAAATCGTTAAACAAAAATATGGTCAAAGTTATTTAAAGATTCTCGTTTAAAATATTTTTTTTTGATAGATTTACATTTTTAAGATTTTTATTATCTACTAAACACTCCACCAGTCCTCGTAACTACGTCAAATTACTATTTTTATATTCATCTGGCAATTCCTTGTTGATTTACTACTACGACCGGTTAATCTTTCAGTGAGAGACACCACTTCCAGTCCATGCACCACTTTTAGCCACTTTACTTGTAGGTATTTATAAGATTTTGGGTTGAATAAAGAACCAAGAATGTGCTTGATTAGCGTTTGAAATATGTCGCCAAAACATTTTTTCGACCCACGCCTCTGTCTCAATTTCTGATTTAAAGTATAGCAATTATTTTATTTGACGCCGAATTAGTTGTGCTTAGTGATTTGGCTAAGAATTGTAGGACTAATGAAAATTTAATTACTATAATGTGTCTGTACCCAAAAAATTCGAACAATCAATAGGTAGATGCAGTTTATTTTATAAATGCACTAATATTTCTCTTATCAACTTTAATAATGTCGTAAACCTTCCAGCAATGACTCGATGAAAAGATAAAATCAGTACTTTATGACTTACCATCAATGCCCGCCTTAATAAAATGAACTTACCTACACGTGTAAAATTTTCAAGCTCGAAAATCTTGAATTTTATCCTTGAAATGAATTTTATACAATTTTAATAACATATCGCCTTTGCAGCTTCTGTTGTGTTCAAAAATTTTTGTGAAACGAACAATATCATATGTCTTCTTTACAAAAACACAAATAATAATTTGTTTCGTTAAATCAGATGTTATTTTATGTTTACGTGTAATTAAATTTTCGCTCTGTAATTAAGAAAACAGCTTTAATTAATATCACAATTTCGGTTCGGTGTTTTGTGCCGTAACGGTTCAATAATTTTACCCAAGTCTGTTTACCCCAATTAATAAAATCCCTAATTAGCCACCGCCTTGTTATCTCTAATAGAACAATAAAAAAATGATTTTGCCAGATCGAAATCGGTTACGCTGAAAAAAGCACACTGGAAAATTAAACGAAATCTTTAGAATATTTGAGCGCTTTACCAGTCAACCGTTGCGCTTTTTGTTCCTGCCAATTGTTCCTATTGGCGATTATGATTGTTTTCTGATCTTAAAAACTAATAACACAAAAAGGCAATTTCAACCTTTTATTGGGCTAATTTAAGCTTTTATAAAAATTTATCCGTTACTTTACGAAAGAAAATAAATGATTAACTGTAACGGAGTCCTTATAAGATGTTAAATAAAGCGTTAGATAAACCGTTATACAAACACAAGGATTATGCAATAAAACTGGCACGAGAAATTTTCTTTCTTGCGTAGTACTAATAAATAGCTATTACTTCATTCATAAAATCACTGCATAAAATGTATGCAAAATTGTTGTTTGAACACTTTAGAATCATATCGTTACATTTTCGCATTTTCGCGTTTATGGCAAGTTTCATATTTACAGATACTGTCATAAATCTTCTGTTAAACGTGAGGTATCTGGGTTATCTCAAATTAATCTCATTGTTGTTATGTTTTGCGTACGGGCGCTGCTTTCTGTGCCTGGTAATATCACAATCAATATTGCAGCGGTATTATTTCTTTCTTAATTAATATCTCTAATGAAACATTGTAGTTATTTATGACGCTACTGACAATGAGTTAATGTTGCTGCACCGAAAGTCATAAAACTGAAGATTACAAAATAGGCAAAATGATGGCGCAAGGGCCATAATTAGGTTTATAAAATGCAACCAGTATTTTTGATTAAAGTTGTACCCCGTTTTTAATTTCTTGATTAATTAGTTAGTTATTGACCACATCAAAGCCAAAAAGACTCAACTCAACCTAAAAGTGAAGCAAATGTCCTGGCTGCTAAGTAGAAACTATAAGTTATCACTAGAGAATAAACTACTGATTTACAAAACCATCCTCAAACCAATCTGAACTTACGGAATTGAGCTCTGGGGATGCAGTAATCACCCGGTATATGAGAATGTTTCCATACAAACCATGAACACAATCCGGTGCTTATCAGGAAGCCATAAAGAAACAACGCTTGCTGTGATTATTTCCATAGTGCTCGTAAAAATATCGTTAAAAATTTGCGGTATCTCTTTTCGAGCATTGTAAGGGTTCATTTACATTAACAACAATTTCAGAGATACAGCTTAACGTCTGGTAAACAACTTTTTTCAGTGATAAAAAAAATAAATTCTGTGGCTATTTTTGTTTACATGTTATCTACATAAAAATTCATCCATTAATTGCAATTTTGTAAAATTAAGATAGATGGAACCACCAATTCATTTCTGGTCTCCAGTTTGTGATAAAATTTAAAAATCATAAACTTGTTTTTCCATTCTCATGATTTCCCAGATTTTCATTATAACATCATTGAATTCGACAATAGCAGCACAGTAGTTTATTTGGTAACCATGTCAACATGAGTAGTTGATGGTTGACAGTTGAAATTACAACCAATGCCATTATAGAATATTACATACCAAGAGTTGTAAGATACATATTACGCACGAGTTACATAAGTTACGCACGATGCCGCGAATCAGCGGAGTGCGCAATTTAACGATGGCGCCAACTAAAGTATGTACCTTACTTTTTCTTTTTTATTAGATCGGCACCTCTATGTAGAGATGATGAATAAAAATTAATCGTTTTATTAGTTTAGAAACGGTATGTAGACTTGATGAATCGGATTACCTAACCTAAAAATCGAAATGCCTTTGTTCTTTAATTATTAAAATTATTAATGTTATTGCACATAGAAATTAAGTAAACAAATTTTATTTACTTTTTGACCTGGATCTCAGAATTCAATCGAACTTTCACTGTCACTGTCAATTACACTACCAACACAAATGTTGATAAAAGTCCCTAACTGTGCGATTTTACACTATAACACACGGCGTGCGTAAGCATACCCTTACTAAGTTTATTGTTTGTACAATATTGATCAATTTCAGTAGTGGTCTTAGAAAACAAAAAAAGTCATAGCTAATGTTAATTAACATGTATTCTTTGTGATTAAATTATAACCGGTCATAGAAAAAATAATGTAGCTAACTCGCACATAATGGTTACCTTAATAAACTCGTTGCATAAAATACTAATTTCAATAAACATTTTGGGAAATAAAGATTGATTGCAATCAAATACGCCACTATTTATCTAACAGATGTTAATCCAAGCAAATATTGAATTAAGCTTTTATACAGCTTTTAAGGCTAAACATCACATAATAACAGTATCGAATTCTGTGATACCATATGATTCAAATGCGTCAAACCAACTCGCGACTGAAAGGAATAAAGGTTCATGGAATGTCGATAGGTCAGTAGTTGCTTTTACGTTGGAACAAAATCGTCACGTTCTTCGGCGTTTTTCGACACTACAGCCCATTTCCTGGTCTGTTAATGACCGAATGACCCCACGTAATCCCATAGCCGTTTCGACGAAAAATGTCCTCTTACTTACATCAAAATGACCGCTCGATATTTGAAAGTCCATCACCTGGTCAGTGTCATAAACAGGCGCAATAGCAAGAAGTAAAATTGATCCGCGTTTTCATTTTTAAAATAACTATGGAAATCTTTCAGAAGTAAGTAACAAGTACAGTTATTTCGTTTTAGTATTTTTAAAAATTGATTAAACCTCATTTATAAGTTATGGTAACTTGCAGCACTGACACTGAACAGATGCAACCGATTTATCATTAAACTATTTACTACAGGGTGGTCCATCGTATAGCATTTTCGCAAAATAAACATTTTCTAATTCCCTTAAAACATTGAAAACTCGCGATCAACAATCTATAATATTACCGCACTATAAAACAGACGTTTTAGTTTTTTCGATTTAATAAAATCGCTACCATATTAAATGAAATATTGGAAAATGTGTTTAACAACTGCAGTGCAAGATTGAAAAAATGCGTGGCGAAAGATAAACATCATTTGAAAGACGTTATCTTCAAATCCTAAAACATCAACATTGGTTGTTTCTTTCATGTTGGTCATTAATTGGCATGAATACTTTGCTCTAACAAATAATAAAAAGTACGTTTCTTTTAAATTTTTGTGTTGTTTTGATTTAAAAACCGTCACAAGAGATAGCGCGGTGAGGAAACTTTCTTCTCAAATTGTCCATCACTTTATGGGTGTATGAGCAGTTTCCCCATCTTATTGAAATCTGACTATTGCTTCATGGTTAGTAAAATGGCGTCATGTAGGCTCATCATCGCGCCAATCCCTAGCACCCACCACCACTTACTCACTCATCTGTACAACGACGAAAACCGTCAGATCTTTTTGCTGCTCCCTGTACTTGCAATATGACTCTGAATATTCTCGGTTGTCGATGAGACCCAGTTTGTGCCAGATGTATATCTGTAAGTGTTTTTATTGCAGACGCTATTAAAATTCACCTTCATGGTTCTAACCGTAATCGTTACGAGGATGACATTTAAAGCTCCTGCCAAAAATAATGCAATAAGACACTAATAAAATATAAATACAAATTTGCCTGTTAATAAAATCTACAATGTAACGCGGATGAGATTGCAAAAATAAATTCCCGATAGCTTTAATAAGTCAATTTTCACACTGATTTAATTTAAAAAAAAAAAATTGGGCATTTTGTAATTTGTCAATTGAAGAATATTTCTTCCAATTTTCAGAACTTTTCGACTACCAGAAATATATTTTATCTCAAAAATTCTATACGATGGACCAGCCTGTATGTTTATTAAATTTTAAGAGCAATCTAAACCTCTCCACAAAATTAAAAATAAATTGTTGATAAGGTCAACCGCAGTATATGAAGAAAACAACCCACTAATTACTCATAAACCGATTTTATTGAAACGAAACGTAAATTGAAATAAAAGATGACCCATGTGCAACAGTACAATTTAATTACCGCAGAATTAATTCTACTCAATCTCGGAAACTTTCGAAAAGAACACAACAAAAGTTGTAAAACGGGGCAGGCAAGTTGTTTATTCGCTTCCGTTGCAATGCCGAACAGATTTACCGCAAATTACAAACCGTTTCGGAGGGGATGATAACACTGAGGATACATTTAGGTTCCGGTCGAAGTTAGTAACGGCCACATTTTAGTGCTGATGCAAAGGTTCCGAGGAAATCCTGATTCATCTTAATTCTTAACGTGGAAATGGAATCTCCGTTCGATTTTCGCGGACAATGAAAGAAAACGAGCTTTTAATTATGAATTCACTAACGAGTTTACAAGCGAAGAATTTACTTTTTTCGAAAGATTTATCGGCGTGCGCCGTATAAATGCTGTTGAAAGGTAAAAACAGTTCGTCGCTGTTAAATGTGCTTACCATCTAATTTTATAAATTCAGCCCAATTTTAATTTGACCGTTATAAAGGGAGTAATTAATTTTCCACGATTGCCGAAAGAGAGTTTCATTGATTCTGAAGGCGCATTGCTGCAGACGTGAAATTATTTATGCATGAAATTAAGTGAAAGCTGCAAGTTTCAAAAAGGTCTCAAAGGAAAGTTGAGCGATATCAGCCAAGATGATTGACGTCTCGTTCGTTTTAATCTGAAACAATTTAAATTCTGCTTATTGAATTTCGTTCTACTAAGCTTTTGAAATTATCATTGCTTTTTCGAGGCATAACGTCAAACCCGTGTAAAAATACTTAGTATATTATTTAACGAGCACATAATGTAGGCTATTATTAACGAAGATGAAAGTTTGTAAATACGAGTCGAAGACGAGTATTTACAAACATCTGAGTTCATAATAGCCATTATGTGCGAGAAAAATACAGCTGTTTATCTACAATCAAAATTTTATTCGATAAAACTTTGAAATGCTGATAAGTTCCGAAGCAAAATTGACACCGAAATTAAACCGAAACCAAAACGTGATTTTCATCAAGAAGCCTTTGCTTCCAGTTGTCATGGGCGCGAAAAAAATAACAAGGATTTGTCAGTTAGCAAGAAAAATACGAACGTGTTTTTCTTTTCCTTATATTATATTTTGAAAGTGACGACTTAACCAGCCTCAAGTTGTGACACTTCTCCGATTCTCGCGATAGCCGAGGTCTCCCTAATGGATAATAGTGTTTTACTCGTTCCTAATTTTCTTTTTCCCGCAAGGGCGTCGTGCATTGGTACCGTCCGATAATTGTTCCGTCCCGTAACAGTTAAGTGCAAATATTCCCTCAGTAATGGAAGAAGGAAGAAGAAGAAGAAGAGATTAGGCAGAATACCTCGGTGTTTTACCATTCCCTCGCGAGGAGACATGGTTCTGATTTTAATACGGTGTTACTGTCGCCCAGAATTGAACCCGAGACATTTGTTTAGGTAGCCTCGTAAAAACTAAGGTACCAAAACTAATCATTCTACCGTGCGCATAGGCAACCAACATTACTCTCCGTTCATTAATGAAAATAAATAGGCAACCAACAATACGCTCCGTCTATTAATGAAAATGAAACTGAAGGGGCGTGAACTGTGGATAAGGTGCCTTGTTATGTATCCATGGCTAGCATATGAAATGAACGTATTACGTCATGATTGTAGATAAAAACTTTATTTCATAAAGACCCAAAATTTAATAATAAAAACCTTTGCTATTAATACACTTAATCCTTAATTTTAACACTTCGCTTTAATATTGGAAAAACTGATTTATAAAACGAAAAATTAAAGGAGCACATTACACAAAAAACTTTTTTTTTCAAATTATTATTTAATGTTACATTATTGTAGTCAGAACTATTAAAAACTATTTGGTAAAACTCAAATGTAAAAAAAAAAAATTGTTTTAGAAGATATTAAGATATTTCAGAATTGCTTGTGACGTCACTGAGCCGAGCTCACCGAATCTCCGTATCTCTCACGTGGAAAAGTTACTCGCTTCGCACAACGATCCATCTACCTAAAAATTATATTTTTAATGCTTAATTTATATGAGACTGTGTGAATGGTTTTGCCAAAGACGATAAAAGAATCAGAATTTCAATACGGTGTTTAGTTTTTCCTTAAATATTATAAAGAACAGTGCCCCGACTTGTGCGTAAAGTTCGGCTAAGTTTATGACTGTGCCTTTTACAATACTATAAGTGATCCGTCCATAAAAGCAACGGGGTTTGTTGCACCCTGCAGTGAACCCTCATTATCATCAGTAAAAGTTGATTGTGATTTAAAGTCGTAAATGCAGAATAACTCCGAGTTATTTGCAACAGTAGCCACCAGAACATCGCCGACCAGTTTTTGGATGCAGTGAACCAACGGGACATCGTTTTCCTAATAGAGAAAAATCGCCGAAACGATTTGCATTTTGGTCAGAATTTTGTAAAAGGCAATCATTTCAACCAGGACAAAATGCAAGAATTTGCAATAAACATTTTTTAGAAAGTGATTTACACTAATCGTTTGTTCTAACAAAAAATTTTCAAAAGAACCTTGTTTAAAAAAAAGTAGGTACATATTGGCTCAATAAAAAAACATATGAATTGGGTCACATTTTTCGAAAGCTACAGGAAGTTGGGTTTATGACATGATATATTTAAAACATCTTTGTCAATAACCAATTTTTCAAACAAATTATTTTGTGTAATGCATGTAATGCAATTAAATGTTTTATATTATCATATTCTTGACAACATATAGACTCTTCATCTGTTGGCATAGACACACTTTTTTCACATTTACACTAATTACAAATTCCACTTCGATTTTCGTAATTTACACTACTAGGTTCAAAAAAAGTATCAACTTCGTCGTCATCTGTGTATTCAGGTTCTAATAAATAAGGAGTTGTCATAATTAAAAATTAAATTTATAAGTGCAACCAACCAATTTAGCAGTAAATACTAGAATACTATTGTTAACTAAACATTCCAAACATTCAAAACTCCACGACGGTCAGGCGTCTTGAAAATAATTGTTTTATGAGCTCTGTCTGGGCGGTAGAAATAACCTTTAGAAGCGCCGTGTCATCGCATTTAATATATTTTTTTTAAAACTAGACATTATATTAAAATTTTGGTTGCACTATCGTCTTCAGTACAAAAAAACAGTCTAAATACTCGTAACAAAATTTCGAAAACATTGTTTAAAGGTAGGTAAATGATCGTGTGAAGCGAGCAATTTTTGCCTGTATAAGATAGGCCGCTACGGGCAGCTCGGCTCAGTGACGTCACGCGCCGATTTTAAATTAATTATAACTCATTAAATAATCTGAGTAGAAACAAAATACATATGCCATTTTTCTTAGAATTAAACGCACTTTTAAATTAAACGAACTTATTTTTTGTGTATTGTGCCCCTTTAATAGTTGACAGCAAATGTGCAACTTTCACAATAACTTTAGGGTAATTTTCGAGTTATACGAAGCGCCAACCTTTGCTTGAAATCAATCATTCAAAATTGCCGCTACAAATGCATCACTGATTAGGTGGAATTTATTTATTAACCCTTAAGTACTTGCACTATTTTTAAGTACATAAGTACTCGCGTGGGACCACATAGGGCCCAGTGCAGTTACAGTTAGTTTCTATATCAAAAACATAAATCTTTTTACAAATTATCTTTAATATGTTTTATTTCAAGTATTGTTGACAATATAGAAACTTTAATTAAATGGTAGTTCCACATAAATCCGGATAAAACCAGTAATCACAAGGAAGTTCTTATTTGCGATATATACACAATGTTTCACGTAACTTTCCGACGCCTACGCCCAATGCACTCAACCCAATATTCAAAAATCGCAACATGCTATATACAAAAAACATATATTTAAGTGCAACGTTTTTGGAAACCCTTGACAAAAATGACGGTTAAAGTAACAATTTAAATTTGTAAAATGTATTCAAACGATGAACGAGTGGATATGATCATAATCTACGGCGAGTGTCACAAAAATGCAGTTGTTGCAGTTACGTAAAACACCCAGTAGTTACAAAATATGAAAATCGCCGGGAAATTTAGAAACCTTGCAGTTAGTTAAAAATAAAGAAAGCCCACAGTATTGTAAGCAGTCACATAGCATTTTTTGCGCGAAGGTGGAATGCCTGACCATACGGAAAATATACGTTCGCTCAGTTAAATCAAAACATTTAAATATATAAAAACGTTTTATTTTAAGAAACCTTGTTGTTCACTTTTCGTGCAATTCACAAGTCAAAAATGTCAGCTTCCGTAACGTTTCAATTCAGCTTGCGCACAACACGTTTGCCTAATTAGTCATGAAATGTCAACTGTGCGGTTAATCCGCGTCGTGACGCGGTGCACGTAAAGCTATCCTCTTGAACGTTGTCGGATTCCACAAAAAGTAACTTCACGAGCCGTTTTTCTGTTAATTAACTAAATATTTCAATGGTAGCGAACGTTATGCAAAATTTAAAATCATAAACCAACCAAACAAAAAACTATGACAGCCTAAGTTTATTGGACAGGAAGCTGCATTTGCCGCGCATGTACTTAAAAACTTGTGATTACATAATGAACACTGAGTTAACTGCATTCCAAATACTTCAAATAAATAAAAATCCAGACATGCATTGTGATACAAAACAAACATTTAATGGCATAATTATTTATTACTATCTGTTACGTTCATTTATGTATACAGGTGTCCCACAAGTGGTGCATCAAGCTGAGAGGAGTTATAGAGGTCGGCAAAACAAGGCATTTTAACAGTACAGTCAATAAAAGAAAAATAAGGTTTACATTATTTATTGCAAACACTCCAAGTAACTGTTCAAAATGGCGTCCATGTTATTCAATACACAAGTTGACAGGGTGATGCATTGACGTACGGACCCTCTGGAATATTTCCAGCCATCAACCTTCCCAGCAGTTCTTCCTCCGTGCGGATAGGTGTCTTGAATACCAGCCTTTTATCATGGCCCCATAAAAAGAAGCCTAGTGGAGTCAAATCTGGGGATCGCGTTTGATGAAAATACCGATCGAAATTTCCACAATTCGATGCCAACATGGCTGATTATGTCCAATACACAGCGAACCTTTTATTCACTGTACTGCCAAAAACGGCACATTTTTTTTTGACAGAGGTTTATTAATCAATATGACTTGTTTTGCTGCCCTCCACAACCCCTCTCAGTTTGATGCACCGCTCGTGGGACACCCTGTATCGATTCCCTTTAAATAAATGTAAACAAAAACAAACAATTAGTGGTTGGTGCATAACTTTTGTTATTATACAATTTATATTTATTTTTCGTTTTCTGTCCCAAAACGAAAACCATGATATGTAATAAACCAGCCAATAACATGCCAATGCTTTTATTGAATCTAATTTTTTAAAATGTTATTTTCCTGTTAAGTTCCCATTTCGCCAAATATGAGCGATGAAATTGTATTTCCGCTAGATCGGTCAGCTTCCTAGATCAATTGAATTTAATACCGCAGAAATAAAACGATAAATACGGACGGACAGAAATGATACAAATGCACGCACACATTAAAGTATCAACTGATGTACTAAATTAAAGTGCGCAAACTGATTGTAATTTAAATTAAAAAAGCCTTGTAACCAGAATAAACAGAATAAATTGAACTACATTTGTATAAGTGCAGATTTAATTGCTACTTTTTATACATACCAAGAGCTGTAAGAGACATCTTATGCAGGAGTCACTAATTGTGTACCGTACTTTTTCTTTGACCACATCAATTTCCGGGGATTAAAAAACAATGAAATGTTTTATTAGTTTAGCAACGCTATGTGGAGATGATGATGACCTAACCTAAAAATCAAAATGTCTGTGATTGCTTATTTATCAAAATTATTAATGGCAAGGAAGTAAACTATATAGTAAGTATTTTAGTAATCTATTAGGAATTTCCTTTTGCTTTTTGACTAGGGTCTCAGAATTAAACTGAACTGTCATTTTCACTCTCAATTAGAATACCAACACAATGTTGATAAAAGTCCCTAAGTAGGTCATTTTACTTTATAAAACACGGCGTGAGCAAGGAAACGCTTACTTAGTTTATTATTTGTACAATATTGATCATTTTCAATAGTGGTCGTAGAAAAACAATGTTAACCTACTGCAATAGTAATATACATTAAGGTGGAAAAGTGTATTTTTATAACCTGAGTACTGCGTTTAGATCCTGAGGCGCTCAGCGCCGAAGGATGTAGCGCCCAAAGTTTATGATAATACTTCTCCACCGTGGTGTATATAGAATTTTTTCTGCTACTAGTCATGTTTGAATTGAAAATATTTTTTATCGCAAATTATCAAAAAAATATATAATTTTTGTTCCCATGGCACAGCATTTATTTGCAAACATGTCATTGCTAGACATAAAAGTTAAATCTAGATTTTTGACCCTTTGCACAAATTTTTTGAAGGTGCTTGCAAAAATAAAGCTATAAATTGTATTTTAAATTGTATTTAAAATTGTAAATCATTTACTTACAAGTAAAGAGACGTTAAATAAGATTTTCCGCAAGGGTGAAATACTAGCAGATGGTGTATCGTATGATTATAAATGTAAAATTCCACCTTCTGTACTTTTTGCGTTTAAGGGAACGTTTACCGAAGAACTGATAAACACTTTTGTAAAATAAATTAATTTAGTTAAACAAAGATTTTAATGCATAAAATTCCATTAAATTGTATCTCCTCATTATAGCAAATGGTTCTAGGAGTATTTTTTATCTAAAATTGAAATAGAATCGCCGAAACAATGTAAATTTGTTCATATTAACCAGTGGTCAATAAAAGAAAAATTATTTACTTGTCACTGAACAAACGGTAGTGAAATTTAACTTCACAGCATTCTAATGTACATCAAAAAGTTTTTTAACGCCCATACGCACAAGCTTGCGTGCGTTTGAAACACGATTCCCGACCTGCTGATAGAAAATTTCTTATATCCAAGGATGGAGCTAATACAAATTTCATTTCAAAATATAAATTGCTGAAAGAAAATTTAAAAAGGAATCAATCCCACTTCTTCGAAAATATCGGGCGTCTGCGCGCACACAATGGTACAGTTTCGCACTGGACGCGCGGCGTCGTTTATCTATTTGGCGCCACAACGTTTCAGTTTACGGCCGACTCAGTGCTACAGGTTACTAAATACCGCTAATTTTCGACCTTACGACTTTTCAGCTACGCGGTAAGTCGATTATTTTTTAATCGCTGAAAAAACTTTTTTGTTGTACTAACTTGCGAATAAAATTTGAGTTGTAATTCGAATTAGAATTAAACAAGTTTTCAGTAAACTAATTATGCTTCTACAATAAACCGCAAGATTGAAGCATAATACAAGTTCATTGCCGCTTCTTTCATTGGTAGAAAAAATTTCTTTCGGTTCGTATCTACAATTCTTAATTACTTTTACCACTTTTTCATTTTTATGAGCTGTTTCTGTATAAATTTACTTCCTTTGAAAGTTTGAATTACCTCTTAATATACTTTTCCCCGCAAACTAGAAATTTGATTTAAGTTTTCTCGCATCCTGGAAAGGGAATTTAATCAAATCGGTAATAAAATTTATTCAAGTGGTCATCTGGGGAACGAGGATTGTTAATAAACCTCATGTAATTTAGTTATCACGCCGAGAATTGTTAATAAATCTGCAGCAATTTAGTTAACAAATTGGGCAATAAATGATATATTGCAAATTACTTAATTAAAGTTAACCACATTTTCAATTTTTTTATAAACAACTATAGTGTGGTTTTTAATTCCAAACAAGGTTAGAAGGTTGTGAAAAAATATTTCTTTTTACTATATGTTGGTAGTAGTCAATTAATACTTAATCCCATAACGTATACAGCTCTGGCAAAATCAATTAAACATTACAGAATATTAAAGATAAAGAAAGAAAACAAATATCTTTTCACAGCCTTCTAACCGTGCCTGGAATTAAAAAACGTGGTGTAATGTTTACTTTTTCAGTTGAAAAAACTTTTGATTAAAGTTGAAACTTTGATGAATAGCTACCGTTTGTGCAAACTTGCAAACCGAATATTTCAATAGAAGCTAAAGGGTGTACTTAATTCACGCCCAACACTTTAAAAACTAAAAATTATTGTCGCCATTACTTTCTTCGAAAGGTTTCAGCCTACTTGTGCATTATCGCGTCATTTCGTTCTTCTTCCCACAGCGTTATCTCCGGTTCAAACAAGATTGTTTAAAAAGCTCCCTCGGTGCGTATAAAAAATCGTAGTTTTTTTTTTAAAAGACAAATTGACTTCGCACGAAATTGATTTACCGTTGAGCGAATTGCGCTTGAAGAAAACCTATATCTAAAAAGGAGACAATGAATTTTGGTGGGGAAAGCACGAGTTGTCGATTTCAAATTTTTCAAAAAACAGTGCTTGCATAAATTACTCCACGAAGTTTGTGTTCTTTCTAATCACAATCACCTCGTATATTGCATGGTTGGTTATCATAAACCTACGTGTTAACTCCCCAAAATGTTAGCCTAAAATAAAATATAGAAAATTACTAAAATCACGCAGCAAACTGATTTTTTTGCTCGAGCGTCGACGATTACCGTTTTTCATAATTACAGTGAAATTGCAAGGAGAAGTGAATAAGTTTTAAATTCGTTTCTTAACGTTCTACAAACAGAAAAGTTTTAAACGAGCATTAATACGAATTTGCGATCGGAATGTAAGCTGCTGTCGTCCGAAAGTATAAAACTTTCATTAAAAATTCACCTGTTCTTGAATTTATTTTAAAATGAAACGAGATACCTTTGAAACATTTTTCCAATGATACAAATGTTCCTGTCAGCGTTCTTAGAAGCGAAAAAATTGATTTTGCTTAATGCGAAAAGAAAAAATTTTTTTCATACGGGCGTTTTTTTTCTGTGAGCTCTCATAAACAAGCGGGCCTTTGAGTTAAATTAATGCAGATAATTCAAACCGCATAGCTTTCTCGACAGCAAACAAATAAAACGAAAGTTCCAGCGAAATCCTAATGCTTCGTTTGATTGGGTATTTTTGGACGACAGATGAAAAAGTTTTCACTTCAATTCTGGAACCAAAAAAAAATTGTAATCAATTAATGAAACTAGAGAGGACGCTAACACAGAAAACCGAACCTAACAGTTTATGCTACAGTTAATAAATATCACTTGAGCTACAATTAAATTTCAAATGGCTGTTCTAATAATGCTACAAAAAAATGATTTTTTTAATTCAGAGGAGTGATTCAAAAATATCGCGCCAAATGGTAGATCTATAATTGGCTGCCAGCAGGTCAGTTTTACACTGACTAAATTATGAAAAATAGGCAGTCTCCATATATTGTCGAAACAGCTAATGGTTAATTTTCGTAAATTACATTTATAGAAATTATAAAAATAGTTTTTATCGGAACTCCATTATTTTAATTGTGCATCAGAGCAGCTTTATTCCGTTGCATTACATTTATACAAATGATAAACACA
Source organism: Dascillus cervinus (assembly GCA_949768715.1). Classification (NCBI taxonomy): domain Eukaryota; kingdom Metazoa; phylum Arthropoda; class Insecta; order Coleoptera; family Dascillidae; genus Dascillus; species Dascillus cervinus. Next base: position 5,857,336 of record OX458317.1, read on the forward strand.
GTTTTTAACAGAATTTTTGTTTTGCACTATGTACCAGCGCAACTTTTTTCGTTCTATTACAAACACTTCTTATCAGCTCGTGTTTTCTTCATTACGCAAATGTTTTTAAAAAAATGCAATTTGTTGCCTCAATTTCACTCCTTTTAATTAAAAGATAACAATATTAACATCAACAACAATGTGAAATGAATTAAAAAAGTTTTGCATTTAAAATTTCTTTTAAACTTTACAAAATATTTGGACACATTAATAATAAATTAATTGCACACAAAAAAAATGAAGTTCAAATTTAAACAAAAAATTCAATGAATCGAGGTAAAGTACACGTCCATTAATCTGTATTACATAATTGTCTTGAGAGTTGGTTCAGTCCCGTGGAAACCTTAATAACGATTTTTCTGCGGAAGAATGTCGCATGGGGCAAGAATCTTGCTGACATAATTGGTATGAAACTTTTCTCAATTCTGCAACAAGGATAGGCCAACTAATTGTTTTCACGTTGTTTGAAAAGATTGATACCTTAATAAAACTCTATTATTAACATCCGTTTGATTTATGAAACTTTGATCGCAGATGATAACTAAAAAGTGGTTTCTACTTTTGTAATTTTTGTAATTTTGCAAAATGCCAGATATTCTCTAATAATAAATTGTGCGTTTTTTTTCGTAGCATCACAAATATTAATTAATTGACAGATGAGTAGGAAGTTGAGATAAAATTATAACACATACAGAAGATGAAGTCTATTAAGTGGGACTGTGTTAGTCCCAATTTTATTGTCGCACCATGGCTCGTTGTTTTCGACATTTTAATTAAAATTAAAATAATAGCAATTGGTTATTAAGCTTTAAGTCAAATACATAGCTGATTCGGTTAACCAATGATCCAAATAAGCGGTAACTATCGTATTAACGACGTCTACGTAGAATATAAGTTCATAAGCCGCTTAAACTTTTCCTATAACGTTGAAATTGCTTTCAACCAATTTATAGAATAATAATTACTTTTTGTGCAACAATCCATGATAGGGTTTCTTACGCATGGACTAATCGAGAAAAAGATATCTTCCAATCCTAAACAGTATTAGAACAGTAAATGTATTTTTAATTTAGAAAACAAACAAAATTCATTGCTTCATTGTCATTTTCATTAACAGTACTTTTTAGGAATTGAGCCGTTGATTTTGATAGTGGGGAAGTCCATTTGGTGAAAACAATTGTTGAAGCTAATTCTTATTACAAATTATATCCTATTACATTATAATGCTATTCAACGAAAGTCGACGTTTTGAAAGTTAGGCAAGCCCATTGGAGCATACTAAAGCCATGATTATTTTCACCTAATACGGATAGCCATTATCGCATATTAACTTTACATAAAATAAGACCACAAAAAGTCTACTACTGCTTCAAAATCAATAATCAATCAATCCATAATATCTGACAATAAACAATCGAAAATTTTTCTTCTTTTTTCATTACTTTGCTGCTACCTGTTTGATTACCTTACAGAAAGCTCAATTTAACTTTGTGACAGTGAATCGATGAACTGAAAACAAATTGAACATTTTTTGATTGGTGTTATTGTTAAAATTATATGAGCCGGTAAGAGGAAAAGTGGTGTAAGTCAAAAATTGTGGACTCTTAGTTATAGCACTTTTTAAGTACTTTAGTTGAAAACTATTAACTGACAAGTGATTTAAGTGTAGTCCAACCATTTTTCAAAAGAGAACATCGTCGGTGTGGAATCGAAATCTCGTAATTTATGAGAAACTGACACGCAAAACTCAATTTTTCTCAAAAAAAATGATTTACACCACTTTCCTTTATATTATGAAACTGGCGAGGAAAATTGGCAAAGGTATCACAACGAAAATAATCGAATCATGTGAAATGCAAATCCAACGTAAGTAATTAGATTAACCCAAAAAATTCAACCCGAAATCTTTTACTAACTTGATTTAACACCGAAAGCCGCTACCAGTGGAATTTAATAACGAATCCTTCAGCCACCAAGTTGGACGGTAGAAGAGCACATATAATTTGCTAACGAATGCGGTGTTGTTTTTGCAGAGATCATTAACATTATTAGTGGCATTTAAACATAATTAAATCAGTCCGCTTGAATAAATTAGGGCATTCACAGGCAAATAAAGTAATAAATGACGGGGTATTTTCAATTCTGAAAGTTGATGTGAAATGAGGTTAAAAAAATCCCGTAAACTTTGTTGGAAGGGTGTAATAACGATAGCTCTGAGATAAAACGTCGTAAAATACACTTTTCGCCAAGCAAAAATTGCATGTTAACTTTATATTGACTCTGTGTCCTGAAAAAATTTTGATATATCTCCGAAATTTACAACGGTGATGTAACAACGCCTTTTTGTAATGCTGAAAGATTCTTTACATTTTTTTGATGGGGTCTAAGGAATGACATAAAAATTTTAGGTGACTGGAATATGTAAATACTGCTTCAGCGCTAAATTTTTACATAATAAATGATCCGGATGAAAGATATCGTTAGCAACGTTGTCGCAATGTTCTTAAGTTTGCAAAGAACTGAACAGCCACCGAGAAGGTACCGTAGAATGTTTTTCTTATTTAAATACCAATACTTTTATTAAAATATTATTTCGTCCTTAATTTTAGTATTGGCGTTAAATGAACCCTTGTCAATAATTGCAAGGCAATTGCTTCAAGTTGTTGATTGATTGGTAAAAGGTTACTGAAACACAAATCAAGTTTAAAATTTATCGGTGGACTGAAACAATCTTATTAATATAAACAAATTAAAATTAGGTCGAATAAAATTAAATAAAGAAGCTGAATAAGATTAATAGTTAATGCTAATTTTCTTTCCGGGGGTGCAACAATCATCCTTGCAGTGATGTTAATATTAGCATATGTATACCTTGCACACCTATTCACAAATCTCTATTATACCTCGAGCATACAAATTCAAGGAATCCTCAGGAAAATGGTTGGTCGAGTGAGGAGTTATTCAATATTATCAAACAGCCCTTGAACTTGCCGTATTTCCTCGATTATAAGACCCAGCATTATTTTTATTCACTAATAATAAAAAAATGAATGAAAATTAAAGAAATATGTAAACTTTATTATAACAGGCAAGACAGAATTAAAATAAAAGGGATTTAAAAATAGACAAATTATTTATTTACATACCAACTATGTACCATCAGAGTCTGAAATTTCTTCAGATTCAGTGTCCATTTTTTCTGTATCACTTTTCGACACACTCCGAATTCAGAGATACCAAAATAGGAAAAAACATGCGTTTTGCAATCTAGGAAATTTAGTAATTCTAAATCTAAATCAAAAGTTTGTTATACTACATGACTTAGAAATTGCACACCACACCAACAAAGGGTGCGAATTTTTTGACGAAACTTGGCAGAAACGTATAACTATTCAAAGGTAAGAATTGATTATAAATGCCAAGAAAGACAACAAAAGATTAACACAGTTTAATTTAATTTTTATTAATAATGTACTGGGCGCCCCTATTAGTTTAACACTCCCTCACTCTTCGTGGCATTGATTCCAGTAGGTGGTCGATGTCTTCTTAGGGTATGACGTCCCAAGCAACCTGCAATTCATGCCGGAGTGCTTCTAATATTTGCGGGGGATTCGCTAAGTTCATTGGTTTTTCTCCCATGGGACACCATACCCCAAGAGGACATCGACGACCTACTGGAATCAACGAGGGAGTGTGAAATTAGTAGGAGCGGCCCAACGTATTATTAATAAAAATTAAATTGTGTTGATCAGTTGTTCTTTTTCTTTGAGAATTTAATCAATTGTTATCTTTGAATAGTTATAGGTTTCGGCCACATTCGGTCAAAATAATCGCACCCCTTCTAGTGTTGCAATTTCTATGTCATGCAGTACAATTAATGTGTTTATGATATACAATTTGTTTTTCACCACAATTTCGTCCCAAATTAAAACAGTTTTGGGAATGTAATTCTGCCAGTATCGCTCCCCTCGGAAATGTCTACCATATTAAGAAAACAAAACGATTTCTTAAACAGTACTATGAAAAATAACCGCTCTTTACAAGTTTATTTCGTGTATAATGAAATGTGAGACCTAAAAAAAGTTTAGTGTTATAAAATAGACGATTAAATAAACCGAGGCATCGAGTAAAGTCTGGGCAGCAGTAATTTGTAGAATTTCAAACAAACATTGACCTAATATTAGTACAATTCTCTCAAGATATATTAACTTTTGAGATAAAACTTGAAAATCAAACTCAACCAAGTTTCATTGAGGTTTAGCAAATCAACAAAAACTTGTGGTAGAGTAACAATTCCAGTTACTGGAAAAACTCTTGCATACTAAATAATCACAACCAATCAATTAAGAATTTGTATTGAATTATTCAATGTTTTTATTAGAGAAATAATTTATGGAATATTCAAAATACAGTGTGATCAGTATTAACTGATTGAGTTGGCAAGACTGCAATCTAAACATACTTCTGGCTATTTTGTGAACATTTAGTTGACATTGTTGACAGCTGACAGAAAGTTCAAACTGAAACTTTTGACTTATGTAATAATTTCTTAATAAAATGGTGTTTTAAGGTGTTCAATATAGTTGCACGCCACTAAAGAATCGCAAGAAGCAATTACGGAGATCAGAAACATTGTCTCTCAAATGTCGACCTGCATATTTGACAGCGTGAAATGTAAAGTTAATTTATGCATTGAAAACAACGGCTGACATTTAAAACAGTGACTCAAACAATATTATCAAATATTAATACTCCTAATTATTTATTTGCCACAAACAATAACCAAGCAATACAGATAAGTAGACTAATTTGCAGGAACCTTTGTTAATTGGCATTAGAATGCGTAAAGGAACAACAAGACTGTAAACTCAAGATAATGATATCTCAGTCCTCTCCAACGAATCGATGACTTCTAATAGATTAAAATCGTTTTTTCTGCAAAAGAATTAAGCCAAAGACAGTACTGAAAGTTCACAATTTTTATTTCTTTTAATCAAGAAATTATTATTAATTTGGGTGAAATTTAATTTTCATGTTTCCGTCAGATTTTCAACCCGAAGATTGAAAGAACCTCTTAAAAGCCACCAGTAAATATAATTATAAAAAGGACACTTGAGCTTTTCAGTAATTTCAACACAATCAATAAAGCTTTCATAAACGACAAGCTTTAGTGCAAAGATAAACAAAACGAATTTAAATTATATTTTTCAAAAGCATTATTTTCAAAAATTGTGCTCTTGTAATAGATATAATAGATAAGGCAGAATACATAAATTTGTATAATCGTATGTGATGTTTATAAGCATGTAACATCATTCAATATACAACGTATCACATACCACTAACAGGATCTCAGAAAACGGAACATCCCTTACAATCAATACCCAAAATGCAAACGGCAATTTCATTCAAGTGCCGGCATGAAAGCTGTTTTGTACTGAGAAATTTCAAATTTTAATAAAGCCGCAAAGTACAGTTGTTTTCCGCATTTAACAAAGAAATTTGCTTTTCAAAGCTAAAGCTAAAGAACCTCTTAAAGCATTAAACTTTAACGTACCAACCCTTTCAGATCCCTTATCGTTCCAATTCCGCACTCGATCAACACGTTTGGAATCGTCGAAAAGTTTTCTCCAAATAATTTACACTTTTACTTTGAGATTAAATCAAGTTGGAGTCTATTTTAAAGGGACATAAATTTCGATAATTAGTGTAATACTATCTGTCTAAGTTAGATGCCAGTTAGTGCTGAATTTTATTAGGCCATTAATTAGAATACGTCACGTGTAAAGTAGTGTAACAATTAAATTCTCCTGACTACACATTAACAATACAATATCCTAAGACTGAGATATTTAATAATTACATTCTCAGCGAGAACCGTGACCTTAATTATTGTAGGGCGCGCCGTTATTTACTAAAAGAAAAACACTTTTTTCTAAAAATTAAGTAGAACGTAACAAGTCTTCAACAAAGGTTGAATCGCACGTGATCGCAAAATTTAGGCAACCAAACTTACTCGTTGGTACTGACTCCGTAAAAAATCCCTAATTAATTTTTGTATATAACATTTCTCACAAATATTTTTCAATATAAATAACTGTTATTAGTGAGAATAGCGAAAGTTATTACTAATATTTTATGGGTTCAATTAATCAAAATATGCTGAAAGTAGTTAAAACTAGGAATTGTATGTAGTACCACTAAAGGAGCCGTTGATTTTGAAAGTGGGGTAAGTTCATTTTGTGAAAAAAAATAGTTAAAGCTAATCCTTTTTACAATTTAATATAAAATTGTTTTTAATCAATTCACAGTAAATATCTTTTAATATCAATATAAATTAGTAATTTATTTCGCGAACGATATTTATTGTAAGTTGATTTTGAAAGTAAGGCAAGTCCACTATTAATAATATTATAATATAATATTAGGATTGTTGAATGGTAATGTCGAAAACCGAATTAGTGGCTGGATAACCATTCATCTTGCAACGAGTTTTCATTTATTCGCCTTAGAAGTAGCTTTTCTAACAGCTTACCTTACCAAACCTAACCTAAAACTGGGTTTATCTTTTCGTGTTTCTCTTTGCACTGTTATTTGTTATTATATGTACATATTAGCTTTGTGTACCAAAAGGTTGTTGTAGAATTTATTTTTTTATATTTTTGTCTTTTTTCGTCTCGTATTACCAATGTGTTGTAATAAGACAAAATTTATATTTTTTATAACATAAACATTTGATGGTTCACAATACAACAAAGGACAGTTTATAAAGTTATATATTAGCTATAATTTTTTTTATCTCTTTAGCTTTAAACACAAAAAAAATATATGAAATCAAAGTTGGGATGAAGAAAAGCTACCCAAAAATGCAAACAAAAATTTGTAAATAAGAGAAACATATCGTTGTATTAAAGAAAAGAACAAAATAGTCGTTAATTCTTATTTAAAACTGTTTAAATAATTTACACGTTGATGTTATGGCAGATAAATTGTGCCTTTTGACAACAAATGGATCTGCACGATGAAAATCAAGTGAACAAATATGAAATACTTTTCAACTGTAGATTTGCCAACCTTTTTGGGCCACATAAATTTGTCCTTTTTATTGAACTGTAGAAAATTAAATTCCGTTTTATTTCGTTCTCGAAGTAGTGTTACTTGCCCGATATACCAATCATTTATTATACAAACAGCATAAAAATTATCGCTTTTTGTTTGATTTCTTTTTTGCAGGTATTTTGCTACTGAAATGTAAAGTTTTTGTCAAATCTGTTATTATCATTAACCTCGTCTCTTACCATGTAATTTTAAAATATGTGCTGTAATAAGAGATATTAAAATATCCAAGGAAGTATGAAGCTACTCAGAATGAATTTTGATGCTTGCACAAATAACCTCAAGATGTATACTTAAAACATGCGGTCTCATAATTAAAACATAAACTAACACTATTTTTTAACTTTACGAGGTAATTAGAGACGAGGTTAGTAGGGTCATATAATGCAACGTTTTATTTCAAACGTGTTTTTGAACAAAATAATAGCCAAGTACCTACCTTGATATTGCGCAAATATTAATAAAGAACTAAATAACTTATACTAGCTTACTTTGCCCTTCTACACTTCACAGTTTTTCTAATTTAAGCGTCGTCTCTTATTAGCACTGTCTCTTATTACATGGCTTTCCCCTATAATTAAATAGAACGACTCCAATTTTTTTTTTAATTTGATATTTCGGTTGCCTTTATTAAGATTAACAGACGGCCATTTTACTTTATGATTACCAGACTAGTCCGTAAAGAGCTACATTAGAGACGCTCAACGATGCCATAAATTATCGGCTATAATACAATCGAACATAAAAATTAGTTTTTAATAGCAAACATAAAAAAGTTGACTTTAAAAAATGGCGCGTTTATTCATCGTAACGTTTTTTAGGACAGAAAAAAACGATCACGACCTAGACACACTGTCAAGTTTGTCGAATTTATAACTCGGATTGTGAGCTTTGCCGTATCGTATCAGTAATATTGAAAAACGTTCGGTTTTCTAGATGCGAGACGAATACTAACAGCCTTTTAAAATAGAACTTATATTACAGCAACAACGTTTAAAGTTACGATCTTACAAATAAACTGTTAATTGGACGTTTCCATTTAAATTAAGTGTTTTATAACTGAATAAACAGATATTCCTTTTATTAAAGTAATTATCCTTTTCGCTCAAAAAATTAATCTTTTTTACTGAATAAGTAAGAATGTGAAGTCCACGATGGAATGAATACAGTGTAGGTACTTAATGTTGTGTGGATGAGAGGTTGGATCGGCACAATACAAAGTACGTAATCAACATTCTGCTTCACGAGTTGCATACATCCCATAAAATTCATTTACATTAAGATAAGTGCTATGCTCGAATACAAATTCTATAAAAACCAAAATAGCGTTGTTCTGCCAAGTTTTAAGTGCATGACAAGCTGATGCTCGAGAGTTGTTTAGCAGCCGACGATTTGCTGTCAATCTGCAACAATTTAACTTATGAAGATTGAACTAAAAATGCGTATGTAAGAACTTCTAGAAAACGACTACACAAAACACAAAAATTCTAATGATAACTATTTTTATTACTTATATAATTATAATACAACCAAATAAAGCTGCTCAAACGCACAACTAAAATCACGGCGTTCTGAACTATTTTTATCATTGTGTAAATGTAATTTACGAATCAGCTGTTTCGATAATATGGTGACTGCCTATTTTCCACAATTTAATCGGTGTAAAACCGGCTTGCTCGCAACCAATCATAGGTCTACCTTTTGGCGCACTATTTTTGAATTACTCCTCTGAATTGAAAAATGAACTACATCAGTAACATATTCGCAACCGACAATATTTCAGTCGCAAGAACCAAAACCAGTAAAACTTTGGTATAAATGCAAGTTATAATGGGATAATTTCGCTTATTTTCAGACTCAACTCATTGAGTAATAAAGACATTTATAAGGAACGAAACAGAAAAAACATTTTTAATTCAGTTTTCTAATAAATTGTATGAAAAGTATAATTAAACATTTGCATTGTCAAACACTCTTGGAGATCAATGTAATATCACTGACCAATTATAAACATTAACTTGTTAGTTAAATAACTATTTCGCTACGATTGTTGATTTGAAGCCCAATAAATCAGCAGCAAAACATGTAAATTTCCAACAAATCAACTGAAAGGAATCTAACTTTCGCTTTCGGTGGTGTCACTAATAGATGATGTTGGAAAACAGCTCAGAACCAATACAATTCACTAACTTCTTCAGGATTTCCAACTCAGTTTCGTTACTAAACCGCCACAGAAAGTCAGTGACGCGTGCAAAAAAAAGGCCGGTCAAGTTGACCAGAACGTTTCAGCGAACAGTCCGAAAACCGCAAGGCATTTCTAACATTTTATTTAGTGTCCATTATAATCATAACGATCCCCACAATTTTGAAATATAACCACACGTTATTTCTCATTTTCGCAATTTACTAACATAAGCCAGTTTTCTCGCCGCAACAAGTTTAACCGGACTAATTAAATTTATTAGTCGTAATGGGTGTAAGTTTCGCTGATGAATGTAATATACTGCCACTATTTTAATTTGCTAATTTTTTAACGCTTATGGAAATTTCCAATCAATTTTAATTACTCCGGGTGTTTTAAGAAACCCATTATTTAGATTGGTGACAAGAAAGATTGTTCTTTTCACAATATTATGTATACTAAAGTAAATTAGTTGTTAGCGTTTTTTCATTAAAATTTATCGCTGCTTTCTTGTCTTACAATTAATATTAACATAAAACTTGACGACCTCTGTCAGTTGCTGAAAAGTCACTAAGATGCCATTTGTTTTAATTCTTGCTAACCACTGCATGTATGTACGTGGTCTTTTATTATACGTTCTGAGTATCAGTTATACAAAAGTGGCAAGATTAAATTTCAAATTGCAGCTTAGGAATTTCCAAGATTTAAACTTTGGCGAGCTTATTAAGTTTTGCTCGACAAAGTTATACAAATAGGATGCAACTTATTGATTAAACTTTGGTACTTTATGCGATACTACTCTATACACCGTGAATCAATTATGGTCTACTTCTGAAATTTTCTTAGTTGCAACCAAACATACTAATTCCACTTACCACTTGATACTGCCTTTGATTTAAATTCTAAATGGAATCAAAATTGCTTTATTGGCTACAAACGTCAAAATGACAATGTAAGAAATTTAATCAGCAAAATTACGTAAAAGGACTTAAAAACTAACGCAAAAATTGTTCAAAATGCATTCCATTGTGGAGCAAACAAACTTCGACCCGGTTTAAAAACGGCCTTTGAACGCATTGTAATGTCTCTGGTGTTACGGCCATACCCTCTTCACAAATTCATTGTCTGAGTTCTTCGACTGTATGGAAAGGAGTTTGGTATACTCTTTGTTTTAGTACGCCCCACAGAAAAAAATCTAAAGGCGTTAAGTATGGACTTCTGGATGGCCAAGGGTTATCGGAACCTCTTTCTATCCAAACGTTTGTAAAATTGTCATCTAAATATTGTCAAAACAATGGAATGCTAGATGTATTTTTTAATTTTTGAAAAATTAGAGATCTAGTGCTTGTTTCAATTAGTATGTTTGGTTGCGTCTAAGAAAAATTCAGAAGTAGACCATAATTGATTCACGGTGTATATAAGGAGTCCACAAAAAGTAATTCCAATAAAAGGGCAATACTTCACAAATTTGAGTAATTTTTGTGATACGTCTCATTTAAAATGTCTTACACACTACACTGATTATGATCGAATTTTATTCCAAAAAACGCGTTATCGCCATAATGACTAAAACAGCGCGTAGAAAACAATCTTTCAAGTGTAACACAAAACGTAAATATAATTCCCAGTCACATTTGTTATCCGCGCGATCAATGAACTATAAATACACCAAAATCGCGGTCAAACTTCGCAGTAACAAACTTTTGAGGTTTATTTGCAAAAATACAATCAATCGCCAAGGTAAGGGAGGAAAAGTGGTACAACTACGCATTTAAAGTTTTCATTTCACAACTAAAAATAGAAGCTCCACATCAAGTATTAGAATAATTAAATACTAAAGAATATCAATCAGTTGGGATATTTTTTCAGTTTCATTTGCAGAAAAAAATTATTTACAATAAAACTTCTAAACAAATCGGCTGTAAAGTGACCACTTCCGGAAGTGACTTGATAGCTTACAAACGTTGAATTAATCACATTTTTTTAAAATAATGGTTTCTAAAAGAACTGGAGTTTTTGCAGCAGTTACAACTTTTAATTGATAGTATAAAAAACGATTTTTTTAAATTTAGATTAACAATTGAAGACCTTGCAGCAACATTTTTTTTTAATTTGACAAGGAGGCGGTAAAAACTTGATAACTTTATGTATGTATATTTCTGGATAATCTAAAATTTAAAAGTTTTCGTACCCCATGGAAAAATATGACAGACAGAAACAACTTTTGTTGATCCGAAAAATACAGATACCTCCTTGTTGCTGTACTACATTTTAAAAGCGAACGCCTTGCAAAATCACAATAGGCAACACATATTGCATTTAAAACTTGCAAATCGATAACAACGACCCAAGTCGTTTAAAGTAAGTAAAATGAATTTTTGAAAATTGATGCTTGCAGATATGAACGAACCCTCACAATACAGTGTTAAACAATTTTTCATTATAAAAAATTTAAAAAGTTCCATAACTTAGTCACTTAATATTATATTAATACATAAAGTCATGTTTGCAAAGTTGCAACAATAAAATAAAATTTTAAACTTACATGACTGAAAACGTTTCCTCTCATGCCCAAAGCTGTCCTTCACAAAAAGTAGAAACATGTTTTAATCAAAGTCACAAGGGCACCAGTTTGCTATCATGTAAATTTATAAGGGCGCTCTTGCGGAAACTATTCTTCACAAGCGTAATACGAACGGACATGGCCAACCGGAAATCAAATAAATCACAAAAATCATCAAATTTTTGGCATTTTATTAAAGTGTCCACTGTATAAAATAAACGGTTGATTAATTCATTGAAAATAAGTGGTTTTTTATTTTTGAAAACGCCAACCGTGAATCGTTAATGTAAACGATAAATGAATTTCAACAAAAGCTGAATTTTTAATCAAACATATTTAACGCAGTAAATTTTATTACGTACTTGCAAAGTACATGCACCAATTATCTCATCTAATTAAATTAGTCATCTATCTATATATCACTTACACTTAATGTCCTAATTACTGTTTTAATAACGAACATTACCGTAACGAGAATTTGCCTGAAATAATTACAACTTACAATGCAAGTAGAATGTAACGGCCCTTAAATTATTAATTACTGTGCATGCTTTGTGTTTTATAACTAACTTGGCATAAATCCTCTTTAAAATAACCCACTCAATTAAATTATTGTTGTGCTGATCCGCCATTAATTAAATAGTGAGGCCCGGGACAGAACGCTGCTTGTCGGGTTCAAATCGGCAGTTGCAAAATATTTCTATGGATATCCACTGTTCTCGTGTGATGCAAAAAAGCATATTAGCGTTAATTAAGCGACAACGATATTTGTTTATACCCATTGAAATTTTTAGTATTTTTTGCAGGCATAAAAATAAAGCTTCTTAAAGCGGATTATTTGTTGCTGCCTGTGATCCCCACAGAAAAATAGTCAACGAAATTTCAAAGTCAAACCGAAATTTTTCAACGTTCATTACAAAGTAACTGAAAACTTCCGATAAAATATTTGAAATGCATTCGTTCACACACACTTTTCCTTTTTAAAGTTTGTTGTGTAAAAGATGGGAACTCGCATACCTGACAACATAAATCAAACAACGAGAAATTTATAGCTTTTGCAACAGTTGTAAAGGACATTTAATTATTATCAATTTCTACTGGATTTATCTTTACTGGCCCTAAAAAGATCCTATATAAATTAATACAGCGTGCCCTACCGACGTTCTGTATTTCAGACAGCGTTCATATTTGAACAGGACTTCTTACACTCTTATATTAATAAAAGCGTAAATTTTGCACGTTGGTAGTAGAAGATGGTTTGTGAATTCTAGGCACGTGCAACAACAGAACAGCAAGCTTCACTGCATTTTTTTAAACAACTGGTGAAAGAAATGTTCAAAGAAAGGTAACGATTTACAACGCAGCAACAGCTATTATTAATTAAATAAGATTCTACAAGGAAATTTGAGAGGTTGGTAAATAAATTCCGCTAACACATAAATAAGAAATACTGAAATTAATTAGCAGCAATTTTTTAAACAATACGAATCGTCTTAATTTGCAAACCTTTTTGCACTTTTCAACATAGCTTCCATTCATTTGCATACATTTTTCCTACATTATGCAAGCTTGAAAAGTCTCATTCGGCAAAAATCCGTTTCAGCTGCCAACTATTCCAATCATTTCCTGCACTGCACTGTTCCCTGCCGCAAATCTTGCAACAATTTTTACACTTTTAAATGACTTTTGTGGCAAATTGTATAAAAATAAACATTTTATAATATTTTTTCAAAATATTAATTTATAACTAGTCGAGTGTCAGTTTAAACTGAACTATTTCGAAGTCTAATAGACACTGTTTCATAAAAAAAAAACATCCTAAGGCCCGATTTCAGGTAAAGTTGCGACGGTGCAAATCGGCTACCATGGGAATGGCGAATAATGATTTCCAAAGCGTCACATCTTAATTTAAAGCTCATTGTGTGGTATATACACAATACATGAGATACATGTACTCAGGCATGAATGCTTAATCTAAATTTGAAGTAATTAAAATTAAGATATGCGATAGTAAAGTTTCCTTTAATTCAAGTTTAGACAGACAAGGGACGAATTAAAACAACGATATATTTTCGGCAAAAGTTAACCTACGCGTTTACATAATTTATGCGCCAGAGCGAACCTTCAAAACTGAATAAATTTATGAAAAGATATGCATGAAAGTTTGACAATTTACAGGTATTCACACCACAACAATTTTAAACTACATTTATTCTCGCAACTCTCAAACATAACTTCTTACTTTCTAACAAGTGTAGTGCAACCAACAGGAAATTCCTCCAATAAAAATAAGATTAATTGGTACCTACAAATCTGAAGATCAAGAAAATTAGGCCGCTACAAAAGTTTTTTGTAAAATGATTCTACCAAACGATCCGCGCCGCTTTTTGCACAAATTAGTACTTTGCGCCGGTAAAACGAGATTAAAAAAGTCAACAACAAAATATCGACAAGCGCCAATGTGGAGTGGCATTCGCTTGAAAAGACTAACCGTCTGGATGTGCAGCAAAGAATTTTAATAGTATATTATGATATGAGTTTAATAAGAAGCATTTTGTCGCACGCACGGGTTTAGGGCACGACCAGGTAGGTAGGCGCAACTTTCATAAGAACCTATGTTAAAAAACCGTATGCAAGAAATTGGCGCTGTTTTCGTAGTACATCGTCGCTGAACTAAAATTCATTCATTCGGGTTTTGCGGGAAATTTAAATGTAATTATAGATACCTATCCTTGTTCTTCCGGTTTTAAAAATTTCATTCAAATCAATTAATTAACTAGTAATAAATCCGAAACAAAATGAAAAATACTGTATAGGATAAAAAATAAGAATTATTCAATATTTACAATATATTATAAACACATAGTTTTAGAAACATGAAATAATTTTAAGTGAAACATTGGATATTTATTCAATTAATACAAGTTTAAGAATAAAGCAAAATATTTAGATTCCTACAGTTACAATGTAAAATTTACAGTAAGAGATTTAAAATAAAATCTAGGTTGGAATATGAATAAAAACATTTTATAAGTATAATTACAAATGAAGTCTAAATTTAATGTTAAATCTGATATGTTAACATCTTGTTTTCGAATACACAAATTGTTTCTTCTTTCTTCGAAATCGAGCTTCCCAATGACATCGTATTCTAATAAACATTTGTATAAATTCATCTCTGTGATGAATATTATACAAATGAATGGGAGCCTGCAACAAAAATATATTATGTAGTACCTTTGTGATACCACGTGGGCCCTAAAGTACCGCACCAAACTCGTGTGCGCTAACACGTTTTATATGAAGTATAATACTACTTACCTTCCAGGATCACTAGGCAACTTAAAAAATAAACAATTTCTTGTATACAAACTGTTCACACAGTTTTTAACAATGCAGGAAGACATGTTTAGAGAAAAATTTCACAACTCAAAATTTACAAAATTCGCCGTTGCCGGTTCATAGAGAAATGGCATGGGTAGGTTATGTTAGAAAAAAATTGAAATCCGATTATTTACGAATATGTACGAACGTTATCAGCGCCTCTAGTAGCTGGTCGCCCTTTTAGTTCCGCAATACGCCGAGTTGCGGATGGTATGGTTGGGCACGACGAGCTTGCGAGGAGTGTCCCTATAAGAGAAAGTGCGACAAAATGCCTTATAAACGAGGTATCATACACTATTTTTTCTACTTTGCCACATTTTTTAAGTAAAAACATGAAATTTCAAAATCTAGGGAATTTCGCGGCATGCGGCAAATACATTAAAGGCGGCTATGGAAGGAAATAAATTTAAAATGTCATTATTTCAATAAACTCTGAAAATCAACTTCGCTGAAGATATTTTAGAATGTACGCCCCCAGAAATACGATTTTTTTGCAGACAATACGATTGGTAATTTGCTAACCACAAAATCACGCCATATTTACGAAAAAAAAAATACGGCGAATTTGAAAATTGACGTAAGGAAAACAAGATCTCAACAATCTCTGAAAATATTATGCCTGCATATTTTTAATTGCAGCGCCAAAAGTATAAATCCTCCAGTTTGTGGTGTCTTTAGTCACAATGTTTGTTACTCCTTTTCTCTAGAAATGTAGTCATAATTTGTTACAATAAAAATCTTATTCTCGCACACACCTTCACTCCTGACTTTTAAGGTTATATTTGTATGTCTGGAAGTCTTTTGTGACGATTAAATCAAGCACAGTCAAAGAGTTTTTCCTCTTACTATTTCTATTTGATTCAATTACAAAAGTCCCAGTGCCGATTGACACTGTTAATTTAGTGTTGACAGTAATGTTAGGTTGTCACAGACACAAGTTGCCAAAATTTAAAAAATTAATTACACTGTTTTTAGTGTTCTTTTTACCGCACGCCTTCTGTCTAGTACGATACCCAAACGCGTGTCGTAATAATCTCAGTACGAACGTAAAGTAGAAAAACAATCTAAAGCAGATGTAATTTGTACGATAGTTTTCAGGATAGGAATATATTGTTTAAATTTTACCAGTAATGCACATGACATTCACTTTGAACATTGCGAGCAAAAACAATATTTACGCAAAATCACTCGAGCAGGATTTGAAAAGTTTTGTGTATAAAAAAGCTTTCAATCGTGGCCGGTACGATTAGATATCGGCAAACTACTTGATTTTTTTGTTTACGTTACCGTCAACAAATGGTCCTGAAATTTTTTAAATGCAGCTGAAAACGACATGTGAAGGCGAAATTAAATTCGTGATCGACTTTAACAACACCTGTTCAAAAATTGATTTGACTTGACGTTGGGCCATTAGTCAGCAAGCAGTGCACATGTAATCGCACATATGTTTTCGAGCCGATGAAAACAAAGTGGTTAGCACTATTTGCAGAACCTGTGAACTGGAGAAATTCGACATTTGAACAAGCAGCTAAAGCGGTCGACGAATGAATTCTTATCCTGCTGATGGTTGGAATTAATTTAATAGAAGAGCTGCAATTTTCTCCACAAAAAGCTAACCAAATACTCGACAACAGTTGAACAAAATTTTAATAATCATATTCCCGATACAAAATAGGCCAAGTGGGAATACAATGTAAACATCCCTTGTTTTACGAATAAGAATTTTTGAATACGTTCAAAAGATTCAAATTCCTTAATATTCCCTTCAGAAAAATTTTCTGCTGTTTTATTGCATGACAATGCAGATTTGGAGATGAGAATATCAATGGTTCCATCGGTGGCCGCGTTGACATGAATACCCGATAAAAGGCGACTTTTCATGATTATTTTATTTTGAGAGTAAACGTCAAAAGGAAAATTTATTTCCGCCATTTCGCTATTATAAAGAATTTTTTATGGTAATTGATTTTTAAATCGCTTATTGACAATGGTTTATAACAAAAAACGACGATACAGTAACTAATTTTATTGAAGTGATTTTTAAGTCGTTGTTTTTTATAGTGTTACCTAAACGGTCTTATGCAGCCACGGCGGCTGCTTGACTGAGCACGGACGTTGTAGCTGGCCATGTTTTACTGTTGCCACGGGAAATAAAATAAATAGAAACGTCACCTTTTTACAAAGGGAATGACCAGACGTGTTTTACATTTTATTCCGTATTTTATTTGTGTTTACATGTGAGTTATTATTTTAATGTTCCAACGTTTGTAACATTTGACGGCCCAACGTGGAGCACAAGGAAAAGGGCTTTTCCACCGAACTTTCACCAACGACCCCGATGCCGCGATGCCGCGACGCCCTTCTGGAGGGGGATCAAATCCTAACATCAGGAACCTCCAGTGGCGCCCGCAACCGATGATCGCTACACGATTCAGCGGTAACAGCTGCAACAGGCGACTCCACTTCCCGGAGCTCCGACGCACAGCGTCGAACTACAAGGGGATCGTCAGCGACCGAACAGCGCCGCGAAGAGCTGCATTCCGCCGCCTTCCCCGCTTTCGGCATGACACGAAAGATGCCTGCGTACTAGACCCGCGTCACTCCATGGGACTATGGATGCCTGCAGCAAAGTATGAACAAGTAGCAAGCAACCACGCAACCGACCACCGCTGTACCGACCCGGTAACAGAGTGCAACTACGCACCACTGCAAGAACCATTATGTTGAGTAGAAACCGGAAATTACGAATATAGGTTGATTTTGCGATGTCGCCAGGTCGCCAAGACCCGCTTTGAGAAACTACGTTCTGACGTTTTGGTCAAACTGGAATTAGTACTCGAAAACAAACACGTGCAATCTTTCGGTGGGCATTTATCCAAATTGATAAAAGGCCTCGCAGAATTGCACAAAAACACTCTTGGACTACTGTCAGTACCTCCGCTATTTCCGATAGAAGTCGATTTGTCAAACAGTGCTTTGCAGTACAAATCGACAACTCCAGTGGTTCAAGATAATGATGAAGAGCATGAAATAGAAAATGGGGAAGTGCAAGAAGTGCCTGAACCGAATTTAATTTGTAACCTGGATGTTTTGGATGACGCCGAACCAGTTGAACTGAGTCATCGATGCCCGATTTCGGAACTATCCAATTAGAATCTGATTATAGTGTTATGGATAATCTTACTCTTTTGATGACCCTGCTTCCCGGAGTCCCAACGCACAGCGTCGAACTACAACGGGATCGTCAGCGACCGAACAGCGCCGCGAAGAGCCGCATTTCGCCGCCTTCCCCGCTTTCGGCATGACATGAAAGATGCCGGCGTACGAGACCCGCGTCACTTCGAGGAACCTGCAGCTAATAGCTAACCATAAACTATTTTCTTTATAATATAAATAATCCAAGGCAACAGCTACTTCCAACACCGTGCTCAGCCTTTAGGGAGGGGCGTGTTACCTAAACGGTCTTATGCAGCCACGGCGGCTGCTTGACTGAGCACGGACGTTGTAGCTGGCCATGTTTTACTGTTGCCACGGGAAATAAAATAAATAGAAACGTCACCTTTTTACAAAGGGAATGACCAGACGTGTTTTACATTTTATTCCGTATTTTATTTGTGTTTACATGTGAGTTATTATTTAATGTTTCAATGAGTTTGTAACAATAGGCAGTCTGAAATTTTTTCTCGACTGTGAAATCTCTGCGAGGGCTTAAAAGCTTAGTGATTTTGTGTTTTCGTTAAGCGAAAATAACTGTCGCAGGACGCTGTTAATCCTCCTGTTTAATCTCTCGTTGATTCCGATAATCTTAACGTTTTCAATAAAAAATACCGTTACAGTAATGACATACTTGGAAATTTATTTACTATAAACGTTGGCATTACAACTATGCTCACAATCAAATCCCTTTATAGCCTAGTTTATTTATATAAAATCAAAGAACCCCGGCGATTGATGTTCTACAGTGCGTTTTTTAATTCCAGAAACGGCTAGAAGATTGTGAAAAAATATTTTTTTTACTTTATGTTGATAGTACTGGCATTTTACATCTGTCAGCTTAAGGGACATTAGTAATGTAGCTTTAAAATTAGAAAATATATCACAAAATGGTTCTGTCGATGAAATTAATTTGACTATTTTCAAAGAAACTTCGGATGACAAAACTTTATCTTCCGTATTCTGCAACATTTAAGTGATTCTGGCTAATTTCACGCTAATTGTCTCCTAACTAGTAAAAATTGAGAATGTAATAATCGATTTATGTTTTAAGTATCACTTAGAATATTTTTTAAAAATACCTATTTTGTAGTATTTTTCTTCAGCGGTGGCAATACTAGTGGTACTATATTGCAAGTGAGATATTTTTTCTGTTATTTGCGAACCCCGTTTTTGGCCATTTTCGTTTAATAAGGGATTGTTTTTTGATCGTTTTTTGCGTTTTGTGGTTTTCCCTTACGTTTTACGGCTTTTTCCTTCGGTCGGGAGCTGGTGATAAAACACTTTTTCTGCCGAATACGATGGAACAGAAATCATTCGATTCGCTCCAGTATTAACCGAGCTACGGCCATTTCGTCGATTTTTAGTTTTTCATTGTTGACGTTTACTTCTCTATCTGTGTCAATCTTAGGGCAAATCGAATAGTACATAGTAATAGAGTCGGTTTTTCGGTTTCGTTTTTTGCGTTTTGTGGTTTTCCCTTACGTTTTACGGCTTTTTCCTTCGGTCGGGAGCTGGTGATAAAACACTTTTTTCTGCCGAATACGATGGAACAGAAATCATTCGATTCGCTCCAGTATTAACGGAGCTACGGCCATTTCGTCGATTTTTAGTTTTTCATTGTTGACGTTTACTTCTCTATCTCTGTCAATCTTAGGGCAAATCGAATAGTACACAGTAATAGAGTCGGTTTTTCGGTTTCGTTTTTTGCGTTTTGTGGTTTTCCCTTACGTTTTACCGCTTTTTCCTTCGGTCGGGAGCTGGTGATAAAACACTTTTTTCTGCCGAATACGATGGAACAGAAATCATTCGATTCGCTCCAGTATTAACGGAGCTACGGCCATTTCGTCGATTTTTAGTTTTTCATTGTTGACGTTTACCTCTCTATCTCTGTCAATCTTAGGGCAAATCGAATAGTACATAGTAATAGGGTCGGTTTTTCGGTTTCGTTTTTTGCGTTTTGTGGTTTTCCCTTACGTTTTACGGCTTTTTTGTCAACATGCATGTTTGACCTCAATTTATTTTGGAGTTAGCTACAATTTACTTTGAAAACAATGCTAGAATCTTAATAAAACTTAATTTTATTTGTATTTATTCGTCTCAAAACGTAACTCGTCCCGACCGTCACAGTCCTTTGTCCAGACCGTCTCACTTTTTAAATTTTTGTAGAAATAAACTGGTTCTACCTACCAGATTTGCATATTAATAAAATGAAAGACAAAATGTTTAGGTAGCTACTTTTTTTTCATATAATTTAAAGTTATGGTTGCTCTGAATTTCTAAGTACATAATTATACAAACTTGAAATAGGTACGTCATTTGGTGTCCCGACAGTCACACTCATAAAAATGGCCATTTCACATAGTTAAGGGCATAAATTTTTTTTTTTATGTAACCGTTAGAAACATTTATTTAGTCAACACTTTACATATTAATCTTTAAAAAATCTGTTTTTATATTAGAGATATACTCAAAACATTGCCGGAAAATGTGTTACAATGTCCCTACCGTCACTGTTATGACATAAGTACTAATTACTACCAACATAAAGTTAAAAATAGTTATTTAACCAACAAGTGCGTTAATGAGAGCGATTAATAATCGAGACAGTTTAACGTGTGAGCGTAGCGAGCACGTTAATTGTTGTCGAGATTATTAATCGCCGATTAACGCAAAAGTTGGTTACACTATTTTTCCGGTGATCGAAAGTTATGAAATTGAAGAGAATGTAATTTTTTCCGTGTAAAAAATTTCAATAGATATTGAAATCAAGCATGCCACGCAGTTTAAATTAACAAATCAAATTAATCAAATCAACTTACAAATGTCAAAGCTGTGACATTCCAACTGAACTTTTTATAAAGTTTACTTATTTTATTGTTGTTAACTTTTATATAAATAGTATTACCAAACATAAAGTAAATAATTAATTCAATTTGTAGTGCTTATTGGTATATTTTATTTTCATTTTGTCATAAATTGCAATTTTAAATTAATATTCAAATGCCAATTCTGAATGTCAACTGAAAAAAATAAAATTAACAATTCAAAAGATATAAACATTTAATGCCTATCACATAGAACTTGAAAGTTCTCAACAGATCAACTCACTAACTAAACCAACTAAATGAAATACAAAATCTGACCGTTTCAGAAACAAGCGGCGCCTTAGTTACAAAACTCCTTCCGCATCCACGAAGATAGTTGCTTTGAATTTCCTAATTGAGGATTGAATTTTGCATTTTATTTGTGAAGGCAAACTCTTTACGTTGATACTTGTTAGAATAAAGGTTTGCTTTCACTTAACAGTAAAAGTCAAGACTTTTATTGCTGCAACAGTGTGACTTTTTATTTGGACGTTAATTTGAAATATAAATATTTAACGATATGGAATTGACTCCCCCCGAAATAGTAGAGACGGCGAAGACTGCAAGTCTGAGTTTGCTTCCCGCAAAAAGCAGAACAATTTACGAGAAAACCTATGATGAATTTGTTTCATGGTGTAAAGAAAAGCGGGCAGTGCACTATTCAGAAACGGTTCTGTTGGCATATTTCTGCAGTATAGTAGAAAGAGGCTTAATAGGCAGCTTATGGCCAAAATTTTCAATGCTGAAAGCCACATTAAACGTCAAAGAAAACATCGACATTGGCAAATATACTAAACTAATCCTGTATATCAAACGGCAAAAAGAAGGTTATGTGCCGAAAAAGTCACGGGTAATTGAAAAAGAACAATTACAAAAATTTATTTCCGATGCACCTAACAGCCTCTTTTTAATGATCAAGGTAAGTTAATCTACAAGTTAAAAATATTAAACATAATTATATTTGTATTCCCAAGGTTGCTCTAATTTTTGGAGTGGCTGGCGCACTAAGAAAGAATGAATTATTAACATTAGAAATTAACAATGTACAAGATTTAAATTCAAAATTTTTAATCACAATTAGGGCATCAAAAACAAAAACTAATCGAATATTCACGATTGTGGATAATGAAGAAAAGACGCTTTTAAAATTGATTAGAGCCTACATCTCATTGAGACCATCACATACACCACACAAACGATTTTTTGTTTTTTTCAAAAATAATAAGTGTTCAACACAGCCTGTTGGAGTTAATACATTTTCCAAATTACCATCGCAAATAGTAGTCTTTTTAAAACTAGAACAACCGCATCTCTACACTGGTCATTGCTTTCGACGTTCTTCTGCTTCAATACTTTCCGATGCTGGTGCAGACTTTGCAGCCATTAAACGACATGGTGGTTGGAAATCCACTGCTGTGGCAGAAGGATACATAGAAAATTCAATCCAAAATAAGGTTAATATAGCTGAAAAAATCCTTTCAAACAACTTCATACAAACTCCCCAATGCTCAACCAATTCAGATGCACACAATTTAATATCTAATGATGTAAATTTAAATTTAAATTCAGAATATCATCGAACTGATAATCAATCTGCACCTACGATCAATTTTACTAGCTGCACTATTACGAACTTAAACATAAATAATATTACTAAGCACAATGCAAATAATTAGTTATTAATTAAATGTGTTGTATTTTTATGTTGTTTTCAGCTATATTAACCTTATTTTGGACATTACATCAGGAGCTAATCGGAGAAGATCCCTTTTTTGACATCAACCTTCGTGTTTACATTGAAATATTAGAAATACCTTATATATTTTTGGTTGCCTAGTTACCGGAATCGTGCATTAATGAAAAATCATTCATTAATGAGGGTCATTAATGCACGATTTCCTATTCACTAAACCGGTCCGTAAATCAACGATCATCGGAAAAAGTATATTCTTTCGGTCTTCGAAAAAGTATTTACAATTAACTTCAGCGTTAAGGCGTTGATAAATTAAAGCTGCAATAAAATCAATAAATTAACATTTTTCTGAATTGACGAGGTTTAAATTATTACACATCAAAAATCTTAAAAATAACGCCATTTGAAATCGAAACTTTCTCTCAAAACTATTTCAGAACAGTATAAAATGTCTGTTTGAAACACATTGAATATAATTTTTATTGGTTCTTTTCAGCACAATAATTATTCCGTTAAAAACCTCTGGCACATACAGAAATAGTTAAATTCATGCGTAAAATATCAACCATGAAATCGTCACAGTGTGGTTGGTGCGCCCCCGGCGTAATAAAATACTAAACGAAAACTTAACATTAACTCGTGCATATTCATGAAAATTACAGGCATTCATTTCGCAAACAGTTTTAAAATGCATAATCGCTCTTTTAAAAAGTTGTCGCAAAATTACAAAATTAAAGCGATAAATCTGTCGCTTGCCTTGAATCTAAAGCAGCCATTGCTATTTTATAATAAATTTGTAAAATCGTCAAATTGAAAAATAAAAGAATCTGAACTGCATAAATATTCGCTCAACAAGTGTGGAAAAGGGTCCACGTTACCAGCGCTGCAATTTATGACGATCAATTATAATTATTTACTTGCGTGCATGGTTAGTTTTATTAAGCACTGTATAATCTGCACTATATTATGCATACTTTATAAATTAAAATGGACACTATAACTAAAATCTAAATTATAACTGTTCTACTCATTGCTGGCTTTATTACAATATGATAATTAAATATGAACTAAATAAAAACTCTGTACTTTGCTGCTCATATTTTAAGATATTGAAGTATCAAACCCTGCACTCAATCTGGATCACATTGTATACACTTAGCGTGAAGATTGCTATCAATTTACTAAAATTTATTAGTCCCAAATAATATAAGTAAAATTCAATGTTAAAATATTCACTTTCACGCAAAAACAGAAGGCATAATAAAAGTTGTTCTTGCAATCGATAAAATCAGTTGTATTCGCGTTTTGTTATCAATAAAAATGATTTGCTCGTTAACGCGCTATTTGCCAAGTAAAGCTTTGTAAAAACTTACTCTTTAATACCGAAATTCAAAGTTTTATTGTTTTTATGGTTCGTGTATCTCGGCGAAGCTAAAATTAGGACCCTTGTTGGCGAAACTGATTTTTTAAGAAAAAACTTTTCTCGAAGTTTGAAACATCGAAAAGTTTTTGTAGTTTTCCAGTGTGCCACACTTTTAAAATTTCCAACCCCTTCCAGGTGAAAAATTTCATTTCAGATATTGTGCAAACAATGAAAAACCTTGTCAAAAATCACAAACAACATTCATCGTAATTCACGCGCGAATAACAATTCCAACATTGATTCTGGCGACAAATTCGCACTTCATTGTCGCCAGTTAACAGTGTCAATATACGAACTTCAAACACAACCGATTTCACCTGCTTTATTCGCAGTTAATGCCCAATTTATCCAACGTACAATTACAGAATTAGTTCACCCGAAATCATGTAACTGCCGGATTGTTTCATGCTGAAATGAAACGTCTTTTGTCACTTACCGAACCCACCAGGCAAAGTTTACCGACATCTTTTTCGGTTTATAGTCTCTCGAGTTTCAAAGTTTAACAAAAACAAGCGACTTTACTCCAAAAGTTATCTTTTCTCACATAAGGGTAAATATAGTTTACTGTAAAATCGCAACACTGCAAAAATAAAACCCCTATTTGAAAGGAAGCTTTCAGGCAGAAATTTAAACAGTGAGGAGAATTTATCTCTTTCGACTGACCTGTAATAGTTGCATCGAATACTTTGTTGTATCTATAAATTTAGGTTTCAATGGGTAATAGTTACATTTTCTTTGTAAACACACAGCAATCGATACAAAGGTTAGAAAATATGCATTGTTTATTATTTAATCAAACTGTCAAGCTGTCTGATATGAAAAAATGTCAATAAAACTTTCACGATGTTCAGCACTTTCACTTTAAATAAAATAAAAGAAAATGTGGAGCTATCGGTAACATAACGAATAATTTAAGATCCAAGATATTTCTGGTCATCGGCATTTTTAATGAAATCATTTATTTGTTCCGGAGTGAAAGTTGAGCATATGCTGGTGCAATCCCATCATTCGGATGCAAGTCTGAAATTCTGTGGTATACTTGTCCATGTATTTTGAAACAATATGGACCATTTCCTGGTGGTTTTATTAAATTTGAAAGGCCCAAACCTAATACTGAAAGTTTGTGAATCTACAAGTAATTTTAATTATTGCTGAAATGAAGCGGTTTCCAGAAATTTTATTATTGGCGAGGCTGCCCCGAGCTCATTTTAAATTTCCATTTTCGTCGATTAAAAGCTGTGCGGAATATCAAAAAGCACCAAATATTTCTGGTAACAATTCAATGTTTGTTTTCAGAAAACCGTGGTCCATATCTCCGTTTGCGGCAAATAACCACGAAAATAAAAAATTCAATTACGAAAGCATATTCCATTAATTAAATTTCTACAAGATCCCACGGCAAGAACTGAGCAATGTTAACTCCATTAACACAATATACGTACAACATAAAAGCGCCTCTCTAGTCCAGGCCTTCGTATGAGTTGTTCAAATTTTCAATAAGGAGAACCAGACCTGCCAGATGTAATTAAATAAGTGAATTAAGGGTAACTATTTCTAAAACACAAAAAAGTTATCTTTTCCAACTGCAATGTGCCTGAAACTTTATCACGTTCTTCTGATGAAAACTGAAAAATAGTTGCATTATTCCACGACGCCAATATTGGTCAATTTCAAATACTACGATGACACTTCATTAATTTTTTTAATCTTAGGTGTCGGCACAAATACATTAATCTCGTGACGAATAAAAATCATTCAAGTAGATTTTATTTTTTCTGTCACATATATAATGAAACCTATCCATTTTATCAATTACAAATAAATCCATACATTATTTACGCAAGCAATATCAAATCAAAAGTCGCAATTAATAATATAATTTCAAGGAAAAATGCAATTTTCAAATTGGCAAATTATTCTTGTTTGTGACGCTGCGACAAGTTACTGTGTACAAAACTAATTTTCCTTTCATTCTGCAAATCTCGTTTCGAATCGCATTTTAACTAGATACGAGAAAATTCTCATAACAAGCGTCGCTGCAACCTCGTTTAAAATGCCGGGCTGATGAAACCTCGATTTAATTAAGTCGTTTTTGAAAATGTTTTCAGCTCGGTCTTAATATCCTTGCAACTGTAAATAAGCGTTGATCATCGGTGTGGAATAAATTTAAAATAAAATGTGTTCAAAAACCCAAAAACAATTTTTAAATTTTTTTTTAATGTTACTTAAAGCGCGCGAAAAACTTGTATACTGCTCACTTAATCGCATTACAGCAGATTGTAAATTTCGTGTCAACTTTTAAAGGGAACCACATTTCTTAAATATTTATAACATCAAGTTTCCCAAACACTTCCACTTCGTTTAAGTACGCAATTATTTTTTTTAATTCGAGGTAAATGGTGGAATCAAGCGATAATGAAATAGAATACTCACCACTGCTAATGACCAGCAGGAAGCATTACCAGCCCAAAATAAACGGAGCTCTGTGGCCCAACTATTTACTTCCGTGTTCCTAACATTAAATTTCAGCCAGCGGATAGTAGTTCCGCTTTTTAATGTGTCGGCAAAATCCATCCGCAAAACATTCGTACAACTTAAAGATGCACTCAAAAATATTCCTAAATTAACAGATGTAATCTGAAACAAAAATGTGCAAAATAACAAATCGCCAAAAAAACATGGCATCATCGGTGTAATTCATCTTCGCATTGTGTAGGCGTCACATAATTTATTTCGCTTTTTATGCCTCGGTTCTTTGTTCCCTTAAATTAAAACTTAATCCCAAGTACATGATCACACAACATATTTTGGTGGAGAAAAGAAAACGAAACTTTGATAAAAACTTTTATTAATCACTACGTTAAATCTTCTTCTTTGCTAACAGTAAGTAAAAGCCTATTCGTTTACAACATGGCACTAATTCTTTTCACTTTTAAACATTGCATCAACATTCTTAAAAAAACATTAGTAGGTTTAGTATTTACAGTAAAATCAGTTTGTAACGAATTTTTTAAATAGATTCAATTTTCGAGAACATTTTTTGTTCGTATTACAAAACTTACAACGTACTGATTATATAAAATGAGTATTTTGACCTAAAACAAACTTAATATTCAACAATAAGCACCGATTAAATTAAATAATAAATCACAAGTTGGTGGATTTACCAGTCGACTTATTAAAGCCATGAATTCTCAAAAGATGTTTTTTAAAAGGATTAGAAGAAATCCATAATCTTTGTAACGTTCGGTAAAGTAACGTTTAGATGTCACCTACGTCCACTAAACTTTAATCAGATCTAGTGTCTCCTTTTTTTACCATGGAACATGCAAAGAAATATTCCCATTTTCAATTTTAACAAAAATAAAGTCAATTAGTAGTGTATACAAATGATTAGACATTTATGTCAATTTAGAAATAAAAAATTTGATTGTTAAATTTTTTTGTTATGTAGTTATTAACATGTATTCAAAAGAAGACAAAATTAATATTGTGAATTGGTATAAAAATAACAATACCTTCAAACAATTCAGAGATTTATTTTCCATCAAATATCCCGACAGATCGATACCATCAGTCGGAATGAATTAAACCCCATTTATTTAAAAAATGCTGCGCTGGGAGTTTACAATCGTTTAGTATAGTGTTTAGACGACAATTCTTGCCATTAGAGTACGTGGCCTAAAATAAGTTGAAGTGAGAGCACGATTGGTTGAATACATTGACTGATTGACTTTATTTTGTTTTTTTAATTGATCACAAGGATATTTACGTCGTATGTTCAATGTTAAAAAAGACCCGGTATATGGCAATAACTAGAATTTCAGTGCATTAGTATTAAAATTACGGCGCCAACAAATTAAAGTCCTTTAGTAAAATAACCCTTAACCTACATTCATCAAAAACTAATCAGGACCAGCCAGTTCACTTGAAGCTGTACATACCGAGTTACAAGCATTTTGGTATATCAAGTATGGAGCAGGTAAAGTATAAAATTACAGTAATCACAATATCCACTGATAAGTTAAACTATATAGTTCGTAATAAAAAAATCCCAATAAAAAGATAACAGAAAAACTTTAGTAAATGTCGGCGGGCGACAAAAAGCGCTCACTTATTTGCCATTCGTCATTCGTAGGTTATCTCCAAATTGGTTACAAACGGATCCTACTAAATCAGTTACTATACTAAATACAAACATAAACATTCCTAACAAGCGTTACTAAAAAATTTTTAGAACCCAACATCTCTAGGTAGAAAAAAGTTAAATTTTCTTAATAAACTAATATCCCATGAAAAAAATAAGGCACTAGCGAATGCATAATAACGTAGGTCTACACGAAACGTATTTCAAAATTAAAAATCATTGAAACGCGCAAAATGTCTAAAAAGTCGTATTTAACACTTTCAGCAGAGAACAAATCCGTCCCGAGCGCAACGTATCCAGCAGACCTACATTAATTAATTTAAGCGACCGTTTCGGCACTTTCATAAAAACAAACCCGTGAATGAATCTGAATAAGGAACATTTAATTAAGACCATTAAGTACCAGTATCATACCGAGCGATTTTTTAAATTTCACGTTAGCCAGCTATGATTTTCTTGTCAGAAAAAAACGCACCACAGACAAACAAACTAAGATTATTCGATCAAGTTACACCCTACTTTCGCTTGAATTTGTAGAGGACTTTTAAAAAAACCTAAAAATAATTATATCCGCAATTTTACAAAATTCCACCATTCAATTGCGAATAAGAATTTGTCCATTTATCTATTTGTTACCTAAATTTTCAATTATTTCTAGTACTGGTACTGAATGGATTAAATAAGTCACATGATACATGAACACATTTTAATGATTGTCCTTAAATTGGTGCGTGTGGTGTGATTTATAAATCATCCCTGGGAGTAGGTGAAACGGGAGACAGTGTGAAAGAATCTTCCGTGTCACTTATGTAGCCTTTCTCCCCGGTGTAATGTGTCGGATACAAAAGTAAAGGAGCCGCCGATAAAGCGACCAAATCCCTTTTAGGAAAGTGACCTTTCCAGCTAGCCTGTGGATGCTTATCGAATAATATTGGTAAGAATTCATCGACCGGAAGCAGTCTCGAGAGGGGATCTGCATCGAGTAGTTTCCGTGCACCACGTGAATTTAAAGCGTACCCTAACGTCCAATATGAATAACCCGCTTTGACCAAACTTTCGAAACCCTCGACCCACAACTCTTCCTCCTGCAATCGCTTTCGACCGAAATACCTTGAATACGACACGAAGTCAACCAGCACGCTCAAACGCAACTGGAATGCATCAAAAGGAAAAAACACTTACACGAGATCCCAGTTCCCTAATCGATGCACTTCCCTCATTAACCGTTCGACCTTCGCCCTGAAGAACGACTCGAATCTCACATCGTCTTCGAGGACCAGAACCGTCTCGTAATTTTTATCAGCGACCTATTAAAACCGAATTAGAACCTTAATTTCGAGTTTCTTTCAAATGAATCACCTCCTTCCATATGTTGTAGTGGCTCAAAAAGCACCCAATCTCTCCGAAAGTCATCGGCCTGTTCAAAAAAAACAAACTCCCGTCTCCGGCGAATCAAAATGTAAATAGCATTTTTAAAAACTCACCTCTTGTGGTACGGATCAGCATATTCAGGTAAAAATGATATTCCCCGAAGTGAGCTTTCGTTTAAACTCCTGCAAAGGAAAAAAGAACAGCAAATCATAAACATTTTACATCAAACGCTGAAATTTTATTTTATTCTGTTTTTCAGGTGATTAAGTTTGATTAAGGTAATCGCCCCCTGCCAACAAAAACGGGAAAATATTTCACCGCATTTTCAACGAATAAATTGCTCCAAAAATAACAACTTCAAATTATTTAAACCTGCGAATAGTCTGCCTATTTTTAGATAAGTATTTGAAACTGCTTATATTAAAGTTGTACGGTGGTCGACACATTAAATGTCACAATGCTTCGCGAGCCGTTTTGCAAGGATGTATGCGAGGTTGTCTACAATATTTTGTCTAGCCACTGACTGGTCCCTAAGTGAAAGATTTAAAGAAATAAATACAAAAATCGTGTAAATAACAATTTATTGTGTTATTAAGCGTCTTCTTTCCGGAGCTTGAATTCAGACTAGCAACAAAATTTCCCGATAAAAAAAATCCAAAGAATTTCAATTACAGTGTCAGAATGAAAGATTTGATTTTTCAATGAAATGAAAAACTACCCCGTAATGCTTGGACGGCGTGGACATATTAGAAGCAATAAATACGCCCAATAAAAGTGGGAATCCATGTATATGTCAATAATTGTTTGCATTAACCGACGCGACGTAAACATTATGATAAATAGTCGCCCATCGATAACGTTTATTTTTCATGAAAAAATTCTATAAAACAATCGATTCCCTGATCCTTTGTGATATTATTTTCACCTGTTCCGTAATTATACACCACTTAAACAGTACACGAACAAGCTTGAGAAATTGTGTTCCAGATTAACGTTTCATAAAAAATCGATATTAGGTACATTAAGGTCAACGCACATGATTGCAGAAGTAGATTAGATTTTAATCTTGCCATTCGCTAAAAAGTTAAAAGAAGTGACTACCATTCCCATAAAAGTCTCGACCTTTTAACATAAACTGCACATTTCACCGCAAAATTTAATCAACATCCCTTATTAATATAATCTTAAACTGTTGAGTTTTGAACAAAATCCAAAAACATACTTAATGTTCAAATTCAATTTAACATTTTTAAACACAGATGATGATTTTTTTAAATAGCAACCACATTTTTCGCCTTCGTGGGCCGTTGTTTTGTTTTCATACTTTTGAAGCATTCCACACCATATCAGCCGTTGATTTTGAAAGTACGGCAAATCCATTTTGTAAAAAAAAATAGTTACAGCTAATTCTTACTACAAATTAAATATCTTTTAACCCTAGAAAGGTACTGAGTGTAATTTTTACTCACATACGATATAGTTTTTGTCGTACATCAACCTGCTGACCACTCAGATTCTTATCCCGCTAGCAGTGCTTCCCCCGATTAGTGCATTATCTGCTGTCTTCAGTGCTATACTCTGTGTTTTGTTTTTCTAAGAACTTCGGTACATTTTAAACAACGGTGTGAGTAAATTTTACTCAGAAGTACCTTTTACGTAGGTATTAATTTTGGGTGATTACTTTTAAATACCAAATTGCGTAATTTTTTTGCCGATCTAGTATTTATTGTAATTTTTTATTTATTTATAGATACGATTTATGTTCATTTGTGTTACTATTGCAAAGATTATTATTGTAGGTTAGTGTATAGGAAAAGATGAGCAAAAGGAGGCTAGAAACAGATGAAGAAATTCTGGAAACATTTTGTGGTTTGGCTTCTGAAGAAGAAGACAATTTGGAGTGCGAGTCTGATGACTTCGATGAAGATACTTATGACAATGACGCTGATCCAGAATATCTGCCGGAACCGGAAGAGGATTCAGACGATATTGACGATATGGTATTGCATGAAATCATTGCAAATGTAGAAGCTGAAAAGGAGCAGAGTGTGGAATGTAATGAAACCCCTGGATGTAGTAAAAAAGACAGAAAACATAAAAGGCCAACAATAATGTTTTATAATAATTTTTAAGCTAACTAACGTTTCAATAATTAGTTTTTATCTTATTTTAAGTGACAAAATAATGCTTCTAGTTGATAATAATGTTGTTTTTGTAATAAAAGCAATTATCGTTTAAAATAAATCAGTTCATAACATCATAATTCATAAGTGAGTAAAATTTACTCATATGTACCAATAAGTACCTAAATATTCACGGTACCTTTCTAGGGTTAATATCAGTAATTTATTATTAGTAATTGATTTTGACAATGATATTTCTTTTGAGTTCATTTTGAAAGTGGGGCAAATCCAATCTACATAACGACAGCTTGGTGGCGCGGTTCTCTTGATTTATCATCAAAAGGAGTGTAATGGATCTAGTTATAAGTAGTATGGCAATGGGTTGTATTAAAATTTCTAAAAATCATCGTAGTTTCGCAGACAGATTACACTAATTTACAATTACAATAATTTACGTTTACTCCCATGCCTCTTTAAACGAAGTAATTGTAAATAATTTTAAATAAGGCAGTAAATAAGCAAAAGTTAATTATCTAATCTGAATTTAATTACATTTTGCATGTCCCTACACATAACTTCTCAAAACGAATACACTTTATAACATTCTTTTGTGTGGAAGAGTGCCTGTAAATTGGCGAAAATTAATTTGTGCAGACAGATTTCCAAATTACCGTCTATATTTACCCTGATTGTACCATTATCTCATCTGACCCTAATTTCATGTAGTGCTTTAATCATGGCGCTTTGCTAAAATAAGAGCAAATCCCGCACCTAAACCCTACATTTAACCTTCGTCGTCGTAAATTTTCTTTCTGCCCGCATTTACTGTCAGAGTTATTAGTCAATATTAAAAAAGTTACACATCTTCCAACAAATTTTTTATCTAAAAACAAAGAAAAGTTAAATTGAATCCCAGCAATAAACGCATAAACATCGGAAATTTCAGTTAAGTTATTAAAAACGGGGGAGAATAAAATTACACAGAGAAAACGTTAAAAAAATTAAGTTTCAGTTGATCATGATGTTCGTGTTCAATTACATCAGATAATGAACATTTGTTGCCTATTCGCTTGAATGGCACCATAATTTTATCGTAGGCGTTTCAGTTGAATTAATCACTCCGTTTCATAGAACATTCCTGTCCCCAGTCGGATGTTGTTCTGATAATGCAAGTTTTTCGAGTGTACACATAAATTAACATACATTTACTTTCCGCAACGATTAATAAAGTTTTTGTTAATTGATCCAGATAACATTGAAATAAACATTGAGAATGAAATTGTGAATGACATTTTTTTAATCAAAACTGCAACTTAGTGATAACTTGTTGTTAGTTGTTGTTGCTTTCTCCAGGTTATGAAGATGGACACTCCAAAAAATAGTCGATTGAACTTAACCCTTTATTTTGATACACTATATACACAGTAACTTAATCTATCGTTTTAACATGCTGTTAGGGATGACTTCTCCCTTACGATTTATGTTTGCGATTTCGCTTAGCGACTTTGCTTAGCGACTTTCGGTTAGCGACCTTTTCTTCGCGACTCTCGGTAGTAACAAAAAATAGAAAATCGGGGGTGGACTTATGTCCCCCTCTCTCTGGGCCCGTGCCGCGATGAGGGACGGGACACTTGTAATTAATCTCAAGTATCACCGAATCGCTAGCTTTGTCTGTATGTCTGTACGTCGATTTTTTCATTTCCTGTTTCAGAATAGGCAACACATTGCGCATCTTACACTTTAATTATTTTTAAAAATTCAGGACCATCGTTATTTTCATTTTTATAAGTTGATTTCAAGCAAAAGTTGGCGCTAATCATTCTGGCAGTTGTACATTACTAAGGTGACCAAACGTACTCCTTTAAGGAGTTTTGTACTCCTTTTAAAACGAGTACTCCAAAAGTACTCCTTTGCATTCTTTTGTACTCCTTGGTACTTCTACAACTATAAAAACTTGGCATTTAACTTTAACCTTTAACCTTTAAAAAAAGAGTTTCCATTTATTGTAGAAAACAAAGGAAATGATGATTCTATGGTTAAATGTACAATCTGCAACGGAGAATTTTCTATTGCGATTGGTGGACGAAGTGCAATAACAAAGCACATTGATACTAATAAACATAAAACATCTCTTGATGCAGCGGCTTCAACGTCTAAACTAAATACATTTTTTAAAACTGATAGTTTTGGACCAAATGAAGATTGAAATAAAAAGTATTTCAAAGAAAAATAATCACTTCTATTCTTGGTTGATGAAGTTTTCCATTTTCTTGTTTTCAAATGATTACAATACGGGTTGACTCTTAAGAGTCGGTTTGCCTAGGTGAAAGATTCAACCCTTGTTGAAATCATTTGAAAACAAGAAAATGGAAAAGAATTTTAACTTTTTGAAAATGTGGATCCTAACATAAGTCGGAAAAAAAAGACCTGAGCACACTTTATGAAAATGTGCACTGCAATTTGCATGGTTTTACCTAGGAAAACCGACTTTTAAGATTCAACCCTTGTTGTAATTATTTAAAAACAAGAAAATGGAAAAAAATTACCTTAGCACACTTTATGTAAATGTGGATCCTAACATAAGTCGGAAAAAAAATGGAAAACAGGAAAAAAAATTGACCTGAGCACACTTTATAAAAATGTGCACTGCAATTTGCATGGTTTTACCTAGGAAAACCGACTGTTAAGGTTTAACCCTTGTTGTAATCATTTGAAAACAAGAAAATGGAAAAAAAATTACCTTAGCACACTTTATGAAAATGTGGATCCTAACATAAGTCGAAAAAAAATGGACCTGAGCACAGTTTATGAAAATGTGCACTGCAATATGCATGGATTTACCTAGGAAAACCGACTTTTATGATTATTATTACAACAAGGGTTGACTCTTAAGAGTCGATTTGCCTAGGTGAAAGCATGCAACTTGCAGTATGTTTGTTTTAACGTGTTTATACATATAATTTTTGAACTAATGAATTTTGAAATTATTTAAAAAACATATACAGTAGAGCGTCGATTATCCGAACGTCAATTATCCGAAACGTCAATCATCCGAATGACGATTTGATTTATCCGAACGTCAATCATCCGAATCGTCGTTAACTTTGCCATTACATTACATTACATTATAACGTGATTGAAATATTATTTGTTGTTCAATATATGTTTATATTCTATCATTTTGAGCGTTTTAGTGCTCATAAACTATGACTGTTCGGTCATCCGAATTTTCGATTATACGAACGGTAGTCGGTCCCAATTAGTTCGGATAATCGACGCTCTACTGTAGTTGAATGGAGAAGACTCAGTGTTTTTATTCAAACCGAATAACCATATCCAATGAAAATTTATTTGTACTCCTTTTGTATAAAAAATAGTTGGTCACCTTAACATTACGTTCAACGTAATTTTTTAACTAATTTTAGCATATTTTGATGACTGAACCCATTAAATATTAAGTTTTGCTATTTTATAAAATGATTTAATTTAGGTAATTAATAAACGTTACATAAATTTAAAAAAAACTGATGGAAAAT
The DNA here is from genome assembly GCA_949768715.1 of Dascillus cervinus. Classification (NCBI taxonomy): domain Eukaryota; kingdom Metazoa; phylum Arthropoda; class Insecta; order Coleoptera; family Dascillidae; genus Dascillus; species Dascillus cervinus. The sequence goes on from OX458317.1 coordinate 5,892,993, forward strand.
GTTATGTATGAAAATTATTTTTAAACGTCATTTAGACATTTTGATGGAATCAGTACCAAAGAGTACGTTTGGTTGCACATATTTTGCAATCACGTTTAATTCAATCTTGTCATTCCATATTGTATTGTTTTATTTTCAAAGTATAAAATAATTATTGTCTGAAACTAAAAACCTATCAAATATGAACGCCATTTGCATTCAACAGATAAACCACGGAAAGTACCATTTCGTTAATTTTCAGATCCATTTTCAACTTCAAGCGCAGAGATCTCACCTAAAAGATGATTTAAATTCGCCGTCAAAGGAGAAAATCAAATAGAAGAAGGTAAATATATTCAACGTCATAAAAGGATGTTGAGTTAAATGTCACCCTTAAAGTTATGAGCTTTGAAGCAAATCTCCCCTTCGTAAAAACTACTTTAACGCCAACCGGTTTGCTTTTTATTCCCAAACTTTCATTTTAAAAAAGTAATAAACAAACGGCCCTTTGAAACAACTTTTTTAATTTTGCAGAGTGCAATGGACGCAAATAATACCACAAGTTGGGTCGGAAATGGCACAGAAAGATCGAACGACATGGATTCCACGATAGAAAAACTGAAATTCCTCTACAAGTATTGCATACCTTCCATGTTCTTGTTCTGTTTAGTGTCGATCGTGGTGAACATAAAAGTTTTACTGTCGGTGCACTGGATCAGAAACCAAGCGTCCGCCGTGTTGTGCATAAGTTTAAGTCTAGCAGCCGCTGACGCTTGTACTTCCGCTCTTATTGGAGTCGGGCTTTTATTGAACAGTTACCTTCCGATGGTTTTCCAGATACAAACCAGCTGCTTCGTCTTGATAATACTCGAAATGTACCGATTAAGTGGCGTGTTAATCACAGTCGCCCACTTATTGGCTTTAAGCATAAACCATTACCTGAACATTCTAAATCCTCTTCACTTCATATCGCACATGACAAGAAGAAAGATAACGATAGTTATCGTGACCTTATGGGTGGTGCCGATTGTGTTTATAAAAATTTATTTCGTCGCGAGGGCAAATGAAGACTTCTGGACGAACGGCTGTTACGGCAGTCACGATTCGTTTTTAAAAGACTTCGAATTCAGAATTATTTTCGCATCTTTGTTTTTCATTCCGATTGTGCTGATGATATTTTGTTACGCTGGAATTCTCATAATAATCCGGAAGCAGCAGAAAATCTGGGCTCAGCTCAAGAGATGCGGAAGTTCTCGCCACAGAATTAAATCGTCACGTCACGGCGTCAACAATCCACAGAAGCAGTTGGAGGGAAACGTAAAAGCGATTTATACAACCCTTTTAATTATAGGATCTTGTGTATTGGGCTGGTTACCTGCATTAATTTCCTTTTTGTTGTTTTGCAACAAAGGATGCTATTACAGCGGGGAACGTTTAGAAAAACTGAGGGAACATCCCGAAAGATGGATCTATCTTAATTGGTTCACAAATATTCTTATCATATTGAAAACCCTCGTCAATCCCATCATCTACTCCAGAAGGATGATTGAAATCAAGGTAATCCAATACAGTTCATTCAAAGATGGGTCTGACTGTGGCGCAATAAATCGATCGTATGAAATTAATTTTTGTATACTCCAACATTTCTTAGGCCCGATTTTTCAAAGTTTTTAATTACCTAACTTGAACTTTTTTGTTAATCACATATTAAAAAACAAAAATTTTTTCCTAATTAAAATTAGGTAAGCTTTAATTTTCGGCTAATCAACGATTGAAAAACCGGGTCTTAGTGGCAATTTAGATTACCTCCGCCGATTTGGAATTTTTCACGTTATCCCAACAACCTCGAAAACTCTCCAAACAATGTGATAGTCGAAACCTATAGTTTATTCAATGAAAAGAGAGTAATCACGTGCTACACATGCACGGTTCACGTGATCACTTGTACGACTGGTAAAAATCCGATTTACACCGGTCAGATCGGTTTACTTTAACTACAAATAAATGCTGAACCAACTTCATTAATTTGGTTTCTATCGAAAAAAATTTTTTTCCTAACTCACATACAAAAGGATTATGTCAAAAAGTACAAATATTTGTATTAAAATTATTCAAGATTACAAAGAAATAATTTTTTATTTACATAAATATTTTCTATACTTCGTTATTAATAAGCAGATTTCAGAAATTCTAAAACGTCTACAAATATGAATGGATAGAGTGGACAGACCACTTTCGGTCACTAAACCATTTTTAGTCACTTTACTTGTAAACACTTGTAATACGATCTGCCAACTGAAATGTTTAGCAACAATTGTTGTAGTTATAGCAATGATTGTTATTAATTATCGGATAAATTTAGCGGCACATTAATAAGCCGGCCCTAAACGATCTAAATTTGTTTTAGTATGAACGAAACTTCTGATAAAAAAGCCAATAACGCCCCAAATTTATAATAACCAATAGAAATTCAAGTTTCAAGTTGCACGTGAACATCACGTCGATTTATTGCTGTATGTTTTCGTTGGATAAACTAATATGTAATACTATGTTCCGATATTTCTTTTCAGTTGTCCATTTTCTTAAGAGCGGTTTAGACGATCAATATACAGGTTGTATTATATTAAGTGTTCACCATTGGTAACTTTGTTATTATTGGAGTTGCAAAGTCGGTTAAATTAGCAAAGAATTAGTGTTTTCTCCGCTGATTACCATTATGAAACCAAAAAAACAATCGAACGTCAACTGTTCGAGATATTCACGAAAATAACATTTTTTTAAATGGAATGCCCTATCGTTTTTTGCATATTTTGAAAGAATGTTTAATTTTGAGTGAAAAAGTCTTAATGCACTATTAAGATTAAATTAACTACCGAGAAGTTACAAGCAATTGAATTTTTTATTTCAATTAATTACAAAAATCACGTAGGCACTGAAACAATTAAAAATGGTATTTATTGAAACATTTCTTCCACGGCAAACTGAGAATAGAAATTTAAACAAACATATTGCATGACCAAGACATTATAATAAATGTTCGAAAATGTCACCGTCTTGTTCAACACATTTTTGGGCTCTTTTTTGAACACACCGCTCTGCTTTCAAAATTTTTCTACCATCCAATACATTAATTATTGTTAAAATTTTATTCTCCAATTCATTAACTGTTTCATATCTCTCCCTGTAAACTAAATTTTTCACATACCCCCACACAAAAAAATCCATGGGGGTTAAATCTGGCGAACGTGGTGGCCAACGCACGGGCCCATTAGTTCCTATCCATTTATCAATGAATAATCTGTTTAACAAATTGGTTGTTCCGTGATAATTATGGGCCGGTGCTCCATCCTGTTGGAAATGGATGTATTGTCTTGAAATTAAATCCATTTCATCCAAACAGTTATGCAGGACAGTGTTCATAAATTCTACGTATCTCACTCCAGTCAAATTACCACGGTAAAAAAATGGTCCAATAATTTTTGAACCTACAATTCCACACCACACATTTAGACTGAACCGCATTTGTGGATTTATAGGGTGTACTTGCAACGGATTTTCGCGGGCCCAATAATGATTCGTTTTTCTGTTGTACATTCCAGAATTTGAGAAGTTCGATTCATCGGTCCACAGAAAATGAAACTCGCTATTGAAGTGTCGTTGGCAGTAACTTAAATACCAGTTGCAAAAAGTTAATCTTCGATTTAAATCGCCTGGAAGTAACGTTTGCACCGGGTGATAATGATAAGGAACCATCTTATGTTTCTTTAAAATCCTTTCAATGCTGTTCAAACTTAAATTTAACTCCCTTGAAATATCTCGTATTGAATTTCTAGGATATGCCTCAAAATACGCAATTACATTAATTTCGACTTGTTCAGAAATTACAAATTTTTTCTTCTCTCTTCCCTTTTGAAACACTGTTTCGTTACTCCTAAACTTTCTATACAGTCTCAGAAAATACTGTTGAATTGGTTGCAATCGAAGCGGGTACCGCTGCTGGTAATAATCTCGAGCTCTCGCCGAGTTCTTGCCGCACATAAGATATGCTTCTAACATGTCACATTTTTCTAAATGTGAAAATGCCATGTCGGGAACCAAAATTGAACACAGCTGTTACTAAATCACACCAAAAGTAATAAATGTTGAATATACCACGTTAATGTTTGATGAAAATATTAACTAACACATTCATTCAATTGTTTTTGACGTTTTAATAATTACAATTTTCAATTGTTTCAGTGCCTACGTGATTTTTGTAATTAATTGAAATAAAAAATTCAATTGCTTGTAACTTCTCGGTAGTTAATTTAATCGTAATAGTGCATTAAGACTTTTTCACTCAAAATTAAACATTCTTTCAAAATATGCAAAAAAGGATAGGGTATTCCATTTAAAAAAATGTTATTTTCGTGAATATCTCGAACAGTTGACGTTCGATTGTTTTTTTGGTTTTATAATGGTAATCAGCGGAAAAAACACTAATTCTTTGCTAATTTAACCGACTTTGCAACTCTAATAATAACAAAGTTACCAATGGTGAACACTTAATATAATACAACCTGTATATATATAAAGGGTTTTCCAATAAGAGGTGTTATTTTGAATAGCCCGTTATTTCGGTAGATGTAACTTTTGGAGCTGTAATTTTTTGACATTTGACAAGTAGAAACTACGCCATTAATAAAAATGGAACGATACACGCTTCAACAACGCATTGAAATTGTTAAAATTCACTATAAAAATGGTGAAAATTTGGCAGAGACGGTTCGTAAAACTCGAACATTTTTGGGTCGTCGTGAAGCACCTTGTCGGACCGCAATACAGAAATTGGTGGAAAAATTCGAGCTGTTGGGACAAGTTAGTGATGTGAAGAATAAAACCCGTGCACGTCGCTCAAGAACAGCCGAGAATATTGCTGCTGTAGCCGAAAGTGTTGAAGAAAACCCAGGTTTGTCCATTCCTCGTCGTTCTTTGGAATTAGACATTCCAAAAACGTCATTACACCGTATTTTGCATAAAGATTTGGGTCTTAAGGCTTATAAAGTTCAGTTAACACAAGAACTCAAGCCGGCCGATCATCAACAACGTCGTATCTTTGCCGATTGGGTCCTTGAAATGCATGAAAATGATCCGGAATTCTATCGAAAAATCATCTTGAGTGATGAGGCCCATTTCCACCTGGATGGCTTCGTCAACAAGCAAAATCGGCCGGCTTGAGTTCTTGTGTTAACTGAACTTTATAAGCCTTAAGACCCAAATCTTTATGCAAAATACGGTGTAATGACGTTTTTGGAATGTCTAATTCCAAAGAACGACGAGGAATGGACAAACCTGGGTTTTCTTCAACACTTTCGGCTACAGCAGCAATATTCTCGGCTGTTCTTGAGCGACGTGCACGGGTTTTATTCTTCACATCACTAACTTGTCCCAACAGCTCGAATTTTTCCACCAATTTCTGTATTGCGGTCCGACAAGGTGCTTCACGACGACCCAAAAATGTTCGAGTTTTACGAACCGTCTCTGCCAAATTTTCACCATTTTTATAGTGAATTTTAATAATTTCAATGCGTTGTCGAAGCGTGTATCGTTCCATTTTTATTAATGGCGTAGTTTCTACTTGTCAAATGTCAAAAAATTACAGCTCCAAAAGTTACATCTACCGAAATAACGGGCTATTCAAAATAACACCTCTTATTGGAAAACCCTTTATATATATTGTCAATACAAATATTGTCAATACCGCCAAGACCAATAGTTTCAATGTTAGCAATACCTCAATAGTTTAGGTCACACGTTCAATAATATTGAAGAAACTGGAATATTGTCGATATATCGCTCACCGGCGGCAATAGTGACACAACTCAAAATTCGCCAATTTCTTTACTAATTCCTAAATCCAAATTAGAATGTTTCATGATACTGAAAGCTCATTCATTCATTTACTACTACTTTTTTTGAGTTGTGCCACTATTGCCGCGATATTGAGCGATATATTGATCGTCTGAACGGCCCTATAACATGTTACTGAAAATGCAAACGCACTACGGTTCAAAATGAAATCTAATCATCCGTAGTGACAAAATAAAATATTGATATTTGTAATAAATGTTTCACTAATTTTGTTTATTTTCAGGAAGGAACTAGACGCATGCACATATTCCTGAATAAAATATGGTGCAACAAGAGACGGCGTGATCCGTTTCATTCAGAATCTAGTACGGGAATAACAACAGCTTTATGTAAAATGAATGGAAGTATAACGCACAGAAGTGTGGGACGTTCCGATTTAACAAATACGCTCTTATAAAACTAGATTAAGTGTATTCATTGCGTTATTGAAGCAACAGAAACTTGCAAACTGAAACAGTGTTGCAGGGCAACTTTAACATTTCGTCCACGATTTTAACGCACCAAACACTGCGTTTTAATAAAAATAAAAGTTCTTACTTGTTCTTACCGCAAACGATACACCTTGTGGATTCGAGACATTAACATAAGACAATTTTCAAAATATTTTACTGCAGCACAAAAAATATCCAATATATTTTTGTATTTTCAAATATTACGGGCACGGGCACTTAATCAACTTGCTCATTCAATTATTAAAAAAATAAAATGATATAAAATGTATTTCAAATGTATTTTAGCGCAGCGAATAGATCATTTTCTTCTGGCAAGCTCTAATTTTCTGAAGTACCCCAAACTTTTCAAAATAATCGAGACAAATTATTTCCTGCGCAATTGTCAATTTTATTCGCTCGCACGGTACTTCAATAATATGAGACAACGCGTGATAGTAGTGTAAAATGCGCAACCCGCCAATGCACAATTTAATTTAAATGTTGTCACGTTAAACAAACAATTCACGGCTGTGATCATGCTATCATTAATTTGTACGTCATCAGTGACTCTACGGCCGCTTTATATAAACATTGTAATGTTTGTCTTTAAAATTAACTTGTATACAAGCAAGATCTCAATAATCGTTCTGCGTTTACAATAAATCACTAATTTACTGTAGCATCGAAATTATTTTTATATTCAATAAATGTCCAATAATAATTTATTTTTAACATAAAATAAAATAAGTTCTTAAAAACGCTGTTTGCTTTTAAATATTAATTAAAAAGAAAACAAAAACGAAGTGACGTGCTTAATTCGTTTTAAAGTTGCGCCCCACACCGATTTCGTACTAAAAATATCGTTAATGGAAAAGTCGAAGATGCAAGTTAGTGAGATACCGTGTGGAAAACATTAAAGCTCTGATCCGACGACGATTTTCATCTTGTTGCTAAGTTTATAAAATTTACGACAGGTAAAGCTGCGCATTAAATTGTAAAAATCGAATCTAAAACATAAGCCGTCACAATTCTTTCAAACCTAAAATAATGTAAAACATTTCGACGGTGCCTCAGCAATAAATTATTTTTTTCTATAAATGGTGGTAACAGAGTGAGTTTCTGGAGGGTCTTCGTTAATAAATGAATTCCATCTGATCAGTGATGTATTTGTTGTGGTAAAATTCATTTTTATTATTTAAGTTATTTTAGAAAAACTTTGAGAAAATCTGTGAAAATTATTTTGTAAACGTCATTTAGGATTCAACTTTTGTTGAAGACTTGATACATAAAATTTACTGGCCCCAGGCCTATATGGGTTGACATTTTTAAGAGTAAGTAATCTATTTTTAGGGAAAGAATAAAAACTTCAGCAATGCAATAAATTGAGTTTAACTTTTATTTGAAAATATTTTTTCGAATAGAAAAGATCTAGAAATGTATAATTTGCATCTCTAGCGATTTCATTTTTAACAAATCCACTCTGTTACTGTAAGAAAATTAATAACAATCAACAAATGGCATCTCCAAAATTATTGTTTGCAATTAATAAATTGTGGCTTTTTCAGTGAATTTTGTTTTTCTAAAATTGAACTCGACTTATCAACAAAATTTTGCATAAGGTAGGTGCGACAAATAAGGCCCAGCAGGTAATAAGGCCCGGGGGTTGGAATCGATATAATTCATAATTGTAGAAGACTGCAATATCAACAGATAGATGGAACTTGCCGTAAAAATTTTCAGTTCTCGCACGAAACTTGTTTATCTGCTACAGAGCACAACCCTATTACGTGTTTACTAATTATTTCTCCTTAATCGGGCCTTATTCGTTGCACTTAAATGTTTATTATTATTATTAAATATTTACCCAAATTATTAAATCAAATAAATTAAATATTTTAAAATAAGCTTACTTGCCATCAACAGCATCCACAGGAACAACCCTCAATCCTAGTTCGTCAAAACACTTATTCATCCTTATTCTTCTTTCTGGACGACGCAACAAATTGATCATAAAAATCTTATCAAATCCCAAAGTATCTTTTTCCGGCAAGGTAACATATTCCTTCAGCAAATCGTTAACAAACAGAGGATTATTATCAATCAATACTTCCAATTTTAAATTTGTGAGTTGTTGGTAGTCAAGATGCAAACGGTCATAGTGCTCCAATGGCACCATAATAAATCCATAAACGTAATCATTGCATAAATTTAAATTTATATTGCTCTTATTTGCAGACAATGCAAAAACTATTATATCATCGTTGGGCCCGTCGTAGTTGGTCACATCTTCAGGTACATACGTTAAAAAATCAGATTCCGTTTTTCTTAAATCGATCAATACACACGAATGGACCATCGGCACGTTGAAACATCCACGTCGCTCACGCTCCAACACTGGTTTATAATCATCCGTTCGTAAATAATAATAATCTTCAGTCATTCCGTACCAGAAATTAGAATATAAACCATCAGATTTTAGCATGGGCGCTGTTATTGTAGAATTCTTCGACATTAAAATTTCCAGTGTGTTAGGATTTATTAAAAATACATCCGAATCAATGGACTGTAAACCCGAAACTTTAATAAATGAAAGTGGCACATTAACATTCCTTACTAAGAGATAATCTGCCCAAACGTTCCGGGCATAATTGAGGGCTGATTGTCGCAGTTTAATGATGTGTTCGAACCTCTTCTCGGTCCAATGGGCCGGTCCCGTCTCATCAGAAAAGTTTTCGTCGCCTTCCAAAAATTCAGTGTCAATCGAATGGTACAGTTTGCCAACTGATGAAATCCAATTCGTCAGGATTTCAATCGTGTTGTCCGAATTGTGGTCACTTCTTATCCTGAAATTCAAAAATCGCGGTTTGCAAAACAAAAGAAGTAGGGTAGTAGAATCTGGGCGTGGCCTCTTACACCTGCACGTGGAGCAGATGTAAACAAAAGATTACAAGATAGCACTAACCATAGCGACAATCGATCCTTCGGATAATTCAGCTCTTGCAACAGCGACAAGAAATAAGGTAAAGTGTGGGCTTTGTTTCTGGCTAAAATTGATATCAGAACCGTGGGGTTCTTGAATTCGTCGAAAGCAACTGTGTTATAAAAGAGATAAAAAACTAGGGCGGTAAACACAAATTTTTTCATCTTTTACACTTTTCACCGCAAAATCATATCAAATTTGATTGGGAACGGTTACAATTCGGATGACAACATTCATCAAAACATTACGACACTCAACAGATGATAACGTAGCGCCATTTTTTATAACAGTGGTGGATTGTGGGTAGGTGTTTGATATCAAAAAGGCGCGTAATATAAACGATGTATTTCAAAAATATCAAAAGTATATTTACAAGAATAGCCAATCTATGATACGGGAGTTTCAGATATTTGATTTTCTTCGACCATTTTCTCCCCTGAATTTTTCTTTTTCTTTTGTGAATAACTGAGCGAGTCCTTATCAAAATCTAAGGGTAAAACCCCAAGATCACCACTGTACCGGTTTTTAGCCACCTAAACCCCAAAAATCATATAATGACTACATTAAATGAATCGGTTTGAAAGGGGATAAGTCACTTTTTAATGTTTCCAGATAATTGGAATATATCCGAAAATTTTGGAGACCCGTTATAAATAAATAAGTCATTATGTTTGAAAAATGTATTAATATCAATGTGAAAAGGTGAGCTTAAGAACCAGTAATGCAATCAAAATCTCATTTTTTAAATGGGTCATGTCAGTGACTTATCCCCTTTCAACACTAAACAGTTCAGTACAAATCATAAGCCAAGAAAATCTCTTTCAACCTTGAAATATTAGAAATTCTTTAATATTCAAAAATGGCCAAAAGTGACATCCCCTTTCAACAATAACCGATTCAAATGTTTAAAAGTATCACCTGAAGATATTTTTTCCCTCTAATTGAAGTGAGCCTTTTATCTTGCAAAATAAGAACATTATCAGCTTCTTGCGATGCTTTAGCTCCACCAAAAATAGAACTAGTGGTTAAGTCTTCGCCATCACGCTCCTTTCGTGGATGTATCACCAAAGTAACATGGCAACTTTTTCTTGTGGCAAAGGTTCGAAATGCTGCTATAATAGAATCCTGCTTCCAGAATCGATCCATGTGTTTATGTTCTTCAGTTATACCCATCATAAACTGAACATTATCAATTATCACATGAGCTATATCATGAACGTACTGTGCATGATCGACGGCCTAAAAAACAGTCAATTAAAATTTCAAAATGGAAAAATTAGCAGTTACCTCCATAACGACTTTAATCGCTTCCTGGCCACGAAATGTCATAAAATACACGGGTAACTGTTCAAATTTGTCTGCCCAATGATCAAATTGATCTAAATGGGTCTCTAATGAAAGTCCTGCCATTTGTTGCAACATTGTTCTTGCTAATCTTTCGTTTCTAATTTCAAAACTTCCCCACAATGTATTTACCTAAAAGTAACTAACTAATTTTATCCCAAAGATCACTTGAAATTTTACCCCTTGCATTGCCAGATCTAAAGAATATTCGCTGATGAAAGTAGTTTTACCGCATCCTGTTGGACCGGTTAGAACAGTCAATTCGCCTCTTCTGTGACCTTTTAAAATTCGACTCAAAGTAGGAAACCGTTTCCACTTAACTCCTTGAACCTAAAATTAAACGACAATAAATCATTCATATTGACTTATTTCATTACTTTGTCTATATTTTGCAAGTCAGATAACACGTCTTGCCTTAAACTGGAAAATGTGGTTATTGATTTATGCCAAATAGGTTGAGCTGCATTAACGATTGCCCTTATATCTTGATCAGTTGCAACGTCTGGTAGAGAATGTTTGTCTATCGGCCTACACACAATTGAAACTAAAAGTATTATTGATTCAATTGTGATTTTACCCCATGTTACATACCTCACAAATAAACAGCGCTTTTCTCCCAGTTTCCTTGCAAAATGTCTCGCTGAATCCCACGATTGCAAATCATTTCGAAGCCAAAATGTCAATTTGTTGAATCGTTCTAAACTAGGTAATATATTTTGAGGCAAATTCATTAAACCATTTGGCAAACATATCACATTTCCAGGCACCTTCGCATTTAATAAGACCAAAAAGTCTGAGATGTTGGGCACTATAACTGCACTTTCTTTCGGTTTAGCTGATTTTCCTGTAAGAACTCCAATTGACGACAATTCAGAATCGAGGACATCAGGTTTTCCTTTATCGTTTACAATTCTATATCCCACCACCTGAGAGTTTACATTTTCCAACGGAAAATATAAGCGGCTATTTGTAGAATTTATTCTCAAATCTAAATTTTGAACAGCAGAAACTGGAACTATGGGAAAACCAAATTTCTTCAAAATATCAGAAAATTTATCATCGGAAAGACCATTCACAGGAATGGTGGTGGCTTGAATTTTTTTTCGATTCTTTGTCATCTCTTCAATATCTTTGGAACATTCATAAGCGGGTTTTTTATTGCTTGGCTTATCAATGCACATTTTCAATTTATTCCACTGGCCTACTTGATTACAAGTCGAGCATACAGAGGTACCTAAAACAGCAACACTGAAAATAAAGACATTTTTATTTTGAAATGCACCTGTTATTTTATTAATGTAAAGTTTGGAAGGATTTTTTTTATTTTTATCACAAATAGAGCCTATAAAGCAAGTATAACCTTCCTCGAATTGTACGTTCGAAGCTTTCAGCATTCGTTTAAGCAAACTTGGTGAAACGTCTGGAACATCCTCAGATGAAATATCGGCAATGTTTCTTCTGAATAGAATAGTTTCACCAAGTAATCGTTTTACTGGTCGTGAGTTTTTGAAAATAAATTGCCTATAGCACATGTCCATAACCTTACGAAATATCAAAATTTAAACCAACGAAAGATAAAGTCATCCCAAGTAATTCAACATTTCCAGCAAGTTTGTTACAATTTCATTATTTTCAGGCTAAACTTTTGTAATTACAAACAAAAAACTTGTTACCAACATGAATTCATGAAAAGTTCCTGAAAAATAAGTGAGCAAGTGACGTTTTTCATACAAGTGTAACCTAAAATATTCACATGTGTACGACATTTGATCAAAATGGTTCGAAAACACAATAATCAGTTGCCTGATAATTTACCGCAATTACAAAACTTAATAAAAAGAGATCCTGTTTCATACCATGAAGAATTCTTGCAGCAATACCATCATTTTCAAAATACTATCGAAGTTTTTCGGTTATCGCCAGAGCAGCCCAATAAAACCCTCGATGAGTTGGTAATGTTCATGGCACAAGTCGCACAATGTTATCCAAAAGAGTTGGCTTCTCTGCCCCAACAATTTATTGACTTACTGCAAAAGCACAACACGGTACTGGATGCAAATATGCGAATGTCGTTTTGTCGTGCACTAATTTTGCTTCGAAACAAGAATCTATTGGGGCCTACGGATCTTTTAGAACTATTTTTTCAACTATTGAGAAGTCAAGATAAAGCACTAAGAACGTTTTTGCAGACTCACATTATTACAGATATTAAAAATCTGAATTCCAAGCATAAAAATATGAAACTGAACACAACTCTGCAGAATTTTATGTTCACAATGTTGAAGGATACTAACATAAGAGCTGCAAAAATGTCTTTAGATATTATGATCGAGTTGTACAAAAAAAATGTGTGGAACGATACCAAAACTGTGAATGTAATAGCAACAGGTTGTTTTTCGAAAGTTGCAAAGGTAAATTTTAATTTTTGTATGTTATTTTCTATAATTTTGTTTGTAGATAATGGTGGCTTCCTTAAAGTTTTTTGTGGGAAAAGACCCTGAAACAAAAGAATCGGACGAGTCAAGTTCAGAGGACGAAATTGACCCCAAAGAAGTGATGATGGCAAATAAAGTCAACAAGAAAACCAGAAAGAGGGAGAAACAATTGACAAAAGTCAAGAAGCTTGCAGTTAAAGCTCAGAAGAAGAAATCGACAGCTCCAGTTTTTAATTTTTCTGCAATTCACCTAATTCATGATCCACAAGGTAAAAATATTGTAACACACAGGGCGGACATAAATATCTGTTATACCGGCAACCTTAGAATGAGCTACTTATAAATAATATTTCAATAATCTCCTATTCTAACTTCATTATAGCAGTCTTTAATAATTTTGGTGAATAGGATTTTCAGTTGTATAAAATAATGATTGACACTTGATTTTTAGATTAGATAGTTGAGTTACGCCCAGTTTCTGAAAGCGATGTTAACTTATATCTACAGTAACCGGGACATTTAACTGGAGATATAAGTTAACATCGGTTTCAGAAACCGGGCATTAATCCTTTTTCCTAAAGGGCGATAACAGATGTTTACAGCTGCCTTATTTTTTTATACCCAGTGTTTCACGTAACTTTCCAAGGCCTACGCCCAATGCACGCAACCCAATATTCAATAATCACAACATGCTAGATACAAAAAACATATTTAAGTTTCATATTTTTGAAAACTAATAAAAATAACTTAAACTGACAATTTAAATATAATCTTAATCTACGATAAGCGCCACAAAAATGCAGTTGTTGCAACCAGAATACAGACATCGTTACCCTGAGCATAGACACCCAACCAACAAAACATTTAAACACTTTTAATTAATTAAAAATAAATACAAAAATTATGAAAATGAAAACCATGTGAAGATAATTCAACGAAGCAAGTGTTCAAATTGACGTCCATCATTTTCGAAACAAGCTCGACTGCGTCTCATAAAAGATCCACTTAAAAATTTGTAATAAAGGTTTCATAACATTTCTTTAGTTATAACTTATAATTTCATTACAAGTTTAAGACATTTTGAAAATAAAGTGGTTCGTTTTTAATATTATGACTGGTCGCAGAAAAAATAATGTATGCAACTCACATTTAATGGCTATTAAGATACTCGTATTCATTACGACGTGTCGTAATTCTCATACTCGTGTCTTAATAGCTATCATTAAATGCTTATTGCATAATATACTATTTTTGTATCTTGCATGTTGTGATTTTTGAATGTTGGGTTGCATGCATTGGGCGTAGGCCTCGGAAAGTTACGTGAAATACCTATTAAATTAATTAATTATATTAAATTACATTTAAATTAATTGCAGGAATGGCTGAAAAATTATTAAAGCAAATTGAGTCTACCAACAGACGTTTTGAGATTAAATTAATGACGTTAGATGTTGTATCGCGTCTGATTGGTTTACATAATTTATTTTTACTGAATTTTTATCCTTACCTACAAAGATTCATGCAACCTCATCAACGTGAAGTCACCAAAATATTGCAGTTCGCCGCACAAGCAAGCCATGAGCTGGTTCCTCCGGATGTCGTGGAGCCACTCTTGAAAACAATTGCCAATAATTTTATAACTGAACGTAATTCGTCGGATGTTATGGCCATTGGATTAAACGCAGTACGTGAGATTTGTGCTCGATGTCCCTTGGCCATGGATGAAGATTTGTTGCAAGATCTTGCAAATTATAAATTGTACCGCGAACGATCCGTTATGATGGCAGCTCGGTCGTTGATACAATTATTCAGATCCACTCGACCCGACCTGTTGCATAAAAAAGACAGGGGACGTCCGACAGAAGCCCAAGCGGAACTTAGTAAGAAAAAGTATGCGGAACTTGATAGTAAAGATTACATTCCGGGCGCCGAAATTCTATTCACTGACGAAAAGGAAGAAATTGAGATTAATTCAGAAAGTGATTCTGATGATGAACAGTGGGTTGATATTTCACATTCGGGCGATGAAGGAGGGGAAGAAATTGGTTCCGATTCAGAGGATGAAGCAGAAGATGAGATATCTGAAGAGGAATCCTTTGAAACTTTAGAAGGACAAAATGAATCGTCTGAAATATCAGAAAAAATTCAACCAGAGAAGAAAACAATTAAAACAAAACGCAATGTTAAACCAGTCAAATCAAAAGCTGAAAAGCTTGAATTGGCTCAAAAAATTTCTCTGGAACGAATATTGACCGATGAAGATTTCAAGCGCATTGACATGGCTAACGTCAAAAAGCAAGTGCAAGCGGCTAAGAAGGGAACAAAACGAAAAATGGATGAAGTGAATTCAAAAACATCTGAATTAGTTAGGTTGGCGGATATTGAAAATATTTACAAGAAACGGAAACACGATAAAGCAGCTAGGGTTGAGAGTGTGCGAACCGGGCAGGCTGATCGAGAGAAATACGGATATAAAGACAGGCGTGTTGATGAAAATTGCTCGAAAACCAATCGCGAAAAGAGGAAAACTAAGAATTTCCAAATGATCAAGCACAAGGTTAAAAGTAAAGTGAAGAAGAGTTTTAAAGAGAAACAGATTGCGCTGAGAAATTATTTAGTTAAACAGAAGCGTATGAAATGATTGTATCGAATTGCAATAAAGCATTTAATTTCATTTATCTTATCATGACACCTAATCATCTGCGAAACCCAAATGTTTATTTATCATAATCAAAAAAAATTGTTTTAACAATTTTTAATCGTTAATCAATTGTTGTGGAATTTGGAATATTTTTGAAAATAACCCAAATCGCCTAATTTTACTGGACGCACAGGGTAAATGGTGCAGTTATTGATCTTGATGCAATAGTTAAATTTGTAAAAAAACTATTTTTTAACTAATCGACTTTTAATTATTCGTTAATGTATTTGTCTACCCAAGCGCTAATTTAAAAAACAAAATTGAACCTATAATGAGATTCACTAACACCATTGATTCCACGATCTTAATAAAAATTAGAATGGGCTGTGATTTGAGTTTTAAGTTTGCAACATGCATTAAATGAATTCAAAATTTGAAAACTTATATCACGTTTTTTAATTCCAGAAACGGTTAGAAAACTGGAAAACTATTTTTTTTACTTTATGTTGATAGTAATGGCATTTTACATGTTTTACATGTCAGTTTAAGGTAATATTAGTAATGTAGCTGTAAACTTAGAACATATAGCGCAATACAGTTCTGTTGAAGGAAGCAATAGGCCTATTTTCAAAGAAACTTTCGATGAGAAAAACTTTATCTTCAATATTCTGTAACATTTAAGTGATTCTGTCAATCGTACTGATTACTACCAAAAAAGTAAAAAAAAAAAAAATTCACAGCTTTCTAACCGTTCCTGGAATTAAATATAGTTCCAATATTAAATCTCGTTTGTAGAATCGCATTCTAAGATAAAATGAAAGAATACACTGTTTTAAATTCATTTACACATTTATTTATGTCCACTTTGTAACATTGATCAATGACTATTTTGTTTACCCTACAAACTGTTATTATCAAAAGCAATATCCAATAAATGATATTAAAATCAACCTTTTTATTACGCATTTTCCGGGATGTGATTCTACTTTGTGGTGTTCATGGAAATTGATTTCCTGATTACGCAAATTAACGACACATTAAAAACCTACATTTGTTAAGAACCTCTGGTATGTCACAAATTGTAGTGGAAAGTGCTGATAATTTAAAGTCGCACTCATGGCATTACAAATTTGTATTTCAAGCACAATTTTATGCCAATTAGGTGAAGAACATTACAGTGGTTCGTTAATAATTGTGCTTTTTTTCATTTTACGTGTCATCATTATATGTTTTAGGTTAGGCGTGTACTTCATGTGCTCACCTTAATTATATAAGAATATATTAATTGATCGGAATAAATTAATAAAAATTAAAATGGTGAACTGCAAGATCAACAAGGACCTTGTGCCTATGAAGGGGCACTACTTTTTATTTAATGCTGGTAATGACGCAATTTAAAAAAATTAAAGTTTTATTCAAAATTTGCTTTTAGGTACTGCGCCTGTTACACCATTCCTTTCAGTATTTATTAGGCAACTTGGATTTTCAAGTGTCATCGTCGGAGCAATTTACGTTATACTGCCGGTGTCGGGAATGCTTGCAAAACCATCCCTAGGTGCCATTGCCGATCGTTTCAAATGCAAAAAATTAATATTTTTAATTATGCAACTCGTTACCGCTGCTGCCTTTCTTGGACTCAATTTCGTGCCGGAAGTTGCTACACAAGCCAGAATACATTTTGCCTGCGATTACAGAGAAGCAGTTATGGATACATGCGTTAATGGTACAACGATATTTGATAGTTACGCCGCAGAAAACCTCAAAGTTCAAACAGGAGAGGGCAAAACCGTCACTTGTGAGGTAAATTTGTCTTTATTGTACTTGAAACTAATTGATTAACCTTGTGTTTATTATTTGAATGTAAATGAGTTTGGTAGGTGATAAGCAGGCTTATGTTGCAAAACTTTTAAAATAATATTTGTTGTTTATAAACTATCTGCAGTTAACCATCATTTACATTTACTTATCATAAAATTTTAAGATTTGAAATAATTTCTAAATTATTGTATTAAATGCAAAAAACAATGTCTTAAATCCAGCATTGGAGTAATTAATTTCGTTATTAATTAATTAGAAGAGAAGCAACTTTTATGAAATGTAACCCATTTCAGTTAAATTGTCCGATGGACTCGAATAATTGGGATACAATATGTAATCACTGGAACGGCACCCAATATTGTAATGACCATCCAGATAATTTGAAATTTAAAGCGCATGTGCCAATGAACTTAACTGACCAAATGGGCTCATGCGTTTATTTCAGAGTAAACGGTGTTACGTTTGAAGATGGGCAAACCACTTATCCATCTTGTCCACCAAAAAGTTTGATTTCTAGCGTCTGTGATATGAAATGTGACTTATATGCCATCAATGAACTGGTAGAGCAGTCTGGAATAGCCGATGGTGATGTCTATTATCTGTACCAGTTTTGGCTCCTACTGGTCTTTCTTGTAATCGGTTGGGTTGGTCAAGCTATTGTGGTGAGCATCGCTGATGCAATATGTTTTGAATTATTGGGTAAGTTTTTTTTAAATATTAAATATGATTGTCACAATTTAGATATGAATTTGTCATAGACAATACAAATACTTTGTACCGTATCAAGAAATATTAATATTAAGTGCAAAGTCCCTTTGATATGAAACGTGGTAATGCGATTCTGGTGATAAGAGCGTTTAAAATTAAATTTCCTTTGTTTTAAAATTTCTCGTGTTCTTATCGATAATGGATTTATTTCAGACGAACCAAATAAATATGGATACCAAAGATTGTTTGGTGCGATGGGTTGGGGAATATTTTCAATAATAGCCGGACTAATGATCGATTATTTCAGCCAAGGCCAGGTCAAGAAGAATTATTCTTCCGTCTTTTATTTAGGCGTAGCCATGCTGATCCTCGACTTTGCTGTATCATACAAAATTAATGTAAAAAATCATTAACTACTTAATTCAATATTTACAAGCTATTAATTGCAGTACACTCAGAAAAAAATTTCATCGAACATTGCAAGAGACATTGGATCTCTGTTAACAAACTTGCACATTCTAGTATTCATGCTGTGGTGCACATTCATGGGAATGTGCACGGGATTAATTTGGCAATTCTTATTTTGGCTCATAGAAGATTTAGCTCATCTGCAAGGTCCCGAAATGATGGAAAATATTAAAACTTTGGAAGGCCTTGCAATGGCCATACAATGTTTGGGTGGTGAAATGCCCTTCTTCTTTCTCTCAGGATGGATTCTGAAACGAATTGGTCATGTAAATGCGATGAGCTTAGTTCTGGTGGTATTAGGAATTCGTTGTATCATCTATTCTTTAATTGCCAATCCTTGGTACTTTTTACCAATTGAATTAAGTAATGGTCTCACTTTTGGTCTCTTTTATGCGACAATGGCATCATATGCCAGTATTGTTGCCCCTCCAGGAACTGAAGCAACTGTTCAGGTAAAGTATACATTTTTGTTTTAGATTAACTGATAATTTTTGAGTAGTTGTCCTACACTGCTGAAGTGGAGCATCAAGTGACCACTTGAGTTTTTAATTTATTACTTTATTTCAGGGCATGGTAGGTGCTGTATTTGAAGGTGTTGGAGTATCACTAGGAAGTTTTGTTGCCGGAATTTTGTTTAAAGACTACGGTGGCCCGATGACATTTAGAATATTTGGAATTGCATCACTTATTGCTGCATTAATACATGCCCTTCTGCAATTCCTTCTGCGATATTATAGAGTAGGGCAAGGTAAAGGTGGGTTGATATCAAAATGATATTTTTTTGCTTTCAATGTTTAGTAATATTAGATTATGGTGGAGATTATAAGGAAAAGTATTTTAGAATTACATATGTGATATAGTCCATTAGCGTTTTTTAATTTTTAACGTTCACTTTGATTGTGCACAAAGTTTCTTTTTTTTACTTTTTCACTGCACCAATGTAACATTTCGTAGACTTATGTGTATGTAAATAAACACAGCAATAAACATATTGAATTATGATTTTTATGTTCTTGTTAGATATGAAGGCGAGGTATGCAGCTCCTCAAGATGCTATCAACATGGGTATAGATGATAATCAAGAATTACGTTTAGTGGGATATTAGAACATAATCTAGATCCAAATTTCATCTCTCTCTAATTTCGAATATTTTTGTTATCATGTGATTACATCCTTCAAAAAGTTTTATAAAATTTCAGCACAAAGGTTGCATTTTGACAATAGAACACTTAAGATATATTAGTATAATCACAGAAACTCGTTAGATAAATTGATTCAACTGGGTATTGTTTCATCTTTGACATTGAAAATAATTATTATTTATTGGCAATTGTTATTATCCAATGAAATGCAGTTTTCATTAGTGCGGCAGACATAATACCACAACAATTCTGTTTAATCTGGGAAGTTAGATAAGAATGAGGTTTTGTTTGCAAGTGCTTAAATTACCAGAAAGTAGCATTTCCAAAATAGGCCATTTAGAAGTACTTAGTTTAGTGCGTAATAAGAATAATTAATTATACATTAATTAATCTTGTGAAACTGCCGATGGTGTGGTGCTCAACTGCAAATTTAACAGTTTAATTTCCACCAGAAAGTGTATAATTAATTATTAAAAGACTGTTTTCTTGTTTTATGCTGTGTGTTGTAAAACGGCATATTTCATTCCTAAAATATCATTTCTTAGCCATCCATATGGTAGACTGGGCAGTATTTAAGTTAAACAATTGTTTTAAAATTAACATCTTGTTTCTTACAACAGTTATTGTGGGCACAGGGTTTGTTTATATTAATTAATTTTCCTTACTGTTATTAGAAACGGATGTTTCTTTTATTCTTGTTTTAATATTTAGTACTTTTACTAGTTTATAATTATTTAAACTATTTTATGTAGTTGTTACCTATTAATTTTTTTTTTATTTGGAAGTTTATTACACTAGAATTCTGTTGGTTCGTTAATATATTGTTTGAATTTTTTTATTGTTTTCCCTTCCTTTTTAAAGATTGCATTGTTCCTGCATGCATTGTAATATTTTGTGCATTTTTAGACGTTGAAACAAAATATTAAAAATTTAAACATGTCAGTAACATTAATTTAAAATTATCTACAGTAAACTTTAAAAATCAGTGACTGAAAATAATATAATTTAATAGGTAAATAACGGCTATAAATTTTAAATGTGATGAGACTAATTTAATCTTAAACATAAATACATTGCATTTTGGTAAATCTGATATTGTACAGTAAAAATGGCTTTATGCTTTCAGCTCCTTCATTCCAGTGACAAAAGTAATTAAAAAGAAGATTCCTTAGAAGAAGTACAAAATATATCAGACTACAAACGAAAATCATTAAATAAATAAAACGGTATGAGGTAGTTTATAAGTAAATAAATCATTAGTGGTCCATAGTGTAAGTTTCATATGAACATGGAATAAATATATGACAATAAATTTGTAAAATTTAATATCAATTAATGAAATGAGCTTGCGTTTTTTCGCGGATTTCCGAGTCAATTACTGCAAATTTATTATTAAAAAACCATATTTGAAAACAACAAAATAGGGAATCGAAAATTTATACTTTCCAGAAAATTTGCTCAGTTTTTTCTCAATTTCGTGCAATATCGCTCGCTGAATTTTTTTATAAATAAATTGGCAAGAATGTTCGATTTCGTCAAACATACTTATGCCACACAGTCAGCAGCAGCTGAAGACTATCTGTTAGCAGCTCTCCACCCGCACTCGACGCCCAAAGTTACATTCTTCTGAACTTTTATAAATATTTAAACGAAGTTCTAAAACTTACTTTTATGCGTAAATTATCCAGTTAATAGGTGATGAATTTCATTTTGAGTTTTTGCAGACTCCACCGTGCCAACTCCCACTTGGCATACGGTATGAATGGAGAGGTGTAAACAAACATTGATGACATAAACCGTTTCAAAATCGAGCCTATTTTAAATATTCTATTTAAAAACGGCGTTTTGACATTCAAGAATTTCTGATGCACTCTGTTTCTAGCCTATTTATAAATTACATGAATATTCTTAAGGCATCATAGGCATTGTTAGAAATTTTATAATTGGAGACTGCGCTGCTATTTATAACGCGCGGTATCTTCAATAAATTCACTGTGGCCTTTGACGTGACGGTGGTCGGTCATCATAAATTAAAGTCCATTTTTAAGTGTAACAGGTTGTGAATTTTAATTAATATCAGTGTTGCGAAGGATATTTTTGTGGCGAAATGGGTGTAGATTTGCGAAACGCGGTTCGTATAATTTTTTTTAAAACCTTATTAACGAATTCTAATTAATCGATTTATTAATCTCGCTAGAGGTCATATTTTGTACATAATAAGCAACAAACAGATCATGAGCAAATATGGGTTATCGAAATAAGATCAACGTGGGAGACCTCCTGAAATTTTTATTTTGATTCACAGTTTAGCGCGGACGGTTTTCTCGTTTTGGAAGGATTTCTAACAGCCGATGAGGCCGACGAATTGAAAAGGGAAGGCGAAAATTTGGTCAAAGATATGCCGGAACAAACTGATCGAGCAATATTTAGCACGACCACATTTCAACAAGTAACGTTAATACCCTCATTAACGGTTTTTATTGACCGTAAAATCAAAAATTTCAGAATAAAAATAAGTACTTCTTAGACAGCGCGGACAAAGTAAGTTATTTTTTTGAAGAAAACGCCCTGGGGCCAAATGGAGAATTATTGGTGGATCAAGACTTGTCGCTCAATAAAATCGGACATGCCCTTCATGAACAGAACCGGGTTTTCAGAAAAGTCACTTTTGACGAAAGAGTTAAGGAGACCTGCTTTCAACTGGGATTTGAGGATCCCGCGGTGGTGCAGAGCATGTATATTTTCAAAAATCCTGGAACAGGAGGTGTAGGTATGTGCATCAAGAATAAAAATATTCGATGACTCAGACTTGTTGAAAACACTGAATAAAAGCCAAAATCTGCCCGTGATTCACTTAAACTTTTCCCGTTTAGTTGTTATTTTTATGGATATTTTAACTGTCGGTCGGTCCTTATTTGTTGGTTTAGTGTTTGAATGTAGATTTACTTGATTCAATTAAAAACAATCATGCACCATGAAATAAAACATAAATCCGTTAATTCTGAATTCGTTAGAGTGGCCCCAAAATTAATTATTTTGTCACATGTGCGGTCTTCAATTTAAAAACGAACGCCTTGTAGAATCGGGATAGGCAACACATGTTGCATTCGAAAGTAGCTTTATTTTAATAATATTAAATTGCGCAGTAACGCCACACCAAGATGCAACATTCCTTCACACACAGCCGGTGAATTTAGTAGGATTTTGGATAGCACTTGAAGATGCAACCATCGAAAATGGTTGCCTGTGGTTTGCGAGCGGTTCCCACAAAAGTGGCGTTCACAGACGGTACATCAGAAACCCCGACAAAGATTCTGACGAACTTTTAATATACGATGCTTCAGCTCCTTTCTACCAGAAGAATAATTTTACACCAGTTCCAGTCCCTAAAGGTAACAAAAGTGTACCTTTTATTACGTTTTCATGCCTCCACCCATTATCGACGGTTTTGCAGGATTCAAAATCCGGCGGGAACATTAAATTCCCGGCCAAGTATTCACAAAAGTGACATTTGTTAAAAATTTACTAGACAGTGGATTGGCAGCATTGACTCTTAATTTTTTAAATGTCAACGAAGTTTGACATAAAAGAGAATCAAAACCATGCAATTCTTAATAAACAAATTCAGTTTATTTTCATGCAGACGTAATCGTAACGTCAACGTAAGTTCCAATTAACACTTTTTAGAAGGAAACTTATTTGAAAATCAAATATGCAGTGACAGGTAGGTACCAATCACAAAAATTAAATCCCCAGTTACTTTGGTTGAATTAATTAATAATATTTTTTTACTTTTAAATTTGTCGGCATAAAATTTTTTGTGGATTACACGTCCAGAAAATGTTTTGCGAGTGTGAGTGGAAGCAAGCAACACGGGCACTCGCAAAATATCATTTTCTAGACTAGTGACCCAAATAACTATTTTTTAATTCTAGGAACTTGCATTGTGATACACGGACAAGTGGTACATTACAGCGAAGCAAATAAATCGGACCGTTCTCGCCATGCCTACACTTTTCATGTGATCGAACGCAAGGACACAAAATATTCCGAAGATAATTGGCTGCAATCGCCAGAGAACAGATCGTTTATTAGTTTATACAAAAATTAGTTGTTTCTTGTATTTTGTAATAAATTTTAACACTCACCGACCGGTTTCTTTTTTAAATTAGCGGCATTTTTGAAATTTTGCCCTCTCGCGGCTGAGTTCCGCGCTGACCAATCAGATTCAAAGCCGGTGACATTTGAAGTTTAACGAGTTTCAACTTAACCTAAGTTTTTGGCAAAAGAATATGTTAAAGTTAATTAAAAATGGTAATTACAGTCAGCGATGTGCTTAGTTTGTTCAAATTTATTTTGTGTGTCACATTAGCTGCAAGTTGTAAAGTCGGCCAGTTCATAATTTACAGTTTCGGTTATATTTTACAAACAATTTTCAGTGTCGTAAACAATTTTTATATCCTTATTCGTGTGATTTTTGAAGATTTCTTTCTATTTTCTAATGACTTAACAGAATATATTTTGCAGTTATTAAAATGTGTGGTGAATCTAATAACAATCTGCAGCGAATGTATCACATACTGCTTCGAAGCTGTGCTTGTTGGCATCAACGATATAATATTTGCAATTACAGCAACCCGAAATGCACTTTACGATGGATTAGAACAAATATTTGTGGCGATGGGTGAAGTTTTTGTCGGCATTAAACACTTAATAGTCCTATTGGGCTCCGGAATATGGTTTGCAGTCACGTTACTTCCATGTTTTCTAGTTTATGTTTGTGCAATGTCGGTATATTACGTCGCTCGTTTAGGGGAGGAAGTATGGAATATGTTTACTAACTTACTGCTGTCAATTGCAGCATCATTCAAAAACCTGTGTACCTTCGTCACCGATGTACCGGCTGAATCCTTGGGAGGTCTAATAGCAGGCGCTTGTATAATATATGTGATGGTGAAATTTCACCTAATTGTGTACAGATTTCTGTGTCAAACTTTATTGTCACTATTCGTTGTGATACGCGAAAACATTCATCAACGAAGATTACGAATGGCAAATCAAGAAGTCCCTGCTACTTCTGATTCTGAGTCAGAAGGTAGTTCCGATGGTGAGAGAAGCGATGGTCAAGATCAACTCTGTGTAGTGTGCCAGGAAAGAAACAAATGTATTCTGATATTGCCTTGCAAGCATTTGTGTTTATGTAACGACTGCAATATGCGGCTAAGAAACTACAATCGAATTTGTCCGATTTGTCGAACTGTTATTCACCAAACAATGAAAGTTTTTGTTTAAATAAAAAACGCCAGTTTAAATTGAGATTGTGTTTGAGTTGTTTTATCATTTTAATTTCTTCGATTTCATGTTTGAGAAATAATCAGTTAATTTCACAGAATTCATTTTAATAACTACTTGTATCATTTTTATTCATGAAGATGCCATTGTGGAAAGTAACTGTAGTTAAATAATTTTAATAAGGTATTGTTTGTTTTTGATTTATTGAACTTATTGAACTTTTAGATTGAATTACAATGTTGGCGGTTGCACTTTTTTTTTAATATTTTCCGTCTTTTTCTACATCTACATTTTTCTTTTACAGTCTATATTACAATTTGGGAAAAATTTTATTTAAAGAATCTCCTAACATTTTACTTAGATTATGGGTTGCTCGAAACTTCCGGACTAGGAACTTTATTTTTGTGGAACTTAATATTCTAGTCATTAGATGATAGAATTTTTCGATCATACGGTACATATATGCTAATAAAAACGATTGATTTCGTTCAGACAAACATCATTTTTACAACATTGTGCCCTTATATCACTAAGAACAAATTATTATAATTAATGTTTAAATGTAAACGTTCCATGCATTTTAAACATTCATCTGAAAATATGTGTATAAGTAATTAATTTACTAAACTCATATCCATGAAGAAGTTTAAATTTTTATAAACATTTCAAAGTTCAGGAATCACATTTTATTTCGATATCTATAAATGGCTGGAATTTGTAGCAACGGTATAATTTAATAAAAAAAGTTCAAGGTTGAAAACATTGAAAACAACAATAATTACTTATGTAATAAAAAAAAATAAAACGTAACGCTCGTCATTTAATAACTCTTTATTTTTACTTAAATGTGTGTTTCATCAGCGTTCTGTGGTGCATTCAACCTTTAAACGAGTTTCGAAATAACTTAAAAAACCTCTTTGCCGTTGTTCGAGCATCGAACACACAGTAGAGCATGAATTGCGCAATTGAGTAGCGGTCAGGCTATCACCATTCATCAGAAGTCGTCTGATTACCGGCAACAACTTACCTTGTGCGGTGCATTGCTTTAATAAAAATGGGTGCTACTTCGAAATTGTTTGTTCTGGGTTTCACTGTGATGATTGCCCTCGGGGCAGTTCAAATTTACGAAATGTTTAGAATTCCAGCGATTAAGAACTACGAAAATACTTGGTGGGGTCCCGGCAAACCCACCAAAGAAGACACATCGATCAAGCCCTACAAAATTCACTTCAGCGATGAGGTGAGTGAGCAAAATATTTGTTTTATCGACTTGTTCAAGGTTTATTTGAATTGTCTGTCATTGCAGATAAAAATTGTCTTTAAATATAAAATAAGATTCCATTTCTATCTGTGAAATATTAGAACAACATAAGATTATTTAGTCGTCAAGGACCGATCCTATTACATAACTTAGATCTTGTGTACAAAGGTTAATTGATTAATGCGTGTTTATCTCTATGTGTTCATTTATTTGATTAACAATGACTTTTGATGTTAGGGTCTTAAAGATTTCCAACAGCGGCTCGGAAATGCACGCCCTTTTACACCCCCTTTGGAAGGAATTCAGCAACAGTACGGCATGAACACAAATCTTCTGAAAGAAATTGTAACTTTCTGGAAGACCAAATATAATTGGCGAGAGCGTGAAACATTTTTAAACCAGTATCCGCAATTCACGACCAGCATACAAGGATTGGAGTTGCATTTCCTCCACATTAAACCGTCCGTTCCAAAAAACATTCACGTTTACCCGTTACTTTTGTTGCACGGATGGCCGGGTACCGTTCGAGAATTTTACGAGATAATTCCTCTTCTCACAACGCCTCAAAGCGGACGCGATTTCGTCTTCGAATTGGTGGTTCCGTCGCTGCCCGGATATGGGTTTTCGCAGGGCGCCGCGAAACCAGGCCTCGGGATGATTGAAATGGCTGTGGTTTTCAAGAATCTGATGCGAAGGCTGAATTACGACCAATATTTCATTCAGGGCGGTGATTGGGGTGGCCTTATTGTTGGCATTATGGGAACTCTTTACCCAGACAAAGTCATCGGGATGCATTCAAATATGTGTACCATAAATTCGCCCTGGTCAACATTAAAGCATATCGTTGGTAGCTTATATCCAGCTCTTGTCGTTAGTCCGGAAAAAGAAAGTCGATTATATCCCATATCAAGTTTTTTTTCTAAATTATTATTGGAATTGGGTTATTTCCATATTCAAGCCACCAAACCTGATACTATTGGTATGTAAAATTAACTAGGGTTCCAATAGGAATTAATTGGTAATTTACAAATAGGGGTCGCGCTGAACGAGTCTCCAGTTGGTTTAGCAGCTTACATATTGGAAAAATTCACAACTTGGACCCATCCGGAATGGCAAGCCAGAGAAGATGGTGGTTTATTGAAGAAATTCGATTACACGAAGCTACTGGACAATGTTATGATATACTGGATTTCCGGTTCAATCACAACTTCCGTGAGGCTTTACTCGGAATCGATCAATAAACGAACGATGAGCGAAGGATTCGACAGGTTTGTTAATATTAAAAATTTGAAAAGTTCTAAGGATATTTTCTCTGCAGGATACCAGTTCAAGTTCCAAGCGCTTGTGCGGTATTTCCTCACGAAATAATGTATCAGCCTGAGAGCTTCCTAAAAGAGCGATACACCAATTTGGTTCAGTACACCGAATTGTCGGACGGCGGTCATTTCGCCGCTTTTGAAGTGCCGAAGATTCTAGCGGAAGATATCTTCTCAGCCGTTCCAAAAATGCTGGATGCGCGTCGCAAAACCAATTAAGAAAAAGCAGTTTTTCTTAAAATTGTTAATACGTATATTGTTGTTGATGTGTGTTTTTAATATAATTTTTTACAAAGTAATTGTTTTTGGTTAATAACAAACTTTCTTATTCATCAACGCAGTTAAATCAATTTTGTTTTTCATGATTTTGATTTATCATTATTATTTTAAATGCAACATTTCGATAATTGAGGTCAAAATTGCAGAAACAATACGAATATATGTATTTTCTCAAGAATTGAATAAAAACTGCTAAATCATTCTTTAGCATTATTTAAAAAATTGTAATTTAGTAAACAATACGTTTTGTAAAATAAATAACATAATTTGGTATTGTACATCAACGACACTTATCTGGTTGATAACATTGTTGGAGTAAGCTTAGGAGGTTGATACACGTCCGGTGTGTTTCTATCCGCCAGTACTGTTCTGGACCAAAATAACATATTAGACCCGCGATTTTGGTATGCGCGTTGATATTTACGAACGCAGAAGTTTTTTCGAATGCGATGTATTGTTTCTTTATCGAAAATTTAGATAAACATGATTCGATTTGTGGCGGTACTTTTAACAGCTGCATAAATTGCATTTATAACAACACTGTTGACAGCGTCTTATAGTAAAAGCTGCTCTATCCAACACTGCATTAAATGGCACACTTCATAAACCGGCATATTTCAAAATGGTTCGATTTAAAAAATTTCGTTTGGTTAACCTTGTAAATTGACAGCACAAAAAATGCTTTAAAAATGTCAAAATTTCCGTAAAGTCATCTTTCATAGATGGCGTATAGCCTACTAAAAGAAGCCGAAAAAGTCTCTTATTTTGTAGTCCAAAAGATGACAAAATTCAGAGATCTCAGAAACTGCCGGCACAGTTTTGTTTCGTTACGTCTTGTGATTGTCAGGTGGTTGAAAGTGGTTACAATTAGCTCCGTAATTTCTAGACTTTTTCATTATAAAAATCAGTCTTTTTGAAGATTATTAAATGCACCTATCATTTAATATGATATAATTATAATATTATTAACATTTTCCAATAATAACACGTGTTTGTTGGCTTTGTAGTTAAAGTAAATCTATGTGAATTTAAATTGCCCGCAAAAAATGTATTTGTACCCTGAGCAGTGTAAATCAGGTTTTCCACCGAAATCGATAAGTCGTCACGTGCAGACAGCGCGTTTTTAGCTGTGCTGCATTTGTTACCATCGCGTTTTGAAGAAATAGATATTAATTAACGGTTATAACAGCATGTAATGCCAACGTGTGTGCCCAGTAGCCACGTTCAAAATATCCACCATCTAACCTACGGCGTCCATTACACTAATTACGAATTCCTCAAAGGTACAATTGATTTTCACTTTCAGCTGCACAGATGTTATGGTTTTTGTATGATCAAAATAGCCTTAATTTTTTGTTAAATCGTTCTACAAAATCGTCCCACACAACTAAGACGTAAAGAAGTAAGTTGAGAGAGGTCGCTGATATCGAGTGAACTTTCTAATTAAAATATTTTGTAAGACATCTATTAGACTTCTTTTCGGCATGCCGAACAGATGACTTGAAAAATATGTCTATACGGATAGAACAACTTTACTGTATTTACATTTTTAAGCATTAGAAAACACAAAACAAACGCTGATGCAGACCCAATTCGCAGGTCTAACAGTACCCTGTTTAAATACATATTATTTCGGTTCAGAAGGGTGCCGGTCGACAGAAACGGTACGTTTGAATCGCACTGAAAAGGCGTGTATCAACCTCCTTACTGATCTTCCATTGCGTTAATAATAAATTGAGGCTATTTATAACGCAAGCCAAATAAACATCATCAATCGATATTGTACGCAGTTGAACAGAAATTGACTTTTAGTCCTCGCTTTCGGTGCAGCCACAACGATCAAACTTCAAACGTAAGTTTTTAATAAATGTACGGTACAGTAAAAGCTGGATAAGTTGAAATCCTGTCTATAGCGAAACTTTTTTTCGGTTCCTATTTTTACATATCAATTGAGCTGGCTAAGACCGATTTTTTGACTGCATCGAGTTGCCCGATAATCGGTAACTTATTTTGCTCTATTTAGTTAAAAATTTTAAAAATATTTTGATAAACAAAATAGCATTTCACTGTTAAATACTGTTTTCAACCTTATTGTATTTGTATCCTTTTTTATTTAAAAATATGACAATTAAGAAAAACGTAATTGACCCCGTTTTACGTTTGATTTGCTTAACGTTCCCCTTTTTCACGCATTAAGCGCGTAAATCGGGGTGTTACTGTATGTAAATTAAAATAAAAGTGTTTCTCTAATGCCACATTCATAATTGACAACTAAACTGTAAACAACTAAGGGCATTTGTGAAGAAACGTAACATTATTGTTGAACGATAGTAACGATCCTTCAGTAATTACATACACGCATTCATTTTCAAGGCAAAATAAATTTTTTGTGGGAGCAAATGTTGTGTAATACCTGCAATGACACGCATTTTTAGAAGAACGAAAAATAAACTCGTTTTGAATCATCTACTATCTACTATGACAGTTTGTTATACATAACATTGATAAATTCAAATACAGTGACTACATTATAATAAAATGTGAGTAATTAACAGTAAATTAAGTTTCAAAAACCCGGAGAGATATTTTTAAAAATTTTATTGATTTGTTGATTACAAAATAAAGGCAATGTTCATTTTTAGTTAGGTCAACTGCGCAAACTGGCAGTGGTTTTTTGTCTTTTATATATAGTCGGGTTACTTTAGTTATTAGGAAGGTTTTCATTATTCTTCCTTTATTTCTTGGTCGGTGAGGGAAAGTGGAACATTCTTTGCCACTGATATTGGTTTATAATTTGGGTTCTAGTAAGTATGGTACTGTATCCTGTTACTGTACTGTAGTGTTCGATAATCTTCGTTTTTGGACAGGTTAATACGGCGTGTGGTTCTGTTATAAGATGCTGTGAATGGGTCGGTAGAGAGATTTTGTAAGTCTTCAATCAAAGCTTTATGGTTAACTGCATTATGCAGATACATATTGGTGGTACTTGAACTTGATCTGCGTTTGACTGTTTTTCTTGTGAGCAATTGTAATCCGAAGCTGTAGTGGTAGATAGTATTTATTTTTTGTTAGAAGATCTTGGGTGGTCCATGCGTATCGTTTCTGCACCTCATTTATGGGCGGTGATAACTTGTCACATTTGCGTTTTTTTTGCAATTCATGTAATCCATTTTTAAATCATGATTGGCAATTGTTAACGATATTTAATGGAAATAAATAAAATAAGATAAGATAATTTAGTAGACGATTACACTAGCGGAGAAAACGTCGCGTTTTTGCAGGATTTTTAGGCTGTGGACTGTTATTTTTTTAATGCGATTCATTGTTTCTCTATCGAAAACGCGACAGTTAAACGCTTGCAGAAACGTCGGTGTAATCGTCTAGTTACTGCGCTATGATAGCGTTAAGGTTAAGCGCATCTCACTGTTATCGGAGCGTATACAAATTACCTACCTATTAAAATGTATTAATCACTACCTATAAAAAGAACCCAGATAACTGCTATCCGTGTGCTTTCATTTAAACCGAAAATTCCTGACGTACAAGTAAGTGTTTTTTTAGATACTGTCCCGAACTTTGTACTTTTGCTTTAGAATTCGTCTACCCATAATCACAACACGCACGTAGAGTACCTACTTCAATAAAATTGTTATCAGTTGTGATTTGACGCTTGAACAAAATGGTTTGTGGGTGTTTGGTCCTATTAATTCTGCCGTTTTTGATTTACAAATTGGCGAAAATGGTCTGCGGCTGTTGCCACAAAAAAACTGCGCCTAAATTAGATGAAGACGCTTATTGGGGCCCAGGAAAAGCACCCGAAACTATCGAGCCCACAATCAAGTCCTTCAAAATAAACGTTTCCGATGACGTAAGTACAAAACAACCTTCTGAATTCAGGCATATTAATTTTTATTGTGTTTAAATAACTTTTCAGGTTTTGAAAGATCTAAATTCGCGCTTAAAGGATATGCGTGACTTGCCAAAACCATTAGAAGGCATTCATCAAGAATACGGAATGAACACGAAACTGCTTAAAGAGATCATCGACCATTGGAGAGACAACTACAACTGGCGAGAACGCGAAGAATTTTTGAACAAATACCCGCAGTTTATTACCACGGTGCAAGGATTGAAAATTCACTTCCTCCACATCAGACCCGACAGGGATTCGGGGAAGCGCGTTTTGCCCTTACTGATTTTGCATGGATGGCCGGGGTCGTTTAGAGAATTTTACAACATCATTCCGCTGTTAAGCACCGCACGCGAGGATAAGGACTTCGTTTTTGAGCTCATCATCCCTTCTTTACCGGGTTACACCTTTTCGGAGGGCGCTTCGAAACCAGGAATGGGTCCTGCCCAAATGGCGGTGCTGTTCAAAGTTTTGATGAAAAGATTGGGCCATGATCAATTTTTCGTCCAAGGAGGCGACTGGGGAGCGGCCATCATCAAATTCATGGCCGTTTTATATCCAGACAATGTTCTAGGACTCCATTCCAATATGTGCTTTTCCCAGGCACGGAAGACGTTGTTTAAAACCGCGCTTGGTGCATTTTTCCCAAGTTGTGTCGTATCTAAGGAGTTCCAGGGTAGGATGTATCCTTTGAAAAAAAGATTTGGGGATATGATGGCAGAAAGCGGCTACATGCACATTCAAGCGACTAAACCTGATACTGTTGGTAGGTTTTGTTACTTTCATTTATTTTGTTCTTCATTAACAGCTACAGTTTGCAAATTTCTTAACGTCAAATTTGATTTTGCGCCATCTGCTAAATTATTTTCGAACTTATAAAAAGTATGAAATGGCAACGAAGGTTAGGAATGAAATTAAATTATATTTTTATTCACAATCGATTAGTAACATGTATGTCAATTTTTAACTTTAAAAAGTCGGCAATTTAGCTATTGGTAACTTAACTCCTTTCGTACATGCTTCAAATTTCCTTTTTGTGAGTTCGTCGAATTTTTTCGATTAATTGACTCAAATTTCCTTCATAGCAACTTAAATCGTGCAAATTTGAGAGTAAATATCCTCCAATTACCGCTGTCGGATTTTTAATACTCTTGCCAACTTTGCACCCTTTTGTCGCTGTTAAACGGTTATCGTAAACTAATCGCTAAATGCAAAGTTCTTGGTATCACTATCAGTTATAATTATCACCGAATGAACGAGCATTTTTTTTCGCAAAAATACTGATTGCGTTTTTTAGGAGTGGCCCTTAATGATTCACCGGCGGGACTCGCAGCTTACATTCTGGAGAAATTTTCGACCGCCACCAATCCAAATTACCGCTTCGTCGCAGATGGGGGCCTCCTTGAAAAATTCACTTATACCGAATTGCTGGATAATATTATGCTGTTTTGGGTTACCGGATCTTTCACCACGGCCATGCGTCTCTACGCCGAAAGTTTCAGTAAGGCAAACAGAGCGCTCGGTTTGGACAAGTTTGTTAAATGAAATGATTTTTGCGATTCTTTTTTTATTGTAAATTTTTTTAGTATTCCCATCGACAAAAAGGTTCCTTGTGCATCAATTCGGCTTAGACATGAGATCATTTATCAACCAGATTCTTTCTTGAAAGATACTTATCAAAGCTTGGTTCATAGTACTGATCACGATTGCGGCGGACATTTCGGGGCTTGGGAGGAGCCGAAGATTATGGCTGATGATATTTTTGCTGCCGTCCAAAAGATGGAGAAATTTCGAAAAAATCAGTAATTGTTAATTACTAAGTTTTAATTTTCTTAAATCTTACAACCCGATTGGGTCTAATGTAAGTAATGTAATGTAAGTAGATTGGTATTCTCTGTAAGATGAAGTATCGACCTCCGTTTCAAAATTAAAAATAAAGGTATAAAAAGGAATTGCGTTTTACATGTATTGAAAATCTTAGGGTGGAACGCCGTTAAAGCGGCACAATACACAAAAAATAAATTCGTTTAATTGAAAAGTACGTTTAATTCTAAGAAAAATGGTATATATATATATTGTTTCTACTCAGGTTATTTAATGAGTTATAATAAACTTAAAATAGGCGCGTGACGTCACTGGGTCGAGCTCAGTGCAGCGCCCTATCTTACACGAGCAAAAAATGCTCCCTTCACATAATAACCTACCCACCCTCAAACTAAATTTTCAAAATTTTGTTAAGAGTGTTTAGACTGTTTTTTTTTGTACTGAAGACTATAGTGCAACCAAAATTTTAATATAATGTTTAGTTTTTTTTTTTAAATATGATATTTTGTGAGCTACGGCCGTTTATACGCACACTTAAATAACATAAGGTCAGAACGTCAAGTCAGCGCTGTTCTTGTTTAATATTTAAAAAAATAACTAAACACCGTATTGAAATTCTGATTTTTTATCGTCTTTGGCACAACCATTCACACAGTCTCATATAGTAAGGTGACCAACTATTTTTTATACAAAAGGAGTACAAATGAATTTTCATTGGATATGGTGATTGGGTTTGAATAAAAACACTAAGTCTTCTACATTCAACTATATGTTTTTTAAATAATTTCAAAATTTATTAGTTCAAAAAGTTATATGTATAAACACATTAAAACAAACACACTTCAATTTGCATGGTTTCACCTAGGAAAACCGACTCTTAAGATTCAACCCTTGTTGTAATCATTTGAAAACAAAAAAATTTACCTGAGCACACTTTATGAAAATGTGCACTGCAATTTGCATGGTTTCACCTAGGAAAACCGATTCTTAAGATTTAACCCTTGTTGTAATCATTTGAAAACAAGAAAATGGAAAAAAAAATTACCTGAGCACACTTTATAAAAATTTGGATGCTAACATAAGTCGGAAAAAAAAAAACAAAGACCTAAGCACACTTGATGAAAATGTGCACTGTAATTTGCATAGTTTTACCTAGGAATACCGATTCATAAGATTCAACCCTTGTTGTAATCATTTGAAAACAAGAAAATGGGAAATTTCATCACCCAAGAATAGAAGTGATTATTTTTCGTTGAAAGAGATGTTTTATGTTTATTAGTATCAATGTGCTTTGTTATTGCACTTCGTCCACCAATCGCAATAGAAAATTCTTCTTTACAGATTGTACATTTAACCATAGAACCATCATTTCCTTTGTTTTCTATAATAAATGGAAACTCTTTTTTTAAAGGTTAAAGTTAAATGCCAAGTTTTTATATTTTTAGAAGTACAAAGGAGTAAAAAAGAATGCAAAGGAGTACTTTTGGAGTACTCGTTTTAAAAGGAGTACGGTTCACAAAAAAGGAGTACAAAACTCCCTAAAGGAGTACGTTTGGTCACCTTACATATAGGTATATAAATCATTGTGCGAAGCGAACAGCTTCTACACGTAAAAGATACGCCGGTCGCTTTAGTCTAGCCCTGTGACGTCACACGGCAATTCTAAATGTCTTAATATTTTCTAAAACAATTTTTTTTACATTGGATTTTTACCAAATAGTTTTTAATAGTTCTGACTACAATAATTTAACATTAAATAATAATTTAAAAAGATTTTTTTTGTGTATCGTGCTCCTTTAGGTTTACCAGCTGGACTGGTTGCCTAAAATTTGGCGCAAGACAACATACATAAAAATTAATTAAACTTCTGTGTTGCCTTTTCGAAAACAGTAGACGTTCGTTTTTAATTTGAACTAATGCACGTTTGTAACCAATTTCAATTTGTTTGAAGGTTACTGATAATTAAGTTTTTTTTAATTTATTGTTTAATTTCATCGCAATATTAGTTTATGGTTTTAAATGAGATTCCATGAAATGGTAATAAAAAACGGCCTAATAAAATGAATATGCTTTATCAGTCTTCGTTTATGCAATTGTGTAAAGTAGCATTATTTTTAGTTGTGCAAACTATTATTATGTGTTATCAGCATCCACTAAATTAAATGAATAAGCAATTTTATTTTCTAAAATAAACGCTTTTTAACTAAAATACGAATATCAACATTGTCTCGCTATATTCAGAAAGAAGTTTCAACTCTCACCAAACCAAATTCTCACTTATTTATGTATTTGTGACAAACAACATTTTTCCGGACTAAATGACATCAAAAGAGAATAATTGAAATTCGAAAGTCGCACATTTCCAACCGCTTACGTGAAAATATGTCCATTTTTGAGCGACCAGTAGACACGATTTGCTAATTTACATTACATACTGCTGCAAGTTGTGTGCATTTCGTAACACCAGTTGTTGCTCAACGAGATTCCTCAACAGGTCCGCGGCCCGAACGGGGAGCAGCTAACGGATGATAAATCTGGTCTCAACCGAAAAAATGAAAGCTTCGCGAAACCAAATTTTTTCAAAAATGAAAACGTCTCCTATTAGAAATGATTGAGTTAATTTCGTCACTTAATGGGCCGGATGGACTTAACGGAAACATTTTTTTTAATCATTAGGTCTTATATGGGTTCATCAAACGGTATGTGACAAATTAGGATTTAACGAGCGCACAATCGCGTAATCGCAGGCTGTCGTCGAGAATGTACCAAACAGATTGTCGATTGCAGTTTTGAGCAGCAGATCCAGGGAAGCCTTGAATTGGCGATAAGGCGACGTCGGAGGTGTTACAGTTCACCATTTCAGTACAGTTGTTCGGTGGTTTTTATTAAAAACGTCGGCCGAGATTTGTGGATTTTGTCAAAGACACCGCTACAGGTAAAAAGTGACAGGTGAAAAGCGGCCAATGGCATTTGGGCGAACCTTTTGTTGGGAAGTTTAAACGCGTGTTGGTCTTTGCACGGACAGTCGAATCGTGGCGGCGAGTGTTGAGCATATTTCTCTGGTAATAGGTCATGATGTATGTATAGTCCGCCAGTAAATGATGTGCAAGCGCTCTGTGATACATACGGACAAACACCTGCTGATTCGTTCTTAAAAGCGACAAAGTGGCTGGAAAAAACAAGAAAAGCGGGCTGAGGCTCGCTTGGCTACCGGGTGGCAATAAAAAGCCCAAGAAAAATAAATATTACGTCCGAAACATAAATCAGCAATCTCCAGCAAGGTGAGTTTCATTCCGCATTTTGATGCATATTGTACGCAATAAGTTTTGATCGCGCAACCTTGGCTGCATAACTTTTTCAAAAAAATCTTTTCATTTCATCTTTTGATTTAACACTTGTTGAAGATTTCTGAGAAAACGCGCCCATTCGACGCGGTTACTCATCGTAAAAGTACCTTTCTTCCTTTAATCGGGTTTATCTTTATGGCCCCTTATAAAAGGTAAATTTTAACACTTCCACAAGTGCCGGGTTGTCACTGAAATGAAAATTAAGTTGTTTTTAACGCAGTTTGTTGACGTAAAAGTTGCAAGTATGACGTACACATGTCATAGGCTAAAACGTAAAAAAAATATGAGTGTTTTTGTTGGTTTTCCCAAAACCAGTATTCCATGATCGAATTTTTCATCATTGTTTACATTAATTTATGTTAAAAATTTCAACTTCTTACTTTTTCACACAAAGGCTGCAGATCCTTTGTCTGCATAAGCAGTGCGCATTTTAATGTCTTTTTTAAAATGCTACAAAATTCTGTGTAAAAGAGTTGAAGAATTTTACTCGATGGCCCGTAAATCAATGACCCCAAGCAACTGACACAACATTGAAGTTATTTTTGAAAAGCTCCTTTTTCAAAATAAATGAATTCTTTAAAATTCCCATTGGGATGGATTGTGAAAACATTTTTCTTTTAAGTGTGACAGACCGGAAATATTTGATTTGATTGTGCTATAATCCAGGGTATAGTTTCCCACTATTGGAGATGGATCCGTTTTTACCTACCTCACTTAAATGACACCAAACGGCACGCGTCTGTGTCGTTCTACCGAAAAAATTATTTCTATGCAACATTGTTAACGAAACATTTACCAAATTTATTCCCACAGGCAAAGCATTTTTAAATTTTACAGTAGTGGCGTAACTTCTCCACTTAATTATTGTTATTAACATTCTAACTTCATTGAGCTTTTAACTACATTCATATAACCGTATAAACGTCAACTGATTCGGGTAATGCAGTTCGACCGACTGTCTTTTTGGTCCAAATTAAACTTTATGGTTTGTGGGAACTTGATAGTTGAAGGTGTTTGTTAAGAAAATGAAAGTGAAATAGGTCTAATCAAACTCGTGGTATAATACATTCGGTATCTATTTCATCTGTGACAGTAATAAAGTTTATTACAGTTCAACACACCGACAATTTCACAAAAGGTGGAAATATTTTTGTTTATTAATGTCCTTTTGCATTAATAGTCAAACATGCAAGAATATCTCATTTCTTCAACACAAAAGGTGAAATAGAATGTCGTTGTATCAGATCAGATTATCTTTAAATACATATATCAAATTTTGTAATGGTATTATTGCGAAATTTCTGAATTGGTGCGTTGGGAAAATCATTTGAGCTAATGCAGTCCTGATTAGACCATTAAGATTATTCTGAAGGACCAGTCGCTCTATACAGAAATGGTAATACCTGCCTAATGACACTATTCTTCGTAGACACAATGCGTTCATGCCATAAAACCCATCTGAAAAAATCGACAGTATACCCAACGACCGGGAGAGCCGGGAAAACTCTAGGAAAACAAAAACTATTTAATTATCAGGGAATTTTGAATATTTTTCTGAAAAAAAATGCTACAGTACTCAAAGTTCTAGAATTTGTATTTTATTGTTTTATTTATTTGATATTTTTGGATTTTTCTGTAATAAAGTATCATTAATGATATAATTTCTGAAATTTTCCTGTATGATTCTGAAAAACCTGAAAATCCGGGAATTTTAAAACTCAAATTGACTGGGTACCCTCAAATTATACGGATTGGCACGTGCAGTTCTGTCAACTTTAAATTTAAAACTGTATTGAATGCAAATTTTATTTAAAATTATCATTAAAACAATTTCCGTTTTGTTATAAAAATTGCAGTTTTAAAAATTGCCACTTTTCTGTTAAAAATATAAATAAATTTTTTGAACCGCAGTTCACACTTCATTAACACACACATAGCAATGTGACGGAGTAATGTTCGTCTCTAATCAATTCGCGTCTAATCGATGGTAACAATTGCTTCTTTATGATTTGATAATAAAAATAATTAAAGGCTTCTTATCTTCGTCATGCGTTTGTTGTCTTTTTAAAAACTAGTAAGCCATAACCAATTTTTAATCTTCTGAAAAAAAATAATAAGAATGATTCTGTGACACCAATTGCCTAGCTTTACAACTACCATGAGATCAATTAATATAAACGGGTCATGGAATTTCTGGAGTCATGTCGTAGATCGTCAGCTGGCCGGGTTCAATTGACTCAGGTGCATTTCACAAAGACTTGCGTTAGAAATTATGGCGCCAACCCTGCTGCTTTTATTTGATCTCATGGTACGCGGTTACTCATCATAAAAGTACTTTTCTTCCTTTAATCTGGTTTATCTTTATGACCCGTTATAGAAGGTAAATTTTAACACCAACGTCTGCTGGATGTGACTGAAATGAAAATTAAGTTGTTTTTAACGCAGTTTGCAAAAGTTGCAAGCATAACGTACACATATCATTGACTAACACGCAAAAATGTGTTTTTATCGGTTTTTCCAAAACTAGTATGCCAAGTAGTACATTTGCGGCCACCCAAATGTGCACGATTATTTTTAGCAACTTGATTTTTGCTTTATATCATAGGCGTCCTAAAGAACATCAGCCAAATGTTAATGTTAAGTCACTGGATAAAGATAAAGATGAGGTACTTATTATAAATTTACCTTGAAATTGTTCCTGTTTATACTCATGGTCCCCTTTCGTCTTAATTTAAAATGAAAACATTTTAAAAAACACACTTATACACATGATCTTAGCTTGCACAAAACAATGTTTAGTCAATACACAATAAATTAATAAAATTTGATTTTGGAGAGATTTTAGACCCTCAATTGGTGTAACAATGAAAATTGCGAAAGTTTTGTACAAAGGAAATAAACTAAATGTCACAAAGAACAGGTATATTTGCCAGTATACAAAGATGCAAACAATTTTAAATGAACAGGCGCACGCAGCTGGTGACATGTTATTTGGGCTGATAGAAGACTATAAAAAGTTTTAAAAAAATTAAAAAAGTAAGCATTCATAACGGTTTTTCCGATGGGCATATAAAGGCCAAAAACGTGAGAAGACTGGCAGAGATTTTATTGAAAATGCAAAGTGAAACACCACTAAAATCTCTTCAAAATCAAATTTTAATTAATTTATTGTGTATTGACTAAAACATTGTTGTGTGCAAGTGAAGATAATGTGTATAAGTGTGTTTTTAAAATGTTTTCAAAAGAGGACCATGAGGAACAATTTCAAGGTAAATTTATTTATGTTAAAAATTGTAACTTCTTACTTTTTCACACAAAGGCTGCAGATTCTTTGTCTGCATAAGCAGAGCATATTGTAATGGATTTTTTTGCTACAAAATTTTGTGTAAAAAGTCCAATATAAATTTACTCAATGGCCCGACCCGTAAATCAATGTTCCCCAACCAACTATTCAGACATTCGTCTTACTGACTCAAATTTGAAGTATTTTCTCAAAACATATGAATTGTTTAAATTTCCATTGGAATTGATTGTGAGAACATGCGTCCTTCTTTTGCGGTAGTGTGACAAAGCAGTAATATTCGATCTGATTGTGCTATAAATCATGCTGGTTGTCGCGTGCGGTTCACTGTAGATTCTGTCGATTTTAAATTTAAAACTGAATTGAATAGTAGTTTTATTTAAAATAATCATTAAAACAATTTCTCATTTTGTTATAAAAATTGCAGTGTTAGAAACTGCCACTTTTCTGTTAAAAAAACACAAATTAACTTTTTGAACCGCAGTTCTCACTTCATTAACATACAGATAGGAATGTGCCGGAGTAATGTCAGTTTCTCTAATCAACTCGCGTCTAATCGATAGCAACAATTGCTTCTTTATGATTTGATAATAAAAATAATTAAAAACTTCTTATCTTCGTCATGCGTTTATTCACCTTTAAAAACCTAATAGGCCGTAGACAATTTTTAATCCTCTGAAAAACAATTCTATGATTCCAATTGCCTAGTTTTCCGTGAGATCAATTAATATAAATCTCTTGGAATTTCGGGAGTCATGTCGTAGATCGTCAGCTGGCTGGGTTCAATCAACTCAGGTGCATTTCACAAAGACTTGCGTTAGAAGAGTTTGGCACCAACCCTGCTGCTGCTGTGGCCACATTTTTGTCTTTACATTTTAAACAACCTAAAACGAAATCGTGCTTTATAGTCTACCTATAAAAAACTTTTGCCATAAAGTCGTCAGTTGTAAAGGCATTCATCATTTTTATAATATCTTTTCTAATTGGGTTTAAAAGAAATACATTTTAAAAATCCAGGTAGAACTGATTGTCAAGTGAAAATCTAAAAGTAATGTGACAAAATTTAAATTACCTTTACTTCACATAATAGTATATTATGCAACAAGCACAAAATGATGCTCATTTTGCACGAGTATGAATTGCAGTACGAGTCGCAGACTCGTACTGCAGCAATTCATACGAGTGTAAAATTGCCATTTTGTGCGCGTTGCATACTGCACTTTTTCTACGATAACCTCTGCTAACGCGTTTAACATACTTTGCGTTGATACATTTTCTTAGACGTTTCCGGTAATAAATTTAATGTTGTGAACTTTGCAACTTCAGTTATGTTTGGAGGTGTTAATTCCAAGTCATTATCACTATCACTTTCCATATTAATTGTAAGAGTTATCGAAAATAACTACGAAATTATTATCTGCAACGTACAAAAATGTTGACAGAAGCAAACTGATGACATTCGATTTTCTAGGCCGCCTTAATATTTGTGACCAAAAACAGTGAACCGAACACGAAATATTTCATTTCGCATTTGTTGCCTAGCAACCGAACACGAAATATTTCATTTCGCATTTGTTGCCTAGCAACCGATGCGAAATGAAATTCTGTACAAAATGTAGTTGTTTATGATTGAATTTACGCTCGTGAAATAACATATTTCGATGTTGTCGTAGAAAAATATATATTTTGTCATTTTGTTTGTAAATTAATCAACATAAAACTAGGAACTAACGCAGCGATAACAATGTGGTGGAGTAAATAATCTGTTTACTTTCTTTCTCGAATTTCTTTGAAATTTTATAGCTCCCTTTTCACGCGCCGTTTAATTAGAATATAAAATTTCTGTAAACTATTGAATTTCTTTGTGTGGTCATTAATTATTATTATTATTTAATTAAACGGATTCCACTGTACCTGTACACAAATGTAGATCAAATAGTTACAAAGTTTACAATTCCGTTTGCAGTAATGACACAAAAATTTTGTACAAATATTTCCTTTAAATGTGAATCATTTGTTGTAGTAGGGAGTCGTTTCTCCCCAAACATGTTTTGGTCATATCGGTAACTCGCTTTGCTCAAAATATTTTCGTTGGCCACCTACAACTTACAAGTAGGGTGGTCTGAAAAATTCGCCTGCACTTTCAAAAATATTCTCAGTTCCACAGTCAACGTCCGTGAAGCCACTGGTCTGTTTGATTTTACGTTATCGGTTGCTTATTAGACGCTGACCCTACTTCAATTGACGGGAATAAAATTTCAATTGTGTCGTTCGATTGTACGGTTCTGGTGTGAGAAAGTTTTGATTAGGAAGTTGTGGATTGGTAGGTCTCGTTTTTTTATTAAATTTTTTCAGTCGCTTGCGAGGAATTAATTTTGTAATACCCCAACATGTGACCGCAAGGACAATTTAATAAAACCTTGTAACAAGGGTCTTTCACAATTTTTTTTGGTTGCTCATTATTCTGTTGGGCGGTTTTGGAAAACAAACAAATATGAAATTTGTGTCAAAGTTTACAAGAAATTGGTTATACTTCAATGGTAACCTTTCATGCGTTATTAATTTTGTAAACGAAAAATTAATTGTCTTTGCTAATCCGGCGAGCTAGCTCCGTCCAAATGTCTCGTCATATTGGATTTCGGTACGTATCTTGTATGGGACGAGGAAAATCAGTGTAGGCCGAAATTTCGCTTTTATCCAAGTAATGCCTTTTTTAGAGTATTTTCCAGGATTCCAAGAAATTTACAAGTACGTGTAAAGTAGTAGTATTCATAATTGATTTGCACCACACGCCGTTTAGTAAATTAGTTGTTGTGGTAGCCTCGTGCAAGTCACAACTTAATATATAAATATTTTGTTATGGATTGAGTTCCATTAAAATGAGTCCGCTCGTGTTATGGTTACAATACGTTGTGGTTTGCTACTGTATTAATTACTTTCTGTGAGTCTATTTTGCATTATCAAACACCTCATTAACAGGACGTTAAGCAATTTTATTTAAATAGCTAATTGCATTCAGTGACCTTTAATAAATTTTTTCGTTATCTCATCTGATTGGCATTTCTTTTTACATTTTTGTCGGTTCGTAAAGTCAAAAATGCGCCTTCCGTAAATATGTGCTTATACGTTTAACACCGTCCCGCAAGTACAGGCCGCTTTGAAACGAATTCGTTATACAAATACTTTTCGAATCGAATTATTATTAACATAACATAAATTACAACCGGTCGTGGGAGCCTCCAATCTTTTAATCGCAACGAACCCAATTTATCCCAATGTCAAAAGAAGTTTCTTAATTTTATCATGTGCGCTTTTAAGCCGGCATTCGCGCACTTCCTTGACGTCAAGTCATAATTCTCTTTTTCAATTGTTAACGAGTTTAAACCTTGAATGAACAACATTTGTCTAAGGTGGTTTACTTTTAAATTTGATCGGTTCTAATTACCTTTGTTTTCAATCAAACTTTATTCCATGTAATTTAATTTTCTTGACCATTTAATTAGTGCTAATTAACTTGAATTATTTTACCCACTGATGCTTTGTGCTACTCGACATCAAGTTATCACAAGTTTGTCCGAACCATCGATACGGGTCCGTAAAGACAACTTAATTAGTGTTGTAAATTGCTTTAGGATAAGGGGCCGGTTAAAATTTAAAATTGTAAGTTTACAGCACATGTGCGCTTCGTTCCTATTCGCCCTCAAAATCAACCACTGTAAAAATATACAAAACGTATCGTGTTACACCAATTTACTAAAGATGAAATTTTGTTTCAGTGCTATGATGTCCGGGGATTCGCCAAATTCGCACGCCAGAGATATATTTGATTTTAAAGACGATCGGAATTCTCCGATACCTACAACTAGCCAATTAACATCAAAAGAACTAGCAATTCAAAGTACTTGCGGGGCAGAATTGATAACAGCGTCGGTGCTGGTGGAGCCTTTAAAGGGGTGCCCCGTAGTCAGTCCACCCGATTCGCACCCGGGACGAAAAAATAACGACGGAGCCATCATAAGTGCAGACGAGGCATCGTTAAGAGCTCAAG
The DNA here is from genome assembly GCA_949768715.1 of Dascillus cervinus. Classification (NCBI taxonomy): domain Eukaryota; kingdom Metazoa; phylum Arthropoda; class Insecta; order Coleoptera; family Dascillidae; genus Dascillus; species Dascillus cervinus. The sequence goes on from OX458317.1 coordinate 5,937,428, forward strand.
ACTCAGGTGATAAAAATGAAAAAATGAATGGGACAGTTGACTCACTGGACAGCAAGTGGATTCCCCCGCTGGAAGATAAGAAGCAGGAGGAAGAAGAAGACCCTTGTGCCATTAAGTGCTTGTATTATACAATGCAGTGTTGTGAATGTACAATTATGTAATTTAGAATAATGTGACCTAGTGCTGTTGTGATACTGACCAATAAATAAGCGCTTGGTGTATTATAATTAATAAACTTTGGCCTATTTAAATGTTTCGATGTTATTGATCATAAGTTAGCGTGTTTAAAGGATAGAGATCTCGGAAACATATTAAAAATTAGTCCAATATAATGTCATAAAATAATTAAGTGTTAATATACATATTAAATTATCTTTTTATATTATTTACAGAATTTAAGAACAAATAGGTGCAATACTCATTTCAATTCAATAAAAAGTCAATAAAAATGTTTTTAACGTTTTTTTTTTTTATTACAATTTTACATTGCATTTTATGTGCATTCATTAGTCCCTAAATAACAAACAAATCCCATGATGAAGCTACTTACAACTAAAAAACGAATACAATCTGCACACTACTTTTTCATCACAAATGTTACAAAAAAAAACAGATTGCATACTGCAAGACTTATTGCAATACTGAACACATTTATTTGATTTGTGGCTGTATGCTATAATGGCAAATCAAATATTCAGTACCTCTAATTTCGCAGTTCTCATTCATACACATAAAACTAGACTGAAATATTTTGTATAATTTAAAATGCAATTAAAAGGAAAATTACAGATATTTAGCAGTCATTTTATATTTAAAAAATCAGAAAGATGTGGAATATATTTTCTACTCCTTACTTTTCAAATCGTTGGCTTTGTGCTTAATACCTCAAATGAAATGCCAGTTGGACCATGTCAAAACTGAGCAGGCTATTTAAGTTAATATGTATTCAAATATTGCATTTTCTATTTCGGTGTGCATTTTTTTATCCAAATTTATTGAAATGCGAGGATTCCAATACTTACATAAAATATAAGTAAAAGAAGCACTTAAATATTGTTTAATGAAATAAAACAGAGTAATTTTACATTTTTATGAAAATCTAGTAATAATGGAAAGACTATGGCATTTCAAAAAAATATTTTTAGTAAAAAAGTTTGTATATGTTTGTATAAAATATTACCAGCATTATATAAAATATTTATAAAACCTAATAATTAAAACCTTTGTACATTAAAACAATAGTTGCAGAACACATCGATACCTTTTTTCCAAAGTATCGTAAGTGACATTTTGAGCGAAATTGAGATTTTGCATTATATCGTAAATATCGGACTAAATGATTGTTCTGGCAGAGTAATATACCAAGATAGTCACATGCAATGACCTTGTGGACAAGAAAGTTGTCTCCTGCAAAATTTGACAGATGTGGCTTACGATACTTTGGTAAAAACGTATCGACATTGTAAAAATATACATTTATATCTTAAGAAGAACTACCAAAATTAACAAAATATTTCAGTCCAATAGAACAACTTCCTAAAATAACAATGGTGATTATTAATTAGCCATTTAAGAGTAATTCATACACTTTTCGTTGCTTAATTAAAAACCACAACTGTATATGAGAACTCGTCAAAAACAACCTATTATTTGTGATTAAAAAAAACATAATTTAAATTTTAGGTTCACAATTTTTAGTTCATAGTTTTTTTGTAAAATTAATAAAATTTAATATGCAATTATTTATTAAAACAGTAACAAGTGAACCTACCGGCAGGCATAGTTATTCATGTCAAATCTACTTTAGGCCGCACAAAAAATCATAATTCAGCGGCTGTTTCAATATTAAAAGTAAATTAATTTCTAAGTCTTAAAAAACGCATTTTACACATTTCAAAAAAATGAGTATTGACAAGGAAACCTCACAAAGTGAAATTGAAAGGGAGTCAAGACATTTCATGAAATTTCCTTGCGAGCATCCAACACAAATTAAAAAAATTATCACAAGCTTTAAAAATCACTAAACTTACCACAAAAGGTACGATTCAAATTGCCTTAATTTCATTGCCGAAAAAAAGTACTCAAGTAATACACAAACCATGCAATTCAAATTATAATTTGACTATTTTGTGAAACTAGACAGTTTTAGGAGATGGATTTAAGATGGATAAATGGGTAGTGGATGTGCCTCAGTGTTTACTACATACTTATCCAAGTCGATCAATTTTGGATCATCACTAAATAGCAAATATAAGTATTTTAAGGTTTCACTCAAAAAAAATGACTCCATCATGTCTTTGGGTTTTAGATTAGTAGGATTACGTACGTTACCTATGGACGTATAGCCGTTTACCACTTTAGTGTATTTTTCAAAACCTTGAAAAATTTGCCAACCCCAATCTTGATACGTTGTATTTTTGGTGATTTGATACATATACCACAAACTTTCAATAAATTCTGGACGTAGAAGGTTGTGAGCATCGTTGGATTTTACGTACATATCATTAGAATTTTCACCCTGAACAATACGAATTTCAGTTTTAATAATTCAGCAAGAACTAAAATTACCTGTATGTTAAAGTAGGTAATATCAGGCGCCAAAAATGTTGGTTGTTGCGCATACGTTTGGTAACAAGTCGTTAAGAGTTCTTCGGCAAGTTTCATGTGACTGCTGGGTAATCCTGCATGGACTCCCAACGCGAGAGTACCAGGCAAATAACAAGTCAGATGGTCCATTTTTGGTTTAAAATCTTTTCCTCCCACCAATAATTCCCCGATGAAAAGAAAACCATTCGGCACCGTGCGACGTGCCAAATGTTTTTCTACTCCATTTATGGCTAATAAGTAATCATTCTTTAAGCTGAAAGCGCCATCATTAATATGTGAAGTAACTTTTTATTTTAACTTACTAATCGATAGTTTTTCCCGTTTGTATCCATTGCTTAAGTAAATACTCATAATAACTATCACCTCTTGCTCCTAAAGTAATTGTAGAATATGATCTAAACTGGCCAGTGTTTGCATTAACAAATATAGGAACTAATCCGTCCTTCTTTTCTAAATCGTGGAGGAGAAGTGAAACTTTCGATACAGCATCCTACAAAAATAAGATTTACACTTCATTTCATTAACAAATAAAAAAATTCACTTCAAACTTAGACAATTCAGTGCTTCTACTTAGATCTCTAAATTCCAACTGTATAGTTCCCACTTCAGAAGTGCTGCTATCGGGAGTCCACTTAGGAGGATGTGCCCGTTTGGTAAACAAATTTATATCAGAAAATGGCACTCCAGAATCAGATTCAAAACCAGGAAGAAGTCGCTCTCCTAAATCTAACTACAATAAAATACAAAGAGTTGTCAAATGCATCTGATTTAGCTGAAGTACATACAGCTTTATTAAGGTACATTCTGTCGCCAGAAAGGTGATAAGTACTGAGTAAACCACCTAAGACTCTTATCGTAACTTCAAACAAATTAACATCACGATTTTTATCGAAATGTAGATTCTTGTCGACCCACTCCCTTGCTTCTGAATATTCTACAGTAAACCGCAATTAATAAGGAAAATTTAAAGAATAAATATTTACCTGTTTTCAAATCCATTATGTACAAAGTGTCTAAAGCATCAACAATCGTCAAACCTAATGCAAACCAATCATGGTACCCTTCGGAAATGGGTTTTAAATGATCATGACCCCAAGCGAATTGCTTGTAACCTTTCCACGCATGTTTCAATGCTTCAACGACTGCTCTCTGTCTTTCATTGGTTGGCCCTAAAATATAATTCCTTACAAAATTAATAAGCACGTTTTAAAATTAAACCTGTGAAAATTTCTGCTGCATTGATTGGCTCGGCAATTTGATCTTTATTATTAGCATCTTCCACTTGAGCATCTCCGGGTTCTTCTAATACCTGATCAGCCGGTTCAGATTGGTGGTGTCCAATTTCTTTCTGTTCACTTTTTAAATTACTTAATATTTCTTTGTTAATTAAACTTGCTTCCGATTTGTTTGCATCTATTATTGCACTACTTGCATCATCCGATATATAATATAAAATAGAAATACAGACAATTATTCCTAGGATGTAAAATAAATTACGTTGAAATCTGGATAGCTGATTCCACCACTGAAAGGTGAGATTTACTCAAGAATCGAGTGAAAATTGGCTAATTACCCTCCAAAGGCTCTTCCTTCTAGTGTCAGAATAACTGTCAGTCGGTACATTAAGTGCAATATGTTCATTTTTTGCAGCAAACATTGCTTTATACAGCAATTTATTTGACGTGCATAATCTATATAATAATTATGCTACGTTATACTTATCGAAATTGTAATAACATTATTGTTTTTGACTATTGAACGATAACAACTCCAAGCACCAAGTATTTTGACAGATGTCAATATGAAGTAGAGCGAAATTATGAACGGATTTTGTTGTTTAATAAAGGAATTCACTGGAAAATCACCAGAAATTTAGTTTATAAATATCACAATATGTTTTACTTTTATCAGGAGCTCGGCACTTAAAATTTGGACGACCGTCAGACTGAAACAAAAATTTAAATATTTCACTAAATTCAAAATGACGTGGCTTGACGTGCGTGACGTCAAGAGTTTGGGGTTTACAGGAGACCTCTAATATTGTATTTGTACGTGATTACTTAAAAAAACAAAATGTTAGCCGTGCAGGGATTAAATCAATCTGGGATTCCAGATAAAATGTGGCAACCACCATTTGTGGTATTCGAAACAACGTAAGTTTTTTTTTTTTGATGCCATTCATAATTTATAGGTTATGTTTTCAGAATGGGAGAAATAACAATAGAGTTATATTGGAAACATGCTCCAAGTACGTGCAGAAATTTCGCAGAACTTGTCCGGCGCGGTTACTACAATAATACTGTATTTCATCGCATCATTCGGGATTTTATGATTCAAGGGGGCGACCCTACCAGCACTGGGAAAGGGGGCCTTTCAATTTATGGGCAACCGTTTAAAGATGAAATTCACCCTGAATTAAAACACAGCGGTGCTGGAATATTATCGATGGCCAATTCAGGACCTGATAGTAATGGATCTCAATTTTTTGTGACATTAGCACCAACTCAGTGGTTGGATGGAAAACATGCAATATTCGGCAGAGTTTACAGTGGGATGAATGTTGTTAAACGGATAGGATTAGTAGAGACTGATAAAAATGACCGACCTGTTGATGACGTTAAAATAGTTAGGAGTAAAGTGTTGAAAGCGTAAATTAACTTATTTTGTAATTTTTTAATAAATTTTTTGTAATATTTTCAATTGATTTCCAAAAACTAATTTATTGCAGGAATTTTAAAAACTGTTGATTTCATAAGTAGATTATAATTGTGTTCCGTGTATTTATAGTTGCAAACAATTCAGGGTTATTTCTCCAAAATTATTTTGACGTTTAATTTCGGGGGAGCGGGTGCTTATTTCAAGGTTTATTGTGTTAGAAGATGTATCACGTTTAAAATGTTCAATATTTAGATTTGCGAAAGGTAAATATCATCATCTCATTCTTACAAAAATAACATTTTTGTAAAATGTTCAAAAAATTGTTTATTCTAACCTTAAATTTGTTTAATGTTACTTTTCAGTTAGTTCAGAACCTAAATATGGAATTTCGTAAAAATCCAAGTGTTCATGTCAATGATACATCAAGATCGCGTAACTCAGCTTCATTTTCAAATAATTTGTCATCCCCCAAGCTGAAAAATGATAGAACGGCATCCAAAGAAAATTCATTATCGCCTGTTTTGAGCAGTGGTAAAGTTAGTAAAAAGAGCCAGAAATTAAGCAGCAAACGTAGTAAAATTAAATTATCAAACAAATTTCAACTTTCAAACATTTCTGAATGCTACGAAACTGTGATCCCAGAAGAATCTGATGATTCAGTTGATTGTGAAAATGATCAAGTACGAGGTGTTAGAAAATTAGAAGATGATGTTGATGGAATTCGTTTTTGTACTCCAGATGATATTTTCGAAGATTACAGACAAATTCCTTGTTCTCCAAAATTAGAACATAATTATTCACAGCAGCCAACAGAGAAGCAGTCTAAATTTATTCGTAAAATGCATCCTCCTGTACATCAAGTGCTTTCAGGGTCTGTACTTTGTGGTGACGGTTCGTTTAACTGTAGTAGCAGTAGCCAAAGTAAAAAATCCTTATTTTCTCAATTAAATAATGAAAGTATGACAGATTCTCAAATGCTGGTCATAGCTGATAATTGTGCAACACTGGATAAGTTTAACACTCAATGGATGTCAAGTCAAAACCAACATTGTAGTCAAAATTTTGAAACGCACAACTCACCTCATTATCATGAAAATGCACCTCATTACAGACAAATTAATCAACCAGAAAGGGCAGGTATTTTGTGCATAAGGTGTCAAAATAAAGCGACGACTAGTAATTGCTGCCTTACTCAAAATTGCTTGGGTTCTGATACAGGGAATGGTTATCATATTTCCCAAAGCAAACGTGTGAGTGAAAGAGGAATCTCGTGCCAAATTAATAACAAAACTCCAGTACGAGTTCTGTACCATGGGCCTGAAATAAAAAGTTCAATTACATGTAATATAAAAGGGGAAAGTGATACTGATAATTTAAGGCCAACAAAAACCAGTGGCACACGATTTAAAAATTTTTGTGGCTTCACATTAGAAAGCGACGAAAGTTTTACCGGATTTGATACAGTTGCAATCGACTTGGCTCATAAAAAATTTGAAGCGTGTAAAAATGTTGTACACAGTTTAGAAAAAACTTTGCCAAAAATGGATAAACCGACTCTATCAAGATCAATTAAAGCATCACAGAAATCAATTTTTTCTGTCACTGAACCATTCAAAGAAGTTTTACCAAAACAACATACTATCGAAGAAAATGGAAATTCAAAAAAAGAAAACAAATGCAAGGGATGCAGTAATTGTAATTGTGCAAGAGACATTACCGGACATTCTCACAATTCAAAAATGATTGGAATTAATACAAAAAAGGAAATGTCAGTATCGTTACAAAATCAACAGGTTGACCCCAAAATTGCTGAAATGAAAAATAAACCAAACAAAATCTTTGTGCCAATAGAGGGGCAAACTGACAATTGTGGATTTTCAACAACTTCAGATAAGTCCATAAAAGAGGCCCAGAGGTTTGTCCAGCAAATGTGTGAAGAATGGGGAAATAATGATTTAGTTGCCTGCTCAAAAGTTGAAAGTCCTGAAAAAGCATCAGTTAAACACAAAAAACACAAAAGTAAAGCTTCAACTAACAGTTTGATAGCTCAAAACCAATCTAAAAACATTGCTTCTGGGAGCCTAACCAATTCCAAAGTAGAAGACCGTTTAACTACAAATAAATTAAGTATTGAAATTGGTAATAAAATTAGGATTGGAATTAATTGTGAACGATTTAAACATAAAGTTGGTTCTCCTACCAGCCCCAAAATGTACAATATTGATGAAATTGATTTGGCTAGAGGTGAATTAAAAAAAAAAATACCTTCCAATAAATCACCATTAACCGCACAGCCTGACCAATATGCCTTGGTAAACCCTGAAAATGTGCCAAATACAATACAAGCTACAGATAGCAATCAAATAAAAAATAATTTTAAAGATAAGGAATATTTACAAACCTTATACAAAAGTGATACATTTAAAACAGCTTCAGGGAAAGATATTAAAATATCTGACGAAAAATTACAAAAAGTTACCAATTTATTTAACGAAGAAGGTGCATTTTCACTCGTTAACAAGCCACAACCTTCCATGGGCGCAAATAGTTTCACTGTAGGATTTTGTTCTGCCGGTGGCAAGACTATCAAAATTGGGGTTGAAGCAATGAAGCGAGCCCAGAATTTATTCAAAGATGATCATCCAATGGATGAAGAAATTTCAGGAAACATTTCTCACAACTTTAGCACAGAAAAGGAAGAAATGCCCAGTAGCACCGGTGATGCAGATGTCTCATTGGACAATCAAAAAAGAGCTTGTGATATTATTCGCGAACTGATCGACACCGTGGATGACAAAATTGAATCCCTCGATAGAACTTCAAGTCGTGTTTGTGATACCCCTATGAAAAGTCTACAAGGAAAAAAACGGTTGGGAGTTTCAGCATGTAAACAAATGACAATACCAGAGAATAGTACAGAAAAAGCGAGGGCACTATTTGCAGACTTTGATTTATCGTTTCAAGGTGAAAGTATCGCCGTTAGTCCACTTCTAAAGAAAAATTGCTCAAATCGTAGTTCCACTCCTGTTAAAAGTTTCTTTAATAATGATTCTTTTATGCCACCTCCAAATGTAACTCCTATAAAGCCTGTAAAGTGCAGTTTAAATTTTTCTAATTTTGTTCAAGACCGTTTTATAGAAAATTCTTTCGTTATTAAACAACCGACTGTTGGCACGATAAACGATTGGGAAAGTGAAATAAATGCAGAGTGCAATCGGTTACAAGAAAACCTGCAAAAATTGCATCAAAGAAAGGAAGCTTTGCACATGCAAACTGGTCTGATTAACAGTGCAGATATAGAACGAAAAAGGTAACAGTTTTTTGGTGAAAATTGGATGTTTTTTATTATGCAAATTCATTTTAGGCCGAGGTCAGGAACACTATATTTACTGAAACAGAAGAAAAACAGAATTCCATTAAATAAATTTGTCGGTGATTGTAAACAGACTACAAGTAGTTTATATAGTATACCTCAAGTAATATTAGGAATCACTCCAAAGAATGCAGAGTTGTTTCATTTTAATTGCCAATTTGATAGTGGTTCAATAATAACGACTACTGATCAAGCTGTAATTGTACCGAACTGTGAAAATATGGTGGGGTTGTCTGAAATCGACACATCTTTCAGAACAATGCCAGGTGTAAATCACAGACTTATCCCAAACGATTGGATTAGAAATCAGTTTAAATGGATTATTTGGAAGTTGGCAAGTTTAGAAAGAAGTTTTCCACACAAATTTAAAGGATGTTTGAACATTGAAAATATAATACAACAGTTAAAGTATAGATATGACTGTGAAATTGATAGAGTTCAAAGATCAGCAATAAGAAAAATTTTGGAGAAAGATGACATTCCTCAGAAACGATTGGTTTTATGTGTTGCCGATATTTTAAAGGTATGCAGTTTATAACTTAAGAATGAAATTAATAATAAATTTTATTTAGGGTTCTGGTAATAAATTGGTGCTCGAATTAACTGATGGTTGGTACAGCATATTAACAACCATTGATGCTCCTCTTTCTCACCAAATTACAAAAGGAAAAATTGTAGTTGGTACTAAGTTAATTATCCAAAATGCAGAATTATTGAATTGTGAAGGTTGCCATCCTCTTGAGGTAAGCCGCAGTCTATTTAAAAACCAGGATGAGTGTTAGAAGGCTGAATTTTAATTTTTGTTCATGTAGATTGTGGGCAGGCATTATGTGTAACAAATTCTAGTATGACAATTAGGAATATGTTTTTGGCATTATTTTGATATTAAAATGGGTTTTTGCCTACTCGAATTACAAAACTAATTTATTTATTTATTTATTTATTAATTAAAATAAACTCCTCCTGGTTTAAAAACGGGCTATAGAAAATGATTTGTATGCATTTGATTATTTGTTTTTACGTTTAGCCTAATTCAGCGAGATTGCAAATATCTTACAATTCTTGCCGCCGTGCAGTTTGGCATGCTAAGTTGGGATACCAAAAATTTGTAGATCCTTTTCCAATTTTATTGAATACGGTTCATGTCGAAGGTGGTTTAATTAGCCACATTAAAGTACTAGTGGCTCGTGTATATCCTGTGCGTTACATGGAGCGAAATGGAACTCTGATTAGTAAGTGTTACGGTAAATTAAATTATGTGTTAAGTAAAGTATTTTTACAGCTTGGAGAAATGCTAAAGCTGAAGAAAAAACGATTCATGAGTGGGAGTCTGGAAGATTAGATCAAATCGAAAAATTGTACAGTAAGGTGCAAAGGGACTACGAGAATGAGGAGCAAATTAGAAGACGTGATCAAGTTAACACATTAAAATTAAAATCTTTTAATATCAATCAGATTACTTGTCCTGAAACTCTGTATAGTTTGTTCGAAAGTAGCAATGACCCTGAAGCTTTACAGGTAAGTGCTGCTTGAAATTAATTGCCATTCTAATAATATTTTTTTTTAGGAAATGTTATCTCATTCCCAGATGCAGAATTTAGTGGAATATCAACAACATGTTGTTGCAACACAACAAAATAAAATTTCTGCCATTCTTTCAGAGAAGTTGAAAAAGTTAAAATTATCAAAGAGAGACGTGATTTCTGTTCTTAAATTAACGGTGGTGGATATTCTAGGAACTTCGGATAAAGGAACGACTTTTACTATTTGGAAACCGACTGAAGAACATTTAGAAATTTTAAAAGAAGGAGGAATTTTCTCTATTTATAATGTTATCCCAAGGTGAAAATTTCATGTTTATATTTTTCTATTATTATAAACACAATTTTAGGAGAAATGGTGATTTAGCATCTACTGGTAAGACACATTTCAAAAATGATTCAACTCCATTTCCCAGGCACAAAAAGTTTGAAAGGGCTTTTATTCCAATATCTGTAACTTTACAATTAGGGGTGAAACCATTTTCAAATGAATTTGACACCGTTGGGCTTGTTGTGAAAGTCAGTATCGGAAATCTTAATCAAGATGTTTGGTTGACTGATGCATTGGGAAGGTATTTGTTAATTTGTTGTAAGGAAAATGTGTTCAGTTTTAATTTTCAGGCTTTTGTTTATAAAAATATTAGAGGGACCAAAGCATTGTTGTTTACTAAGTGGACTGGAAAGAGGCCATTCAGTTGCAATTTGTAATTTAGTTTTATGTGAAACACAGAATTCATTTGGGCAAGCAATAGCTAACCATTACACAACTATTTCTAGATATCCACATAAAAAGAGATCACAGGAAATGTTGCAGAAATTTATTGACGTTTTACCAAAGGTAATTCTGCTTTGTTTCAATTATTTTAAGTAATTCATTCCTTTGTAGAACACATCAAAACTGTTCAAAAATTGTGATGAGCAAATTGCTACAAATATTATAAAACTGGATTTAGGAAAGATGTTTACATATCAGTCTACGTCGTTGTTGGGTTCGGCAAGCTTTAGCATGAATGAATTATTTGATGATAGTTTTGAAGATAATGCTTCGATTCCAATGGGTCTCACTAGTACAGATATTGCCATGTCGATGATAGACATCGGGGAATGAATTCATTGTTGTCAATTAAATTTTATTGTTACAAAAGGTGTCTTTTATTTAATCTGTTATAATGTTCCTTTTTTTTATAGTAATATACATTTTCAGTTATTTAATTTTACTAAATTACTCTTAAATTTTAATTTGATGAATGTTTAAATACAAATTTTTTTCGTTTTTTTAATGAGTTTATGTTTATTTTTATTTTAAATATAAGCATTTAATAAATCCGTTTGAAATGATTCTATAAGTTTTTATTAAATTTCCTGTAATTTTGTAGATTTGGAATTTGAACAAGTAATATTTGTAATTGATTTTTGAAAACGTGTTGAAGTTAACATAAATCAATTTATCCAACTAATTTTTTTAATATTGCTATAATTTCAAATTGAATTAAAACAAATCATTCTCAAGTTAATTAATTTAGAAATATTGGCGATGAAAACCTTAAACTACAAAATGCCTATATTTGAAATTTTAAAAAGAGTATTGAAAATGCAGTTGGAAGTGGGGCGACTTGTTTCTTCAGAAAGCTCTCCAAATAAGGACCATTTTTAGGGACCGGATTTGTAGGCAACACCTTTAACTAATAAATGGCCACGGTATAAAATAGCGGTTCGGAAATTCAGTTTGAAAGTGTTGCTGCGGTAGTGTGGCATTTCGAGTTAGTAGGGTATAGCATCAGTTTAGATTTTACATGGTGCATAGAAGGTGCAAGAGGGCCCACACATTAAGCAGTTGGTTTCGTTTCGTTTAATTATAATCGTGAAATGTGCAGACTTATGTTTATATTTTATAAATTTTCAAATTTTTGAAAAAATTCGAGACAATGGTGAACGACAAAATAAAATTTGATTTTGAAGAAAGCGATTACAAAAGTTGTTTTGCGCGTTCTGTGCTAGTTAATTCGCAATATCACAAAGCAAAATCTCCACAAACGCAGCAGATGCAATATGAGAATGGCACGATACCGACAGATAGGGATAAGGGTGCTGAGGGGTCCGCTGAATTTACAGAAACCGTAGAACCGCTACCTTCGACGGTTTCTCAAGTCAGCAAGGTATGTAAATCTCAGAGAAAGCATTATTTTTAAGTTTAATGTTTTTCTTTTATTTGCTTTTATCTGCTTTTCAATTTCATAAATCGATGGGGTGGTATCGATTGAAGCAGGTGTTTGCCCTGGCGCGGCGATTTATTCAAAACCACCTTCTACAAATGGAAGATAACATTAAATTTCATTATGCAGGAAATGTGCAATTATATTAAAAGAAAAACGCGTACTTTTCTACGAAAGAGGAAGTTGTAAAATATTTATTATTTTGTGACAGTCCAAGTGGATATTTTTTATGAAAATCGTTCCGGATGATTACGATTTTGTTCTCATATTTGCTTTAATAATTTAATTTAACTTTCGCTTCTCACGAATTGTAATATTTTCGTTTGTGAAAATCAAATTTTGTGCTTCACAAATGCCCGCCGAATTTCTCACGGTTAAACAATTGTGACAACAAATGGTTATTGTAAAATTATTATTAATTGGTTCAATGCAATGACATAACTCAAAAGTACACAACGGATATCCCTATGCACATACACAGATAATTTGTGGTTTCGGAGGAAGTTTTATTTAATTGCAGCAGACCAGGTGTTTCCCAGCAGTGATAATGAAATTGTTGGCTTCTGTTTACGACGAGGGTGTCGAGTTTAAAAGGGATTTTTTTGTGGAAGATTATTGCTTTAAAGGCCGCATGTAAACAATTTTAACTGCTGTACACTTTTTGTTGCCATAAATACCACAAATGTGGCTGAACCATTTTTATTTCTGGTGGTAACGAATTGTGAGGTACTTTCGAGAATTTGTAAGTTAAATTTAATAAAAACTGATAATGAGGAGATAGTGAAAGATTGTCGCATTTATTAGAGTTAAATGCAGATTTTATGGCATTTGCAACTATAAAAAATTCATAATTTGAAGAAAGTCTGTCATTTTATGCAAGTATACCAGATCAGTGGCTTTAAGTTTCTCTGCAATATTTAATTGTGAACGAACGATCAAATCGAATTTACTGATGAAATTTGACTTTCAAATTGTTAAGTTGAACGTTGGTATTCACCGCCGATAATGCAATGCTTTTAGAATATTTATGTAACCATTATTATAAATGCAGATTCAATTCTTAATTTTTTTTGGAAAAAATACATAGCTTGAAGTGGCTTTAAAAATTAAGACAGGGAAGACCCTGTACATATATGGGAACGTAAAAACGTGCTACACTGCTGGTCAATAAAGTGGTCCATTAGCACAAATTTTATTCAAATTCAATTTTTTTAGCACAAAACAAATTATTTATCTTTAAGTAAATATTAGCAAGTAATTCTACGTCGCATTTTGTGTTAAGTATTTGGTATTTGTTTTGTGCTAAAAAAATTGAATCAAATTTTTTCACAGCCTTCAAACTTCGTCTGGAATTAAAAAACGTACTGTAGCCATACCAACTAAATCCAGATGGCCACAATTTTACTAGATGTATTAATAAATTTACTTGTTTAACAACGCGCTTACATTTTTTATTGCAAATTATGATTTTTTTACATTGTAATTTCAACAGTTTATAATTGCCTATGACAGTACTCACTGTCCACTGCAGTTGTCCAGTAACAGGCACTAATATTACCGGTCGATTATGCAACAACGTTTCCAATACTTTAACGAATTAATTGCACATTTGTTGCAGTTTACCTCAAACTAGGAAACTGTTAGCAAAACTACTCAAAATCAAAAACAATTTTAATATTATTGCTTGTTAATTTCATAAATTCATTTGTGAAAATTTAATACTTGAGATAAAATGTTTAAGTTAAAGGTATTTTTAAAAATAATTAAAAACCACAACAATCTTATATCAAGACGATTGTCGGTAATTATGATAATCGGACCGGGCTAACGTTTTGCGTTTTGCAACAGCAACCTTTGCCGTTTATTTTCGTACATGAATTTTTCCGTGTATTTGCACGTACGAAAAGTACAAATCACTGCGTAAATACAATCCTTTTTAATTTAATGACTCACCTTAAAAAAATCAAAACAAACCTCCTCTTCGATGTAAACTTTAATTCACAGGAAATGATTTTTCTTCCCTTTAACAAAAAAGCAAGTTTTTCTAAACGGGTTTATTCAACAGTCTTTTAGTCCTGTTCATTATTTGAAAAAAGACAGAAGTTCCACGATGGACGAAAAACTCGTCGTGATGGAGAATGATTAGTGCTGTTTAGTTACCGTAGTTCCGGTTGGGGTGGTTTTAAACACGCCGTATGAAGTTCATGCTGGCGAGATTATTTTATGTTGTATGACTAAATTTATCCGTTGTTTATGTACGACTCACGGCTATATACGGTAATGATTTCGGCTGGAATTCTGCACCGACTTGCATAAGTATTACAAGGATCACAGTGCACTTAATTTGCATACGTGTTCGCAGTTTGGAAACCATTCTCTTAAATAATAATAAAAAACGCGAATTGTCAGTCCGTGAAAAATGGTTCACAAGAATTATGGAACGGATTACCGTAATATAATAAGAATTATTAAATCGCTTATTATCATATTAAGTGTACTATTACACCTAATTGCCCAATACAATAACAGCAATTGTTTGTTTTCAAAATTCTCCTACTTAACTGTTTAACTTAAGAATTGTGGTTATTGGGAAGAAAAATGGAAAGTTAAATATTAAATGAGTTCAGTAATTCCGTGAGAAATTTTGTGAAAAAACCTCGGGTTAAATTTGCTTTGTAAAAAGTTTGCATTTATCCCTAACTAATTGGTAATTCTTGACAGTGAATTACGCTTGTTTAACTTTAATGCTTCACGTGATAAACGCATAGGTACGGTTTCAGGCATTATTTTTTCTCCTAATTGTTTGTAAATGCGTTTTCATTGTTCAAAAAGAGATACTGCAGTGGTGATAAAAATATAGAAAACAGTTAATTTGTGGTGTTAAGAATTAAATTGCGTAGAATGGGTTTAAATATTCTGTAATTTTCAAGAAGAGATGCTCCGGGTCGTCTCTTCATGGACCACTAGTGGTATTAATTTTAGTTTTACCCACAGCGCTTAATTTCATCTTACAGGTCACAAAAATTTTATTGTTGTTTTAGCCTAAAAATCGATTAATAATAAATAATAGTTAGTGTGGCAAATTTACTCGACCGCAAATGATGACCGAATGATATACATAGTATACGAGGGGGTTGTAAATCAGACTGTAACCTGAGGTTATTTAGTCTAGACTAAAAATAAACGCTTCCTACCCATAATGACTTCTTAGTATTTTTTAATAAGAGTTCGGTCGTATTACTTGTGTTCAGTTATTTAAAGCAAGCAGCAGTCAGTATTTCGGTAATTTTTGTAAATCTGAAATTTCAAAGCCTAAATACGCCTCCGATACTGAAGAGCCGTCGTTACTACCTGACATCTCCGGGACATCTTGTTTCTTCAAAATGCTTTGTAATTTTACAACCCTTGTCTGATTTATTGCTTATCAATTGAAACTTGTAAATAACATTTCGTACTGATGACAGCACATGATTTCTGATCCAAATAACAACAAATTTCAATAAAAAACTGATTAGATTTTGATATTTCTATATTAAAAATATTGCAAATAAAAGACGACGCCGGATGATAAAAACTGAAAACGGAATTAACATCAAATGGTAGCTTATTAATAACTGAGTATATAGCCAAATTTTACTAGCAATCAAAACTGATATTTTTTTTTTTGGAGTGGTCATTAATATAGGGTGACCCTGCACATTTCAAATATTTGTCGCCCAAGAAAAGAGACGTATTTTAAAATCTCGCACATCTGGACGTCGTTACCTCCAAATGAGAACCTTTTGAATCTCACAAATGACCCGTTAACAAAATTATGCTTGATGGGCGACTTTAAACTAAAATTTCGTTCTTAATTTAAATAATAATAATTTCACAATGTTAATTTTCGATTCGTTTCCACAAAATCCACAAACTATTACGTTTTCATAGCAGCAAGATGGCCAATTAGTTTTCTTACATGTGCAAATTTAATTTCTAAAAGTTGTTTTTATGATTTTATGATTTTTAAATCGCAAACACCTCGTTCATTAAGACAAGCAAAATTGTTTTCGCACAAATAATTGGATTTCAGTAAAAAGTAAAATGGAATGGAAAGAAATAGTTGTATTTGCCTTTTTAAAAAGTAGGCATTCTGTCACGATTAAACTCATTTCAACTAAAACGGGTTCAAGTAACAATTTTAAAGATATCGTTTCAATTTGAGTTTGCACTGATTTTTTTATTCAGTGACGATGTAAATGAAACTAGGTGCAAAGTGACCAATAGCTGCAGTTCATTTGTAAGTAGTGTTATAGGCAAATTTAATACTATACCCTTTAAATACAATATATTTCAACAGATACGCTTTCCAAATTAAAGCTAAGACCTTGCAAGAGTTGACCTTAACGGATATACATGCACCCCTTGAACACTTGTGCATTATTTCAAAAACTCAGAGTTTGACTTCAATTCAAAAATCGGTTCAGTACAAATCAGCGTCCAAATAACAAGCTCCAGAAAATCTTTACTAAATTTGTCAAACTAAAATCATAAATCTGAACATTCACAATTGAAGGGGCAGATGGCTGAAGGGGTTATGTTACAAAAACATATTAATCAGACAATAAAGATTTTATACATATAATCATTTGGTATTTTTTAAACAAAGATGATTTCAAACTTTGGCTTTTTGATTAAAAAGAATATTTTGTGTTTTCAAGAATTTAGAGCCTTTAACTTTCAATAATAACAACTTTCACCTTATTTTTTGACCAAATTTTTAATTTTAATGTACATATTTTCAGAAAATGTCACTTAATAAACATGGCTCCTTTAAGGACAAAGTGGCTGAAACTGGTGAAATTTCACATATCGCCCAACCAATAAAATTACCAAGATTTACAGCATTTCAACTTAAAAATTGAAACGTTACTAAAAAATATAAAGACTCAGTTCTAGATATAAATAGAGTAATGTGGTTTACGGCTATTCTTAGTCGTTTTGTTGATTTTTTCAATTACAAATTTGCTTAAAGTGGTGTCTCTGCCCTATAATATTAGTTGAATAGTTTTCGGTGAGATTTATTATTGAAAAAAGATAAATATTCAAGAATATGAGTTCACCGTGCTGCGACATCTACCTTACAGTCCATATTTAGCATCTTGTGATGTCCTTTT
Source organism: Dascillus cervinus (assembly GCA_949768715.1). Classification (NCBI taxonomy): domain Eukaryota; kingdom Metazoa; phylum Arthropoda; class Insecta; order Coleoptera; family Dascillidae; genus Dascillus; species Dascillus cervinus. Next base: position 5,954,976 of record OX458317.1, read on the forward strand.
GTTTGCTGTTTGTTGTTTGTTGATGGGATAATGAGATAATGAACTGAAAATTATATATCATGTCAAACTTTGCTTTACTGTAAATTTCAATTAAGGATTAAAATATTTTTTTTTTGTACTTCAATAATGAACTCAAGTAAAAAGCTTCGAGCATGAAGTTATCTAAACCTTAAACCGTTTTTACTTTTGAGTTCCCCTAATTACATGATTAATGTGACAAATGTTATATTGCTAACATCTGCAGTTATTTAAACCACTGCATTTATGAAAAAAAAACTTAATACAAAATATTTTATTCGCAGAAAAATATTATATTGTTGGTAAAAAATTGCAATAGATGAACCAATTGTACGTGCGGGTGGGAGTTACGGTGAGTTGTAAAAAGGAAACAAGTACATCTAATTTTTTTACTGGAGGAATTAGATTGAGAATGTGAAAGTATCCAGCCACTGCGTAACCATTTATTATACGCGATGAACGAGATTCAATCACATTCACAGTTAACCGTTGTATAATAATCAGATGTAAACAGCGTTAAAAAACCGGCGGTACCGTTTACTTAATATTAAAAGATTGTAACGAATCGATTTTCACCTTAGGCAATAAACTGTGTCAACACACTCCAAACAATAAATAACATTGGAGCGCAATTTTCTCTTCGATTCGTGATTTTTAAGTCTTTTTAAAATGCACCATGAACGATATTATTACTCTATAATGTCAAAGGTATCGTTTTCTTATTGGATTGAGTTGCAATTCGCATAAAAATATTTTTTTAATTTCAAACAAGGTCGCTCCGATTTAATTAATTATTTACATCGATGCACTTGACACACAATTTCTTGCCACAAACCTGCAGGTTGCAGTGAAAGTTGATCAAAAATTGCTATTTATCCACGGATTTTTACAGTCCAGGAAATGGCTCGAAATTCCGACGCCATAAACAAGAAACAAACGAAATTATCAGGTTTTTGAATTACACGCTCGGTTGAATGATATGTAGAATTCATGCAAATGGATCCTTGTTTTTTAAGAACAAAGCGCTCTCGTTCCATTCAACAGCACTTGTGAGTCATACACGAAGAGACGTAGACCTTTTTACGGTGAACACTATAAAGGAAATGGGTTTACTGACTTTTCCGAAATTCTGCTCCATAATTGCGCCGGGTCGCAAATTATCGCAAATGCTTGAGTCATCGACTTACGCAATTTGCGGTCGCAAGAACCGACTCGATTCAAATTGAAGTGTACAGAGGTCACGCATTTGTTCTGTGGAAATTCGTGTACAAACAAGGTTTCACGCACTTGCTTGAATTGTAAGCAAGTTTCGTAACATCCTTTTCTTACTTTTTAAAAGAACGGGCGGTTACGGTTCTGCGTCGACTTATATTATGGCAATTATTCACAAAAAACTGTTAGTACTTATATTCATTATCAGTAACCGTATGTAATTTGGACAGGAAACGTAAGAGATACGTATATTTTTATAGATAGGTAAGTGTGTTGTTGGTCGTACAGGATATGTTAACAGCCACTGAATGCAAAACAATCCAGTCAGATAATAGAATTTGTAATGTTTCCGCCGGTTATATTATTTACGTAACTAAGAAAATGTCACCGTATTTGTATTTAAATAAATTAATATATTAACTGTAAAAGACATTGTTGTAGGACTTGTAACTAACCTTTAACAATAAAGCCTGGTTACATCTCCGTTAGTGGATTAAAGAGTAGATTAAGTGGTTTTCATAACTTTTTATAGTTTATAGTGAAATTGAAATATGATGACCGCCTATTTTCCATAATTTAATTGGTGCAAAAACCGGCCAATCATAGATTTACATTTTGGCGCGATATTTTTGAATCACTTGTCTGAATTAAAAAACGAACTATAGTGATTGTAAACATTTCCAAATTCGACGCATCTATGTAATTCAAAATAAACTATAATAAACAAGCAATAATATACATTGGTGAAGCTTGTCAAAAGACTATAGCCTTATTAAATTAATATATTTACGGTAATACCTGTGATTAATCGCTTAGCACGGAAATTAATTACACATTTTAATTATTGAATTCATTATCACTTTTTGCTTTAGTAAACTTATTTGCATACGCATATTTTCCTTGGTTTATTAATTTTGTAATCAAATTGAGCCATAAAAAGTTGTGAACATTAAAATATAAAAAAATGCATACACCCAGTTAATATTTTATTGGAGGACTATGACCTCGTTACTGTTATAAAACTGGCAAAAACCTCGGTGAACATATTTTGCGACACTGACAATAAAATTTTATTTTTACTTTAGTAGACACCAGCAATCGTAATTTTGAAAGAGATTTCAAACTTCAACGTTTAGGCCGCAACTTAAATTATTTTGGAAACAGCTGGTCGATGCTCCTTGCAATAAAAATTTTACGATTCCAAATGAATAAGCCTACGAAAGTATATAAACAACAATGCCAAGATCTTTCAACAGGACCGTTTTAAGACTCACTTCTTGACTCACTGAATTCAGTAAAAGGATATGAACTGCAATGTGGATGTCACCGTGAAACAAATAAGAAGCCATTGGATTATTAGAAAAGTAGACAGTGTTTCTAATCAATAATTACTGGCAAAAATTCAAGAAAGAAATGTGGAAAGGAATAAAGAAAAAAAGAGACACTGAAACGTGGAAGAATAATTGAAACAATACCAGCACTGCGATAACCAAGATTTGAAGACAATGTACAAAATATTGAAAAAGATGCAACAGGTTGGACAAACAGTGCTGCAACATACCAATCAATAAAATGGAAGATTAGGAAGAAAAAGTTTTGATCACCATCATCTTCCTCACCTCGCAAGACCAAGCCTATTACATCTAAATGTTGTAATCGCTTTATTTAATTGTCCATCTGATCCATCTGGTCTGGTCTGTTCTCCCTCTCGAATGGGTGTACATGCACTTCTTAGGTAGCATTGTTTCTTCCATCTATTTTAAGGAGGAAAAGTTGGATTTGTAATTGAAAAAATTAACAAATCACTAAAAGAATACCCGTAAACCACATTACTCTATTTATATCCTGAACTAAATCCTTATATTTTTTTGGTTATGCTACCGTTTTTAAACTAAAATGTTGTAAATCTCGTTAATTTAATTATTTAGGCGAAATGTGCAATTTCACCGAATTTAAGAGAAAATTTGGAAAGATATAAAGCAACCATGACTGAAAGAAGACTCAAATTTATTCTAAGTTGTCTGAGGTTTGATGACAAAGATACAAGAACTGCTAGATAAGAAATAACCAAACTCGCTCCAATTTGTTCTATCTGGGAAAAACTTATGAAAAATTGTAGGACCAACTATAAACTTAGCAGCTAAATAACTATAATAGACGAACAGCTAGTTGGGTTTATGAACCAAGGCAGAAAAACCAAAAGGTGACCTCATTGTTTTTTTTTCTGAATATAATGAATATAGCTACAATGAATGCATATGTGATTTATGCACATAACTTGAGCAGACGTGGGCTATCTTCTTGCTACCCTTACGCAAGGAATTAACGGAGATATTTCAAAGAAAAAGGTTCACATAAAACACAAATATGAGTCATCCATTGAAGCAATCTATATTAGAAGGGCTTTAGGCAAAACGGAAAAGGCAAATACTGTCGGAAAAGACCAACAGAGGTCCGGAAAGTGAAAAGGTGCCCTAACTGTTTGATATTTGTGAATGTATGAGCATCTTTTTTAAACTATTTCAATAACTAACGTTTCAATAAATTTTTTTTCTTATTTCAAGTGACAAAATAAAAATAAAAAAAGAAAATAAAATAATAAAAGCAATTATCGTTTAAAAATAAATCAATTCATATATGTATATGTACCAATAAATACCTAGATATTCACGGTACCTTTCTGTTCATTTAAATAATGAATTTCAAAGTATTTCACCAAAGACGAAGGGTATCTTAAAAAGTGTCTGGATTAATTATTACAATTGGTTTATCTTTTTAGGTTTTTCAATTATTTTTTTTTTTTGCTGAAATTGTTACAAAAAGTAAATAATTCAAGTTGCGTTTTCAAATTAGTGGAAATAAGTGAGCGGACAGCTGTTCGTTTATTAATCAATAAATATTTCTAAAAGGTAACATTTGTACCAGATTAATGAGGTTCCTTTCTAATATTTACAATAATTATTTAAAATTACTTCCGTCGAGGGATGGTCGATTATCAGCGCCAGTTAATTTAGCTATTTAATTTAGCGATGCTTTCACAAAATTCTATAAAATTGATTAAAGCAAATTTTCACCGTTTCACGTCTTGTTCTGACTAAATTATCGTTCTTTTCTAAATACGTCATACAAAATCGTATTCTCTTGTACTATTATAAAAATTATGTACGTAATAATACGGTTTGTTTTACCTTTACATACCTATCATCCTCAAAGAGACAGGATAATACAAATATGTAACGAGAACCGCATTCCGAGATTGTAAATCTTTACTGCGTTTACTGGTTAAATTATTATAATTGATATGAATGGGCAATCGCTAGGCATGACCTTAACTTTTAACCACAACTATTCATACTGGTTAACCCTACAATGTGAATGCTGTTTACTTGAATTGCCCTAAGAAAAGTATTAATCTTGTTCTTAACTTTTATTTAGACACTGATCTTTATATTCATTCTCATTATCAAAAAACTTTAAGTAGATTATTTAAAACTTTTGTTTGACTTTTCATTTGAAATTAAAGTTTGAAATTAGTACCACAATTCAATTTAACACTGAAATGAAATGAAGTTATGTTCAAATACAAAAATAACTATAAATTACTAAAACCGCCACGAGATAAGACGAGTTAAACACTTATAAAATTGTTATTTACGAAGCAGATAATCCTTACCTTTCGTTCATTGTGAACTTTTTCAATAACGATAATCGTGAGAATTAAATTAAAGAACGTTTACCTTAACGGTTCAAGTTCTTCTATGAAGTTCACAGCTTACATCATTAATTAAGAGAATAGAAAAAGCGACAAAGAATCCATCCACAGAATTGCTAGAAAGTAATACATTTGTTCTGCTCAAATGGCAACATTCAAAGAACAGTTGTGGCAGTCTCGATTTTTTATGTATGCAATTTCCCACTTGAATTATCAGATTGTTCCTAATAAACAGATTTGTTGTCAAAATTAAATTATGAAATATTCTAAATCTTGAAAATAAATTTCGCTTTACTGAAACCGATTAAATTGAGTATGTGCTGCATAAAATATCAGTTTGTCTTTTTAACGAACATTCATGAATTCGTTGAAGTATTCATAGGACGATCCGATTTCATTTTCCACTTCAGAGAAATCTTCGCGGAATATGTAATGGATAACTCCCATTTGTTTGTTTGTTTGGCAATGTGCTGTGCCTCTGAATTTCTTCGTCGATTGTATTTTCACTGGCGTAATTTAATTTTTCTACTTTCATTTCTTGTTTTTACAATTGATAAGATTTTTGTCAAGTTGTCAGGACATTTATCTTGAAATAAATACACTGGAAGTTTGGGAAGATTATGTAAAATGGTTACCTAAATGATAAGACAAATTGGAATATGCTTAATACAGAATTATTGGTTTACCATGTATTATAGATCATTTTTTAATTCAGAGGTTCAAAAATATCGCACAAAAAGGTAGATCAATGGATGGGCTGCCAGTAGGCCGATTTTGCACTTAAGTGATAAAAACGATTCTTGTCAGAACCCCGTGCTTTCCATTGAAGGGCTTGGGGCAACCTGGCTACATGTCACATGAAGTTAGTTTTGAGATATTAATAATTGTTAAAGATTTGGTTACATCCAAAAATCAAAACTGATGATATTTATAACATTGAATGTCATAAGAAATTTGTCGGTCAAAAATGTGATTGTTAAAAGCAGTGAAAAGTATTTAAGTAAATTAGAATCCCATTCAAATCTATTGGTTCTAAATTTATTAGATAATGGTGCTCATATACAAAGATTAAATAGTTATAAACCTCTGGACTTGCCATATAGATTTTAATTTAAAGTATAAAATGCATACAGTAGAGCGTCGATTATCCGAACGTCAATTATCCGAAACGTCAATCATCCGAATAACGATTTGATTTATCCGAACGTCAATCATCCGAATCGTCGTTAACTTTGCCATTACATTACATTATAATGTGATTGAAATATTATTTGTTGTTCAATATATATTTATATTCTACCATATTGAGCGTTTTAGTGCTCATAAACTATGACTGTTCGGTCATCCGAATTTTCGATTATACGAACGGTAGTCGGTCTCAATTAGTTCGGATAATCGATGCTCTACTGTACTTATGTTATAAAGCAAACATGGAGTCTACAAGTTACTTCTGTGTTGTTAATCATTGGATTCAACCTCATGTTATTGTTTTCATGTCATTTATTAGTCTCTAACATATGTTTTGCATATTGTAAAGTTAGATTGCAAAAAAAAACATCCTTGTAATATGGCCTGCAAGCGCCCGAACGTCGTGTGACATTTAATTTGCGGCAGAGTGTACCTACAGTGTCCTTGAAATTTCTGGTACGACAATATAGCTGTCAACGTGAGAGGCTGCAATGATCACCAATAATACTTTATATAATAATACTTTATTATACAGTGATAGAATGGAGTTTCTTCCCAAAATTCATCTGTATTGTATAAATTTTAAGTTAAGTTAAGTTCTTGACATGATCTTTCCATCTAAGCTTGGTATCTAACGTCATGTCTATTTTGCATTATTCACATATGGCACTGGTGTGCCGTTAATTTTTGGTGTATTATATTTTTGCTTTTTTTGTTGGTAAAATTAATGTACATTGATTTGGTCTCATTCAGTTGTATTTTCCATTGCCTAGTCCAGTCAGATTTATTTCTTTGCATTACATTTATATGTATAAGTAATAAAAACAATTCTTATCAGAATTTTTTGGTTCTATTACATACAGTTGTTATCAGCTCGTGTTTTCCCCGTTGCACAAATGTTGAAACTACTAAAATTCAAATTTCCGCCAAAAACTACGTCCTAGAAATATTTCAGTGTAATTTATTATTTCAATTTCACTCCTCATAATTAAAAAAGTAACTATAGTAATTGTGTTTTACTTTATTTTAAATCTCTTTGACACAATATTGATGATAAACCAATCCGAAAACTTTGTGACATTTGGGAAAGGTTGAAAAAGATTGTAATGAAAAAAAGAAACAAAAAATGGTAAAATCATTTTCTAAAAAAGGGGTTTGTTTATGACAATATTGACAGGCAATTTTGCCAAGAAAAGCAAAAAACTGTTTATTTTCTGTAATAGTCGTTCAATTTCTATTAAAACAAATACGTTTTCAGAAATAAATAAATACGTTAATTTTATGCATTGACTTGGTCAGAAATTGTTTGGTGTATTTTTAATTAATTACACTTAAGGAGATTTTGATTAAAAAAAATATGTGGATGTCAGTTAGGAGATTTTGTAGGTTCATCGTCGATATTACAGTTTTAGCCCCATCTAATTGAACCATATCTACCTGAATAGCTAGCAGGAAGCACACGTTTTGTAGTTATAAAGTTTGTGTGATATATATATTTGTTAAAAGCATTGCTAAATTTATTTGTACCACACAACTAGTTCTGCACAGGTTTCCGACAATACCTGAGAACATCTCGTCTTTGTAATTACCTTTATGCCATACAGTATATCAAGATAATACCTGCAGTAATTTATTGTGTGAATCAGAACCTACATTGATTTACAACGTCTGCGTTTGTTTCTTTGCGAAGTCTTCATTTTTATTTCATGCTCTTCTTATCGCATCCTCTTTCACAAGAATTATTTTTAATGATCAATTCAATCACACATAATAAAGTCGGTGACCGAGCCTCTGTGACGAATTTTACCGTTTAATTGCATATTGTTATATTTTTAATTGGGTGGTCAAAATGAAATTCGTTATTATTGACACTTTCCAGAATCAGCGGAAATTTACAGAAGTCGCGACGAACATCTTTTCGTTTTTTTGCGCCTTCGACGTCGTCGCCTTTTTTCAAAGGATGTAATTAGCGATTATAGTGGTATTCTCGAGACATTGTTCGGGCGAAAGTTTTTTTGTTTTGGCTTGCGAGAAAAAAAATGGCCCCATTGTGGCAAGTACCGTATTCTGCCAAATTTCCTACTAGAAAGCCGTCTTTTCGGTTCATTTTTTGGAAATATAACTTTCTATTTGTATTCAAGTGTGAAGCTTTACCACCTAATGATTTGTAATTGCGGTGAGCTAACTGCCGTTTAATTGTTACAAGTACCGGTTACATTTGTTAACATTTCAATTCACTGTAGCACTCTGTTAATTTAAAAACGAAATTGACGAATGTAAATTAGAGATTTTGCGTATTAATCTGAATTGGAATGTCGAAAAATTGCGTGTTGGATTTTAAAGCTAAAGTTTCGCGTGACAAATGCATTCAATGCATCGTTGACTTTAACCGTCCGTGAACGGCGTTGTTACAAACTTCTCCAAATTTTTCTTTTGAAAGGCGATGAAAATTGTTAAGCCTTAGACCCCATACAGTTTCAATTGGCGTGATGTTAAGAAATAACGCAGTAAAACTATTGTGAGCCAATTCCAGAATTCTTTGTTTACGTAACCAACCTGCTTTTTACGACAATATGCCAATTGAAAATGAATAGGATTTACATTTGCATATTTATTTTATTTTCTTGTGCGATTTATTATCTGTTTATACTACTTTGACATGAGAAGGAATTATTGCATATAATCGTTGCATACTATGCAATGACTGTTTTCCTTTCAAAATACAGTAAATGCTGCTTAATAGAATCAGCAGCTATTTATTTGAATAAATGAATAATCCCATCTGATCAGCTAATTTTCATTTGTATAAATTGTAATTAATTATTTATTGTGTTGTTCTTTCTTCAAATCTCTCGTTTAGTAATTGAGAAGAGATAAAGGTTAAGATTATTGATATCAAATGTGACGTTAAATTTGTGTTTGTTTAGGAATTCTTTAAAGAAAAATTGTGTCAAACGCCAGAACGCTTCAATTTAAAAAGCTCATTATGATAATGATTCTCTTCAAACAAATGGACATTGCGATTACGTATGATTCAACTTTTGTTGAAGACTTGATATAGTCGATTTTTACATTAGGAGGAGCGTTAGAAGAATACGAAATTGTTGTTTTATTTAATTCATGTTGGCAGTAACGAGTGCTTAATAACATAATCAATAAGATTTTGCTTGAATCACTTAAATGTTATAAAACATTGAAGATAAAGCTTTCCGCATCTAAATGATCATATTGTTTTCTAGCATAGAAGCGTTTCGAGCTACATTTTCAAATTTTGAAGAGTCATTACTAATATAACCTTAAACAGACATGTAAAAAGCCAAGATCAGTGCATTACTACCAACATAAACTAACAAAATAGGCTGTGAATTTTTTTTTTTTTTACTTTATGTTGATAGTAATGGCATTTTACATTTGCCAGGTTAAGATTATATTAGTAATGCAGCTTTAAAATTAGAAAATATAGCACGAAACGCTTCTACCGAAGAAAGCGATATGACTGTTTTCAAAGAAACTTCCGATATTCTGTAACAGTTAAGTGATTCTTTAAAATTGTATAGGTTATGGTATTAAGTACTGATTATTACCAACATGAAGTAAAAAAATTTTTTTAATGGTCTTCTAACTTCGTCTGGAATTAAAACCGTATTATAATGCCCGTAGGTGCCTTTTAACCAAGAGTCTACTGTAATTGTCTCGTTAGAGCATTTTAATGTTATTAAATACACGTCGAAATTACTGAACGCAGAGAACACATCCGATAATTATTTCAGCTTGTTCTTGAAATAACCTACTTTTTTCTTATATTTCATACGTGGAACTAATTAAATTGAGATAATATGTACGCACCAGGATCTCGACTTGTTCCAGCGGTTTCGAAATTAATCGCCACATCACGAAGATGACAATCGCTGTGTCAGTGAGGATCTTTAATTGCTAGTACTCCGACGTGGCAAGAAAAATAAAATAAACCTTGCATTTATGAAAATTACAAGCCGCATGAATTAAAAAACAATAATCGTCTGTACCATTGTATTGTACAAGAAGTGGCAAGATCAACTTGAGTTTAAATCTTAGCTTTCTCTAGAAGCTTTGCCAGCCATGCGTTACTTTATGATGGTCAGTAAAACCTTGTCGTTTTTCTTTTATATTATTATAATAACATCCATGTGCGAACGCCCATCCGTGCCTTTTCCATAAATTACCAATGTCATTCGATTTGAATGTTGACCGAATTCCTGTTTGAAAGTTAAAATTAACGATGAACCTATTTAAGATAAATACCATCGAAAAAATTGAACGGTACTCGAACGGTCTTCGATTCACACCTCTATTCGGAAATACCCGTTAGATCTTCTGCAATGAAGGAGCGGTATTTTAATATCGATTTATGACCTAACTACATCTCGACTTGTAGAAATGATGTAACAATCGTTTCGCTAATTAGCCGGTATATAGTGCGGTCGTTCGATTCTTTGAATTATTGCGCTGGATGAAGGACACTCGTTAACAACCGTAAAAAAATACTGTTCAGTGACAGGCTCTACATGTATGTACCATACCGTAATCGACTATTTCTGGTTACATTCACAAAAAAAAACACCGGTGGATCAACGGAATTTTAATTGCTTTTTCGACACAACGCAGGTTTGTAATTACCATACGTGACAAAGTTGCTGAAGAGATTTCAAAACCGAAAATGTAGTTGAATATTTCAAAGTCAAATTTTTTATTTAATTAACTCGCTTCAAACTAAATCAACTCAATTATTTATTGAAAACGAATCAACATAAAAATAAACCCCTTGCAGAGGTAGAATAGACCACACAAATTACATTCCCAAGACCACTTTTCATTAATTGCACTAAATTACATAGTAACCTCAGTAGTGACCCCAGAAAAGCGAATGGAAAATAATTTTAATAATTTTTCTTCGATGAAAAAATATGATATTAATAAGTTCATTAATTAAATTATGAAAGTGATGTAAACACTTTTTTGTAAAAAGTTGGCAAGCAGGGGATTTAATTGGTGTGAAATTTGAACATTTAATAAAAAACAAGAAGAAAGTATTATTTAGTTGATTTGAATTACACATTGCAGTGAAATACAGTTAAGTATGAGAATAACTTTCAAGCAGTTGTCACATTCATCTTGTTAAGTGTGAGATTTTTTCAAATTGTTGCTTCTGATGAATACGTATAAACGCAGCCTTTCAAAATAAAAAATAAAAACATTTTTTATAAATACACACTACGCCCCAGATAGTTCTTTATTTTTAAAATTGTACATTCAATTTAACTTCAATAATTTTGCAAATATGTTTAATAAAAAGTGCACTTCGGCATTTTTAGAATTCGCGTCGCGCTTTGCTGATTTTACACTGCATTGCTTTCAATACGTGTTCAGCATATTCCGCTTTTTTGTCGTTTTTTTACCGTTTATGGCATTTATTTTATGACACAATAGTATAAGTGGTTGTTAACATTCGTATTTAATTTCAGGAAGTCCAAATGGAAAGATTAAACGGTGGTTTATACTTTAAGAACGTAAACAGCGTTAAAAGAAGTTCAACATACTCAAATCGCCCGAAGGAGAAATTGATGCCGAATTTTTGTTTGCAGTCGCAGGTGGAAACGTTACAATGGCAGCTTAAACAAGTAAATATTGATAATCTAAGAAGTAAATTGTATTTAATTAAGAATGTTTTTTCCTGCAATTATCAGTAATTATATCACAAGATCATTGAATATTGGAGAAACATCTCGAGACCGTAGGTCGAGGGGTGTTTTGAGGTATAGGGTAGAAACGCCACTTTTAGCCACTTTTAGCCACTTTTAGCGCTTTTGGTTCAGCGTCAAATAAAATAATTGTTAAATGACAAATAGAAACAGATGCGGGACCTAAAAATTATTTTGACGACGCATTTAAAAACGTCAATCAACAACATTATTGGTTCTTTACTTACTGTAAACATTATGAATAAGAAATTTACAAGTAAAGTGGCTAAAAGTGGCGCAGTTCCATAATCAAATTTGTAATCTTCATTTTATATTTTGATGTTTGTCACACTTAATGGTTATAACATTTTGTTGAAGTAGAAGTTTAATTTCCACTTTTTTAAGACATTATGTGTCATAGAAAAAAATTATGAGCAGGTTTATCGTATACCGTTACATAAATTTATGATTTTTGTACTTGAAAAAATTGCTGTACAGTTAAAAAATTTAAAATAATTCTTTGGGAAAATCGGCAGAACTGCACGATTGCTAAAAACTTTGGATTAAGTAAAGTTGTGGAAACTTAAAAACATGATTGATGAGGATTTCATTATCACCAATATTGTAAACTACTGTAAAAACCGATAAGAACGATTGAATCTGATTATTATGAATTGAGTGAATTGAAGTTACTGTTTTGTTTAAGTGTTAATGATTTATCATAATCACCATCGATTTTAGGAGTCAATTTAGTTTTCAGCAGTTAATTGCCAACACATTATTACTGTTATCGATTTTCGAAATGCTCTCTAAGATAAAATGTTTTTATCTCATGCGAAAGTTAACGCAAATAAAAAGTCATTTTTATCTAACTCGACAGCTTTTATGAAAACTTTGAAGCACAAAATAACATTATCCTTTATGAGAAATCTATTCTCTGAAAATGTCGCAAAAAAAGTTTTATTACTAAAGCTTTGAGTCCGGACAATGCCAATGAAATTCAGTCTTAGTAAATAGAACCCATGACAATAATTTACGCATCTCGACATTAGTCGCCATCGTAAATAATGACGCGAGTCATAACACATTCTCAAAATTGAAGAACCGAAGTTAATTTTGCGCGACAAATTACATCTGGCAAAAAGTCTTTATTGACATAAATAAAAGTTAACATTTTGCAGCCTTTGCCGTTTCAAAATCTGTCTTTTTTATAACAGGTGGACGAAAACAGAGAAATGTACAAGGCGTTTTTGAAACAAGTGGTGGTATTTTTAGAAAAAGCCCATCGCAGCCTCGAATCGCACAGTTCCAAGCTGATTTCCAATCAAAAACAAGCGATGCCCCGCACGTGCAGTGAACACCAGATGAACTCGACGAACGACTCGAAAAATTCAAAAATTTACGACTTGCCGGCCGATTACGGGGCCTTCCGAGATTTCACGTGGTAAAGCGTTCGTTTTCGCCAGATAAATCTCCGGATTACATTTCTTTTGAATTCTAGGCGAAGACGCAAAAAGCAGCCCGACGACACGCCGCCAGAAAAGCTCTCCCAGGAAGCCTTCCTCCTTCTTCGAACTGCTCAGTCGCTATTGAACACGCGCGAGCCAGATTTGGCTCGCATCAGTAAAGACAGCAAACCGGACGACCAGGCGTTTCTACTGCAATTAGCGAAAGAGTTTCCACGAAGGCCCGAAACGCACCAAACGACGCAACTTAATTCAACCGTTTTCAATCGAAAGTCGTTGCAAAGGCACGAATTTAAGAGGAGCTCCTTGAAGGAAGAACCGCACAATTTGCATAAATCAGATTCAGGACGTGGCAGTGTCGCTGAAAGCGACAATTATGTTTTGCCTCTGAACGATTCTTGCCGTGGCAGCGTAACGTCCAGATCCAGCGACAGATTCAAGCATCTCAAGAACGGTAAAGCAGAACCTGAAAAATCGAGTATCAGTTCGACCGAAGATGAAAGTGGATTTTCTTCGATGAATTCATTCCAGGAGGTCGGTTTACCTCTCATCAGCAGCACGATTTTTGAAGAAACTAGTTCCAGGGAGGCGTTGATGAAGAGTATGCTGAATAAAGACGTATTTTTCAGCGAACAGTTCTCAAATGATGGTAGTGCTTTTCACAGGTCTCTTTCCAGTAACAGTGACAGTACTGTTACTTTACAAGAGTCTGAAAATAACAGTTCGTTAAATGCCAATAGTTCCTTCGACAGTGTTAGATTGTGGAAAATGTCCGAAAACGTATGTGCGCATAAACGTTGGAGTTCGACGCCTATGGAGACTAAAATCACAAAAACTGCTGATAGATTAGAGGTTCTATGGGTATAGATATGACTATTTGTGTTGAATGTTGCTTATACAACTCTTTACTTTAATTAACAAAAATACTTCTGGTTACTTTTGCTATTTAAACTGATTCCGAAATTAAAATTTCATCAACTAAATCAATCAACTAAACGCTTTCGCATTTACATTTAAAGCGTAACTATTCAATTATTAAGGAGTTTGTTATATATCGCTATAATTCATTTTTTAATTGAAAGGAGTCATTAGAAAATATTGCGCTGAAAGGTAGATCTATGATTGCCTGTCAGCAAGTCGGTTTTACACTGATTAAATGATGGAAAATGAGCAGTCCCCATATTATTAAAATAGCTGATTACATTTAGGTGTTATAGGGCTAATTTTTGTAAATTATATTTACCTATATAGATGATAAAAACAGTTCTTATTAGAACTCCCTAATTTTAATTGTGCGTCTGAGTAACTTTATTCCATTACAAAAAAACAGTTCTTATCAGAATATTTGTGTTTTGTATTGTGCATCAGTGCACCTTTTTTGGTCCTATTGCAAATAGTTCTTATCAGTTTGTGTTTTCATCATTGTACAAACGTTAAAAAAATTACTAAAATTCAAATTAGCTGCCAAAAACTACTCTTTAGAAATATTCCAGTGTAATTTGTTCTTTCAATTTCACTCCTTCTAATTAAAAAATAAATTATATATTGTCCTTAAGAATTTTTTATTGTATTGCCTAAACAAGGCAAGGATTAAACAAATCGATTGTATTGTTACTCTTGTGCTATGAACAATACTTAGAATTAGATAAAATCAGTTTAGGGATTGCCTTCTTCGCCATAATCCCTCCGAGATTATTTTGTTCAAAAAGTGTTTATGTTTTTTACAGTAATTTATATGACAAAAGTCAAGCCAAGGATATCACGACTTTTTGAACACCCGGTATTAATACAGGATGAACACAAATTAATGTGGGTCAACATATTAAGCAAAATAAAAACGGGACACTATTAATTAATTCTTAGTCAATGAACTGAGATTGATAAACAACACAAGCGTCGTAGTTCATATTTGTTTGATATTTAAAAAAAAAACATTTTTATTATAAAATGCAACTGATTCTAATCCCTTAGAAATTCAATGGAATTCATTTTCTCTCCAAAGATACAGTTTATACTTTAGCTCATTGATTTTCTATTTTTAGTCCAATCGAATTAGATCAAAACTCGTGCGAAATTAAAAAAATTATTATCTGAATTTTTTTGCGCTTGATGTAGAATGGTGATATAAAAAAAGTAACTCGAAAAAAGTGCCGCTAAGTTGGCAAATTGCAAAGAAGTGTCAAAATTACGTCTTTTTTCACTTTTTTTTACTGTCTATAAAAATCTAGACGACCTATCGGAAAATTAGTTATTATATGTTGTAGGCAGTTAAATTACCTACAATTTAGAATAATTAAAGTAATATTTAATCAATTTATTAACTGTAAAATAAATGTTGAACGCGGAAAATTAATTTTTGAAAATTGCGCATTATTATTGCAGAAATGGATTAATGTTGATGAAACTAATGGAAAAGACGACCAATCCAATGACCAATATGTGTGCGAAAGGCTGATTCGATTGGTCGACAAATTGTTGACCAAGGAATTTGTTAAGTTAATTTCGGTAATTTTTTTGCAGCTGATTGTTTAATTACTAAACGTTAATTCCATACTTATGGGAGTTCCAGTTTTAAAAGTATTGCTGTGCAATCAACTTTGAACAGATTTTTTCATCAATAAGTACATGTAATGTAATTACATATGATGAAAATCTGTAGTTTATTAGTAACTGTGTCTATTTCTAAATAAACAAATATTTTTTCAAACGTAACAAATCTTAATTTTTTGTATCATTTTGAATATGATTGGTTTTTAAAGTGACTGCCAAAACTGTAAAATTATACGTGAATTCTATATAGTGAAGTTTCTCTATAGTGATGTTTTTCCATGGCTTTTCGAATATCACTATAGAGGAGTTCGACTGTATTGAATTATTCAGGAAAATGAAATTTTAAAATTTTTTAAATTTTGCTGAAATGATTGTTATATTTTTATCTAATTATCTTTATCAATACAAAGATTTCATTGTCCCCTTTTTACAACATACTACATTAAAGAAATTATAAAATAAATTACCACCATAAATTGGCAATGTCAACAAGTTTTTATGAAAGTAAAAGTTTATTACAGCATTAACGTCGGTTTAATGGAATATTTAAAAACGGTTATTACTTGATAACTGGTTTTCAGAATTATTGTGCACTGCATAAATGTTTGCTCACTTATTAATTAACTACCACAATAGCATCAATAATTTCCAGGATGTACACTGATTTTATTGTATCGAATTGTCAATTTAACGACCTAATAAACGAGGATGCGGCACAATGCAATATAAAAACGCTAATCATTTGTGCATTCAGAAACAAACGGAATAACCTCGCATAACCCGATGTCAACGTTCTGTAAAACGCATCGGGAAGTTCAGTAAAGCGAGGCTCCACTGTAGCAGCAATTAAATTTAACAAGCCATTGTGTGCGTTGATAACTACTTACATTAAATAAAATTTCCGCGGAAAAATTCAAAAATTCAAATTTATGAAAGTAACATAAAGAGTTGAATAAGCAACGTTAGTTTACAAATTTTATAAAATAGAGAAATATTTGTAAAGTTTTAAAGTTCAAAAAATTGTAGTTTTGTAACTTCTGTGTTTGTGTGTATGTATCTATTTTTTTTCTTCAGTAGATTATAAAATGGTCATTTTACTAAAATTTAATTGTTTTCTAAGAACCCCTCCAATTAAGTGAAATGAAGTTGTGAAGGAAGTTTTCAGGCGTTACCGCGTGGAACTGATTCGCGGGCCGGTGTTTTTGAATAAAACTGAAATTGTAACATTTTGGAAACGTTATCACGAGCTGTCGCGAAATCAGAGCGGGCGCAGGCGCCCCTGAAATGTGTGTCATGTCTCATGCATCGAACACCAGAGATGTTGGTTATGTTGCCGTAAACGTTGTAATTGATTCGTAGCGTAATGTGTAATTTTTTAACGGTGATATGTACGCTGTTATCAGCCTTGGACTGTAGCCGATGGCGATAGGAATCCAGTGCGCTAGAGTGCACTGATGTCGCGAGCGAACTATTTTCGTACGAATTGATTGCGGGGTCCCACGGCGAACCTCGTGTTATTTATGCAGCTCAGCTGTTGTGGTCGCCGTGTTCATGCTAGAGTGGAGTGGTGTAAAACACCACTAAAATCCGTCAAAATTCCGCGCTCAAATTATAATTTCAGTGATAGTGATAGTGAAATGAGTTATAAGGACCGGGGTTCGCCGATACTCTTAGAAAGCGGACTAAAATCCTTCCTGGGACACCCTGGACACAATTATCCCCTCATTAACGGTGAGTTACTGAAAAGTTATCTATAGACTGCCCTTTTCAGGTTACCTTTCCTGCTGAAGGATTCCTGCGCTTGCCAGTTCTGCGCGCTTATCCGCGTGCATGTTTCTTTAGTGTTTGATTTTTGCGGCCTGGGACGACCGAAAACGTGCCGATTTTCGAAACGTGTTTTTTCGAGACTGCCGCTATCGATTTTAATGGGAAATAAACAAAGTTTGAATCGAAATGAATTCCTGCAGTCACATGGTTTTATGGCTCGAAACGCATGCGTGTGCGGCACTCACCCAATTTCATTGAATTTTTAATGAACGAAATCCTAAAGAATCTTACTTGTTTTAAATGTTGAGCGTATCGTGTTTGAACTATTTTTGCGTGAAGCACATGAGACAACGTTTAGTGTTATTTTTGTAAATCGTGACGTCCGTAGTAATTCCTCTTTTAATTTGCCTCTTGTCTCTCCCACTCTCCCTCAATTTTAATAATAGTAAATTAGCTTTTACTAGTACTAACTACTTAATTTGTCAGCTGCCACACATTAAACGACTGCAGGTCCATTGCAAACGCCGTGTGCCTTTTCAGCATTTTCTCATGTGCACTGAAAGTACTGAAATATCCCCAAACAATCTGCCAAAGATTGGGTCACATGCTTTTCTCGAAATAGTTTTTTATTAAGTGGCCCCTGTTTGCTTTTTCCGATTCCGCGGCAGTGCATCCTTTACAATTCTAATGTGTGCTTGACGGATTGCTCTGTCTGAATTTTTTTCGTACGCAATCAGGCTACGTCACATTCTTGCGACGATTGTTTAAAAACTGATTATAAGACATGTGCTAATGGGAGGTGTTATACTACGAGTAAATCTTATCATCAAATTAACTCGTTCCTATCTTTATTTTATCAGTTTATTACAACCGTCACAAAATTGCACGAAACTTATTTTACCAAAAAATTGAAAAAAATCTTCCCGGCGATAGAAACGTTGAATTCTATTTGCTTGAACTTTGGTTGACCCACCGTCACAAGTAATTTGTTGATTTTTAAATGTAATCTGGGGAACTCCACGCAATGTCAGACCTCATTTTTTAACCTTTGATAAACACCGGACTTTGTACGTGACTAACGAGTATTTACTATTGAGAATCCAAGTGTTAACAAGTAAAACAGATTCACTTTTGTATACAGGTTGTATTATATTAAGTGTCCACCATTGGTAACTTTGTTATTATTGAAGCTACAAAGTCGGTTAAATTAGCAAAGAATTGGTGTTTTCTTCGCTGATTACTATAATGAAAGCAAAAAAATAATCGAACGTTAACTGTCCGAGATATTCACGAAAATAATAATTTTTTTTTAATGGAATGCCCTATACTTTTTTACCTATTTCGAAAGAATGTTTAATTTTGAGTAAAAAAGTCTCAATGCACTAGTACTATTAAATTAACTGCCAAGAAGTTACAAGCAATTTAAGTTTTTATTCCACTTAACTACAAAAATGACGTAGGCACTGAAACAATTGAAAATGGTAATTATTAAAACGTCAAAACCAATTGAATAAATGTGACAGTTAATATTTTCATCAAAAATTAGGGTGGTATATTCACTTTTCATTGCTTTTGATGTGTTCAATTTTGAAATGAAATGAATTTAATTTCAAGGCAACACATCCATTTCCAACAGGATGAAGCGCCGGCCCATAATTATCAAGGAACAACCAATTAGTTAAACAGATTCATTGATAAATGCATAGTAACTAATGGGCCCGTGCGTTGGCCACCACGTTCGCCAGATTTAACGTCGATAGATTTTTATCTGTGGGAGTCTGTGCAAAATGTAGTTTTTAAGAAGAGATATGCAACAGTTAATGAATTATAGAATACAATTTTAACAATAATAAATGCATTGGATGGTAGAAAAATTTTGAAAGCAGCCCAAAAATGTGTAGACCAAGAGGGTGGCATTTTCGAACATCTAATGTCTAACCTAACCTAACTTAACCAAACCGGGTTTATCTTTTCGTGTTTCTCTTTCGGAGATATTTTTAGAGTTTTTACACTGTTGAGGTTATGTTGTGATTATTTACCTGTTCTAAATAAACAATTGCACTGTTAAAAAAGAAAAAAAAAGCTTGACCTGAGCACACCTTATGAAAATGTCCACTGCAATTTGCATGTTTTTTTTTTTGGCCAGAGAGTTTTATAAAAATGAAAACTTATGTATTTATTTTGCGAGGAACACGATGGTGCAATTAAAAATCGATTTGCTCTATGATTGACAGAGATAGAAAACTATAAATCGAGAAAATGGCTGTAGCTCCGTTAATACTGGAGCAACTCAATTGATTCTTGTTCCATCGTTTCCGACAGGAAAAGTTATTCTAGTAAGGAAAAAAAAAGGGAGAAAAAGCCAAACCAAGGAAAAAACTTTTTTTTTTCTTGCTTAGAGCGTCATATAAACATGAAAACTTATGTATTTTTTTGCGAGGAACACGATGGTGCAATTAAAAATCGATTTGCTCTATGATTGACAGAGATAGAAAACTATAAATCGAGAAAATGGCTGTAGCTCCGTTAATACTGGAGCAACTCAATTGATTCTTGTTCCATCGTTTCCGACAGGAAAAGTTATTCTAGTAAGGAAAAAAAAAGGGAGAAAAAGCCAAACCAAGGAAAAAACTTTTTTTTTTCTTGCTTAGAGCGTCATATAAACATGAAAACTTATGTATTTTTTTGCGAGGAACACGATGATGCAATTAAAAATCGATTTGCTCTAAGATTGACAGAGATAGAAATCTTAAACCTAACTTAACCTAACCAAACCGGGTTTATCTTTTCGTGTTTCTCTCTAATGTCTAATTTGTTTTTCTAAACTTCCGTTCTGTTTGCCGTGGAAGAAATGTTTCAATAAATACAATTTTCAACTGTTTCATTGCCGACGTGATTTTTGTAGTTAATTGAAATAAAAAATTCCATTGCTTGTAACTTTGTGGTAGTTAATTTAATAGTGCTAGTGCATTAAGACTTTTTTACTCAGAATTAAACATCCCTTCGAAATATGCAAAAAAGATAGGGCATTCAAAATATTATTTTCGTAAATATCTCAAACGGTTGACGTTCGATTGTTTTTTTGCTTTCATTATAGCAATCAGCGAAAAAAATACAAATTCTTTGCTAATTTAACCGAGTTTGTAACTCCAATAATAACAAAGTTACCAATGGTGGACACTTAATATAATACAACATGTATATTAATTTTTTATGTACGGTGATCGGCACATAAATGGCATCCGACGTTAGCGGAGTTCTCCACCTATTTCAGGCTAGCAAAGAACCCTGAGAAGTGAAATGAAAGAGGTAATTTTTGTGGAATATTATAAAGTACAATTTGAAATTTGCAAACACCCCGCGAAACCATCAGTGTCATTTAATGCGTCGACCACCTACAACAAAGTGTGTTATCGCGTTTCTTATCTTAATTATTTTGTTTTCTGGCACTTAAGCAGATACTTTTCGTGAAACTGCAAAATTAAACTTATTAAATGTCTTATTTTTTTATTTTTGATAAAGGCCATTGCGCAATTTAGATTTGACGGATATGATTATTTGTTGGAGTCGATGTTTGAATAGAAACTGTGTTTCGAAATTGGTGCAGACACTTTCAAATGCTGTTTGAGTTGGTTGGGGTTTAGTTAAATTAGAATCGAACTTTTTATCTTTCTCTATATCTTTTATTTATTTTTATCTCAGTTCGAACGGAAAAATTTCAGTTGCAGATATGAAAAGTCAGGGCCTCAGATTTTTAAAATCTGAAGTTGATTTTAATTATATTTTCAAATTTGTTATCAATAGAAAAGCATATTGGACTCATTTAGTATAATGCAATTGATAATCTTGATAGAAAATGTTTCCATTGCTGCATGCGTTCGAAATTTAATGCAGAATTGAATTCAGAACCAAAACAACTATTTATTTATGAAAATTGAATCTCCAAGGAAGGAATAATTTACATGTTGCTGAATTTTAAAACGCTAAATATTATCTTGATGGTCGGAAATTGTAATGCAGGATTGTTTCGATCAATATTTTTAGTAGCGTGTGTCTGTGTGTGTGTGTGTGTCTGTGTTCTTCCAGACAACAACTACTGAAAGCATTAAATTGTCGTCACTGAGATTTTTCTAAAAATCTGAACGGAGTTCTTGGGTCAATTATTTAATTTAATTATAAGGTCAGTTCGGCATGAATTTGAATAAGGTTTTTTGATTGATTTTCTTAGTTTTAGTTTAAAACTGAAAGATGACAGTGAATCATAACAATTTGTACAACATGTGATGCTAAACTTTCCATTAGTTTTTCAATACTTTTCCACTAGACAATTTTGACTAGATAATTTGTTTAATAAAAAGTAAGCAACGTGCAGGTGAAGTGAAATCAATAGGTGGACAAATATGAGAAAGCACCTGAGCTGATTTTTTTCAAGACAGTGACAGACAAAATTCATTATTCAGACACCTGATAACTAAAACTCTTTTATGCATTCATTACAGAACAATTTAATAATAATAAGAACATGTGTACACCGTAGATACCATCTAACTTCTTACCACTATGGATTGCGACTATTAAACAATTGTTACTTTATAAAATCTACAACATACACGTGCAGACCATATTAACGACCAGTGTCAACTATACAATTTAAAAAAAAATAAAGCCTAGGTCAATTTTAGACGTAACCTAGGTTTGTTGTCTCGGGTCTCTATTTATACTTTCCGAATGATATTTGAGAAACTTCAGCACGCAATTGGTAAACAAACGTAAATGAGCGATTGCAGCTTCGCAGATCAATATTTTAAATTCAATAGTCATAAATTACATCCATTTCAGATTTATTTCCTACTTATTTATTTTTATTTTTCTGCTTGTTTGGATGTGCGGTGGAAAGCGGAACACGCTGTATGCAAATGAAAATAACTACTTGTTCCGACGTTCATGTTTTAAATTACCCTAAATTATGTTCCGAGCAATTGCAATTAGCATGTGCCTATCAAACAGAATCTGTTTCAATTAATGTGAAAGATGTTTAATTTCATTCTTTATTTAAATGTAAAATGTAATTGTTTTACTGCTCGTGAATTTTTTATTACGGGGATCTACACTTCAGATTAAACGATTAAAGGATTACAGTTGAAGATAGGTTGTAGGACAAAATAACCGTTATCAGTTTACGACAGACGAAAAAAAAAAATAAGAACGTGTCAAAATAAGTCTTACTGACTTCATTCAGGCTTTTTGCAATGTTGGGTAAATTAATATTACACAAAGCAATTGAAAGCACTGAAAAACCTGTACATTACCACATGAAAATTGTACTTTTTTTAAATTCACCCATACGGAAATGATAAGCTTATTAAGTATAGTTTTTATTATCGGGGAATTACATTAGCTTTTTTTAAATTGTGAAATGTTTGTCAATTAACTCCTCAAAATTTCATTAATTTTAACAATATAAATTGAGAACTTTATTTACTCTAAATTTCAGTTTACTCTGAATGAAAAATAAAAACAGCAATATTCTGTACAAAACAAACTTTACAAAAACACACCGATAAGTTTGTGACAAGAATAATACACAAGCAACAAGAAATAAGTTTTTTACACACTCAATCCATAAATTGTTTGTTACCAATATTTATCATGCTTTTGCGTATATTTCATTTGTGAACTTGAATTCATAATTATGGATGGATTGAAACAGGTTACAGTTACTGTCATGGAACTTGTTACAATGCCTTCTGTGTGTGTGTCTTACAAGCAAAGTATTTTATTAATGAACAGAAATGTTAATTTTCAATCGTCCAGAAATAAATTGCTTTGTGTGTAAATTTGCGTGTACGTTGATTTCAATTATTCATGCGCGAATTTTTCGAATACTTAACCTTTTTACTACACTTACTATCAAATATTGTTACAAAATATCCTTTATTGACAGCCGATTAGATTAATTCTGATTGATATATTTTAATACCTTATTTTGCTACATAGAAAACATTATTTTTTCTAAAGCTACTACTATTTTTAGTTAGTAGTATAAACTTCTCCACTTAACTAATAAAAAGTCGTTAAAAAACTTTTTATCTGACTTTTAGCGGACCTGGTTATTGTTGTTTCCAGATGAAACGTTTCTATTTATTGTGTCGTTGTTGTTTGAAATTTTCATTCAGAAGTTTGTGATTATAATCCTCCGGTACCTCCGTCTAAATTAGGACCTGCAAACCTGCTCTCCATTATTTTCTTTTTCAAATTAGACAGAAGCAACCTTAAACATTTTCTTGAAAAAGTAAATATTTACCGTTTATTTATATACCTTTCCAAAAACCACACATGAAAAATCATTATTAATTGAAAAAAATCCAAGCTATCATGAGGTCACAAATCAATCCTCATTTCGTTCTGTAATGGTTACATGCAGTTTTGTAAGAGTTCGAATGAATAATAGAAGGAATCTAATCTGCCTCAAGTTTACAAGCCACTATCAACAGAATCAATTTGTATGCAGTAGTTGGCTTGTTGTAAAAAAAGCTTTTAAATAATCATATCGCAATATTTTATGTACAACTGCATTATAATTGCTGATTATGATATAGCTTTACGCCTATACCAGGTATTTTTTGTTAACATTGAACATACATGTAAATATTATGTTCAATATAAAAAAACAGTAAAGTCAATCAGTATGTATTGTAGAGTATGCAACCAATCGTACTCTCTCTTTTATTTCTATATAATGGATTATCTACGACTGGTGCCGCCTCCCCGTTCTCGTTTCCAATTTGCTCGTTCACAGCACGTTTCTTCCTCCAAGTTTCTAACTATCATGGCTTCATCCAAATCTCCAATGGCACCCACTCGAGCCATCTGTTTTGATCCATTCGTCCAAGCTATACCTATTGTCTCCTTTCTATTTCATCTGTAACAGTCTGCTCCTTATACGTGAATATCGAATTTATTTCATTCACGATTTTCCACAGCACTTCTTCGTAAATAATCGATTTTGGTTGCTAGTAACTTCCACCTGTTCTGCTTACTGACATCCCACACTTCAGACCCGTAAAAATTACTCTTTATATATTTGCTTCTTACTTTCCTTTTCGATAGCTTTCTTCCAAAGGATTGAATTTAGTGCTCCAGTCACTTTTCTACCTTTGATAATTCTTTCTTTTATCTGATCTTTAATGATCTAAATATTTACATTTTTCTAGAGGGACGTTATTGCATTCTTAATTACTCACTACTAGGTACCTACTAGATTTTTATTTCTATATCTGTCTGTATATTAATTAACAATAGTGACTCTATGTTATATACGAAATAACGCCGTAGGACAATTATCATATTTTTTTTTACTTTGTTGGCAGTAATAGGTACTTAATACCTATACAATTTTGATAGAATCACTTAAATGTGACAGAATATTGAAGGTAAGTAATAAAGGTAATAAAGGTAAATAGTCATATTGCTTCCTTCGACAGAACCGTTTTGTGCTATATGTTATAATTTTAAAGCTACATTACTAATATAACCTTAAATTGACAGATGTAAAATTCCATTACTATCAACATAAAGTTAAAAAAAATATTTTTTCACAACCTTCTAACCGTTTCTGAAATTAAAAAACGTGGTATAGGTCATTATGAAAAATAAAAACTGTGTTTCTATGAATACACAGCGAAAATGAATGACAGCTCAGTGAATGTCACTTACAATTAGATCAGTTAATTAAATCATTCTTAAATATTATATCGTTATAAATAAATACAATAAATATG
Source organism: Dascillus cervinus (assembly GCA_949768715.1). Lineage (NCBI taxonomy): Eukaryota > Metazoa > Arthropoda > Insecta > Coleoptera > Dascillidae > Dascillus > Dascillus cervinus. The sequence continues at coordinate 5,980,387 of OX458317.1, forward strand.
AAGTAGTGGTAGGACATAAAACGTTGAAGACATTATGTTTTATTATCTGTGGTTGAAGACACCGTGGGAATTATGAGATAAGCGCCTGCGATTGTTATACAGTAACAATCTTGGGCACTTATTTTGCTCATAATGCCCTTGGTACCTTAATAACTGTAACATTAATCATAGGAATATTTACAGAGCATTTATTTTGATTTGAGTAATTTTTGTACGATTACGATATAAAATAAAATTGGATAAATGGGCATAGTAATTTCTGCAGATTTTCCTCATCTGGTTTCAATAAAATCCGCATGTTATAATTACCTTTTAAACGTAAACAATATCGGGTTCGGATGAAAGGATTTCCACATTCTTATCCCATGAAATCGCATTAAAAAATTTGTGTAAGACACGTTACAATTGCTTTCAAACCAAGTGATGTGGGCGTCGTACACCCGAGCCCTCTGCTTTAATGGACCGGTGTTTAAATTTCCATTGTTAGTTAAACAGTCGACGCACGAACGTTTTCTAAATCCATAAAAAAAGGAATGAAAAAATGCGGCATTTTCAAAAACTGAAAAAATAAATCTTGGCGAGAGTTACTACGACAATGTAATGATAATGTTGTGGAAGGCCTGGGTTCATTCAATATGTAATATATGTGTTTCGGTACTGCTGGCAATGCGTCAGAAATTTTCACGTGCCGGTTAAACATTAGCCTAATAATAATATTCAGCTGAGTGCGAAAAACCAGAAAAAAAACGTGCTCGAAATAAACGCGTGCGATTTATTTCGTTCGCGTATTTCTAGTAAAAATAAAATGCCTTATTATCTTGCAGGAATAATCCACTGTTGTAATATGACCGATAATAAACTTATCGGTGCAGTATGCGAGTTGTAAACATTTATGGCCGAGCGAAAAAACATTTCTTACCGATTCGGAAAACTTGACGATAGTTAATAAATGTCGCTTATAAATCATCACTACCAGGCAGCAGATGACAAGATAGTACCTTTAATAGCACACACACACACACACATATATTGCCTACATAATTTCTTTTAACTTCACCTTGACTTCATAATTTTGTTGTGCGTTTCCATGTCGTTGAAACAACGAGAACATGTTTCACAAGAATGTCTGGACGTTTTTAAATATTTGCGTTTCTGAAAAATTATTAGCGTCTAGCAGTCATTAAATTTTACTTGTTTGTTTGTCATTAATAAAATTATTTAAGTTGGAAGAGAGGGTCGCAAACTTAAATTGACCGTAACATAAAAATAACTCCACATATACAACATAAGAACAAAAATTGTAGAATTTTCCAATGTCTACAACTTCGTTTCTATGAATGAAATAATGTTCTTATCGGCGATTTCATGAAATGCAATTCAGGAGGCTTCAGTTATAATGGAATGAAAATTCAAATCTGGAATATGAAATACAAATTTAGATAATCGAGGGTCCAACGCGGGTTCCAGTTGGAGCTTGGCAATATTTTATTATTTATAGTGGCGAATAGGCCCTCTGCTTACTGTCTCTCGGTGTAGTTTCACGTTTGTCTACCACAGCAGACAATGAGAACAAATGGAGTAATGAAAGAACGTGATTGGCACGTGCATTTTTATATTTGTTTTAGACTGTTTAAATTCCCCACAGATTAAAACACTAAAATGTCACAACCAAGCTCGGTTTCCCCTACGATATGAACCGCGTTTTAATTTGACAGTAAACCCAATCGAATCAACAAAAGCTGAAAGCAAAAAAATCCTTAACTGAAGAACACTAGAAATCAAATATTTGCTGCACTAAAAAGTTATAATAAATCAAAAAAGTTTCATGAAATCACTCACGGGATGTGCGAGTCTCGAAAACTTAGTAACGAAATTGATCTTTTTATCTACACAAGCCGAAGAATGGCGCGTCCGAAGTTTAATTCGTGATAAATATCGTTATTTTTCAATTCGCAGGAAATATACGTCGCTTATGTTCTCCAATTTCTTGTGCGAAAATTGCTATCGCCGTTATCTTTTTATGCCACAAAAGTAAATTTCCGCGAATTCCGCTGTTGTTTTAGCTACTATTGTCTGCGTAAAAAATCGTGTGTCATCGCGTTTCTGTTTACTTTGGCGTTAATTATCTTCTCTTTTTACAAACGTGCGAAATTTTTGTTCCACGTTGTTTCTAACGAGAACTATCGTTTATTTTTAGGTAGATAGTTTTTAAGTTGGTTTTAGTGATAATTTTCGCACATTTATGATAATTAACTGAACTCGAATAATAAAAGTAACATAAAAATAACTTACACATATATCGTCTTTCCAAGGAGCCTCGTTATTTTTATGGAGTTTAGAAACTCGATGCAGAACTGATAAATGGGTATTTAACTAGTTCTTATTTCCATAAAACAAGCATAAAAAAGAATTAGGGTAGATACACCACTTTCAGCGACTTTAAGCAAATTTGTAGTTGAAAAAATTGACTATAGTTCATTTTTTAATTCGAGAGAAAAAATTAAAAGAAAAAATTACACTAGAGCATTCTTTATAACATGCTGGATGCTGTTCTTCCAATGATCACACGTAACGTTATTTATAGCTTGCAAGAGGAGTGGTTTAACTTGAACTAACTTGAAAGTTTTGTTTTTCGAAGCTACCTCATTTTTTATTTTTTATCTCGAATTAAAAAATGAACTATAACAACTAACAATAGCCGCATACCACAATACGCTATTTCCCGTACAAGACTCGTCTACAAGATGTCCAGAGGAAATCTTCGTCAGCTATTAAGATACCTAGAAGATTAATTCAGAGCGGCAATAAACGTTAGACATCCACTGGACATTCATTTGTCGCAAACCAGGACATCCAGGGGATATCCCTGAATGCACATCGATAGTGTGTTTTTTAATTCCAGAAACGGTTAGAAGGCTGTGAAATTTTTTTTTTTTTGCTTTATGTTGGTAGTAATACCACTTACTTAATACCATAACCTACACAATTTTGACAGAATCAATTAAATGTTATAAAATATTAAAGATAAGTTTTCCTCATCGGAAGTTTCTTTGAAAACCGTTTTGTGCTTTATTTTCTAATTTTAAAGCTACATATAATAAAACTTTAAACTGACAGATGTAAAATGCCATTTCTATCAATATACAGCTTTCTAACCGTTTCTGGAACTAAAAAACGTAGTATTGATTTTGCCATCCAGTGGATATCCACAATTACAGTTATACGTTACGTTATAGATTTCTTTTGCACACATATATCTAATATATGTCCCCGTATGACATCTACTAGATATTCATTAAAATGTTTATTTATTTTGTTTAAGAATTTCTAGGATTTTTTTGTTTTATTTTAACAAACATTAAACAAATCAAATTAATTAATTTTATTTGTTTGAATAATCATTATCTTATATCCACATTAAATACAAATTACGTTACATTACATTACATATAAACATATAAACATATAAACATTTTATAGTGTTTGCCTTTTAAAGGTTCTTAATTAATTTTGATTCCTGGTTTTGATCACTTATGCCCTGTCCTGACTAAGTTCAACAGACCCTAAAAATAGAATTTAACAATGATATACAGTGAAGTCCGGATTAAGTGAACTTGAAAAATGCATCAAAATTGCTTCACTTTATGCGAGGTTCATTATAAACGAAACACAAAATGCTTTATGTTTATTATGGGAAGATTTTTTGGTATTTCAAATAGCGTTCACTATAACCGGAAGTTCACTAAAACCGGGTTCATTATATCCGGACTCTACTGTACTTAATTTATCAATTTTTATTTTTAAAAAACGGATAATTCTTCAATAAAAGCTGTGTCGTTTTGAAATTTTGAAATTTCTTTCTGTTCTTTCCCTCCCAGTTGTATTGTTTCATACTACATCGTCCATTAGTCGAGACATTGCTCTTCTAATTGGTGATATTTCAATTTTCTGAAAATAAAAATATATTTTAATTCTATATATGTTTTATTAGAGATGTACCTACAGCTTTATTTAAAACTTCATCAGTGAAGTAAATTTCGGTAAAGGTACATCATCCAAGGACAAAATATGCAAAACTGATTATTTTAATACTTACCTACTTCACTTTATCACAAACTTTTAAAACTGAAGAAAAAGGCAACAATTACTATTCAACGCATACCTGGTTCAACACATTTGTCAGCCAGCTGTGCAAAACTACAAAATATTTCCAATTTACTTTATAATTATAATAAAGAACGAGAGAAACAAATGCAGGCCATTCTCGGAAAGTAAAATTTTTTAAAGTATTGTAATGGTTGAGGAATGTCGAAATATAACTGCTTATTATTTATTTCAATTCATTTAAATTTTCTCAACGAATTAAGATTGTAAACTCTCATAGAATAAGTATATTTTATTACTCTACAACTTAATTACCTAGTAAAAAGTCTTTAGTGTTCATTCATTTACATTTAAAATGATATTAGCCAAAAAAGTTTTATTCGAATCAACAATCAGCAAAACCAATAAAGTCATTATTATACTACTACCGTAACATATTTATATTTATATTTATGCTAAATACAAATATAATATTTTAAAAATTAAACTCAAATGTTATAGTTATATAATTTTTGTTTTTTTTTGTTTTATGAACTTTTTGTTTCAAAATTTAAAGTTCTATCGCACATTTAATTTTCAAAACGGAACACAGTTGGGGTTGACAAGAGGAAAAAACTTTTTATTTTCAACTTTACACCAACAAGTTATTCTTTATAAAAAGTTTTGCTTGCTTTGGATAGTCATAAATGTACAAGGTGTTCTAAAAATTGCATTTACAAAATTACAATCCTAGCTATAGTACATACATAGCCTGAACTAAAATTAGACATCCAGTAGGTATTATTTCCTGTTGTGTGGGTTATATCTTGAACTCGGATTTTATATGTTTTAGTTATGCTACAGTGTTTAAGCTGAAATTCTGTTAATCTTGGTCATTTAATTATTTAGGTTAAAAGTGGTATGGTAATTAAATCACACATTCGTGCGCTAAAACTATATATCTTGTAATATTCATTTTGGAGCAAATTCATAAATTAATCAAAACTACAACTTTATTTTGTGCAATGCTGTTTAAATAAAAGCTTAGGAAATCGTTTCGGTTCGATTACTTTCCGAAACTGAACTTTTAAATTTCTGTCTTGGACAAAATGTTCTGAATTGTTGTTTTTAGTCGGATGCAGGTTTTATTTATGCAGTTGTCTATGCGAATGAATTTTCTTAAGTGCAACCAATGTAACTTTCAACGACTGGAAGGGAATTTTTACATTTATACATTTTTATTATTTTTGGAACAAGTTTATTTTAATTTTGTAGCTCAACTAATAAACGAAAAAAGGAATTTAATTATTGTCGTCTCTATTTCCTACTTTTAGTTTTTATTACAAAAAGATTAGATTAGTTCAAATTATTTCGCACAAAATGTGGTACTTCGTCACTACTTAATTATTACTAGAATCTTGTCGCGAGATCCACCCAATTAAAACCAACGCTAAAAATACCCAATTTAGAAAAGATAATTATCACACCAGATGTAGAACCTTTTAAATTGAATACTTGAATTTTTTAAAGGGAAAATGAAGATTGAATCAGATAAATTGATTGCTGTTACTGGACTGGGACTAAACTCTATTGCAACAATACTTATTGATAAAAACATTTATTCATTTTTCATAGTGATGGAAGCGTTTGCAAACACTGTTGTTAATGAAAAGAATAAAACTATGCAGAAGTTATAAATAAAATAGGAGTAAAGTAAATATTGTTTAAAATAAATGTTTCCAGTTCTATTTAGTGTTTTAATTACTTCTATTTATAAACATACAGTTTGCAAACTTGTTTTAGAAAGGCGTCCATCATTAAGACCGCAATTTGTAAATTTGGTTGTTACTATAAATAGTCGCTTTTTAGCCTCGAAAAGAACGGTATTCTCCTATGAAAAATAATTTTAATTCGATTAAAGGTGAACTTTTGCGAAATTACCGACTTATCGAAACAGTCCCATGAGGAACTTCCTCGACAAAAATCCCAAGATCAACTCTGTTAACAAAGTGCCATGTAATCATTTGTATTCATAAATCTAGATCCTGACAAAAACGGTCTGGTCAAAGTTTATCGCCGTGATAAAAGCAATTCACCCCTTGTTGATCTGATTGACATTACTTTGTCCCAAAAGAGAACGATTTCAAAGTCAAAACATTTTACGAGTTCTGTCGATAACTGATATAACTTGCAACTTATTTTTTTTAGGTACAATACCGCTTATCAGTTGTGTTGGTCATGCAACCCATATTGCTAAACAATTATTTGTGCTGTCTGGCTTGATAAATTCCCCTTCTCAAGCCTATTCCAATAATTGTGAAACTTTCCGGGTTATTTTAAGTTATCCTGGTTCGCTATTTTAGTTTGGGTGGACACATTACAGAATTAACAAAGAAAAGGTGAGAGGCACCATAATTTCTTTTCAAAAATAGTCGAGTTTATTTAAATCCTAACTGGAACTGGCTTCTGGTGTTAAAACCCACTGTACCGCACTGAAACTTCTACTATTCAATTTCAAATTGGAATAAATCAATTTTAAATGGGAAAATCAACTTCAAATTGAGAATAATCAATTGATTTTCTAAATTTGCTAACAAAATCTTTCTTTGGGGTCAAAAAATGAAAAGTAACTCTGCCATCATCTAAAAAATCAACAAAACGTGGAACCATTCTTCTAAGCAAATCTTATTCACATGTTTTAAAAACACTTAAATATTCTTAGATCAACCATCTTAATCCATTCTTAGCCGATTAAAGACACTAATAAATTTTACTCCCTCCGTCCGAAAATATGGTATACAAAAATAAAATTAAAATGCATAAAATATTTTTGGACGAACGTAGTAATAAATTTGTGTTGTTATTGTAAAAAAGTAAGTGAAATTCGCTCTAGAGAGGACACCCCTCAACAGTCCGGTCCCATCAGTGTTCATTACGGAGAGGTTTCACTGTATTTATGATAAATTAAATTGTTCTGTGATATCTTTTATGTGTTTGCTTAAAGGGCCCAATTCTTTTTAATTTCCCCCTGTTATCATTGCATCGGGGTATCATTCATCTAAAATTTTACTTGCAAGCATTAAAATCTGATAAATCACGGTGTGGCTGGAAAAGTAGAAGCGGCCGCAACTGCATGCTGATTTGATGTATAAAATTTTATTTGTACCATTTTTCAATTTCAAATAAACAAAATTAACAATACAGTAATTAGATCCCAAAACATCAATCTTTCACTGCGGTTTTTTAATTTCAACGGTAAAATAGAAGTTACTGGTGCGCGAAGGTCCATTCTTATCAAGTCGGGAATTTCTCGTTGTCGTACACCTAGAACATCAAGATAATTTCAACTGTCACACCTTTTGGTTAAAATTACCTGCAAATTAAAGCAAAATTGACGTGTGACCTGTTCGTCCCAGACGGTAGGGTTCAAGAACTTGTCGAAATCAATTCAAACACATTTCACCTTGTCGTAGGTCATGCTAAAATAAAAATGTAAACAATTTCAGTCCATTTGAATAACAAACCAATATGACAAAAGTACGCAGGAAAATTGTCGACGCAGGTTCGCTGCAATCTGGAAACGCAATTTTAAGTCGCCATAACAAATCGGTGACGTCATTTTTAATGCGATTACGGAAAAATCAAAAATTTACCTTTTTTGCGAAAATACGTTGCCGTTTCGTGGCGATCACATCTTTTTGGGTTTCGATGACGTAGCGTCGTGGGCGAGGAACCAGTACGGTTCCGACTACTTTTTATAAGTTGTCCTAGGTCAACTCAACTATGAATTTTTATAAAATGGAGACATTTTCAAAAGTTCATTCGAAACAATAAATTGTTATTACCTTATTTTCGGTTTGAGGGACCTCATTCTGGCAAAAACAAACGTCGCGCCATTTTTAAGTTTTAAAATGCAACGTTATTAAAAATAGCTGGAAATGTCATTAGAAAAACGGAATTCAACACCACATCGAACGATATCACCGAATTTATGCCGAAATTCACTTGGACTGGCGTTGTTGCACTGGGACCGCGTTTTTGCGGACACTTCACCGATGGTAACTGCATAGTGATAAGAAATGCACTAATTGCAACTTTACGGATTGCAGTGCGCCTGCCTTCTGACAAACTTGCCTTCTGCTATCCTGGTACTTGGATGCAACGATTTTACTGACGTCATAAAGTGCAACTCCACCACCGGGACGTAGTTAGCTGACGTGGTGCATGTGCATCCGCTGGACGTACTGAGCTAGACTCAGAATAACCTGACTTGGATGCACTTTAGTGGTGTCGGTGGGCTTGTCACTATGCGTTGCATGCAGCTAATTGATTGGTTGTGCATGTGCTTAATTGGTCTTTTTTCATTTTCTAGTCTATTATTAAAAAACAATTTAGTTTTTTTTCCGACAAACATTCAGGTCCTGTAGAAATTAATGAGTCGTTTAGAAAAAATTGATTTAAGACCAATTCTATTTTTAAAACTAATAAAAAGTTGCTGCAAGGCACAACCTGTATAGCATCGCTTAGGTTTCTATGACATGTTCCGAATTCCGAATTTGACTATTTTGATTTGATTATTTTAATAAACTGGACAGCTTGAAGGTAAGTAAACTTATGTTGTCGCATTATCAAGCAAAAAATATAGATATCCACTTATCTAGTTATTGAGTTACGCACGAGTTCAGCTACTAAACAAATAGTTACAATTATTATTGTTTTGTTCGAATAAAATTGTTTGGTTTTAAGTATTTTTTTAAGTTAATCTTTTACAGCCGTAACATTTACGTTGCATTACATTTTGCAGTGCATGTGCATCTACTGCACCTTTGCTGTTGCGCAGAATGCTGTTGCGCAGAATGCATTTGCTGCAATCACATTAATAAATTTGTTTTTGGAGTTGGGTTCACTGAGGTTTGTCCTTATTGAATTTACAAGTAATTATAAAAATTATGAACTTCGAAAAAAAAACAAAGAAAAACGTGCATCAAATAACGAAATGCAATGCACTTGAAGTGCAATTAAAAAGTTGCAGCAACTGAAAACTTCAAACGCCGCAACTTTAAGCATCGCTCTGTAACCTTGGTTGTCTATACCAATCCTGCAGCGATTGATTCAACTCCTGCGAAATTTTTACTGATAACTAATTTAACGCGTTAAGTCCTCAATTTGAAAACCTAATATAGATTTTCATGGCCGGAGAGTGATGACCGTTCATAAAACGTTTTATTGTTGAGGCTGCGATAATTACCTAGACTCGTTGAAGGGCCTTGGAAGAGAGAATGATGTAACGCGCCATGAAACTTTTATTTGCACTTGGCTGGATTTTGTGGATATGTATTATGTATCGGACGAGAAAGAAGGATTTCAAATGGTTCATTATAATTCATAAGCAAAAAACAGTTTTGCGTTATCGAAAATTCTAGTTTGTTTTGGCACATTACCAAGGGAGCAGAATATTCCTACTCGTGGAAACGTGAAATATTTCATCACGATGCAACCTTTAATTCTTGATGAACGGGCGCACATAATTTTTATTTTATTTTAAATGAACAAATTTCATATAAATTTTATGACATCAGTAAAAACAATGTTAACATTATTTTCGCATCCTGCAGCATTTTTGGCTCCAACTCGTCTAACTATAATCATTAAATTTATTAGCAACTTTTTAATGACATCAGAACGCGGTAAATTTTAGAAACAATACCCTTGACAAAAACTTGGACAAAAACTCTCGATTCAGCGGAAGCTGTTACTGAAAGGTAACTTTCCAAATTTATTTATAAAAGATCTTCTGGAAATATATGAAAGCTTTTCGAAAGAAGTGCAAATTTTTAATACTAAATACTGTATTGAAAAATAAAACTTTCTCCGTAACAAACGATTAATTACAAGTACCCAACAATGTTCCATTTCTTCAATACAATATTTTGCTCGAATTTAAACAATAGGAATTTATGTTTATCAATTGCAAACAAGTCAATGTTAAATTACACAAATTACTTGTACTATTGCCGTACAAAAAAATTGCATGATGAAGCGAAATTTAACTTCATGTGTTTTTTATGGTTCACTGCCGGAAACTGCTTCACACAAAATATCTTTTTAACGCAACTAATTTATGTGCAGTTCTGCATGTGCGTTTCAGGAATTGTAGTTCTATTTTCAGCTCTTGTTTTTGATATCCATTTATATTGTTTGCTCCTCTGCACTAAATTCATAAAGAAAATTTCTTGCTAATCTTTTGGTGATATTTCTGTTTCGCCTGTTATTGATGGGAGGACCAAAGTATTTAATATCTTGATGACAGTATTTTTTAGAACATGTGTTGTCTTCAGCAACAATACAGAGTCTTTTGCTGCATCTGCTAAAAAAGCTCGACTTTCCAATTCGTGTATTGTATTCAAAGTGCGATGACGAAGTGCTGTATTGTATTTGATGTCACCGTTATCCATTAAAAAACTTATTGATATTTACAGTTACATTTATTTATTTATTTTTATTTTTAAATTGATTGAGATATTAATACTTGAAAATATAGCCCTTCAAGTTCATTTTGAGAAAACTGAAGGATGCAATATCTGAATGACTTCAAGACTTTTACAATAAACGCGAATGATTGAGGAAGAGGATGAAAAGGCTAGAGATCAAATCGATTTGTTTTGGTAGTGCGGAACGTTACCGGAGAATAAAAAAAAAACTGGGACATCTTATTTCCCACTAACAGTTTTAACAATCAGAAATGACACCGTGACAAAAAGTGAAACCAAGTGCTAAATTATATTTAGCGTGTTTAGCACATATGTAATTATTACCTTTCATTTTATTTTTATGACATCGACATAGTTTACTTGCGATTCGAAGGTAAGTATCGATTTTTAGTTCGAACACACACTTGAAAACGGTGATTTTTTGTTTGCGCTGCAATTCATTTTCTGGGGTATGCAGTGTATCCACATATAATGCGTACAGGTCGCACCTCTCGAGAAAAGAGAATAGCGCTTTTTCTGCTGATATATAATCAACAGGGTACTCACGAGCAACGCCTACATTTACGCGGAACTTTCACTTTTATCGGTTAAAAGAAATGGCAAATATCAAATAACCTATCGCACATACATTAAATCCTGGCCTTTGTAGTGTCTTAAAATTAAATTCATGTAATTACCCGCACGTTACAGCAATTATTGAAATCTCCACCGAAGCTAGTTTTATGTTGTCATTAGCATATTAAAATCGAAAGTACCGGTAATGCTTTATTTATCTTTGAAAAAGTGATATTTGCACAGAACCAGTTTTAATGCTTGTAATTTTTTCCAACCAAGCTCATTAGTGATTAGTATATTAACATAGATGTGTTTGATTTAAATGCAAATTACGGATTTTTCCTACTAAGGCCAAGAATATAACAGTAAAATATAAAAATGTAAACAACTTTCCTTTGATAATTCTCAATTAATGGCAAAAAGAGAATACTGATAAAAAGGTGTTCCAACGAGATATGCTTTTTCAATGCTTCATTGATATGTATTAGGTTAACGACCCAACAGAATAAATTTCGTAACGAACTGAATATGCGGATTAAATTATATTGTACGAAAATTGTAACGTATTGAAAATAATCAAAACAAATACTAAACAGTTTGTAATTTAGTTATCATGCAGGTAGTACTAATTTCTTTTCCTGATACTTTATGTTCTCAGGTGTCTCATTTTTATAACATTTACGGTCGGTTCCATAAATGGTGGTTTTAAGTATTATTGCAACAATAAGTTGGCATAGTAATTATCGAGCTTTAATTTAAAAGTTACTTTAAATTGATTATAGAACCGACCGTTAATGTCATAATGTCATATTTAACTATGCTGAGTTGATTTTTAGTATAAATGAAATAAGAAACTGTAATTTTAATTATTTATTACAAAAATTGTGGCTTGTACCTTTTTTGATAAAAAAATAACATTATTTTTTTACAAATTATCTTTCATCTTTACTATTGTCTGGAAAATTGTTGTTACCTCCTCAGTGGTATTTCGTGGTACAGCTATAGCAGTCCCAATTTCTTGATATTAAATGTGATACACTGCAGGAATGTAGGGAATCAGTTGTGCCAGATTTTATAATTTTTTTGGATTCAGGAAAATCAGATTATTATACTTACATATTCAATGATGGTAGAGAGAGACATGCAATATGGCCGATGAAATTTACAATAAAATATTTTAAGAAATACGATACAAGCCACATAAAAAGTTTAAATTACCTGTTCAGACTCATCTGATGAATGTTCTTGACTACTTTCGGATTACACATAATCTTTGTCTAACACACAATTAACCGAGTCGAAATCACAATGTTCATTGCTGTTTTCAATATTAAAATCTAATTTTCTCTTGGCAGAAACATTAAAGCACGATGCCACCGTGATGAATTTACTTGTGGCTTGTGCTGTTATTACACAAATATTTTTACATATTTTGAAAATTAGTAACGCTTTGGGGCAAGAGTGGCTTCGTTCTTGGGAGAATAGCTATCACAAAAATAGGAGACCTCAAATTTGCTAAAAGTGTGACATTAAGCTTTGTTACCCCAACCTTGTTACCCTACGCCAAGAATACCTTACGATTTGATAGTTACCCCTAAATGGCTTATTATATGTTAAAGTGGTAGATATCATTTTCAAATTTTTTAAATGTTATAAGTTTAGAAGGGATTTATGTACGGTGAATGTACCTTATCAAAAGATGCCTTGGGTGATACTGCACAAAAGTTTGATTACATCTCAATTTTGCATAAAATGTCAGATACGGGCTTTGCGCTTAGCACGGCAGAATTGTCACCTTTAAATCCATTTTTTTAAGTAGTGTTCAACAAGGTTCCTTGAAGAACAAAATGTCTGCAAGTGGTGAAATTGCAAATCGCCTAAATAATTAAATTCCCAAGATTTACAGAATTCATCTCAGTTTAAGATATAAATAGAGTAGTGTGGTTTACGGCTATTCTTCAGCATTTGTTAATTTTTTAAATTTTAAATTAAAGTGGATAAAAGTGGTGTCTTTACCCTAGTTGTGATTAAAAAGGTTAAGCAATGTTTGGCAGGTCTTACAATATCGGAAGTAATCCATGCGCAAAATCTGCAAGGATGTGTTTATAATACTGTCCACTTTATTTACACGCAACACGCAATTACCGTAACTAAGCTTATTACAATGCAGTCAGATTCTATTTCCGTATAATTATGCGTTTTTTTTTTTAATTTCTTGTTTTCATTCCTTCTTTTACACAATTTCATATGAATGCATTATTTAGGTGAGGTATCTTTATAAATGAATAAGCACAACATTATTATTAATAACAATTGAAGCGGTGAGTGGATAAAGGTGTCACGTACATTAACTTAAGTTACGAGATATAAGCATTTGAATAAAATTTTTTGGTACCTTTTCCCTACAACGTAACAACTTTAGAATTTGATAACTCGATAGCTAATTGAAACTGAGCTTCCAAAAATTTATCAATGAAAGAATACTGCAAATGAAAAAAATCGATGTTACATGACCCCTTTATCCACTCACCCCTTCAATTATACCATTTAAATTGTTTCGTGAACCCTAATAGGGCCTTCAAGCACATTTCATATCTACCTTTGGTAGTAACTATTTTAAAAAATTTCAGTTAACGTTTCTCGACATGTAAATGTAAAAAAATGCTTCTGCTGCTGCTTGATTATACAGAGAACGTTTTCCGGATGGGAATCACATCTGTCTTTTCATCGTTCGGAAACAGCATGAGAACTGTCAATTATAACAATTATTATTGAAGGCCATCATGGATTCATAATTAGTTTTTGCAACTACATGCTATCAAAGGAGGTAGATGTTGGGCTAAATTTATAGATTAAGTCTTTTGCAACTCTTTGTTCCGAATTTTTCGGTATGCAAATCGAAAGCGTGCATTTTCAGCAAACACGTGCGCGCAATGCAACAATCCAGTGACGTTAATTTCCAATTACGCATTTAAAAGTAAGTGTCAGCGAGGGCCCACCGGACTGCTACATTTCCACTCGAGTCTGTATGGATTTCATTTGATAAATCGTCCGGAAAACTCCGGCACGACAGTCACCACGGGCGCCAGCACGTGGTAATGTACGTGAACGCTCAGTCCACGTGCACCTCGGCGTGTTCAACCCCCGCTAACCGCTCTTCGCAGTTGTTGCTCCTCCAAAACCCCAGTGCTCGACTTCACTTTCGGTCGCGTACTTTCCTCGGGGATTTTTTTCCAAAATCGCTGAAGCGTCCATCGTTGAAATTCCGAGACTAATTCTCGCCGAGGAAGTTTTTAATTCGATCGAGTTGTTCCGGGCGATTTTTACGATTGCGGGTGTTACTTGGCCTTGTGATAGGTATGGATACTACTCTATGAGTACGGCGCCAGGTTTTTACCACAACCGGGCGGTTTCGGTCGTCGGTTGCGAAGACAAATATTGGAATCCTGGACGGTCGTGGTCTCCCTCTTCGCTAGGTACATTTTTCTTTTTTTATGATAATTAGGGGTTTATGCAATCTGCTGATGCACTCAACATATTGAAATTTTGAAGATGGCATTTTTATGTGCCACTCGAGGGCCACTAATGGAATAATTTAATCACGTTTCATATTTCTGATTCATAAATAATTTTGCGTTGGTATAGTTTTGTTTACGTTTCTAGGAGAGAATTGCTAGAAAAGCGTATGGAATTGGCACCTTCGGTAATGAACGCATTAGAATTCTCAGCACACACGGTTTTCTTATTTAGTCAACAAACTTTAGGCGATTCTTCTTTGAGTAGTTTCTCACAACTAAAAAGTAAAATGACGAAATTAACATACAGTTAATTAAAAATGTAAATGTTTTCTTTATTTTGAGATGTTTAAATCAAAATGTTGTATTTTAAACGGAGCTATAAATCGAATCATTAATTGTAAATACGGTCCGTCATTAAAGCCGCATTTACCGATCGGTCATAGTTAAATTGCAGCACATAGAAGGGAACAATATCAAAATAGACATGGAGCTGGTTGCCAGTGGTTTCCGGCATTTGCGAAACCGAGAGTAAGCCCCCACCAAGAGGTAGGTGGCCCATTCACTCACCGGAGTCTCTGCTCCACGTCCAGTTGCTCTTCCGGCTCGTAGGAGAGCACTCAGACAGTGCTAGTCGGTAGTGTTGCCGGTCTACAGTTAGCATGTTATGAACATGAGTTTTGTGGTACCGGTGAAGGAAGTTCCCAGAATGGAATATCAATTGCCGCCTCCTCCAGTTACGGCCCCGAATCTGGGCGCCCATCAGGTCCCTGTCGGTGTAATGCAAGGAACTCTTAATCATGTGCAAACGCCAGATGACCACGGAAAGTGGAGTCAGTATCAACAATTTTGGAGACAACATGTCTATGTCAATGGTAGGAAAATAAATAATTATTTTAACGGATATAGTCGGGAGAAAAACTCAAATTTTTTCGCTTGATAACGGCGGCACTGCACAAAAACACATAATCGCGAAGCTGCAAAAACCATGCAATGTATCAACAGAACTGACCTTGGCGTTTTTATTGCAGAAAAAAGTTTTGAAACATCTCTCAAAGTCTGAAATAGACGATTTGCTTTGAATTTATGTTAATACAGAAAATGAAGAGGTCATTTAGGAAGTCGCTTCTCGTACGGTTCCGGCACGACATTAATTTTTACCGTGATGCGACCGTATGTAAAATAGGCTGTTAAAGTCACTTGAGCATAATAAATATTTTCTATTACACACGCTTTGGTTGGTACTGTGCAAATATCCATAGACATTGGCTGTTGGTTGATTAACTTGCAAACCTATGTTTGACCTTCACCGCCTATTCTCTTTTCTAGTTGCTGGGCTTACAATACGAGGTGTGTTAATGTTGATATACAATAACATTAGCGTTTAGTTTTGGTTCATGAAATGATTACATCGCTTAGATATCTTCCACACGTTATACTATTTTAAGCGTTCTATGTTGTACGACTCGCGAATTCAAGTGTCAAAATTAACTTTCGGTTATAGCATCTATTTGCTCATTAAATTGCATTCAAACTAAAGAAAACATTCAGAGCCATAAGAGATTCGTTGCTATTAAGTTTATCTATTAATGCAATTAGAGACAACTTCCGAAACTTTATTTTTTTACTTCATTAAATAGGCATTATCTAAATTCAATTGTAATAATATTCATTTCGATACAGATTTTCATTATAACGCCACAAAATTGACCAATGGCAGCATAAGCTTTTATTTGGTAACCATGTCAACATGAGGAGCCGATTGTTTTTTATTTTCCTACTTTATTAAATAGGCATTAGCTAAATTCAATTGTAATAATATTCATTTCGATACAGATTTTCATTATAACACCACTAAATTGACCAATGACAGCACAAGCTTTTATTTGGTAACCATGTCGACCTGAGAAGTCGATTGTTGTTTATTTTCCTACTTTATTAAATAGGCATTAGGTAAATTCAATTGAAATAATATTAATTTCGATACAGATTTTCATTATAACATCACTAAATTAACCACTGGCGGCACAAGCTTTTATTTGGTAACCATGTCGACATGAGGAGTCGATTGTTGACAGCCGAGATCACAACCAATGTCACAAACCAGTTTCGTAATATGCTATTATAATTCCAAGAAAACTTATAAAGTTTTTATTATTTGCGACAAAAACCAGCCTCCAATTTGCAAATTCTCCCAATCTCCACACGTCAGTTTTTAGAAACGTTTGTTTAATTAGCCGATACGCAGCGAGCCTAAGGCATGAGAAAACAGCCAAATGAGTGGTAGTATTTAGGGAAGTCGTTACGAAAGCCAGTTCAATTTCCCGGGCACTCCTCGCATCAGGAAATTCCTAAACCGCGCTTTTTAAATTTTGTTCAACTTCCGATTTTGTTTTCGAGTCGCGAGGGGACGCTTTTCGAAATTTCGCACGACATTTTGGTGCGGAGGTGTTTCACAATGTAGAACTGGCACGCCTGAAACTATGTTGCCCTCAGATACCGGTTTCAGACCGCCAGACTGCGAGTGAGCACTTTCTCCACTATCTTTCTTCCGGGATTAGGACACATTCTATCCTCTTGATTTTTATCCACACGTCAAGCGGGCGACGAGGAGAAAAAATCCGTGTGAAATTCGAATTTCAACCAGCGAATTTGCGGAATCGCCGAAGAGTGACGTTTTTATTATTCATAACGTTATGAAATGCACGCATTTTTGTGATACCTGCAGCTTTCTAAAATTGCAGAATTCCGACTTTTTGCAGTTAACACGAAAGAAATTAAAAATGTAATAAATTTCGCATGTGAGTTTTTTCTGCTCGGAATAAACTGCCCGGCGAAAATGAGGCAAAACCTCTTAAGCAGAAAGTAATAAAAAGTAAAAGTTCATTTTACAAGATCCATATTTGCTTTTAGTATACGCAGAACTTGATTCGTATCGCATTTTCAACTTTCCCTTCGCTGCGATTTTAAAAATTTTTGTTTCGCAAACCTTATTTTCGCCGAGCAATTAATTTCACTCTCAATGTTGTGATTATGGCCGCTGCATAACTAAATGCCCCATTATTTTTAAATTCGCTTCCTTCAGCGCCGTACAAAATTTCTCGAAATCGTGATCGCTCAAGGATGTCTTAAATAATTTATTTCCTGCTTAGAGTCCGCGATTTGTTCGAACGAGAAAATAACTTATCGGAGAGATGGTGAGGAACGAATTCAACAGGTTTTTTTTCGTCGATAATGTGACATCGGCGGTAAAAAATGATGAATTATGAAGTACGAATCGTTGTTGCTTAGAAAATTCATTACTTTTGTGATAATATCAAAGAGTAGGTAATAGCCGCGAACAATAAATATTAACACTTTTGACACTTCATTAATCAATTTGTGATTGTGTCTATCAACCTTGGTGATCGATATAGAAGGAAATGTAAATTTTCATTCCCGCACATTGTAACATTCATGTAAATAATGAATACCAGTTTGAGAGATCACCTAAAATATATTTATGAAATCATAAGCAATTTGCATAATGTTGTTTTCACGCCCCCTGCAGTTGTTGCACTGGTCACCCGCATTACAGCAAAAATGCTAATTTTTAGAAAATGTGCGTTTTTATCATTTACTTAAAATCCACTCAATCATCTTTGAAATGTTTCAAAACAAAACTTTTAATTTGATTTAAACCATTTGATAAGAAAAAAACCCAAGTAAATTGTATAGATATGTAGCATCTATAGTATCATTAGTAAAAAATAAGGTTTCAATTCGATAATAAATTGTAAAAAAAATAATAATAATGTAAAACTTTACACCATCTCGTCAACACGCTGTGTCCAGAAATAGTGCGGAAAATGGTACACGTTTCATTGCGTCAGACATCTGATTCCATCTAATTTTTGACACAATTTTCTGTATAACATTGCACAAATTGTATGGTAGGGTAGAGATACCAATTTCAGCCACTACGCCACTTTTAGTCACTTTACTTGGAAATTCTTCATTCGTAGAGAAAATTAGGTTTAAATATTGAAAACAGCGATGAATATTGTGATTTCGCCTCTGATGATTGTGTGTTAGACAAGGCTTATGTGCAATCCGAAAGTAGTGAAGAACATTCATCAGATAAGTCTGAACAGGTAATTTAAGTTTTCTCAAAATATTTTATTGCAAATTTCATCGGCCATATTGCATATCCCTACCATCATTGAATGTGTAAGTATAATAATCCGATTTTACTAAATCCAAAAAAAATAGAAAATCTGGCACAACTGATTCCCTACATATTTTCAGTATATCACACTTATTATCAAGAAATAGAGACTGCTATTAGTTGTACCAGGAAATACCACCTAGGAGGTAACAGATAATGAACCCGAAAATTTGGACAACAATTTTTCAAACAATAGAGAAGGTGAAAGATAATTTGTAAAAAAATATAATATTATTTTTTTGTTAAAAAGGGCACAAGCCACAATTTTTGTAATAAATAATTAAAATTACAGTTTTTTATTTCATATACATATGCCAAAAATCAACTCAGCATAGTTATACTGTCATTACAAATTTCTTGGGACATTAAATATTATAAAAATCATCGATTTTGATTTTGGGATTTAACCGAATCTTTAACAATTAATATCTCAAAACAAACTTCATGTGACATGTAGCCCTGTTGCGCCAAGCCCTTCAATTAAAGCTTGATTAATAAAAATGTTTCGATATAAGTTTCGTTAGTTATTGTAATAACGGATCATATTTATGTGTTTAAATTATTTGTTTTCTCTTAAATTCATTTTTTAAAGGAATGTTAAACAGGTCTCCTTGAAGACCAAAGTGGCCAAAAGTGGTGAAATTGCACATAATAATGAAATTGCCAAGATTTATAGCACTTCAGCTTAAAAACTGTAGTTAACTAAGAAATTTAAAGAATCAGTTCAAGATGTATATAGAGTAATATGGCTTACGGTTAATCTTAGTCATTTGTTAATTTTTCAATTACAAATTTGCTTAAAGTGGCCAAAACTGTTGTCTGTACCCTACAGGCTTAAAATTGGCAGTGGATTCTCTATTTGCCTCTGATTAGCTAAAAATGGTCAATTTTCGACAATACAATTAAATGGTTTGGTTTTTCCAAGAACAAACTGTGCTTTTGTTGAATGACAAGAATTAATGAAGCGGTCACGTCAGTCCAATCATTTGTATTACAAAATTATTTTCGTCTTTCAATATCGCCAATAAAATTAATTGGTGTTTTCATAATTTGCATCTTAAAAACAGCGTTTGTGACTAAATTGGCGCTTAATGGAAAGCATAATTATCCGATTAATTTCCGTTACTTAGAATTAATCGATTTATTTTAGTTTCTAGTCATTATGCCGATTTATTAAAGAAGGAATTTCCGCAAATTAAAAGCGTAAAAGCGATTTTATTCAATTTTGAGCGCAATATTATTCTGTGGGATCTAGAAATTTCAGTATTGACTGTTTGTAACGCAGGTTTGAGAAACAGTTTTAATTTTAAGTTGTGTTATTCGGGAGACTGAATTTTTTCTCTATTTCCGGGTTGTAACTTTATTGTTATTATTATAAAATTAGCTTAATTAAACAAAAACCTTTCACCAATTGTTTCTGCGGTGTCTTTCAGCAACCATCGTCAACAAATAATGCATATAAAGCGGTCATTAGTAGAAAAATCAATGCATCTTTACATATTATCAGTTTCTCTTGTACAAAAGTTATGTCAAGAGGACAATTCAGCAGATGGTTCAGCGCCTGCTCTTCGTTGTAGTCACACGGCGGTGGGCCGTAGGAATATTCCTAAATTACCTAAATTATGTTGAATCCTGTTATTTCGATTTGGCTTGTATTGCTCTCCTCACTCACAACGAATCGTCTGATTCTCATATTTTACCGATTCAACTGAAAGGTCATTCGAAATTTTCTTATTGACTACTGAATTTGCTTGAAACTGACAATTTCTTTGCAGAGTGATTTGTTTGAGATAAAAACAGGAGTAATTTCTTGTATCATATTAAAAGGAATAAAAGGAGCACAACTCCGCTGTGCATTTTAATACAATAAACAGTAATAGTTCTAACTGTAAGATAACTTATAAAATAGCAAACTAAACCACCTATTCCAAAAATTTGAAAAATTTGTTTTATTAATAGTTTTGAACATTTTATTTTACACGCTAGCGATTTTGATGACATTTTTACAAGGCTTCCGTAAAGAATTGTATAGTTTTAACAAGTTTCACTGTACCTTGCACAAAGATTGGCGCTTTCTAATATATGGCTTGTGATGGGGGCGATGAATAATATATTCAAATTTTATGCGTTCGCAGGTATAATTGTAATTAAATTTTAATTCCAGTTTTGATAGTTTTAACGGGCGTGGCTTAATTTGGCGAAATTTCTTAAGTTCTCGCTTGTTTTTAATGAAAATAGTTTTCATTAAAACTGAAGAAGACAATTAATCTGAAATTTTCGCTTATTTTTTAAAAATTAGCAGCTAAACATGAAAAAATAATTTTCTTTCCATTTCTGTACAGAGTCCTCTAAAATTGGTTTCAAATATTTCATGTACTACCACAGACTGGTGGTATTAGTTTTCTTTTATGATAAACCAGGCATCGTTTTTTTTTTTTTAATCGACATAAAAATTTCATCTTACAAGTCACAAAATGTTTTTGTTTAAATGTTTTAAAGGCTTTTTACTCTAAAAATCGATTAATAATAAAATCACCAAACTTCCAACAAAAATTTACAAATTTAAATAGCTCAGAGTGGTCAATTTACTCGACTCCAAATGATGACCTAATGATATGGGGGGGTTGTAAACACTGTAACCTGGGATTATCAGGTCTGAACCAAAAACAAGCGCTTTCTACCCATAATGACTTCTTAGTATTTCGGTTAAACATTCTACCTGTGCTTTGCATTATACTATTTTCATATTAGTTGTATTGAGTTTCAGTGACTTTTTGTAAATCCAAAATTTCAAAGCCTAAATACGCCCCTGATACTGAACGCGTGTCGTTACTACCTGGCAACTCCAGGACAACTTGTTTCTTCAAAAGCTTTGTAATTTTGCAACACTTGCCTGATTTATTGGTTATGACTTGAAACTTGTTAATAACAAAATTTCTAATTCAAATAGCGGATGAATTTCAGTAAAAAGTTGATTAGGTTTTGGTATTTTTATATTAAAAAGATTATAAATAACTGATTTATGACAAGAGAAGCCCAAAAAAACATGATAAATGACATAAATGATCGTTGTGACGCCAGATGATGAAAACTGAAAGCGGAATTAACATCAGATCGCAGCTTATTAATAACCGAATTTTCTTAATATTATTTTTTTTGGGTGACCATAACGTCGGGGGACCCTGTACATCGGAAGAAATATCGGTTTGTTAATGTCCCGAAACAAAACAGGAATTTTAGCGCCACTTATCATTCCAAACTAGTCCTGACAACACTTTAAAATACTCAACCAGAACAAAAGACAACAAAACGCCCAAAAAAGTCTTAACAGGAAGGACAATCGATTAGTTATTTCAGGAATCTTGCCTTCAAGATTTTTTTTTCAGAATATATCGTGAGCGTTTAACTTAATCTCGACACGGTTGCAACAGGTTGGGCTGGGTGCGATGGTTGCATTTTAAAATTCAAATTGTTTCGAGGCATTTTTATATGGAGGGCCGCATGTGATGGGAGAAAGTGCAAATTAAAAATTTTCCTGGCACACTAAACGCGTTACAATCGAACGCATCGCGGGACACCGATGAAGTAACTGTTGCACAATGTCTCTCAACTTTCTGTCTAATGTCAATAAGAAAATTTCTTCAGTGCCGAAATGCAAACCTCTTTTTCCTCGCCGACATAAAAGTTGATTTGATGCGAAACTTAATTGGATAGCCGCATGTATCGCGAGTGAAAGTTTCGCTTAGAATATTGCCGCAAAAATGGACGTATCATATCTGAAAATAAATTCCGTTCGGCTGAGCATTATCAAGACTCGCGATACAGATACAATCTTCACATTCGCTGATCAGGCCATAAATTATGAACCAAATGTAGGAGGCAGGCGTCGGTTGGCAAAACTTTCGCCGATGTTGTGCTGAAACGCTTTTGTTGCCAACTAAGGGCCATTGTTTCGATTTGTGAAATGTGAATTTATTGTTCTATTATGCATTCAACTTTTCAAATATCGGAAACTTAATATTTAAGCAGGCATTACTTATTGCGCTTCGCAAATACCCATTTAACTGTGCAATCATCTTCCTTGACGTATTTGCTTGCGACAAGTTTTTTTTTCAAAGGCAGCGCTTGAAGTTTAATTAAGGCCCGCGATTCGTTTTCTCATTGTTTGGATTGTAATGTAAATGTCATAATGTATGATTTCACTTTCATTACACGCGAGTAGTGTAGAAAAGGAAAAGAGTCGTGTCCTACTGAACCAGTCTGCTAAGTGAAAATGAAAGTAGCAAACTTACACGGTATAATGATGATAATTTCTTGTGGTTGTCTTATTCTTCCTACATCGTTAATTGCCTTGAGCCAACAATACAAATACGTGTTCACATAAAAAATTCGTTAACGATGATGGGTCATTGAGTATTATAAATGTCATGTCTAAGTACTCAATTTTCAAACATTAATAATAAACCTTGATATCATCCGAGACTGTTTAAATTGTTGATCGCATGATAATGTTAAAATTGGTTGTTTTCTCACTTAATTTTTGTGCATCTAAAATTTTGATCTTTTTCAAAAATTAACATTTTTTAAGGGAAATTTCAATTAAATCTAATAAAATTTATAGTTTTTCCATGAAAACTACAACTTCCTAGAATTATGTTACGGTTATCTACCTATGGAACTTTTTTTTTAATTTTATGTTGGCAGTAAAGTGTTTAAGGATAATGTCACTGCAGACTTCAGAAATATAGGATGGCCCATTGTATAGTATTTTTTATATGAAACTCTTTTTCAGTAGTAAAAAAAATTTAAAAAATTGGAAGCAATATTCGTCCACTACCAAACTACAAAACAGTCAAATCATTTTTTTAAGTTAAAACAGTGAAACTTGACTTTGAATAGCGATTTACTATCAAACTATTATAGCTATCAGGAATTTGTTTTTGCAATCTCACCCCTGTTATAGTGAAGATTTTAATAATTGGCAAATTGCCATTTCGATTTTTTTTCAAATATCGTTTCGTGTATTTATAGCAAAAGTCTTAAATGGTACCCTCGTAAAGTTGCAGTACGACTATTTAAAAGCGATTGCAATAACATTTGCAGAAGAATATCTAGCAAAAAGTCGATCTCATTGTTAAGCAACAATATCCAGAGCCGGATGGCACGAATTCTATGGAATCTAAAACATCAGTAGGAATGAGGCTCGTTTGAATGAAACTTGATTTGAATTTGAATGATTTGTGGTGAAATTAGACTCTCATTTCGCGGAAACTCTTGATAAGGAAATGAAAGACAAATGTTTTTTTCAAACTAATTTTAGGAGACGGTTACGACTTTGCATACAGCAATGTAATTTCAAGGTAAAGATAAAGGTTTTCCTTATGTTTACAAGAATCCAATTTGCTAAACAAAAAGTTTTAAGGTCGGGTCTGAAGTAAAAAATAACTGCCTCGTAGGATATTTTGTTTGTGATTATAGTTAGTAACTAGAGCTTAAGCGGCCATTATCGTTTAAGATTTACGATTCTTTTAAGGGAAAAATTTAAGCACTTATTAATTTGAAATCGACGGTTATTTCAAAATTTTAAATTTCGACAACGTGTTCTCTGTAATATTTTGAACAAAAAAAAAAGATTTTGATTTGCTTTGCTTTATAGCATCCTGGCGACGTTTGAATAATTAAATTCAAATAATAAGATGCCCATTTTATAGTACGGTAATTGTAGATGATTGACTGTGGGTTTTCAGTTTTTTATGTGGAAAATGCTATGCGATGGGCCACCCTGTATTAGCACAAAATTCTTCTGTAATATAACAGTTTAGTAATTTAGTGAAAATTGTGTTATACTGTGTTTTCAATAAAAATCTCATTTAAAGTGAACCGTGATTTTAATTTTAAGTTGGTAAATATGAAAAATGTTACCATAAATCCCATTATAACGTACTCACTGCCAATTGAATATTAACATTTTTATTGAAGGCACGGTATTATTCTTCATTACCAACATAAACTTAACCAAAAATTAATTTGATACTCTTTATTAACTCTTACTCTTACTCTTTATTAACCTTATTTGAAAATATGATAATTACGAGGTAGTTAAATATACTTTCAGTTTACATTACATTTAAAAAACCACAATAACAATTACACGAGGAAACAATAAAATTGGAAATTATACTTTTTTAACGATTACAACATACAAATGTGTTGGTGTGTGAGACTTCTTGTAAGGCACTTTTTTAACGTAAGTAAAAGTTAATAAATTATAGCTCAATTTTACTTAAGAAGTGTTAAAGTAGAACGTTTTTTAAAGCCAATCCTAAAACCAAGTCACATAAATGCAAACCAGTTACCTGCAGTGTGGTCTCATCATTTCTTGACCATCGATTGAATCATTCCAAACGCGCATCGTTATAATTAGCACCTAGAAAACGGATTACACTTTACGGTCAGATTGACTTTTTATTACCACAAATCCGACTTGTTAGGAAGTGTTTTTTTATTATAATTTAATTAAGGAGCCTACCGTTTTTTACTCGGAAGTTCGTAATTTGCCGGCGACGGTAAAATTCGCTCAATAAAACCGTGCGTATGTGAGCATACCGCTTTAGAAAGTGAAATATACCTACTTTGCTTTGCACATTTGCTCGGTTATTAATCAAATATAACCGAACCCTAATTGGGGAACTTGTCGGATTCACTTTCATATTACATTTAAGCGCATAAATCAGCTAATAAAATTCACTGGCCCCTGAAAAAATCCTTGCGCAATTTTATAAAAGTGGCCAACATTTCGAAACAATACACACTATTAACTATTATTAACTATTAACTATCGACAGTTTTTTCGGAAATAAATTCTCAAACTTGATAGTTCAACTTTCCCAACTTACTTCGAATCCGCCGAGTGGAAGTTGTCAGATATCACGTACCTGCTCCACTAAAGAGATCTACCGTGAGATTGTGCGCTGCGTTATCTCCTGCATCTGAACGTTCGGAAATTATCTCTTAACAGCACAATGAAATTTAAATTGTACAACTACAACGTACACTTAGCGCGGGCATTTAAACCAAATGAAAATAAAACAAGAAAAAACCGGGATTAACTAGTGGTCCAAATCTAGTTTAGTAGAGATCGGTTTTGTGACGCATTTGTAAATTCCTCGCCGAGTCGATTTCGTAATTTTTGAAACTTTTCACTTTTTATATTGCCATCCGATAACTTTTTCTAGTTGAATTTTTCTTTTGAAAAGAAGTTTTATGTAATTTCAATCCTGAATACAAATTTAATTTAATTATAAACAGGATTTTTAGCATTGTACGTGGTGCCTGTTTTTTATCTTTTATTTTATTTTTATTTGATGCAGAGATGTAGTTGCTGCTTAGATGATTCGAAATCTGCAATAAGTGCAAATAAACTTAATGTTTATGAAACGCAGTTTTGAAACAGCTTTTTTATGTGTTTTGTGAACAACTTCTGCTACTCATTTTAAGCTACAAAAAATGGTTCCAAATTGAATTAATTTCACAACACTTCTTTTTCTTCGTCCTTCAGGAGTTAATTGATTTATCTTGTTTCATATCGTTCTACTTATTATTCTAAATAAAATGCATATAAAAACTAGGGGAATTGTCTCTGAGTTGACAACTTATGGTAACATGGTACAATAGTTTTTTCCAAGTCCCTGAAAGTTATGCACACAGTTGTAATACTTCATTCTTTGATTTAGAGGTTATCATACTTTATTTCACGCACTCTCGAGGTGCAAGTAAGCGAGTGCGAGTAACGCCCCAAATGTATAGTAACCCTACGTCACATTTTCTTAAAATTGTATTTTATACATTTGTCATACTTGAATATGATAAACGCTAATTTAGTAAAAATTTAGAACTGTTCAATGTTCCATCTCAGACACAAATCCCCAACGAAACATAAAGTAACGTTTCAAACACTTACTAAGTATACAGATTTTTTTAGAATTGGTTATTTTGGATTGAGGGAAGCTCAAAACTGAACATTCTTTTAAAACAAACGGTCGAATGTAATATTTATTATAGTTGTCTCTATTGCTTTGTTTTTTCTATAGTTTATTTTTTAATTAGGAGGGGTAAAATTGGAAGAACAAATTACACTAGAATATTTGTAGAATGTAGTTTTGGTGAGAAATTTGAATTTTAGTATTTTTAACGTTTGCGTAATTGGAAAACACGAACTGATAAGAACTGTTTGTAAGAATGCACAATGCAAAACACAAAAATTCTGATAAGAACTGTTTTTACCATTTACGAAAATTAGCTAGTATGACACGCAAATCTAATTCGCTGTTTCAATAATATGACTGCCTATTTTCCATAATTTAATCAGTGTAAAACCGACCTGCTGGCAACCAATCATAGATCTACTTTTTGGCGCGATATTTTTGAAACTCTTTTTTTTCCGTGCCATTAGAATCATCAAAAGTTGAGAAATCTCACGGAATTGATTGAAGAAATGCACGAAATTATCGACAGTTTTTTCGAGAGCATTTCCATCAATTATGATGTAATTTAAAATGAGATTTAATTAACTTTCATCGCACTATATGAACGATTGATTGCATTTCAGAAGTCGGTTGTAAACAGATTTCATAACCAACCAGCTTCAAATCATCAAAGTTTCCTGTTTAAATGTCATTTTTTAATTAATATTTGCTTTAACCTGTGATTGCAATTGTGCGTACACACAATAAGGTGAAAGGTGCCAAAAGTAAGAGCATTAATATCGAAAGCAAAATTAAACTTGTTTCTTATTAAAAAATCAGTTTAAATTTTGAAAAAGTAGGTTTACGATAACTTCTTTTTTAAAACACGAGTGAGAGGGGTCGCCAGATCAGAAGGCAGTCAACCTGGACGAACGACTTTGTTCACCTTTGCTGAACTGAATCCGCAAAATAAAAAACTTTCTAATTAGTATTTTATTTAATCGACTTTCCCGGGTCGTTCGGTATGAAGTCGATGATTTTTCTTTTTTGTATCGAAATGATTAGCTGGGTTCCACAATGCATTACGAAATCGCCGCTTGTAAGGCAGTAGAGTAGGGCATTATAGCTGGGTATGTAGTGCAAGTGAGTTGGTGAGCGAGTAGGAAGTGTAAAATTTCACTTTCTTTAGCGTAACGTTAAATGGTCTGTAGACTAACTGACCCAGTAGCGAGGCCGACTCTCCTACTTTCTTCGGAACGAACTGCAACCAGCTCTATTCCGCCATGTCATCCACTCGGCGATTTCCTCCAACTGCGGATAATTGAGCGGTTTTATTCCATTAAATTATTCCTGGCAGCAGGAAACTGGCGATAACTATAAACTCAAAAAATAAGATTTACATT
This sequence comes from Dascillus cervinus, assembly GCA_949768715.1. NCBI lineage: Eukaryota > Metazoa > Arthropoda > Insecta > Coleoptera > Dascillidae > Dascillus > Dascillus cervinus. The sequence goes on from OX458317.1 coordinate 6,008,605, forward strand.
ATTTTAACATGAATCAGTCGCGCACAAGAAAGTTGAATTTTTCGCAACTTAATTAATTATTTTGGCAACAATATACTTTTTTATAAATATGAGTTACGAGCTCGAAGTGAAAGTAACATTAATTAACACGTGTGCAATTCGGTGCATAATTTCATTGGCGCTTCCTTGGATGTACTCGACTTTAAATCGGTACCGCTCTTTCCCAGCTGTGATGATAATACGATTACTAGCATCTAATTATTGCGGTTAGTACTTTCTTTTTGCGGTTGCTAAAATGTTATAAAAAAGTTACGGCGTGGGTTGTGGGACCGGTCCTATTATAGTTTCCGGAAAAAAGTTCAGCATTTGTAAATCGGTGGTTTGCGGGAAACGGGGCCAGCAGGATTGGCAGTGCTTTCCTGTGTAGTGAAAGTGAGAGTTATTTTGTCTTTCTCTTGTTTCAACTGCTTAATGCGCTGTTTTATTTTAACTTGAAGGAAACATTTAATTGAAATTTCGTTACCTCGTTGATTTGGACTGTTTAACAGACCCAACAACCGTTATTTATGTGACGAAGCGCTCCATAATTTTCAATTTGGACACATCAGAACTTCAGTCCAACTAAACAGCCGTAATCTTAAAATTTATTGTCGGAAATTATGCGATTGGCATTTCTCACGACTTGGAATCTATAAAAATACATTGAGGATCAATAAATATAAATTTTGTTGATCTCTCAATTTATTTACATTTTGAAAAACCACAAAAAAATTATGAAAGTATTAATTCTTCAATTCCTCACTTACAAAATGTTATGACTTTTTAAAAGACACTTTTCGTCTTTAGGGAAAAAACTAGATACATCAAGTCTTCAACAAAGGTTGTATCCCACGTGATCACAAAATATAGGCAACCAAACTTATAATAAATTTTCGGGCAAAAAATCGCGATGATCTCGTTACAATTCAGTCGCAATCATGATGTGAAATTCCTGTGAGAAATTAGGCGATGTAAAATTAGTTTAATTTGTAATTAAATACTTACACAATGAGTACTTACATTTCACATCATCTTTATGCGTCCGAATTGTCTGAAGCTTGCGTAAGAGTATATCTTCCTCGCACAAGGTGATAACGCAGTTTTATTACATTTCTATTGTTTACTGAATAGAGTTAAGCAGAAATGATCGGGGATTTACCAGTGATCACTGAGGCATCCGCCTATTGTACCGACAAATGATTTTTACGTCACGTGAAACTTGTTATTTTAATAAACAATATTCTTCTGCTTATGTGTAAAGGGGCGGCATTAATCATGCCGAATGTATCGATATATAATGGGAAATTAATGCAACTCCAACTAAATTGCAACAATTAAATTGATGGCCCGTTTAAATTTTTTTAATTAGCTGGATTACTACTAGTTTTTGTCCCAATCTTTTATTTTTAATAAATAATTATTTTCGCTGTGTTTACAGCAATAATAAACTCATGCTCAATTTTGCATGAATTTGTCTAGAAGGATCAAGAGGGGTTTTGATAAGAACTGCTTTTATTATTTATATAAATGTAATTTACAAAAATTAGGTACTATGACACGCAAATCCAATCAGCTGTTTTGACAATAAGGCGACCTGCTGGTAGCCAATCATAGATCTACCTTTTGGCGCAGTATTTTTAAATCACTCCTTTGAATTAAAAAATATACAAATACAGTTTCTAATTTCGTCATAAATATTTCTAAATTACATTTAGTATTTAAGATTGTTTAGACTCATCATAACAAAGAAGTGAGGTTTATAGATATTATTCTTGTTTTATAAAGTCGGATGTAAACTGTTCATATTAAATTATCTCTGAACCAATCTGAATCAATTTGAATCAACGTGTAAAAGAATACAATTCAGCAGATTACTGAAAGTTTAAGTACCTACATTGGTAACAAAATCTGTTATTATGGCACCAAGGTCTCTAATTTGCATTGTGTGCGTGGAACGATAAGTTTGGTATCTATTCTACGATTACAATTAATTCAAGCCACTTTTTGACATTTTTTGTAGTAAATTGCATCAATTGTGTTAATTTATTAAATTGGCCGCTATAATAAAATTTCAAACACAATCACTTTCCAGATTTTGGAAGTTGATCTTGAATCTTAAAATGAAATCAAATTCCCAAAGCCAATAAACATTCTTAGCGCGAATTGGAAACTGATGAAGTCAATTTTTCCCCGTAATTTGTTGAAGTCGTGAAAATTAATCGTTTCTGGAAATATAATAAATAATTATGAAAGCAATTATTTGCACAAATTGCGACATTGCGTAGGTTGTGATCGTTAAAGATCACCTTCGCTCAAATCTCCTTACTATGTTAGAAACGTAATTAATTAGTTGAAATTAACGACGTGTGCAGCAATAAAGTAAAACTTTTTTCAGCTCAGAAAAAGAGAAAGTTAACACTTGGTAAAATTGCGTGCGACGTACGTACACGTGTAGTTTCTGCGCGAGCCATTCTTACTTTCTGTGAAAAGTATTTCGACGTATTCGCATAACTGCAGTTTACTGGCACAGAAAAAAACCAGCTCATTGGCGGTATCGTTTTGTCGTAAATCCAGACCGTCAGTTTTGGTTCAGAAATCAGCCAGTAACTTTCACTTTTCCGGACGGTGAGGGCGTACTTTTTCGATTTTTCGTTTTTGAAAAACTTTTACTCCGCGAGAAAAAACCGACTTGATTTCGCGGCTTATTAGAGCCGCAGGAAGCTTCCGTATTGCCCAAAGTTTTCACACCAATTAGCGAGAACCAAACAATTTTATAGCGTCTGAACGGTATTACTAATTTCATTATTATTTTTTGGTCTTCCGTGATGGATTGTTTAATTGTTCGAATTCAGGTCTCAACTCTGGATGAAAGTGATAGCTCTTGTGGGATTCCTTGAGAAATGTAATTCAAGTGAGCGTACGTGAAATTGCATAATGTTTGTTGTTATTGTTGTTTTATGTAATTCAGTTCATCTTATAAATAGGACCAAAAACATAATCCCTGTCGCAATGGTCCATTCACACATAATTACAATCGAAATGACACTGAAGCGTAATTGTTTTCTGATTGCTACTTAAAAATTTCGGGGTAATTACCTTGAGAAACACATATTGTTTTATCCGTTAATAGTAATCACGGTTTTATTATTGTTCATTACTTGCAACTGCGCTAATTGAGTATAATGACACATTTAACTTAATTAAGGCTAGTTGTACAAGTTCACTACCGCATATTAGTGAACCAAGTTCGGTGGCTTAATGAATGTTAGCCCCAAGTTTAAGTTCGGTTTATAATGAAGTTTTGTAAAGCCAACCCTGAAGTCCCGTTTTTTTTGTTTTTTTGTTTAATAACTTTTGAATAATTATTTTTTTAAGGTGGTAGATGAATAAGAAAAGTATTCATGTATAGAATTATTAACATCAGCACAATACGTTTTGAATTTACAATTGCAGGCAAAAAATTGTTTTAATTTGAATTGAATTCAAATCACCTGTTGAAGTCACGAATAAGGTTTCATAATAAAAGTGCTAATAATTCACAGGATTTTTATAAACAAATTTTATTTTTTCAATTATCAACAACACCAACTTTTTTTGTGTCCCAACGTTTAAAATCGATTATTTATAAAAACGAGCTGAAACAATTAAAAACAACCACTTTCTTTTCTGAACTTCATGGAACGAAAACAATTTCAGTGAAATTAATACATTTTAAGCAAGCGAGCAAAAAAGAAGATTAAACTGATTCTTTGATTCTCAATAAGGCGTTTCTTCAAAATAAACTTTCAGTGTTGCACCATTCGCACTTACTACAAATTTAGTTAAGTAATTCGGCAACACCGCGCTTTCTTTTGTTCCCAAACACAACCTCACTTTACAGAAACATGTGAGTTTTTTATTGAAGTTTTGTAGTAAATAAAAAGATTCACAAATTCACTGTAATAATCTCTCTCTCTCTCTCTCTCTCTCTCTCTCTCTTTCTCTCTCAATCTACAATTCTCTATCCTGAGCCAACCTTTTCAAATCTTTGGATGTTTGGCAGTTGACATCTTGAATTATTTGAGAGTTATATTGTAACCTTGGCCTTTCTCATGGATTTTTACTCTCTACTGCCTCCTCTAATATTGTTTAAGTCTTCCGTCATGCCTCAGCATAAGTATGTCCAACAGATTATTCCATCTCGTCTTTTCTTGATACTCTTTCATGAAGTTCTTCATTCTTGGATTTTTCCCAATACGTTTTCATTGATAACCTTGTCTGTCCAACTAGTTTTTAACATCCGTTATAGTTCAAAAGATTCTATTTTTAAATGATAGTATATTTGATATTAGTAGACCTCCTATCTAATGCTTCAGTGATTCTTCCTATATTTCTTTACAACTCCTTCCATTCTCTGTAATATCGCTTCCTAGTTTGCAGAACCCTTCCACTTTTTGAAGTTGCTGCTCTTCCAGACATACTGTTACATGTTTTTTACATACCATTACTTTAGTTTTGGCTTTATCTATTTTCATGTTATACTTTTTGAAAATACTCACTTCGTTAACCGCATATTCTAATTCTTTTTCACTCAGTGGTAATGTCACTACGTCATCGGCATATCTCAGCATGTCTATCATTGTTCATTGTACTTTTATTTCTGTTTTTAACTTACTTCTGAATTTAGTAATCGCGTTCTCTATATAAACATCTTTGCTTCTTTATCAGTAACAATAAGTAGGCATATCTGCAAGAGATGTTGAAATTGCTTGGCTACATCTTGTAAGTAGAAAAGAACTCTTCGTTTCATATTTTCTAAGACTTCCAATCAATTAAAACAATGTAAACAAATGATTAACAATATTAAAGCCTCCCTTAAGAAGTTACTATTTTAAGAAAAATTTAAAGTTTAAGTTGAAATGAGCTACTTACCAGCACAGATAATAAAAAATGATACCGCACAGGGAAAAACCTAAAAGCGTGTTATAAAATGCAAAAAGTGGGTCATTTCGTTTTCAAAATAAATTTCGCTAATTTGTTACAAATAACAAGGATTTTAATTAGGACCATTAAAATTGTTATTGTACCTGTTACGAACACTAAATTTTCTTGTTGTTGAAAAATACATAATTTCACATCTTATTCGTCTGTAACGGAGATGGCCTCTTTCGGAACGACTTCCCCTGAATTTTTTCCAAATCGAACGAAATAAATCTGATAAATCATCGTGTTGGACCGCAGCAGTTTACACGTGCCGCCATGCCTAATGAAGGTGTGTGTTACATTTAACGTTTTTTGTTTAAACAAACCCACCGACTAATTCTCGTCGAAGAAAAAGTTTTTTATTGCTAAAATATGCGAATTAGAAAGTTTTTAATCGTTTAAAATCTCCGGTGATCTGATAAATGTGAGGAAAATTCTGAACATTGATCTGTGTAATTTCGGTCGACTTGAAATTTTGAGTTTTATCGCGAAAACTAGTCGGTAATTCTTTTAATGATCTGAAAGAATAGTTGCTACGGGCTATGGCTTTAGTTAGGAGTTGCCAGACAGGTTTTGCACGAAGAATTTGCGACTTGACTTAGAATTAGACTTTTAGTAACCCGTTCGCGTTTTGTTTTATTTGCGATTCTGCACCGATGGTTAGCAGCTGAACTTTTTTTACATTTTGGCCTATTCACAATGAATTCGCCATTGTTGTTCATTTTCGCCCGGTCATGATTTTCACTTGCACTGCCGCTACCGTTATCGACTTGCTGTAGGTTACTGTGAAAACCAATTTTGTTCTATTTTTTCGAACGTGACCCGCAAATTTACCACCGTTTTCCGGCGTTTTGCGTTTCCGATCATCCGTTACGAAAGCGGTAATTCGTCCGTTTCAGAACCGTATTTCAGCAGATCGAAATTAATTGCGCAAAAATGTTAATAGTGGATCTGCCACGTAAAATGAAACAAATGTTATATGTCTACCCATGTGAATCTGCGACGGCAGGCTGCTATATGCGCTCAGATGGATGTTGGCCTTGGAAACATCAGTCCTGCTATAATTACACCACTCCAATCCGGAAATGTAGTTTGCTTCGTTTTTCTAAACCTTATACGGCTTGTAGGATGATGCTAAATAATTGGAAACACTACAGTAAAGTCTCACTTTTCTAATAGACTGCTGACCCTCATAACCATTTAACTGCTCAATTTGGTAACGAGTCTGAAACAAAATAAACGATAGGTTCCAATCACTTGAGTTTGTATTGGAACGATACAAACGTTTTAGGGGCTTGAATGAAAGTAACCCTTACTTTTTCCCACAAAATCCCATAACGTCTTAACGGCATGTTAATAACAAATCTCAAAAAAATCAGTACAATTTTTGAATTCGACCGTCACACTGCTGAACACTTGCCTCCCTGCTTTATAATAAATTATCAGTTCTAGGAACATATTCTCAGCGTAAAACGGCGTCTTTAGTGCATAATTTGTCGAATATCATTGTGATGTTGTAAGAGATAAGATATCATCTATTTTAATCCAGTTAGCATAACAAAAGAGTGAAATGCAAGTAAGTCAGGTAATACCAAGGACAGGACCGTACTTAGAATCGACGAGTAGAAATTTTGAAATGCTTAATTACAAGTAAAATTTCTAATTTTAAATGAATTGCATTAGTTGCCATTCTGTTCGATTATAATTATTGTACCTAATAATTTGAACAAATTTGTCCAAATTCTGCTCTAATATAAGTCACGGTTTAAGTATAAATATAGCTGTACCTGGAAGAGGGGCATCAAAATCTATAAAATCGTGGTGGCAATGCTGAAAATTCGAATAATTGCCAGTTTTACTAAATAACCCCACTTGTTCGTATGTCAGTATAAAAGGCAAGAAAGCAATACTTTGACACATAAACACGTGGAATTTTGAAGTGAAGTAGACAAAAGTTAATATTTCTGGCAGTACCAAGAGAATTTTATAGTTTTAAGGGGTATGTATACTTATACTGATACTTAATCCGTGACTGGACAACGACCTCTTAGTCGAGATAATTAGCTTGTACTATATCACGTCAACTGACTTTCAACAAACTGATCCTATATTTTGTAATATACATGGGGATGCGAATTTTTTTACAGTTCGACCTACTGAAACAAATAGAGATTACACTGACTAGTACAGTGCCCTCCAATGTTAATGACTACCACCAAAATAACTCAATTTTGAAGGTATTACTATGGTGCATTTATAAGCTACGATCTCATGTTAATTCCGTTTTCTGCTTTTATCATCTGGCGTCGCGACGCTCAATTGTGTTATTTTTCATGAATTTTTTGCACTTTTCGTTTCATTTATCTTTTATTTATAATTTTTTTTGTATGAAAATATTAAAACTTTATCAACGCACCAGCCGTTATTTTGATTAGAAATCCAGTGATGTCAGTAAGAACTGTTATTTGTAACTTTCAAGCCATAACCAATAAATCAGACTAGTGTTGATACTGAACGCGTAATTAGACTTTGAAATTTCAGATTTACAAAAAAGTCCCTGAAACACTGGCTGCAGCTCGCTTCAAATAACTAAACGCAATTAAAATGAAAATAGCATAATGTAAAGCACAGGTAGAATGTTCAACCGAAATACATACTAAGAAGTTATTATTTGAGGAGCAAGCATGCAAAACGCGTTAAATCCATTTTTGCCAGGTAGGAGAAAATCATAGTTACAGGTTTGAATTTAACGTTTTTTGCTTGATTGTAGACTTGTTGATATACATTTTCTATAGGATTTAACAAATATAGCTTGATTCTGAGTTCACCAATGAGTTTAACTCATTCCTAAAATATAAAAACCACCATAACGTCAAATCTGCCAAAATATAGATTTAACGCGTTTTGCATGCTTGCTCCTCATTTAGGCTTTGTAATTTTAAATTTACAAATAGTCACTGAAACACTGGTTGCCGTTCGCTTTAAACAACTAAACACAACTAATATGAAAGCAGCGCAATGGAAAAGCACAGTGAACCGAACCCTCATTAAGAAATACTAAAAAATGTATGGGTAGAAAGCTTTTATGTTTAGCCCGGACCTGATAATCTCAGGTTACAGTGGGGTCTGATTTACAACCCTCCGTATATATCATTCGACCATTATTTACGGTCTAATCAATTAACCACTGTAAACTATTTAAAATCGTAAATTTTTGTTGAAACCTTTGGTGATTTTATTATTAATCGATTTTTAGCCTTAACATTTTTGTGAATTGCAAAATGAAATTAAACGCTGTAGGTAAATTCCACAAAAATTTTTAGTCTTGATTTTTCCAAAATTATACATTTTTGGTTAATCATAAGAAAATATTAATACTACCGATTTCTGGTCGTACATCAATCCTTGACATAAACAAAATTTGAGATCAATTTTCGGGGCGACCATTAACGTTGGAGGACCCAGTACATACTTACGTTTTGTTTAAAACAATATCCAAATAATATTGTGGAGAAGCTGAATGCTTGTTTAAAATTCTTGGCTAGATAAGGTTCAAATTTTATGGTTTTTTTTATTGGATCACTCGGAATGTTGCTTAGGAAAATTTCTATAACGCAGTGCACATTTTTTAAAATGCCTGTGTTATTTTTCGCGGTTGTGTAAATTACCCGAGAATACAAAAGGTACGCTATTAGTGCGGCATGCGTATATTAAACTTATTAATGTGGTAACATTATTTTAAAAACCGCTATAAACTTTATGTGATTTACTATCACTAAAACACTGCTAATACATTATGACGAAGGCCGCAAACATAAAATCAAAACCGACAAAATCTATTTCTTTGTAAGAGGCTTTTTCCCGATCAAAGTTCTCCGGTTTTAATAAGAATCATTTTATTGTATTTACCGCCGCGTGACGCCGTTTCCTTCTAATGGTAACTTATTTCAGAAAAACTCGATCGTGGTTGGAGTAGAGACTGTCGCAACTTTTTTATTTATAAGCACCATTACGAATTGAAAAATGTTCATTATGAAATAAGAAATGTTTCAACTGAAATAAATCTGCTTGTAGTGCTTCTTGGACAGTTTAAATAATTACAGAACGCATATAACTCTCACAACGAAGTAGCAATTGTGCACTTGTTCATTCGAAACGACATTTTTAAGCGGAATGAAGATCTCAACCTGAAATTTTTCCATCAAAATCAAGGTTACTGAGGTGATGCGTCACCTAAACGCCGGGTCCAAAGTGAAAATTACATTTCCCTTTTTATTTAGAATCGATTTAGTTACAGATCAGGAAGTTCCTTGAAGAAAGTTGGTGCAAAACCAAATTCAAAGTTTTTTGATTACCGACATTTATGTATCCATAAAAATAGTTTTTTTTTCTTCGTAATTCAATCACAATTTTCTGGAATGTTGTTTAAATTGCGATTGGTACAAAGTAATTCAGTTTAATGATGTTTTCATTAATATCCGCTCGGTTAGCCTTCCCTCGCAATGGGCAGTTTGGTATTTACACTCAATTAAAAATTCATTAATCAAACTTGATTATTTTGAGAACCTTCGTGTTTTATGCAGGTCAGTTCTAAATGGTAATTTTTAACAACACCTTCATCAAACTGAACCATCGAAATGACACACATGAATATTTAATTCACTGAATTGGGAATTATCATAACTCGTATCATTTAAGCGTCATTTTGATGATGTTATAGTTTAGCCGACAATCTTGGCCTTGCCACAAGTGATTGTGTTAAAAACATTGTGAATTTGTTATTGATCCTGGCGCCAATATATGAGAAATGGTATTACCGACGCCAAACATTTATAACGAGACTGAAACCTGATCAAAACAGTTCAGTCCAACTGAAAAAGAATTGAACTTATTTGGTTTATTTAAGGCGCCACCTCAGAATAAATCTACTCTCAACAAGGTGTTACTTAAAGATAAACTGCCAGTTGCAACATCGGCTCTTACTTCAAAGTTACTTAAGTAAAAGTAGGTAATATTTGGCAACACTGTACTTTCTTTGTTTCCCATCAGCTAACTCCTAATCTCACTTTTCAAAAACACGTCAGTTTGTTGGTACAATCAGAGAGAAAGAAAGTGAAACATTTGAAAGGGTTATATGAATATTTCAGTGCGCGTTTGATTGTCATTATCAAGGCCCAATCTGCGAGATAGGAGTCCGGCATTATCTTTGGCTCGCAATCAATTCCCCACCGCAAACCGCTTATGTTTGGTATGTTCTCATAAAATACGTTGACTTTGTGACCCCTTAAGATAATCGTGAGATTAATTCTCCTTTCCAGTATATATTTGGCAAGAACATACAAGGGTTAAATTTAATTCAATTCAAATGTTTGCAATGTTTATTTCTTGTAGTAACCTACAAACCAATTGAATCATAATCGATTTCAAAGTCAACGGTGATAACTTAATAGACTAACTGGAGATTATCTAAAAATAAATTGTATTGTTTTTAAACCAGTTCCATCCTCTTAAGAAGCGAGCGCAAATAATGTGTTCTTAGTCAAACCTTCCTGTAATTTCATGTTATTAGCTGCAACATTTTTACAAGAAACTATCAACAGTAATATCTCAAGTGCATCAAAATAACCGATTAAATTTTGACGTTTCTGTCAAAATGTTTTGCCTAGAAATATGTCGAGCAAATTTGCCACGTAAGAAAATCTCAAGTGCGTAGCACGAGGGATTTTGGGTGGAAAATTTACGAGAAATATTTCTTTATGGCGAAACGTTGCGACAAAAACGTAAAAACGTAAAAACGTAAAACGGGGTAATCGGCATGATTATTTCCTGATTATTAGAATAAATAGATTTTACAACGAAGTATTTATTTACTTGTCGAGGAATCTTTGATAATGATTGCAAAAAAAATTCAGAAGCGATTGAACGTCAAAATTTAATCGGGTAAATTTTGACACGTTTGAAACGTCAAAATTTAATCGCTATAAAACTGAGGAAAACCATGCTGACTGGGACTTTTTATGTGCATGAAGGAAATAATCACTTTAAATTATTACTGTCCACGATTTAATTTGAAAACGCACGAGATTAAGCGTTTCTTTTGAAACTGTTAACAGATCTCATCGAACTTTAGATATTGAAAGTCAGACGTCTTGCAAATGAAAAACGACATATTAATTCTTCATCCGACTTCAAACTAAACAAGCATTAAATCGTCTTCAAAAGCAACTTATATCACAACTGACAGGTTAAAAAAAACGACGTTCAAGCGTTTGCGGTTTCGTGCGAAAATTTTTCGTAGTTTGGCAGATTTTTTTGTTTGGATCGATAGTGTTAATTTAATTTAATCCATCTGATAGATTTATCATGGAACTCCAATAAACTACCGTTACAATACATGCCACATAATTGAATTACGTTAGTATACACCGTTTTTAATTCATTAAACGTCAGTTACATACAAACTATTTTTTTTTTGTTAACCTTTTAAAGAGACTATATCTTCCCAAAAGTGTTTCGCAACAATTGTTTTAGTTAAAGCAACAACTGTTATTAACTATTGGTTAAATTTAGCTGCACATTATAAACCGGTCCTTATAATGGCAAATTTACCCGACCGTAAATGATAACCTGAGGTCATCAAGTTCGAACTAAAAATAAAAATGTTCTACTCATAATGACGTCTTAGCATTTCTTCTTAAGCTGTGCTTTCACATTATGTATTTCAGTAACTTTTTATAAATCTCAAACTTCAATGCCTAAATACGCCCCTGATACTGAACGCGTGCCGCTACTACCTGGCATTTCCGGGACATCTTGTTTGTTCAAAAAGCTTTTTAATTTTATAATACTTGCCTGATTTATTGGTTATGGCTTGAAAGTTGTAAATAACTGACATCACAGAATTTCTAATCAAAATAGCGCCGAATTTCAATAAAAAGCTGATAATTTTTGATATTTTTATATAAAAAAAATTATGAATAACTTAATGAAATGAAAAGCTCAAAAAATCCATGAAAAATTACATAAATAAGCGTCGTGACGCCAGATGATAAAAACAGAAAACGGAATTAACTTATAAATAACTGAATCATAGCCAAATTTTCATCTTCAAAATTGAGGTTTCTTTAGGGGCACTAACGTTACAAAAACGGAGTTGGTTATTTTACCTGATTTAAATAAGCGACTGAATCGATTAACCGCTGTATTCTTTTGAAAGCGCAGTTTGGGGAAATCTGGAATAACCGGACGCTCACGGTTTTCCGCCCTGTTACCGATTCGGTAATTTTAAGCCACCGATGATTACCAGTTGGACAAGTCATTTTTAAATTAATGACCGTTCCCTTTCACATTTCAGAATAAGTTTGTCACGGACAATTAAGTTACTCAATAATCAACTTTCAGGATTGAAAATGGTTTTCCTTGCGATTCAATTCTCATTCATTAAATCCGTCAACGCTTCCACACATAATTCACATCGTAAACTGCAGCTTCCTTCGATGATATCGTAAGATGCATTTATTTTTAATTGCATGAGAATACGTCGTATTTACATGAAACAGGCGTTTACATTCACTTCTATTGAACGCAAGTGGAAATAATATTTTTTAAACGAACAAAACAAATAAATGAAACTGAATACCAATTTGTTCAAAAGATTTATTTTTTTATAAATCGTTGAAGCTGTTTGTATTTAACTAGTCAAATATGGTACATTTTGCAGTGAAACTTATTCCTCGACGATTTAAAAAAGTTGTTGGTTTTTTAAAAAACTTTCTAGAAATTTTTACAAAAACTTGTCACTTGAGGACCGAAACGCGGTTATATTAATTGAAAAAAACGACAACACTGAAAAAAATCGTATGTTACAAATTACTACAATAATGTAGCACATATTTTGTAACAATTTTTGCTACAAAGAGAGCATTTGTTACTTAAAATTGTAATACAATTTTTAAAACATTTGTAGTGAAAACTTTGTAGCAATCTTATCTACAAAGTGTATTACTTTTTCAAAACAATTATGGTATTACTTTTGTTTTAATATTTGCTATAAGATTGTTGCAACTTACATTATATTTTGAGTGAGTTTTACTATAAAATAAATGGATTAACGTCACTACAATTGTTGCATATTTTTCGAAAATTTCTGGCCAATACAAATTCATAATTGTTGGCACGTGCTTGCCGAATGTATTTTATTGAAAGTGATCGAGAGGGAAGGAACAGATTTGCGGACGCGGCCCGTTGCCGAAAAATTGCCGACAATAAAATAATTTACACTGATCGCACCCCGCTAGGAAATATGATACAAGGGAAAAATATCGTAACAAAACTATTTTTTGAGATTTTGCTCTCATTGTCTGTTTTACAAGCCGTGTATAACGTATATTTGGACTTCTGACCCAAACAGTATTAAGTCACACAAAATACGCCTTTAACACTAGAACGCTACCGTCATTGGAGTTAATAGGTTAATGCCACGGAAAATTGGGCTTTAATCAATATTGATTATATTGCGGTTTACAGATAAGAGTTGTGAATTTCTGCTGATTTTGCATTTATTTATTTATATTATACATCCGAAACAGTGTGTAGTCGATATGCGTGAAGGAGGATGTTGTGGCTGGTCGGTGGAGCCGGTGAAGAGCGCCTTCCAGCAATTGGAGTGATAAACAACCTCGCAATATAAACAAACTGATTAAAAACGGTCATTCATTCTTTCGAGAGCTTACGAACAACTTCTTTTTAATACGCATAATTTTGTATCAATCTTTTTAATTATAATTAGTTAGTAAAGTGAAATTAATAAAGTCTTAACTTACTGACTATAAGTGCGATAAGTTTATTAATAATTATTAGTTTTGCGTTGTGATTTTGTGTGAGTTAGGTATGGATGACTTCGTTAAGACAACCTTAGAAAGCTGGGGCTTGTTAGACCGGTTGAGGGTGAGCTTTGACGGTAAGTACTATCGAAACAGTTTTTACTATTCATTAATAAAGTATTCATAAAGTCCATCGTTGCAACATACCTCTATTGTTTTACCGCGTTTTATTTGACAGTAACTATTAATTATGAAATTTGTTTTACAGTAAACGAAGTCGACAAACAGACCTTACTCAATCTTGATCGAGAAGATCTCAAGGAATTAATTCCAATTTACTAGCAAGGTGGCAAATAAAATTATATTATTTAACGATTTACATGATTACATAACATGCTTAAAAAAGAAAATGAATGAAAAAACTTTCGTTTCTATTAAATATTGTTGTTAAATGTGTTACAATTGTAAGTTATGTATTATCCATGCTCTTTTTGTTTATTTAATTTATTAAATTTTTCCCTTATGTTTTTAAAAAATTGTTTTTAAAATGTAATTTGTGTATTTGACAATGTTTTAAAGAATGTGTTTTTTAAAATGTTTGTGATTTGTAGTAAGTGTTAAAAAATTTTAAAAATTGTTATGAACAAGGAACATAATTTGTAAGTAAAAGCTCTTTTTGTATTTACTTGTATTATTACTGTAGATGTTGTTTAAAATATATAAGAAACAATCCTGTTATAATTAATTCTTGCGTTTCATTTTACCTGGTTCATTTTACCACTAATTCCATTCCAAAAAAAAGTAGTAAATTGTGATTCATAAAAAATGTAGTATTTTGCAACGAATATACATATTACTTTTTACTACATTAATTAGGCGCAGAAGTCTGTTAATTGTTGCAAAATATGCTGCAAAACCTGTAGTAAAAATAACGGCAATAATAATAGAAAAAGATATGTGTATATGGTAACTGTTTCTCTTTTTTGTCGCAAAATTTAATCTCTAAAATAGTAATTTTTAGTATAAAATCTTATACTTTTTACTGTAAAGATTTGGAACACATTAGTCTTTATTTTAGTAAATTTTGCAATGACTGTGTAGTACACTTTACTATTATATTTGTCGAAAATCTCGCTATACACGTTAGTACTATATGCCACAAATTATTGTAAATGTAGCTACAACCAAGTTACTACAATTGTTTAGAAAAAAATGATACAATTTGTAACTAGTCGTATTTTTAATACAATTTGTGGTAAAAATTTGTACAATTGTAGTTTTATTTACTACTTTTTTTTCAGTGAAGATGGAACCATTTGTAAATGGGCGCAATAGTTACAAAATTGAATTTTTTGTCGGTCCCAATTTGCCCCCGATGAAGACTAGTCATGATCATTAACTGCCGGCAACTGAAGCTTCATTAATTCTCTATCGAACTAATAAAACCATGAATGAATTTCGAGTTTAGTAAGCAAGTGTAACGCATGTGGCTCAAGGATAGGAAAATAATTTGCTGGGAACATATGCAGGATACCTACATGGAAGCCCTGAACCGTGACTGAGTTATCCGACAATTTCATAAATTAGATAGAATTTTGTGATTTAAGTTTCATTTTCAATTGTCATCGTTAATTGTTGTTTTTGTCGTACCATTTTCCCTGTTCATTTTCATTTGTCACTGTTTTGGCAGTCGCCTGGATTCACTTTTCAATGGGCTAATAACTGTTCGAATTATCATTCGTTACTGTCCAATAAAATCGTGATTTAGACACGAAACTATTAATCAAACTCGACTTTGTACATATTGCAACGTTGTGCTTTTGTCGTACTATAATGCTTTTAAGTTACCGCGACCCTGAGCTGTAATTTACGTGATTGACAATATAACAATGATTTTTAACATACTTGTGTACTTTATGAACGAATCCGTGCTTAATAATTACTAGCATTGTAGTAAACTACTTATTCATCATTTTTTAATTGCAGTACATGCCGCTTAATTGGTTCGCTAGTTGACTTAATCGGTCGCTTATTTGAATCCAAGTGTAACAACCAAACCCATTCTTCTTCTCAACGAAGACCCTGTATAATTTTTATGAAATTAAATTAATATTTATGATAATCAAAAAGGTGCTATAACGACTTGCAGTTTCTTTAAATACTCTTCAGCTTTTTTAATTATCAACTTTCGATGGCCGTAATTGATGTGTATGTGATTCATGCCTGTCCTTGTTGCCATTCTTAATTCCCTTATTTGTTATATTTGTGAAGTTATTATCATAGAGGATCGAGCTAACAATACCTACACTTAAAGACGGATTTTTTCAATGAGAAGGTTGTCGGAAGAACGAGGTGTTGAAAACAATGGGAGATATTCAATTTATCAATTACTGTAAAGATGAAAGCCATCATAATTTAAAATAAGTGTGTAATTAAGGAATACGTTTTGGATTTATTCCAGACGGTTTCATTAACTTTGCAGTTCGGTTAAAAATATCAAAGACCATCAATTAAATGGTTTGTTGTTTGTGAATTCAAGATGAACTTTTTTAGAACATTCATCTGTACTTTTGTGCAACGTCTAAAATGATTTATTGGGCAGGTGACTATTTGCATAATTAAAATACTAGTCGGTGCAATTGTAAAAAATTGTTCTTCGTCGATTTTGTTATAAAAAATTCGCTACAAGCGCAAAGACAAATTTTGTCAACTGCCAAAAGTTTTACTTTCTTATTGCAGGCGACAAGAAAGCAGCTCGATCGAAAGTAAATGAAAGAAATTCGATTACAGTGTTTTACTGGAATTAAAGTTTTTGGGCGGTGAAACTAATTCTGCCGCTAAGTTATTTTTGTTTGTGCGTTCTGATAATTGTTTTATTAATTACATTTATTCTTGTTGTTTATTAAAAACAATCAAGTTTTCGTTTTCCCTCTCGACTTATTAAATTTCATATTAAACAATTTGCTTGTATTACGTTCTTTTGTGTACAATCTGTATAACTTGAATTACCGTGAAAATATTGATTAAAAAAATTAATTTAATTAGTTCTGTTGAAGCGTCATTATTTAATTGCACAATCTTGTACCGCTAATTATATTTTAATAATCTGATTGCTATCTTTCATCAGTTCTAACCGGATTTTTTGCTGTTCAAACAATAAATACAGAATCAGGATTTATAAAATTAATTTACCAATTAGTTTATTTGAAAAGCTCAAACAAGTGCGAAACTGGATGACTCACGGGATGTGTGTGTTGTGATACCCAAACTTTAAAACTCGCATTGTTATTTTAATGCGTTTTTCATAACATTACCATCCGCTTTCTTAAATTACCAAATTAAATTAAACGAGTGAGATTGATTCAAATTGTGCTAATTTTTAATTCAAATTTCTTTTCAGGAAACAGTAAACCATCCCACCCTCATGGACACGGTCACTCGACGATCAAGGACTTAACAGGTATCTTAGGGAACGGTCCTGACGACAAAAAGGAAGACGGAGAGCTGTGGAACAATGTGGAAGCACAGACTGCCTTTTTAGGACCCAACCTGTGGGACAAAACATACGAATCAGACCTCAAGGTGCGTTGATACACTTTCTGACTTTCTGCAGCGGTTGTTGTCGGTGTTGCAATTGCGCGAATTTATTTTTCAGTCTAGTAAACATCCTTTGTGCCGCTCAAATTATAAAATTTTCGTACTACTTGTTCGTGTTTACAGATAAGGTCGGTAAAATGAATGAATTGCAAGTCTCGAGTCACTTAATGAAATTACAATGAGACCTCTTTATAACTGGGGCGCCCAGTAAAATAGATTTCACTGTATGTTGCTGTTGGTTTATTTATTGAATACAGGTAACCCTCGGTTTACGCCGGCTCAATTTACGCCGATTCACTGTTTCGCCGCGTACATAATTGGGTAATTCACCGATTCTCCCTATGCTAGACTGATTTTCGTTTCATTGTCAGTGTTGAAGTATTTACTGAACCGCGACGGTGGGGATTTTTTTTTCCAAAAAATGCAAAAGATCCGAAACTTTGAAATTTCATTTGTTTTTCTTAATATTTTTTAAGAAAAACATTTCACTTTACTTTACCATAAAATATATTTTAAAAATTAAGTTTATAATACAGTCAAACTTCCCTGTAACAAACTTCTATTTAACAAATTTCTCTATAGGGTGACCTTGCCAGTGAATGAACACTTTGCATTTCGGTTGTCACATTTGCGTTCACAGAATTATTTTCTCCGTCCCCAATATCACTTTTGTTGCTAATAACTTGTTGTATCGATAGATATTTTGTTAGAGCACAAGATTATTGCATCATTTGGAAGACTCGCTACAAATCAATTTATTAAAAGACATTTAAATACAAGACGTACTAAATACCCAGTGAATGAACACCAAAACCAAAAACCAAAACAGCGACGTCCAGTAAATGAACACCCAATATGGATGACAATACATTAACTTCAAACGTATTTGTAATAAAGAAAAATTTGTTTCTTTGTTATAAATTATAAATTATGTTCAAAGATACCATGAAATAGGACCTGCCTCTACATTTGACTGCAACTCGCAACCAACTGTTGATTTGAGCAATGTCTTTTTTTGGAATAGACTGATAAGAAAAAAACGATAATTGGATCATATCTGTAGAGACCTAATGGAACTATTTCGTGCTCAAGATAGTTCGAAAATGCTCAATTGTTCTTAATAATTCAGTTTATTTGAGCAGTGTTCATTCACTGGGTGGTGTTCATTCACTGGACGGTTCACGATATAACGAATCTTTAATGGATTTTATACCCCTTATAACGAAGTAAAAATTTCCGTATAACGAATTTTTTCCCCCAACTTTAGAAATTTTTGAGATTTTAAATTTTAAACTGTTTTCTTTGTTGTTTCACTGTAACTTCGGAAAGAAACTCTGTTGTAGTAATATTCCTAGATGTATACAGGGTTCAACATTTTATGAGGGATTAGCCGACGAAGTAAGTGCCACTAATTTAGCGTGCAAAAATTTTACATTATTAAATGGAATCGACAAAGTTTTACTGCATCAAATATTTTTCATTTTATTACCAGACTTTCCTTGTATTTTAAAAATCGTTTCATAAAATAACTACGTAACTGCATATTTTGCGACCTTGCGACCTTGCGACATAATGTGTCCCAGCGTAAATTTTGAAAGTACGTTGTTTTTTAATGCCTAAAATCGTATTACTTCAAAAATTCTTGTGAACCTGAAAGGGTTAATCTGAAAATTTTTTCCCAAAATGAATTTTTATATAACGAAGTTTCTCTATAACAAATTTCTTTAAGGTCACCATAACGCTTCGTTATATGGAAGTTCGACTGTATATGTATTTTGCATTATATTGTATTAATAAACAAAATTATTTGCTTCTTCTTCACTTATGTAGAACCTAACCCTATACATCACTGTAAATATGGGTTCACTTTACGCCGATTCGATTTGCGCCGGCTTTTGTAAGAACGGAACTGCGGCGTAAACCGAGGGCTACCTGTACTGAAAGTGTAAAATAAATGTGAAGGGTCATTTACACTGATTCGGAAACAATTTTATTTTAGTCTCCTCGGAAAAGAATCATTAATTGTGATTTGATGCAGTATGTCGACCTGGACGAGTTTCTTTCGGAGAATGGAGTTTCGATGGATGGGCTCGGATCGCACGGTTCGATGGGTTCCGTGGGCAACTCCCATGGAGTACCCAAAAGGGAGCGTTCCCCCAGTCCGGGCGACTGTATGAGCCCTGACACGATAAATCCACCCTCACCCGCAGATTCTAGTGAGTTGCATTCCTGTACCTGTTTGCATGTTCGATTTGTCTAACCAAATCTGCTCTCTGTATGTATTAAGCGCAGACTTATCGCTGCATTAATATGTATTTAGAGAAAAATGTACTGAAGTCATCGTTGTCCACCGTCACGTTTAAGCTTCAGAAATACTACTTGTGTTTGTGTTTTTTTTTACTAAAATCTTAATTTACTAAAAGACAGTAAATTGTTTTGTGAGAGGTTTGTTACTCGCAGTTTTAATTCATTAAATCCGGGATACTTTCAAAGCTGGATTTCAAAAACCTTATTAAATTTAAGATTGGTCTTCGCAAATTTAGTTAAAAATGAGGGGGAAAATGGTAAATTTAATAAGGCGTTTGGAAATGACATTGTGTATTCCAAATACTAATGTCCGAAATACAGTTTTTTCTGAAGCGTTATCGATGGCTTCAAGCTGTCGCGATTTCGACCCACGGACTAGAGTATTTTCAGACGAAGAACTGAAACCGCAACCGCTCATCAAGAAATCCCGCAAACAGTTCGTACCCGACGATCTCAAAGATGACAAATATTGGGCCCGCCGCAGAAAGAACAACCTGGCTGCCAAGCGGTCGAGGGACGCCCGCCGGATGAAAGAGAATCAAATCGCGCTGAGGGCCGGTTACCTAGAGAAGGAGGTAAGTAACGCCGATTGGGTTTTAATAAACGCATTAAAAGTTGATTTTTCAGAACCTCAATCTTCGCGGAGAGTTAGAAAGATTAAAGAAAGAAAATTTAATGTTACAAAACAAACTGGCGAAATATGAAGACGTGTAGTAAATCGAAGGAGCTGGTCTCTTATATCTCATGTATACATTATAGTCGTCGTCTCATTCAACTCGAAACATGTCGAACATGGTTGATGTTACTCCAGAGGGTGCAACCAAACATTTGTATATAAACATACACATAATGTAGTCATCACGTAGTATTAAGAAATTATGTATAGTAGAAAGAACATAACGTCTGTTAGTTCAGCCGGATTGCATTTGGGTATTTGCAACAAATTAATCTTAAGGTGTGTTTCAAAACAAAATCATTTTTCGTACTTAACGTTTCGTTTATTTATTTCATCATCGCGGAGTGATTTAAATAGCGGCGGCCCTAGTGTATTTATTAAGTCGGACATTGAGAGAATAATGTACCCAAATGTAGGTGTGGCTGTATGCTTTCTTGTTCGCAAAACAAAAATAAATAAAAAATGGTCCCAGCGTTGGCAGCTGTGCTCTGTTATTAATGTGTAGACTAATTGTTGATTGTTTTTATGTTTATATAGTCTATTTTTGGTTGAAGCTAATTATAGTGGTACTTTACAGTTAAGGAAGCTAGTTAAAGAAAAAATAGTGCTCACAATTACAGGGGTAGTTGAAGGAACGAAAATTAGTTGTAGGTCATAGTTTGCTTACCAAATTGTAGCACGATTTAATGAAAATGTTACCTCATTGTTTTGATGCCGTTTGATTAAATCACTGAAAGTAGGTTTAATACGATTTGTTGTATTTTGATGTTTTAGTGTTAAATTGTTTTGGAAAATGGGGAAAATTGCTGTCAGTTTTGTTGATGATGGTGGACTGAAAACAAACTCAGTTGATATTTATATATAAATGTTGAAGTTGTTACTGTTGATATTTTTTGAGTACTTTTACAAAACTGCGGCAACTTTTGTGTGTTGCAATTTTTGATTCTTTTGGAAGAAAATTGTTCTAATGAGGAAATGCAATTGCTGTTTGTGTACATAAATGACATGGCACTAAAAATTGCCTTATTGACGAAATATATTGAGAAATTTATTCAGACAAAACGAATTTTTGTATAAAATAAATTTACATACAGACATACTTATTTGCATTGCTGTGAATTGAAATAATTACTTGTCTGCGCGTGTCGGATAACTCATTTCAGGAAAATTCACAATCGCAATTATTCATTGGCACGTTTCAAAAAGTTGTGACAATTTATAATTGCTGTTGTGAGCATGAAAATGATTAAAATCGTATTTCACTTATTTATTCTCTCACCAAATCAAATTTGGTGATTTTTTTTATAAAATGTATTTCGTTAATTAATTTTAAGATGAATAAATTTTTTAAAATCCCTGTAATCTAGCAATAGTAAATTAGTTAATTTATTGTTTCAAACGTCTGTATTGTTATTCTTGCTTTTGTAGGACCCTTTATCTGAACAAGTCTTGCATAGATATCGAATGTTGCCAAGAATATGTTTGTAGTGATGCGAACTGCGTCATTTAAATGATTCAAATGTTGATAAAATGAATAAAAGATACTTTTAAATTTTCGTACTTTCTTCAATTTTGTAATATCATTTGGCATTACTAAGTCGATCAGAACATTCCAAATAATAAAGGCCATCAATTCACATAAATCCCACAAGATTGATGGAACATTTTTTTATTGCTTTCTTAGAAAGGACATTTTAAGAGAGCGAAATATAAAATTACAATAAATTAATCAAGCTTTAGTCTTGGCCATTAGGACACGGTGGGCAAACCGACGAGTCCAGTAACGATTTGATTTTTGGTGGCGGTATGCAATTTGTAAAGTTTAGTGAAATTAATATAAAATAACTAAATCAAAAAGAATGTCAGCTGAAGGTGTTTTATAAATTACTTAATGAACGCATACCAATTTCTAAAAACAAAAAATCGTTACTTTTTTCGATAAAAGTCTTACTTTGGATTACTAACTATGAATTAGTGAATACGAAACTAAATCAGCACGTTTCAAAGGTCACGGATAATTTTGATTAGAAAAAAAATATTTCATATAAAAAATCTGTCTCATGTGAACAAGTATGTTGGGCTGCATCAGGAAAATTGTCCGGTTAGGCATTATTTGTGGCTCATCCTGTATAATAAAGCATGAAAGCACACTATTGGAATTTTGTTTTGGAGATTGGTGGTTTGGAAACAGTCAACTAACTGGTAATTGCCAATAATCCTGAAAATACTACTTTTAGCTTGATAATTGGTGCTTTGATATTATTAAATGGCTCATTTTAATCCGTAAATGTTGCGAACGGGAATTACTAATTTGTATGCTATTGACGCTGCTGCAAGATTATCCATGACACAATTTTTTCTTGGTATAATAGAAAATGCTAAAATATTGACACCATTTAACGTAGCGTATGAGGCCAGCTAAAACTATTAAAATAATTGTATGGTAGTATTCCATCGAGAAATGGGATCTCCACATGAAATTAGTTTATGAAAGTCCGTATCGATCCAGGGGCCTGGCTTTCGCGACTTCTGCGTGCAACAGGAGGGGGCAAATGCACGCTGCCGCGATATAGTGGTGTCCCCAATCCCTACGGCAACGTGACTGCCGTAAATACATTGCGGTGATCGCGTGTTCTTGTAGATATTGTTAAAACGTTCCGTTCCAGTTTTCATATCATAAGTTATTTTTCGTCGAGTGGCTGTTCAGTTCGAATTCACCAATGTTTCCCTTTGCCACGTGCATGCGCTTCCGCCATAGCAAGTGGATCGTGGTGCATCAATCTTCTGGTTGCAGCGATGAGACCAAGGTAACGACCACTCCAGTCAACACTTCTTGCTTCCACACTTACCATTCGGCACTTGACTGTTTTTCTGGGTCGACTGAAAAATTGAACATGTTTCGTGATGCCCATGTCAGTGACCTACCTGTTGACAATTCTGAACTACTTTTTTCTGATTGCATCATTGACACTATTATTTCCACGAACACATTTAATGCGTTGCAATTACCGATACTTTATCGGCGTTGTTCGCACTAACAGCTACAACTGAAAATTGTGCGATAACACACTGCCCCATTTAACTGATAATAATTCAGCGAATCGACGCGGTTGATTCACAAGCTGAAAGTTTTTGTGAGACGGCTGAAGAAGGCGTGGTCAGGACATCGTGGGGTTGTTGGGTGCATTTTGCTGACGTCATTCTAGCGGGGCCGAGGACATTGCACTTGCTAAGGGTTTACGTGCACGACTTCACTATATACCTACTTGTTTGTTAATTTGCGTTTTAGATCAATAGCGAAACCAGTTCCGTACCTCAGGATTTTTATGTCCCACGTCCCGCCTTTTTCTGCTATCCTGGTCGGAAGTGATTGGTACTCGTCAATACTTTCGGTTAGTAACAGCCATCGACGATATTGACAACTGTGGTGAAAAATCGTTCTAATCGCTATTTCAGCGATGCTTTGTTTATTTGACCAAAAAAATTAAATTTTAAATTTTGTGACGGTGACGGTGGTGTTTCGTTTTGGAAAAATGTTGTTTGATACATTAATTAAAATTTGCTGCGCCGGGTATTCTTCAGATGTTTTTCATTAGTCCTGAAAGGTCAAGATTGCCTCTGAAAATTGAATTAGGTAGAGCTGTTTTAATTAAAACGGACCGACTAAAAGGATCGCTGAAAACGTTTGTATAAATGATTTCTACGTAAACTACTCGCTATTAATTAAACTTCAATTCGGAACGAAAATGCTCCAAACTTGCAGCAAAAAAGTTTTATGAAAAATTTATGAAAAGCGGTGCAGCAGTGGCAGTTATTGAAATTTTATACATTTCATGGAAATTAAATAAGCAACTGTTTTCGCTATAAAAATGAATTCTGCATTAGAAAACAGAAAAAGTTAAACTGACAAATTGATAACTTTTTAGAATATGTTTGTACTCAGTGTGACAATAATCTGCCAAACTAATTCAGACTCGTTTTCTAACATGCGCACTTTGGTACGATCAACAAACAAAACGTTAAAATGCCTGTAGTTTTTATTCGTTTAACAAACGATAATGAAAGTAGATTTTCTTCGTATTACAGTAATAAAATCAGTGCATGAATTTGATGGCCATTTTTTTACTCGTTATCATGGTGTTGTAAAAGAATAATGCGCTTGGGGAGTGGCTTAAATAGAACAGGGTGGTAGGCTTTAGTTACAATCTTTCTTGATGTATTCATAGAAAAACGTCTGAGGAAGACTTGTGAGAATATAAAATATTTAAGGGAGGCTCCTGTGACAGTGTTAAATAATGAACAAGAAGGTAATGAGAAATTTAAAATATTTTGGAATACTACAAAGGAGAGATAAAAGAAAATTGCAAGTGGAGTAAGAATAACGAGAAAATTTAGATATGTTGGAAAGAAGCTGAGAAGCAGACAAAGATAAGGGTGGAAGTAATTGGATGCGAATTAGATTCAATGTTAAGTCGGTTTTTATACGCAACGAGTCTCCTATCTCCAAACACAATTCGTTTCTGATTACAGCTGTTTTGTTCGCGTCGCACGAGTACAATAGAAAATTTTGTATTTTAGTAAACAGTTGCAAAAACTAAACTTTACCAGAAAGGTAATAAAGTCTTCGGTAAGAATCGAACAACTTGAATAGGCAACACGTATTGCATTTAATTTCATAGTAACCGTAATAATAACTTATATATCCCACAATATGTATTTCTGGGTTATAAATAAAGGGCCAAATTCCTACCATAAGATTCCCACTATAAGATTCTTCATAAAGTTTATTCCAATAGAATTTCCATAATTGGTGTTTAAAATGATGGTTCAGTATAGACTTTCCATTGGAAAATTATTATACAGGGCGTTAAAAGTTTTACCGCCGGGACCATACTACCGACTAAATATTGAGGGAAAAATATATAATTTACGTTTTACATCAATTGAAATGTACACTTTTGATGAGTGCTAAAAAGTTCCAGCATATTTTTATTTGAAGCTACAAAGTAAAAAAAGAGTTTTGAGGAAAATTTCGTTGTTTAGTTTTTTATTGCAGAATGTGGCAAATTATTGTTATAAAACAAGTTGTGTTGCATACTCGCAGAGACTACCCTCAAACGTACGGCCTAACGATCATCTCGGGTGTTTCTTCAAACGGCGACTTTTAAAGATCCCTATTAATTATGTTTAAGTAAAATATCTGTGATTCTACTTTTCAAAGAACTCTAGTTTCTATCACTTTCACATATGGCAAGACTACCGTAAAACCCACAGTTTCACTTGATTTTAAGAACCGCCAACCATTCAAACATGAAACATCAAAATCAAAAAGCAGTTTAACTCAATCTTCAAAACTTTAAACCTCGACGTGATTGCGGGTCAACGACAGTTGGTAAAATTGTTCGACGTCAAAAAACTAATAAATTGAATAATTGAGAGAAAACTAAAATTTCACCTAATTTTTTTTTCTTGTTTCTATGTTCCTTAGTAATAAAAAATCCTCCTGAAATTTACAAGAATCGACAAACAATTTTAAAGGGCTATTTTGCCACCGGCGGTAAAACTTATAACACCCTGTATTGTTTTGAATTTTTCGGAATGAACTCTCAGTAAGGGAAATAATGGACAACACAGTTTGGAAAAAATTACACAAGAAAAATACTCCCTCAAAGCAAACATTAAAAAGCATAAAACAAGAATGTTGTAAAAATAAATAAAATATGCAAGAGCTAAAAAGTTTTAAGAGCCCTGTCGGGAATATTGCAATAAGTCCAAATTTCTCTTCGGGGGGTTGAATGTTGTACTTATTAAAGTTGCAGTCATTCGTTCTGTTGCTTGAAATACCGAACAAAAATACATTAGTGGCTTGTTTCTCGGCAAATCAATTTGTCTTCGGTTAAATTTAATTTACAAAAGAAAAGTTGGAACTATCATAAGAAGTTATTTATGTAGCGTTACTTGCTTGTAGGCAGCCACTGTTTTAAAAATAAAAACTACTTACATATTCATTAATGTTATCGCGCACTTATTTATGTCCCTTCATTTCCGTTTTTCCATTTTATCAACAGTCATCTGTATTATTGCACAGCACTTGTGAAACAATGTTACAGTTTAATGGTTTAATGTAAAACTTTTTGCATCAACTTTAGACCTAATGTTTGTTGTTGCAAAACCAATTTGTTAAATAGCATGTGCTTGATTGCTGGAAAAATGTTCCTAGAACAATTTTGCGAGCCATACATTTTCTTACGCTACCAAATTGTTACGGTACATTTCCTTTTACGAATGCACGTTTCGGCAATAACATATTTATTTTTATCACTTTAATGACCACATTTGTATGGAAATGTAGATTAATCAGCCTAACAAGAGTACGTGTTTTAATAATTAATGCTCTAGGTTGTTTTTATGGCTGTTTGCCGCTTTTAATTAAAATTAGGGCTTCACGAAATATCGGTTAGTATCCAAAGAGCTTTTCAACGCTAACTTTCAAATAATCATCAGGTGCTTAATGATGCGGGCGAACCAGCGTCTGGTTTACATTCAGAGTCTATTAGAGCAGTGGTGAAAAGTAAAAAAGTAGGTGCGGATACTATAAAGTTAGAAACAGTGTCGAATAAAATTAAGACAGCCGCCTCGCTACGTACCTGGACGTACTTGTCGATATAAAACGCTAATCAAAAGTTATTGCCTCCGAACGTTTTATGGGTTCAAGTTTAAGTCCTATCAGCTCACTCAGTTTACCGGTTAACGTGGCAGACTGAAAATACGTTCTTGGATTTAAAACAAATGGTCACTTGCAATTAATAAATAAAAATAATAAACACCGCTACGCCCATGGAATTTTAATTGATTGTTTGTTGAATGTAAGTAACACCGACTTTTTTAAAATAACTTTTACTTTTGTGCCGAGTGTAAATATTGTGCACTTATTTAATTAATGCTTGAAACGCGGTACGTTTCCAATCACATACGCAACTCGTTATTTTGCCAATTAATAAACGTCATTTTTGTCATTTCACACGTGTTTCACAACATTAATTATTATCAACGGCAGGAAACACATTTTATTATGTGGGCTCCATACTTCAATCGTTTCTTTTTCCCTATTCATTTCATAATAAAAGAGATATTCCCGATATTAAAAATGTTCATTCCCTTTTAATGCTATTTTAGTATATTATAACTCGCTTTCAAATTTGCCTTTATGCAATACACTGTATGTTGAATACGAACGGAAAATGAGGATAAACGTCTTTGCTTTTTAATTAAATTTGTTTATTCAACGGTCTTCTATTTCTTTGGAAATATTTAAGCTTTATAGACGCAATTTTATAAAGTAGTTTAGTTTTTAATATTTAGGGCCGGTTTATCAATGTCCAGTTAAGCAACCTATTTGCCAGTTTAAAATGATCTGCTCGCTAAAGTGTATAGCAACAATTGTCGTAATTATAGCAACGATTGTTATTAACAATCGTTAAATTTAGCTGCACATTGACAAACCGACTCTTATGCCCAGTTTCTGAAAGCGATGTTAAGTTATATCTTCAGTTATTACCATGGTTACTTTTGGGAATTCAAATTAGTTTTACCACGCCGTGACGTCATAGTCAGGAAAAAACAATTTAACGCCAGTGCACGTCGCCGGTCAAAGTGACTTTTTGTAAATATGTGGCATTATAAAAATTGGGAAAATTATGGGAAAATTATGTTACAAATTTGTCAAGTGCCAAAATTGGATTTGAAAGATTAACAACAGCGCAAACAGTCTGAAAAATGGGATCATTTTAGGAGACGATGCAAAACCTTTAAAGCTTCTCGACATAAAACTATTTAACAAAAATGTTGCATCATCTTTGTGTAAATGAAATAAAGTATTTTTTTTCCTAGAAGTAATATTCGTTTTCATTCAATAAACTTATCATCTGCTCGCATTGGGTTTGAAAGGTTTGCAAGTACACATACCATTACAAAAATATCATCTGCAATTGGTATTAGATTGGCTGGCAAGCGATTTTATTCTCTGATTAGACCTCTCAATATGGACCCTAGCCGAAGCTATTTGAGCTTCAAGGTGAGAAATTTTTTTAGGTTAATTTCGGATGTATTCATGGTTAATGTTAACACTGACACTAAAATCTGGCCTTCAACTTGATATCAAACAAACAAATTACAAATTAGCTCATTTCTTCTTTAGAATTATCGAATCAAATTATTACAAAACTCAAACAATAACACACGCACATGACACGACGTGATGTCACGAACAGTAGTTAGTTTAGTTAAATTTATTTACGCCAGAGCCGCATGCTTAGCTTGAATTGCCTATTGTTGCAACAATGGTTAATAATGGTAACCGGGACATTGAACTGGAGAATAAGTTAACATCGCATTCAGAAACCGGGCATTAGTCGTGCAATTTAAATTTGGAAAAGAGTCACAATATTATGCAACTTCTTTGTTTAACTAATGCCTGATTTCTGAAAGTGATGTTAACTTATATCTCCAGTTAAATGTCCCGGTTACCATGGTTACCATTGTTGCAACAATAACAACTAGAGATATAAGTTAACATCGCTTTCAGAAACCAGGCGTAAGAACCGGTTTATCAATGTACAGCTAAATTTAACCGATAGTTAACAACAATCGTTGCTGTAACTACGACAATTGTTACTATACACTTTAGCTGGCAGATCGTATTAAACTGACAGATTAGTGACTTATCATTGTTGATATGACGACAGCAAAATAATTGAACTTTTTGCAATTTTTGCATGTCGTGTCGTTCCAAAATTGCCTATGTCGACACTGATCTACTAATATAAATACTTGCTTGATTGCATTGTTTAAATTTAGTCCAAATTAGTCGAAACTATCACAGATTCAAGTAGCACGAATGACACGGTGTAAGTAGTATTGTTAAAAAATATTGTTAGTGATTAAATGAGTGTTTCCGATAAAAGCGATCACGAATGTGTCACGGGCATCTAGGCAACCTACAAATCCCGTGACAATATTTGGTCCATTTCCATTAATTGAAATTTATGATATTTTTTATAATATCAATCATTCTTGTTCGTTGACGGATACTAGTGTTGTTTATTTTACCTTGCCTAGTAATATAATGCCTCAAATATCACGCTTCATGGCTTTCTGAGCTACTTTTAGTTTATTGGCTGATTTTTATGTTACCAAACAATTTCCGTTGGCAGTAAATTTTCAACTATTAGAATTACTTTAAAGATATTTTCCAGTTATACAACGCGACAATTTATGCAAATGAAAACTACCGGTATACAGGTTGTATTGTATTGTTATTATTGGAGCTATAAAGTCAGTTAAATTAGCAAAGAATTCGTGTTTTTTTCGCTGATTACCATAATAAAACCAAAAAGCAAGCAAACGTCAACTGTTCGAGATATTCACGAAAATAACATTATTCTAAGTGGAATGCCTTATAATTTTTTACATATTTCGAAGGGATGTTTAATTCTGAGTAAAAAAGTCTTAATATACTAGTACTATAAAATTAACTTCCTAGAAGTTACAAGTAATTGAAGTTTTTATTTCAATTAACTAGAAAAATCACGTAGGCAATGAAACAGTTAAAAATCGTAATTATTAATAAATCTACCAGTTAATATTACTTTTGGTGTGATTTAGTAGCATCTGAGTTCAATTTTGGTTCCCAATATGGCATTTATGTTAGAAGCATATCTTGTGTGCGGCAAGAACTCGGCGAGAACTCGAGATCATTACCAGCGACAGGACCGCCTTCGTTTGCAACCAAAAGGGAAGAAAAAAAATTGTAATTAGTGAAGAAGTCAAAATTAATGTAATAGCGTATTTTAAGGCACATTCTAGAAATTTAAGTTTGAATAGCATTAAAAGGACAAGCTATTTTGAAGGGCTATTTTGTCACCGGCGCTAAAAATTATAACACCCTGCGCATCACTGATACATCACTGAACAAAGGCAACATCAATTATGGCGTTTTATGCCAAAAAAAAAAAAAAAAAATTAAGTCATAATTTCCTGAAAAAAATGCCCAATTTTATTTAGCTAACGAATTTGTGGATTTTAAAAAAATTGTTGTTTTCATATTTAACCATTTCAAAATCGAAAGTGTTATCGGTTCAGGCTAAGCAGCAATTTTACGACTTCGTTTTGTCGAGGCTGTGAATAACATCAAACACAAGACACGATGGTTAAAATATGATACTCCTACACACAAGTCAATTCGGTTCAACAGCAGTTCAAGATTGAAATAGAAATCGGTGAATGGGCGTTCTTCCCTATCTGTAATTGTCCACCTATACGAACGAAACATTGGCATTATTTTCTCTAAATTTAAGACCGCAATTAATCTATCACGCCCTTATTGGCAAATAATAATTTAAGTGTAAAATCAACTGTAGTCCGGAAAGTTCAAACTTAAAACATTGTTTTAAAAAGAAACATTCTTGGAATATATCAAAACAATGATATACGTGCTGTCTATGCTCTATTAAATTGCATACATATGTCATTCTGGCGTTGCTGACCTCGTACACAATTCAAAATTTATTTGTGTCTTTATTTTGTTCGGTGCGATTACCAATAGGCCATTGTTTTTGTTTTTTATTCATGTGCAGGGCCTTCGTTAATAAATTAATCCCACCTTATCAGTGATGCATTTATACCGGTTGATTGATGGCAATATTGTTCAATTTACAAACTACAAAATGACCGAATTATTATTTTTTGAATTAAATCAAATTTAAATTTTAATAGCAAATTGTCTAGTGTATAATACTGCAAAATCACACTCTCGTAAAGCTTGTGGTAAAACTAGTCAGGGTGACTTAAAAGCCCCTGTAATAAAAACATCTGCAGAACAACTGGGTCTCATCGATAGGCAACAATATTCAGAGCCACTACATGGAATTTTCTTGTATGGTGCCCAAAAAGAACGTGTCTTCCGAAAAAGGCTATTGGTTTAATCACGGTTCAAGGTAATTTTAGCAGGCGTTTACGAGTTTGAGTACAACATGAAGGCCCTCATTTTGAACATCTAATATAATTTCCAGGTAACTAGGAAGATTTTCATTGTTTACAAGAATAAAATTTACTAAACTAAAATTTTTAAGTCCGGGTCTGAAGTGAAAAATACTTGCCTTGTACTTGCCGGGTAATGTTTTAAACATTTATTAATTTGAAATCGACAGCTCTTTTAAAATTTTAAATTTCAATAACTTGTTCTCTGTGATAGTTTGAACGTAAATAGCTGAAAAACAAAAAAGTTATTTTGAAGCCGTTGGAATAATTAAATTTAAAAAATAGTAAAACGCCCATTTTATAGTACAGTAATGGTAGATTATTGACCGTGCGTTTTCGCTTTTTAGGGGGAGTAGAAAGATGCCTTTTCGCAAAATTGCTATACGATGAACCACCCTGTATAATTAGAAAATTACCTTACAGTTATTTCGACAGTTACATTTTTGCTGTGAACGAAATTAAATGTTTATTGTGTTTTGTTCTATCTTCAAACTAAAGCAAATTTATTGAAAAGGGTTAAGGGCAAGTGTTAAAATTATTAATCTAACAAAGGCGAAATTAAATTGGTTTTATTTATAAATTGTTTAAACCGCAATTCTGCCAAAAGCCAAAGAGCTTCATGTTAAAAATTCGTTCAACTGAATAAAAATTGCCACTATTCGTTGCAATCGTGCATTAATCAATTCGTTAGGACAAATAAAAATATTGATTCGTTCTGTACGTCTGTGTTCACTCAAATGCTTTTGTTAAACATTAAAAAAAAAAATGGGTTGTCAATAATGCGTAAATTTCGCCTCATAAAAATGTTTCTAAGCAATTTACGTCAGACAACAAATATTGGGGAAATTTACATGTCCCCGTGTCATTTTTATTGCGCACGCTTGTGATAAGGTTTTACACTAATTATTACTAACTATTTACGTTGGCATGAGCCAAAGATTAAAATTTTGTAAATGTTTTAATCCGCAAGATTTACGAGAGACAGCTCGTCTGTTCTTTATCTAAACTGTTATGTCATATTTGACCCATATCGCAATCATGACGTAAGCTCATACCAGAAGTTACTCACAAACACCAACTTTTAATTCACATTTTTATCACGGAAGTTGGTTATAAAATGATCGTGGACGAAGCTGCACAAATTTGAATCTTATGATGTCTTTTAACAAATGCTTCGATGCCCAACAGAAAGTTTTTGAGAATCCTTTAGGGCTCATTAACGAACTTGCAATGCGATTACCATTTGGAACTCTCAAGTCTCACGACAATAGATTGATTGTTTTAAAAGTTATCCCTTAATAAACCAGCAAGATTTAACTGCTGTTCGGAAGAAAATTTAATTGAAAAGTAATATTCTTCTGGATAACATACCACAAGATCAAAATTTGATCTAAATTTTACTAAGGGCTAATAAAAAAATGCAGGAAATAAGAATAAACTTTTCTGAAAGGAACAAATATTTGGTAATTGATATTAACATTTTAGAGTTCAAGGCATTTCTAGGTTTGTTGTCCAATTCTGCTATTTCTAGTTAATTTATGAGGATTTATCTTCCATATTTGGAGCTGATGGTACAGAGCGAAAAATATTTAGATGTACTATGACAGCGAAAAGGTTTGCAAAAAAAAAAAAAAGGTTAATATTTTTTTCCCATAATATTTAAGGTCAAAAAGTGGGGTAGAGGTAATAATCGATGCACCCTGTACAAATCAATTTTTATTTCAATAAATGCAAATATTTGTAGTACTGCACCTATCGATTATTATTTTTTATATTTGATAACTACTTATCCCAACTTGTGCAACAGAAGGGCTTTTGGCATTTAACAGGCGATTCTGTTTTATTGATTAATAGTTAAGTAATTGGCTCTCAGATAGCATTACAAGTATAAAGGTTGATACATGATAAGTGGTACTATTTACTGGCCGAATATGCGGTAACATATCAACATGACTCAGGCAATATTGGTACTTATTAACATTGCTCCGGGTATTTCGAAAGGATGAATGGAATTTGTTGTAAAAGTACATTTAAGGTTTAATTAGGAACGGTTTCAGTGCTTTATCACCTCTAAAACAGTTAAATAGGAAGCAGCAGTGAAGGCAAGTTTGCGCGATGTAACCACTTTGTTCTAGTTGAATAGGCCACTTTTATCCTTGATCCAAATTTTGCGATTTTTCAATTAATAAATTAAATGTGTTGACACATTTTCTAATTTCGAATGCTTGTATCTAAAGACAACAAGACGATGCATAGGCGGTTCTATTTCGAACAGAATTGCATCGTTTATAACAGACTGTAATGTTGCCAACAAATATATTTCATTGTTTTATTTAAACTCTTGTTTTTATTGGAATATCTCGTTATTTTCGGAGCTTCCACGACTCATTTTTAAAATCGCCTCTTTTCAGAAGCGCTCCTGAAAAAGGTGGCGACAACTTTAACGGAATTAAAATTATTTCGACGTCGCAGATTTATAATCGAATCAAAAGATGAAATATTACCAGATGAAGTTCATATTTTTAGCTTATTTCATATTACTAATTTAAAAACGTAATTTGTCTGGATGGACGACTTGCGAGCAGTTGAGTTTTAACATAATTAGATTTTAGCGAGGACTTTAACTACTTGTTAACTCGAAGCTTTGCGAATTTTCTCCGAAATGAACTCACGATTTTAATTACCGATTTCTATTTGAGTATTTACCCAATTCAGTAATCTGACATTAAATAGTTTCTATTAAAAAAATTCAATACGATGACGGATTACCGACGATATCAACGCACAACTTGAAAATCGGTGCGAAAATAGCTATCGATTTCGAACCCTGAAAGGCAGAAGTGTGGAAGGGTCGTTGACTGATCATTCAAAGACTCCAGCACGTGCTCTAAAAAGCATTGATGAATTGTGAGGCTCACAATCATTATCGGTTCTCTGAATAAATCGCGCAAGTTTAGGCGATAGTGGTAATCCCTTAGTAGTAAGACGGTGTAAATTAGCAGACGCGGTGAGAGTGTGATAATCCCAGACTTTTCCCAGGATCCGGAAATTCCGGTTGTGGCCCCAGGTTTCCGCAAACGCCTACTGAATTTTTCATCTGCTTGGGTAATTCCGCGTTTAAATGACTTTTTTCGGCTTTCAAACATGTGGAACACGAAAAAGTGTTCGCTGTAGGTTTTATGTGAACGCACATCAAAATACAATTTTTATTGGTTTCAGTTACATAATAAAAACAATAAATAAACTACTAGCATAACCAGCGAACTAAAAAAACTTGTGTTTTATTAATAAAACGAAAAACGACGAGACAATATTAAAATTTATGAAGCCTAAAAATGTTATGATTAAATTAGACTGGATGTGATTCAGCGGGTTTAATTTATTGCCCGGTTACTGAAATATATCTCAACTCGCAAATTACAGCTGTAGATTATTAACGTAGCAGTTAATATTACCGGAATGTGGCAAAACATGTAGTGGTTTTATCGCCCGGGATCGATTATCTCTTTATGCCTTTTTTATTACTTATCGTTGGCGATCTTTGGCGATTACCGCTGTTATTTTCCTTTACCTCGTTTTTCTATTCGCCTGTCTAGTTATATTTCGCACAGACGTGTCATCATAATTTTTTTATACAAGCTTTTTCGCTCAAATTTGATGGCCGTTTCTGGAAATTGGAGGAATTCTGAAAAATTAATATTTGATTTATTGTTGCAGCTAATGAAACAAAAATGTAAACATCAGGATCAAAGAATCTATTCTCGAAATATCAACAAATTTATAGGAAGCATCTAATGTCTGCGAGCAATTACTTTAACGTTTATGACAATGATACTGTCGCCGAAAACAACCTAATTTGTAAGATGTGTTTTCCTGTTTAACATTGTATTGGCAACATCATCAAATAAATCAGATTTAAAAAAAGTACATAGGTATACAAGGTGTAAACGAAATAAGTACATTAATTTTTACCAGTAGTAGAACTCGTCGAGATAAGCCCTTTTTTTATGTACCATTTTTTCGAAATCGCATTTTTTAAAATCATTCCCCCCCCCACACGAGTCTTCTATGAAATGCTCCAACAAAGAAAAATAATGACTTTTTATTATTGAAAATTAATTTGTCACTTCTGTCAAGTGAAATCTGAAAAAATGTCTAGATTTACCAATAACGAATTTACTGATATTGTGTTAACCTATGGTGAAGGCCAAGGGAATGCAGCCTTAGCTCGAAGAATTTACATGAACCGATTTCCGAACCGTCGTCTTCGGAATGTTCGCATATTTGTAGATGTGGTGCAGCATCTTCGAGATCACGGATCTTTTCAGCCTGCAGCTTACGATCGTGGTCGGCAGCGTCCAGCTCAAGTTGCAAACATTGAGGAGGCTGTTCTGAACAGTGTCGAGGTTCGACCTGGGCTCAGCACAAGAAGGCTAGCACTGCCACATGGAGTATCGCATGCTACAATTTAGAAAATACTAAAAAAACAGCAATTGTATCCTTATCATGTTCGAAAAGTGCTCATTGAATAGGACGAAGCAGTCCTGTACCCTGGCCTGCCCGAATGCCGGACTTGAACCCTTGCGACTTCTTTTTGTGGGGGTACATGAAGGATTTGGTATACTCTATATCAATTGATACCATCGAAATGTTGCAAGAACGGGTGGAACTTGCTGCTGCAATGATTCGTAACAACAGAGCCATGTTACAAAGGGTAGAAGAATCACTTCGTCGGCGTCTTCAAGCATGTGTACAAAACAACGGTGGACACATTGAACAATTTTTATGATCGTTTTCCTTTATTTTCGTTAGCGCAATTCTCGCGTCAATGTCAATTTGAAATAAAACTTTTTTTTGGTGTTTATTGGTTTATTGTTTAAAATCGACAATAATAATCGCAACTAATGGTAACCGTTTCATAAGGTAATCTTGTTGATTAGGTAACTTTGCTTCCAGTGGCGTGTAAGAAAATTGTGTAAGATTTTAAAATAATTTTAACTCAAAAACAAAAACGTTTTCAAAACAAAGTTATTAGGAAAAGTTGTTGGTCTTGAAGAGTTCTATTACCAGTTAATGTACTTATTTCGTTTACACCTTGTATATTAAAACCATAAAACAAATTAATACAAATGTCTTACGAAAATAAAGAATTTGAAGTGAATTTTTACCTAAAATCAACGATTGCATATAAAATTTTATCATAGTGATGAAAAGTTGAATACCGTGCTATCCAGAAAAGTTGAACGCGATTGTGACATTTTACGTCCCGCTCTACTTATATTTCATCCATCCATCCAGTTTAACATTTTTACAAATTTGACAGATGACCGTTCTTTCCAGGGGACTATTATTTTAAATCTTAAAAAAAAATAGTTTCTTTCAAAAGTGTGGGGGGCAGATTGTAGCAAGTAAGGTTTCATGGATTAGATAGAATTATCTTATCGGAGATAGAACAGCGGCACAGAAAATATCATTACGAAGTGGTACATTCAGCCATTCTAGATATCCCGGTATATCTGAGGACTTCCGAATTTCGCCTTAAATATTTTATGACCAATTTACCATAGTAAAAGGTTTGCTTAAATCACTCCGTATAATCTTCTCCTACACTAGTAACCGTTATCAAACAAGGGACCTTAGTCCCTACTAATCAACAACGTTCATTTACATTGCAAATGCTCGTTTAAAACACGACAAGTTAACGGTACGTACTTACGCTAGCTATCTAAATTATTTTTACGGAACCAGTCCTCTTTTATTCTGATTAAAGTTTCGAATGTAACGTATTTTAAAAGAACGTACCGTGTTTTACAAAATAGATTTGCTTTGTAAAACGGCTAGCCGCTTTGTCTATAACTGCGACAGGTACATTAAATGACGTACGGCGTCTAATCACTCCTTAGGGTCCATTGCTAGTCAAAATATTGATTTGTAAACAACCCTGTAAGCACCCTTGTAATACAATTCGCGAAGTGATCAGACGCAGTGTGTCTTTTAATGTGACGAAGAGAGACAAACAATTGTCAGATGGAGTAAGTGTTGAGATGTTAGCGCTCATGCCAAAAATTATTGCTCAAGTGGCCACTGATTCTTGTTTACCCGAGATTAATTCATAAAATTCTTCGACAAAATTTGGATACACAAATTAGAACATATCCATGCAAGAAATAGCACTTGCGTCAAGTATTACTAAACCTTGACTATTATCATGCCAAGCAAACAAAAAATGTCACAAAATTTTATATTATGGCTGTTCTGGTGCCAAATATTTGATCCGGGCTATTTCGCTATTATCCGCAGTTACTTCAGGCGACCGACGTTCTGAAATTCCGTAATTACTTTTCATGAAACTTTTACAGAAAAAATCTTATTAGGGCAAGTTGAATATAATTTGATTCATAAAATAAATTAGGGGAAAAATTCAATGTAATAATCAAATTGTTTGCTGTGAATTAGCCATTTCTTGTTGTTTGGTTAATGGCTACAATTTGTCTCGTTTGTGTTTGTTATTATATTTAGTTACTTCACTTTTTTAATGTAGCGCACACATGTCTTCACATCACGGAACCTTTGATGTGCGATTGGTTTTGCAAAAACTCTTTGTATGTTGTGCGCGGGATTTATTTACCCGTTCGTTGAACGTTGGCTTACTTGTCAAAAGCAGGTTTGAGTTTGCCGAATGACAGCATCAGGTTAAATACGGAATTAATTAACTGAGAATTCTCAAATACATAAAGTTTTTCTATTGATGTAACATCGACAATTAAAAAAGCTGTTTGCCTCCGACCGTTTCGGTATGCAACAATTTCGTGAGCAGATTTTTAGTTCAGTAGAGGTCCCTGTTCCGTTAATTTCAATTACATTTCGTATTAACAAAAACAACGGTAAGTGCTTTTTTCCTGTAACGTAATTAAATATCGGAATTGTTATTAAAGTGGACACTTTTCGAGACACAATGAAACCTTTCTTTGCCATCATTTTGGGTTGAGTTGTCACAAGTCGCGTTAATTACTTATTGATGGACATCTCAATAGTGAGTTGATTGGATATACCTGCAGTGCGCCACACCTCCTAAAAGAGGTACTGCTGGTCTAGTAATCCAGCGGCCCGGATCTCTCAGTCCGGAGGGCACACACCCCAGATCAATAGTACGTTCCCCTATCCCCACCAGAGATTGCATTTTCCCAACAGCGCTATTAAATACCGTACTGAGTTTCCCATAAGCCTTGGAAATCGTCGAGCAATAATTAAATCCACATTCAGGTGGCTTTAATGAATTTAAAATCGACGAGGAAGTTTTAACGAAATGAAATCTTTTCATCGCGGCGCAAGCTAAAAGGAAGACCCGTATCTCAACGATCAGTCACAGAAAAAATGTATAAATTCAGTGTATGGATTTAAGTTTTCATTCGAATATTATTCGCACTTGGAAGTGAAATCTTGGCTTGGCTCATTTTATATTCAAATGTTAAACTTTACACTGCGTCCCTGGTGGAAACGCGCCCATCCTCCCTAATATATAAACTGAAATCTTGAATTTTGCAACAAGCTTTCAGCAGTCTGCGGCGAAATCAAACATTGCCTAGATTGTACGATTTATCACTGTGACCGAATAAAAGCGCGGATTTTAACGAGCGCTGCAGTTGGTATCAAAAAGTTTACTGGAGATAAGTAATTTGTTTGCAAGTCTCATTATTAATTTATGTTTTGCGGTTTTGAGAGTCGCTCCGGTGAGATTGTCATGTTGACATGGATCGAACAACAGTCGGTGTGCGATGCGGCTTTCGCGGATAATATTTGTTCGTTTATAATTGATCGAGAATATACTTTTTTATATTTGATGATACACACACGGAAAGTTTGAAAGAGCAACATTATTTAAATTTCAAAATTTATGTAAATATCAACGTCGCTTTACATATTCGCGATAACGTCTCTGTTAAGTAATGAATTTGCTTATTATAACGAATTCATAAATAATTTAGTACAAGAAAGTATAATTTAACAAGCCGTTAATAACAAAACTTAAGTTAATTCCAAGCAGAACAAAAAAAAATAGTTTCTTAAAAATTGCAATACAGAGTGGCCGTAAACATCGGTGAATGCGTTATCTTTGCAATTAATAACGACTTAGAAAAATGATGAATCTAACCTAATTGTTAAATTCATCAGATATCAAGTTTTCAACAAAGATTGAATACTAGTTGATCACAAAATATAGGCAACCAAACTTGCTAATTGGTACTGATTTCAACAAATAATTTTCATATACAGTAGAACCCCTCTATAACGAGAACTCAAGGGACCAATATATTTACTCGTTATAAACAGCCGTGAATAGTAAAAGTTTATACACATGTAATAAAAAAGTTATACAATAGAGAGAGAAGATTTAGTGAATGAAATCTGTAATTTTCGTTTGTTTGTTATAATGAAGTAACTTAATTTTATCCATTGCACTTTCTAAGTTTGCTAAGTTAATAAAAAGAGCATCGTGATGAGGTGTGGAAGCTCCCATTAACAAAAACTCCCTAATCGTTTTTAAAGATTGTTCTACATTACACTCATATTGCACTCATAATCTTGTCCCTGTTTTTCAAAATTGTTGCCAATGTAGAACTCGCCAAATGTCTTTGCAGATTACAGTTTGCTTTTTACCATTTTCAAACTCTTTCATTATTGACAATTTTTCTTTGATAGAAAAAGATTTTCTTATTTTAGAGGACGACATAATGGTACAGGATATTACACAAAGTGTTCTCTGCTTGAAAAGTTGTCAAAGCCTGAGGCACAGATAATATAACATGACAGAAAGAAATATGCAGACGCCACGGTTAGTAGGCAAAATACATTTCCGATAAAATTCTAGTTATCGAGACCCGCACGTGTCTTTATTTCTTTCAGGAAATCTCATAATATCCGATTTATGTTCGAAATTTCTAGGAATTTCTCGCTATTACCGATTTGGGACAAAACAAAAATTTCGTTATATCCACCTCAATATCAGAAACCTACAAAGAGTAGTATAGTCGTTACAGTCGATTTTTCGTTATAACCAGGACTCGTTATAGAGGAGTTCGACTGTATAACATTTTCCACAATTGCTTTTGGCAGAATTGCTGTTTAAATAGTTTCTAAAAAGACAAATTTAACGTCACCTATGTTGTTAATATTCAATCATTCAACCATTACCTTCCAAAACTTCAATAAATTCGCTTTCGTTTTGGAAAAACAGGTTTATAAAACGAGATATTTGGAGATAGAGCAACACAAAATAAACAATTAATTATTTCAACAGTAACTGCAGTAAAATGGTCAGAAGCAGAGTTTTGACCTTCAAAATTATCATAAAATTTGTTACTATGCTGAACGAAAAGTTAAGAAAAGCATTACCATGACAGTCAGTATCAAAATAATTTAATGGTGTGTTTGATGTACAATTCAACCTATTTAGTTTAGTAACAATTTAATTTAAATATTTAAGAAGCAATAAAATTACAAATTATACCGGAAACTTGCTGATCTTTGTAAATATTGCTTCTCATGTCAAGCAATTAATTCGCTTTTACGACCGTTTCCATTATATTGGCCTTTTAAGAGATTACCTTTATATCCTGAGCATTTGAAAATTTCGTGTATAAATCATTCCATATTCTAAATGGGGCAATAATGTGAACATACACCGTACTAACATGCACTTCTATATCTTCCAGCGCAAAAAATAACTTTACTTATGGCATGCTATGTAAATAGTAAAAATACCTCACAAACTACGATACATAAAATTACTAGTCTGTGACGCAAAACGCGCATAAAAATAGAAGAAAACTGTAACTAATAAAAACACCCCTTTTACGTTTTAGATTAAATTTTTTTTAATTTTACAGATTGTTTAATTTAAAAACGAACGTTTTACTATTTTAGAATAGACAACCTAAGTTTAACTAATCCAAAACATTTTAATTGGTAATACATAGGTCACTATTTCCTAAAGTGAAAGTGGTCTTGGGAATGCAACATGTGTTACCTATTTTGACTTTTAAAATTGGATATTTTGATTGTTCTAACTTCTGTTGATAAGTTTATTCGTGTTACGTTCAGATATCATACTTGGAATAAGTTTTGGCAATAATTTAAGTTTTCTACGCGAACATAATACAAAACGTGTAATTCCCATCATTTATCTTTTATCATATATCAACTTTATACGCCACTTTTCAAGTGTAATGAATTTTGCTTCAGATTCTCGTGCAATTTATTTCGGGATTTCACAATTCGGTGCCTTTGCGAAATTCGACAATTAACTTAATTAAAATTCTAGTCCATTTTGAGAATACCACTTTTATTGTAGTAATCAGAGGTTGCTTCACAAATAATTAATTCTATAAATTATGAATTTATTATTAAATAATCGTCGCGCTTGTTGACACTGTTTGAAATTGTAGCCTAACGTTTAACTGTTTCTCGTGTCGAAAGCAAGCGCCATTGTCATGAATTGCAGCAATTAGTTAGTTTTCTTTTGACAAAGTGAAACACGTCGGAAATTTAATTGTTATCAGTGATCCTTGCTGCATTTGCCTAATTCATTATAATACCTAATTATTACTGAATTCATTTAATTCTGTGAGTGGCTAATCAAGAAACAACTTTTCACATTTTGGACGCAACATATGTTGCCTAATGTGAGTCTGCAAGACATTCAATTTTAAAACGAGTTCCCTGTAGAGTTCTAATTAATTTATGATGTTAAAACTTTTGAATATCTACTTAAAAATAAAAAAATAACTCGATTTGGCCTTTTAAAAATTTATTTCAATTTAAATGTGCAAAGGGATGCACAACGCGACGCTATAGTGTGCGTCGGTAAGCAAACTGAAAAAAAAATTGTGAGGAAAGTAAATGTTTTATTTCAGGCATTAAACCAACTTTCGACATCAACGATTCATTAAAAAGCAGTATCAAAACAAGTAGAAAGAAAAATGAAATATTTTTAGTGAAATTGGTTGTACCGTCACAAAATCCGCCCTGTTTCGTAAAGATTCCATTAGTGCGTTCTTGTTATTTACGTGCTCACAAACGAAAATTGCCTATAAAAAATTATTCTGCTGAGAAATGGACATGTTTGATTTTGAATACAAATTGCTTGCTTGACTTTCATTGGTAGAAACGTTTCCAAGATTTTTTTGTAGCTCGCTCTAATAATTTACTAACGAAACGAGAAAACTCAACTGCTTAAAAAATGAAAATAAAAACAAGAACCTTTAATCACAAAAAATTTTATATAAAATAATATAAGATTACTCACATAGACGCGTTTCGGTGGCTATGCCACCATCTTCAGTACATCTACTCATGTACAGTACAGTAGATGTACTGAAGATGGTGGCATAGCCACCGAAACGCGTCTATGTGAGTAATCTTATATTATTTTATATAAAATTTTTTGTGATTAAAGG
Organism: Dascillus cervinus; assembly: GCA_949768715.1. Taxonomy (NCBI): domain Eukaryota; kingdom Metazoa; phylum Arthropoda; class Insecta; order Coleoptera; family Dascillidae; genus Dascillus; species Dascillus cervinus. The sequence continues at coordinate 6,051,480 of OX458317.1, forward strand.
TTCTTGTTTTTATTTTCATTATCGACATCACAGGGTCCACTATATATATTTTATTTTGCTTAAAAAATGATTTAATAGCCCGTAAGAGTACATTATTGGCTGAAAAATCAATATAATCTTAACTGTACCTAAAATAAATTTGAAGCTATCAAAATTGAAATATTAATCAACAAACACATCAAAATTATTGTTTAACAGTGAGTTGTTAGGTTACAGGTCTGGTGCCAGTTGGGAAGGGAGCGAAAACAATCTATTTTTTTGTGTTTAAATAGAATCATTAACGGGTTCCCATTGTTCTGACTGAAAATTTATACTTCAATTGGAGTAAAAATGCACTCCGATTAAATACTTTCCTTTCTGACGCGACTTCTCGAACAGGTATCCTGACTTATTTTTCCTCCTAATCGGCCATTTCTGTAGACAGCAATTCGTTTTTCTTTCTTTCTGATGATATGTGACCAGCTTAAGTGCCCACGTTTTAGGACCATAAATAATATACAGTTTTCCAACGTACTACACAAATTGACGTGCGTAGATGATCCTGTAGCTGCATTAATAATTGAAATTAAAGAAAAGTATGTGATGTCAATGTACATTGTACAGTGTTTGTGTAACAGTAAAGAAAGCAAACAGAATAGGAAAACATTTATTTATCCTGTTGATTATTTATTCTTTTTCCATTTTAATATTATGCAAACACAACTTTGTACGAGTGATGACACTTAAAGAATTATGTTGGATGCATATTATTCTATTTTGTTAAAAATTATACATCTACTTGGTAGCGTGCAGTTTCAATCGTACGAACTAACACCGATACGATACAGTTATATGCATTTGCTAGGAAGAGACAGAACATTAATAGTTAAGTCTGACCTATACTGAAAAACATAAATGGACCCTTAACAAGATGTTACTTAAAAATAAAATTCAGGTTAACTTAACTTGATGCACTATTGACACTTACTGTATTATTCAAATTAACCATCACCTTCTCGAATGCACAACTGGCACCTTCTAGTCACTTCATAGGTCGCATTCAATATGAAATTAGGAGGAATTTCGCGACAAACATTGATGATTCTGTCACATTTTTTTTTCCCTAAATATTACTTCAAGGTGTAGTTATTAGATCTTCTGCCATACTGAATAAAAAAATGTACACATTGCCATTTGAAAAAAAAGGTTGATTTTCGCTTCACATTGAAGTTAATATGGGAAAAAAAAAAAAAAATCATTTATTTGTTTTTTTTCTGAAATCGGACACTAAATAACCGAGTTAGAGCGTGCGGCGTTTTTTAGAAATCACCCTGTATATCATTCGGTCATTATTTGTGATTGGGTAAATTTACCACTCTAATGCGATATTAACTTATATCTCCCGGTTACCATGGTTATCATTGTTACAACAATTTGTAACTAAAGATATAAGTTAACATCGCTCTCAGAAACCAGGCATAAGCTATTTAAAATCGTAAATTTTTGTTGGAAGTTTTGGTGATTTTTATTATTAATCGAATTTTATGCTAAAACGGGTTTAAAAAATTTAAACAATAGTTATTTGTATCATTAGGCCAGAAACTGTATTTTTGCGAGCGCGAGTACTCGCAAAACAGTTTCTGGACATATGATACACGACATTTTTTAGTCCGACAAAAATATTTAAATAAAAAAATATAAATTTGTTGTTCAAATATCTCGGCTAGAGAATTTATTTTTTCTTCTGTTGACAATACTTACCCGGAAAATTTAAATTCAATTTAAAAATCAAGTATCTAGTAAGTATTGCTTTTTGACGTTTATGTCAAAACAAGATGCAATTATGACATGGATTGAGATACCTGCAATATTGTTAAATTAAAAGCCTCTTTATTTTTATAACTAATAGGTAGTTTAACTATTAATAAAGTTCTTATCGTTGTTAACAAAGTGTAATTGACATTTAATTTTCGATTTGGTTCGCAGATTCGGTGCTACCAACCTACAAAATTAAAATTACACTAGTTTTTATTTGCAGGCCTAGTCCTGAAAAACTGATTTTCTGGCCTATTTAGAGGACTTCAAAATCAGTCATTTTGGATGGAGGTCAAAAAGCACATTTTTGTGACTTGCAAGATGAAATAAAACTCTGTAGGTAAATTTCACAAAAATATTTAGTTTTATTTAATTCAAGTTTTTCTTGTTATGTATAATTGTTTAGTTACTTACAATAGTTTCCTTATTCCATAACAACTTTTTTTTTTAAATTTCCACATATTACAAATTTATCATACACAAACATTTTAAAAACACATTTTTTAAAACATTGTCAATTACATACATTAAACATTTAAAAAAAAAAAGAAAAAAGTTTAATGTATGTAATTGACAATGTTTTAAAAAATGTTTTTTTAAAATGTTTGTGTGTGATAAATTTGTAATACTATGTAGAATTTTTTTTTTTAAAAGTTGTTATGGAATAAGGAAACTAATGTAAGTAACTAAAAATATTTAGTTTCGATTTGTATTTTTTTAAGGTTTTACGACGTCTGATTCATCATGAAAAATTTAAAAAAAACTAATACCACCAGTTTGTAAAGCAAAATTTAAAATATGATAATAGAATGTTTGAGAACAATTTTGGGGGTTATCATTAATGTTGGACGAGCCTGTATAGTTTTGAGTTTTGATAAATAAATTTTCTGTTAATGCATACAATTGAGATGGAATTCAGAAGTTGTATGTATTCTGTTGAAGTGTTTCAAGTGTTATCATTAGTTTTATTTTTTAGCAAAATAAATAAAGGTTTGAAGCAATTTTAAGTGTATCAATTTCAGAGATAACATGTCAAAAACGGATTTAAACGCTAATTTATTAGATGAATGGATAATTTTTCACTTTTATCCTAATAATCCCACCATTTGAAATCTTCAAAAGTTTGATTAATTTTTTCAATGAAGGATTATCATACGCTTCATATCAACGACGATAAAGTGGAGCTCTTATTTTTAGCAATTTTTTCGTCAATGAACTGTTGTAAATACGCTATCGGTAAAAATTCTTCATTGCAGTCATGCGATTGACTTGGCAAGATGATACGAGTGCTCGTTTATTTTATTGTGCTGCTGCATTGATAGTTGCGTGTGGTCAGTATCCCAGTCAGTCTCAGTCGGAATAAGTGAGTAATGCTACAAATCGTTACGATTTTTAAAAATCGCACGAAATTTAAAAAAATTCAATTATCGGTAATAACTCGAAGGAAAAAATTGCTCATGAATCATAAATTGGCAGGGTGCCCACAGTAAAAGCAACATCATTATTGACACGACGACCCTAATATTTATCAGAATTACCTAAAAAAATGCGATGTTCGATAATGATCGTAAATTCTCGGTATTCAACGTGCGTTGGATGGGGCAGCCGTGACAAGCATCGGAGGCTCGAGCCCGGGCTTGGTTGGCTAGATCTGTCGGTTGCTAGATAGGATTGTTAGCCAGTGTAGCTGGTCGAAGGCGAACGAGATATGTAGAGACGGTCGGTCACGGACAAATAAGTGTGTTGTGTTTGCTGTGTGTGAACGTGAATAGAAATGTGGCATTTTAATTATACCGTTGACACTACGTAATTTCACGAAAGTAGAGTTTAGAAATTAATTTCTTTTACGTGCGTGAAACATACAAATCGCCGGATAGTTTGTTTAGGTTTGTTTTCCCTGCTTGGTGTCGTTTCGGTACTGACCTCGCTGAGGCGATGCGGTATCAACGCCATTCTTATCATTCGTTACCCCCCCGGTGCCGCAAGACAAAAATAACGAGTCAACGGTCCCAACGATCGTTGTGTCAACAATCTCATTGTGCAAATTAGACCCATTACGAAAAGTGATTGAATAATACGTGACTCAAGCGGTGCACTTACTACTACGTTTACTATACTTGAATCACATGTGGCAGGAATTAATTTCGATTTTTTCTTTAATTCAAATTAAATCAGTTTCAGGGGGTAAGAATGGAATTAATGAGGTTTATCGTCAATTCAATACCATTAACGGTTCATTAACGGCCGTCTTTGGTTACATAACAGCTAATTTTTTGTTTAATTGTCGCCGAGATACTAAATGATACAACAAATAAAATTTTAAAGTTGACATACCTCATTTGGTTACGTTATTAATTACGACGAATTAGCTTAGATTACAAACAGCAGGTTTATAAATACAGTCAAACTTCCAGATAACGAAGTGGCCTTCAAAAATTTCGTTACATCGAAAAATTCGTTATAAAATTCGATAGACAGATTCGATGTACAGAAGATATTCGTTGTATGGAAGTTCGTTATTTGGCAGGTCGACTGTAACTTGATAATTTCAGGTTTTTGAAATTACTAGCAATGAATATAATATCCTCGAGCAATCCCCATAAGGATCACCGTTCGTTTTGTGAGAATCAATTTTGTAAACGTCTCGATAATCAGTGACTGACTAACGCGATTCGAGTGTAGACAGAAAACGGAAATTGATTTAAATTAACGCATAAAGTCCGAGTGTCTCCGTTGCGCATTATAGGTGATTAAAGGTTGCTGCGTACCGCTGTCGGTATAAGCAGTGCAGTGGCGTGCTGTCGTGATGGAAGCAGCAGGGAGCTAACAGTGGAGAAATCCGGGAGGCGCAGGGGCGACCGGCCATGTGGACTTTGTTCGCTGGTCGCCCGCGCCTTCCGAAGAGCTGTTTGCGGTGCTCCGAGTCGACGGGGTAGCGGTGATTCTTACCAGGAGCTCACCGCGCCACCCCCAGAAGATGAACACGCCCCTGTAAGTTGCCATTTTTTACTAAATCTAAGCAATTTTATTTCCCAAATTGAATCGATAACTTCAAAACCACCCTGTATATCAAAAAGTGGTGAGAACAAAAATTGCAGAATATCAGAATATCTACAACATTTATCATATTCATTTTTGTGTAATTTAAAAAATTATGCGAATTTTCATGATTTAATATTTTCGAATTGTTTTGTGCTTGTGAAAAACGCCAAGAGTAGAGTTTTCTTGACATGTATAACTTTCCTGTCCTCTACATGTCGTTTTATTGATACTGGTTTTATTTACTTTTTACATTTAGGAGCAGAAATACTCTGTAATTTTTTTAATCTCTCGTCTAGCAAAACGTCGTTGGTTTGTTTGTGGTTAAAAGTTTATTTAGTTTACTTTAACCAGAAGAAAATTTTGTTTCCTACTTGAATCCTACTTTGCCCGCGGTAAACCTGTATTTCGACGCAATTTAACTTGGACAGAATGCGGTTTTCTGTATAATCTTGAGGTCAGTTTAAAAGAAATGTCAGTACTATGTGGTCTTCTGACGGGCAGAATTAAATTGGGATGCATATGCATGTATTGTATGCAAATTGCGGTGGGTTGTGAAATCGATGCATCTAAGGTTATTTCAGACGAAAGGCACGAAGGCAAAATTAATATTATGAAATGGAATGGAATTTTAAAAATAAAGGAAGAATGCGCATATTGCGTCGGCCGGTATTTTCTGGCAGTTATGAAATCGATTATTTCGAGACTGAAAATAAAATGATTGTGGGCATTGACATTTACACCCGGTAATTCTATTTAAAATCGCCCGAGATGAACATAATTTAGTGACACCACAATAAATAATACAATAAAACTTGAACTCGGATATTCAATTGTGAATTAAGAAGAATCGATTCAATTTAAAATTTATTCTTATCGAACAGATCTGCACTTTAGACTTTTGTTGTCTTTTATAATTATTCACGAGTTGCAAATTTAGCATTTCTGAAGTCTTTAACGTAACTATAATTCATTGAAAACAATTCAATGAGCTTATTTATGTTTCATAACTCTCCTAAACCTCATTTCACGATCGTCTATAGTCTATAGTGTTTACGTGCACACACACTTTCCACCCATGCGAGTAGGCGAGTAAGGCTAACGCCCAAAATTTATAGGAACCAATAGAAACTCAAAATTCAAGTTGCACGTGAACAACACGCGTGTGTGGCACTCTATCTGGTGGTGACATACGGTGTAGTTTTCTGGTCAGTGTTGCTTAACTTCTGTAGGGTTGATATCCATCAGGAAGGACGAAAAATTAAAACCTAATCTAATCTAACCAAACTGGGTTTATCTTTTCGTATTTCTCTTTCGGGGATATTTTAGAATTTTTACACTGTTGAGATTATGTTGTGATTATTTACCTGTTCTAAATAAACAATTGCACTGTTAAAAAAAACAAAAAAAACATTGACCTGAGCACACCTTATGAAAATGTCCACTGCAATGTGCATGTTTTTTATTTGCCAGAGTTATATAAAAGTGAAAACTTATGTATTTTTTTTGCGAGGAACACGATGGTGCAATTAAAAATCGATTTGCTCTAAGATTGACAGAGATAGAAAACTATAAATCGAGAAAATGGCCGTAGCTCCGTTAATACTGGAGCAACTCAATTGATTCTTGTTCCATCGTTTCCGGCAAAAAAAGTTATTCTAGTAAGGAAAAAAAAAGAGAGAGAGAAAAAAGCCAAACCAAGGAAAAAAATTTTTTTCTTTCTTGCTTAGAGCGTCATATAAACATGAAAACTTATGTATTTTTTTGCTAGGAACACAATGGTGCAATTAAAAATCGATTTGGTTTCTTTTGAAGATTGACAGAGATAGAAATCTTAAACCTAACCTAACCTAATTTTATTTATAAATTATCTCCATTACTTTTAAAAAATGGCAATACTTGCGCAATGACACTATTCTTCGTAGGCACAATGCGTTCATGTCATAAATAAACAGTTAATTCCGTTGGCAGCAGGTGTACAACTGTTGAAATGACTTTAGGGATAGTTGTTCCGAAGTGGCAACCTTTGCTTGAAATCAACTTCTACAAATAAAAATGACCGGATTTATTTATTAATGAAGGCTCTGTATTTACTATTGAAAATAATCAGCTAATTTAAGAAGTGGCTGATAATATGTGACCATCGTTCTCACAGCTTGCAGTAATTTAAGTGGTAGATTTATCCTAATTGAGTACACTTATGTACTTGTTGTTTGCTGAAGAAAGTGTGGGGTCCTTAGTAATAACAATAATAGGACACATTAAAATTATTTATGGCGCACTGCTAAATCCATAATGTAAACAATAAACTAATGACTTTAATGTGTGTTTAGGGACGACTTCCTAATTGTTTATTGTAACTGCTCGCTTCTTCGTGTGTCTGTCATATTGCGCCTCAGAGTCCGTATTTTTGCCATGCAAACAGGACAACAAATTGCAATTAGTCGAGTTTCGTTAACTCGATCGCGCTAGTTGGCACAGTTAAGCTGCAAAATGACTAAAAATAACAAATTACGAGGAGTCACTATTTGTTTAAGCAAATCAAATTTCATCTGGTAATTTTTCTGATGGAATTTCAGCTATCTTTCTGTTGACAATTTCCGGAGCTTTAATTTTTTAAATTGCCATCGGTCGTATTACTTTTTGATTATTTCGTGCACGTGGGCGAATTTTAGCGAAAATTTATTTTGCGCAATTTCAATTAGCCGGTTATTTGTTTTTTCTTATTTGCTGATGCTTCGCCTTTGTGCGGAAAAACACGAAAATATTAATTTTCATTTCATGTTATTGCCGAATTCCTCCTGATGGTATTGATTTTAGATAAATAAATTCACCTTTAAAACATTTTTGAGCCAGGAAGAGCGTTAGAAGGGTATGTAATTATTGTTTTATTTAATTTATGTTGGCAGCAATGAGTGCTTAATAACATATTGGCAAAATCACTTAAACGCTACAGAATATTGAATGTCGAAGACGAAGCTTTTCTTATCGAAAGTATCTTTAGAAATGGTCATATTGCGTTCTTCCATAGAAGGGTTTTGCGCTACATTTTCTAATTTTGAAATGACAGATGTAACTGTTTGATGTAAATTGCCAACATAAACTAGAAAAAAATATATTTACAGCCTTCTAATACTCTTCCTGTTTTAAAAACGGAACGAAATTGCATTTGTTTGTTCTATTACAGTTCGTGCTTATTGATCGTAAATCAATTATGAACAACTATAGGCTGCAATACGAATTTGTAACAAATGCAATTGCATTTATCTCTTTAATATCCTGATGTTTTAATCTGGGTACTTTATTAGAACTGGGTACACAGTGTGTCGTACAACGAGGAATTACATGTCAGGATGTGATACAAACGTGATAAGCCTAATCCCCACATATGTGACTACGTTATAGCTAACAGTAAAATATTAAATTCTCGACTCGTTACAACTGCATCTGTGACATTGTGTTAGGGCGATTTTCAAAATTTCGGTGAGTACTTAATTATTTAATGACGAAAAGGCGAAAATTTAGTGAAGCCTCTGCAAATAAACAGTTCGGAATCACTCTATTACTTTAACTAGCAGTTTGCAACCAACGTCCTCCCGACGACTTGTTTACGTTTGGCTTATTTTATAAATTGACTGTGCTAAGTTTATATTGGCTGCTTTTTTCTCAAAATATTTTTTCTGTTCGCAGTTAACTTGTGTTCTGTTTAATATAGTTCCATTTCGTACTTCTTATCGTAAATATTAACACTGAATGAAATTTATCGCGCGTTGCAAGACGGATTGTTTAGAAAATTTTCATCATATCGACGCATACCTACCCGGCTTTATCAAAGCTGTTTTACTTTCTCCAAGAGAAAGTATAGTAATCATGAAAATTTTAAATTTTGAACACATTTAGACCATTTTTGGATGCTTTTGAGTATGGTAATTTGTGTTCGTTCTAACTCAATAATAAAATGTGCTACAGTGGCCAAACTTTGAATTTGGTTCGAAGTTGGTTTCAAAATTTCCAACAGGCGTACCACTTTAATCTTGTCATTTTTTTGTTCTTTTATGAATATCTCAGGAATAACGTAACAAAGCAATATACCGGTTCTTTTTTTAACGTTGAACATACAATGTAAACATCCATATTTTAAATTAAAAAAAATAAATAAAAGCAATCGTTGATAATACAAACAATTTGATTGTTGAAGTTTAAGTTTGGAATTTAGTTATTAAAATTGATTGAAAAGAAGGAAAAATTAATATTGTAAATTGGTATAAAAATAACAACTCAGATGGTGCTAAACTAACTTGAATTTAACTAATGGTACTTGCAAAAAATATAGTTGGTACACAAAGGGTCAAAAAGTCTCAAGATTGTGGACAAAGTCGAAACCCACTCCAATTTTTTTTTTAATATGCATTTCCTGGAGGATTGTGTATGGGCGTTTTTTGGGTCACTGCGTTTTGTCAGACCAACGTTTAGAGGGAATAATTAACATTTGGCATGATGACTAATTTATTCTAACACATTGTAACGGACGTAGCATATATGCGAGCAGAACCAACCCTTCAGAATTTTATCGGAATAGGACTCTTTATCTGTTAGATGTATACGAAACACGAACACTGGACTGTAATAATTTCGTAAATTATGATTCCTGTTATATTCTAAGTTCAACTTGGGCAAACTGATTTTTACTAAAAAAGCTTTTGATGATATTTGGACGTCTGCATTTTTTTAACAATATAAGTAGATAAACCAGCTGCATCAATAATTTTTAAATTCCTTAAAATATTAAGTTCAACAAAAATAATTAGATTTCACTAGATCTCTAACGTTGAACATTGTCAACTCTGTTACCATGGTTTAGATTCAATTTGTAAATATTTTTAAAATTTTGAATGTTGTGTATGCTTGTCTTCGTGCCCTTGGAACCAAAACATTCTATATTTTTTTATATTTTCTTTATATTCTAATCCCACAGGACTTACTTGAAATGTTACAGATTTTTTTAAACGCACGTTATAACTAATTATGGCAGTTTGACTATTATTGTTGTATGAAAATTGAATGTGTAAATAGCACAAAAAGATGGCGAAAACATCCAAACATGCGACATTTAAGAAGTGCGTAGAGAGCATGGCAGAGATCAGGTTAAAAATCGAGTAATAAATCAGCATGAATTGAATGTCACGATGATGAAGTAGCGTCGGTCTGTGCACATGGCGAAAATGAATGAGAATCCGGTGACAAAGCAGATACGCAAAGATAGAGTTAATGGTCTGAAAGAAAGGGGTAGATTGATGAAAATTTGGTTGTGGCAAAGGAAACACGGTGCGATCGGCGAAAACTGTAAGGAACAGAAGGTATTGTACGCCACAAAGCGAAAGAGATAATGAGTGAATACGAAATGTAATGCGATGCTTCGAAAAGATTCATGAACTAGAGTGCGGTGCGTTTTACATAAAAATTTGTCGAGTAACGTTTTTTGCTGGTTCGACTCCGGGACATATATTCATGAACCAACCTACAAAATAATGCGGTAGATCAAGATACAAGTCGCGCTGTAAATTTACAAATAAATTTCGAACCCCAACGTTTTACAATGCAACTTTTACAATTTCAGTTTTCTACTAAAATTGCCTCATCGCCGGGAGTAAACTTATTTGATGAATTCATTGTTGTTTGCGTTTTTTTTGTGCGGATTGTACGAAAGTTTAATTAATTTGTTTTGAAAATAGTGAATTTTATTTTTCTGCACTCACAAACGGAGACAATAGAAACGTATTATAGTCTCCCGTTATTATCTTAATTAAAAAACCTTTTTTCGCCGACTTTTAAATGAAGTCATTTTTTTTAAATGAAATACGTTATCGTGTTATAGCCAGTTCGTTATGGTAACGATGCGACACTTGGTGGATTGATAAGGTGCTCTACCTGGCTGAGCGCGTCATCTCGATGTAAGGAATGATGAGGCTCTGTTCAACTTTGTAGTAGTTTTCTGAGTGAGCGGTAACGACGTCCGTCGTCAGTCCCAAATCACTCGTTGAGTACCTCCTATGAGCGCGGAAACGCTTATCCGCCTCTAACTTTGAATGCGGAATATTGTCGGAGTAAATTCGGCGCTTTGTGATAATTTGGTGCGTGGGAGGCAGGTTCTTTCCATCCAAGTTTGAATCATGTATTAAGTTAGTCGCTGTTATTAGCAGGTACTTTTGATCAACGGCGCGTACTGCTTAAGTGATCCTTTAATCTCGGGCTTAAAGTTTAATTGCGCGATACAGTAGACGCCGCTTAATTGGATGACGTTGGTACACTAGTACTAGTCGGCACATTAAATGACGTTTGATTGTTTCATGGACCCTACAAAATGAACAATGAATAATAAACAACGAAGTTATTAATTTCTATCAAAAGGCACCAACTTTCATAAGTGCTGAAAATTTCTGACAAGTCTTAAATGCCTTTATATTCCAAAGATTTGATTGATCTTTTTAGTTTTTGACAAACTTAATTATATCTCTGCTGCTTCCAACATTTCATCAACTGTGAACAATTTTGCATCCTCTTCTATTTCCCTGTTGTAATCTCTGAAACAGAAAATCTAATTATTTAATTGGTAATGTCATAAAACTCATTATGTTTTAACTTTGCTGTTGTCTATTTTCCATTTTTTTAAAAATCATATTCGGCGCTAAACATTGATTGCTTTTAAAACCAAATAACGTTTTTGGAGGGTTACAAGAAGGTATAGATAGATCCCTTTCTTTTGTTGAGATTAGGGTTGCAATATAATCATCGACATAATATATAGATTTTAGCTTAGGATGAGAGCACATTCATTTTATTTTCAGTTCACTAGCATTATATCAGAATGTATTGTGAGCACAGTGAACCTCATGAGTTAAAAAAAGTAGTTTATTGTATCGCGTGGGACGTTCAAAATGAAAAAGCAAAAACATAAAGCTTTAACGCTAATAGACAAGTATGTTATTATTCCAAAGATAGAAGTGGGTATTAAACAGAGTGATATTTGTGGTGAAATGAGTTTGCCGAAATTCATCGTTTCTGTAACTTGGAAAAAAAGAGAAGAGAGTTTATCATCGTAAGACAAAGTTAATGTAAGCTGCAAAAGGTTGAGAAAATCAACTCATGAAATAAGAGATTTTTTCAATGGTTTATTAAAAAAGGACAGAAGTTTATTACTGTTTGGGCTGACCTTGGCAGCAACTATGACAGTAAAGACATTTTTAACGGCGACGAAACTTTATTTGTAGGAGAAGGCTGCGAGGAAGATGTATAAAATGAAAATTACTGTTTTGATAGTTGCAGACATGTCGTTTCGTTTATAGTGAACCTCGGCTATAGTGCAACAATTTTGATGCATTTTCCAAGTTTATTATATCCGGACTTCACTGTATTAATAGAAGGAAGAAGAGAATTCAATTTAGAAACGCATAATGGCGTTCATTGATTCCGAAAAAGCTTTTGATAGTAGACAGGGAGATGCTCTGGAACGTCATGTTAAACAGGGGACACCTACAACACGTAATTAATGCTATCAACAGCATTTATAAACTCACCAAAATCACAATAACCACCGGCACGAGTAAAATAACAGAGATAATTACTCATCAAGGCTTAAAACAAGGCTGTAGTGTATCGTCAACACTTTTTAATTCATATTGACGAAGTAATAAGAAAATGGAAACCGGAAGTAGATTGCAAAATTCCAACTAGATCGATACACTCACCTAAATATTTTAATGCTCGCAGGCGCTGTTATAATTTTCCAGCGGGATGAAAACAAACTTCAAATAACCTTATATGTATAAACTAAATTATGAATGTAAAAAGTATAACAGTAAAATTGCAATAAACCAGACGAAAATTATGACTTTCTATAGAGAACATCCTATCAAATCCAAAATTATCGTAAGCTATATAATAAGTATCACACTTTCATTATTATAAGCGAGATAAGGATATCGAAAATAAGATTAAAAAATTTCAATATATCTGCGGTACAATAACCAGAACATTGGGTCAGAAAATCAGACAAGACACTAAAATAAAACTACTAGGTGCCATGAAAGCTGGGTGACAACTAAGAAGGAAGACAGCAAACTATAAGCAACAGAAATGAGATTTTCAAGAGGAACGAAAGGATGCATAAGGCAACATAGGATTTCAAACGGTGACATTAGAGAAGAATTGAAAATAGGTGCTATAAATGAAAAAATAGACGAATATAGGACGAACTAGAGACAACATGTACAGAGAATGGAAAACACAAGAATACCCCAAAAAAGTCCAATTACCATCCAAAAGAAATTAGAAACATTGGTAGACCTAGGAAGAGGTGGATGTGAAAAAAATTTGTTCAATTGGAACAAGCTGAAAACCTGATTGATGAAGTGAAGAAGCAGAAGACACCTTGATTTAAATAAGCGGTTGATTCTGTTAACCAGTAAGGGGCATCTAGTGCTTCATTAGAAATGTAATCGATAGATCTCGAGGGGTACGTGCCAATCTACCTCCCTTTGACGTTCCTAGATAGGATATTTTAATCTATAAATAGAAAACTGATTGATGGAATCGGTACAGAGGGGCAATAAACAATAATAGAATTATGTCGCTGAATGAAAGCGCCTTCTCGTAGGGCTCTTTGAAGTGGAAGCGAATATTGATTTAGTGGTGACATTTGCTTACTTATTCTCGGAGATAACTTTTTCTGCTTGTATACATTACAAACTTTCACCGTTATTATGTTTCATATTGGAAAAGTTTTCGACAATCAACATTTTCATGCATCATTTTGGCGTGGCTCTAAACATCTTTTTTCCATTTGTTGCTAAGTAGGATACGATATTTTCCGAACTACAAAATCCTTTTAGTTCCTGGACTACGTTTTATCGACGTTTCTGCATAGTACTTAAAGCCGCTGAAGATTTTGCCGTTACTGAGAGTGCTTTTTTGCTTTAGTGCACTGAACTCTAGTTTATATCAGATTTATACGTAATAAGTATTCTAACAAAGCATATAAAAAAAATCCTGCATTCAATTTGTTTCGAGAGCAAGTACTTATCTGCAGCGTTCACGGTTGAATGGATATTAACGTGCAGAGCGTACAAATTAGAATTAAATTGATCGTACATTTGGGATTGATTTATTCGGAGGGCAATCCCTGGATTGAATTTCCACAAAAATTGTTTTGGTACAAAGTGGACACAAAAATTGTTTGTCTTTTATTGGATTATTTACAAATCGCATCAAATAAAATTTTCTTGAAATTAACTGTCATCAGTAACAGTAATGTTTTTTTATCGAATCGATATAGTACGTAACAGTATTTTGTAGGTTTGGTCAGAATAGCCCGAAATTATGAATATATTTTTCCTATTACTAAACAATTAATTGATTGAAAGCATACAAGCAACGTAGGGAAGTAAGGTTTCCTTTGGATAATGATTTTAAAAGTGTGTAAAGGTTGGGTTGATTATAAAATTATAAAAAAATAATAATCTAATATACAGGTGTTATAAGTTGACTGCCGGTGACAAAATAGCTCTTCAAATAATAAACTTAATATGAAAGATTTCTTTGATTTTTTCCTTCAAATGTAATTCAAGAATACCGAAATGCTGTCCCGCTCCAGTTTGATGGGTCGACCATAAACTATTGTGCTGCCGATTCACCATACTTGCAAGTCATAAATAATATATGCTATTTTTTTTATCAAAAAGGGTACAAGCCACAATTTTTGTAATAAATAGTTAAAATTACAGTTTTTTAATTTTATTTATACTAAAAATTAGCTCAGCTCTCATTACAAATTTCTTATGACATTAAATGTTACAAGAATCTACAGGTTTGATTTTGGAATTTAACCGAATCTTTAAAAATTAATATCTCAAAATTAACTTCATATGGCACGTAGCCTTGTTGCTCCAACCCCTTCAATTGATCTAACCCCAAAAGTAATAAATTTTTTTCGAATCAATTTACTACATTCTGACATAAAAAACTAAACAACGAAATTTCCACCAAAACTTTTTTTTACTTTTTGAAAATTCTCATTGAAAGTGTAGATTTCAACTGATGTAACATGTAAATTGCACACTTTCTCCTCAATTTTTAATGTGATAAAACTTATAACATCCTGTACAATAGGCAATTTTAAAAGTTTTGATTGCAGTTTATTTGCATGCATAATTGAATATTCAGGCAACCACTGTTTATAATCAATTTTTAATATTTTTCATAAAACATTGAAGTAAACAGAAGTTGCGTTGTAACAAAGATAATTGCGTAATAAGCAGCAGATTTATCATTTAGTCCTGTTTTAAGTTGAAAATTATACGTTACGAATGACACTTAAATAAATTGAAGCGGTCGATTTAAGCTAATGTTTACTCATAACGGAGTTAAAGTTAAAGACATAATCGCTGTTTTGAATGGCTATTAGCGACTTCGGGATATTTTGTTGCGCTTAAACTATGCATTATAAATTGTTGTACTTGTCAGCGTCGCTGATAAATATTGCTGTATTACAACAGCATGGCTGCAATAAAAGTTTGGAAGTCACCAATCGTATTTTAAACCGGAAAAACGTATAAGTACATACAAGGCGAATGATTGGTCTGGCGCCAGACTTGCTACCAAACCGTAAGCCAAGTTTTATACGAAGGAACGTTAAGTTGCATGCAATAATATAATGCATAGCTTGTAGTCTAATCAGATTGCCGGATTAAGGCTGCTCTTCAATTTACGCCGATGACATCATGAAACGATCATGTACGGCATTAATGTGATTGAAATAACCTGAAATCGTGTATGGATTAAGGAAGGAAGTATAAATTTAATTTTATCGTTGCGGTTAGTGAAATTAATTGCGTTCTCCACAACCACGAATGTTAAACGGAAAATATTGGAAATACAGTGGATGCCGCGTAATCGGTTCATTGGTGAAAGAAAATAGTTTTTATATTACAGTCGAAGCTCCAAAACTCCAACTCCTATAACTTGAATTTTTCTGTAACTCGAAGTTGCTTGCTGTCCCTGCACTTGCCCAGGATTTTGTGTTGATTTTCCGCTCTTTATTTCGAATTTCTATAACTTGAAATAAATTTGACGAAGAAAGGACTCACAAAACTCTATAACTCGAATTTTCACGACAAATCCATACCTTCTTATCGTCAATTTTAAACGTTTTCTAACAGTTTCCTACCACTAGGATCATTGCTTCTAGAAACCCCCTACATCGGCTCTGATATTAAAATGCTTGTTTCGCACTTCAATTGCGTTTGGTTGTATTGTTTAATAACGTAAAAAATTTAATAAAAGACAAAACGGCAACTTAATTGTACTACAGTGCAACAAAAAGTTGATATTTAAAAAAAAAATCTAAAGTGGCGTCAAAAAGAAAAATATTGCTGAAGAATACAAAATACCAGAAAGTACATTATCCACAACACAACAAAGCATCCGCAATAGAATTTGCTCAGAATATTAGAAATTCTTGTGTTTGTAAACTCAGTAAACCCCAAAAAGTTAATATTACAATAAAAACAAAATTGAGCAATTTTATGAAACAAATTCCATCAAAATTTAATCACCGAGTACTTTAATCGGCACTAAAATTAATGAATCGGTTATTAAATTTCAATGTATAGCTTAAAAAGATAAACTTGTATGTTATTTACTTATTATTAAAATAAATTTACTTTATTTAATTCGAGTATTCTATAACTCGAATTCAATCTCGGTCCTCTGAGAAGTTTGAGTTAAGGAGCTTCGACTGTACTTGAATGAAAATAGAATAATCGAAAGTTTAGGGAAAAAAAACAATTTCTTGACACGTGCTGTCGACTTTTAAGATATTCTGAACGTCGCAATATGAAATTGATAAGGATAAGTCGGCCACAGTAAAAAATGTTCACATATGGTTTATTTTCGCGCACATATACCGAGAGATTATAAGGAGTTACGAATTTTTAACTCTGTAGAATTGATACTTTACTCTTTTTTTAATTGCCAATTAAATTATTCCGTTAAGTTTCGATTTAATGTCACAGTTTACTAAAGAGAGTCGTCGCACTTAATTCTACTGTCGAATTCATTTCCTTATTATGGCCTGTAGAAACTTGACAGCACTTTAAGATTTTATTGCATTTTACTTAAGAACATTTCGCATTAAGGATTTGTGTAAAATAAGCTTTTAACTAAACTTACTTGTCCATATACAGGGTCCTTTAACGTTAATCGCCACCCCCAAGGAAACCTCAATTTTGAAAATATTATGATAAAAATTTGGCTTTGCATTCAATTATTAATAAGTTACGAGCTGATCCTAAATCCGTTTACAGTTGCGACGCTCATTTATGGCATTTTCATCAATCTTTTGAGCTTTTCTTTAAAATCTTTTTAATATAAAAATATCAAAACCTTATTAGCTTTTGATTGAAATTTACCGTTATTTCGATTAGAAATCATGTGATGTCGGAAATGTTATTTATAACTTTCAAGTCATAACCAATAAATCAGGCAAGTGTTGTAAAATTACAAAGCTTTTCGAGGAAACAAGATGTTCCGGAGATGCCAGGTAGTAACGACATGCGTTCAGATTAGGCATTCAAATTTCAGATTCATAAAAATTCACTGAAATACTGGCTGGTACTCGTTTCAAATAACTAAACACACCTAATATGAAAACAGCGGGTAGAATGTTTAACCGAACTCTTATTAAGAAATACAAAAAAGTTATTATGGATGGAAAGCGTTTATTTTTAGTCCGGACTTGATAACCCCAGGTTCTAGTGGGTTCTGATTTGCTTGTTCGAAAACTAATGATTTTCTAAACAAAATCCAGAACTAGTTTCGGCCAATTATATTGATTATTTTCGTAAAGCTTCATAACTACAACAAACAAAACAAAGTGATTTGAATTAGAACCTTTTCGAAACTTGAACAGAATTAAAACTTATAAGTCGCATGAAATAACGAACATGACAACATTTCAGTTCAATTAAGCATTTCACCGAATGCATCCAAACAAATTAAACTTGCTCAGTGACAGAGTATAACTTACTGCTAAAGTACAAACAAGATTATACAAGTGTCACATCAACTTTTTGCTGCATTCCATACTTTCTGGAAGCAATCCAAATAAAACGTTTGCCAAACCACAAGCTCGTCGTGCTTATACATTTCATCTAAACACCGATTGCAATATTACAAATTACTACCACCGTTCTCTGTAATTACGATCGTGCTGCGGAACCTCGATTCGTATTTAAAAGCTTAATTCTTGCGCCGAAATTACAGAAGAGTTTCGGCGGGTATATCGAGCTTAGACCTCCTTGGCACTTGGCCAACCTCTTAGTCACGTGCTTTCCGGCTTTTACTGACGTCACTTCGCGTCACTGGCGCCCTCGCTTATGACGCATTCTTCGTGATCCACATACCGTCCGTTGAATGTGAAATGCTATCTGCTCCATATTTTTATTGTCTTGTCGATAACCACTGCTTTGTGTACTTTTTCGTTTTTTTTAATTATCGAACTTTAAAGTTATTTCAGAAAGAAACGAGCTTTCCCGGTGAGAATCTTAACGATGCATTGCGGGGACGGTTTCGTTCGGTCGTGATACCGTTACCCATTTTAGAATTCCATCAAAACTATCATAAGCGTTCGCTTTAATGCCTTTCTTAATCGGTTTGGGGCATTATTTTTCGCAATAAACGTTTTATAACTATCATTCTGCTTGCATGTAGCGAAATAATAACATTCATATAAGAAATGTGGGATGTGATATTTAAATGCAATTAAATCCGCAGTCACAATAAATCATAACGTGAAAACTTATAATTGTTTTAATTGCGATGATTCCAGCGACTATTCCATACGTGACAACAGTGGCTTTTAATAATTTACAAGCGTTTGCAGCGTCAAATCCGCAAACCGTAAATGAAATAATTTATTAGACTTGGGAGAAGTTACATAGTCGTTCTCCCAAAATCAGCAAGTCGATTGGGCGATCTGGATAAATATTTTCAATTTTAGTTTTGGCCTATGGAAGAAAAATCAGCTGTCCTCATCAATCAAATTGCGGTTATGTTTACATCAACTGTCGTTTTTAAAATTCAACAGGTATTTGAGGTGTTTCGATCAAATTCCTCGCCTTTATAAAGTTCACCGAAAAACACGCGTTATTAAATTCAGTGTTGCTTTTGTTACGAAGCACAATAGAAAGCCCTTTTGTGAAAATCGCGAATTTACATTGTCAATATTTAAAAAACAGTTTTTCAACGTTGTAAGCGGTTTAAAATTTATCAACCCTTAAAAGGTTTTTTTAAGAGTTGGAATACATTTTGGATGGAAGGTATTCCGTGCGGAATTACAAATTGACTGTTTTTACTGTTTGCCAATCTGAACGATTTTTTTGTGGTAGAATTTGTTTTGGTACCCATTCAATCTCAACAAAGTCACGTTGCCTTTTTGAATTTGCTTTTCCAACGTCACAACGTAAAAATGACATTTCGTCACTTCAGTTAAACAAGAAAGTAGCCGTTTATAAGGTGAGTAAAGTGAACAATATTACATCATTACGCATGCTCAGTAGAGCCATTGACCACGTGAGAACTGTCATTTTAGAATTGTCAAATCAGTGAGAATATTTACAAACTTTCAGATTCGAAAAAGGTACAGTTTGACTTTGATTTATGTTCGTTTGTGATGTGGAACGACCTCAAGAATCTGTGTGAAAACTTTTTTTAGTATTTTCGTTATGAAAAATAAAACAACCTCAGAGAATTCATTAATGTTTGAAACGTGTCGCTCAAATGGGTCGTTGGGGTAAATGCTAATTGAGTTTTTGCCCATTTTTCATGTTTGCGAAACTGTTTAAACAAATCTTTTATTAATAAGTAATACCATTACGCAGGCACTTCGTTTTTATATGTTTGTTTTTCGATTGTATTTCAGAAAGTGTGAATTGTAATTCAAATTTGTAAATTGTATAATTAGAACTGCAATTGTATTTCAGTTGTAATTCAGAAAATGCTTCATCTTTTATATATTTTTATACAATTATGAATTACAATTTATACTTATTGAAAAACAATAATAATATAATAATATACAATTGATCATCTGAATTTTAAGTGATAGTTAACATCTTCATTTATTTGGCAATCGTTTTTTCAACGTTTTACATTTCAAAATTAGGCAAAACGGTTACTAGATAAACGCAGGTGCTAATTATTGCTTTCTAAAAAAGAATCTCATTGATTCAAAAAATACTGCTACAACTGAGCCGTTGATTTTGAAAGTGGGGCAAGTCCATTGTATGTTATTGCTAGATATTTAATAGTTTGCATTTAAATGGGTTTAAAAATATTGGTAAGCAGTAATAGACTTGTTTTATATTTTTTTGCGGTCTTATTTTATGTAAATTTAATATGCAATAATGATTATTGGTGTTGGGTGAAAAAGATCATGGTTTTGATATTTTGTCTCGCTTTCAAAAGCAATGATTTGCTGAAAATTGTTTTTTTTTTTAATGGAATATAAATAGTAACCAAAGATTGAATGTTTTATTTAGTTACTTATTTATTTTATTTCAACAAAAAATAGCTTAAATTTTATAGGAAAAGTGAATATAAAAGAAAAACTATTCAGTAATAAGTTGCATGCATATAATTATATTTCTTAGTTTAGATGGTGCTGATTTTTAAAGTGTTCATGATGATTAGGTGGTACATGTGATAATAAATCCATCATATCTGTATATTTTTGCTTAGTAATAGGCCTAGTTTTCACTCATAGTGCTTTTTTCCCCTATCCTAACGACCGCCTAATAAATGATCATCAGACCTCGAATTTGATTAATAAGACGTGATAATCACGCGTGGTACTCCGCACATCTGGTATGCCATGCTATCAAACTGAAATGTCGCAGTTAGAAAAAATGTCGAGTTTCGATAATTCTTCTTTAAAGAATATTGCAGAAAACACAAAACCATAAACCATATAATACGGTAAGGTCTCAAAAGTATATTTGGGCCCAATTTACAGAGTTCTACGATTCTTTGCAAAAGTATTAAATTGTTCATTCGTGATATAATCTGACGAATACAATTCTCGACATGTCAAAAATTTTGACACCATGTTTCGTGTCCCAACTCATGCGGTTATCGATAGTCGCGATTCCACTCGTTGTATTATTTATGATAATACAATTTTTCGAAACTATTTAGCCTACCCCGTTTTGGGGATTAATCGAGAGAGCCGTTTTCCCACACTGTTGTTGTTTAGAAATATCGTCGAAATAAATTACTGAAAACAAATGTACACTAATAACATATTTATTGCAATATGATTAAAAACAAATTTTATGTTAATTTGTAATAAGAATTAACTTTTTCACAAAACGGACTTGCCCCACTTTCATTTATAACAAGAGAAGAAAGAGCTTTTTTCAACTTTAGTACGCTTAAAAAGAAAATAAATTGTAACGGTGATAAATAATAATTCATGCAAACTTAATTTAAGTTGAGGGAAGTTCTAATTTATAACCCACGACCGCTACTGCAAGTCACACAAATTCATTGTTTCGGATTAATTTGCTTTTTAAATTGCCGCTCACTTTTCAGTAAATAAATGATTAATAGCATATTTTATATTTTTGATTATCTCTCAATATTTGGGTGTTGCAAACAATTACAGTTTTTTAATATTGTTACCTCGCCCTTATTCTACAACCGTTTGTATCAGAGCGAATACAAATTGAACATGTCCCAGGGGTACGCGATTGTACGTGTCACGTCGGCTTACATTCTCAAAGATAAAATTCTTATTTTACAAAACATACCAACAGAAAAGACATTACGGTTTTTCGACACACTTGCAATCGACAAAAACCGCCTAATAACCAATATCTCGTGTAACCTTTTCACTTGTCATTAAACATTTATCATTAATCTAAATTTCTTTAAATAAATGGCGCCGTTAGTGTCTCAAGGTGCAACTGTCCCAAGGTGGCCACCACATCTCCCCTATTTCGCAGCTTCACACAATTAGTGCGCAAGGTGAGCCGTTATTGTCTAAAGTGTGAATTCATTTACGGTTGACCTTTTTGACACATTTATTTAAAGCTTCCGGTTTCTTATTTGTAGCAATATGCAAATATTACAAATTACATAATAAATTTATCTTAGCGACCGTGTTGTCATTCCGTGACGCAATGACGTTATGGGGACACGGTTTTTGCTACTACAATTTTAATTGATTTCACGGTCAGATGTAGTAATCGGTTAAATGTGAATGTCTCTAATATAAACATTACCTTAATAAGCATGTTATGTGACTGTTAATTAAGCGTTTCAGATTTAAATTCTAGACACGATCCGAAAAAAGATAGTCGTGTGCGATTTATGTGTGCCGATAACAATACAGCACGTGTTATGTGCGTTTTTGCTCAAAAATAACTTAAATAACAAAATATGTATAGTGTTATTATAAATAGTTTTACTAATCTTAAGTGCAGGATTAACTTTAACTTAAGCGAAAAATGTTCCTCGTTTTCGATTAAAATAATAAAAACACTTGTTCTTATTTACAAAATATCGTCAGCATTCCTGATGAGTACTCCCAAAAAGATAATTCTAAAAATTAGGATTCGTGGTCTCAACGAAATTAACTATTTGAATTCAATTCGTTCGAACTACTTTGGAATGAATCGACATAAACCTATCTTTAATTGTATATATGTTGCCCCGTTGGCGCTTATTGCAAATTTAGTTAAGTAGAAGCAATACATGGCAGCACTGCACTTTCTTTTGTTCCCATCAGCTGATTCCCAAAACATCACAAAAAACATAACCTCACTTTACAAAAGCACGTGAATTTGTTATTGAACTTTTGTATTAAGTAAGATAAAGATTTACAAATTCGCAGTAAGTAAAAATGAACTCATCATTTGCATGAGATTCTTTGACGATTGTTGCTTCTAGCTCTTGAAGAGTGCACAAAATTAAACCAAATATTCTGCAATAAATTGCATAGTCTAATACAGGCTCTCTGGCTCTCTGACCATCGTGAGATAATATCTCAAAATTTGATATTGGAAACTCTTTGAAATTAAACATGGAAATAGTGCTGTTTTTACTTACAATATTAACGGTTCCCTTTAAAATTTAAGCGGTTTCAGAAGTGCAAATTGGCGTAAGATATCATGTTTTGTTAGTAGGGGACAAGGAATTTGGTTCATTTAATTAGCCAAAACCTGAAAGGATTTTCGCATAAATATTTGTACGTTTGCTCGTTTGAAATTTGAAACTTAAATATTTGCTACCGGCATAAATTTATTTATTTAATCATTAATCCTTAATACCGTTAGGTGTCGGATTACCGGCATAAATACTTACTTAAATTCTTTCCAAATGCATGTCGAAAATTGAAAGGAAATTGTACGGTTTCGCCAACTGTTCGGATCACACGCATTTGTGTTTCTCGAGACATTGCATGCGATCGCGTTCGGGTTCATAAAGATTGCTTCGTTTCCTTTTATACGACTGATTTGACTTGTCAGTTCCTCCGGATTAATTTTATTTTTAAATACCTTATCAACTTCCTTTGCCTGTAAATGTTGTTTTACAAAATAGTGATCTCACAAATTTGTTGTAGAAAGCCGAAGGAGTTACCATCGACACGACAGAACAAAACGCTATGTATATCAAGATGGTTGGTAAGTAGCTTCATTATCTTTACTTGAAATTCTTCCTCCAATTTTTTTGAAACTTGCCGCCTATCTGCGGAATAATCACCGTGGAGTAATTAAAATTGTCTTATTCCTTTCTCTAGTCCTAAGAATAAGTTTGAATGTGATATTATGACAACGTAATGTATATCTGTGTGGAATGCCAAACATTGAAATTAGAAACGAGATAAAACGACAATACTGCTAAATTATTTTTTACATCTTCTATAGTTCATTTTTTAATTAGGAGGAATGAAATTGAAAGAACAAATTACTCTGGAATATTTCTAGCAAATGGTTTTTGGCGGCAAATTTGAATATTAGTATTTTTAACGTTTGTAAAATGGGGAAAATGGGGATGATACGAACTGTACCAGAAAAATATGCGCTGATGCAAAATGCAAAACACAAAAATCCTGGTAAGAACTGTTTTTATTACTTATATAAATGTAATGCAACGGAAATCACGGAGTTCTGATAAAAAAATGAGTAAATCTAATCAGCTATTTTGACAATATGGTGATTGTATATTTTCCATAATTCAATCAGTGTAAAACCGACCTGCTGGCAGCCAATCATAGATCTACCTTTTGGCGCGATATTTTTAAATCGCTCCTCTGAATTAAAAAATGAACTATAATCGATCAGTATTATTGTATTTTAGTCATTATTGGTAAAGATGAATGAGATAACGTTGTTACATAATTACAACATTTGGCCATTGAAGAAGGCATCTTTCCGATCTTGCTAAATCAGTGGATAATACCGCTTTGCGAGTCGATTGAGATTATTGTCAGTGATCTTTATTCCAGACTCATTTTTTTGTTGTGGATAAGACGTTTAAGTTACCATCCTAATTCTGCAATCGTGAAAACCGATAAAAACTTTGCGTCTGATAATTTCCAAGTGGTTTATTTGTTCTTCAATGTAGGAACGAGATTTTAGCAAAATCTTTATTCTAAATCGCGTTCTTATATTCAAATAATCACAGTAAAAACTTCCTATCAGAAGGAAATTATAGTTGAACTCGACGTTGACGAGTCCGGAAGTTTGAACGGAACAAGTCGAGATTATAGGAAATGTTCGGTTTCAATACACGAACTCATTATCTTGTGGAATTGTCTCGGAGGGGAATGAATTTTGCTATAAACAAGCCAACAAGCAGCCGCTTTTTATTTCTTTATTTATCGCCGCTGTGCGTTTATTTTATTCGACCAGTTGTTGACGCAACCGTTTGGCGTTTATTCGCAAATAAGTCACATTTGCAGAATAAATTCGCAGATGTGTTGCGTTAAAGCGAAAAGGCCATTTTTTGGCCGGAAACAAAGCACGTACTTGTTAGTTAAAGTGCTATTACATTTAGAATTCCCGTTAACAGGAAAACCTAATAAAGTTTCTTTACAATCAATTAGTCTAGAATTACCTAATGCCGCTTGGAACGCGATACTTCATTACCGAATTCACGGTAATTTGCTTTATGTGAAAAACTTGCTTTTATAAATAAACGAACTTAATTAGGACAATTAGTACCGACAACGTGCCGAATAAGTAGGTGGCTTCACACATAACGTATTTATAACTACAACACAATATAATTGATTTTAACCTATCGGCCTAAAATTAATGAACCGCGAGGACAATTAGAAAAATCATTGGCGCAACAGTGAAAAACGTAATGTATCAAGGTCTACTGGTTACATAAAACATTGCCAAACTTTGAACTTGTTGATTACAAAAATTGTTAAAAAAAGATTTTTAATTCTGGTTTTAAAAGTTCCACAAACAATTTCTGTTGTGATCAGAAATTGGAAATTGATTGCCCACTTTTGAAAATTGGAAATAAGTCGAGTGTCGGGAACTGTTCGAAAGTGTTCCGAAAGTTTTTATCGCAGACCCTGACAGTGAAACTTGAACTTATCGCCGAGATTTCAGCATGAAATCTGACTTGGGGGCAGCGAATTCATGAAAATTTACATCTAAAGGGCTCATCTTCTAAGCTGTTTAGTTTTTGTTCTTATAATTTTTTTCATATTTCCAAAAAGAGGCAAAATATGAATAGTTAGTTACCTCTGGTGTAAAGTATCAAGTCTTCAACAACGATTGAATCTCACAAGATAACAAAATATAGGCAATCAAACTTATGCGTTAGTACTAATTCCAAAAAATCCCCAATAACGTTTAAAAAATGATTTTCATGGGTAACGTTTCCTACAAGTTATTTTTTAAATTCAAATAACGTTGATTACCTGAACCATTTTATAAAACTAAAACTTAATATTTATTATACAGGCTGTAACTAAAATAAGGGAAGAAACTTTTGAAACTTTTGAATAAAAGGCTGATAAGGTTTAGATATTTTTATATTAAAAAAATTATAAATAAAAGATTTATGAAAAGAAAAACGCAAAAAATACATGAAAATGACACTAATGAGCGTCGCGACGCCAGATGATAAAAACTGAAAACGGAATTAACATCTCAATTTTCATAACATCTTCAAAATTGAGTTTTTCGGCGGTGATCATTAAACTATTTATTATGTTTTGTTCTATCTTCAAATCTCCCGTTTTATAAATCAGTTTTTTTTTTCGAAACTAAAGCGAATTTATGGAAAGGTGTTGCAAGGAAAAGCTTCAGATTATTAATAAGAAAAGCGACGGTTACATTTGTGTTATTTTAGGAATTGTTTTTCACAACCATTTTCTGGGGGAAAAAATTATGACCGTACAAATTCAATCGTGATTACAACGTCAAAAAGCTGTAAAAAATCATGCATCGGTTAACAAATGACATCGTTTCAAAACGTAAAAAACCGCGACAAGCGTTAAATCTGATGAACAGGCGGATGACGTCGGTTACAAAAGAAAAGTCGCTTCTCAGATCTTTCACTTCAAGCGAAAGATGAAAACCGACAACCTCTTATAAACGAGGAAATTCGAGAAGAAGTGGACACGTTTATGTTTGAGGTAATCTTAAAAAAAATCTCGACGGAAAATAAGAAACTGGAGGACAAAATGTGTATTTTATTTCTGTTATTTGTGCCATCGATTTCATGTTATACGAAATTGCTGAAATGTACAAGACATAAGACCGAATTAAATAAGACGTAATCCTACGGCGTAAAATAAAATTAATACGCCGAATTTTTAACTTCCTAGGTCTTCGGAGAAATGGCTTAGAAGGTGTGCTTGCACTTTTTGTGCTTATTTTAACTGCCTAATTTGTTATTACAGTTTAGTTTTGAAATACTCTGTATAGTATAGGTAACATTACCGTTATTAGTTTAGATAATGCACCAAAACTTTTCTCACAATTTATTCCTTTTAGTGGTTGACCGCAATATTGCACCATTCATCTATTTTATATGCTGTGAAGCTATTAAAAAGATTGCGAAAATCTATAAATGACGTTGCAATGAAAATCACAAACAAGACTTGAACTATGACATCATTGTTTCAAGAGAAAATATTATCAAAAGATCCTCATTTACTGATTAAGAAAAAAATTAAAAAATGATTAAAGTTTGATAATGAACAAAATCGATCGAATTCAAAAAGGGCAGCAGAACTAAAAAGTTAAATTGATTTTATAATTCATATTTCGAAAATTCCTCTGATTCAATTTTAAACAGATTACCGGTGTCTTTCAGAGTCCTGTTCATGAATTCCCAAGTAAAATTTATATCAATTATGAATGTTACAGCAGGCTGTAACTAAAATATTAAACTTTGAAATTAAAGTTTTTCACATTTAAAGTACTTGAAATCTTCAAAATCTTTATTAAATGTTTCATGTTGCTTAGAAAAGTAGCCAACGCAATTAAAATTACTTAATTTAATTAATTAATTAATGTGGGTCACATTTAAAGTAATTAAAGTAGGTAAGTAAAATCACTTATGAACATTATGTTAGCAAACTAGCGTCTAGATTAGATGTTCAAAGTGGCCTCCTATGACTGAATGCATGCCATGCCGAATCATACGCTGTCTAAGATGCCCGGTTATTTTCACTAATTTTACGAACAAAACAACATTCTGCAAAATAGTCCTCACTGGGCATTCAAAAATCCTCATTTTGCAATTCACAAAAGCACGTCTGGTGTGGACTATTTTTTGATAATACATGAAATAGACAAAATTTGAATATTGAATATTTAATAATTGAATGAGTTTAGTTTAATTTACTGGTTATAAATAAAATAAATAAATAAATAAATTGAAATAAAAATTACCGGTACAAATACAAATCACTGATTAGGTGGGTTTCATTTATTACAACTTTTACATTTCGAATATAAAATTTTTATCGGTTGAAGTTAAATTTAACAGTTTTCCAGTTGTGACTTACTTTCCTGCATTGCGCGTTTCAAGGCTAGTCATGAGGAAATTTAATAAACCGAGCATTCATGCGAAATCTACGTTTCCGTGGGCATGTGCTGCACATAGCGCCACAATACACATTACCCCACATTGATCACCAATTGACCGAGGGTTTGATAACGTACCTGTGCGTAACAACAACGCAAACGACGTTTACTGGCACTTATAACAAATTTCAATTTCGAAGGTTTTGAAAGATTTTCTGATTGGACCGAACTTTTTAACGAGATCAAGGTTGTTTTGTTAATCTTTGGAAAACCCCACCCACATAAATTATTTATTTTTATAACTTGTTCGGTTTTAAATTATGAACCGAACGACCACAAACATGCTTTTTTAACATTTGATATGTTTTGAAAAATTTCATTTAAATTTGCTTGCTTTATTTTTTGTGTAACTTGCAAACACATCGAGGCTTGTTCTAATACGGTCATGTTATTCCCATTAAGCGAATTTACGTTCTACGATAATCTTATCCGATTTGGCAATCATTAACTTTAGGCAGCTATTCACACAAGGCTCGAATTTACATTAACATTGGAAACAATTCTACACTCAGAAAAATAAGTTTTGCTAAATATAAGAAAATTTTTATGTAACACTACTTGTAGTCTTTGAATAGGCGCCAATGCACACATAATGTATTCTATACAACTACAAAGTTATATTCACAAAACTATATCGTATATTACTTTGTGGTTATATATAATACGACTACACGTTCTTGCATTAATAAACAAAAATATAGTGGTAATAAATACGACTAATAATTTTTCTACTATATTGAAGTACCAGTGATATTCAAAATTATTCCTTTTTGTATACCATAACATAATTACGTGGTATTATATAATGCTTATTAGGAATATTGTCCACATTAATTTTTTATATTAACTGCGTTATAGTAGTGGTATTAAATAAATAAAACAATTCCATAGTACAAAATATAAAGTATTTATTAAATAATAGTAAACAAATAATACCAATACAAAGCAAATCTCAATCAAAAAAACATTTTTTTGTATTGAATAAAAATTCTTAAAAATACTCATGATAGCTAACATTAGTATTAACTAAAAAACTAAAAATTAATTAGTAACTAATCATTATCATTATTGTTATTGTTATTTTTATATATGATGAGGTGTAACAATGATTTTTTTTTCACATTTTTCTGTAAATAGACACGGTTCATTACAATAAAGATCAACCGTTTTTACAAATTGTAAATTAGCTGTTTTTTCTACTATATAGCCATAAAAATGAGTGTCGAAATGTAAAGTATTTAATTTTTCATAAATTAAATAACAATTTTGATTTTCATCTACTACTATATCTTCAATAATTCCAAATTTAGTATTTCGTTCATCGTCGTTACTTTCAAGCACTATCACGGTTTTTTGTTTTAATTTCCAATTATTTATTTCCACCCAATTAAAAAAATTATGTTTTGTCGTTATTTCTAACAAGTTATTAATCGTGGGATGTGATTTATAGGTATTATATTTTATATTGCAATTTTTTCCACATTTGACAAAGGTTTTCAAACTTGACAGGCAATTGCTGATGAAACTTAACTGATGTTTAATGGCTAAAGTCTTAGTCACATTAACTCTGGAATTATGAAAACATTAACATAAGCTACTCACTAGTGTATATCCCAAAGGTTGTGTGATACACGAATATAATTTAAAATATTCATGTATTTCAGTTTTCCCTTCTATGAAACTTTTCTATGGAGATTTTGAAGTTGCCTTCCAGAAATCTTCGACTTTTGGCCATGGATTTATATTTTTTTGCAGCCAGTTAATTTTTTCAATCTTGCACTCATCAACAACCGGTTGAATAATTTCTCCAGTTTCTAAAAATTAATATTATTTATTTAATTACCTTTCTCCGTCCACCCTTATTTATAAATGTTAAAAAAATTGAAAAAACACCAATTAGAGAGGAGCCGGATACAATATAAAAAATTTACAAATTGTTACCTTCACTTCGAATTCTTTTTGGTTTATGTTGCGGGATAATTCCTAAATTTCTATAACACGTTCTTGTGTTGCAATATTTATTCCAAAGCAATCCCCGAGCTGAAATATTTTTTCCACGGCCATCTCTATATCCAGGCAAATAGTAGCTGGCTGCAAATTCCAGAGGAAACACAGTACATATAGAATTTGCAATTAAATTAAAGCGCTCTCCAGATATTCTATGGAAAAAAATTAAAAATGAATTGCAAAATAATTATGTCCCCTATAGTACTAATAATTTTTACCTTTTATCAGGATCATTTCTTAATTCGTTACCAATTATAAGGTCTACTAATAACTTTCTTTTTAATTCCTTGTGAATGGTGTAGTGTTTATAAATTTTCACGCCCTCATTTGAGCTGTCTAAAAATTTCTTCAAGTCGTATGTGGCAATAGTTAGCGCAGAGTTATTGGAAGAAGATGTATCTACTGTCTCTGAAAAACTTCCAGGCAGTGACAAAATTTCGTCACCTTCAAACGATTCCTGTTCGTTATTAGTGAAAGATGTTGAAGTCGAATTCCATCCGGAATATAAGTTACATTCTAAAACAAAGTATATACCAAGTCAAGTCAAAAACCGATACAATTTGAAATAAATAAAGAACACCGGCATAAGTATTAAATAAAAACAATTTTTGTTTTAAAAAAATTCAGTAGCTAAGGTGTAAATTTGTTGAAAAACAAAATGAAAAAATTAAAATATAAAAAAAACGATACATATTTAAATTTGGTATTGCTATACAGTTTAGTGACAAAATCTGTGACAAATTTAGTCACTTGACTGTATTTATTTAGCCATTTTTGGGGAAAAATAATTATATGTAAAAGTAATATTACATCCTCATGTTTAGTAAACTCTTTCCACTGTTTTTTCAGTTTCAGCTGGAGGCCAATTGCCGGAACCAATTTTGATATGTCATTTTCACTCAGCAGAGCAAATGATTCATCATCAATTACGTGTTCTAAGAATTGAAATAAGTCATTAATAACTAGTAGGTATTTACTAGAGCAGTAAAATTACTTAATTTTTACTTGTTCCACCTGATTAAAAATATCCTTTTGGGAATTATTGACATGACACAACGTAAGCTGATGATAATTTACAAAAATTTGTTATACGTCAGTAAAATTTAAAACAAATGGCCAATCCACAAAAAAGTAAAAAAATTCTAAATTAAATTAAATAGGAGAAACTTACCTTTGAATATTGGAACTAGTTCAGACAAGCCCCATTTAATTAACTTATCTTCCATTTTAAGTTCATGGCACTGTTAACACTGGAGAACTACCGATACAAAAAAGTTATACCTTGCTTGCAATAGTTGATTATATTCTGAATCATATCAAGTTATTTATAAATAGTTGATAACGCGCTATAAACCAGTGCCTATCAAACATGGCGCTAGCCGCGAATAAAATGTATTTCGCGTCAGCGCTGACGAGTTAAATGCGTCGTTTGGCATTTTTGCTACCACTGTTTCGGATGTATAATATAAATAAATAAATGCAAAATCAGCAGAAATTCACAACTCTTATCTGTAAACCGCAATATAATCAACATTATACTGAACTAAAAACTACTAATGTTTTTGCATTGAAAAACTGAAGGGTCTTGTAAAAAGGGACGCTCCAGGTAATTTCCCTGACCCGGATATGCCGTCCACATGTGCACGTCAAAATAATAACTTTACTATTGTTAGAAACTAAATACAATTCAATAATTAGAAATTGTCAAGGTTTCAGCCGCTTGCTCGTCCTGAAGCGCGGGAAAGGAAAACTTATTTTAAAAGTTTTATTTAGAAAATTCGTTGAAGCGATTACATGAGTGAAATGAATCAAATTTTATTTCGCTGCGTTCGTTTATTTTTATTTTTTGCTTTTGACAGAAACTTATTCATTTATGTGTACTTATAGTATTGGGTATTTAAGTATTAAAACATTTTATTGGTACAGATATGTGGATAGATAAAATCAAATTCTCGAATTCGTATATAATATAATGGCTAACGGTTCTTAATACTCAAAATGTACTAAGTTTGTAATATTAAGTTAACTTTATATTGCATTATGTAGTAAAGTCGTATTAGCAAGCGCTGTAGTTATATTCAATATCAAATATAAGTACGATATTGTAGTTGTATTTTATATCAATCAAAGTTTTATTAAATATTGTCTTATGTACTTAGGAATAGTGCATGCTGTTATATATAATAGTAAAATATACATAATACTGCGTTTTGTATTAAGATTTTTTAAATTTTTTCTCAGTGTACTATTGAAATTCATGTTTTTGAGGTTCACTCGTGCACATTTTGAAAATTTTGTTTTTAATATTTTTGTTGTTGATCTCAAAAGACAGTGAGGGAATGCGACAATTAAATTCGCCAGATTTTTTAATGTTTTAATTAAATTACGATGTGGGCAGATTTTTCAAAGGGCGGGTCGCATACGCTTCATGTTGGAGCATAGGTACTACAACACTTTTGAAATTAAAATTCAAAACAATTTAATCTCTATAATTGTATTTTTCTAGGTTACATGAAGTCTGATTGTATCTAATCCATTAAAATTTAATTTTCATTTGCGGAATTGTCAAATTCACACGTTATAATCGGAACTGCACCAATTTTGCCCTACATTTAATTAATTTACATATATTTTCAACTTCATTTGAAAAACGTTAATTGGAACGATATTGATTAATTGAAATTAGGGGTAGGAATAGACGAGCGGCCGGGCCGCACCGCTCGACTAATTTACCAACAAAGAAACAATAGATAGAATTCGTAATCATTTTGATAGATACATTACATAAAAGTTTGCTCCAGTCCTCGCAGGAATTTCTAAAAACGATTAATTAACTTAACTTCCATTATAAAGTCGATATTAAATTAAATTGAACACATCTGGGAACCTGCATTTTGCATATCGCTCCGAACTATTAGATTACTGTAAAATGTGATGCGACGGTAATTCTTGAGATAAATTATTCGCGCTCGCCTGCTAAAGTGAAACAGAATGAGAATGCACTTCCTGTAAATGGCATAGTTAATGGACCCGGTACACACTCTGTTCTTTTATGCCTTCGCATTTCAGCGTAATAACCACAAAGGAGTGAGCACGAAATTTACAAACATGATTGATGCAGTTCTTTCAGCGATAATGTCGCGAAGCTCTTTATTTAAAGTCGACGCCCGCATTTATACAGCAATCGAAGGCAAATCTCAAAGTTAACCATTTATTATTGCCGTTCAACAAATTTCTCTTTGAAGTTTCCAACACCAATATTTGAATTTAATGAACTGAAGCAACTTTAATAGAACTACGATCCACGTAATAAGTTTAACTCGATTTTTGTTCAATCAAATGTTGCTATTTGATGTTGATCGACAACGTTTAGTTACCACCAAGAAATATAATTGAAATTTTCTTGCTGTTCTTCATTCATGAAAATAATCTAATCAAATCTCATGCAAGCTTTGAATTTTTTCGATTTATTAACGCAAACTTCTTGCATAGCGACATAAATCTTGCAAAGTTAACAATAAAAACCCTCCACTGCTGCTGTCGGGTTCTTAATACTTGTCACATTTGCACTCTTTTTGTCGCTATGCAACCAGTAAATTAATCAATAAATCCCAAGCTCTTTTGGCAATTCCACAGATATGGTTTCTAAGATTAAAATATTTGATTTGCATAATTATGACCGTGACGTTCAAAGCGTTTCAAATTTACTAGCAAAACAGGTTTTGGCATAAAAGTATAACAGCACATGAATGAAATAGTGACATTGCATTACCGTTCGTTATTTAGCGCTTCAATTAACTCTGAGTAATTAATTTGTATGCGAGAAATGTCTGAGGTTTTATTTATAGCAAGAAAATATTATTGCAAAAAAGTATTCATTTAACGACCTATTCAATGTGAATTCAATCGCTGAATGTTGTTAACAGGAAACAATTTCTAGATAACGACACTTCCAAAATTGCACCTTCCATTTCTAAAATAACGAGTCCTAAAAATAGTTCAAATAAGCTATTTTAATTATCACTCGGCTTGCCAACCTGCTTCAATGTAAGGTACGGTACATAAAATGCTCGATTATTTTCAGCTGAGAACCTTTTCGGAATGAATATTTTTCGCTCGCCAAATAGTCTTGTTATCACTGTGTGACATGAAAAAATAGCAAGAAGTAATAGGGTGAATATCAAATAGAAAGATAACGTTATTAAATGTTCAAATTTTGTAGCACGGAATATATAATTTACCCAAATATAAAATATTATATTTGGTACAAGTCAGGAGAATGTGCGCCAGGAAAGTAATTATTTTAACCCATTAAATACCACTACCAAATGTAGGCAAAAAGAAAATTGGATGAAAAGATTTTTTTTATAGATGACATACAAAAAAATGACATAGCGTTTTTGCAATATTGGCAAAATGCATTATAATTTCTTGTGATATGTGGACAAACATTTGAAATTCAACATCACACTAATGCAATCAAGATTTCATTATTAAAAGGGGTCATGTCAGTGACTTATTCTCTTTTAACACTAAAACAGCATGTAACAGTTCAGTAGAAAGCATCACCAAGCTACACGTTTAGCTAGAAATATTAACAATTCCTTATTACACGAAAATGACCAAAAGTGACTTATCCCCTTTCAAAAATAACAGATTCAATTGTTATAAACATTTTTAGTCATCGAATGACTGCAATGGTAAATTATACGAGTTTACCACTCATGTTGGTATCTCCTCGCGAATCTCTCCCCAGGAAACGATCGATATAATCTTATACTTTCTTTTTATTGCCAAGCCCAAGTATTTCATTTTCTGCAGATCACAGAATGTTTTGACCTCATTTTCTCGGTCACGAAATATTCCGTTTAATTCTGACATAATTTTGTTTTGAACATCGGCGAGCGAGCTGTTTCGTATAACGCAAAAACGAAGAAATCGTGCCGTGACCCTCTGCATAATAAGTTGTTAACATTTCATTTTCCTTTGGCGCTTTTTGCAATGTATTCAATTTTCAAATTGCCACCGAACGTCTGGGAAAATGCTGTCTTTTACTTCGAAACTGCTTTCTTGTAAACACATAAGTTTGTATTTGAATCGAGTCCTATTTTTATCTGACTTCGCTGGAACACCCCTAGTAGACTAAAATAGCAATTCTGTTCAAAGTCTTTATGAACATTTGTTAGTGCAACTTTCAAAATCCAACTGAAAATGTATTCTGGAAAATAAATTAGAGACGAAATTGAGTCAAAATAATTTGCTTTTTATGTACTATTTAAAAAGATTTGCTTAAATTTAATTTTCTCTCTATTAGCATTACTGCGATAGTGACATTGGATTGTCTCCAATATTCGCTTGTCAGTTATTTATTTGTACTAAAAGACCGTTTTTATTTACGACTTTTTTATTATTTTTTTAGCACATAATAGTGTAAATATAATATTGTGTAGCAATTCAAATTGGAACAAGAGTTATGTACAATATTTTTATTATTAACACTAATTATTTACAGTTTAAAACTAATAAACAAATACACTACAAATCATTAGAGGGTGGATTCTGTAAAACGAGACTGCCCTCGTTCTAAGATTGAAATCTACATGCCCTTGCCCCTGTTGTTGGGGATGGAAATTTTGTTCCATACATCACGTTGGTAAATTGCCCAAACAATTCAGATACAGGGTATAACTAAAAAAAGGAGAAAAACTTTAGAGGAGTATTCTACGATCAAAAAGAAATCAAAAAGTTCTAATAAATCCGTATTCGGAAATTCGTCTTATTCAAGATATTAAACTTTAAAGTTTTAAATCTGTCACATTTAAAATTCGTGAAATCTGCAAAATCTTGATTAAATGTTTCATGTTACTTAGAAACGTGGATAATGTAATTGCAATTACTTAATTTATTTAATTAATCAATCTGGGTCACATTTAAAGTAATTTAATTAACAAACCAAAATCACTTATGAACATTTTGTTACCAAGTTAACACTAATCCTCAATATCAAATCTAGCATACGGACCTGATAATTTGTAGACAACCATGCAAACATCCTTGTAACATGGTCTGCAAGCGCGCGAACGTCGTGTGACATTTAATTTGCGGTAGAGTGTACAAAGAAGCAAACGTTTTATGATGTGGCTGATGACTAACACGACCATACACAAAAATCATTTCTTTTTTCCCGAAAAGAAAAAATTACCATTTTCTAATCTGAATTAAATTTTACTTATTTCCGTAAAATTTCAATAACGCAATTACTTGATCAATAACTTAAGTAATCGTTCAAAGGCTGAAACAATCTGTTTAAAACTTTCAAGCTTAATATTTTGGAAGGAATGTATTTCCGAACATGGGATTATTAGAACTTTTTAATTTATTTTTTATCGTACAATAGTCCCCTAAAGTTTATCCCTTTATTTCAGTTACACCCTGTATATAGTGTGTCCAAAAACTGGCGAAGGAGATCTTAACCGTAGATTTTTATTAAGTGGATTCTTTCAAGCTAGTCGTGACTGTTTTGAAATTCTAGTTTCTTCCCTTTTATTTAGCTGTGTCATACTTTCAGGTTTTATTTTTGAAGATTTCGTACTTTTATTTAAGTTTAGTTTAGTCTCACTCTGTACATTTCGTTCATTTATGGAAGAATTCGTTGATTTAGACATCTTCCTACAGCAAGTGTTATTTGTTACATTTAAAGTTAATGGTGGGTATGTTCTATAGAATTAAATTGTTATATTTCGGTTTTTATTGTGAATTTACACCTATAGGTGCATATCTAGCTTATTTGTCAAAAACCGCAACATATCATTTAATATTAGCAAACATAATAAGCACGGAAGATTATTAAAAGCACACTGAAAGGGATTCGTGCTGAATTGCACAATTTGAAACAATATTTTCCGTTTATCTTTTATCAATTGTTTAAATAATGCAGCTACTTTAAGGAGTATAATAAAAAAAGTTTAGACCGCAATAAAACCGATCGGGAATGGATAATTATTTTTTTTCAAGATATGTATTTTCGTCCTGTCTTTAAATAGCCAAGCAACACCCTTAAATGGCTAAATGATTCATTCGAATGTTATTTACGTGCTAATTGTCTTGACCACAATTACGTATCGTTAATTCACATGAATAATTATCAAATTCGTGGCGTTTTCTTTTGGAAAATTGGTCTATTTTTGGCAGCATTACAAAATTCGACCGTTTAAATAAAAATTTAGTGGGGTGGAAGCAAACACCGACATGTACGCCGCATAACAAGACAATATCAAAAAGTACCAATATTATATTATTGTACTTTCAGCGATAACGATAATCGGCGGATTATGTACACTTATGCTTTATCAAAACAAATGTGCTTAACAAACCGTGATAGTAATATTAGTATAAATTAGTTGGTGTTTGTGATAGGTGTTAAGTTGTGGCACTGATGTGGTGGTGATTGCTCGTGCCTGAAAATTCTTCTTAATGGCAAAAGTTAGAATGCACATGAAGCAGAGAAGCAAGCTGTGGCTGAAGAAGAAGTTAAACGGCAAGTACAGTTATTTCGGGCTTTTTGCAAAATGTGAATGCAACAAAATTTTCAATTTACATTGAATACCATTGCATGGTCATATACCGAAACGAAATATGCAATAAATGTTCGCCACGGTCGCAAAATTGTTGATAAGAACATTCCCAATCACCTTTGATGCTGTGAGCATGTTCACATGAATGTGAACAATATTTCCCAATAACAAAATATTACAACAGTATAGAGTGGACGTAAATGAATCTGCATCAAGTGGGCTATGAATTTAAGTATGTACTTACTATTGTTCAATTTTTAACTTGATGAAACCAACTTTAAATTTAGCACATGAGAATTGTCAAAAGACGTTTCTGAAGGTGGCTAATTTTATAGCTCGCTTGATCCACGTTCATTTATGTCCTCTCTGTATAAGTCGCATTTACAAATTAAGCCATACAAGGTTCAAATATCGTACAAATCCTTTAATAATCATGGGATTTGTTCGTAGTTGTTGCTTTTCTTATAAACACGTTGATAAAAAAGATAATAATCGATATTGCAATAATTCGTGTCAAGCAAAGCGCTTATTTTATTTATCATTTGCGTTTTGTTTCCATTGAGTTAGGCGCAATTGCTTTCGAGGTGCTCGGATAATGGAACATTTATCGCACTACAACCAATGTTTTGTCTGTTGGGCATATCAATGTTACTGTTTCCTTTTGCGGTTACGTTACTTGAACCATTAAATTTATCGTTGTGTTTTCAGTGTTTACTAACAATTCACCGTATTAACTCTTGCACACGAGTAAGTTGGGAAGTGCACTTGTGTTATTAGAAGCACCATCCTTGATAATGCACGCACTTGGAAATCGGTTTAAAATTCGACTAGTCGATATTTGCACGATCAACAATCCTGCGCTGGCATGCAACCAGAATTACATTGCTCTTTGCGTGCACGAGGCGCACTTATATCACCCCACATTTGCAAGTTGCATTAAACATACCTTGCAAGCCACTGAATTTAAATGCATTTCAAGACGCTACTGTTACTATACTATTAAAAAAGTCTTTAGAAGTTTAAAGGTGTGGTTTTCTTGGATTTTTCCGATAGTATATTAAATCTTAAAAACGAGGCATGCCAGAAGAATTACATTTTAGAATTAAGTTGGGCAAAGATTCAAGAAGAATTTTGCATTAAGTAACATACAAATTAATTTAGTTATTATACCTTGATTCAAATAAGCGGCTGATTAATTAATTAATTGAGGTCACAACACGGCATTGTTCGAAGGCATTGTGTGCTGTAAAAATTAAACATTAAAATTGCGGTAAAATATTACCGTGCACTTGACTGCTTAGTAAAAATTGTTAACAAATGTTGTAATAAAACATTAATTTGTAATTTGTAAAACTATCGGACAAGTTCGTATTGTTCGTACAAACTTTATAATGAAAATAGAGCAGTTAATTAACACGTTATCGTAAGGATGTAATTATCGTTTATAACAGCCTTATTGTTGGCGTTAATATTAATAACAGTGGAAGCGACGTAATTTTAATGCAACTGATTGGATTTCGGAAAGTTCTTTACTTACATTACTTTTTATTTGTTTCAATATTTAACTTTTATATCGTTTCAAATATCGGAAAAACGTTCAAATTTTAAAATAGCCCAATTGTGCATTAATACAAAATGTGGGTTTAGATTTTAAGTACAGGCAATCCGTTTTAATAGCGAACGTCTGGCATGGTCAGAGTAGGCAACCCATCTTGCATCCCAAGGACCACTGACTTTAATTTAAAACTATAGATTGGGTTGTTCAATCGTTGATTAACTAAAAATTAGAGTTTAATTTTAATTAGAAAATATTTTCAATATGATAGTGATTAACAAAAAAATTGAGTAAGTTTTTAAAAAATGACAGAGTATACAATAAAATCATTCGTATAGTAGGGGAAAATGGGTTTATATGATTCGGCACTGCGTCATTATCTTCTGCTATTTCTTCTTCTTGAGTTTATTTATTGGTCCACTGCTAGACCTAAGCCTCCCTTGATTTTATCCACAGTCCTCTAATCTGAGTTGTTTGTATCCAATTTGTATAAATCCGTTTAATATCGTCGGACCAGCTGGTTGGGGAACAACGTCTTATCTTCTGTAAACGTCCTGCATAGGTCGTCATTGTATGATGGGTCAAGTCCATCTGTTATCAGTTATTCGAGTACTGTAACCTGCTCAGTTCCATTTTAGAACGACTATTTTCTCTACTACGTCTGTGAATTCAGTTCTACGTAACTTCTTATTTGGTGAATGATCTTTAAAACACAACCTTCTCGTTAGTATTAAGATTTTTGCACACGCTAGTTAAATACCTTTCTTTTCAATTTAACTTAAATATGAATTTTAATTTTCCAAAATCAGATCATATGCTTCTTCTAAGTTCACCATTTGATTATCATTGCCAATTTTGATTTCATGTCCCAGTCATTTGTACGGGGTAACTTCTTCTGTCTATTTTCCATCTATAGTTATTCATTGGCTTAACACAAGGTTGCCATTATTTGGGTTTTGGAAACATTAATTTTTAAACCAACTTGTTCAGAAGCTGAATGAGAAATTATATTGAGATAGCTAAGACTTGATAAAATGTTACACATTTAACAAATATTTTTTATGGTGTCGTCGTTATAATGGTTTCCCAAAATTGCCCTTTATGGTTTCATCTACATTGGTAAAGCATATCGTTTGACTAGTTCCACTATCTGTCTTCTACTTATTTTCGGAATACTTTTATTTCGTTTGTCTTTCCAAATTTGCATATTTTTTCTTCGGACTTTTCACATTTCAAAACAAATTATGTGTTTTGGCAATCGAACTCTATCTCAATTTTTTCTCGCCGCTTTTGCTCTGTCTGTTCAAAAAGCCGCCCCGAACATTTTATTTACTTATTTACTTTTGCTTACTTTCTTCCAATAATCGTACAACCAAATGATCCTCTTCTTTTCAGAAATTATTTGACTATTTATTAGCTTTATTTTCCATTCTAGAAAATGCCTTTCCTTTTTGTTAACTCATCATGATTATACTTGCGTACTGACGCTGCAATGAAATTTTGGACAATAAATTACTATTTTTTTCCAATACTTGAACTGTTATAATATTGTCACGTTTGACACAAAAATTCGATACCAACATAAAAATATATCACTTAATTTAAATAGTGAATCATAAATTCTGAAAAACAGAATCAGCGATTAACCAAAAATGTAATCATAAAGTAGGAATTAGCTAATCAACGATGGAAAACCTGGCCTAATAAGTGACAGTACTACTGCGTTATTGTGTAATTTAGTGTAATTAATGAAAAATAGTCTTGGGAATGCAATATATGTTGCCTATTCTGACTACAATTAAATTTAATTATATTTAACTTATGTTATGGGCGAAATGAAAAATAAAGTGAATAGAAAACAATAAGTTTTGTAGGAGTTTCAAATTTAAAATGCTAGTTCATTGACTTTTAAAACCGTCCACGAGGGACTGATTTTAAATTAAATTTTGAACTCAAAGAAATAGGTATTGCAAAGATGTTTACATAAACACCTATTCATTCTTATTTCTAAGACACCAAATTACGACCACAAGTCATTGTGTACGAAAAGAAAAACTTTAGTCATTGATCATGCATGCTTGGGTTACTCCTTTGATCGAAACTATTTCTGCCTTTATTTGGCCCTTTCATGCAGTTTTCTTATTTATTTACACTTTGCCTGCCTTCGGGTATAACGTATGAATAAAGTTAGAAAAATAAAATTCTTTTAATATTATTAATTACTTAATTTAGTGAACTGTAACCATCAAACTAACCTATAGTAATTAGAGTAAATGCTTTTTAATTGAAACATTGAATTTGAAGAAAGTTGATAAGCTTTCACATTACCAGTTTCAAGAATTACTTAATTATCAATTAGTGTAATGTCACAGAAAAATGTCAGAATCTAGTAAACACTTTGCAAGTAAAACGAACACTTACACTTCGCACACCTGCATTACTTTGATTATTTTTGCTTGTTTGGCGTTCGTCAGAGCTCTTTTTTAAATGAATGAGTTAATTAGTTTGCTTGTGCGGGCAATGGTAAATACATGTGTCACCACGTATGTCAACAGAAAAATGATAATCATTAAGTGTCTAGCTGGCAAACGCTATTCTCTGAAACCATTTATCTTCGAGCGTTGTTCTCGTGTCATAACTCAACCTCGAGTGAATTTAAAGTGAATATCAAGTTGGGTTGTGCATCTTGTTCGTTCGCAACTTCGTTGTAGTACTTTCGGGCCGTCTGTTTCGTACAAAACGGATCTTTTTAGAACATTTTTTGTCTGCCGTCCTTCTTCATGGCGTACAATTCGTGTTTAATAATAGTGAAACGCAGAATATTACTTTCTTCATAAAGGCCGAGTCAACGGCCGAAGAACACTCCCAGCTCTACATTGCTATGAATAAAATTCAACCAGCGACGAAATAAATTACCGTTTATAGTACAGCACCTGTCGGTAGCGAGATGGCTTAAAAAAGTAATATTTACTTCACCAGTGAAATGAAATATGGTAAATTAAATTCCTAAAAATAAATGTTCATTTCAGTGGTATGTCTGGGTTAATTTAAATTCCGGTGAAGTTGTTAACTGTGCACCATCAAACGTGAACCATGTGAAATACAAAACCTCCACTCATGTAGAAAGTAATAAGGCAGTCTCGAGTTACTTATTCGTGCAACCGATGCGAAAATCGCTTGATCGGTCTTTGGTGTTAAACAATAATTAATAATTGCGCGCGTTCGTGTTTAAATTTCTTGAATAATTTATAAACTGTAAGCAGGTAATATGTTTGATTTGGAAAGTTTAATGAAATTTCAATGAACGATTGTAGAAAGTTTCTTAATTAATCACTTTCGTTGTAGCTCCTATCGAAGTGCCGCCACCGCAAAGACGTTTTTCTAAAGAAGACTGGGTGCTGCTGGACGCCATGGGATTAACCCCAGCGTGTTCGGGCCGATTTCTTACAATGCACAAGCGACGACGTAAAAAACTCACTACAAGATCTCTATCGCAAGACCACGCTATCCTGGATGATATTCAACACGGCCAGGTGGAGGTATGCGCACAGTAATTATTTTTACCATAGTGTATTTGTTCAAAACATGTAAAATTGAAACATTATCAGAGCTCACAATATCATGTTACAATAGTTAATTTCAAAGTGGCAAATACCAAGCACTTAATACAAAAGGTAAATAATTTGTTTTGTGTTAAGAAAATTTCAATTAAATCAAATTCTTACCGGTGGACCACTTCAGCAGTTTAAGTGAGTCATCGAATTAGTTCCAAATCCTAAGCATTTTAGAACTTACAAAAATTTTAATTTACCATAATTAAATAAAAAAGGGGAAAAATAAATACGGCTGTTCACTATGTGCGATTTTAACCAATAATGTCGTGCAGTTTTTACATTTTGTTTTTTGTGATTGCATTATACAATAACATAAGTATTATACTATTTTTCCAACTTTTAGTATCTAAATACAGTTTAGATCGTTTGTAAATATTCTAAATTATCTGACAATGCTAAAATGACATGCATCACATGCTTTAGTTTCTTTACTAGTGACGAAAGTGACCACTTTCCTCATTGCTGATGAAACCGATTTACATACCTTACTAGTGAAGAAAACCGCTAATTTCTTTGAATTAATTCATTGTCATATAAATTTTTTATTGCAGTGCATCCTGAACAGATGCAGTTTGTGGGGATTCAACGCGTTTGCGTTAGAAACCGTTGCCGGTGGCCGATCACTGCCTGTTCTCTGTGTACATCTCTTCCATTATTACGGCCTTCTGGAGTACTTCAAGTTGGATGCGATTCGAGTCTGGAAACTATTCAGTAAGTGACGAACCTGATTATAGTAAGACCGGTATGAATGGGCAAATTTAATAAGAGAAACAATGTTGATTTTCTTGAAGTAATTGAAAAATGAGATTGGCAGACTTAACTGACTGTTTTAAAACATGAAATCTTCAGAAAACGCTGTGCTAACATTTTTTGTTTCCTTTTATAGCTCTAATAGAAGAAGGGTATCATAGCACAAATCCTTATCATAATTCTATTCATGCGACTGATGTCACACAAGCAATGCACTGTTTTTTACAAGAAGAAAAGGTACTTTTGTGATTTCAAGTCAATTTAAAGTATTAATAATTTTATTGTGTTGCAGATAAAGCAACATATTACCCCTTTAGAAATAATGGCGGCGCTAATAGGAGCAGTAGCCCATGACCTCGATCATCCTGGCGTGAATCAACATTTTCTCATTTCTACTTCGAATCATCTCGCTATTTTGTATGATGTGCGTAAATTAAACTATTCTTCTTCGAAAAATCAATCTGTTTTATCTTCAGAACATGTCGGTATTAGAAAATCACCATTGGCGATCGGCAGTAGGTTGTTTGTTGGAGAGCGGAGTAGCAGATCAATTACTACCTTACAGAAACCAATTAGAAGAACAGATTAGATCCCTCATCTTAGCTACAGATATTAACAGACAGCAAGAATTTTTGTCCCGATTTAAGGTAAGATCATTACATCAAACCTAAAATTGTTGTTCTGTACAAATTTGAAGATTGCCTCTTACAAGTTTTTCCTTGTACTCACGTAAATCGTAATTTTTGGGCGTTACAAGATTATAAAAGTTCTGATAACTTTGTTTGTTCTCTTTAATGATGTTAGAAAGTTCCAACAGAATTATCTCTTCCTTGAAACTCATTCAAATTTAGTTTTTCTATTTTGATTTAATCAAAAAATTTGTTCTTTTGG
Organism: Dascillus cervinus; assembly: GCA_949768715.1. Taxonomy (NCBI): domain Eukaryota; kingdom Metazoa; phylum Arthropoda; class Insecta; order Coleoptera; family Dascillidae; genus Dascillus; species Dascillus cervinus. Next base: position 6,095,878 of record OX458317.1, read on the forward strand.
CGAAAGAAAAATATAAAATAATATTGCTAACTGCTGCACCTGATTTTTGCCAATAAGTCCCGGGTTTTAACTTTGAACAAAGTGGAGAATAAAATTAATGACATGAAAATCATATTGTCTAATGAATAAAATTGTCCTTCCAGAAACATTTAGATAAAGGCACACTAAATTTAGAGCAGCACGAGCATAGACATTTTATACTGCAGATAGCTCTGAAATGCGCAGATATATCAAATCCAACAAGGCCATGGGATATCTCCCACAAGTGGAGCATTAAAGTCTGTGATGAATTTTTCCGTCAAGGGGAGTTTGAAAGAAAACTAAATCTTCCAGTCACTTCCATTTGTGATCAACAATCGACTTCAGTTGCCAAGATCCAAGCAGGTGCATTATTTCCAAAATTAACACAATTTAAATGTCTCTGTAGGATTCTTTCGCTTTGTAGTAACCCCACTATTTGCTGAGTGGCATAGATTTATGAACAGTTCTTTATCAACACACATGATGGATCTGCTCGAATCGAACAGGAAACGTTGGGAAACACAGGAAGCCGCCGAACAAGCTGAAGAAACTCAAACAGAATTATCAGACGCTGAACCGGAACCTGAAATTAGTGATGATGAAGAACCAACTAAAGGAGTATCAGAAACTGATTTTATTCCCCTTCCACCCTCCATGAGGTTTGTAGAGATCACTGAAAGCATGAGCTTTATGCTAAATTTAATTATCGTTTCTCAGGGATATTAGAAGACAATCACTGGCAGTGCCAACTTTGGAAACTTCATTAGGTGTGAGACGTCATTCTGTACCTGTACACATGGAGCCACTGTTGCCTCAAACAATAATACGAAGAGAAAGTGTACCTATTAATCGACGCGCACAAACACCATCAGGACGTTCAGTAGTAAGTCCAGAATCTCGAACATCCAGTGTTCACCTGCGAGAAGAAGATGAATTGAAATTCAGTTCACAATCTTCTCTGTTGTCTTCCAGTAGTGGCGGCCATCATGTCTCAGGTACTTATATAAATTTCAGGAGTCACTGTTTTCGTTGAATTTGCCTAAATAGGTTGGAGGGGGTCTGCGCTAGTTTCGTTTGAAAGGTACAATCCCTACAAAAAGTAATTATTTAGAAAAATGCGAAAAATTTAAAACAATCGTGTGGATATGTTTGCAAAAACACATTTACTTGCAATTTGAGACCAAAATTAATCAAATTGGCGCTTGCTTGTGCGGCAGTGTACTTTTCAAGCAAGCTTACTTTCCATTGGTTCTGATTTTCAGGGGACTTTATGAACATGGTACATAATGTAATATTTTTATTTATAGAAGAATCTGAACGGCCGTTAAGTGCGGAAAACCTCATGCCAGATACAAGCATTGCATTTATTAGCACAATGCCGTCAGGTCGACTCACGACTGTCCTTCATGGTGGCAATGCAACGACAAAGACCCTCACCAGACAGCAAACTTTCCCACCACCTCAACCGTATGTTCGCATGAGGTACATGTCGGCCACTGTTGAAATGACAACTTGCAAGGAGGCAGTTCATGAAAGTAATAATTTTCATTTCTCTTGGATGATTATATAAATATTCACAATTTTAGCTGAAAGTCGATCAAATTCATCGCATAGCTCACAAGAAAACATATCAAATGTTCCACAATACACTATACCGTCTATTGCAGTGTTGAGTCCTAATAATAGTTTACCAGAATCTTCATTTTCTGTTGCTGCACCTTCTGTTTCAACAAAACGTGAAACAGAACACGTTGATAAGGAAAAACTGTACAAGGTTCCTAAGCTCTCTGAATCCGGACAAAGATTTGAAAAGGAAAATGTCGATCCAAGGTTGTTAGCAACCACGGTAAAATTAATTTCATTCAATTTTAAGGCCTCTGTATTATTATTATTATTTTAGACATTAACCAAGAGGAGAGGTTCAGCTCCTGTGCCTACAGTGAGAACTGATGAAAATATGTCTCCTGCTGGCGGGGGACTGTACACACCAGATTCACAAATAAGGAGAGGTTCAGTTCCAATAGATACCCCATTACACGGTAAAAACAATAAAAATTATAATTTTATCCAACATTTCCTAATAGCAATTGTCAATTTGATTTTTAAGTCACTAGTGAGATCAAGACCACTGTTTTCCTTAAATTACCAAATTAAACCCAAAATGTTTTACTAGGTTGTTGGAGATGTTGGATAAAGCTTTAGAAATTCCTTGAGAAAAGTATCCCATTGGGCCTGAGGGCCTCATGGGCTAACAAGTTTCTTTTGTGACTTATTTGTAATATAAAATAAATAACTATTATTGATGAATGTTTGAGCAGGGCGAGGAGAAAGCCACGTGGAAGCAATAAATTTTCCAGATCCATTTATCTCGATGCACTATCAGCGAAGAGGGTCAGCACCCACTGACTTGCCCCCTTATAAATCCAATGACCGTCAAAATTTGCTTACAAGGCACATTAGTCTTAATGGCAAAACAGGTCGTCGCAAAAAACAACTTCACAGACGCAGTTCTGGTGGGCCAGAAACTGTTTGCTTACCTGAGACACCATCAGATTCGTGTTCTCGTTTATTGTTGTTGCATCATTCGGAAAATTCGGACCCTTTATTAGCTCGACGCCGGGGATCACTGCCGATTGAGGTGTTAACAGTGGGACATTCAGGTGAGTCGGAGGATCTATCGGAAGTGAGGTTTATTGATTTTGCTTGTTGCAGTCTTTTGACGGTGGCCCCTTGCTTCACTAGGGTTATGGACATCACCGTCCAATGTGCAATAAGGACCAACACTCACCGACTGATACATCCATCTTCACTAGATAGCTCATAACTTAATCATCTATCAAGCCAAATAATTATTAATGTAATCGTACTTGTCCCCATGATTGATGGTATTTTTTTTGTTTGCATATTAATGTGTGTGACGATTGGTAGGTTTACCTAATAGTAGGAACGTAGTTTAGTTTTATTTATTTTTGACGATTGCACATATTCAGTTGTTGAATTTATGTACCTTATGAAAAGTATTTTAGTTTTAGTTTGTTGTTAAGTTTGTTACTAGTTATAACGTAACATTGAATACTGTGCAATCCGTGTTTTGTATGACATTATTGAAATCAAATGTTTCCAGTATATTTGTAATGAAACGACTGTTGTAAATCCCGGTAGTACATTACTCTGTGTCTTTTATCATTAAGAAGTAGTTGCAGAAATATTCTTTTTCTTTTCACATTTTAAACTTTAGTAAGTTTTGCTCAATTATTTACAGTCACCTCTCTTCTGTATTAACACGAATATATTTGCAACTACACTGAAATATCTGTGTATACCATGCCCTATGCAACATTACTCAATAGCTGTTTCAGTGTGATGCATTTTCTAATGTGCCGTATACTGTATGTGTCGTAGATTTTTTTGTGTCGGTCACGATCAGACAACTATTTGTGCCAGACAATTTGGAGTCTTTTCCTGACCCTGCATAAATTAGTATTCATAGAATTTTATTAAAATTTCACAGTAAATTAGTCTATTCTTAGTACACTTTCCGAACCAACGCATTTTCCTTGAAATAACATTAATTTTTAATGTGTTAAGAAAAATGCTTGGTAGATCATTTCACTGTTTACAAACACCTAAAGACCATACAGCTGTACCAACAGGGTTATTCTTAAGATGTGTTTACAATAAGACTGCATAGAGAGAATGACATTAGGGAGGTATACAGACGAGGGATTTTGCCTCATTGTTACGCTTAATATCTGAGTTAACTGAGTACTCATTGTTTGTGAAATGGTTAATACATTGAATTCATGTTTTTATCAAACTTGTTTCGTGTATATTTTCCTTCCTCATTTCCTAGTACAGTAGAGCGTCGATTATCCGAACGTCAATTATCCGAAACCTCAATCATCCGAATGACGATTTGATTTATCCGAACGTCAATCATCCGCGAATCGTCGTTAACTTTGCCATTACATTACATTATAATGTGATTGAAATATTATTTGTCGTTCAATATATGTTTATATTCTATCATTTTGAGCGTTTTAGTGCTCATAAACTATGACTGTTCGGTCATTCGAATTTTCAATTATACGAACGTTAGTCGGTCCCAATTAGTTCGGATAATCGACGCTCTACTGTATTGCTAAAAACAACTTCAAAATTGATACAACGCATTGAAATTTATTAAAAATCGTATACAAATCAGTGTTGATTCACAGTGAACTTGTCGACAATTACATTAAAGTCAACCTAAGAATCAATTGACATTTATCATTAAGACAAATTACTATTTATCAAAATTATCAAATCATCTTTTAATAATGACCCTAACAATGGTAATAAGTGAGTATATTATTGAAATATACAGAATGTTATAATTTTTAACGCCGTTTGCAAAATAGACCTTTAAAATAGTTTTTCTACTTTGGTATCATAAGTGAGTCTTTGTGAAACTAAAAGTAGTGTCATAAAGGAACTTTGCAAAATTGTTTATGGTTTTTTTTTATACGTATTACGTTGGTCATGCTGTAATAGCACGCTGGCCGGCGTCCGACATCTCTAGCGAACTCCTGGCAAGGTCAAGCCAAGTGTACAACTTAATTCTTCCATAACTGTTTCACAAAAATATCAAACTCGAGATTTTAAATTTGAAATTTTAGTTGATATATGACACATGGCAAATACCAACACAACCAGTACCTAATCCTAAAAATCGCTAGAATATTTAGAAAGCAGAATTTTTCAATTTTCATAAAACTAAGAGCACCAAAGTAGAAAAAATAATATATTACACTCGTTTTATAAGATGTATTGTCGTACTCGTAACATTATAAAACCTGTATAATAGTATACTACTGTCAATTCTCATAAATTGCATGAGTAATTTTCTGAAAACATAGAAACAAGAAATTTTGTTTTTAATGGGATAGAATTTTGACTTGCAATAACTATACCACTTTTTTGAATTCCAGACTAATTTTTTTTTTTTACCTGATGGTGGTATTGGCAATTTACATCTATCAGTTTAAGGTTATATTAGTAATGTATCTTTAAAATTAGAAAATATAGCTTCTAGCGAAGGAAGCAATACGACCATTTCTATGAGGAAAGCTTTATCTTCAATATTTTATAACATTTAAGCGACTCTGTCAAAATTGTATAGGTTATGGTGTAATTATTAAGGGAAGTTGGCAATATTTAAAATTTTCGGCATTGCCAATACAATGTGGTATTCTCATGTATGTTAACTAATGCCAAAAATAGATGCCTTACCCCCAAGTAAATTATGTACACAGGTTTATTTAGCTCATTCTTTTATAAAATTTAAATAATTCAATATTAAACAATTGTGGAGGGGATTTGTGACGTCAGAAGATTTTCGTACCTCCCATCGGCGCAGATGGCGCCATGTTCACTATATTTGAGGTAGTTGCCCAAACTAAAAATTGTTTGGATTCGTGTTTGAACGAATCGACCATTGAACGAACGAATGAACGACACGACTAAGAATACCGGTATTGCAGTTTCTTACTTTTCCGGCGCTGAGAAATGAACCAATCAGGTTTAAAAAATCTAGTGACGTAACGTTTTTCAAAATTTAAACCATGTAATAATTCATTAACAAAATTTATTTAGAACGTGTTAACTTCACTAAAGAGTATTATTTAATCATTACCTTCAGGAAAAAAATAAGAAATGGCAAAAAAAGTAGGAGAATACCCCATTGTATTGGAAACTTAAACAGTGATTGAATCCCTTAAATAAAGGCATTTTCTTATTACAAGGGATTTTTACACGATTTTCAAGAGAAGGTGGCCAATTTATCTAATGCCAGTTGTCTAAACTAAAAAAGTTGAAGAGCATTTTACAGATACGAAGTACAGGGTCGTCAATATTTCTTCACCAATTTGGGAAGTGGGGTTCATGGCAGTTTTTGAAGACCCATTCATATGTGCATCTTTTGTAAAATTATTTTAAAAAAAATTATTTTTGCTTTCAAAGGTAATTCAAGAATACGGTTCTGGTAAAAACCGAAATGCCGTCCCAGTCCAATTTGATAGGTCCAGCATAAACTATTGTGCTGCCGGTTAACCGTATTTTGAAGTCGTAAATAATTGAATTTTTCTTATTGTCACCTTAAAATTGATCTAACACGAAAAGTAATAATTTTTTTACAAATTAAGTTGCCATGAATAATTTCCCACATTCTGAAATAAAAATCTTTTCCTCAAAACTCCTTTTACTTTGTGGCTTCAAATAAAAATATTTTGGAAAGTTTTTTTACACTCATCGAAAGTGTAAATTGCATACTTTCCCAACAACCCTACGACCCTGATGGTAAAACTTATTATATTCTGTATAATGTTAATGACCATTTACAGATCATTCCAAAACTATCAGCTATTTATGACCAGATTATATAAACAAGCATTCCAATATATCATTTAAATAATTATGATTTAATACTTAAAGTGTAGAAAATATTTATTGTTGCAATGAATATCACACTACTTAGTTTTCCGTTAAATATATATACAATCATATTTTTCTTTAACACAACCAATTATAACTTTCATATTCTTCCATGGCTGCAAGGTAGATGTAATTATGAATCCAGCCGCAATTTTTCAACAAAACAAGTTTTTCTGTTGTTTCAATATAAAAATATGTAGGGCAATCTATCCTCTATTCACATACTGACACAATTCTAAGGTAGCCCTTAGATAAGGCACTAATTGATCAGGCTTTAGTCCACATCGGTAGGTAGCTATGCGGGAAATTTCTACATATTTACTTAATTCTGGTACCGGTGATTTGTCCGTGTGTCTACGTGTGGTGACCTGAAACACAAAAGGCTCATGGCGCATATAAGGTTTCACTGCTTCGTATACAGTGGAGAGGTAGCATGGTATATAGAAATGTTCCGCTCCTACATAACATTCGTTTGATTCAAAAACTCTAAGTCTGGTTCTGAGGTCTTGAAGTATTGCAGTGCTTTCTTTCAAACACCATACAGCAAATCCCTCCCAATGTTTTGTTGTATGATAAGGTCGTTGAAATACTAGCACAGGGGTGTGCTTTGAATTGCTACTGGTATTTGAAGTGACTATAATGCTACTTTGAGAGCTAGATTGTAGCCGAGTGGGAGTAGTTGGAAGTGTCTCAATCTTATTAGAACTCTGTTCAATTTGTGTAGGTGTAACCAAATTGTTTTTTGGTGCGCTAGAAGTACTAAATGGAGCCATATAACTTGGTGGGTTGGAGCAATTGGCACACAAGCTCAGTGTATTAATTATAGCCTGCATAGCCTCTTGAACTACCTTAGCATCTAATATAACTTTAAAATTTATGTCAGATATAGAATGTTCAATTTTTTCAAGACAGCATATTCCACAGTGGAGCAGCTGCAATAGAGGGTGGGTTGTGGTGGTAGCAAATAGCTCATTGAGTGATGAAGCACCTGTATGGACAATGCCACATTGGATGAACTCTGCCGATCGGAAAGTAAAATTTATGGGAAGAGAGGTAGTCGATAAGCCTGGGAATAATAGGTCGATTAAATCCTCTCTTGCTCCTGTAAAATTTTTAGCTGTAACTGGACAAGCTTGAAGTCCAGTAATTCGGTCTTCACGAAAAGCACGTGTATAAGTAGTGGGATGTAACATTTTAAAAACTTTTGTCATAATACACCATTGAATTATTTTAAGCACTCCACTTTGTAAGTTAAGCACTTTCTCAACGTTTGCTGTTTGTACTTTGCTAGCAGCAGACTGGGTGGCAAGTCCGAATGTTTTAGAATACCATGGAAGATCTTCTACTTTTACTAATTGGTTAAAATCCTCAGAACTTGACATCTTCGTTGGAGCAGAAAAGCAATGATAGCATGTACATATTGGAAGCACCTTATTCGTCATTGCGGCAAACTTTATTTAAAGATTAATAAAACCGCTAATTTGTAAATTATTTTAAGGAAATAGTTGAAATGTTCTCAGAATTGCAACATGTGATATTAGCCGCGTTCTTTTTACAAGTGAGCTGAGACACCCGTATCTGATCTGAGTAGATCAGCTCACTAATATCAAGCTCAGTTTGCAGCATAAAAAGAACAAATAAACGAGACTCAGATCAGTACATAACCTTAAACGTCAAAATGTCACAGTACACGATAAAATAAATTTAATAGTAGAGCATCAGATATTTCATGAAATTTTAGCTCATTGTTAAATGACGACCCCCTGTTAGTGTTTTATGCTGAATAACAATAATTAGGTGTTTTCTTTCCAATGAAATTTTTGCATAATTCGAATAGAAATTATAAACATGATCAAATAAACTTTTGACCCTTTGAAACGTGAATACACCTTTTACATAAATATTTACCATAATTAGATCCATGGAATTTTAAGCAGTTAATTAATTGAGTTTACTATCGTCATAATTTTTTTCAGCGAGTCACGCTATACATATAACCTTTTAAACTTATTTGTGAATATAAACTAACATAATGACTTTGCAGTTATTTTATTTGTTTGTTTTCAAGGTTTTGTTTTACTACTATAATAATAATCAACACATATCATTATTATCTTAGCATGGAGAACATGTGTTTATTTCCTTTACTTGCAGAAAACTTAAGTTAACTTAAATTTGTGATTTTGCTTATCGAAATTAAAATAATATTGGTTTTGTTCGAAACACCAGCAGGATATGCGATTTTTAAAGTAAGTTTCTTGAAGCAGGCGAAGTGCGTTATCTTCTATAACCAAACTTTCTGCATGCTTTCAGCTTTTAGATGATAAAAAACTTTATATTGCTGGAAGCAAAGTTCGCACAAACACGCAAGTAATCACCCACCATGTCTTCACGAAAGCGAAAATCCCCATATTCCAATCAAGACAGGAGTATCCAAAATCGATCTGGATTAAAACCCAAGCTCGATAAGTTACCACCTCCATCCTCCATGAGTAATCCAGAAGTACCATACTTCCAAAGCCATCAAGTCGAACCGTGCTTTCAAATCACTATCGATGAACACAGACTAGCGATGAATAATCCTATAGAGTCTAATGGCAAACTGCTCAAACAAGCAGCTGTTGAATTGCTGAATAAGTTACAATCTGCTTTAACTCTTGGAAAACGCACCTATGATTATGTTGAGAACCTCATGGCTGAATTCGTTCAACCATTGAACCACCAACTACCTGATGAGATTGTTACTGAGAATTTAAACACTCCAGATGACTTTCTTATCTTCGTCAATAGAAGTGAAACAGCTAGTGAAATAGCCACTGACATTGATCATATAGTTACAGAAATGGAAATTGTATCAGACAAACCTGAAATAGGAGCTGCTTTATACAACAGTATAGTGTTAGAACTTACTGAACAGCATCCAGAACTGAAAGCTAGCTCTATACACACTAATAGAGTAACAAGAGAAATAATGCTATCAGCTAGGAGAAATTTGTCTACCATTAAAGTAGATAAACCCATTCCTGAAACTTCCACCATACTTAGTAGCACTCAATCAATTTGTACTACGTATCCACCATTAAGTATTGAAGTTGAAATGACGACATTACTTAATCCTTCTGGTCTAAAGATTAATCAATTAGATTATGGTCCGAAACCAGATCCTATTGCATTGAAAAATGCAATAGAACTTGTACTAACTACAGATGCGTACAAGCAACAAATATTAATGTGGACTTTAAGTAAATATCCAATATTTCAAAGCATACCAATAGACAAGATATTACAAGCTATCTATTTCTGGTTATTACCAATGGATGGTATAGAAAGAATTCAATTTATTATGTCTAGCTTCAATCATACTTATGTATGTCCTACATGTAAAACTGAAGTATTTGTAACTATGAACATAGCAGTCCATCCTTACTGTAGGACTTTACAGTTCCTCTTACTATACGAAGAGTTAGTGGAATTCACTCACCTTGGTATATTTTTGTTAATTCATTAACAATGACCTCACCAGTACAAAGATTCTTAGATGAATCAAACAAATTAGTACTGCATGGGTTATCCAGCTCATCTTTTATCGGAGAAGCGGAAGCTATGAGAGCTAGAAGAATATCTGAAAGTTCTGAATCATCTAGCTCATGGATCTATTGATGTTACAAATTAGTGTAATGTCAGCGCCGTAAATACCGTATTTACTCCCCTCCGAATTTTAAAGACATTTTTTAGCATAAGAACCAGTGTTAAGATGTACCGTGTTTAAACCTCTCATGTTTTGAAGGGTGAAAATGTAAAAAAAATAGAGGGGCTTATACACGAGTAAATACAGTATTGAATATTTATTTAAAATTTAAGTATTATTAATCTTTGCTTTAAGGCTGTATAGATTAATATGATTACAAACAAGAAAGAATATTTTTAGAAAATTTTGTTATTGCCTTGGGCCTAATTGCCTTAATTATTAATCACTTTTCCATTGTGTTAATATCGTAAGTTGTATGGTTTGAATTTATTATGTTAAAATTCAGCAAGAACTGATTATATTTGTTTACTTTGACATTTGAAGGGACTCTGTACCACTAATTAGCTTGTAAATTGTAGAAGGTTTATGTTCACTCAAATATGTTAAAGTTTATACGATAACAAAATATTTTCTTAACAAATGCTTTATTGTCTCCATTTCTGAAACAATTTAAAAATATGAGATAATTTTTGACCAAATAGTGGAATCGATTTATCACCAAATGTTAAAGTCATGGCTTAAAAGGCAAGTGGCTGACGATAAAATCACAAGTAACTTAGGTCATTGAACTTGATTGTTTATATTTCGCATATTTTATTTAGCAGACACTAATTTTTAAAAATCATTTATAAAAACCTTTGAAGATAAATTTGGAACTTTCAAGATTGTAGCAACACAACGTTTTAAAACTCGAAATAACTAAAGGTGGAAAGATTTTAAGTAATTTGTTACAAATAATTTTGAAGGACAGTACTTGATATTTTATTGTGTTCGATTATTTTCTACCCTTTTGAAATTATTATAGTTGTGAAGATTACGATGCAATCAACAATTTCTAATTGTTGACGTAATGGTACTTCCGCTGTATAGCTGTTTAATAAAGGAGAAATTGGTGTGATACCAACGTTAATGTGTAGATAAATATTTCGAATATTAAATATATCAGCCCTAGGATTCTGATTCCTCGATTCGAGTCGACTCGAATGTCGAGTTCGCTACTCGATACTTGACCGAATTCGAAATCGAGTAGAAATAGTGATTCTCATTGAACATCGAGTCCACTAGGGGAATCGTTACTACCAACTAATATTCTTGTGATTTTTGTTTAGCTGTACTGGTACCTTGTGATTTGTAAATCAGCGGTAATTTTAAGTACGCCAAAATTGTTTGGTCCGTACGGCAAACCTATTCGAACGCTGCAGTTAAAATTTGATATTTTTAATTTATAATGTTACCAATTTTTAATATCGGGTATCATTGAAGCTGGACGAATGAAGTAAACCGTTAATTTATTGTGCAAAGGTTATTAATGGAACGAAAAAATGCGTTTGAACTTTTGGAAGAACGGTTTATAGTATTACAAATTTAGATTGAATAAACAATTAGGGCATCTTTGCAACATCTGCAACAAAACAAAAATATTGATTTCTTTGCGATTTTTTTGCCATAGGGGGATATCAAATATCAGTGGGAAAGATTTACATTTGGCCCCAAATCAAACATCTGCTCATAGGTACCCAATATAATTTGTAATCCTTCAATTCAGATAGTGAAATAGTGAAAATAAAAGTCCTCTTTTTTATCGAAAAACCGTAATTAAAGTAACTTCTTTTTTTAAATTCCAAAATAAAGTAACCCTTTTTAATTGTTTTACTGAAAACCAACAAAATTTGTCAAATTCATGGTTAACAATTTCAAATCCTGAAATCTCTTTTTAACCAAACTTCTATACGTTTTAATCTGTAAAAAATACGGTGTACAATATACTGCTATCTTAAAAATTACTTATTTTTCATCATTAACGACACTAATGAATTGAGGTAATTTGTTATGTTTGATGATACCAGTCAATACAATAAACTCGTGTTGAAATCTAAAAATGGGATTTCAATATTGTTTTTAGAAGACAATTTAACCCTTCACTTCCACGAAAATTCCGCAGTATCGTCATACGGAACAGTTTACTTATTTCATGCATAATACGATTTAATGTAAATTCTTCACTTCCAGCTGACACAAATACGTGACATCAACACAAAAAAAATAAAGAACTACTGATTGTTAGGTTAGAATTCCGCACTCGATACCAAAATATATATCGAGTAAAAATGGCGTCTGTACTCGATATTGTCGACATCGAGTAGCCATTCAGAATTCCAAATTTTACGAACTCGACTCGTGTCGAGTTGAGCATTGGGAAACCGACCCCAGTATTAATTTGAATTGGAGGTTATTCTTTTAGTGACTGAAAGTGTTGGTAATTCTGAAGAGAAAGTTGGTTTGTTATCCCTGTCAGACATTTTACTTTCCGTATCAGCACGTGATGGCTGGTTTGTTGAAGTTGTGATTGTGTTAACTTAAGTTAACTTAAATTTCTGATTTTGTTTATCGAAATTAAAATAATATTGGTTTTGTTCGAAACACCAGCAGGATATGAGATTTTTAAAGTAAGTTTATTGAAGCAGTCGAAGTGCGTTATCTTCTATAACCAAACTTTCTCCATGCTTTCAGCTTTTAGATGATAAAAAACTTTATATTGCTGGAAGCGAAGTTCGCGACAAACACGCAAGTAATCACCCACCATGTTTTCACGAAAGCGAAAATCCCCATACTCCAATCAAGACAGGAGTATCCAAAATCGATCTGGATTAAAACCCAAGCTCGATGAGTTACCACCTCCATCTTTCATGAGTAATCCAGAAGTACCATACTTCCAAAGCCATCAAGTCGAAACGTGCTTTCAAACCACTATCGATGAACACAGACTAGCGATGAATAATCCTATAGAGTCTAATGGCAAAATGCTCAAACAAGCAGCTGTTGAATTGCTGAATAAGCTACAATCTGCGTTAACTCGTGGAAAACGCACCTATGATTACGTTGAGAACCTCATGGTTGAATTCGTTCAACCATTGAACCACCAACTACCTGATGAGATTGTTACTGAGAATTTAAACACTCCAGATGACTTTTTTATCTCCGTCAATAGAAGTGAAACAGCTAGTGAAATAGCCACTGACATTGATCGTATAGTTACAGAAATGGATATTGTATCAGAGAAACCTGAAATAGGAGCTGCTGTATACAACAGTATAGTGTTAGAACTTACTGAACAGCATCCAGAACTGAAAGCTAGCTCTATACACACTAATAGAGTAACAAGAGAAATAATGCTATCAGCTAGGAGAAATTTGTCTACCATTAAAGTAGATAAACCCATTCCTGAAACTTCCACCATACTTAGTAGCACTCAATCAATTTGTACTACGTATCCACCATTAAGTATTGAAGTTGAAATGACGACATTGCTTAATCCTTCTGGTCTAAAGATTAATCAATTAGATTATGGTCCGAAACCAGATCCTATTGCATTGAAAAACGCAATAGAACTTGTACTAACTACAGATGCGTACAAGCAACAAATATTAATGTGGACTTTAAGTAAACATCCAATATTTCAAAGAATACCAATAGACAAGATATTACAAGCTATCTATTTCTGGTTATTACCAATGACTGGTATAGAAAGAATTCGATTTATTATGTCTAGCTTCAATCATGTATGTCCTACATGTAAAACTGAAGTACTTGTAACTATGGACATAGCAGTCCATCCTTACTGTAGGACTTTACAGTTCCTCTTACTATACGAAGACTACGTTCTGTTAAAAGAAAGTATCTTTGCAAAGAAGAAACCAACCACTAACTCACCTTGGTCTATTTTTGTTAATTCATTAACAAAGACCTCACCAGTACGAAGATTCTTAGATGAATCAAATAAATTAGTACTCCATGGCTTATCCAGCTCATCTTTTATCGGAGAAGCGGAAGCTATGAGAGCTAGAAGAATATCTGAAAGTTCTGAATCATCTAGCTCACGGATCTATTGATGTTTGCACCATTTGCAAGTACGAATGTTAATACGGAACTGGGGAAGTTCTACAGAGAATGGCAGAGTGCACCACCTCTTATAGCATTTGCAGATATTCCCACACTTTCTGAACAAGTGCAGGATTTGGCAAAGCAGTTGGAGACCTTTGAATGTGATCTTCCTAAATATGATGACATGTTACAGTCCCTTTGTCAATCGCCAAATAATAATTAATGACGCACAAATAACAGATAACTTTGGATGGAAAGTTTTTGTGTTAATGCGAGTTTTTTTTGCTTATGTTTTGTTTTGAAACTTTATTGTGGCAAAATAACAACAATACAAGTCATGCTGATTATGATGGACCCTAAATTGACATCACTGATGTATGTATAGTTATCTGTGCTTTAATGTGCATAATATCAACCAAAGACTGATAAAAATGTTGGACTGTTGAAGTAGAATTTGTTGTACATAACTTTCTATGAACAGAACTTAATTATTGTAAATAATTATCAAAGTAAATGATAAGGTTTCTTATTCAAGCTTTTCATGTTTTTGAACCCATTGCTTCTTGTCCAATTAGCATATTAATTTAATGTAAATAGGTATTCAAAAATAAAACCCACAACAATAGCTAATTGAAAATTTAGGAAATAACATTTGAACTTAAAGTGTCATCTGTGACGTACAGATAAAAGATTTCTAAAATGTGATTTTTGCTAATTATGCAAATGATTGAAACCTATTTTATTCAAATGAAAAACATTTGTGATATTAGAATTTAGTTATTGCCATTTTTGGTTGCAGTTCTAATCTTATAAAATGCTTTTGAAGTAAACTGCAATAATGTCCTATTAAGTTGTGGTAGCTGATGGCAACCATACATTAGATTAACTATTTATTTGGCACATTGCATTACTTTTATTTTGAAAATACAGTCAACTCTCTGTAACTTGAACGCTCCCTAAGTTAAACTTTCCCTTAAATCGGAACAATTTAAATGGCAATAGTATACATGAGTGTAAAAAAATACTATTCTTTAACCCAAACCCTCCTTCACTCTAACAAATATAGCTCGCAAGTGACTGTTGGAGGTAGGGAGAGTTGACTGTAATACATAAAGTATAAGAAATTACAATATTGGGTTTTTCAAGGAAAAATTTAATTATGTACTTTTACAGCACATCAATTAGTGATGAATATAGTATTTCAATTGTGCCAGATGGAAGTTTAATAAATTTAAATACCGTATTTACTTCCCTCCGAATTTTAAAGACATTTTTTAGCATAAAAACCAGTGTTCACATGTACCGTGTTTAAACCTCTCATGTTTTGAAGGGTGAAAATGTAAAAAAAAATAGAGGGGCTTATACACGAGTAAATACAGTATTGAATGTTTATTTAAAATTTAAGTATTATTAATCTTTGCTTTAAGGCTGTATAGATTAATATGATTACAAACAAGAAAGAATATTTTTAGAAATTTTTGTTATTGCCTTGGGCCTAATTGCCTTAATTATTAATCACTTTTCCATTGTGTTAATATCGTAAGTTGTATGGTTTGAATTTATTATGTTAAAATTCAGCAAGAACTGATTATATTTGTTTACTTTGACATTTGAAGGGACTTTGTACCACTAATTAGCTTGTAAATTGTAGAAGGTTTATGTTCACTCAAATATGTTAAAGTTTATAAGATAATAAAATATTTTGATTCTTAACAAATGCTTTATTGTCTCCATTTCTGAAACAATTTAAAGATATGAGATTATGGTAATGGTAATGCGTCAAACTTGGTCAGAATGGTATTCATATTATAATTCATTGGCCGTGTAGTAGTTTATTTGATGTTTTAACACAACCAAAAACCAGTTATATGTTATCTTCAAATTCAATGATAGAGGTGTTAGGTCATAGAAAAAATTGCCGCCAACGGAGTTTACTCAATATTCCAGTTCAATTCCTAATATTTTCGATTCGAAGTACATTTTTCGATTCAAGTTTACAGTTCCGTGAAAACATGGCCGACGCATTAGCTGAGAAAGTTTGGATACCATCCACCAGAGGGTACGATTATAAATTTACTAGCAGTTCGACGTCTTTCCCGGGTATTTAACCCTAGAGTAGGCGCGTGAATTTACATATGTAATCCAGTGTTCTTATTTTCATCAGTAATATCACAAGAGAGTGAGAATAAATTGAAAATAATTCGACAGATTTTCGAGAACTTGTTGCCAGAGAATAGATACGAGAGCCCGTAGGGCTCGAGAATGGCAACAAGTTAGAGAAAATACTGGAAAATTATTTTCTAATTAATTCGCACTCTCAAGTGGTATTCAAAAGGTTATTTTATAATGTTTAAATAAAAAATACAGCTTTTTAATATTATTTCTTTTAATTGAACAGTTTCTCATTATAAACTTAGCAAAATGCGTTGTCAGTTCTTAAAATAAAAAAATGTGGGAATTGTGAATTTTTTTAAAAAACACTGAAATTTCCGGATTTTCCGGGTTCTCTCCGGTTCTAATTATTGGATTGGGACATTCGACCTCTCATTCTCTTCGTAATTTAATTCTCTACAATTCGTCTATTGACAACATTAAGATTGCTTCATTAGTTTCCATTTTACAAGCAAAAAACTAAAAAAAAAACGATTTTTTCTTCTAAATTGTTCATAGCAAATTAAAAATTATGGTCCTCGAGTCTAAAATTATGCCAAATTGATCTACTAACTGTCCTTTATGTAATCGCACAGTCGGTTTCTGGGTAGTATTTATGGCATGAAAAAATGCTTTATTGCTTGGCCTACTAGTAATGCCACTAGAGGTTAAATTTTCGGATTTTAATTTAACGTCCAGTGGTATTTGGTAAGAAAATTTTGCACCTTTTTGCAATTTAATTTATATATTGACATATTATCTATAAACGTCACTCAACGCCATAAATAATATGATGAATCTTATTTCGTTGAACGATATTTGAAACATCTGGAATACAACTGTCGCAGGTAGGTAAGTTCGAATGCATTTATTTATGGGAGGTAATAAAGTACTTAAATCATGAAGCTTCTGGGAAAACTGTGTTTTGCATAATCGGTTGATACAAAAAAAATTTAGTCAAAGCAATGGTAAATCAGAAAGACTTTCTTCTCGCGGCTGCAGGATATGTAATTTTAAGTGGTGCACAGAAAAAAGAAAAGAAAAGATTTTGGATTTGCCCATTATTAAGGTCTCGAAAGCGATACAGTGGTAATGGGCAGCGACATCATCAACGATTTAAAAGCCGACGACATTGTTCCGTTTTGTAATTAACCCTTTGAGTGCCAAAGTGATTTTTAGAGAATTAGCTAAAATTGCCAATTCCAAAAACAATAAACAATAAACAAGAATCGATAAGTATGAAAGAGAGATCGATTGTATTAGTTAGTGTGGAAGCAAAAACGCGATCGCACTCCTGGCATTTTCGGACAGTGTATTGACGAGCGCGATTGCGCTCCTTGTCACTCAAAGGGTTAATGATGAATTGCGGTGTGACGGAAATTTTAAAAATTTTGCCAGAATACCAAGCGCCGGTTTTGAATTTTTAATCAACGAAGTGGGACAAAATATGTAAAACGATTTTCAAACTAAAGTGTCAAATATGTAGTTCCTAAAGACGCAGTTAAAAGCTTTTAAAATAAGAAATTTATAACCATCATAAAATTTGTCGCAGCACAAAAGAATTAGAAAATTTGCGATATTCAAGGCTGGAGCCCGTCGCTCTAGGGACGATTTGTACGTCAATTCTGGTTGCTAGGGACCACTGACCTGCTTAAACAATGACAATTTTAAAATTTTCCTGTTCTGTTGATTTTCAATTATCTTAAATTTCAGCCTTTTATAATGTTGAGCTTGGGTTTGTTTTTTAACCCTTTAAAGACGTATGTCGCCCATACGCGTCACACTAGAAAAGAAGCAGTTTTCCCGAATGTCGCACATTCGCGACACAAATCTAACTACATCCCATGGGATCTGTAACCGAAAATAAATTCCGTCCTTAAAGGGTTAAAATGTTTAATTTGTATGTCTAAATTGGTGTCTTCTTATGGTATTACTAGCGATTATTTTTTTGATTAGAGGAATACATTTTTTTCTAAAAAAATTCAACCATTCAAATTTAATTCAATTTTATGTGTAATTCAGTTCAATGGGTATTTGGATTTGTTCTACGAGTAACGTCACTGTGCAACAAGGACGCAAATACCCTGTCTCCCATCCCAGAAATTCTAAAAATAGATTTGATGTTTCTTTTGATATTGTCGGGCCATCTATGAAGCAGAAAAATTATTACACTTTCTTAGCTTAGAAACATTTGGACTGTGGAATAAAATTGTCAAACCCCCACCATTTTTGGGCCGCCCTTAATAATGGAAAAATTTGTGCGATACCAACGTTAATGTGTAATAAATATTTCGAAAATTAAATATATGAAACTAGTATATTTTTTAACGAGCACATAATGTAGGCTATTATTAACGAAGATGAAAGTTTGTAAATACTCGTGTTCGAGTCGTATTTACAAACATCTGAGTTCATAATAGCCATTATGTGCGAGAAAAATACAGCTGTTTTTCTACAATCAAAATTTCATTCGATAAAACTTTAAAATGCTGATAAGTTCCGAAGCAAAATTGACACCGAAATTAAACCGAAACCAAAACGTGATTTTCATCGAGAAACCTTTGCTTCCAGTTGTCATGGGCGCGAAAAAAAAATTATATTTTGAAAGTGACGTCTTAACCACCCTCAAGTTGTGACGCTTCTCCGATTCTCATGGTAGCCGAGGTCGCCCTAATGGATAATAGTGTTTTATTCGTTCCTAATTTTCTTTTTCCCGCAAGGGCGTCGTGCATTGGCACCGCCCGATAATTGTTCCGTCACGTAACAATTAAGTGCAAATATTCCCTCAATAATAGAAGAAGGAAGAAGAAGAAGAGATTAGGCAGAATACCTCGGTGTTTTACCATTGCCTTGCGAGGAGACACGGTTCTGATTTTAATACGGTGTTACTGTCGCCCAGAATTGAACCCGAGACATTTGCTTAGGTAGCCTCGTAAAAACTAATCATTCTACCGTGCGCGTAGGCAACCAACATTACGCTCCGTTCATTAATGAAAATAAATAGGCAACTAACAATACGCTCCGTCTAATAATGAAAATGAAACTGAAGGGGCGTGACCTGTGGATAAGGAGCCTTGTTATGTATCCATGGCTAGCATATGAAATGAACGTATTACGTCATGATTGTAGATAATTATACTTCGTTTAATTTGAATTGAAGGTTTTTCTTTGAGTGGCTGAAAATGTTGGTAATTCGGAACATGATACTATAACTAATAAGGTATGCTCACGCGCAGGCAGTGCTCTATCCTTGTCTTGCGTGTGACGTCAGCCTGTGACCTGAACGTTTCATGATATTATGGCGCTTTACGGCCAGATTCAACTTTATTCTCTTACGGGGGTTGTGATGTAACGTATAGGCAAAATAGCTCCGTTATTTTAACAATCTATCAAACTGATTCACATATTAATAAAATTCTACAACCAGAATCTACAAATTGGTTTCAACAAAACGTTAAAATCGTTGTTATTAAATAAATTGCAGGCAAACAAATAAACAGATTTTTGTACAAGATTTTCCAACCACTATAAAATCTCAAAGAAAAATAATATGCACAAAGCTCCAAAGCCATTTTGTACACGCTACCGAAATTACAACGGTTTCAATTTAACTTCCCAAATTAGTTGATCCTGTCTCTCAATATGCTGTATTTTCTCTGAATTTAGGGTACGTCTTATAATCGATGGATCGTCGAAAAATCATACAGAAAAAAACGATACATAGTTCGTATGTAAATAAATAATTTGCATATTTTTCAATTAATTTTGTTGTAATTCTTTGACTTTGTCTGTTAAAATAAAGTTTACATATTTTTTTAATTTCTTTTTTATTATTATTATTATTAGTGTATAGAAATAATGGTGCATCTTATAAACGAGGAAATACGGTAGGTACCTAATCTTTTCATTGCATATCATTTTTTTGTATTACGTATATTAATTAAATCAAAATTCAAATTATAGAAATGAACATTTATATTTTTATTTCTTTTACTGTCGTAACCTTTAATTTTTAAATTTCTCTAACGGCCAGTTCCATAATCGAACGCCTAATGATCCTTTAACTAAAGGTGGCTTTAAAGTATTGTTACAACAATCAGTTGGCGTAGTAATTAGGGGACTTTAACTTTAAAGTCACTTTAAATTAATTACGGAACTGGGCTTGAACTCGTTGATACAATAGAATAAAATTCTATCGCGAAACACTGCAATTTTTAGTATAACAAAAATATAACAACTTATTTAATGATACATTTTTTTATCATCTTTATATAACATACTAAGTGAACAAAAAATAAATTGAAACAAAACGGAAGACTGGAATTCACGTTGAAAATTATCAAATAGACGAGCAATAAAGCAATAACCACAGTATTTTGACTTAACAAAGAACCGTTTTATGACGAGTCATCGAATTCGAATCGAATATACAGGGTGTCCCATCACTTGTGGCCACCCCAAAAATTGAGCTTTAATTGAAAGCTATGTATTTGAAATTTAGTGCACGTATGACTCTGGTATAAGGCTAGAAATTTCCGGTTTTAAATGTTAATTGTCGGCGTTAGTTTTCGAGAAAAAAATAAAAACTGATTTTTTACAAAAATAATATCTCCCAATTTCGTTAAATTTCACTTTTCAGGATCAGAAAAATAATTCAACATCCAGACTTTAAATCATGTTCGTTCTCATAATCGTAATTTATTAGAGGACTTACAAAAATTTTTGAAATCTACAAGAATGTAAAAAGGTTCGATTTAGGTACGCTACTGATGTTGACTTCGCTCGGCTTTCACGCGACACTGACAAATTTTTACAATGCCATAAATTAAAATCGTACTTGAGTTTGCGGACAGGGACAGAGTCTTGAGGATCGGTATGGCCATAAATCATTACATTTACTGTTAAGATTCGAATATAAGGGAATTTTAGGCTAATTAGAGCTTTTGGATTTTTTTTTTTACTTTAGACATCTTGGTCTCAATAATACTGATCCTGAAAAGTAAAACTTGACGAAATTGGGAGATAGTATTTTTATAAAAAATCAGTTTTTATTTTTTTTGTCGAAAACTAACGCCGACAATTAACATTTAAAACCGGAAATTTCTAGCCTTACACTAGAGTCATACGTGCACTAAATTTCAAATACATAGCTTTCAATTAAAGCTCAATTTTGGGGGTGGTCACAAGTAATGGAACACCTGTACATTATAATTAATTTGTTTCAAATTATTTGTCCCATATTTTTATTAGGCAGCTTTCTGAGGTAAACCAAATAAATAAATGCTGTTGGAAAATTCATTTACGTGCTGTGCAATAAGGGCGAGAATCGCTTACTAGGTCACACAGTGACGCCATGCACGAAACTGCCTCATTTTCGTCCACCAAGTGAGCATATCTTATTAGTAATAGCAACGAATATAGACCTCATATAGAAGGCCGGTTCGTATAGCGGCGAAGGGACTGAAAATGTAATTTCGATCATCTCCGCAACACGGCAGCACTACCGCACTATCGGCGCCATTCAAATTTTGAACTTAAACCAAGCTTGCGGTCGAGCGAGCCGATTATCAATTCACTTGCGACATTAAAGTTATAAACTTAAAATTAGCAATGTAAATGTAAATAATAACTAAATATAAAATATGACCTATTGTGAAACTCGAAATACAAAAGGAAACCATCATCCGTGCGTATGAATAAACTATTAACGCATGTTAAGAACAATTTAAAAATAAATAAAATATTATTTGTTACACTTTGTTTCTTTGTTAATGAGTAATTGTTTAAAAAATGCGTTCAATGTAAAATAAGTAGGTCATTATAAATAAATAAACACAAAAATTTTAATAGTTTACTTAAATAAATATTCAATTGAATGTTAAGGTTATAGAACCGAACCATCGGCGCAATGTAATTTAAATGGAAAACGGCATCACTCGTTTTAGCTACATTTTCAAGATTTAAATCAAGTTTCCCTTGTTATGTAAAAATTGTTTTACTTACAAATTTCTTTCTTTCTTCATAACAATATTTTTTAAAATTTTCCACTTATTACAAATCACAAACATTTAAAAAAACACATTCTTTAAAACATCCTCAATTACACATAGGGTAAACCGGACAATGATTGGACATCGCTAGTTATTGGACAAGCTACCTTTTTATTATTGAAATAGGGTTTCTAAAAAGGTTAAACTTTTTTGCTACTCGTCAAAGCGACACCTATGCTATTTCTATTCAATATATTAACACTCAGTGATTATTTTACGGGTTTCTGTAACCTTAGGAATTTTTATTCTCTTTCCCGCGATTTTGTCACGTTTCCTAATCAGTTTGGTTAAGAAAAGTCTATGCTTTAATTTATAAATATCGGCCTTATCTTCAGTGTTTTTTGTAAAAGTTTTATTTTGTATTCAAGAGGTAAGTTTGTAAAATTAATAATAACAATTAATAATAGCTTATTGTTACTTTTTTGTTAAAATAGCAACGTGTCCAATGACTGTCTCGAAAATTTTACATGAAGGCAGTGATTGGACAACTGTCCAATAACTATATTTCACATTAATTTGTATTCTATGCATTTTGCCTTATCACATTTGAAGCCGTATACTCGTATCTTTTTAATTTTGAAATAACTTTACCCAAGATAGTTATTGGACGCTGTCCAATAACACAATGCATTCAATTTTGGAACAGTTTGTTCTGCCTCAAATTGTGTTACCAAAAATGTGTTTACTACTAATTAAGTATTAATAACTTTTTTGTGTATGTTAGATTGCATTTGGAACATACAAATTTTAAAAATCGAACCTAAATAGTGTAAAATGCCTAAAAAAGCCGATTATGATCCAAATTTAATAGACATCGCAGTTCAAGAAGTCAAAAACGGCAATTCTTATCGGAGCGTGTCTATTAAATACGGAATACCAAGATCCACGATTGAATTCAAATTAAAAAACCCTGGACACCGAGAAAGTTGTGGCCCTCCTCCAGTTTTAACTACCAACGAAGAAAACTCTTTAGCAACGTAACTCAATAAATTTATTGTTAAATAAATACGTAACATTTGTTATTAATGTAGATGGATATTAGATTCAGCAAAAAAAGGTTTTCCTAGGAAAAAATATGACATATTAACCAGCGTCCAAAAATTTCTTACTGACAATCCACGACAGAATCCTTTTAAAAATAATCGTCCTGGGGATGGGTGGTTAAAGGTAGGTGTGTTACGTTTCTGATATTTGTCGTATTTACTCAGACATTTCAGGCATTTTTAAAACGACACCCCGAAATAGCAGAACGAACCAGTGAAGCAGTGTCGTATGCAAGTGCTTGCGTCACAGAAAAGGATATTAGAAAATGGTTTCTAGAAGTAGAAACTTACATTAATGCAACAAATCTGCAGGACGTTATAATGGACCCATCGAGGGTTTACAATGGTGATGAGACCGGGTTTCAAATATGTCCTAAAACTGGCAAAGTTTATGCCGCCAAAGGGGCAAAAAACGTTTATACCGTTGAGAAAGGTGCTTCAAAGGAAAGCATCACAGTTATGTTCACTTTTTCGGCAAGTGGAAGAAATTGTTGCCCTATGATTATATACCCTTACAAGAGAATCCCAGAAAAAATTGCGACAGCTATCAACCCTAAATGGGGGATAGGTAGAAGCGACAATGGTTGGATGACGGCTATAACCTTCTCCGAATATATCTCTAATGTTTTTTACCCACATTTGATAGAAAACAAAATTGATTTTCCGGTGATTCTCTTTGTAGATGGGCATAAAACACATTTGACCTATGAACTAAGTTTAATATGTAAGGAACTTCAGATTGAATTAATTGCGTTGTATCCTAATTCAACACGAATTTTACAACCTGCTGACGTATCAGTATTCGGTCCATTTAAATCAACCTGGAAACAATGTGTTAGCGAATGGCATATTGAACATCCTGGAGAGATTTTGAACAAAATCTCTTTTGCTCCACTTTTGGAACGGGTGGTTAATAAATCAATGAAACCAGAAACAATAAGTAACGGTTTCAAAAGTTGTGGATTGTATCCTTTTAATCCAAATGCCGTCGACTACAGTAAGTGCTTGGGTAAATCAGAAGATTGTTCTGATAAACAGAATCAAGAAGAATCAATAATTATGACGTATTGCAATTTTGCCAAAATTGTAGGGCCAGAGAAAATTAAACAATTTGAAAATATTGATGGAATCTCGAATGAGAATGAATGTTTCTGGGATCTTTATAAAATATGGCAACACTTTAAAAATAGTGTAGAAGAAAACATTCATATTATTGAAAATAGGGTAATTCCGATGGCGTCAACCTCAAATGAATCACCTGATCAAGTCAAAGCAATGGAAAATTCTATAGGGGTGCTACAAAACAATGGTACTATAACCGAAATTTTTGAAAGAGAGAGTGTGGGAGATAACGATGCTAGATCTATTTGTGAAGAAATTGTTAAACCCATAACTTCTCGCTACAATGAAGACAACAATCATTTGCAACCGGAAAAAAAGACCTCCTTTTCAGAATATCTTCCATATCCAAACGTCCCTGAAAGAAAAGGAAAAAGGCAAATCGAAAGACTGCCGTTTGCAATAACATCACAGAGTTTCCAGGAGATGTGTAGAGAAAAACAAGAAAAAATTAATAGATTAAATCGCGAAAAAGAAGAAAGGAAACGTAAAAGGGAAGAGTCTAAACTTAACAAAGCTAACATCAAAAAAACAAAAAAGAAAGTGAAATCATAAGTGAAAATATGTAACTAATATTAAATAAATTTAGCTATAAAACTGGTGTCCAATAACTGTCAAATTCTTGTCCAATAACCGCAAAAAGTGTCCAATCACTGTCCTTTTGTGCAATAGTTGTTTAAAAGCATTATAATTTTGAACATAAACAAATCTTATAAAAATTAATTATACCACTCTTAGGCTAATACTTTGAGGATTACATCTTGCTAATTTCATTCTTTGGAATGACCTATTATGCCAAAAACAATTATATCAAAGATAGTTATTTTCTTAAGTGTCCAATAACTATCGGTTTACCCTATTACATTTTAAAAAACACATTTTTTAAAGAATGTGTTTTTTAAAATGTTTGTGATTTGTAATAAGTGGAAAATTTAAAAAAAATATTGTTATGAAGAAGGAAAGAAATTTGTAAGTAAAACATTATTTTACTCGATTTTTACCTCGGATTAACACAAAATCATATATTTATTTCAGCATTTCTCCTTTAATTCATTTGATTTGAAACTTCAACTAAGGTAAACATTAACTTTTTGACGTGCATAATCTCCGATTACTAATCTTTTTTCACATTTATTCACTTTAATAACAATAATACAAATTATTAATTTACCGTATATCGTCACCGGGAAATCTATGAAATGTTAATTCCGGATTTTTGGCCTTTGAATTTTTGCAGCCGCTGTAGGAACAAAGTGCACGTGCAGTCGACATACTAATCGCAAAGAAAAGAATTTCTAGAAAATTTATCGCAAAGAAACTTTTGGCGGACGCATTCGAAGCGCCCCGGGATATGTGGCGGTGCCAAGCGGCCGGGTAACAGAACTAGTTTGTTACCCAGGCTTTCTCGTTCCTCTCTTATAACCCGTAACCGTGCTTCTATATGAGGTCTATATTCGTTGGTAATAATATCACGGTCTCAGCTCACTTGCAAAAAGAACGCAGCTATTATCGTAAGCAAAACGTTGTAACTTTGTTATACATATGAAATAAAAAGATTGTCGGTTTATATTTGAATATTTACGAAAATGTAAGTCTTGAATGTGATAAATCTTTCAATTTCACAAATTTGTTTCAATTTTTTAGAATAAATCCATAACATTTCTGTTCCAAAAGCCAATTAAGAATTCAGTTGAATTTGGAATCAAAATGGAGGAAGTTATCTTCAAAGAAGCTGATGAACTTGCAACAGAACATTTTCAAAATATTTTTATTTCAAACATGGTGTATAATTCAGAAGTTATTATCAAAAAAGAGGATGAACTTACAACAGAAAAAAATAGTGATTTGACTGAAGAAGACGATGAACTTACAAAAAAACATTTTCAGAACATTTCTATTCCCAAGAAGGTGGATAATTCTGTAGCGGTAGATTTGGTTGATTTTGAAATAAAAACAGAGGAACTAATCATCAAAGAAGAAGATGAGTTTACAGCGGAACATTTTCACAGCATTTCTATCCCAAAAATGGTAGATAATTCTGAAGGGGTAGATTCAGGTAAAAAGACTTATGAATGTCAACAGTGCAAGAAAGCTTTCACAACTAATTCGAATCTCAAACAGCACATGCTGATTCATGAAGGTAAAAAGACTTATGAATGTCAACAGTGCAAGAAAGCTTTCTTCACTAATTCACGTCTCAAACGCCACATGCTGTCTCATGAGAGTAAAAAGGCTTATGAATGTCAACAGTGCAAGAAAGCTTTCATCGCTAATGCACATCTCAAACAGCACATGTTGATTCATGAAGGTAAGAAGGCTTATGAATGTAAACAGTGCAAGATAGCTTTCACGTTTCAAGGCAATTTAATAAAACACATGTTGAGTCATGAAGGTAAAATGACTTATAAATGTAAACAGTGCAAGAAAGCTTTCATCGCTAATGCACATCTCAAACAGCACATGTTGATTCACGAAGGTAAGAAGGCTTATGAATGTAAACAGTGCAAGATAGCTTTCATGTTTCAAGGCAAGTTAATAAAACACATGTTGAGTCATCAAGGTAAAATGACTAATTCGCAACTTGAACAGCACATGCTGACTCATGAAGATAGAAAGGCTTATGAATGTCAACTGTGCAAAAGATCTTTTGATGACAAGTATCAACTCAAAAGGCACATGCACATGCGGATAAAGAGTGTAGTAAACAAAAGGCAAAAAATCTAAAAACAAAGTATAATAGTGTAATCCACATTTGTTTACATCGAGATGTTTAAACTGATTAATTTACTTACTGGCTCCGATATAAACTGGGTAGTGTAACGTTTTGACATACTAAACTTGAATTTTAATTGTAATGTGTTCAAATTTGTGAATTGATTTAATTAATTAACTGTGAAACGAAAACATTTCATTTTAAATTTAAGACTTCTGTTTCAATTTATTAATGAGAGTTATGAAAGTTTTTTCTATTTTTCAGGTCATCACTATAATGTACTGCAATTTTTGCACATAATTTTATTAAGAAAATGATACACTAAAACACTAACAAAGTTTTCAGTATTTTTCAAACCATCCTAAACTTTAACAATCTTATAATGCTGCTTTCACCTGAGGTTCAAAAATTGATTTTCTTTGATCTAGCGGTAAATGCCTTTGTCTAATTAAGTAATTCTCGTTTCCAAGGGCAGAATATTTTGATTCCCCTAGTTTGCCCCACAGCACCCGTAAAGCTTTATTTCTTTCTATTATTTTTGCATAATATTCTTTTCCACCTTCAGCGAGGACTGGAATTTTATTCAATTCTTTATCGATCCTCTCTTCATAAAACATTTGAGAAAAGTCTTTCACCAACGCATAATTACCACCAACAAATAATGTAACTAGAGAATACATAATCAATCTCAAGCCAAACGCCCTGCTGTACAAATTTAATCTGACATTAATATAATTTGAAAAGCCATAAATGGCAGCACAACTAAAGGAGGCATTTGCAGTATCTATTAAAAATTTAGGAGTTTGCTTCATTCTTATTTCTCTAGCCATGGCATACATTTGAGCATTTTCTGATAACACTAACGAATTTGACAACTTCTTTCCTTCCTCAGTACCCCACAAGCCAGACTCGCCATTAATTTTAATTTCATTCTTGTCAACGTCATCAACCGTCTCATAAGTAAAATTCACTGGTAATCCAATAATAGATCCATACTGACTGTACGCAGTACCGGCACTGAAAGGATCGAAGCCAAAAACCATAAATGGTTTGAAGTGCTTATGATCTTCTTCACGTATTTCCAGTAATTTTAGAGTCTTCTCGAAACGATTTGTTAATTCTTGAGTTAGTGGTACGGTAAATCCATCTCTACAATTAAACTTAAAAAATGTGGAACTATTTTTGTTCTGTGCTTACTTGTACAGATGCACGATATCTTTGTATTTATCTATGTAAAATACATTTGGTAACGTGTGGCCAAACAAAACACCAATCGAAGCTGTGGTGGCAAGTCCAAAGACAACCTTTTGGCCTGTTTTAGTTAAAAACCAAGCGCTCAACTTTTGAAATGACATGATCAATGAGGTTATGAACTTTTCAGCGCTGCCAACATCATTAGCAGAAAAAACCTGTTTTGACAGAACAAGGTTACACTAGTAAAAGTTAAATAATTCTAGAACGTCAGTCAAATTGTGCAGTGTGAAAGGGTCGCATTCAAATTATCGATTTAAAACATGTGATTAAGTGATTGTGGAAAAATGAAGCTTCTACAAAACATCCTCGTGTGGCTACTATTGTCCTTGATCTTTGTAATTTCAACTTCAGAAGATGTTTCACCGATACCGGGTGATTCAAAACTGCAAGGGGCTGAAAGCAACGTTTCGACTACGTCGAAACCTGAAAATAAAGCTGAAGTTTCGAAAAACTTGACAGCCATTGATAATGTGAGCACGCCAACTACTCCTATAAAACCAGAGGTTAAAATTTCCAGCACCACACCGATAAGTGTTAGTAGTCAGCCCCAAAACGTGAGCAAATCGACAACCACTGCAACCACACCGACCAGTCCTCCAACGGCAAGTAAAATCAATATAAGCTCCTCAACCCCATCGGCAGACCCTGTTTTACCAGACAAAGGAGCGGCTGAAGATGAGCATAACAGCTCCATGGCGATTTTTTTCCTGCTGTGTGTCTTAGCCCTGGGGATAATGTTGATTCACTGTATGCTCCAAACGGGTTTCCAGTATTTGCCCGAGAGCATAGTCATAGTTTTCCTCGGTGCTGCAATCGGTATGACCATGAACGCGCTCTCAAACCGTAACATTAGTAATTGGAGAAAGGAGGAGGCCTTTTCTCCGACCGCTTTTTTTCTAGTGCTGCTTCCCCCGATCATCTTCGAGTCGGGCTACAATTTGCACAAAGGCAACTTTTTCCAAAACATAGGTTCGATTTTGGTGTTTGCGATTTTCGGAACGGCGATTTCGGCCTTCGTGATCGGTTTCGGGGTCTACTTTTTAGGCATAGCCGAAGTCGTTTACAAATTGAATTTTATTGAATCGTGCGCTTTTGGGTCGTTAATTTCAGCTGTCGATCCGGTGGCAACAATCGCAATTTTCCACGCTCTGAATGTCGATCCGATATTGAACATGTTGGTGTTTGGAGAAAGTATTTTAAACGATGCGATCGCTATAGTATTAACGAACGCGATTTTGGAATCCGACGGCCCAGCTACGTCCACGGGAGAGGCCATCCTGATGGGGATTAATAGGTTTTGCCTTATGTTTTTCGCCTCCGCGGGCATAGGGGTCATTTTCGCCCTCGTGAGTGCCCTGCTTCTAAAGCATGTAGACCTACGCAAAAATCCGTCCCTGGAATTCGGAATGATGTTGGTCTTCACCTACGCTCCCTACGTCCTGGCCGAAGGACTACACCTGTCTGGAATCATGGCGATTCTATTTTGCGGAATTGTAATGTCCCATTACACCCATTTTAACCTATCGACGGTTACCCAAATAACCATGCAACAAACCCTCCGTACGTTGGCCTTCATAGCCGAAACTTGCGTTTTCGCCTATCTTGGCTTGGCGTTGTTCAGCTTCAAGCACCGCATCGAACCTGCCTTAATCGTCTGGAGCATTATGTTGAGCCTGATTGGTCGGGCCTGCAACATATTCCCGCTTGCGTTCCTCGTGAACAAATTCCGCGAGCACCAGATCACCAAAAAAATGATGTTCATAATGTGGTTCAGTGGATTGCGTGGGGCCATTTCTTACGCCCTGTCCCTCCACCTCAACTTCAGCGATGAAACGCGCCACGTCATAATCACGACTACCTTAATTATCGTCCTCGTGACGACACTATTCTTCGGTGGCTCGACGATGCCTCTGCTGAAATTTATGCAGGCCACGAAGAACGCGACCAGGAGGGTCAGAAGGCGCAAAAAGGATAGGGAGGTCACTCTGAGCAAAACTAGGGAATTGGGGCAGGCTATCGACTCCGAACACCTGTCCGAGACTACGGAAGGGGAGGTGGAAGTTGCGTTCGTCTCTGCGAGGATAAAGGGTTTTGCCAAATACGACTTGAAATTTTTCATTCCGTTTTTCACGAGGAGGTTTACACAACAGGTGAGATTTGCACTCGACAGGTAAATCCGTTGAAATTTAATGTTTGCGATTAAGGGATTTGTTTGAAAATTTGCTGAATTCGTTTACAGGGTTTTCCGATTGATTTTCATCGTGTTTCGGTTGTGTTTCACTTTATTTCAAATCGTTGTTAATATTATGTCAAAGGATTCCCCATGTTTTGTTTTGACAAGAGGGAACAGCATTTGAGAAAAAGTGAAACACACCTGAAACGCGATGAAAATCAATCGGTAAACCTGTAGTAAGTAATTGTACATTGTCAATTCGTCACATTTAACAGCGGTGCAAAACTATAAAATAATGTTATGCAGCTGCATAATTGCTTAATGTTGCAATTTGGAAAGGCTTATTGTAGACATTAAAAATTCATTTGGAATTTTTTTATATTGTAAAACTTAAAAATTGCACGAAACGTACAAATTACATTAAAAAATAATCAGTAGATAATTTACAACGCCAAACGCATTTTAACAGTCGTAATGGCAATATTACCACACTAGTGATTGCCACTAGTGAATTTTGTAGAAAATTTATCACACATTTTTGATAAATTTATTGTAAAGAAATTCTTGTTTGTTACTTGGTGACTTGACTGAACGAATTCATATTTAAAACTGAAATCACACTGTAGAATTTGCAAGCACGGTCCCTTTTCACTCATTTTTTTCGGCTTGAAACAGTTTCCAACTGTAAAAACAAAATTATCCAATTTCAAACAAACAAAATCATTTTAATTAAGAAGGGTCGGATAAAATGTACTACACTAGTTGTGTAGTAAATAATTATAATTTCAGATTCAATTGTGTAGCTGAAAGTAAGTAACAAACAACTTTTAAACAATAAAAGATTAATTTGACGCGTGAAGTTACACATTTACAAATCCAACAATTAATTAATTTTTTAGTACGCATAAATACTTTCAATAATTGCCATTTCTCTTGTTAATTTATAATTAGTTTCATGGTATAATTTCTTCATGTCAGTTATAGTTAAACAAATTTAAGGCACTTTGCAAAGTATTTTTTAAATAATTTTTTTTTTTTTTTTAAACTAATTAGGTCAATAAAACAGAAATTAATTTCACTTTTTACATAATTTTAACGAAACGTTAGGCCAGGTTGCGACAGCAAACCAACGTAGGAACGAGTGCCAAAAAAAAAAACGAAATAAAAAAATAAATATGAATAATCGCCAATAAAGGAGTTCAGTCTTACATCTGCATTATTACAAGTAATTTTTTAAAACGTTTTTATTTCATAAGATATCAGTTTGAATGACCTGTTTGTGTCTAGCAACGTCAAGGTAACATTTTAAAATAAAGACACGTAAGCTGTTACATATTCGTTTCAAATGATGCTATAAAAATTTACATAAAGCAGAAATTTTCCCTTAGAATTTGAGCAAATTTGTATTGTAACTAGACTGACGTTTTATCTATTTTCTAAATGGAAAAATATTGAGATAATAATTATCTTAATAAGGAAAATAACGAATCGATGAAAATAGTATGAATCACCAATGTGTAACAAATACAATAATTTATGCTACAACTTTTTTAACTTGACAAAAAAAAGTAATTAATCGTCAGTTATGAACTTGTTTAATTTGGCATTTGCTGCTTATACATAACTTGATAAGGAAATGGTGTCAACAGTACAGTGCACTTAAAAGATTTCACTCATTAAATTTTTCTTTTGAGTATACATTATGTAAATATTGATGTAATTTAATTAATTTGTTTATTGTAATTCATTTTTTTTAACAGGAAATCAAGGATTGCAAGAGCCAAATGACCGATATGACAAACAGATGGTACCAAGCAATTCGAATATCTCCTGATCATTCTGATGACGAAGCAGCAGCGAATACTTCACAAAGTAGCATTTCTAGTATAGTTCGCTGACTAGACAGCAAAAAAACTGAGACGTTGCCATTAGTTCGGAATAGGAATGTATAAGGGTGTTACTATCAAGTCTCGGTAATGTGTTTTAAATAAATGATTCAGTTATATCAAGATTTTAGTAAATTTATTTATTATTAAATGATTGCCAAAGATTCTATTAAATTTTACATTTAAATCTATTTCCAAATTTTTCCTGGCAGGTTTTCCAGGTTTTTATTTATATCATAGATTTTAATTATGCCTATGTGAAGGATTTTTTCAAAAAAATTGATTGAAAAATGGAATGTTTTTTAGAAAAAATCCCGTCTATTGCTTTTGTGGGTTTTAAGTCTTAAAACACCTAAATTGTGATAAATATTCAAGTCTTTGGTTGTGTGATAATAGTTAAGTTGTAATTATAGAATATTTATAAATTACAATAATAATATCTAAATGTGTATAAGTTTTATTCATTTTATTTTCATGAAACGTGATTTTACAACATCTGCGTAACTTACATTTTTTTTAACAATTGATAGAGATGGTTTTGCTCTTACGCGTGTAACAAATTTTTGGTCTACCTTTATGGGGGGTGGCTTTAGTTTGCGATAAATTTTCAGTTTTTCCTCTTCACTGAGTTCAACTTTACAGTCCGTTTCTTTCAAATGCCTCTGCAAACACATCTCGATAAATTCACTGCTGTATTCTTCATCAAAAAATGCCATGGTAAAAAATTGACTGAAAATAAACAATTAATAAAAGGAAATACCACCAAAACGCCTTACAATCAGTCAACAATATCATTACAATAATCTCCAAGTGTTTGATGATATCTGTAAATAAGGAAATATTTGCAAAAGTGGTAGATAAATTTGACATTTCTACGAATGTACATTCATTACAATTTTACATAATACAAGTGAATCGACGTCTACATTTTGCAAAATTAAGTGGTATTTTTTATGAAAATTTAAGTCGCAATGAAACGTCAAAAAAGTGAAGCTATATTTGCTACAAAATTATCTTAAATAATTCACAATTATTATTCTTATTATTTACCTGTTGCACTTTCAAAATTTGCGACAACTTTTTGTGGTTCCCCTCACTCATACATCAAATTTAGTAACTTCCCGTTTTAAGATTGCTGGTCCTGTTTGGCTGCTACTGTCGCCTTGATGTAAATGTAGCTTCATTCATATCAGTTTGTGTTTAGCAAAAGTCGTGTTTTGTCAAAATTTAAGGTGTTTTTTTAATTATTAATTTATTGAAATGAACAAAAATTCCGTATCGTCTGTTCCTTGCGTGTTGAATGCGAAGTTACATCAACTGATCCCCAATTCAAAAATTTTAGTTGTTGGAGCTGGCGGTATTGGTTGTGAAATTTTGAAGAACTTGGCTCTATCTGGTTTTACAGATATTGAAATTGTAACCAAAAAATCTTTTGTATAACAATAATTAAATCAATTTATTTCAGATTGACTTAGACACCATAGATGTAAGCAATTTAAACCGACAATTTCTTTTCCGTAAAGAGCATATAGGAAAACCCAAAGCACTAATTGCTAAAGAAAGTGTTTTAAATTACAATCCTGCTCTTAATATAAAAGCATATCATGACAGTATTACAAAGTAGGTCTCCTTCATGAATAGTCACAAATTAATCGTTTGTTTCCAGCCAAGAATATGGTGTAAACTTTTTCAAAAGATTTAAGATCGTTTTAAATGCATTAGATAATCGTGCTGCTCGTAATCATGTCAATCGATTGTGTTTAGCAGCTGATGTATCCTTAATTGAATCAGGCACTGCCGGATATTCAGGACAAGTGGAACTGATCAAGAAAGGCGTCACTCAGTGTTATGAATGCCAGCCAAAACCTCCACAGAAGACTTTTCCAGGATGCACAATTCGAAACACGCCTTCAGAGCCTGTGCATTGCATTGTGTGGGCTAAACATCTTTTTAAGTAAGTAACCTTAATATATTAGTGCTTTTTACTACTTTGGAACTTCAGTCAGTTATTTGGAGAAGAGGATCCTGATCAAGATGTTTCTCCTGATACTGCAGATCCTGAACTTGCAGGAGAAGCCGGTTCAAATGCTTTAAATACTGAAAGCAACGACACAGGTAATGTCAAGAGGAAGTCTACAAGAGCTTGGGCACAAGAAATTGATTATGAAACTTCCAAACTTTTTAATAAGTTTTTTCAAGATGATATTCGGTATTTGCTGAGCATGGGTAAGTGCATTCCATTGAATAATTGTTTGTGTTATTGTGTATAAATGACAGAACACCAATTTTTATTTGTCAATGACTGAAAATAGATGATATTGTTCAAAAAACTTGCTGCTAGCAAGATTGTTTTCATATATATATCCAGATGCATTAAAAATGCTTGACCTGGGTCTCCAAGTGGCTCTAACAGGCCCTGCCTGTATATACCATAGAGCCACGATAAACTGAATAGATCTTATAACATTATATTCTAAGACAACAATTTTTTTTATGAATGTGTTAGTAACATAAGGAATACATTGTAGAAAACTTATGGAAGAGTCGAAAACCTCCCAATCCACTCTCATGGAGTGAAACAGCGTCACATCCAGGAGATGTTACAGACCCAAAAGCCAAGAGCACTGATATGCGAACATGGACAATTTGTAAATGTGCTGAAATATTTGCATCAACCGTTGAGATCTTAAAGAAAGAATTATCCAGTAAAAATTTCCTAGTTTGGGACAAGGATGATGTACCCGCCATGGATTTTGTAACAGCCTGTGCAACTATCCGTGCCCATATATTTTCCATAGCTGAAAAATCGAGATTCGATGTGAAGTGTAAGTTGACCAACCCGTTCAAATTGAATCTCAATAATTAAATTGTAGCAATCGCCGGCAATATCATTCCGGCTATAGCAACTGCTAATGCTATAATAGCAGGTTTGGTCGTCCTTCAGACTTTTAAGGTCCTGGCAGAAGAATATGATAAATGTCAACCAATATACCTGCGTCCAAAATCAATTCATTCGAAAAGTATTCTAGTTGCTGAGACAGTGCATATGAAACCAAATCCAAATTGTTACGTGTGCTCACCTCAGCCATATGTTAATGTTTTTGTGGATGCCAATGCTATGACAGTGAAAGAGTTTGAAATGGAAGTACTAAAAAAAACTTTGAATATGGTGGCCCCCGATTGTGTTCTTGATGGTAAAGGAGTGGTCGTTATTTCATCGGAAGAAGGTGAAACTGAGGTAATTAAAAATTAAGCACAATACATAAATATAGTGAAACCCCTCCATAATGAACACTCATTTAGCAGTATTTTTGCTGTATATTTTGTACATACAAAAGTGCATCTGTTTTTTTTTTTGCAAGGCTATTATTAAGGCTGCGTGAATATTTTGCCTTTTGTACTGCACTGAGTTACATTTTCTGTATTACCTAAGTATTTGTCTAGAGTGGTGATTTTTCAAATTTGCAAAATTGCCTGTAGTTGCTTAAAGAGGGTGCAGTTTATAGAAAATTCTACTAACTTACAGGTACGCTAAAATGGGTGAACGTCTTATAATTTAGAACAGTGTTAATTTCACCACTATGCTTCATAGTTTTATTTCTTCAGTTGAACAAAAAAGTTTGAAAAAAATATCTAATTCCAGCAAGATATTTGCATACTACCGAGAAGCTGTAAACCGTTTAATTTTTACGGATCCCGAGAACAACATCGCAAAGGCGGTGTCGGCTGTCACAATATTCTCTCTGAATGGGGAATTAGACTTTTGTGAATACTCAGAATTGCAAACAAATATTATTATTTGCTACATTTGTGAGTATAAGTGCAAGACATTGGTAGCTCAAGAAATATGGCGAAGGGAAATAGAAATAAACTAAAAAGCCAACTTTAAATTTCCGACAGAGACAGAAGTTTCGACCACTATACAGTTAATTTTTCTGAACAGATTAATTCAGACGCCGATTTTCACTGTAACTTGCCCTTAAGAGAGTAAGATTTATTCACAACTATGTAAAAATATTGAAGTGCTTTTAAGCCAGGTGAATAAGAATTGTATTTGCCTTATTGGTTTCTTTTGCATCTGCACCAGAAGGGTTACTTTTTATTTTTGAGCCCCATATATTATGTCAATATCTATGTCCATTAAAGAGAGGTTTTGTTAGCATACATTTATGTGTAAAAATGCTGGGAGATGTAAATTTCAATTTTATCCTCAGATAAATAATGATAAGAAATTGGTCGAATTGGGAATCATCGAGGGTTCAGTTCTGAAAGTGGATGATTTTTTGCAAAATTACGAATTAACAATCGGGATAAACAATTATGTCCCTAAGGAGAAGGACGATCCTCCATTCAAAATTTCAGCTAATCCTGATGATCTTAAAGCTAAACCTGAGGATACCAATGGTAAATTTTAAGTAATTTTGTGACTTATTTATAATGATCTTTTTGAAGGCACACATAATGGCAGCACTAATGATGAAATTGGTGACCAATCGGGAAGTAATTGTGCAGATGATGACGAGAATGACCTCCAAGTAGTAGAAAATGATGTCAGTTTGGAAGATGATCCCCAAGAAGGATGTTCTGCTGCTAAAAGAAGGAGACGGTCTTTACCAGATGATTATGATCTGATAATAATAGATGAACCAATGAATTAGCTAGGTTTTTGGTTCTTAAAAATGGAATTTTTTTATATTTCAAAAGATATTAATATTAAAAATTTTGTCCTGTACTTTGTAATTTACTGAAGTTGGATGTAGTTAGGGTCGGCTGCAGAAACTAAGTTAACAGCGGTGTCAGCTAACACACTGTTAGCTGACACTGCTGTTAACTTCATTTTGACAACCGGCCCTTAATGTGGATAATTTTCAAATAGAAACAAATCATTTCAATTATAAAAATTGGAATTTTTTATATTTTAAAGTGTTTCGATAAATAATATTGATATCATGCATTTTACTTTTAACCTTCACCTTATTCAGGGTTCACAGCAACCTGGCAAACCTAGAAAATCTGGAAATGTCAGGGAATTTAGAAATACAGTCAAACTCCCCTATAACGAATTTCTCTATATAGCGATTTTTTTGGGGGAACCTTAGCATTGAAGATGTTTTTAATGCATTTTATACAAAGTAAAAATTTCCGTATAAGGAATTTTTTTTTCTCAACTTTGCAGATTTTTAAAATTTAAAACGTTTTCCTTTTGCTGCTTCACTGCAATATTGGAAAAACTCTGATATAGTAATATTGGCAGATATGTTTAGGGTTCAACATTTTATGAGGGAATAGCCGACGAAGGGGCACTAATTTAAACGTTCAAAAATTTGACAATGTTACATAGGACCAAAAATTTTTATTCTCTAAAAATTGTTTCATAACGGGTGGTTTTATTTATTTAATAAATACGGGAAAATCTACGTTGCTATTTTTTAGTATTATTAAATAACTACGTAACTGCATATTAATCCATTTGCGACATATGTGTCATTTTAATGTTTAAAATTCTATTACTTCATAAATTCTTGTGGACTTAAACGGTTTAAACTGAATATTTTTTTCCAACATGAATTTCTGTATAACGAAGTTTCTATATAACGAATTTTTTAAGGTTGCCTTGACGCTTCGTTATATGGAAGTTCGACTGTAAATCAAAATATCAGAATTCATGCATTTTATTAAAAAATCGGAAAATTTAGTTGATATACGGGGAAAATCGTTTAAGGCGAAATAGAAAAAATTTTGACCGGTTTAATTAAGAGCACAAATTACTAGAAAACGGTTAGGGAAAATACTCGAAAAAAGACAGGGAATTTGATAATACAGAATAACTATGAACCCTGTTATTAATAAATAATTAAAAATATGTTGAATAATAAATAAGGGGAAATTTCCGTAAGACTGTTTAGTGGAATGCGTCCCAGCAACTTAATTAAATTTCTCAGGTGCGAAAATAAATACGAGCCCGTGCAGTGAAAAGAATTAATATTTTATGAAATAAATTAATGTATACTAGAAACAAATTCAGCCGCATTCTTGCATATATAAGCGATTATCGCATCAAACGGAATTGATAGACCTGCGAAACTTTCCTACCATAATTTCGCATTAATTTCGCGATATTTATAGGTAGTCCATGCGAGGTAGCAAAGTATCACACACGCATAATCATACACCACGAGCGGGCACGTAAATTGATCATGTAAGTCAAAGTCGTGACCGGGAGGGCAGTAACTCACTTTGATAGGATTACGTCGACGTAAGTTTAACTTTTCCCGTCCGTAGATCGTTTCCTGTACGAACAAATCTCACCAATTTAAGTCGCGTTTATGGGAAAATGAAATAGAAACGTGGGTGCGCACGAATTTATCCAGCTGATTCCATTATTTATGAGAATATTACAAACCCACCGAATCCCGCTTGTAAGACCAAAATAAACCCGACGTTTTTTAAATGAGACGCAAAGTTAAAGATCGATTGATTTACTGTTATTAAAAAATATTTGTGCGCATGCAGGCTTTGATTAAATACAGTAGGCGCTCGGTTATGTGAACTAATACATAGAAACTTGGGGTATTCATGAAATCAAATACATACATATTACATATTTTATTGATATTGAACGGTCGCTACATTATATTAAAATATTATGTTATTTGTTTTTGGACTTTTTTGGTAGCCACAAATTTCTGCAATGCTTTCACTCTACATTTTCCCAATAAGTCATCAATATTAAGAATATTTTTATTGCTCCAGATTATAACTTTATTAAAGGCATTTACAACCTCCGAAGAACTTATTTCAGTGTTTGGATCAACATTTTCATTTTCATTTTGTAACTTAGTTGAGATTTTCTGTTTTACTTCTACATATTTCCTGCACAACGCTAAGAGGAATATCGTCTTCCGG
This sequence comes from Dascillus cervinus, assembly GCA_949768715.1. Lineage (NCBI taxonomy): Eukaryota > Metazoa > Arthropoda > Insecta > Coleoptera > Dascillidae > Dascillus > Dascillus cervinus. Next base: position 6,135,295 of record OX458317.1, read on the forward strand.
ATCAGAATCACTCGATTCTTCATTTTCGGAAAAGTTCAAAATATTTCCCAGCACTTTTTTATTGTTTCAACTTGAAGCTTATTCCATGCAAAAGAAAGGTTTATTACAGCATCTTTTTAAAAGTTTTGACAGATCTTCAGATTTGGAAGGTACAATACGACAATAAACTTAATCTTTGGTATGATTTTGAAATGTGGATAGCGTTCTGATCCATTGGTTGAATCAAGACTATTAAGCCGGGCTCCCATTACTCGTGTATTTGGCAAATATTTGAGGAGCTAACATTCAAAAGCCGATATGTCCATTTTCAACGAAATTGAGTTATACATGAAATTCAAACAAAAACCACCATCTGCGTCGATTGGTTGACTCAGATTCAGTGAAAATCGCAAATGCCCAAAGTTACAGCATTGCAAAAGTAAGAGTTTCATTCAAAATCCTACACATCCAAACGGGTTTTTGTACGCAAATTTTATCAAAAAACAACATGTCCACTAGTATTTAGATATCCACTTGGTGAAATGCAATCAAAGTACGACATGTCCAGTATTTGGTAAACACCGTTGTTGAAAAGTAATAGATAGTGGTAATTAAAGTGTGCATTACCTCATAATTAGCAACATGGATACCCTAGTTTCTGACATAAACATAGGTTCGCGGAAAAAAGTTAAAAGAGCCACAAAACGGGAAAACAACAATATCAAGCATCCCCTTCCATGTTTAGGAGAGTGTTTGTTAAAGATTTTAATATTGGATTTAAGTCTCCAGCTTGTGATACTTGCTCAACTTGCCTCAACTTAAAACACTCGATTGAGCAAACAAATGATCAACAAAAGAAAAGTACATTGATGGCCCAACACCGACTTCACAATTTAAGAGCAAGGGCTTTCTACAAATTAGCAAAAAAACAAGAACCTACTGTACACACCGCCTGTTTTGACCTTCAGCAGGTACATCCACTGCCAAAAACCCCTATTGGAGAAGCTCTTTATAAAATGCAAACAAGTTACTATTCTTTTTGCTGCGTTGGTATGGATTCAAAGCAACCTATATTTTTCACTTGGACCGAGCACAAAGCAGGTCGGGGTGCTGTTGAAGTCGGCTCAGCTCTTCTGACATACCTTCGTTCTTCTAATTTTGACGAAAATATTCAAACAATCAGATTATTTTGCGATGGATGTGGGGGACAAAATAAAAAATGCCACATCGTACACATTCTGGCGTACTGGCTGTTACGAGAATCTCCCAAAAATATCAAGAATGTAGAAATGGTTTTTCCTGTACGTGGACATAGCTATTTGCCGGCAGATAGAGCTTTTGGCAGAGTGGAAAAGAAGTTTAAAAAAGAAAATTTTATCATTACAGCGGACCAATACGACGAAATTTACAAAACAGTAGGTGTTAGGGGAAGATTGGCATGTGTACAACATCAAAGATCTCCAGAACATCTACAGAAAAATCAAAGACATGCAAAGCCAGAAAAGAATTTTCTTAAAGAAAATAGAAAAAACTAGAAAAGGACAACACAATACTATTCATTTTACTGCCAGCGTATTTTACCATTTTGAAGAGAAAAACAAAAATCAGGCACCTTTGGTAAAAAACGGGAAAAAGGAAACCGCGTTGAAATTAAGAAGATTGGAAACCAAAAATAAAATAAAACCTGCAAAATTAAAAGATGTTAGAGAATTGCTAGAAAAACATTATACACGACAAGAAGGTGATAATACTGTGAAGTGGCAAGATCTACCAGAACTGGAGTTTTATAGAAAACTACTGGAAGAAATTCCAGAAATTAACAATGAAAATGACGAAGAAGAAGCAGAGGATGATGAAGATGATGAAGATGAATGCAACTGCTTAGACGAAGTCTGTGGCCTTCATATTTAAAAAAATTGTGCAAAATTTTCTTCCTTATGTTAAAACAATGATTAAGTTTAATAAAAGTTTTTCTGAGTTCAAAACCTTTCTTCTCATTAGTTTCAACCTTGTTTCGTTCAAAAGCCGATGTGTCCATAACAAGTTCAAACAAAAACCCACATGTCTATTTTTTTCTCTCTAGGCTGTACAATTTAAAAACTATATACTTCAAAAGTGACCATAATCATATACAAAACAATCACCTACATTTTTGCTTTTGCAAAATTAAAATGTATCTCTTACTTTTTTGTGTATAGTTTTTGTCGATTTACCAAAATAATTGATTTTGGACATGTCGGTTATTGAATGTTAGCTCCTCATTTGTAACTTGCCTATATTTGTCATGTAGTGGAAGTGGTTCACTCGACCATTACTTGTACAATTATTTGGAGCTGGCAAAGTCCCGCCGGTTGCGGCAAGTACGCAAATATTAGTGTACTTGCCAAATACACGAGTAGTGGGAGTCCGCCTTTACATTTGAAGGCACTGTGTAGCACTGTATAGCACTGTATGGTTGTGGAAAATAGACGATATCTCAAAGAGAAGAAGAAATTTAAAGTTTTTTAACTATGGTGCTATCAACGGATGTTAAAACTTAGTTGGACGGACAAGATCACCAATGAAGACATATTGGGAAGAATTCAAGAACAAAGATCTCTATGGAGGAACATCAAGAAAAGACGGAATTCTCTGATTGGGCATATACTGAAAAAGGAAAGGAAAGGAAACAAAATGAAAAAATTAAAATAAAAAAAAATTGCATATACTGAGGCATGACGGAATTCTTAAAACAGTATTGGAGGGGACAGTAGAAGGGAGAAATTCACGAGGAAGACCAAGGTTACAATATACCGCTCAAGATCTCAATTGCCAAAGTTACAAAGATTTGAAGAGATTGTCTCATGAGAGAGAAGAATGGAGAAGAAGGGTGAAAATATTGCAACAAACCAATCGAGAGATTGTGGACTAAGAGAGAAAGAGAGAGAGAGAGAAAGAGAGACATACAACAAAAATATTTCCATCATCTGAACGTAAACTAGTAAGAAAATCATCCTTTTCTTTCAGAACTTTGCTTTAATGTTCACTAGTTTACTCGTTATTGGAAGGTTCCTTGCTCTTTGTTCACAGAACCATTTATACAGTTTATTTTCCATTCTGTACTAAGAAGATGTTCACTTAATCGAGATTGAGCTTGTTCACTCTATGGAATGGAATAGAATCGTTCGTATAATGAAGTGTTCATATAACCGAGCACCTACTGTATTAAAAGATGATTGTGTGAGAGTAAAAACGTTACATTTGTAATAATAATATTCAATTTACAGACGATGATTTTTTTGTCACGAAAATAAATGTTGTTATTAACTATTGATTGAATATTTTTCTCTAGACATTTATTTTGGATCTTGGTTTTGGATTCCAAAATATGTGTAAATGTTAGATCTCAAGTTAGAAATTCAATATAAGGCTACAAATTTTCTAATTATTTGTGATATACCGGGTGGGGCGATTAAGAGGCTGGAGAAATCGAAATGCAACCAATCACACATCTCTGATAGAATGTTATTTTAAAAACTTATTATGGATTCAATAATAATCGTCAAAATAAATGTTGCCTCATCACAATTATTTAAAAAATTGCGTCTGTGTTAACTTTCCCTTACAGGTTTTTACAAAGTTGAATTGGTATCCGATTATTTTTGTGAAACCTTCATATTGTAGCGGAACCTAATTTTAGATTTCAGCAATGAAAAATGTCTAAGTAGAATTGTTTATTATTGTAATATTTTTTTAAGAATCTTGATGAAGTTTGGCGCCTTTTAATTCCTGAAACTGAATATTTATTCACTTTGTGCTTCAATAAAAAACATATTTATTTTGTTATGACTGCGTCTCTTTAATTATTTTTACTAACAAGATTCGTGAATTTTTTTATGTTCTTGATAGATAGTTGTTTATTGTACTTACAACAATATATAAATATATCTATTTAGTTTGCTCCATATACTAGCGTTTTCATGTTACAGATTTTTAATAAAATAAATATTTCTAGCAGCCAATGTATTTTATTTATATCTACAACAAAATTGTAGCATTAGATTTCTCTGTAACAGATGATTTTTCTGTACGAAGTTGAAACAGCGCCGAATATTGAGGAGCGAATTAGAATGTGCTATGTGATGGTAGAATAATCGTATTCGACATACTAATTTGCTGTAATTGAGTTAATGACCAATTAAGTTGAGTTCTTATACACTGATACTTATATACCTAGTAGATCTTGATGATAGTGGAGTGCTGCGCCCCTATAAGGGGGGCGGTCCCAACAACTTGCCAGACTGCGGACCGCCAGTCAAACTGCGTCCGTCGAGAAGTGTGCGTCTTCAGCCTCAACTGAAAAGACTCGCGATACGATCTTTTTCACCCGACAATATTTAAATTTAAACACTTCCGAATAAATTTAGGTCCATTTGTTTTTTAAATCCTCACCTAAAAGTGCGCCACTTTACCATGTTTACAAACTGATTAACTCAAAAGAGCATCATAAAAACTTTTAAAAAAATGCCCACTCCCAGTGTTTAATTGACTTTGAAGACTGAACGAAAATGTGGCGTTTGTGGTTCTTGTCGCTCTTGTGCGGCCCGTTGGTCGCCGCGGTGTCCGACAATTTTTTAAAGATGTTCGCAGGGCAGCCGACGCCGGTGGACCCGTGCTACGACGAGGACCGGCCGCGACGGTGCATCCCGGACTTCGTCAACGCGGCCTTCGGGGTGCCGGTGACGGCGTCTTCGACTTGCGGCCTCCGCGGGCCGGCACAGTATTGCGACGCGACCGCCACCGGGTCGAGCGCGCAATGTGAATTATGCGACGACCAACAGCCCCGAAAGAGGCATCCGGCCACTTATTTAACCGATCTCAACAATCCCAATAATGTAACCTGTTGGAGATCCGAGCCTCTGCCTCCGCCTATCAGTGTTCACGCTCCTCCGGACAACGTTTCATTGACGCTGAGCTTTGGTAAAAAATACGAATTGACTTACGTTAGTCTGCAATTTTGTCCACATACGCCTAAACCTGACTCGATCGCCATTTACAAGAGCATGGATTATGGGAAAACCTGGCAACCGTTTCAATTTTATTCGAGCCAATGCCGGAGGGTGTATGGAAGACCCAACAGGGCGACCATCACAAAGGCCAACGAGCAAGAAGCTCGATGCACTGATGCCCATCGTTACACGGGAGGAGACGGATTGAGTTTGGGGCACATGCCGCGAATCGCTTTCAGCACCCTCGAAGGCCGCCCCAGCGCCGCTGATTTCGATAATTCGCCGGTGCTGCAAGATTGGGTGACCGCGACCGATATTAAAGTCGTGTTCCATCGTCTCCACATGCCGATCGAGGATTTGAGCGACAATTTGGATATCCTAGTCGAAGAGCACGAGTTTAAACAGATGGAGGAAGATAATCACACGAAAGGGCCTTCGGTACAGATTGTTAACGAGATGCAAGTGTTAGATACCGAAGATCCGAAAGTTTCACCGCCGGTCGATTTGACCAACAATGGAATAATGAATGGTTACAACAGAGTGACCCACCAGTACGCCGTGGCTGATTTCGCCGTCGGCGGAAGATGCAAGTGCAATGGTCACGCGAGTCGCTGCATCATGGGCCGCGACGGCCAGTTGACTTGCGAGTGTAAACACAACACAGCCGGGCGGGACTGCGAGAGATGCAAACCGTTCCATTTTGATAGGCCTTGGAGCAGGGCGACCGCGAGGGACGCCAACGAATGCAAAGGTGAGACGAAAATTTAGTGAAAGAGCTACTTTGTCGCACTATCTAATAAAATCAGGTTCTAAAACCGTTGACATAAAGATACTCTGGCAAGATTCCAAAATTATTCCGTCTTTCAGGGACTTGTTTCCGTTTTTTGCGAGCGTCTCTTTGATATTTGTATTTGTCGTACAAATGGGTTTACATTAAATCTTATATTACACGCTTTTGATGCCCCATTAACTTTTATCATTTATCATCTTTTTGGACGAGTTTACAAGCCTCTTTTTTCTGTTACATCATTTTATTCGACTTTTCGAAATGCGAAGAAAATTAATTATTTTTAAGTATGAAAGTGGCGCAGAGTGGGTGTAACTAAAACAATTTTTATAATAGCGCCGGTGTACGTTCCAAGAAGTGGTCTCGTGTGTTCCGCCGTATAACAACCAGGTATTAACTTTAACAAGACTGAAAAATAGCAATTTTGACATGATGCCTGGTTATATCACATGCAAGCTTAAAAATAAAAGATTTAGATCTGATCTGAGCGTTGTTTTTTGCCTCATTATAGCGACGCTAATAAAAAAATTAAGCCGTTCCAAAAGTCTGTATCTATTTTTATTGGATTTTTCGGTTGCTTTACGTTACTTCTGATGCTTTGCGCTCTTGCCAAAATTGCACTTCTTTTTCGACAAGACGGAAGTAAGTTGATTTTCAAAAAAGTAACATGGCCATTTTATTATTTAAATATTTATTTTGTATACAGTAGAGGCCACTTAATTGGATCAGTTTGGTACAATAATGGATATTTTAAGACATGAATGGTGTAAATACTTAATATTCATATTGTTTAATGATATTAATAATTATTAATAAGTTAGTTGCAAAAACAACGGTTATGAATATATTTTTTAACACGTTCGTTGCCCCCGACGCGTTTACGCGTTCGGCTTAGTTAAACAACAATTTTAATGCATAAAATGTCATTAAATTGTATTTCCTTATTATAACAAATCGTCCTAGAAAAATTTTCTTTCTAAAATTGTAATAGGATCGCCAAAAATGTAAATTTGTTCGTTATTGGTCAGTGGTCAATAACAAAAAAATTATTTTCTTGTCTGAATAAACGGTAGTGAAACTAAACTTCACGACATTCTAATATAAATCAAAATGATATGCTGTATGGCTTGTAGTGGAACAAATATTATTTGTAATTTACAGATTTTTTCGGTTCGCTGTTAACTCAGTTTCGATTTCCTCTAATTAAATCTTCAAATATTTTCGTTTTAATTCGAGTTTTATTTTCTATGTAGCTGCCAGTCTTGTCTTCGTTGCTTGTTCCTCGTCCTTTCTTTTGTTTTGTAAATATGCTTTATATTCTAAATTAGAATTCTTGACATATTTAATTAACTCTGTGCTTGTCATGAAGTTATTACTTTCCTCAACGTGTTGAATAAGTTCAATGATTTAATAGTATTTAATTGGTGCTTGGTTTATCGGTTAATTATTATTGTTATTGATACTGAAACCTTGTTACACAAATGCAAAGTTTGTCTGAAATATCGTTTTGCAAGATTAAACACTGGGTTTGGTATTTAATAATATCTACTAAATCTTCATTGTTTTTATTACTTACAGTGAATAATTTGTTTACAACATTTATATTTTTGATAACATCCAAAATTAAATCTGCAAGATTTGTTGGTTGTTTGGCGTTTATTTTTGATGGATGTCTTACAACTTTGTAGAAATTGTTAGTTAATGGAGCCAATGTTGTTTATATTCTGTTGCTTTGATGAAAATTTTTAAAAACTCCTAAATATAATCTTGACTTGCTATGTATTTTATAAAGTGCCAATTTTGTATTCACATTCAATTCTACCGTCTCTCAATAATTATTTGCGGTTTTAAAATCTAAATCCAACAATTCTGCAGCATCTTTGGAGCCTTTTTCCTATTAATATTATGATTTCATAAATTGTCGTTGATAAACTTTGACATCAACTTATATAATATAAGCAATGAATTACAAATATCAGATTGGTATTTTTAAAACATTAACGCAGCATCAATAATAAAATCATTGTAAATTTGAAAAAAAAATTGCACTACTTTTACATCGATCAGTTTTTTTTTGAAGTTCTAAGATAAATTTTAGGACACCGAATAAATTTTTAGGACATTTAAAGAATTTTAGGACCCCTGTAATTACATTTTGCCACAACTACCATATACCGATCGTCTTAAAATTGTTGAATATAATTGCAAATTTGAGTATGCATCTTATTGACTTACTAATCATAATTTCCAGCGTGCTAACTTTTATTGCAAACATTCCATTCAATTACTAATTTGATTATTAATCGACAATGGTTATACAATGAAATGTAATTAACAAACTCAATACTCCAATTACTCATTGCTTGAATAATAATCCAGATATGAGATTGACCTTTGTTGTTTTGGTGAAAAATTTAAGTTTAGAAACGATGCAAAATGTTTAACCACTCGCCCACACTTGACAATAATAGCACACTGTCTTCTATATAATATTGTAAAAATCCAAGTACATAGCAGCTGTACCTATTATAACCTGAGAGTACCTCGACTGTTTAACAAAAATCTACTTATTATATTAAGAGAGACAGAGACTTTTGGGACACCTGCATTTACTGAGGCGCTCTTGGAAGCTTTCTAAAAATATTTATTAAAATAATTCGACCGTGAAAGGGATTAATTCCGAGAGCACTGCTATAATAAAAACAGAAGAAAAAATCGTTTAGTTTTTTCTCGATCGGCTACTTCATCTTAAAAGTCTCATTTCGACATGTTAATTAACCCCTCCTCGCTGCCGTCAATTACGATCAAATGTTCATAAAAGAAGGTAAATATTCATAAGATTAAGTAACTCGCATTTGGGACGCACGTATCCCCGAGTCATGATAAGCCATTATAGATTATTGATAAATAACTAAAATGACAAGATAAGTTATATAAAAGAAATAAATCTGTCGTAGGCTCGCAGAGGCGCATCCTACGGACGGTTTAACGCTTGTATATTCCCACGTGTAATGTCAAAATGTCTTTAGCTGTTAAAAGATTTTGTAATCACGTGTTATCACCTTCTTTTTTAAGCTACTGCTTCAAGTGGATCGCGGGAGTCACCGAATGTGTTGATGGTGCGCTATTAATTTACACATCACAGACTCTTCTATTTATCTAATATGCGGTTTGTTTTTATTTTAATTTCTCGGCCACTTCAAACAAGTAAATTAAAAGAAAATAAATCGCCGCGGTTCGGTTACGGAATTTTTTCGGGGTGAATTGACATAAACCAAAATAACCGCTTTCAACTTAAAATTTCAGGAAATTCTCCGCTTAATTCATCGACGTCTGGAGTCCGTTTAAAAATACTCCAACTTAAAATTCCTTATCGAAATTTCGATGAGGCAACGCTTAAAAGTGGCGATTTTCCCGAATTTTCTCGAAATTTAATGAGCCATTATTTTCGGTGTCGTTAAGTTTGACAAAAACAGGTCACGTTTACTTATTACGACGCTGTATAAATGTAAGAAGTTCGCTGCTTATGACAATTTATTATTATGCGTTTTGGCGCCCCGAATTTTACGAAAAAGTTATATAATGTAACTTTGTGTACAGGACTTTCGCCGAGAACTTTTGCTATTTCGAAATTTAAATAATGTAACTTTTTAATTATATTTCGGGAGAGCTCGGAATTAATGGTCCAATTCGTTGCTGTCACAAATAATTTTTTTGTGTAAATAAGAGCCAATTAAATCTTCCAATGCGAATGCGCCGTTAAATTTAATTCGATCGTGTAATTGGATTTATTGGGAAGTGTGACTCATAGCGAACATTACTTGCACCCTACTCTACATATAAAAAAATTAATTTAATCTAAACGTTTTTATGCAAACTGTAGATTCGAATTGTAATAAAAAATGCTTTTAAACAACAAAACTAAAAAATTAAATGGTTTTAGACGATATGCAATTTAATTAAGCATTTTAAAAGTAAGCGGATTGTGTCCGAGATTGCATTTAGTCTCTTATATTTAAGTGATGTATAATATTGTATAACTTACAACAAGTTCTTTTGTTCGTGAAACAGATAATTACCTAATGTATCTTTTCATAACCCATCACGATAAGCACAGAATATTAGCAATCCCTCAGTCACCGAAGGGAAGTTGGGTAAATACAACCCTTTCAGCCACTACATCACCTTTAGTCAATGGTCGCTTAAGCGCTAGTTACTCACTAATCATAAACAGAATACCTGACATACAGGTCTGGATATTGTTGCTTTGTTACTTGTAGACGCTTTTAAATTATTCTGAATACAGCGCGACCTCGATAATCCGTACTAATTAATTAATTAATTAATAATTCGGATTACTGAAGCGGGACAGTTTTCTATTGAAAAAAGGAACATTTAATACAAAACAACTAGAAAATAGTACATAAACAAAAATTATTTTTCTTATTAAATTTTATATTATTTTGGAAAGTACTTTGTAATATTGTTGTTTGCTTGAACCTTTTCTGGTTCATTGTAAAGTTGTTTCTTTTATTGTTTGAAGTACAAGAACATCTTGTATTGGGATATTAGTTTCTTCTGTCCACATTGCGCACACATTGAAACTTTTAACTGCCTCGACATTCTTAACAGTTTGGTTTCTATTATTTAACTCTGGACTTTCATTGTCACTGTCATGATGTCCGTCTGTAATATCTATGTCTTCCAGTGGTAATAAATCTTCATCATTTTCAAACTAGTTATGTATTTCCTCTTTCATGAGATTTTGCCCAGTGAGAACATTAAGCATAGCTGAAACATCTGTTAAATATTTATAGATTAACAAAACAAAAACACTAAACAAAAAATTTTGCGACAAATGTACGTTGTTTACCTGTCATCTTTTCAATCTTAAATGACGGAGACGTCTAAAAATGCAGGTCCGGAGTACCGAGTACTATCAAATTCGGATTATAAAGTACACAATGCAATTGAAATACTTGGCCGGATTATTGAAGAATCCGGTATAATAAAGGCCCGGATTATTGAGGTCGCACTGTAGCTAAATTAAATTACCAAGATCGGCTTAAAAATTGTAGCATAACTAAAAAATATAAAGACTCAATTCAAGATATAAATAGAATAATATGGTTTACGACTATTTTTGATCATTTTTTTATTTTTTCAATTACAAATTTGCTGAAAGCGGTTGAAAGTGGCGTTTCTACCCTATTGGAAATGTTTGTAAAACTGTGTCATCTTATTACCAGTTGTCACCTTAAATGGAATTCCCTTGACTAGAAATTTGTAATTTTTTGTTGTAACAAAGTTATAAAATAATATATTCAAAAAACTTTTAATTACCAAATTCGGATTGGGATTGGAAGTGATGTTATTCTGCATGTAATTCCCATACGGCAGGATTTTTCTTAAAAGGTATCGCCTTCATAAGGAAAAAACGATTTGTGTAGTTTCAGGTTTTGTTTCACAATAAATTTACATGCAACGAAACAAAACAGGTGGAATTATACAAATGGGATCGAGAATAAAAATGCATTGGCAGTAAATCACTTCCGAAGGTTAATGACTGCAGACGGGAGCGAAAGTTACAATTGCAAAATTTTGAAAACCCAGAATTAAAAGGAATTGTTTGTTATTTTTAAACGTCGAGATTAATGTAAACTCTTTGAGAACTGGAAATAATTATTTCATCCAATACTCACATTGGCGTGTAATGTGCGGTTTGCCTCTTTCAGCGCGGGGCACTTTTAAAATAAATCTGGTGATTTACGAATTTACATAAACTTAACGCCCGCGAATGTGTAACTGGTTAATTTACTTTGTAAACAGTATATTTCGCAAAATGGCTTAATTAATGTCTCCATTCCGATGATGGTGCCGCGAGATAGCTTTAATTATTTTTCGCTAACGTGAGGACTCTTATCATCAATTCCCCTTCAACGTGAATTTTTTTATGACCCCCGTCCGTTATTTTTCTCCGGCAACAGACGACAATGAAGTAAAGAGATGAGATCAGTAAACTATCTTTATGTTGTTTCGCAACCAGTTTTGTCCTTTTTTCCGAGCCGCACGACATTCCTACCAGACTGCGCGTCGCCACGTGTACTTTTATAACTTGCACCGTTTATGCCATCTTAAGCTCGGTTTATTCGCGCATCACGACCGAAGTCGAGCTCCTTTTTTCCACTGATTTAAACGAAATGTGAAAGTACAGCATGATCGAATACTTTTGTGCCTTTGTGAGATGCTTTTTTCATTTACGTTGTCAGTGATGATAATTAAACATAAATCAACGAAAAATAATTTACATAATTTCTAAACGACGCATTCGTTCATATGATACGTAGGTCGCACAAAAATTCTTGTTGAGCGTATCCAAGTTTGTTACTTCTTCTCGACCCATGCATCAAGTTTCAAGTTGGCAAATTAATTTGAAACTCGCTCACTAATTGGACCGATATGTCTTAGAGCAATATAATGTTTAAGATTTCATAAGTTGTAATTATTAGCAGGAGGTTTGGGCGAGATACGAGCAGGTAACAGGGATGATGTAGTTCAAAGTTGCGGAAGGTTGCTAATCCTGCTCATCTCTCCTGTTTGATGTTGTAATTAGTACAGTCTGCAACCCTTCCTCGCTCCTAGCCACATGCCCTAATGTTGATTCTGATCACAGTTATACTTGTGTTTACACTCTAATTGTCAATTGTATTTGTTAGCACTGATTAAACTTAAGCTAGCGAAATTGCATTATCAAATTGTGCGGTTGAAAAACTAGGCGATCGTGACAGTTTTTTTAAATCCACGTTCCACCCTGAAATTTCGATTGTAATTCAATTGAGATTTAAGAACCTGAAACTGAAAAAAATTAGAATTTTTTTTAATATTAAGTTATTTACATTTTTATGAACGTTTTTTTAAATATTAAATATGCGTTTGTATTATCACCAAAGTTGCTTAAGTCACAATACTTCGTCGGGCCTTTAACATTTACTTATATAGTAGGCGCTCGGTTATATGAACACTTCATTAAATGAACAAGCCACAGCAGTGAACAGTACAAATTTTACACATAAGGTTCTATAGAGTGAACAAGTTCAATCTCAATTACGTGAACATTCTCACATCTTGTTGGTACAGAATGGAAAATAAACTGTATAAATGGTTTTGTGAACAAAGAGCAAGGAACCTTCAAATAACGTATAAACTATATATTAAGCTTATTGTCATCAATTGTATCTTCCAAATCTGTAGATCTGTCAAAATGTTTAAAGGAGTTAACAATAAAAGATGCTTTGGCATGGAATAGCCTTCGAGTTCAAACAATAAAGAAGTGCTGGTAAAATATATTGAACGATATTTCTCTTAACGTTGTGCAGGAAATGTGTAGAAGTGAAACAGAAAATCTAAACGAAGCCAGAAACTTATTAAAAGAAGTAATTTAAAAGAGGATATTGAAAAGTGGAATGAAGACCTGGTAAATGAACAAACAATTAGTGATGACGATGATATTATAAGTGAAGATGAAAATGTTATACCAAACACTGAAATAAGTTCATCAGAGGCTGTAAATGTCTTTAATAAGGGGATTCTCTGGAGTGAGAAAAATATTTTTATATTTTTCATATTGATGACTTATTAGTATTGCGAAAATGTAGAGAGAAAGTATTGCAGAAAAGTTTGGCTGCCAAAAAAGTACAAAAACAAACAATGTCAATAAAATATGTTTAATTTTATTTTCGATTATATGAACAAGTTGATTTTATGAACACCCCAGGTTTCTCTTAGTTCACATAACCGAGCGTTTACTGTATTTCTATATTATATTACATGCCATGCAAATTGCCTAAAAAGATGGTATGAATAAATCAAGTAGGGAATGTTTCTTCTTTTGGATATTACTTCTGTAAATAAGGAAATTCCTCCCGAGTCCTAACCTGTTAATAATCACCAAATAACGAATTAAATTCAATTTTAATGCTAATGCGTTACATGAATACTAGTCAAATAATTGAAACTAAATCCCGCATAAATATTATCCATTCTAATTCGATATAGCGAAATGGCCGATGAATAAAAATGCAATTTAAACCTCGCTCGGAAAGGATTTTAATTTATTTCCACCTTTTTAATCCGCAATGTGTGAATTAAAAAGAATTCAACGTTACTGTCAATAACCGTTAACGAGCGTGGCTACCGCACTTGTCATATTCATATAAAATATAAAAATTTCGTTATAAAAATGCGAACGTGATCTGCGATTCTAATCGTGATCGCATTGAAAAGCACGAGCTCGACATTCTGTTTGTTTTGACTGCAATATCATAATGCCTATTTATTTACATTTTTTGTTTCGGCCCTTTAGTGCTTTAGAGATGCGCGGTAAATTTTTTTCTCTCTAAAGAACGCCGAGAGTATATGGAAGTAGCAGCGCATTTCAACATAAGATCATTTATCAATATATTGAACTCTTTGAAGGCACTCAAAGTGCATTTGATTGGCAGGCAAGGCACGTAACAGAGAGTTTAAAAGCAGCCGGTACCTACAGCAGAGACTGCCCGCCATCGCCGATTAGATACAGTTAAGATTAGGAATGATTCGATCATTTAGATGTTGATCTCACATACACCGATTAACCGTTTATACGTTTTAAATTAAGCTATTCATTTAAATTCCCGCAATTGCTCCGAGTTAATTTCTCATCGAGAAACGATTTCCAATTATTACTTTTTTCGCTGCAAAGACAAATCACGTCTGATTTGAACAGATTGCTTTATCAGAAACTAGTTTCGGGACATTTTTCGTTTTTGGGACGATTAAATCAGGAAGCACCTGGTTGAACTTATTTATTATGGTTTATAAAGACACCCTCGGAGAAGCACCGCATTTTAGGGGATTTCATCCCATTTGCTTTGAAATTTACCACGGTCGACTGCCCACAAAATGCGTAATTTCTGAATGAATCTGAGCCGTTTCCCTTCCTTTTAAATACCCTTGATCGATTTATTGTGCGCAAAACTTTGTGATCCTAATTTTTATTCGAAAAATATTATGCATAGATGTTGCAGAAACAAAATTTCGTTGGAAGGGTGTAGGGTGGAGACACCCTTTTTAGCCACGTTACTTGTAAATATGTGTTTATTATAGTCTGTTTTTAACAGACATGAAATTGAAGGAACAAATTGCACTTGAACATTTCAAGCAAGTAGTTTTTGGTGGCAAATTTGAATTTTAGTATTTTTACGTTTCTACAATGGGGAAAACATGCGGTGAAAAGAACTGTTTACAATAGAACCAAAAAAGGTATGCTGTAATAAGTACTGTTTTTATTACTTTTACAAAGGAATCAAGGAGTTCTGATAAGAACTTTTTTTATCATTTATAGTAGAAATGTAATTTGAGAAAATTTGCTACTATGGCATCCAAATCTAATCAGCTGTTTCGACAACATTTTCCATAATTTAAACAGTGTAAAACCGGCCTGCTGGCAGCCAGTTATAACTATCTTTTGGCGCGATATTTTTGAATCGTGTCTGGAATAAAAATAAGTTCCCTAAATATGTTTTCGACCCATGTATCTGTTCCTAGTTCTCATTTAAAGTAACAATAATTTCATATATCGCTAAACTAAAAGTGATGCTGTGCATAATGATTTGGTTAAGGAACGAGGTAGAACTAATTAAGGTTTAATTAATAAAATACATTTGATACTATTTCGACATAAGTTTTGTTAGTTACTACATATAATAATGATGGATTATATTTCTGTGCTGAAATTAATAATTTTAAGTAGTGTTAAGTAGGGGAGACTGGGGTTAAAAGTACACTGAGCACGGAGACGACTGACCCTAAAAGACGGTCAATTCTTTATACATGTGTCCAATATATTTCAAGTTGCCGCCATAGATGTGATGGAAAAAAATAAAAGTTACAGAAAATCCAAATAATTTTGATTTCATTTTAATAAACCTTTTGACTAAAATTTAGTTTTACTTTCAAGTTGAATTCGTTATGTACCTACCTATCGAAGAATTGTGTGTACATGTAACATACATGTAACAAGTTACGCCACAGGATGTAACAACTAACCCCATACAGGGGCAAATTGTTACGTTCTGCATCAGCTTAAAAACTATTTCTTTTCTATCAAAGGCTATGTTAATTGTTAATTTTTAAATATATATTATTGTACTAGAAGGTTCACTCTTTAACTTTAGTGGTGAAATTGCACATATTATCACCTATTTAATTAAATTACCAAGATTTACAGCATTTCAGCTTAAAAACTATAGCATCACCAAAACATATAAAGACAGTTCAAGATATAAATCGAGTAATGTATTTTACGGCTATACTTACAATTAGTCTTTTGATTTTTTCAATTACAACTCTGCTTC